>QRFI01000004.1:1272104-2544208 GCA_025389085.1 Sclerotinia subarctica | reverse complement strand
TAGATGAGGCCCACTATAACATTGGGGAGTCAGCAAGTGCCTGCCAGTAAAATACTTTGAAAAAAGGAAGGAAGCCTGAGATGGAAGATGTTGAAGATAAGGAAAGTTATAGTACAAGGCCTGGAATGAAGAGGGCAAAATCAAAGAACCAAGTTATTCTCACGCTCCAAGATGGTGCAACATATTTGGAAGGGCACTCCCGATGATCGAGATCAGATCCGAAGCCGTGCCGGGTTGCTGACCACCCCAACTGCCTCTCAAGCTCAAAGAACCACAAACCAGCCAGATATAGCTTATTTGTCGTTGGTAAGTACTTTTGAAAGTGGCGAGACACACCAGCAATTGCTATTAGTATATCCTCTGGGTAAGAAAGAACAGCTTTGCCATACGTCTGCAAAAGTTGATGCCAAAAGCTTCGATAATTGAAGTTTGAAACAGGAGACGGAGGGAAAATCAGATGATCATCGCGCACCTGTAGACCAGGAGGAATGATAGAAAATGTCTCCGATGCCATACTTTGCTGACATTTCCAGAATATTTCGCCCTTGAAAAACTGGAGTGTCCTTTTTGAGAGTATCCTCTCTTGTACAACCCAGCCACGTTGGTTTAACGGTGCTTCCTTGATAATCTGATGCCATTTGGTTCGATCCAACACCGTTATCATCACTGGACTTGGTAGTTGCGGGTAATTTAATCTATCATGCCTTAGGAATAGCACCTCGTCCACCGTGGAATTTCTTGAAGAGTAGAGACCTTGTGATCCATCAGACGCTGAAGAGGCCGCAATGCAGCAAAATGCGTTTCCGTAAATATGGGCCATTTGCGGTGCCTCATTGAGCCAGTCGGTTTTTGAATCTTGCATAATGCATAAACTATCGACCCAAAGATATTGGACATTGAAATCTCGCAATAGTCTTTTTCCTATGTGAATAGAATCCTTAAACGTTTGACTGAGTTGAGATACGGGTAATTGTTGTTGAAAAGCCTCAAAATTCTTAGTTGTCAAAGTAAGAATCGGTGTTTTGCCCCAACAATGACTTATCGTTGTGTACAAGCTATCTAATGGTAATTTGGACGATGAAATTAATCTTGGAGGGTCATATTTGAGGTCAATGAGGCGGGTGGGCAAACGGCCTGAAGAATCGTCGAACGCTGACCCCGAATTGCATAATTTGTGGGTATTCTGACATGTCGCGATTGATGAGCAACAGAATTTTTTCCATCTTTCCTCGGAGAGCTCGACAATGCCAGTTGAGAGCTGTGAGGTTTTATGAAAGTCGTGGTAACCTGTGTTCGAGTATCAATAGATATGCTCAGGTTCCCCATACATAGGCTTCAAGCTATTATCTATAAATTTGACAGAATAAAAGAGAAACTCACCACTCACTAAATCCAGAGCTAATATCAGATCGATTCCCACCTCCCGCTCTGGGTCCATCACACTTGTCTTGCAAGAAAGCTTGTAGTAGCCTGGGACAATATCTGTGGAACGTTCAACAAACAAAGAGCTTATAATGTAACGCTGTGCAATCTCAGTCAAAGATATCATATCGGTCTTATTGCTGACAGAGAAGTATCGACCGTCGCCCCAATTTTGAAAGACGCCCCACGCTACAGCGCAAAGACGACAGCCTCCTTGAGCTCCGTTCAATATCAGTAACATGGTAGGTATCTCTTCATCTGGTAAATCAGATGTAGGCACACATACCATTGCAACTCCAATGTGTGTGCTATAGAAAACGATGCTATTGCACAGTTCACAAAGGCTTGTGATTTCATGGTCGCTTGAAGTTTTAGGAAAACTCGCGTTTTCTAAGTTGTTGCCAGCCATAATAGTAAGAGTCTCGCCGTGCAGTGCATCCAATTGTTCTTGATCGCGATGAGAACTGATTATAAAGACAGAGGGTGAATGGTCTTCATAAGTAAATGATTTAAGGTAGGATGTGGATGAAATCACCGGTGGATGAGAAGTGGAGGACGAGGCTTGTAATCAGCATTGTACCGCGTCCTTCACGTGATCATCCCTTGGTGCCGCTGCCCTCCCCATCCATGGATACAATCGGAGACGAAAACCTTAGCAGCGATTTAAGTATAATGTACAAAAGTGATGGTCTCTCATATCATATTTCTTGAGCTTCATTTGAGAGAATATATCAGTATCAATATCAATATTTTAAGAAAAAATATTCTCTTTATCATCTCACCAAAAACAAACAAAATTATTTCATCAGTCTTTTTCTAAACTTTTAATATATAAACAAATACAGAGCCCGTACTCTCCACTAATGACCAGGCATAGGCGCTCATACCATACTAGGGGTATTCAGCCTCTTAAAGATAGTTATTTTATCCTATAGAGGTTTTATAAAATAATTATCTGGAAATATCAATAATTGTTTAATATTTTTATTTAAAATTAAATTAAATAATTAATTTTATTAGATCCATATATTATATAATTATGTATATTATGTTTTACTTTATAAACTTATTTTTAATAAAAAATTGATTTATTTATTTTGAATTACTTTATATTTATTTAATTTTTAATTTAATTTTATTAATGAATTTATAAAAAATAAATAATATTATTAAACTTTATACTCTAAATCTAAAAATTAATTTATTTATAATTAATTTAAAATACTATATATATATTTCTTTATAAATATCATTTTTATTTCAATACCAATTAATTTGTTCTGTAATCTATCTTTTTCAGAATAACTTAAGTAGATTTTGAAATATCAAAATTGTATAATGACTCAGAAAAGCTAATATCAGATCAATTCCCACATTCCGTTCTGGGTCCATCACACTTCTACTCAAAGTATACTTATCACCTTCATACCAATTTCATTCACTCAACCCGAACTTGGACAGGAAACCCTAATAACACCGCTATTGTCAGTTCTTCCTCTACCATTCCAACCACTAGTGAACGACAAGTTTACAGCGATGTGACTGTCGTTCTACTTGCTTCTACTGTTTATCAAAGATATTGAAAGAATAATAAAGAGGAATTCTCCTCCTTATACCCCTCATTTCTCATTTACTATTTCCTCCTCTTTCTCATTCACTCTTCCCTGTTGAATTGGCATAAAAGAACTTCTTGCCATGTGAGATTCGACAACGCAAGGAATGAGTTGATGTTGTCCTTCGAAATCATTCCAACACAATTGCCATTTGTTTAAACTGCAACAGCTAGGGCATAAAAGGAATGAAACGTTTAGTCTTGTTATCCCAACCATGGAAGAACTGTACCCATTGATTGAATAAGGACTTTAGACTCCTGGGCTAGATAAAGGTCTTCTTGTCATTCCAATTATAGAAAGCACCCATTGATTGATTGAATACAGACTTTGGGCTTATAGATGAGATAGGGGTCTTCTTGCCATTTCAATATATTCAAATTGGATCTATTGATTGAATTTGGACCTTGGGCTTATTGACAGCGAACTTGATCATGGAAGTGGTCTGTCACAGACTAGATGGCAATGGACTCCTCGAAAGGTTTGAGATATAGTCGAACCCCACCCATCTTACCAGTTCAACATACTCAAACCACACTCAATAGAATTGAGTTTGGAGTTTCAAGTTGTTTGTGGATTGCCAACAAGGAGGATTTGATGGAATTCCTTCTACTTGGAGCGCCCCTCGTGCGAATGTCACACCACCAGCACCAACATATGATCTGTAAGGCAACATCACGAATGCTCCTTCTCCACGTGCTGTTAGGATAAAGAATCGCAAGCCAGTGCGCGAGAAGTTTATCAATCCAAGGAATCCAAGGACCGCGTCGATCTGGCATCTTCTCACACGAAAGTCAACGAAATTTCGTTTTACCTTTAAGTGGTCAGACATTCCACTCCATCAGATACCTGCCACCGTAGATTAACAATATTGCAGTCCTGATGGTCTTGTGATCACGCTTAAGTTTTTCGCTGAGAAATTTGAACTACTCCAGCCAATACTGAAAGTGAGAAATCCGTCGGTACTTGTCTCAGAACTTCACACTCAACACCAATACTCCCACCATCGACTCGGGCACATCCATCAAACCAGTCGACAAGAGACCTCTCATCAAAACAAACCTCGTACACCACACTTGAAGAGATGATCACTCGCCTTGCTGTTGGCACGAAGCAATTTCTGGAAGCTCGACGTCAACAGAGCAATTATTATGAGAGCGAGAGAGCGGAATTTCGAATTTTCAAATCACTTAATCACTTCTTGCATTCAACCTATCCCAACTCCAACAGCACTGATAGCCTTGCGTTTGACAATTGCAACTTCCTTTCTATGAAAGCTTGGTCCAGAGTCCTACTCATGCACGATAATCGTGTGATCTCTCGTGTCGATATACTGGGTTCATTGGCTATTGAAATCATGGCAAAGTTCACGGCAACCGATCAACTTCGTGCTGTTGAATACCTCAAGAATGCTCCGACAAACGTCCGTCAAAAGACTGTAGCTATTTTCCAAGGTTTCCATAGTGTCGGAAAGACAGAATTTCTTTCCTATGTCATTGTCACCATTTTGGCTCAGCAACCCTGGTTTCCAATCGCTTGCATCAGCCTTCAAATCAAATCCTAGAGTCAAAGATTTGTTCATGACTTCAACATCTCTCGACATGGCAACTTCGATCAATCAACAAATCGCTCCTGGCCAGTACGGAGTGAAGAACAAGCGATTTCAACTCCCACACATGAGTGCAGCTGGCCACGCCTTGGAGTCGTTCGAATCTCCTGATGATGAGTTCGGTTTTTTTTTTGCCGAGAGTAATTGAAGGGCTAAGAGCAAAAGCAATGGTTATCCTCACCACACTTTCCCAAATTCAAAACACTAAGTTCATGAGCGAAATCCGACAAGTCCATGCTCTGTTTATCGATGAAGGTGGTCTACTTACCATTGAGGGTGGTCTGCTTGCCATCATCGACCTTATCATATTGCTTGCCACGTTTGACGTTGAGCAACTAGTCATCTTTGGAGACGTCAAACAATTGATTCCAAGCATCACTCTTGACACTTGGACAGGGAGTCACTCTTGAGACAACTAAAAATGTCATTACCTACTTCACAGCGAACCATTAGCCAAGTTTTATTCTAGACATGCAACGCAGAGGTATCAAGGGTACGGATTTGCCCGAGAAGAAGTTCCCCATGAACGATGCGGTCATAAATGCACTCAAGAAAGCATCCTCAAAGCAAGCTATCTCCAAGCCATACTTGTTTGTTGAAGCCATCAACGCTGGAGAAATCATGGATGAATCAACCAAGTCTTGGATGAACCTCACTTCAGCAGCTGTGAACGTGAATCTCATCGAATACTTCGTTCTCACGTGGCATTATTCCACAATTGATCGTCATTATTTCTTATTACACGGCGCAACTAAGAGTTTTCAAGTATGCTACCTAGTTTCATAAATGATCCTAGTCTCAACTCGATTATATTCACCCTTACCACGTCCTTCCAAGTTCTTACTACCAACAGCAAAGAAATCCAATGTGTAAGTCGTCATGGGAGCCTCCTAGCATCAGACAGGCATTCGACATGGCCAGACGTTCAGAGGCATGGAAGAACACGAGAAGCTTCTATTTATTAAATCCCAGCACGCCCTTAGCGTCTCTATTCCTCAATCAATTCTTCATTTTGTTCCACTTACACCTTTGCTGGTGATGATGAGACTATTTTAATACGCCTCGGTCACGATGGGGGATCTTGAATCTACAAATAACCAACTCTTTCCGTCATATTTTCTGGGCACATTTACTGCGCAAGTCTGGCTTTTTAGAGGTGAATCACTCTCTCGTTTTGTGAACTGGTCATCCCTTCCTATTGTGCACTGGTCGAAGCACGATTCCCGTAGTTCCTTCTTCAATTGTAAAATCATTTCATTTCCACCATTTAAATTCTAATCAGATGGCAGTGAAAAATCAATTTTCTAACTGCCCAGACATCGAGGAACGGCTTCAGTAATACGACAAAATTTACCTTTTCTCATTGACTTTTCTTCAAAATTTTATACATTCCAATCGTTTTCCATCAAGATATTTTCACTTCTCATCAAACCCTCGCATCTTGTCCTCATCTGTCTTCTTTCCATCAATCAGTACGAATCCGAGCAACGAGACAGGCTTTGAATCGTTCATTCTCTGTTCAGCCGTCTTACAACCATGTAAGTGGCCCCTTGATATTTCTTTGGCTCTTACTCAGTTTATCTGTACTCGAATTAAACACTGTCATTGAGACCAAGTATCTCGGGTTTCCTTGACCCGCATATCTATCCCTAGGAACTCTGCAAAGAAGGTTATATTCATATTCAGTGTGCTACATGGATGGGATTGATGACCGTTACTAATGATTTCAACTGGTACAGGCCTTCTCTTACCACTCAGCCAACTCTGCCAGTTCAATCCCCCACCAGTTCAGGGAAACAAGATAGGAAACATCGAGACATCACAAAGCAAGAAGAAAAAGCCAAAGTCGAAATTCAAGGGCAAGTCTCTTAGCAAACAAGTAAAGCAGGCAAAGAGACAACGGGATTTCCTCACTAGAAAGTTGGCTGAGGCTGAAGCATCTACGACAGCAATTTCTTCCAATGATGCTTCCCCGCCTACTAATGTCAGGATTACAAGCAAGCACACATGCCAAAGCCACCACAGCCTCAGCTCCGATTTCCACCTCCGTTACAGTCCCAGTTGTTAATCTGAAAGACGTTGCAAAGTTGGACAGGTTTTTCAATGACATGGACGTCGATGAATTTACTGCCTTCAAACTCGCGTGGTTCGAACCACAAGCAAAAGAAGTTCAATCCAAAAAAGTTAAATTGGAGGTCATTGATCTGGTCTCTAGTGATGACGAAGAAATGGAAACCGATGGAAATGGAAATTCTATGAAGACTGACACTGCACGTACAATGTCCTCGGCGCGTCCGGCCAAAGCTTCGCCATCAAAATCTGCCGATCTGACCGGCTTTGAGAAACCGGCTGATGATTCAGAGCGAACCTCTAATGATGTTGACAATCTAACCGGATATCGGACGAATTATACAACTTCGAGAGCACGAGCCGAACTAATTCTCACACACTCCTCTAGACCATCAACATACTTTACTAGTCTTAGTCCTGATGCGTTATCTGGGCCAACAATAGATTCATGAGCATTCCGACCCCGCTTGAGCTTGATCCAACTTTAAAGCCAAGTAACGGACTTCGTCGAATGCCTCCAAGCATCGACAGTCTTTGCAAGGTTGTTCAAATCAGAAACAACGCGAAGCTGTTACATAAGATTGCAGTAATCAATGAAGTTAGTTCAGCATTGGACGAAGAGTCGTGTCTCCACATGAAAGCTTTAGGAACCCAATATTATACATCTTTTCTCCGCAGATGTACTTCTCCAGAAACTCGCAATCACCAACTCCAAGACAGAAAATGGGAATTACAATTGTATACAGCAACTTACTATGCTGTGCAGCTACATCTGGAGCAACTTGATGTAACTGAGGTAGCTTGGTTAAACCAAAATTATAGTGTATTCCCTCTCTATGGAACAAATAGCTGTGTAATCGCTACATACCTAATTGCCGAAAGCATAGATCTCAATGCACGAAGACAGCCATCCCACAAGCTTAATTCGAATAGTAAGTTCATGCCTGAGTATATTTGTAATGAACTTTATTAACATGTATCAGAAATATATTACCATCTCCCTGCGTGCATCAGAGGCCAAAGATTTCACAATCGGCTCATCCAAGTTCGTTTCCCAGCAATACACTCCAATTCCTGGTTTAACTCTTGGATAACCATAATTATTGGTCATGGAGGCAACGAACTTGAAGAGTATGATATTTATTTTATAACAATAGCCCATTTATTTTGATGTTGGGATTCGCTAACAAGAAGAAACAGATTCGTGGAATTCTTGCATCCTGCTACGGAAGATGTGCCAGATAGGTTCTGGGCTGGGGGTAAGGGTTTGACACTGGTATAGAAAGAAGTGAGGGTATTTACAAATCAATTAAGTTTACACAAAAATAATTAAAGGCTTGCCCTCTTTAGTATTTTTGTTGTATGCAAAATAGTTAGCTTCAATTCAAATCATTCAAATCATTCAGTCCCTTACCCCACATTCCAGCCACTCTTTTGTATCAAAAACCATGATTTTCACTTATTAATAAATCTATAACTAATTACTGAAATCGATTGAAACTTAAATTTTGAAAAGGATTTATAAATATAAATAGATTCTAAAAATCTCAGACTCTTTACAATCCCACCCATTGAGAGTTAATTAATACTTTAAACTTTAATTTTATTATATATAAATTTAAAAATTTAAAATATTAATTATAAATTGGTCTTTTTAAAATAAATAGATTTATTTTTATTTTTTTGATTTGAAAATTGAGAAAGTTTTATAATTTATTTTTAAGAGTTTTAAATTGAATTATAAATTTTATATTTTATAAATAAAAATAATAAAACCTCTTTATATATATATATTTAATAATATAATATTCATATAGTATAATATATATATAATGTTTATTATATAAACTCTCAAGTATTATATTTATAATCGTATTTGTAATTATATTATACAAAATATAAATAAAATTATTATAAAGAAAATCAAATAAAAAGTTTTGATTAATCGAATCCAGAAAATTAAAATAAAGAAGTATCTTCATCTTAATTAAAATAATTGAAATAATAAATTTTTATTCTAATTAACAAATAAGAATAATCTACTAAAATTTGAAAGGATTTGAATAAATCATATAAAAAGACTACAGCTCTCAATTTGAAAATCACAAAATCGGTATTTTAAATAATCAACAAAAATATCATATATACTGTACAAATCATACTATATAACCCTGCAATTGCTATTAGTTTTATTTAATTTCATATTCATATTATATAAAATAGTCTACGAGCTACTACTTCTTTATAATAAGGATTATCACCCTTATCTACGTGACCTCCAACACTTTTTTATACGGTCTTAATGATAAATATTAAATGGAAACCGAAAAGTAACAACACTTCATTTGTTTTCTATTCTAGGACAATTAGAGATACTTACCACTCAAGTTATCCCAATACTCTACTGCAGTATTTCTATGACGATTTGTGAAAGTTTAGAAGCGATGAAGATAATAAGTGAAACTTTGAGATGTTGATTGAAACACATATTTGCACACTTTGAATACATTTCAAGTATAAACGCTTTATATTACGCATTCTCACTGCCAAGTGGCAGCAAAATGCTTGATTTGGTTACAAAATGCTGTGTAAGCCAAGGATACAGCCATGTGACTCTATCGCAGATATCGAAGATATCGTGATATTATACTTTCCCGTTTCTCCATCCCATCCGCTACTTTTTTTGCTCTTGCCGATTGATGATTTGGATCAGGTTCTGGTAAATCAGTACCCTTCATATGATGTTTATGTCCAGGACAGCCATGACACGCAACGACTGGTACGATAGCCCCTTTTCTATCTCTCTCATCATCCATCACTCGGTTGCGGCATTTCTTGCTTCTGTCAGGATCGTCGGTGTTCATCCAGACGGAATGGCAGGTACTGGCGAAGTATGGTTCATGAAATGGACATGATTTGTCGCATATGCAGAGTTTGGTTCCATTGCCACCACATGATCTGTGGTACATATATAACTCTTTACACATGCTGGAATGGATGTTTTCTTCTTTGGTTTTCTGGAACTCCGTCAGTCTAATGTTCTTATTCATCGAGGCAGGAATGATAACCCTACTTTTGTCTCTAAGAATAGATTATCAACAAGAAAGACTATTACTTAATGGTGCTAAGATAGCTGCGATGTTTCCGAATTTGTACAGTTCATAAACTGGAAATCAAGAGTTCTTCTATTTTAGTTCTGTAACTTGGTCAGTCTGGCGATACTTACACATCGAGGCTGGGAGGATAAACCGTACTTTTGCCGCTGGTAGTAATCAATACAACCAGAGCTACGGGCTACTGATCTCAAGATATTACGGTTATTTTGAGAGTTTTGTACGATTCACAAAAGCCGTAATGTTGTATGAAATGAACGAGTAGTTGAAGCGAACGAGTGTTGCTGTGTGTCTGGCTTAGTTGTATACCATATCAAAATTGAGGTATAATACTTACAGTTTTCTAAGAATCAATGATTTCTATATACTGAGTTTTACTATTACACCTGGGGTTTTGTATGCGAGAATTATAAATTATGTTGAATGAAGGGCTAATTTACTACAAAAGATGGGCAATCTGTGTATATGAGATCGCTCCTCTTACTAAGCTAGTCTGGCTAGTATAGAACATAGAGCATATGTGGGATCTCAAGAGACGAACTAAATGTCACTATCCTATACTAGAGCATCATCCTTCCGTCTCCTAAGCTACTCATCTTTCATCCACCGATCGATAAATTCCCGATTGAACTTAAAAACATATCTCATCATTTCCACTTGGAAAGCATGGAGGTTGGCCTGCACAAAGATGGAGGAATCTCGAGAAAAGTCAGCAGAGTATCGTACTCTTATTCTGATGTATCATAAAAAATAAAGGGAAACAGTCTCCCTACTTTTGATCGCCGCTAAGGATTCTTGATGGTTCGTGATTTCAATAAGGGGTATGGTATCATCTGCACTAAGATCTTTCTTAGGTATTTTTGACTTTGACATGGGATCTGAAACTTACAAGTTTAACGTGGTACTTAGCAGAGGCCGACTTTTAGCTTGCTGCTAGTGGCCAAGTCTTGTAGTCTTTTAGACTAGACTAGAAGACTAAGAGAACCTATACAGTAGCTAATCGTAGCGAAGTGTCAATTTTCTTATCGATTATCAAGATTGATGAAGTGGTGAGGGGATATCTGAGAGGGGAATTTCTCAATCAAGGGGAACTTTTTAAACAGATTTCAAAATCTTTTTATTATCGAGTTTTTATTTTGGTTTGTGACTCAGCTCGTCGAGGCTACTTCGGAGACACTAAGCCTAAAAGAAACGAAAAACTGATCTTACGTACGACTGAACAAAGAACTTGGTGGTCTGGAACTATTAATAGTTATAGTACTCTTTGTATTTGGCGTAGAACAATGCTTTGTGTGAGGGACAGTAAAACACTTCCTGTTTTCTTTGGGCATGAAATCAACAGAAGAACAATCGTACTGTTCAACATATATGTCCTGCTCATCCTGTTAAAAATAGTTCTGTTGACCCTTCTGACACAATAAAATTGAACACGCACATTACTATCATTGAATCGACCAAAATGGCTAGTTCGAGTAACCCAACAGAGCCTTCCCCAGACGCAGAGTTTCGGCTCACTTTCGGTGTTGAAATTGAATTTATTTTAGCTACTGTGGGTGAGGGTGACGAGAACCCTAATCCAAGAGACCCCCGTGAGGTAAATGGGAAAATACTCGCGGACCATAATTCCATCAATCACGAGATTTGCAGAAAACTGAAGGAAGCTGGCATTCCAGCAGTAGTGCGGGAAGTATTAAATGATAAAGATCCAACTGACACGCTTGACATAAATGCTACCAGTTGGCTTTTAAAGACCGATGCCACTGTCGGCTTATATTATCCAGATAGCCCAGATGACAAAGACGAGCGTTATACCGAATTTGGCTTGGAAATGTCATCTCCACCTTATTACTACGATGAAGCTTCACAAAAAGCTATAGAAACGGTCGTGAAAGTTATCAGAAATAATTATTTAGTTCGCGTCAACCAAACTACAGGGTTGCATGTTCATGTTGGAAACTCATACCATGGTCTCCAATGGCGCGCACTACGCAATTTGATGGCCATTGCGTGGACCTACGAACGCCAGCTCTTATTGATATTGCCTGAGGAGCGCATAGCTAACAAATACTGTCAGCCCCTCCGGGAATCAACCCTCGGTATTCGACATCCTGAACTCACGCGTCTTGAATTTCTCAATCGCATCTTGTCGTTTATCAACAACCGCCAAGTCCTTTGGGAAATGACAAGCATTGAACTCAAGACTCGTCTTGGCTTCAACATAGCGAATCTCAAGACACCATTTTCTAATAGTTCTCCGAAACGCACCATTGAGTTTCGACATCATCCTGGATCACTCGAGCCAAAGGATATTCTGCATTGGATACATATATGCGTGAAGATGGTCGAAAAAGCATGTTTTATCAAGGACGAAGAGCTGTTCCACCGGCTACGAACCGATGTTGAAAAGCCAATCGGATTTGAGGAAGGTAGCGTTAGTACGGTTGACTATCTCGTGTGGCTTGGCTGCCCAGCTCAAGCATACTACTACGGTGAGGAAATGATAGCAAACAAGGCGCAGATCGAGACGAGGATTGAGGAGGAAGCGAAGAAAGATGCTATGGATTTGGAAATGCATCGTGAAGAAGGTCATGTTGATGTTCAGGGTTCTCTCAGCGTGGGAATTTCGGAAAAATGACTATGGCGCCACGAGTAGTTGGGATAAGACTTGAGCTTCTTAAGTGAACAACCCCAAGCTTTCCGAAACGACGTTGTTACCATGCCTGGGAATTCAAATGGGTTCCCAGAGTTAAGTCCCTTGTCTCCTCTTCCCTTTCATGTATGCTGCTCGTTGGCCTGTAAACATATAATTATGCGAGTGATATATCGAAGTATGGTAGGAAATTCTTATCTGGTAACACCCCGCCTTTTTCCTTAAAATATCTTAATACAATATCATATATCCAGAATCAGTTTAAAATGCGTATGTTAATGAAGTGGAGTAGATTTTAAGTGTGTGAATAAATATCGGATTAGTTGGCTCAAAAATACAGAACCTTTTTAATATATTAATGATTTTCAAAATAGTGAAGAAATGCAGTGTAGTCTGGTAGTCTCGTTTCTTTCGACCGGTAGGAATGTCAATTGCCTATATGCTTGGATAAATACAATTCATCGTGATCTTTGAAGTTGGCTTAGAGTTAATTTGATCGTGGCTATGGTGTCTTCCAAAAACTAATCTAGCATTGCTCTAGCGGAATGATATATTAGGCATACTCTTTTATGGCTCATGATTTTCACGTGATCAGTAAAAGAGGCTGTAGATATGCTTACAGCCTAGCCATGCACAACACATCACAATCACAATTTTTTGTAAATTGTACGATGCCCCATTCGCTGTCGTTTACGATGGAAGTCTGAATAGTGGGGTGGAAACTAAGCCGGGGTAAGAAACCGGCCAATACAAGTATTTCCTCAACATGCGCGAGTGGGCCCAATGATGACTGCGCCTTTACTTATCTTCTGGAACACCACATCAGCTTCATATAATTGCTGATCCCTTTTCAGACATCATTTGTTACTTTTCCTCGATTTTGCTTTCATTTCATACCATATACTCAAGCATTACCATACAGTTAGAACGAGATGTCACTTGATTTAGGAATCGGCCAGGTCATAACCTTGACGCAGTTATCTTGGGACACGCTTCAAAATTCAATAAAGGCAGGCGATGCTTATTCTCATCTTACCAAAGAATTAGGAAACCTATACACTGTATTGGAAAGCTTACAAAATCGTGCCGACTACCGAGCATCACTTTTAAATCAAGAGAACGATGGAGTGTTAGTACGACTACATGGTATCCTCGACGAATGTTATGACATGCTGGAAGATGTCGATAAGTCTTTATCAAAATACAATGGCTTGTCCGAGGATAGGAACAGAGTTAAGAGACTGGGACTGAAGATTATGTTTGGCAACACTACAATGAAAGATATGCCGGAAATCAGGCAAAGGGTAGCATCGTATGCATCGAGCATTCAATTGTATCTTAGTATGCTACTAGTGAACTCGCTAGGAAAGGTTGAAGAAAGTACGAGAAATCATATGCTGGAGACCAAAGGGCTCCGAAAAGAGTTCCGCTCGTTTGCGGATTCACAGCGGCAGAATAGAGTTAGGGAAGAATCGAACAGATTCAGAGATGATGCAACAGTGTTTACGACTCATCCTAATGACGACAAGGCCGTCTGGAGAGAATTTCGAAGAAAAGCAATTAAGAATGGCTACTCGAGTGCTTTTTTGGATCAGCATATGCCAGATCTCCTCAACGATATGGATAAATATGGCCAGGAAGGAACATCAGATACCCCAAAGCTTCAGCATGACAAAAATCGGGGACGACAGCAATTGGCCCTTCCTTCAGCAAGCCAAATGCATAGGACCACAAGCACACCAAGATTCCCCAGATATGACTACGATGCCGATTTAGAAAGCTACGCACCTCATCCCAGAAGACCCAAATCCTCCAGAGAGCTGAAAAATATGGCTGAGGACGAGATGAAGTTTGCCACGCGCTTTGGGACTTCTTGTGGAAATGAATCTTCACCAAAGGAAGCGAACTTTGGGGATGTCAATGACTGGCTCTCCGAGTGTCAACGAGCGACAGGACGTAATTCTTCAATCAAAACACCAGATAACCTCGCATACAAACCAAATACTTCTAAGACTTCGAAAGAGCAGGAAAGAACCTATATCGTGGCAAAAGAGAGACACAGAAAACCCCCAATTCCTGAGTATGACGAGGCTGATGAGTACGACAAGGAAGAGTATCCTCGGATAGATTTATCCAAACGGAGGGAAATCAAGGGTGCCATACTCAATACAAAAGAGAAACAAACAAACTCCCCACTACCCGAGTACGATGAGGCCGATGAGTACGATAAGCACCAATCTCACAAAACAGATCGATCCAAACGAAAGAGGGCTAATGCCAAGAAACCCCAGCTATCTCAGCGAGCAAGAGAATTCACATACCCGACAACTCGAACTTCCGGCCGAGGAAATCATTCCGACTCTGTCCATGATCAAAACTACACTTTTCAACCTGAAAGCCCACGTCTAAATAACAAGCCCGGTGATCCTCGCTTCACATATGGTAACCGCGCTTATTGCGGTCCGGAAGTCAAAGAGGTAGAGGATGACGAGAGTACATATTCTGAGTATTCAGATCAGTTTTCATCACCTGAAGAATATGGTGATGAGATCTCGCTGTACGACTCAGAAGTAGAACGAGAGCATGTCAGAGCTTTGAAGTCGTTGAAATTCAATCAAGTTTCACCACCTGAAGAACATGGTGATGTGATATTGTTATACGACTCAGAAGAGGAGCGCGAGCGTGCCAAAGCTTCAAAGCTCCTGATGAAACAGCATACCAAAGCTATATCTCGCTTTTTTAAACATAGAAGTAACCCTCAGAATTCTTACAACGTTTAAACTCTGAGCTGGGTTGCAGATATTAAATGTATTTGTCAAGTTTGGGAATTCTGGGCGTGATGGGAGTTTGGGTACAATTTGCATGAGTATGTTACGATGAAATGACGAGTGATGATTTATGGAATCCTTCAAGGAGCAGGCATTGTAGTTAATTAGCGCGAACGTATATATGAATCTCTTAATACACATCACACAATCCTTGATCATTTATCATAGACTTTGAGAAAGGTTTGTAGATGTATCTTGTACCTTGACCAACGTCGTTTGCATGCCTGTCCTTCTGCAATTATTGATGCCTCATTTCATCAGGAAAGCTCTGGGCAAGCGCTACATCGGGACAGTATTGTTCTGTGAGGCCCAGAAGCCTGTAGTATGCGAGTTTGTATAGATTAAGATATGTTAGGGCGTATACTATGCTGAACACAGAAGGGAAGTAGGCGAAAACCCATGATTGAAATTGAGAACCATAGAAACACGAACAAGAACATCCTGCATAAGCTTGGCCGAACTACATGTTAAAACTTTGAGTAAACATCCTGAAAACTGGCGAGTAGTTTTTAAAGTTACTAAACTAAAGTGTTGATGCAAATAAATCTCAGGCAACTTGCAAAGAGCTTCGTTGCATAACTAGGAGCTAATATCAAGTAAACCCCCAAAACGAACGCGAGATATGCTATCAATATGCCAGTTATATACCAATATATGCAATGAAAAAATACGAACCACTTGATTTTCTGGGAACGCGGGAGCAGAACAAATTTCATCAAGCAAAAGCTTGTAACTATTCTATTCCCTTGACGTTAAGCACCTAGGACAGAGCCTCAATATCACTGACTAATTGCAGACAATGGAATAGTTCATGCCAACTAGAAGATTTCCCGCATGAGTAACCCGAGTGATGGTAAGAGGTGAGCATAAGGCTCTGCTTACCCACTGGCTAATCACTTCCTAGGCCAGCTACCCTCAGTAGTATGCAAGACTGTTCAGGCCCAATAGAAATGGTTTAACAATGACGATCCTTAATCGGTCATTAGTGTTCCATTATAGTGAGTGGTATGTCAGAAACATAGGCACATTCTTACCGCACAGGGCTATACTCTAAGAGAGCTAATGCTACCCTCAATTCAGTAGATCAAGCCGTACAAGTGCCTGGGTAAAAATGGCTTGAACGGCTTGATATTCGTATAGTTCGCACTACGAAATAGTATTGATGCTGGCGCAAGACAACGACCGGTGTTTCTTCATCAGCCATGCACGTGATAGCAATCTACCGAGGAATTGGGCGGAATTTTGGCGTGTGGGGAAAGCAAGCTTAAGCCGAACCTGGTCGGACCTTCATCAAGGGCTTCAATGATTTGAAATTCCTCCACCACATTGACGAATTCTTCAGTACCGCTACCACCAACATGTCCGCCTTAAGAATTTTGGTACCCGTAAAAAGGGTTATCGACTATGCCGTTCGTAACACCTTCATTCTCAAAACCAACTTCAATCCCTTGATTCCTTCTATGCGCAGGAAAAGAGTACAAACTAACCCAAACACCACAGGTCAAACCTCGCGTCAACAAAGCCCAAACGGCCGTCGAGACCAATGGCGTCAAACACAGCATGAACCCATTCGATGAGCTCTCAATTGAAGAATCGGTACGAATCCGCGAGAAGAAAACTGCACCAGGTGGCGTGGAAGAAATCATTGCATTTTCCGCCGGACCAACAAAATCGCAAGATATTTTACGCACAGCCATGGCTATGGGCGCCGATCGCAGTTTACTAGTTGAGATAAAGGAAGGGGAGGAATTGGAACCATTGGGAGTGGCGAAGCTTTTACAAAAGGTTGTGGAGAAGGAGAAGAGCAATTTGGTATTTTTGGGGAAACAGAGTATTGATGACGATGCGGGGCAGACAGGACAGATGTTAGCGGGGTTGTTGGGATGGAGTCAAGCGACACAGGCGAGTAAGGTGGAGTTTAAGGATGGGGATATAGTGGAGGTCACGAAGGAGGTGGATGGAGGAACGGATGTTGTGAGGGCCAAATTGCCCATGGTTATTACGACGGATTTGAGATTGAATGAACCGAGATACGCGAGCTTGCAGAGTATCATGAAAGCAAAGAAGAAGAAGTTAGAAAAATCTACTTTAGGTGATTGGGGCGTGGATGGTACTAGAAGGTTAAAGACCTTAAAGGTTATTGGTAGGTTGACGTCTTTTACTCTGGAAATTTTTGGCCCATTCATGGAGGATATACCGAATAATTACTGACCAAATGAATACAGAACCACCGCCAAGACAAGGAGGCGGTAAAGTCGACGATGTAGATGGAATGATCTCCAAACTGAAGGAATTGGGCGCAATATAAATGGATACCAAACGGCCATAAACGAAGGTTGTATATATGTACGAATTAGAGGATAAGACAAGGAACAACATCAGGTTTTGGACGCGAGTTGAACATGGTGATGATCTGTCATGCCTACATAGCTTTCCGATAGATATATGGTGAGAAATAGATCCGTGGTCTAAATCTGGTTGATTCTTGAGAGAGCTCCGCGTTAGCAATACTCTTTAACCTGATCTTCAATAATCACTGTCCACATCTTTTGCTAGTACAAGTCCACATTGAAGTAACCGGACCACTCGGTACACAAGTGCGGATGGATTGTCTAATGCGCAGTGTGACTCTGTTTTAACCGAATTAACTTTCACATCACGTCAACTACCGTTGGAATATTGGATTTTAAGTTTATACGTCAATTTCAGACATTCAGCTCAACGTACACGGTTAGTTATGACCAAACTAATTCATACGCATGCGTTAGTCTAACATGTATTGCTTTATTCAACAAATATCTGCACGGTGATCACACCACCATCTTCAATGAATGGTAGGTGGTCATGCAGAAAATTTCACTGCTTCTATAGATTCATTCTACCTTTATTTAATCTGATGCTACCTAGCTAACCAGAGGCCTTGATGAAGTATAACGGTAAGTATACAGATATACTGATCAATGATCAGTAATAGTGACCAGTATATCTATTACTAATCAGCACAATAACCTTATGTCAAATCATGATTAATAAGATTCCATTCCATTGACGCGTTACCCGAAAAAAGTACATAGTTAGGTGCCTACGTACATATCCAATTTCACTGGTACTAGATATTAATAGCAATGAATTCTCCACTTATTACCACCTTTCCCAGTAAGGCTACCGGTAATTATTCAATATTGTTCAGCCCATCCCCCTCCCATGTCATTTCCTCCCCTCCCTGAACTGCACACATAACCAAAACTCCGCTCCGTTCCCATCTACAACGTCCTATCTCCATATGGCATGGCATACTCGAGTATACATATCCCGCACCACGCTTACTAAGTTACAATATACCGCTCGACTCCACAATTCTAATTCCCAAACCCCCCGTACAGTAACATCGCCACGGCTTAGCGCAACAGCTAATTCGCAATCACCCAATCGCAATCTCCGCATGGCCTAATCACCCAGTGACCCATTTCGCTTAACAGAACCTAATCAGCCACATTAGTTCTAACCTCACTACGGACTCACCAACTCAACTAACTAACTTACAACCTCCCAAACCCCATTCTCACCATTCTCGCAGTAAACAGGCAAGACCCCTGAAAATAACGGCACGCATAATCAACAAAGAACTAATGAAACATTTTTAAACGTGGGTTTATTAGGTAAGTCTTGAGTTGAGTTGGGGTCAGGTAAGGTAAGGTAAGGTTAAATAAAATCTTATTATTGATTCATTTTGATTTTTTGGACACTTTTTTTATCCGAGGGGAGGGGGGAAGAATTGTATCACTATAGGGTGAACAATTAAGAAATTAAGAAATTAAGCGAATGGTATCAATTACGACCTAGGGATGTGAAATAAGTGAAATAAGTGCACTGAGCAAAAGAGGAAAGAGGGAAAGATCTTGGCTGGGAATCTCGGAATAGAGGATGATGGGGATACGATGAGTAATTTTATGGTGGGTGAAGCTTGTAGGGACCGGGGTGCGTTGATCGTTCGTATGTACTATGGAGAAATAGGGGGAAAGTGTAGGGTAGGGTTTGGGATTCGGGAGAGAGTATGTACTAGGTATGTACTGTACATAGAAGGGGAGTAGGGAAGGAAATATGCAGGCAGGGATTATTTATCTATAGTCATCAATCATGAGGATGTGGTTGAATGTCTGTATGGATCACAACATGTATGTATTTTCTGGTTCCGATCAGAGACAACATTCGAAAGATGAAACATAGTCATTCAAGCAAGTATCAACTAAAAAATCGGTCACAGCCCAAAACGACTATCTCCCGTCTTAAAAAAAAACTTTGATAAGCAACGCCGCAACTTTGTACTCGAGTATTTTAGCACTTGTTAGACAGGCGTTGCCATATGAAATAACCCTGTTCAGCCTTGGAAGCCAGTCATAGCGAACCTTGACGTCCAAGCTAGAAGTCTCACAATTGCTTCTAGCTTGCCTCTTATCTTTCCTTGTAACTTTTTACTTCATCATAGAAAGAAGCCTTCGCAGAAATGCGGGTTTTTTTGGTATACATGCATAAACCTCCCTTCTCCGCGTCCGTGATATTTGAACTTTTTACCATTCACCTCACGCTGGATCTTGGATATTACACATCTTGAATTATTTTTGGACCATCGACATCGCGTAATTGAGCTCAGCGGATGCGCTCGACATTTCTTTCGAGGCTAGGATGATATACGAACATCAATACGTGGATGAATGAGACGGAAGATCAATTTTAAGCAGGATATTGCATAGTCGAAACGAACGCGAAGAAAACCCGAAAATACAAAATGCATTCTTTGGTGGTGGAATCTGCCATTTGGTATTCGTTTGTAATAATAATTGTGGTCCTCAGATAGTATGTATTATCACAAATTCGCAATAGAAGGCATAGTTTTGCAATGTGAAGTCAATACCATCTTCACGCGGCAGAAGGAGTGGTGTCTCATGGGAATAAGACTAACAGCAATTCCTACTCAGCATTTCAAGATGGCTGCAACTCGGATCGATCAAGAATTATCAGCTTCAAGATTATCTCATGCTCGCTGTGTTTGTAAGTGATGTCTATTTCAAATTAGCATCCCCCTTTACCACGCACATAATCGATTGGGCTTTGGCTTCAGATTCCCTTATCATCCAATTTTTCCAGAATCTGACACACACCATAGCTCTTCTATACCACGTTGGTTGTATCCACGAATATTGTATACCATTTCGACACAAATCTCATACTGCCATCTGATATTCCACAGGTGCGTTATAATCGGCCAATTTTCCAAGCGGAGAACTGATAAAAGTCCAATAGCTCACTCCTGACTCCATTGCGTCGCGTATAAAAGGAAGCAAACTCGTGCTTGTGGTGGAACAGTCGATGATCATGACCATCTGGGGCGGCAAAGCTTGTTTATTGTGCATGTATCTGAAGATGATGTATGCGGCCCCTTGCATTATGCAATAACAATATTGACCTAAGAAACAGGGAAGGGATCAAACCTCACAATCTCATTGTGAAGTTAGTAGCCGTGTACGTGGGTGCAAGCTTGGTGGTCATGGAAATTCTCTATTTTGGGGTGTGGTGTCGACCATTCTCAAACTATTGGGCAGTTCCTACTCCAAATGGTTGGTTCGAAGGCTTTATTCTTGAAAGATAATATACTGATGAAAATGATAGAGCAATGCTCAGCAGCAACTCATCACCTAATAGTTAATGCGACGTTTAACATCAGTTCAGATCTCATAATGTTGTTTATACCCATGCCGCTGGTTCTCAAAGCACAACTCCCCACATTGAAGTTCGTTTTTTGCCTTGTCAGGTCTTTTCTGGAATCTTTTGAGCAATGTACTAATTGTAGAACAGGAAAGTTCTTCTGATAAGCGTCTTCTCCCTAGGCATATTCGCTATTAGTTCTGCCGCGGCTAATAAATATTATTCGTTCGCGAATCCCTTTGGAATTATGTGGACATATGTAAGTGGAGCTTTTGGTCAGATCTTGCATAGTACTAACGTCAGTGAATGAAGTGGTATATAAGAGAAGCATCAACTGTGATGATCATTACCAACATGCCAATGTGTTGGCCGTTAGCAAGAAAATTATTCGGCTTGAGATCGTGGTCGGGATCCATTGAGCGTACGAAATCAAAAAGCAAGACGTCACCGAAGAAATACTTGAGCACTATTCTGACTGGCTCAAAATTTGGAAACAAAAAAGACAACTCAGCATATAGAAGTGAGAGTAGAGAGGGGATATTTGATGGAAATGCAGGTGTCCCGGGAAGATCAATAGGGTAAGCTCTTTTAACCTTTACCCTCAGCTCAGATGCCAACAGCTTCTAGTCTGAGATGTAGTAGAAGATAGACAACTGACTATTCATGATAGGCTAGAAATATGGGAAAGCAGAGAAGTGAGTGTACGCAATGAGGAACCGAATTCCAAACAAGGGCATATCAATAATACGACAACTGTCACCGTATCAAGATCGATGGACAGTTTGAGTGAGCACTCGAAGAGCAATATGGGATCAGAGAGTCGAGAATACATAGGCCATGCAGTATAACTGCATTTGCTGCATCGTGTTGTGCTAATAAGTAAAATAAGAATTTTGACGAGTATAAGTTTCTGATAGATTTGAAATCATATATTTCCGTCTTTTTCGCATGCATTGATTGAAAGTTGTGTGGTGGTGAGATGTCTTTTGTTGGAATAGAACGTTGGAAGGAGTAAGATTTTAGATTTATTGAAGCCTCAATTATAAGGCTACAATATTCAACATGGCACGGGCCGCTGGTTCCATTCTTTCATATTCAATTCGCAGGGGTTTGACGTGACCTGACGCGTTTGATTCCAGACTTTGATAAATGTCTGCAGGTATAATTTCTCATTTTGCGACAGTTTAAAGAAAGAGAGAAAGAAAGAAAGAAAGAAACTCATCCCAACAAGAATAAAATAAATTATATCAATCCTATCTTCTTTCATTGATTCCAGTATTCATCAGGTTTTATTTATTTTTTTCAGCAATGCGCAATTGTTCAATTGATTTTCACACCATCTACAATGACTGATTGGAATAAGTTAAAGGTCGTTGACCTGAAAGCAGAGTTGAAGAAACGAGGTCTGCCGCAGACCGGTCTCAAGCCTGCTCTGGTCGCTCGACTTATATCTGCAGAGAATGAAGATGGTTCGGAAAGTGATATGACCCTTCAGGATGATGCAACCAAAATAAATCCAGAATCTGCAACATCTCCAGATGCAATCTCACCCACACAAACATCATCTTTTGAGATTGGTCCGGAAACGACAATTGAAAATACAGAGGAATCACAAGCAAACCCCATCCCAGATAGTAACGAAGTTCAACCATCACCTCTTGAAGTCACGGCAGACCATCAAACGCAACCCGTCCTTGAGCCCGCTGTCGCATCTAAGCAAGAGGCGATTGAACCGACCCCAGTTCCAGAGAGTGCGCAGCCTTCTTCAAATGACACGGTAGAGCAAGTTGAAATTCGACCTTCACAGCCTATAGATACAACCGAATTCTCTCTGCCTCCTTCGAAAGGTACATCTCAGCCACCCGAACAACCCGAGGGTGATCGCTCCGCTGAGCTTCCCGTTGAATCACGAGAGGCGATCGAGGACCGACAGAAGAGAAAACGCAGATCACAAAGTCCAGCTCCAACTTCTACAGATATTTGTCGAAAACGAGCTCGACCAAGTGACACTATTGAAGAGGTTGCGACTTCAAAGGAGGATGCAGAATGGGTGGAGAAACACAATGCGGTTGATACAGGTGAAGTCAACGTTAAATCAAAGGAGGTGGCAATCGGTGATGATGGACCCACGGTTATCGATGACTCCAAAGAAGAAGTAGTAGTTGAGCAGCCGATTTCGAATACGAATGAGCAAGAAGCCGATAAAATGGATATTGATGTTGAAAAAGCTCGACCAAATGCTGAGGCTGCGGCAACGTCACCGGGACTTTCACGCCCACGCGATTCGAGATTCAAAAATCTATTCTCTTCCCCACAAAAGGCGAATGAAGATACAGAAATGGTACGTTATTCACAAGAGCCTGTGGAAGACGAATCATCATACAATCCAATTACTCCCGCAATTCATCCTGCTACTTCAGCTCTTTATATTCGCAACTTTGTCCGACCACTTCAAGAGCCTCGACTTCATGATTACCTTACCACTCTTGCTACTCCGCCTGGTAGCGAACCAGATCCAGATGTGATTTTACATTTCCACATCGATCGCGTCCGAACACACGCGCTCGTTCAATTCAAAACCCTCTCTGCCGCAGCAAGAGTACGCAGCGTAATGCATGATCGTGTCTGGCCCGATGAACCAAATCGTAAAGCATTATGGGTGGATTTTATACCAGATGAAAAAGTTAAGGAATGGATTGATCAAGAACAAGCGTCCGGGCCTGGAAGAAATATACAAAAGTGGGAGGTAGTCTACGAGGAAATTGAAAATGATGGAGATCGTCAAGTTACTGCTGTGTTGCAGGAATCTACAGGGGAATCTCAAACGATGTCTGCGAGAAAGCAATCAATTCCGGTTTCTGTGCCGACAGGACCATCAAGAGGTATTGAAGGTGCACCATCTGGACCTAGAAGCATCGTTGGTCCAAGAACTGCATCAACGCGAAATTTGTCGGAGCTTTTCAAATCCACTACGACACAACCGACGCTGTACTGGCAACCAGCATCAGAGGATTTGGTCACTAGACGATTAGATGCAATTGCAGATGTCACCACCAAAGACATTGAACGCCATGCTGGATCAGATATCAATAGATATACATTTGAGGATGGAGATAGATTTGTTGATCGTGGAAAAGAGATATTTCCAGGCATCAGACCTCCACCAGGTCATCGAGGACCAGGAAATCAGCGAGCAGGGCGGTATTCAGGCAGAGGCGGTGGGGGTGGTGGATATGGAAGTAGGGGAGGTGATAGAGGTTACGATAGAGGAGTCGACAGAGTATATGACAGCTACAGAGGACCACCTCGAGATCGAGATAGGCGTCGCTGAGAAGTAAAGAGGAAAGCAGGATCTTAATATACAAGTTCTTCTATACATAAGCAGAAGGGTTGGTGAAAGATCAAAGCCTAGGTAATTAACGTCGGTTGAATTGTAAGATGATTTGATTGTAGTGATAGAAGATATATGAAGCAACTCTCAAAATGACTAGTTAGATAGTTGAGATGATCCCATGATTGTATTAGTACCTAGGTAGGTACATATATTTGAGCATCTCCCATCTGGTGTACAGAATATCAATATTGCTTACAGACACACAATCGATTTGATAATCCGCATGACCTGATTGGCTGTGCAACAATGTCTTTTTCTTCCCACCAGCCACATAGCGGGGTCTTCTTTCTTTTTCTTTCTTTCAGCCCCTGATTTTCTATAGAGAGAGAGAGAGAGAGAGAGTAAGTAACAAAGCTGATCAGCAGTAAGATGGGTCATGCTACATGCACCGAGACAAAGCTTTGCAAATTTTCTCGGGCTGCATATTATTGGAATTTTATGGATTTGAACTGGTGTGAGAATGAGAGTGTCATTGAATCGATGGATGATTTTATTTTCGACAGTGCTTCCTGTTGAGGAAACTGGTAATAACGCTTACTATCATTCACACGAAGATATCAGGGAATGGAAGAAGAAGAAGGAAGCACAGCAGATATTTTGTTGTTCATGATCAATTAATTACCTACTGACAACTGACTGACACTGACTGGTGTTCATGCACGCTATTAATGAGAACTTGGAAGCTGCTTTTACCATCCACGTTGCTGGATCTACGCCCTATGAGTGACGAAATCCACTCTAGATGAGAAGAGAGATAAGATGTGTGTGGTAATTGATATTTATAATTTGATTGGTCAAATTTTGAAAGGGAATGAGAAATTAATTGTGTTTCTAGGAAACTTTGACTGCTCTTCATTGGCTCGTTTGCTGCTTTTTAACTTTAATTACCTATTTGAATATCATCATTAGTCCCCCGGCCGTCATCGGCTTTCGTTTTTCCCTTCCATCATCATTCGCTTAATTTTTTTCTCTTGGTGAGGATCCCTAGTGGTCCTGCCATCACCTTGCAGAATTGACCAATCAAATAGCTCCAACACAATATTAGCTTTACCGGAAAGAACAAAGCGGCACTCAACCTTTTCTCTTGTACCATGATACCTTCACTCTATTCTGTCACACCAAATATACTCCACAATTTTTACTTCCCACTTCAATAAACTGCTTCCTTCTGAACAATTACATCTCAATTCTTCAAAACTTCTTCATCTATTGATCTATCAAATACGAATAGAAAAGTCGCGCGTATGAGTGGTCGCTCGTCGGTTTTTACATCCCAGGTATGCTCTCTTCCTTTGTCTATCTTGATGTCTATCTTGATGAGTCAAATCTCAAAATATCCTCAATTCCTATCTTTGCTTTCAATGTTGGAGCCAAATCCTCTTTTGTCCCTTCCAAAAGGAGGGATGACTCTTCATCAAGCAAGATATCTACAGCAATTTTGCAATATAGAACCGTTTCACTAACATGTTCTCGTAGGATTATATCTCAGGTTCGCACATAACCCTATTCATGACCTTCATGACCCCTCCCACGATTCCTTCGCACCACCGAAATTCTAACACCTTATTATAGATCACATCTGGAAAGCTTCAGTCAACTGAAAAAGCTTTCTCCAACCTACCGCCTACTAAATTCTATCAATTCAAACAAACACAATCATGTTCTCTCGATTTGTAAAGCCCGCAGCTTTTAAGCCAACAGGCTATGGTATCCAAAGGGTTGCACAACAAACTCGATTCCTAGCTACCGTTGAAGGAAGTGCTGGTCGTGCCATGCCATACACCCGTCCTCGTGCTACCCCCATCTCTCATGATCGAGCTACATTCACAATTAGGGTACGTTTTGTTGGTTGGTGTATGGAGAAAGATTTGGGCTAAATTTTTGATAGGATGGCCCAGTCTTCCATGGCAAATCTTTTGGTGCCAAGTCCAACATTTCTGGTGAAGCCGTTTTCACTACCTCCCTCGTTGGTTACCCCGAATCCATGACCGATCCTTCTTATCGTGGACAAATTCTTGTCTTCACTCAACCTTTGATCGGAAACTATGGTGTTCCATCATCTGCTAGAGATGAGCACGGACTCTTGAAATACTTTGAGTCACCAAACATTCAGTGTGTTGGTGTGGTCGTTGCAGATTATGCTGAGAAGTATAGTCATTGGACTGCCGTGGAAAGTTTGAGTGATTGGTGTGCTCGTGAGGGTGTCCCAGCTATTTCTGGTGTTGATACCAGAGCTATCGTCACCTACTTGAGAGAGGAAGGTTCTTCTTTGGCTCGAATCACCATTGGTGAAGAATATGATGCCGATCAAGATGAGGCTTTCGTTGATCCTGAACAAATCAACTTGGTCAAGAAAGTTAGCACCAAGGCTCCATTCCATGTTAGCTCTGCCCATGGAGATATGCATGTTGCAGTTATCGATTGTGGTGTCAAGGAGAATATCTTGAGAAGTTTGGTCAGCCGTGGAGCAAGCGTCACCGTCTTCCCTTACGATTTCCCCATTCACAAGGTCGCCCATCATTTTGATGGTGTTTTCATCTCTAACGGACCTGGTGACCCAACTCATTGTCAAGAGACTGTTTACCATTTGGCTAGATTGATGGAGTCTTCTCAACTTCCAGTCTTTGGTATTTGCCTTGGACATCAATTACTTGCTCTTGCAGCTGGTGCTCGTACCATCAAACTCAAGTACGGAAACCGTGCCCACAACATTCCAGCTCTTGATTTGACCACTGGTCAATGCCACATCACCAGTCAAAATCACGGTTATGCTGTTGATATGACTACTCTTCCATCCGAATTCAAAGAATACTTTGTTAATTTGAATGATGGATCCAATGAAGGTAAATATGGTTGAACTCGCTTCTTATACCCTCAACTAACGCATGCATCATAGGAATGATTCACAAGACCCGTCCAATCTTCTCTACACAATTCCATCCTGAGGCTAAGGGAGGACCAATGGATTCTTCCTACCTCTTCGATATGTACATTGAGAATGTTCAACGTTACAAGAAGGACCAAGCTGTTTACCCAGCTGGTAAGGATAACAGACCAAATCCTCTCCTCGTAGATATTTTGTCAAAGGAGCGTGTTGGTGTTGCTCCAGCTCAACAAGCTGTTGCTGCCGCTGCTTAAGCTTAAGCCTAGGAGGAATGTGATTACTGGGATTTTATGGAGTGTGGGATCTGGGATTGTTTTTCAATGGCGTTATTAGTTTGTTGAAACTTGATAGGATTTTCTTGAAAGTTTATATACATAGTGATATCAAGTTATTCAATGAAATTGAACTTAATTACGAGTTGATATACATCACATCACGATTGATGATTCGAGATATATATTATTATGAATATAAAAGAGAGTTAATAATTCTCATATTTTTTCTTTATACTTTTTTTAATACATCTTTCTTTGAATTTTTTATTCTTTATATAAAGAATTTATTACTTTACTTTAAAATGTTCTATTTATTCTTTAATTTTATTATTAATAAAAAAAAAACAACGGAATTTCATATTAGATAAAAAGTTTTCATTTTTCTTTTATTTTCTATATCTATACAATTTACAGAGTAATATACATGAAGATATTCCAAAAATAAAAATTAACATTATAAAAAAATACTGTACACAAACACAAAGCCCGAAACAGTATTCTATCTATACCCCCTCCACACACACAAACACACGCGCGCGCGCACACATCTCATCTCATTCAAAACATACGAAATTCCCCCCAGTTTCATTTGATACTAAGTACTCATATACATCTCATCTATCTTTCTTCCATGCATGCATACATGCAAGCAAGCATCACTCAAATTACAAAAGAGCAAAGACTCCCATCACCACCGCGATGAACGAGAGGGAAATGCTAGAGCGGGTAGCAATAGCAGAGCCCGTGACGACCATGCTGGGGGTAGCGGTTTGGGGGCTACCGGCTGGTGTGGTGTTTGTGGTGGATTGTTGGGGAGATTTGCTGGATGTGGAGCTGGAGCTTGAAGTGGAGGTGGAGCTGGATTTGGAGGATGTGGAAGAGGATGTAGAAGAGGAGAGGGAGACGGTTCCGCTGGCGTAGTAGCCGGATGTGCTGTTTGATGAGGAGCCAGAGGGGTAGATGGGGGTTGCGGTGGGGATGATTTGGGCGGGGATTATGAGGGTGGAGGTTGAGCCACCTTGTTCTGGGATGATGATTGTGGATGAGGAACCTGAGACTGGGATGGCGTTGGTGGATGAGGCGACTGGGATGATGGCTGTTGATGAAGCACCTGGGATGATAACAGATGATGGAGAACCTGAACCGGGGATGACAACAGATGATGAAGCACCTGGGATGATAACAGTCGATGAGGAACCTGAGACTGGGATGACGCCGGTGGATGATGCACCTGGGATGATAACAGATGAAGCACTTGGAATAATAACAGTCGATGGGGAACCTGAGACTGGGATGACACCAGTTGACGAAGCACCTGGAATGATAACAGTTGACGAGGAACCAGAAACTGGAATGACGCCAGTCGACGAACCAACTGAAGTACCCTGAGCAGATGAAACCGAAACAACTTGACCAGGAATTCCAGCTGTAGACGAGGCAGAGCCTTCAGGGGAACCTGGGTAACCAGGAGCAGATGATGGCGAGCCAAGACCTGCAGTTTCAGTGACGGTAATGATAGAGGCAGGTTGTGTCTACAAATGATCAATTAAAATCCTCAAAAGCCTAAATGGGAAAAACTTACAACAGTGATCAAAGAAGGGGAAGCGGAAATGGTAATGACGGATGGTTGAGCGCATTCTGAAGAACCTACACTTCCTGATGGAATACCAACGGAGCTCAATGGTGAAGAAGATCCAACGGCTGGAGGAGAAGTGCTTAAACCTTGAGCAGAGCTTGCTGATTGAGAACCAACAGAAGCAAGGGGAATGACAGTTACAGTGCTGTAAACCTGTGTTCCGCTGGCAGTTGGGGCACTCAAACTGGCAACGAGAGATGGAGATTGGCTACCAGAGTTTCCTGAACCAGATCCAGGTTGCGTGGATGAGGCTGGTGAGGAAGCGATAGGAACACCTTGAGTAGAAACTACAGAAGAGGCTGGTGAGGAAGCGGTGGGAACACCTTGAGTAGAAACAACAGAAGCAGCTGGGGACGAACCAGTCACTCCAGAATCTTGGGAAGCAGATGATGGAGATGGAGATGGTCCAGAAGCTGGGGCACTACCTTGTGGAACGATAACTGAGCCAGTTGCAATTGGGGAAGAAGTTCCAATGGCAATAGTCTTCGTAATGTAACGTGTCGACGAGAGAGAAATGGTTGAATATCTAGTGGTTGTCTCCAAGCTAGTAACTCCCTGGCTGGTCTTGGTCAAAGTAAGCGAAGAGACTGTGACATATGATTCAACAGAGACAGTGGAATAGATTTCTGTGGAAAGACCTTGGGAAACAGCAGGTGTTGGGGCGATTGGAGTTGGGGTGATAGTACTCGTGGAAAGAAGAGTCGAGGTACTGTAAACAGTGGACAGGCTGGTGGTTGTCTCAAAGCTAGTAGTACCTTGGCTGGTGTGGGTGAGAGTTACTGGGCAGACTGTAGTATAAGAGTCAACGATGACGGTTGTAACGACAGTTTCAGATGATTGAGCTGGGGAGACAACTGAGCCAGTAACTGAAGGTTTTCCAGATTGAGTAACGCTGATACCACTGAGATCTGAGGTTGCAGAAGGTAAAATTGTGGTGGTGCGAGTACCGATAGCGGTCGAAGTGCTGAAGACAGTAGAAATGCTAGAGGTAGTTAAAACACTGGTGGATCCTCCGTTGGTTTGAGTCAAGGTAACTGGGCAGATTGTTGTGTATTGATCAACAATAACTGTTGTGTATACAGTCTCAGATGTAGATGCAGCTGGGGAAGAAATAATTGGGCCAGGAACCTGAACAGTGCTAGTGGCAACCTTGGTCGTAGTGCTGTAGACAGTAGAAATGCTCGAGGTAGTTAAGACAGTGGTAGTTCCTCCGTTAGTTTGAGTCATGGTAACAGGACAAATTGTTGTGTATTGATCGACAACAACTGTTGTGTAAACGGTCTCAGATGATGATGGGGAAGATCCTCCAGTAACGCTGATACCACTGAGATCAGAAGTACCTGATGGGGACGATCCAGATGGGGAAGATCCAGATGGGGACAATCCTGAAGGAATTGCGGTAATAGTGCTTGTACCAATCACAGTCGAAGTAGTGTAAACAGTCGAAGTAGTAGAAGAAGTCAAAAGACTGGTAACTCCTCCACTAGTCTGAGTCAAGGTGACAGGGCAAATTGTAGTGTATGAGTCAACGATAACAGTGGTGTAAACGGTCTCAGATGATGATGGGGAAGATCCTCCAGTAACGCTGATACCACTGAGATCAGAAGTACCTGATGGGGACGATCCAGATGGGGAAGATCCAGATGGGGACAATCCTGAAGGAATTGCGGTAATAGTGCTTGTACCAACCACAGTCGAAGTAGTGTAAACAGTCGAAGTAGTAGAAGAAGTCAAAAGACTGGTAACTCCTCCACTAGTCTGAGTCAAGGTGACAGGGCAAATTGTAGTGTATGAGTCAACGATAACAGTGGTGTAAACGGTCTCAGATGATGATGGGGAAGATCCTCCAGTAACACTGATACCACTGAGATCAGAAGCGCTAGATGGGAATGGACCGCTTCCAGAAGCTGAGGCACTTGGGAATGAACCGTTTCCAGATGCTGAGGCGCTTGGGAATGAACCAGTTCCAACAGATTTAGATGGAGAAGCACCATTCGACGAAACGACTGGCAAAGAACCAGTGGCAGAAACCCCGCTGGACCCTGAAGCATCTGTTGAAGAACCTGCTGGGCTGGAAGCACTTGGCGATGAACCACTGCCGACAGGGGCAGATGGCGAAGAACCTGCTGGGCTGGAAGCACTTGGCGATGAACCACTGCCGACAGGGGCAGATGGCGAAGAACCTGCTGGGGCTGAAACACTTGGAGACGAACCACTTCCAACTGATGCCGATGGGAATGAACCACTTCCTGAGGCCGAGGCACTTGGAGAAGAACCAGATGGGAGGACCGAGATACCACTAAGATCTCCAGCGCTAGTTTGAGCTGGAGTAGACGCCGATACTGGGCAAGCAGTTTGACCTGAGAGAAGAGGGCCTGATGAAACACATGGTAAAGAGGCAACCGCAGTGCCAGACGGAGATGAACCACTTCCTGAAGCTGAAGCACTTGGGATTGAGCCACTTCCAGAAACAGATGGGAGCGAACCACTGCCCGATGGGAATGAACCACTTCCTGAAGCTGAAGCACTTGGGATTGAGCCACTTCCAGAAACAGATGGGAGCGAACCACTGCCCGATGGGAATGAACCACTTCCTGAGGCCGAGGCACTTGGAGAAGAACCAGATGGAAGGACCGAAATACCACTAAGATCTCCAACGCTAGTTTGAGCTGGAGTAGACGCCGATACTGGGCAAGCAGTTTGACCTGAGAGAAGAGGGCCTGATGAAACACATGGTAAAGAGGCAACAGCAGTGCCAGATGGAGATGAACCACTTCCTGAAGCTGAAGCACTTGGAGAAGAACCAGATGGAAGGACTGAAATACCACTAAGATCACCAGCGCTACTTTGAGCAGGAGCAGAAGCAGTCAAGCTTCCCGAGCCAACTGGAAGGGACGAAGGAGACGAACCCAAAAGCTCAGTAGACAAGGCTGAAGAGATGGAAGCCAAGTTAGTGGTTTGGAAACCAGGACCGACAGGGATCACAGAGATAGCGGCCGAGGTGGGGATGTAGTAAGTAGAGGTGCTCGCTGTTGCAACGGGGGTAAGAGTGATTGTGGCTGGGATGACTGATGGTTGAACTTTGGTGGTGACCTTGGGGGACAATGATGGCAAGATTGAAGGAGTTTGTCCGGCCTCGGAAACTGGGCAGACGGTGGTGTAATCGACGACAGTTTGGGTAATAACTGCAACAGACGCAAGGGTTGCTGGACAATGAAGAACATTTGCGGCACAGCTGGTGATGGTTGTAACTTGGGTAGCGTAAACAGTAGAAGTCGTCAACGATGCCCCGTCAGTGATCGTGCTAGGTAATGATCCTTTGGATGAAGCAGTTGGGATAGTGCCATTTGTGTAGTGTCTAGATGAAGATGGGCTTGAACCGATAGAAGCTTTGCTACCACTTGCTGAGATTGACCCTGAATCAATGCCAGATAATGATCCTGAAGCTCCACCACCAATGGAAGCAGACCCAGTAATTGCAGCACCTAAAGCAATGGTGGTAGTTGGTCTTGCAGCGCAAATTGGTGCAAGAGTAGCAACATTCAAAGTAATGAATGCAGTTGGGGCAACGCTGAAAGAGGCAAAGTCAAGGTTTGCAACGGCAGAAGCATATGCACCAACGTTAACATTGCACTCAGCTGAGATGGAAAGAGAGCAATCAGCAGTGCTGCCAATTTGGGCGATGTATTGAAGCATATCGGCATATACACCAAGCTCAAAGCTGTATCCCATTCCCAAGAGAGAGACGGTGGTACCAGCCTCAATTCTTACGCGAATAGAAGCTTGGAATTTAGCTTCACCAGCAAGGACGACGATTGGTAGGTCGTTCATGATGGCTCCGGCAAAATCGTGGTTTTTGATGGCACCGGCCAAGAGATCAACAGTAAGGGATGCACCTTCTGGGAAAGAGAATTCGAAACCAGCAGAAAGATCGACCTCTGCATCAACGGAGATGACCAAGTCGAGGAACATATTCAAACCAACGGAAACAGTATCGAGAAGAGAAACGTTGGCAACGAGACCAGCTTCGAAAATGTTGAGAGTATAGGTAGCGGCTTCAGCGGCGAAGACATCAAGTTCGATATGTCCTCCAACATCCTCCAAAGAAATCAAACATTCTAAGCTTGCGGCCTCGAGAATGGTTTCAAAAGGATGTTCTATGAAATCGACAACCTCTTCGATAATGCTGCCGGAAATCTGGGCGACTGTGTTTGTGACGACGGCGCTACCCCATGTTCGACAATCAACACACTTGATTTGAACTCCTGTTGCACTTCCGAAGCTGATTCCGATATCATTACCAAGACCTTGGTCAAGGATACCGAAGACATCCAATGAGGCATTGACTCCACTATAGATTTATTAGCAAATGAATAAAGTAGGTTGGTTCTTGATGATCCTTACGTATTTAACAGAACCTCATTCTGCTTTGAGCAACCAATGTCATGACTGCAGATTAAGTTTTGAAGTGTTCTGGCAGAGACACCGCTATGTAAATCGGCAGAGATAGCATTGTGAGCATCGATGCGATCAGCATATTTTTCAGGTGCGTAGGCTGGAGGGTATGCTACTACGCTTGTAGCGAGGACTGCCCCAACGAGGGCCGTCCCTAGAGACGATGAAAACATAACTGATAGACTAATATAATAAATGAAAATGAATGTGTTTAAAATGAGAAATTAACGAAAAAAAGAGTGTAATAGGCCTAAAAAGGACCTTTCGTAAAGAGAGTGGGAAAGAATGCAAAGCAGGCTTGAGAAGAAAAATAATGTTCGGGGGAGAAGAACATCTTTTAAAGATGATGAAGATATTGTTCTCAACCCATGAAAAGTTTGGTTAGCATTCAACCTCCTGTCCATCATAGCAAATGAGGAAAGAAGATCTACTTTCCGAAATGAAGGTGTCTTTCCATCCTGTATACCCTGCCGTGTGCTTGACTAAAAGAATCTCTTCTCCATATTTTATTGTAAAATATGGGGTACCTTCGGACAAAGGTTCCAGACAGTCTAGCGACTTGCTCTCATAGGCTTCGTCTGATCGAGACTTGAGATGAAAATGAGGCCATTGTGGATAATGATATATAATACGATTGTACCAAAACACTCGATGCAATTGGATACAACCTTGTGACGAAGCTTGAAGGAAACAGGGGGGATAGACATTGTGAAACTTTCAAACCTTTCAGACCCAGTAAAAGACAATAATTAGATGATCAATGGGCAGGCACGTGCCTCCCACTTATTGGAAATGAATGATCGTAGATAGAAGTTATACAGCATGAAGGTGTACAAGAGCGTATAAAGACGTATAGAGGTGTATAGAGGTGTATATAGTGTATAAGGCTGCTAGTGGGTCTATACATCCACATGAGTAAAGCATAAAATCAGTATTTTGTGTTTCAGATCAAAGATCCAGACTTCACCAAGTAGAAAAGCAACATCTAGCGTTCTCAATAGCTTACGAACCCCCCTTCCAGAATCTCAAATGCCGAGGAACCGCATGAAAGGAATATCGTAGCTGCAGGTCCCTGAAAAACGCGGTTGTGTCCTGGTAGATATGTTTGAGATTGATGGGAACTTCGGAAAAGGATGAACTTTGTATGTTTTGTTTATGCATCCATCGGTGGACAGTACCAGGAATACTAAGTTCGTGAGCATGTGATCATTTAATACTTTTCATCATATCATACGAAAGTAACTCGAGTATCCAATTTACTTCCCCCCCCCCATCGATGGGTTTGCTGATGAAAAAGTCCAAGAATAGATACGAAGTTCCAATTCGCCACTTCCCCTGGATTCAAATTAAGATGGTCCCGATTTCCCGTTGTCGTTTAGTTCGTACTTGAGATCTGCGGCTTTTCTTTCCGTCCATGACTAAAAGAAGGCTATGGCGCGCTAGTCCATTCGTGGATAATAAGCGAGATTGACGCCCGGTAACGTGAGGCTACCTAGCACCGACTTGACTGTAAGTTCTAGGTTATTCTCAGCCTCGCATTGACGCAGTGTGGTCATGATGGATCTTGATAGTTTTAGCTTTTATCAACGATCTACCTTCACCAAGCATCAGCACCGATCAATAAGTGTACTAGAACACTAAAACAACAAAAGCGGACATAGCGGAGTGTGTTGAGGGCACTTGCTTGATCCAAATTCCACATTTCAATCTCCCCTATCGCCCAACAATAGACAATCCAGCCCAATATGTCGCTATCCTCGTACCTCGCCAAAAACTACCTGACCGCCTCCACCCCATCTTCTTCCTCCTCTAGCACAACCAAAAAGCGCAAACGCAAGACCGTCCCCCAAACTGGTCTCATAATCGCCGACGACGATGCACCAGGCTGGTCGAATCCGCGCGAACAAGCTTCTGACGACGAAACCCCCATAATATCCCATCACGGCAGCAGTTCCGAATTCCGCAAATCAAAAAAATCATCTTGGAAAACCGTCGGTGTGCCAGCTCTCCAACCACAAAATGAAGAAAATGCAGAAGCAGACCGCATTATCCAAGAAGCCGCTGCTGAGAATTCCGCCGCCTTACATGTAGACGAAGAACCTACAATTGAGGAATCCCGCGGCGGGCTGCAAACACGCGATGAAGCCGCCGCAGAATCCGCGAGGCGAAAACGCAATGAAGCAGCGCAATGGGCGCGAGAATCACAGGGTGGATCTAGCAAAAGCAAAAACAAAGACAAAGTAGAAGAAACCGTATATCGCGACGCTACAGGTCGAAGAATAGATATAAGCATGCGACGCTCTGAAGCGAAAAAAGAAATGGATGAAAAAGCGCGCAAAGAGCTCGAAGAAAAAGAAGCTCAAAAAGGAGATATACAACTTCTCGCGCAAGCAAAACGAAGAGAAGAATTAGATGAAGCTAGATTTATGACGGTAGCGCGAGGCGTGGATGATATACAGATGAATGAGGAATTGAAGGAAGTAGAGCGGTGGAATGATCCCGCGATGCAGTTCTTAAGTAAAGAGAAGAAGGGGAAGAGTAGTTCGGGAAAACCATTGTATAAGGGTGCTGCGGCGCCGAATAGATATGGGATTCGACCTGGACATCGGTGGGATGGGGTGGATAGGGGGAATGGGTGGGAGGCGGAGAGGTTCAAGGGGGAGAATAGGAGAGTGAGGAATAGGGAGTTGGATTTTCAGTGGCAGATGGATACTTAGGGTTGATGTCTATTTATTTACTTACTTAATTTGTAGGTATCTAGTAGGTATTGACACTTTTGATCAAGCAATAATGAAAATATGACAGTCAACTGATTCATGTATATTTTCATTTCCATATCCTTCCTTCCAATTCATTGCCTATATAATTAAGACTTAAGTAGATATGCAGGTGTACTTCAGAAAGAAAGGAAGAAAGAAAAAAAACCAAAGCACCTAATACGAAAGAAAGAATGGTATCGCATCTGAAAAGCTCAAGAAATCTATACACAAACTTTCCTCCTTCCCATTAGTGTCGCTATCAACCACACACAGTAGAATATCATGCTCTCGATACCTAGGTACCTACTGAAAGACCTTTTTGCTTTCTTTCTTTCTTCCTTCCCGTGCTTTCCATCTTCTCATTCCAATGAATCAATGAATGAATGAATGAAGGAATGAATGTATCATGCTTTATACCAAATTCGTTTCGTTTACGTAGATGTTAGTTACCCACTCCGACTAATCTCTCTCATCATAATTATCACCAAAAACCGTTCTGGTAAGGTATTAAATGATCCATCCACCCACAAGCAAATTCCCTCCGATTATAATTGCATCGCAACCATCAAAGCCTTTCCTGTAAAAACCATCATTCGGCGCATAGACTAAATTACCCGACTTTTAAACCTTTGGTCGCAAAAGTTTATCTGCTCCATATTTAGAGTTCGTCTTAATCATTGCCATGAATTCCTTTTTGGTAGTTTGTCCATCAGAATCACCGACTCTACCACGGAAATGACCAAGCAATTGACCAATAGAGATACCCGCCGAAGGCAACGCAGCAATAATCTCTTTAGGTGTAATAGGCCCGGAACTAGATGGTGCTGTAGGTTCTATAGTAAATTATTAGTACCTTCCAGAAAAAGTTGCAAATGAAAATCCTTACCAGTTCCTTGAGCAGGGCTTCCAGCACGGCTACTGATAGGTTTACCTGGGGCTGGACTAGCAGGTCTTGAAGCTGTTGGTGATCCTCCCATACGAAGAGTAATCTTTTTCTTCTTTCCACCTGCTCCATCTGACATTTCACCTCCTGTAGCTTCTCCATCGCTTGTTGGCCCTTGAGGGTTTGGTGGTGAAGAGCTGATTCGTGAAAGTTCGGATGCATTTACGGACATCTTGACGATAGAAGATTTTCTCTGAGGTTGACCTGGAAAGGATGGTGAGTATGGTATTGGAGACTTTAGCCTTGAAGCTGGAATTAGAGTAGATGTACCTGTAGGTTGTGATGAGCCAACATGCTTCTTCTTATGCTTCTTTCTAGATGATTCATTTCCACTGGATTCTGACAAATTAGGAGATCCTGCTCTCTTGAGACTTTTGGTTTTCTTCAAAGGATCAGGTTGCTTGGGTCGACCGGAAGGCGTATTGTTGCCCTTTGATGAAACTGGAGCAGCCTTTGATTCAGCCTTTAACTTGGCTTTAGCCTCTTCATCTTTCTTCTTGTCGATTTCCTTTTGCTTCTCTTCATCGGAGGTATCATCCTCACTCTTTGAACCGTTAGTAAGTAGACAAATGGATTCGCAAAATACATACATCTGAAGAAGCATATGGATTACTAGAATCACTATCATAAATGTAATTCTTCTCGCGCTTGGTCAAAGCCTTACGGACACCCTTTCCTAACTTTTTCTGTGCCTCTAATTCTTGCTCCTCTTTCATGAAGTCTTTCTCCACAGCCTCTTCATCTGCTTCTCCGAATAAGTTTGCTCCTCTCTGATCTTGCTTAATTCTTTCTTGTGCGTCCTTTGTATCTTCATCCCTATCTGGCTCAACCGTGGGAAGCTCATCATCATCCTGGAATAAGTCATCAGCATCGAAATCAAGTTCATCAATGTCTCTCGTTTCATTCCTGCTTGATCCTCTGAAGCTTTGACTCTCAGCCTTGACAGTGTATAGCCTATTCATCGCTTTGATATTTTCCTGAGTTGCACGTTGGACCTCATTTCTCTCTTGTGTCTTCATGGCCCATCTAGATTCCTTGGTCTTCTTACTCAATAATGCTTCGGCTTCATCGATTGTGAGAGTGTTAAACTTGTTCTTTGAAGTAAATTTGTACCATTTTTCAACCGGAATCATCCTGAAAGAACTTCCCTCTGCAAAAAACATAACATTGACTTCCGACAAAGCACTCTCGTAGTTACCGACCCAAGTATTCTTATTGTCAGCATCTTCTAGGTGCCAAGGTAAAGCTTCCTCGTATCTAAGATCAGACTCTTTTTTCTGCTCTGCTGTCTTATCAAGTCGATGTACTTGAGTAGTCTTTTCATTTCGGAAAGCTTGAGCTTTCTTAGCAGCTGATGCATTAGCATTGTTGCCAGTAGGAGCTATCTGCGCACGATCGGCAGCCTTTTGTGCTTCCTTCTCTGCCCTCAATATCTCTTGTCTCTCTCTCTCCTTGGAATCGACCACATCCTCCATCACTGTGTCTTCGTCCTTGAATGCTTTACCAGGTGGTGGTTGTCGAGGATCTCTGCGATGAAGGGAGATTGGTCGCGTGAACTCGTCCTGATTTGTAGGGTCAACCTCTTTCTTTCCAGCAAATCTCATAGCATGGTATCGTAATCCATCGCGCAACGCCCTCCTGGTAGTGAAGAGTGGGAAATCTATAACTTCCCCCTTGGGAGGATGTGTCCAACCTCCATATGTTTGTCTAGGCGCAACGTTGCCATTGATAGGAATTGGGCCTCTAGGACCTGGTGCGCGTGGTCCGGAAAAGTTGTTTAAAGATGTAGGTCCATTGGGCCTAGCTGATGTCAACCCATTCAAGTTCGCGCCGGGAGGTTTAGGAAGTACGTTTGGTCGGCGGATGGGTTTCTTTCGTGGTCTCAGAGGATCGGCAGCCTTGAGTCTACGTGTAAATTGTGGTGCGCCGCCGCTGTTGGGAGTGGGGGTAGGAGTTCGTCCATTTGACATGCCGGATGGGGAGGCAGACATCCTGAATGGTTACTCTGGGAATGGCGAAATTCTGGCTGTTCGAGGTTCGGTCCACGTAGAAGAATAGACAACTGGTGTGAAGTCTCCAGAACTGAGGGATCCAATATGATTCTTCTCCTATGGGGCAAACTTGGAGCTATGGTTGCCTTGTAAGGAACCTCAATGATTTATATTCGGTCGCAGAGGCTGGAAGGAACTGGTATCTCTAATATCAAAAATTGTACTCATGTGCTTCTATGTTGTCGCAAGAGGATTCGGGATAGATTTTGGTTGATGAGGATTTCTTCCTTCTCTGTGGTAGTTTGATTATTCTTTGTTATAATGAATTTGCTTTGTAGGTTGACTTTGATAACCTTGATATGTTTCTTCCATCCAAGATACAATCAAATTAAGCTAGTCCCAAAGTGGTATAATCAAATCAAGATCGGCAACCCATGCAAGTTTTACGGTAACATTATATGTACAAGGGTTTCCAGCGCTAAAGTCTTAAATTTGAATTTATCAATAGAGTGCATAGCCATAGGTAAGAAGAGGTTGAAGAAATTAATAAGCCTTAGAGGTTTTGGCTGTGGTGCCTTAATTATTAGGTTACAAATGCTACCCCACTCTGGTAACAAGACATTGTTTGCATCCATCAATAGGTATTCAATTTGGAAGGCGGAGATTTTAGAGATTGGGGTTTGGTGAATTCTAGAGTTGGGGAACCTTTCAACAAACACAACCCTCTCTTGGAAATATCTACTGCCCACATCCATCTCTGGATCTTACATTGATCACCACCAACGATTATATTTCATTCACTCATTTGATCCAATATTGATTTGCTTCTTCGTGGTAATTGATTCAGTTCAACATCATTCTATCCCGAAGAGAATGGAAGAGATAAAAATCTAGATCTCTCCCAGTCCACCAATCCATCAGTCCAAACATATCAGAGACTGAATTTACAAAGCAAACAGCAGCTCATTCAATACCAACCAACCAGCAGTCTCTCTTTCATGGTTAGGTAGGTATCAATGAAAGTGCATCTATTCATCTACTAGGTAGTCATCTATTTGCGAAACACATCCAAGATACTGGAATAGGAAACGCATCTTCAACATTTCATCACATGATCAATCTCCACTGATACTCGTCACTTCTCAAAATACCTTCCACCCTCGGGCTGTGGTTACTGCCAGGAGACAGGAGACATCCCAAAAGACACTGGGCATCATATCAATCTTTGGTGTAGAATTGGGAATTGATTTCTGCAGTTTCTCAAAGCTTCCACGTTGTCATCCTAAATTTACAACCATGTTTCCAGCAGGGAAAGAGCCAGGTGAGCACCTGCCTGGAGGAGGTTTGGGTGGTATTGGTAATGGACTTGAAGATCATCTTCGAGGTCTCATTCTAAATAATGCCAATGTCATCACGAAAAATAATATCATCAATGTGCATTCACCTCCTACAAACAATACTGCTACTCCCCATCCTCCGCCGCATATGCTCACAGCTAGCCCGTCAGAGCAACAGGAATATCTCTCCAACATGGCTTCCAAAGCTGCGGAGTCATTAAAAACCGCTCCCACCAACACTGCTCCATTGTCCCCACAACCTGGAAAGAAGAGAATGAATCAAGCCCAAAGACGGCAAATGAATGCTCAACTTTCAATTCCAATTGACTCGAATCAGCAAGAACAGCAGCCTCGTCAGCAAACAGGTCCATCATCCCGAAATTACACACCTCATTCGGCACAGCGGCAACCAACACCATCTACTCCTCAACATTATAATAACAACCACAGGAACAACCAAAGATCTCAACCAATGCAACAGCAGCAACAGCAGCAACAGTTTTCCCCGCAATTCTCGCATCAGACGCACACATCCCCCTGTACCCCTCAGACGACATATCAAAATTATTCTAGATCAGGTGGGTTTTCAAATCAAGGAAGTCCCAACCTTCAATTTCAGAAGCCCATCTACCCCCAGCAACATCACCAACATTTTTGGCAAAATATGAATCAAATAAGTCCCGGTACCAATTCGTTCTCTCCAAGACCTCCTCCACAAAATCGCCAATTATACCAGCCAGGTCCCTCGAATCCTGGTGGTCAAGGATGGAGAAATTTTGGAGCGAATGCTGAAGAAATGACTGGTCAAAGCGCATTCTTGGACAAATTGGCTGAAGAGTGCGTCCCAAAAGTGGCGATTGACCTTAACGAGGCAAACAAGAAAGAGGAATTCCGAGCTCACATTGAAAAGATTTGCAAAGCGGCAATTGCTGAACATGAGCGAGAAGAGCGTGGTAACAAAGAATTTGATGCTGCGACTGTCGAACTGAAATGTTACGGAAGTTTGAGCTCCGGCTTTGCAACCAAAGGTTCTGATATGGATGTTGCACTTCTTACGCCCTTCTCGAATCCATCTGCGGAGTTATCGGAGTCTCAAATACCACGACTGTTGGAAAAGAAGTTGCTGAGTTTGGGATACGGCGCACGACTACTCACTCGAACAAGAGTTCCTATCATCAAGCTTTGCGAGAAACCGCTCCCAAAATTAATGGCAGATCTTCTAGAGGAGCGTAAAAAATGGGATAGTGGCTTGGTTGAAGGTCAAGATGATGATCCAGATGAAAAGCACTTGGAAACTCTTACCACAAAGTCTCCGGAATCAACCCAAGTAGGTGCAGACTCGAAAAAAGCCTTGACCAAAACCACGAGTAATCTCAGCATTCCAGTTAATTCAGGTAACACGGGAAACAGAAATCTAACTGAGAAGAAAGGTATTACTTTGAAGCAAAAGGACCACCAGAATCTCATTGACTACCACATTTGTGCAAAGCGTGCTTTGAGAAAAAATGGTGGACGCGATTTATCTTTAAATTCTACCGAGCTCAGTACTCAGGAAGCGAAAATTCTCAATGAAGTTTGTCGAGCTTTTATACTTGGATTGCACTCCGAGGACTTATCCAAGCGGCTATCTCATTATCCATCCATCTCTCCGTTGTTTGATCCTTCCATTCCTTTCGTCCAGCGATCATTAAATGGAATTTGCACACAGATTGAAGGAGAGAGGCTAGCCATAGCATGGGAGAAGCGTACATTAATGGAAGCAACCGATAAACAAGAGTCGGAAGCTCTCGCCGCTCTCGAGGCATGGAAAATTTTACAGAACAAATCAGGGCCACTCACTGAGTCTGAAATCTACAACAAACAACTTCACAACGCTTCTGAACGTCTGAAAAGGATTCATTCTTTACGCCTTCTGTCTCTCGAGCAATTGATGTTTGAGAGCCCACAACAATACCTTGGGAGAGTGGAAAGACTCAAAGAAGATCTTGAAGGCAAGGGATTGCCTCAAAACCTCATCCGGCCACGCAACTTAACGGAAGAAGAAGTTTTGACGCGATTTGTTAAGCATTACATTGATGGCATTCACGATGTCCATATTCGGGAAGCCTTGCAATGTATGGAGGAAATAACGACATTGAAAGATGTAGCTCGCCTACATCAGATTTTGCAACTTGCCAAAGATTATGAACATGCCCTTGAAACTAATCTCTACGACGAGTCTTCCATTCACCATGTTGAACGATACATCTCGGTTTTGCGAGACCTAGCTAGTAGACAATCTTCTGTTGATTCTTCACCAGCGGAACTGGTAACCATCATGCGTACCCTGCCTGATCCGACTCAAATATCACTGAATAAGCCACGGGATCGATACAAGGATCATCTTGAGTTTCCCAAGGACAAGGTCGGCATTCAATGTGATATCAATTTCTCAAATCATTTAGCCTTGCATAACACATTACTTCTCAGGCTGTACTCTCTATGTGATTCAAGAGTCAGGATGGTGGTACTTTTTGTGAAACACTGGGCAAAGACTCGTGGAATTAATACTCCATATCGAGGCACTCTTGGAAGTTACGGCTATGTACTGATGGTTTTGCACTACCTGATAAATGTTGCCAAACCCCCAGTCCTGCCCAATCTTCAACACATCAACAAAGAACCGCCTGTACATCTCTCCCCTGCCGAGAAAGAAGCTCAAACTACTTGTGATGGTCAAGATGTGAGGTTTTGGAGAGATGAAGCAGAGATCAGATCTTTGGCTGAGCGTAATATGTTAACACAAAACCATGACTCGGTAGGGATGTTACTTCGAGGATTCTTTGAATACTTTGCACAGAGTGGGCTTATGACGACGGTTCAAGGAGTCAGAGGATTTGATTGGGGTCGTGAAGTTTTGAGTTTACGTTCAAACTATGGAATTCTTAGCAAACAGGAAAAAGGATGGGTCGGTGCCAGAACGGTCGTTGAAACTACACAAATAGCAGCTCCTCCAACTCCAGCAAGCCCCAAAGCTGTTGAAGGGAATACTAGCAGTTCAACCACGGCGACAGAACCTAAGGAGGCTCCCAAGACTGTGGAAGAAACCAAGGAGGTTCGTCACCGATATCTTTTGGCAATCGAAGATCCATTCGAGATAGAGCACAATATTGCACGTACTGTGACTCATAATGGAATTGTGTCAATTCGAGATGAATTCAGACGTGCATGGGGTATAATCAGAACTCTCGGAACAAGATTCCAATCCAAAGATGGACTTTTAGATCCAATACCTGACCCTCGCGATTCCCAAGCTGAATTGCAAATCCTGCTGAATTCGATTCACGGACGGAAAAACAATGGAGTTGTTGGAAAAGTCTAAAGTTCTATGGGATCATGGCTTTCTCGGGCTATCGCAAATGAAGGATAGAAGAACGGAAAAACTGGAGCACGTGGCGTTGTTATGGAAGAAAAGCACGATTTTACGAATAAAAAAAGAGATGAGGTTAGCTCATGCTAGCGTACTAAACCTGTACCTATGCATGATTGTTGGTGATGATTATGTTCTTTCAGCTGAATTTGAATGTCTTTTGCTCACGTGAAGAATCCAAGTGGATGTGGGCCCTTGCATTTAGCCAGGATACGTTGCATTTGTAATTATTGATTTTGTATTTCTTCCCCGCACATTGAAAGCTACCAAATTTCTCAATGTGTTTTGGACAATACGAATTGTGGGAATAGCGCACAATCATGTTTCCTGTGTCATGTACGGAGTATGCTTACTCGTGTACAAAGCGGGAGGTTTACGCCACGAGCGCCGCATAAAGTTTGGAGATTTCTCGTCTGGGGAAATTTCCCCACGAATATGAAAATGTCCCCAATGTCCCCCATAATTGCAAGGTAATTTCTCCAGTTTTACTCCAGGATCACGCCAGGATCACGCCAGGATTTAACCCAAACTAGTGAGAAACGTGCATGTCTATTGGAGCGCCACGTCTAGATGGATGAAAATAACAAAGGGGATTGGTGCATTTATTATCTCCATCATTTCCGTGTGGAAGTAAGACCCTGGTGTCGGTGAGAAAGATCCTCAATGTTATAGTTGTCGAAATCCCATGGGGAAATATTTAGTACATGTACACTTCAAACCCTTGATCAACGTTACACTTGCTTGTCGGTTGTATCTTGCATCTTTTTATACATTTGTACCTGCTTTCTTAAGATCACTACCTGCAGAGGAAGTCAATTGATTGATTGAGGATACCTCGATTCAATTGTTTCCTTCACCTCGTCACAAAAGGTTTCAATCAGCATTGTCGAGAGGAAATCTAAAAACAAAACATAAGATGTTTAACACCACCAATAAGAGATGGTACAATTGGTTAGTGTCATCCCATCATCGTCAAATTTCAACTCTCAAAGTAAAGTCTAATTTCTCTTTAGGTACATATCTATGGTGGCAGCAGCATGTATGGTATTATACGGTTATGATGCATCTGTTTTCAACGCATGTCAAAATTCTAAACATTGGGTTGCATACTTCAATAAACCAGTGAGAAGCATAATCTTTCTCGTCGCCAAAAGCAAATGCTAACATCAATCAGAGTACATATAAAATCGGTCTCGTAAACACATCTTACAACATCGGTGGCATCGTGTCAGGATTCTTCTTCGGTGGACCAATCGTACGTGAACTATCTCTCAAACCTTATTCCACAAGTCTCGTTAGATGCTAATAACACTCTAGGCTGATCGACTCGGACGAAGATGGGGAATGGGAATTGGTTGTTTGTTGACTATTATTGCGACTTTCGTGCAGTGTTTTGCTCCGAGAGGAGATCTTAATGCTTTTATTGGTGGTCGTGTTATTATTGGTTTGGGACAGGGAATTGCTTTGAGTTCGTATTGTCCTGTTTTGAAATGTTTTTGATGTGTGGTTCTGATGTTTGTTTAGCTGCCGGTCCGGTTTATATTGGTGAACTTGCACCGCCAGAGATTCGCGGTAAGATCATGGGATTCTGGCAATTGTTCTACTCAGTCGGATCGTTCATCGCATATTGGATTGCCTTCGCCACCGGAAAACACACTGCCGCCCTCGGAGATTGGGATTGGAAAACAATTGTCATTTTCCAAATGTTGGTTCCAATCATCATCTGTATTCTTCTCCCTTTCATCCCAGAAACCCCTCGTTGGTACATTCGAAACGGAAACGTTGAAGGAGCCCGTCAATCCCTCCTCCTCGTCCGCGACACCGAACAAGAAGTCGAAGATGAACTTCTCCAAATCAGAGAAGCGCTTGAATATGAAAGGGAACAAACGTCTACTAGTTCCTACAAAGCATTATGGATGGATAAATCCGTTCGAAGGAGAATGTGGATTGCTTTTATCATTAACGGAGGTCAACAACTCACTGGTCAAGGAAGTCTTAATAGTTATTCTTCGGCTATCTATAAGGGTATCTACAAAGATGCTGAAACTATCAATCTCATCAACGCTATCAACGGTACCTGCGGTATTCTCTTCACTCTCAACGCGGTCTGGACCGTTGATCGTTACGGGCGTAAATTCCTCTTCATCGTCGGCGGTTTCGGCATGGCTCTTTGCATGATCGCTTTTGCTTCGGTGGGAATAGCGACGCCTAACGAGTACTATCTTAACGGAACGACAAGGACTCTTACGAAAGATCAACCAGTTGGTATCGCTCTTACGTTCTTGTTGTTCTTGTTCATCTTCTTTTATAAACCTACTTGGGGAGCGACGACTTGGATTTGGACATCGGAAATCTTTAGTATGAATGTGAGAGCTCAGGCAGTGGGTATGTGTAGTCAGTGGCAAAATGTGTCGAATTTGATTTTTAATCAATTCTTCCCTGTTTTCTTGGCAAAATGTAGTTTGTGAGTCTCTCCTCTTCATCTTCCTCCTCCTCATCCCCCTTCCCCCTCCCCAAATCTCTATGTCACACCGCACTAACATCCTCCCTCCTACAGCTACACATTCTACTTCTTCGGCGGCCTCAATTGTCTCCTCGCCCTCTTCGTCATCTTCGTCGTCCCCGAAACCCGCAACATCATGCTCGAGGAAATGGACGTCCTTTTCGGCGGCGTGAATCATGTAGAGAAAGGAGGTGCGCGTTTAGGACTCGAGGATTCTCATCATGCGAATGCGAATGTGCATGTACAGCATGTGGAGAGTTTGGAGGGTAAGGGTGAGGGTGAGGGGATTAGAGAGGTGGGGATTGAGAATGTGGTTTTGGAGGAGAAGGTTTAGGTGTTGGATGTTTGGGTTGGGGCTTGGGGGTTTAGGACAAGGAGGGTGGCTTGATACCTGGCTTGGAACTTTGGGGATCGGGTGGCTTGGGCTCATGGGTTATGGTTTGGGTATCGGGTTTGATGTCTTGTGAATGATACCTCTATATATATATATACATTTATACACATGCAAAGGAATAAGAATCCTACTTCTTTCTGATTATTATAACTCTTTCATCTATATCTGTATGTGATTAATAGACATCCTTCTAAAGATATCTATCTATCTATAGTCTTGTAAATCTTTCACTTCTAGAATAAAATAAAATTCAAAACTTCAAAATGTAAAAATGTAAAAATTCCACCGCATCACAACTCTATTCTATCCAGTCGTGACTGACTGTATAAAGAACTAGGTATCTAGTAAAAGTTTATAAATTCTAGTTTCTTTCAATATAAATATAAAATCGTATTTATTCTATTCAAAAAATTATCTTTTTTCTATTATACTCTTATATACACCAGTTACAATCATAATCATTCATTATCTGTCTCTAAATCCAGCAGCACTTATTCTTATTTTTAGAGTATAGAAAAAGTTAAATATTTTAATTTTGATCTCAATCTCAACCACCAAATCATCATCATCAACCACAGCAAGTAAACTCTGTATCAACAATCGGATCAAGTACCATCTCGGTATCAAATTCCACGTACTTAAAATCCGCCGGCACAGTCCCCGAATCCCCATTTCCACTCGCATACACACCGAGCATCATACCTGTAAACGGGGCTCCGATTAAAGGATCACTTGTTATCTCATCAATTGTTGTTTCTCCTAACCATCTAATAGCCTTTTCATCTTTTTCTTCGCAGGGTCGGTAACCGAATGTGTAGCCGTTATCTCTACACCAGATGTAGAGTATTACATCATCATCATCTGTTTTTAGTGTTCCGATTTTCGTCCAGTTATCCTTACCGTTGATGAAGAGGTGGAAGTGGATTGTTCGTTTGGTGGAGTTGGCCCAGTGGTTTCCCCGGATGGATATGCTGGCGTGTGTGAGGTGGTTCCAGTATACTACTGTGCCGGCTTCCATTTTGGGGTTTGTGGGGTTGAAGGTTAGTCGGGTGGACCAGACTCCTGTGCGAGATGTTTGTTTGCGGAGGAATAGCGTTGGACAGGCTGGACTGGTGAGGGTGTAGGGATTGCCGTGTAGACGAAGGCTGGGGGGATGGGTTGGTATTTGGAAGTCTTCTTTTTGTGGTGTGTCTAGATAAAGGATTAAATGATTAGCAAATGAACCGATTTCCATGTCCTGGGTTCACTGTTGATGTTGTGGTAGGGTTACTCTTTCGATACCAGCCAAGTTGTAACTCTGGACTTGTAAAGTCATCTCGCCACTTAGTGGGTTGCTTTAGTTGATATAATCCAGGACCTTCGCCTTGGAGAGTAATTTTCTTGCCATCATTGACAATGGGCCAGTCATTTTCCCAGGTCACAGGGACAAGAAAGGTTTCTCTTCCTGGATTTCACGTTAATTATCATGTTTCTTGTCAACTGCTTTCTTAAACTTACCAAAAACAGAAGATTTCCAGCCACCAGGTACTTTATCAAAATCACCTGGCATGGTTGCGAAAGTCTTGAATCCATCATCCAATTTTATAGGCCGACATGCAAGCATAACTGCCCACCAATTTCCTTTTTCATCCTCAACAATATCTATATGACCTGTATTAACCACTTCATCACCTTCAACTCCGATTTTCCATAATGGAGCATCTATGGTTTCCCATGGTCCCAAGGGACCAGTTGAAGATCTTGATACCCATTCACAATGACCGGACTCCGTTCCGCCTTCTGCAGTGAAGAGATAGTAGAATTTTCCTCGCTTGAAGAGATGGGATCCTTCTGCAATTCCAGATGGTGAGGAGCGAATTACTTGGGGTACAGATGTAGAAGCTCCTGTTGAAAGATCAATAGTGGTGATATGAATAGCGAAGTCCTTGAGAGAGTCTCTAGTAGTACGCTCATGCTTGCGACGGGTGGTTGATAGATAAACTTTTCCATCATCGTCAAAAAATAGCTGGCCTTATTGTAAGCCTCCAAATTATTTCATAGTATAATGCTTATACGTATAATGGGATCACCAAACCAACAATCACTTACATCCTGATCAAACCCCACTTCATCAAACCAAACCGGCTCACTCCACTCACCATCAAAAACATCCTCAGCCTTACACTTCACATAAAATCCTTGCGGCCAAATCCTCTGATCTTCCTGTGGTCTATACCTATCAAAGCACGCAGCAGTGATATAAAACCATCCATCATGTTCCCTAATAGTAGGAGCCCATATCCCACCTCCAGGTTCGGGCGTCCGAATATCGAGCTGGGATCGACGGGTTAGCGCATGCGAGATGAGCTTCCATGATATCAAATCCGTGCTGTGATATATAGGGATACCGGGGAAGTATTCAAAGGAAGATGTGATGAGGAAGTAGTTTTTGCCGGAGCGGATGATGGATGGGTCGGGATGATTGCCTGGGAGAATGGGATTCGTGTAGGTGTTTGGTTTGGTCATGATGGATGAACTGGAATTTGTGAAATATTCAAGGTCATTCATTTATTGATAAGGTTTGAATTTTGAGCCGCGAAAATAACTCTTTTATCTTTTTTACCCAGGTGTCAGGTTTTCGTATCACAGTAGGGGATATGTAATATCGACGGTAATAGGGTTATATTGTGTACAGAACTAAGTTAGTTCCTACCTTTCATCTTCCGGACCATCGCCGGAAAGGGTTAGGCCTCCCTCCTCCTGTGTCACGTGAAAGGCCCCCGTTACACCAGGGCTGTAAATATGTTTTTCTTTGTCTTCAGGTGCTACTGTATGTACTTTGTGCGGCCGCATGGAGGGGGTGTATTGAATGGAAAACAATATTATTGGTGGATACTAATTTTCCCCACATTAAGCTAGCGGGGGAGGAGAGGAGGGGCTCGTCGGATGCAGCTAAAGTGTGCATTATTAGTTTCCATCTTCTTTCAAGGAAATCTTTATCCATCTTATAATTATTTGTTATTGTTTGCAATTATTATTAGCTAGACATTCACCAAAAATATCATCAATGCTGTGTTTACTACTCGTTTGATACTTACATACATCTACTACTTGATTAGGTTACGATGCGGCCCCTCAACTTTCAAGTGAATTTGAGAATATGTCTAAAAGCAACGTTTTTTCGGTTTTAGCCTATATGCTTGCCAATCTTCATCTATTACAGTAGTGGCAGATGTAGATGTCATAACTCGTCTTTCGGTGGAGTTAGAATCCGAAATGCACATGTCCATGTCCCGGATCATGTCTAGGAGATGTATGTACTTTATACCTCTGAAAGATATCTAGTAGTACATGTTCTCTCATTTTCAATATACTTCATTCACACCCCTCATATCTGTGACAATTGAACGGACGCAAAAATGCATCTCAATTCCTATTCCTACAATCTTCTCTCTATCTTTCTATTATCCACCTTTCCCAATCTTTCTTCAAGCGTTGAAACTACATCCTCAATTCTTTCACGTCCAAAAATCATAATCTCTCCGTTACAACCTTCCAAACCTCACTTAACTACTACCACCCTCTCCGCTCCTCGAAATCGAACTTGTCATGTTTCTTCCTTAGGTTCTGGACGTGATGATTCTCCCGCCTTACTAGCCGCCATAAAATCCTGCAACCACGGTGGAATTGTTCAATTAAATGAAACCCTTTACACAATCTCCACTGCCCTAGACATCCAATCCCTCCAATCCATCGACTTCGACATCTCAGGTACTATCCAATTCTCTTCCAACATAACCTACTGGACAGCCAACAGTTTCAAATATGTTTTTCAAAATAGTAGTGCTTTTTGGCAATGGGGAGGAAATGATATAAACTGGTATGGAGGAGGAACTATCGATGGTAATGGTCAACCTTGGTGGGATGCATTCGCAAAAGATGGTTCTCTTGGACGACCAATCTTGTTTGTTATGAATGGAGTTAATGGGGCAAGTATGAGCGATTTGAAGATGAAGAGTCCGCCAAATTGGTTTAATTTTATTACTGGTAGTCAGGATGTTTTGATTAGTGGGATGGATTTGAAGGCGGCGACAAGTAATTCAAATCCAGTGAAGAACTCTGGTGAGTTTCTCCTTCTCCCTCTCCAAGCTAGAGATTGAGTGCTAACTTGCATTTCCCTGGTAGACGGATGGGATACCTACCTCTCTTCCCATATCACAATCCAAAACTCCACTATTCTCAACACCGATGATTGCGTATCATTCAAACCCAACAGCAGTTCCATTCTCATCCAAAACCTAGCCTGTACTGGTTCGCATGGTATATCTGTGGGAAGTTTAGGGCAATATGTCGGAGTTACCGATATCGTTGAAGATATTTACATTTACAACAATACACTAAGTAATGCTAGCGATGCAGCACGAATCAAGGTCTGGGCAGGTGCTGTGCCAAATAAAGATGGAAGTTTACCTTATGGGGCAGGTGGAGGTGGTGGGGTTGTAAAGAATATTACATATGATGGAATGACGGTTGTTAACGATGATTGTAAGTATTCTCCTACGGAGGGGGAGTATCTTTACTGATTGCCAATGCTATAGACTCGATTGAACTCACTTCTTGCTATATGCAAACTACCGCAAATTGCAACGCCTACCCTGTAAGTACTTCACTCTCACCATATCCTCTTTCCTCACATGAGACTAAAGAACAACTAATTAACCATCATATCAGACAAAAATGGTCATCCAAGATGTCGTATTCAAGAATTTCGTCGGCGTCGCTAGTTCAAAACATGATCCTAAAGTTGGGACTTTGGTATGTAGTAGTGCTAGTGTAAGTATCTTTCTGTTCTCTAAATCGAATATCATAACAGTTAAAACTCTGCATGTAATCTCTATCTTGTCTTCTACGTTTTATTTATTTTATTGTAAGAAACGACTAACATGTAATTTATATAGTCTTGTATAAACATCTCGGCCCAAAATATCAATATCACAACCCCGAGCAAGAAGAAGGCGACGTGGACTTGTACGAATGTGGATAAGAGTTTGTTGGGTATTAATTGTGTTTAGAGTTGGACATTTGGAAGGTAGTTATTGAGATGGAGGAGCTGGCTTAGATTGAGTTGTAGTGTTTGTTGTTAGTATGAAATAAATGGTTTTTGATATGGATTTCATGGGACGATGTGAAATAGATGATTGTGACAGGAATGCAATAGGTTGTTAATAGGCAATACTGATGCAGTCGTGCCCAATAGATGACATAAAGAGTATGGATTGAAATAAGTAGGTGATATAAAATAAATAATATCAAGGAACAGATTCATGAAGTTCACACAGGAATTTGAACACTCACCAAGAATGATCATTTTAAAAGGATAATTAGTAAGACGCTCACCGGGGGTAAACTTTTGCGACCGAAATAGAAAGCGGTGAAGAGATAATGGCAGAAAAGTGGACTTGCATTTTACCCCTCCAAAAACAATTTTGAAGAATTTCGTCACAGGCATCATCATTATCAATCGAAAAAACATACAACATGCCGACTGAATTAGAAGAGGTAGAGTCTCACTTACTTTCATACTCATAACTATACTTACCAACTACTATCATAGCTTGTCGATTTTATATCCCATGGAAACACTCAAGTGCGAACGATCGGTATGTTCACAATATTCGAATCATCGCAAAACTTTTGACTGATTGCGTTACAATAGCCGTCGAGAATTTGATCCCATATTCGTTGTCGCAGCCTTCAATATTCAAGACAAATGAGCTTTTGCCAGTAAAGGATCTGAAATTACTCGTCCGCGACTATAAAGTACGACTGTAACCTCACAAATATCTTCGTTAGTGGAGGCGCAACTGACGCCTGTACAGCAAATCGCCAAAGATGCGATTACAATTCTCATAAATCTGTCGACAGACAAGGAAGTTTTGGAATATCTTGCGAGTGATAAGGAGTTCGTCAATACATTACTGGGCAAATTAACAGTATGCCAGTCTCCTTTCTTGCCCTCCAACTCGATATCTAACTGCTTCTGCTCTAGAACCCCAAAGAACCAAATGCAAACTTCATTGCCATGTTGCTGGCGAATCTTGCAAAATGGGACGACTTCAAGCAGATCATAACCCTCGAACGTCCTGCGCCGAAAGAATTAACTTCGAACAATCGCGCGATTGATCAATTGATGGATCTTTTCGTGAAGGGTGCAGATGGAACATACAATAAAGAAGCAGATTATGACTACCTCGCATATTTATTTGCAGATCTAGCCAAACACGAAGAAGGACGAAAATACTTCCTAACAAAACAGGAATACGACGGAGTTGTACCTCTCACAAAAATGACGGTTTTTACCGAACATAAATCAGATATTCGTCGAAAAGGTGTTGCGTCGACGATAAAGAATGTTGCGTTCGAAATTGAATCACATCCTTCATTCCTGTCAGAGGATGAGATCAATATATTACCATATTTACTGCTACCTATCATGGGAAGTGAGGAATTTGACGAGGAGGATACTATGGCAATGTTACCAGATCTACAACTTTTACCGCCTGATAAGGAGAGAGATAGTGACCCGACTATCATGCAAACACATGTGGAAACATTGATGTTACTCACAACGACAAGAGAGGGGAGAGATATCATGAGGGAAATCAAGGTTTACCCAATAATAAGGGAATTACATTTAAAGATTGATCATGATGATATGAGAGAGGCTTGTGAGAGACTGGTACAGGTTTTGATGCGAGATGAAGAGGGAGAAGAGAAAGTGGACTCAGGCATGAAAACCTTGGCCAGAAGATCTGACAAACCTTCTTCATCTCCAAAGCCATTCTCATCACAGTCAAATGGTGTTGCAGGAAGTTGGGCATCACAGGATGCAGAAGACCCTGCATCAGATTCGGATGATGATAAGATAGTAGAAGTATAAATCATCAAAAATTTATCTCAAATTTCAGACCCTCTGATTCGATTAGATTTTAGTATTATTTTATAGTAAATATACAGTCTTTTACTAATTATTAAAATATTACTTTTTGAAAACTTAATTTTGAATTTTGAATGATATATATCACTTTAATTAAATAATATTATAATATAATATATATAAAAATAAACAGAAAAATCATCTTTATTTATTAAATCTATATTAAAAATCTATAATTATTAATAAATTTTTAATATATTAAATAACAATTGAATAAAAGCCTAAATATTATTTTTTATACTAAAACCAGAACCAAAAAGTTTCAGACCCTTCGAAGATTTTATAGTGATACTTTACATACCTCTTATTGGCTGGTTTATAGATTCTTATGTTAGGTAAGCGACGAAGGGTCTGAGGATGAGATAATCAAAAATACTGAATATAAAGAAACTATTTCTTCATTTTTCATCCTCTCGTATCAATCATTTCGCATTCCTTTCAAATACTCTCGAAGCATTCATCCCGCATAATCTTCAGTTCTATCATTCAACCCTCAACTCAAAGAAAATTTATTGCTAACCCCCGTAAACGAACTAATCGTCCCCAAAGCATTCTTCGAATCCCCATTATACCTAACCCTATACGTCCCAGGCTTCGTCCCATCCGCAGTCCCCGTCTCCCAACTCACAACCACATTACTCGTCCCCGTCAACCCATTTACCCTCGTCCACGTGTACACCAAAGACCAATCCCAATCATCTCGAACGGTAGTCCACACCCCATCACTCCCCAACTGTTCCACCGCCGTAAACGTCCCCTCGAGTCGTAAATTATTCCGCGGATTCGCTCCCACAAACGTCGTATTAACTACCGCGCCAATTTTATACGCTGAAGCCGGTTGTACGGATACATTTCCAAAAGATCCACTATCGTATACTACACCCGTTATAAAACTTAAACTGACATTGACGTTATTAGGGGGACTAGGTCCGGGGGCTGGTTGGCTGGTATTGGATGCGGAGAGGTAGCCGATGGCGGAAGTGGTCAGGTGGATGTAGGCGTCTAGTTCGTGTTGGCCGAAGAGGGTCGATGCGCCTTCGTAGCGCTGGATGGTGTATTCTTCGGGCGTGGCGAGATAGTGGGCGTATGTGTTTGCTGGACCGCCGAGTACGACTTTCGGGGTGGTGGTGGTGATTTTGGAGGTTCTGGCGGCGCTGGAGATGGAGGATTTCCAGCGGCGTCCAGACATGGTGGTTGCTTCCGAGGGGGAGATGATTATTATTAGTTGGCCGACGCGGAGGAGTTGCATGTCGACTTTGGGTGGTGGTTAGTGGGGTGGGTTTTGGGAGGGGAGAAGGAAGGGGTTTGAATGGATGAATAAAGTAATGGGATGGAAAGAAGGGAGTGATAGATAGAGGTGGATTGAGAAGGGATATGGTACAGGAGATGGATGTTGGTTGAGAAAAGATGAGAAATGACGTACCAATATTAGGAGTCCAAGCATAAGGAGACGACATCTCACCAACATCTAGAAGAACGGGCTTCGGATATTGACATGCGACCTAAGAGATATTAATATTGGCTGTTACAACAACACAAATCATATAATCAAAAACAACATACCTGTTGAGCGGTCGGCACCCTAAGAAGACCAGATACCAGACTCCAAAGAGGATCATTGGGTGCACCTGGATCATTCTGTGTGAAATCGAATACCCCTGGCCCATCAGTAGTACCAGCCGCAAACGAATACCCTAAGGCCGCAGGACAAGTTTGAGCAATCGATCCATTTGCAAGTGGGAAATCGTAGAACTGCATATCCTGAAAGAAATGGAAAGATTTGACACTACCATCCACGAGCGGTGTACCAACCGAATCCAACGAGTTCTACACAAATCAGCATTTTACTTTCGAGGAAAGGGAAAGATACCTTACGTAAAGAGCTTGAGCTGCGTCGTATTGTCTCTGACCAATGATGTAACAACTTGAAACTCCTAAATCTAAGGCTTGGAAAGCTGGGCCTCGACCATGACATGTTTCGGATTTACCAGCACAGGTGCTGTTTTCTAATGTGCATTGTTGACCAGAGCCATCGTCGCACCAGGCGCCGAGAACGTTTGGTGAACTATCTCCGACACTTGATTGGGAGAAACCGGCTACGAAACCTGGAGCAGCTTTGGGATCGTTCAAGGCGGCTTTCTCGAATAGATAAGCTGCGACCCCCTTGTTGTCACCTGATGTTATAGTTAGAATGTGTTTCTGTCAATATAATACATAGAAAACTAACCAGTAACATGTGTATTATTTTCCAACATAGAAGTACCATGAACACTGAACCATGTCAAGACACCAATGTTCAATCCATCCGAAGCTCGTTGGAATCGAAGCATACTCATTGTCTTATCAACAGTATCTGGGTATAAAGCTCTTTCCGCTGCAGGGTTGGCAAGATATGCATAGAGACTGCGATTAATATTTGCATCTGTGATATTTGTATCGCCGGTACTTAAATATCCAGTGGTGAGCGACTCATGTGCTCTCTTAATTGAGAGAACGGCGCCATCTACAATGGCTTGATAGCTTTGTTTATCAAAACCTAGTGAGGTTATTTGTGGTAGGAGATAGTTGTAGTATGCTCCCGGACCAGAATGCTGATGTGTTCCTGTGACGGCGATGTTATGTTGTCCGTAGATTGAATATGCTGAACCTAGAGCTGCTACACCTTCGAGTATTCCATATCTAATTGCAGTATCCCCAGATGCTGTGTCGAGAACTAGATAGATGAATCGGTTGGAAGGATTATTGACATCTCCGACAATGAATGCTCTGGAGAAAATTCGTTGACGGAGTCCTGTTCCGATTTGTGGAAGATTAGCATAGCCCATGAAGTTTATTTCGACAACAGGACTATTGATGTTAGTAAGCAAGTGTATTCAGGAGATGACTCAGGTCTTACCCCGTGATATCAGCCTTGCCAACCCCTATGAGGTACTGGTCACCTGTTGCTCGTGTTTCATGTTCATGTTCAGATGCCCAGTCGTTGATGTTGGAAGCCTCGTTGCTTGACTGAACACTTCTGATATGTGAAAGTTTCACAACCAATGCGGTAAATGCAGTAAACAAAACGAGTCCAGCGAATGAATAGAATATTGCACTTGCTAGAGACTTTCGGCGAGGAACCTCCACTCGCTCATCTTCCACTTTTTCCTCCGCCAGGACTCGTGAGTATTCAAACCTCGACATGATCGATAACCAAGGAACGAAAGTACAATAAGAAAAGAAAGACAAGTAGAAAGACGGTAGCAGGCAGATAATAAATCATCCAGAAATAACATTGATTTTGGTGTGGCTCGCGTGGTTCAATCATGGTTACACTTGTCATCTTTTGACCTTGCATGGAATATTTGATTGAAGAAGATAACGGACATTTGTACCGATGAAGTAGTTTATCATGGCTATATTCCAAGCATAATAGCATCGCTTACACTTCAATGTAACGAGAGTGGTGATCAATTACTCCTTTGGTATCATCAGCCGATCAGCCCCCCTGACAATCTTCTGCGCAACCTATAATCTTGTTAGAATCTGGGGAAGGATTGTGACAAAGTACTTAAGTCGCTTCTGTGCATATAGATGCATGTCCAAAGATAATGCGGGGAATCAATACTTCAGGATTTAGCTCGGGTCTTGTTGGAAAGGGAGCTAAAGGACCTATTTTGGAATTGCATACAGCTAGATATGGCAGGTCGTTGATTTAAACCTCTAACCGACTGCAACCAACTGCGACCATATTAACCCTCTCGGCATTTTCGTATTGCAATTTGCATATGATTGATAGATGCCGATATCTCTTGTCAAGATACCCCTCATTTCAAACAAGAATGGGGGAGTTATCAGGCTGAAATGTTCGCGTATAACGAACTCGCACGACTCAGCTACACAACTATATATTTTTAGCATAATAAAATTTAGTTGATAGGGTGTTGAAATAGACGTATTGTAACCCTACCGGTGTGTGCAACCCTGGCAGGAAGACAACAACAAAATCAAGAAAATGTGAATTTCACATGAGTTTATTTCAAGTGAAACGCCTGATTGCAGGCTATATCGAAATACGTGTTGCCAGACTATTTGGAAGCATGTTTCATATTTCAATTTGGAGTGTTAGCATATATCATGGGAAGTTATCGCAGAGGCATGAGATAAGAATGAAATTGAGGTGAAAATAAACTTGAGGCGAGAGTAGAAATAGATATCTGAGTTGTGCGTATATAAAGCCTCGGTAAGATTTGTATCCCGTGACCTCCACTCGGTACATGAATTTGAGCATGCGCGATCTTGGCGACGACCAGTCTAAGCCGCTCTCTACTAATTAGCCAGAAACTCCAGGTCAACCCTTACTCTCAAATATCTTGATTGAACATATACTAGTCTTGGAAGTATCATGACTATGAGATGTTCTTCTCAAGCGAAGAACTTTAGTACAGAATAGCTTTAGTACAGATCAAATAAGATCTAGAGCAGTCAGGCCTTTCCACGCTGTGATAGCTCGAGATGGTCACAAAGAATTAATTTTCCATCAAGTGATGGGCATCGGGTACAATACTACCAATTCTTTGATCAGTATTAAGAAAAGCTCGAGAAAACGCAAAAGTGGAAACAATAGCATTTTCATGTACATGCTCGTGCAATAACATGCCGTTTGTCCTCCAATCATGGAGCTTCAAACCCCCCCCCCCAAAGATTTCATTGGCTCTCCTCTATCTAACATGCGAAAGGATGAAAAGTGCTAAACTGTTTTAGAGCTATAATAAAGGTCGATGAAAGGGATACGAAGAAGCCAGAGCTACCGACACCAATTGACAAACCTCCTCCGGAAAGCTCATGGCCGAAATGTACACATGCCGATCATGTCACTGCATTGCAGTGTTCCGCAATTTCAAGATAGGCATTGTGACAATTAATCTGTTGATGAAGATCAACGTTTCCCATTTCTTACATTGAAAACTGACCTCAGCTGTCATACTGGTGTTGTTAAAGCAGCTTCGAAGGGCAATTCTGCCAGCCATGGACCGTAATTACATCTGATTATTCTACTTTTTTCGGCCTACACGATTGCAGTATCTTCTTTTTTTTTGAGCTCATTGTGCTTTTTTTAACAAAATTCACTTCTACTAGATCGAGGCAATAGAAGTTCACTTTCGTTTGTGCCAGTGTTGAAACATGCTACGTCATTCACCTGATTGATTTCAACAAATTTTTGCTTAATATTCGTCGTCTATAGTTTGTTATTGTTTAAATTTGAGGAAAGAAGCAGTGAATTGCTTCTGGAACAATGTCATTTTCAAAGGCCATCTCTTTCATTGATGGCTATATTGATTGTTCTTCACTCTTCGCTTAACGAACAATACTAAGGGGAAGCACCACAACCAAGCCTCGACTCAAGGTGTTGTACCTCCAATTATTATCTAAGGGTATAGAACTCTGAAGCCGAAATCGTGTTTAATAACTTGTCTTCTTGCTGTACAAATTCTCTCCATGTTTTTTACATCATTTGTTGCACACATAATTTCTTGCAATGACAATATTGAAAGGTAAAGGCTCGAAGAGCCACAAAAAACACGGCCATTCTACCTCGCGCATTCCTATGGCAGATGATGATCAAGGCTCATCTATTGAACTGCGAAATGTCGACAATTATCAAGCGGAGGAAGAAATCAAATCATCTTTCAAATCTTTATTCACATTCACGACGAAGAAGCATACATTCAACATAGTCATATGTATTATTTTCGCAATTGTGAGCGGTGTTTTGAAACCGATATCGGCAATCTTCTACGGAAATGTCTTTAGTGCTCTTACTCAATTTGGAAGCGGTAACATCACAGCACAAGAGACCTTACATCGAGTCTCGAAATGGTGCATAGCTATATCCGTACTCGGCGGCGCGGTATGGTTATTTGAGGGACTATTTCTGTGCTCGTGGATGATATTCGGAGAACTTCAAGCGAGAAGCGTCCGCGAGAAAATGTTTGCTGGCATGTTGGAGAAGGACTTGGAGTGGTTTGATTTACGTAAAGATGGTATCGGATCGTTATTGATTCGAATTGAAACGTAAATACATCGATTCTCGAACAAAACAAATACTAATTTTGGGAATAGTCAAATTCGAGAGCTTCAATTATCTACATCTCAACCTCTTGGATTTCTTTTGTTCGAGACAGCAAGCGCCACTGCAGCGCTCGGGACCGCCTTCTATTACTCATGGAATCTAACGCTGGTAATTATAGCGACATTTCCTATCGCTGGTGGAATACTCTATCTCATCTCCAGGAAGATGGGCCCTGCCATCGAAGCGCAAAAAAGAGAACTGTCGCAAGCATCGAAATTCACCAATACTGCCATCACAGCTATCGACACTGTTAAATCATTTAATGGACAAGACCAGGAAGTATGGCAATATTTTCTGGCAATCAAAAGATCTACCGTTTTTTACCTGATTCAAGCCAGGTCAAATGCAATCCAGTTTGGAATTACGAAGTTTGTCATGATAGTAATTTTTGTTCAAGGTTTTGGGTATGGTATTACTTTAGTCGACGATGGGCTTGATGCTGGAAAGGTTCTTACAACTTTCTATTCTTGTTTGACCGGGATGATGGCTATAGAAGTTGTTTTACCACAATGGCTTGTCCTGGCAAAAGGAATGTCTGCGGGTGCCACTCTCAAGTCCATTATGAACCAAGTGGATAGAGGAGGGAGTGCAAAACAAACAGAAGAATTAAAAACACCGAGAGTTTGTAGTGGTGATATCGAAGTCAACGATGTGAGTTAAAGTACCCACGATTGATTGTCCAAGCTAACTAAAGCAAGGTTACTTTTGCATATCCTTCGAATCGACAACAAAATGCCCTTACCCAAACGACTTTTTTCTTCCCCGCAGGGGAAACTACGTTTGTAGTTGGCAAAAGTGGTTCCGGCAAAAGTACATTGGGAAACTTGTTGCTCAAATTCTATGAGCCTGATGAGGGCAGTATCTTGATAGATGGCCATCGTATACAGGATCTCGATACTGATTGGTTGAGGCACAATATCACGCTTGTTCTACAGAAAAGTGTCGTCTTCAACGAAACAGTTAGGAAGAACATAGAATTCGGCAAGGAAGGAGCAACCAACGAAGCCGGTATCATGAATGCCTGCTCCGCAGCAAGTTTAGAGCAAGTAATTGCTGATCTTCCTGATGGTCTTGATACTATGATCGGTTCGAAAGAGAGACAATTGAGTGGTGGGCAAAAACAACGTGTCGCATTGGCTAGAGCCAGACTACGAGATGCGCCAATCTTAATTCTGGACGAAGGGACAAGCGCCCTTGATCTCACCAACAGACTCAAGATCATGGATAATATTCGAGAATGGCGGAAAGGAAAAACGACAATCATTGTAACTCATGACATCTCACAAATTTCAGACGAAGACTATGTTTACGTTATGGAAGAAAGTAGGGTTGTTCAGGAAGGATATCGACGAAAGCTTTCTGCCAAAGCCAATGGTACCTTTGCAACTTTTTCTCCATTTCCTGAACCGCCTCTGGATCAACCCATAGACTTGTCTGACATGAGGAGGAATTCGGACCCTGGAACGCCACTACCTGGGGGTTTTGAAGAATTTTTTCAAGAATTGACACCTCGTTTGTCCACCATGTCTACTCTATACGGTCCAAATGCGGGAAATCATCGCTCTGTAGATATGTCAAATAGGCGATTGTCTCTTGGATATGCTTCGATATCCTATGTTAATGACTTGCGCTCAAAAGACACTTGGGGATCAAGAGTGGATAGACCGCGTTCAAGATTCGATGACTTTCCGAGACCCACCTCCGGGTTTCAAAATTTTGAAGTGCCGGGTAATACGTCGCCTATATATTCTACGGCCCCGCCAAGATATCAAGAGTCGAGGTTCGACTCCATCTTAGAACATTCCACAGGAAAAGAGAAATTCAAGAGGCAATCCTCAATTCAACGGCCTATCAGCTTAGCATCAGGCAAGACGAATCGGGACTCTCAAATCACCACAATGGATTCTCTACTGGAATGTTCCGACGACTCCGCAGAAAACATCGACGAGCCTAAACCAAATGGAGAAACAAAGCATATCAAACCTGATTCTTTGACCAAAATATTGAAGACTGTTTGGTCAATGCTAAATAAAAGGGAACGTGTAATCCTCCTGGGCGGATTTATCGCGGCATTCATCGTGGCGGCATCAACACCAGTGTTCGCGATCCTATACACCAACCTCCTCAACACATTTTACCAAACGGAGAATCGGAGCTCAAACGCTCTAAAATGGTCACTTGCTTTGGTCGGAGTTGCAATAACTGATGGTGTGGCAAGCTTTTGCTCGCATTATGCCTTAGAATGTGCCGGACAAGCTTGGGTGAGTGCTCTACGAGTAGAAGCATTAAAGAAGATTCTTGCTCAACCAAAAACCTGGTTTGAAGAGCCCAGAAATAATCCAGGTCGACTAAACGAAATTTTGGACAGGAATTCTGAGGAAATGCGCAACCTCGTCGGTCGCTTTGCTGGCATCGTTTTTACTGCACTTTTTATGCTATTGATTTCAATTATATGGGCGTTCGTGAATACTTGGAAACTTACATTAGTATCTATGGCTTGTGGACCTGTTGTATTCGCTGTCACCAAAACCTTCAATCGAGTGAGTGGAAAATGGGAAAACAAGTGCAACTACGCATCAGAAATGACCACCGGAATATTCTCGGAAACTTTCTCCAACATTAAAGTCGTACGGGCATTTACTCTGGAAACATATTTCCAATCCAAACATACTAAATCTACCGAAGAACTATATAAAGTTGGACTGATACGAGCGAACTACTCGGGATTGCTTTGGGGATTGACAGATGCAATGACGTTCTTCATCACTGCCACCATCTTTTATTATGCCACTGTTCTCATCACCAAAAGGGAGATTAGTATTGCTACTGCACTCCAGACGGTTAATCTTTTACTCTTCGGTATTTCTAACAGTACCAACATGCTGGCCATGATACCACAAATTAATTCTTCTCGTGTTACAGCGACACAGATGCTCGAATTGGCTAATCTCGATTCATCTTCTTCTTACGAAAATAAAGGAACAGAACGACTTTCAACCATCTTTCCAATCAAATTTAACCGCCTTTCATTCACATATCCCGCTCGTCCCGAAACACAGACTTTGTCATCTATTTCTCTATCCATCGGCCCCAATTCAACAACCGCACTTGTCGGACCATCTGGCTCTGGAAAATCAACAATAGCTGCTCTCTTAATTGGTCTCTATCCACCCGATCCTTCAATACCCTCACCATTAACATTCAACCGTGTTCCAATTACGAATTGTCATATCCCATCTCTCCGAGCTTTCATCTCTCTCGTTCCACAAACACCAATTCTCTTTCCAGCCACAATACTTCACAATATTATCTATGGTCTCCCAGAATCTTCTTTCTGTGCTAATCTTTCATCAGCCATTGCAGCTGCAAAAGACGCTGGGATCCACGAATTTATTATTTCCCTTCCCCAAAGTTATAACACGGCAGTAGGAGATGGGGGACAGGAACTATCAGGTGGGCAGGCGCAGAGGATTGTAATAGCGAGGGCACTGGTTAGAAAACCAAAGTTGTTGATTTTGGATGAAGCGACTAGTGGACTGGATGGTGGTAGTGCAGAGGTAATAAGAGAGACGGTGCAGAGATTAAAGAAGAGAGAAGGAATGGCTACGGTTGTTGTTAGTCATACAGTTGGAATGATGAAGATAGCTAGACGTATTGTGGTTATGGAAGAGGGAAAGATTGTTGAAAGTGGTGGTTTTGAGGAGTTGAAGAATAAAGTTGGTGGGAAGTTCGGGGCGTTGGTTGGTGATAAATCAGGGAACAATGTGATATCTCAAGAAGATAATGATTTCGGAGAGGGTAGTAGTAACGCTCCTGGTGATACTAATACGGGGAGTGGATTGGGTATCAGTATCCCTGGATATGAGGATGTGGAGATTCAAAGAGGAAGGGATATACCGGTTAGAGATGGAAGGAGGAGAGATACATGGCTCAGGCGGAAAAAGCCTTGAGATGCTAAGTCACTCACTGTCATTCACAGTTTGCAAGAGTTTTTATATTTAGTATTACATATTTATGTTTGAAACTCCATCATATTTTCTGCTAGAATGATTAAAAGCGCATCTATTGCATACAACTCTCCGCGGAATGGTCTTTACGCAAGGGAATCTAAACACAAATTGAACGAAGGCAATGCATGTACTTAACCATGCCGCCACTTGGATCTATAGGACTAACCATTCTCCCGAACAGCGCGAATGATACAACAGAGTAGCACCTAGACCACACAAATGGGAAAAACTAATTGGCAAAGTCCTTCACATATTAGAAACGAGAAATTCAAGGACATGTATTCGCACGGGAAAAAAAAGCTGTGCACTTCGAGACGTTCTTTTATCCACGAGTAGCAGTTATAGTGCAAAGTCAAACAACAAGTTTCTATTCCAAGCAAATTAAGATTTTCGGAACTGCTCAACTCGGTATTCCTTCCGATTCGCCAAGAGACGACGACGGCAGTTTGATGAACTCCGCGCCAAGTAATCTTATATGAAGCGGCCTGTCCCGCATTTCTACGACAATCTTAACCGCGATAAGATTCTCAACTTGGAGTACACTCTGCGAGATGCCGCTTTCAAAACTCCTAGAGCCCTCACTGCTTTATCTTTTCAAGACACAGCTTGATTATCAGTACTAGCAATCACCGTTGAGCAGCTAAAATGACGTTGTGGGTAGCAGTGTTGTCCTTGGTTTTGTCCTAGCCAAGATGCACAACATCCATCATGAGATCTTACTTTCGAAATTAATTGGAGAAGGCTTTCGCACTGTGGCTTGTGTACTTGCAACTTCTGATCCCGTTTAGCTCTTGATACTCTAAGCTGATAAGGTTCTACTGCTTTCGTCAAGTGCTCTGACTTTGGCAGCAAAGAAATTGAGAGCTTCAGTCGTTGAGATTATAGAGTTGACCCCGCCTAAAGAGTGGCTCGTGCATCGCTAACCTTTCTGAGTCAGCACACTATATAGCCTAGAATGCGAACGCCGCAAAATTTTCACTACTTTTAAATTACCTACAATTAATTCTTCATCCCATTTATATCTTCATGTTTGTATCCCAAGCCGATAGATAAGCTTCAAATACTTTAAATATCATTTCAGACTCGATACGCCCGCAAAAGCATTACACCTGCCAGAAGTCAACCCCCTGAAAACCAGAAATTCTCAACTGGCATTTAACCAAAGTGTTGAGATGTTACATTCAACATTTCTTAATTCTCACCATCTCATTACCTGACGAGTTGAGGATCATAGTTGATTCTTGGCTCCGAGCCGTAATTTATCACAAAAGATTGATTTTATGCATGTCTCTGCAGTGTTCCATATACACCTTCTCACCTGTGATGGTTTTCAAAACACCATGAGGTTCTTTTTGTTGTCGTGGTTGGATAGTGTTACATCGGAGAAGAGACTTTATCCGATCAACCCCACAACTCTCATGCAGTTCATTGGACTCCGGACATTCGCCAATACCACAATAAGGTCTCACGTCTTTCGCACGTGTGGCTCAACAGTACATTGAGGTTCACATTGACTTTCATCGAGGTCCATAAGACTAAGACTTTTAGAGTGAATCACTATACTATGGACCGTCAAGTGACGATGTCAGTGAATAGAGGAGATGATCACCACCCTAGGGTGCAACTACTTCGGCAGTTTCGAATGAGTCTTGATTCTCTTAAATACGGGAGGTTCTTGGCATGATCTTCCTACTATGTGTATGAGTTGCACGATCCCAGTGACTTCACTTCCAATCACCTTTCTTTCTTTTAGCATTCACGAATTTCTAATAGTAATTTTGGGTCGTACTGCATCATTGATTGCCACCGTCTAAACTCAAGTAATACGGAACAGACTTTTCTATTATAGAATAAGGTTGTAAGTATATCATTGGATGCACGATTAAAGTGGAATGACAAGTCGAAAATTCTGAATCCGCTTTAACGAATTCTCCTACGCGGGAATAGGAGATAATAAATATCCTGATTGCAAAAGGGTTTACTATGTTCGGATTGCCTGAGTTCAGACGGCATGATCTTCGCCGTGAAAGGATGTGGTCTCATATTCTTATTTCACTCATGTGCCAAAACAAATCTAGCCTTTCAAACATGTCCTATCTAGGCAACTACTACGAAATCCTATCCTTTCCGTCATAGAATCCTAGACTTGTCGACTTCTATAAAATCCCTCATAATAGCCATTTTGCAATTCATTCTCTCAAGCTACCCATAGCGAATTCTCGAATCATGAATTTGGTATGGGTCTTTCCATTTTTTATATTGGACTTCGTCCAAGCCCAAGCCCGAGCAGATTATTCACAATATGTGAATGTGTTGTAAGTATATTGAACCTTTAGATGGGAGTAGTATCTAACAACATAAGTACTGGAACACAAAATGGTGGCAATGATTTCCCTGGTGTCGCTCGACCTTGGGGAATGGTCAAACTTGGTCCGGATCTCCTTATCCAGGGTACAGACTCGTACTCTGGCTATCTTCCTAATGGGAATTTCTCTGGCTTCAGTCTGATGCATGAGCAAGGCACTGGAGGGGCACCGAAATATGGAACTGTTGCTCAACTGCCTCTGATAGGGACAATCACAAACCCTTTGTCAGGCATAACTGTCGGTAGAGCAGTCCCAGACCAAGGTTCTGTGGGCTACTATCGTGCTCAGACAAGTGACAATGTTATTGTCGAGCTTACTGCTACTTCACATGCTGGATTGTATCAATACACATTCCCAACTACAAGCACTGCCAACAACATCTTGATTGATGTGAGCCATGTGCTCCCTTCGTTCAGAGGTCAAGGTTTGGGCCAAGCGTATGATGGAGGTAGTTTTCAAATATTTCCAGATGGACATTATGAGGCATCGGGGGTATACAATAACGGATGGAATAGATCCCCTGATTGGACGATATATTCATGTAGGTGCTTAAGTATCGTGCGATTCCTGATTCACGCTGATGTATCAAGGCGGTTATTTCAACATAACACCTTCGGCTTCAAATGTCTACACAAATACTGGTACTGGTAGTGTCCTTCAGCCCAATAAGTCTGCCACTGCAGCCAATCTGAATACTGCCGTTGGTGGACTCTATACGTTCAATACAACCGCAGTCGCCTCACGTGTTGGGATTTCTTGGATCTCCAAGGAAAAGGCATGTCAGAATGCCAACAAGGAGATCCCACATGATACCACATTTTCCACTGTCGTGTCAGACACTAAGTCCGTCTGGAATAACCAAGTTTTATCAAGGATTACAACGACTTCTACCAATGCTACAAACCTTGGATTACTATATACATCCATGTATTTCATGAATCTTCTCCCGACGAACCAAACAGGAGAAAATCCAAAATGGACTTCCACTGAACCATACTATGAAGACATATTCACTCTTTGGGATCTATTTCGTTGCAGCACAGCTCTTTTTCACGTTCTTCAACCAACCGTTTACGAAGAATACATTCGTTCTTTGATTGATATCTGGCGCCATGATGGTTACATGCCAGATGCTCGCTCTTCTAACTACAATGGTCGAACTCAAGGTGGTTCCAACGCAGACAATGTTCTAGCCGATGCTTATGTGAAAGGCGTCAGAGGAAAAATTAATTGGGACGATGGCTACGCAGCCATGGTGAAAGATGCCGAAGTTCAACCAAACAACACAGTTCCACCTGACCCAATGGCCCCTGATTCATCAACAAAGGAAGGAAGAGGTGCATTACCCGACTGGAAAAAATATAATTACATCACTCCTACATATAGTCGTGCCGGTTCCCGAGCCGTCGATTACGCATACAATGATTTCTCACTCTATCAGGTAGCCAGTGGATTGGGAAAAACAGACGACGCAGCGAAATATCTTGGTCGCTCGCGAAACTGGAGAAATCACTGGAATCACAATTTAACTTCCATTGGGTACTCGGGGTTCGTGGTTCCTCGCACGGCACCTAGTTCTTCGTCGCCTTTTGTGCCTGTCAATCCTTTACTTAATGATGGCTATTGGGGTGATCCATTTTATGAGGGAAGTTCGTGGCATTATTCTTGGGGTGATATTCATGATATGGATACTATAATTGAATACATGGGAGGAGATGCCACGTTTTATAATAGATTGGATACTATGTTTACAGTTGGAGCTAATCCTAATGATCCGGAAGGTATTATCTTCGATGGGACAAACGAGGTGTATGTCTTCCCATTTACTTTATTCACTCATCTAAGCGAAAAAAATATACATATAAATTTTTTTCCCGAGAAACTAACGCAATCCAGTACATTCAATGTCCCCTACCTCTACAACTTCATCAACAACCAATCCCGCTCAACCTACCAATCCCGCAAAGTAGCCAAAACCTACAATCTCTCTCCCTCTGGCCTCCCCGGCAACTCCGACGCAGGCGCCATGCAAACATGGCTCATATGGAACATACTCGGACTCTACCCCATAACCGCGACCCCAAATTTCCTCATCACATCCCCCTGGTTTGAATCCACAACCATAGATCTCGGTCCCAGTGACTCTTCACCATATGGTCGGAAAACATTAACGATAACTAGTACTGGCGGTGATGGAAATGGGGATAGTAATATTTATGTGCAGAGTTTGAAGGTTAATGGTGTACTGTGGGATAAGAATTGGGTGAGGTGGAGTGATGTTTTTGAGAATGGTGGTGTGATGGAGTTTGTGTTGGGGAGTGAACCGAGTGCTTGGGATGACGGTGGGGAGAGGGTGCCTAGTCCGGCGAGTGAGACGGCAGCGGGATGAGGAGGGCGGTTATGGGGGCTAAAGGTATTTATTAGGGAGGTTGCTTCTTCGGTGTTTTTGGTGTGTATATCGGAATGCTCTTTGTTTACTAGACTGGACTCGGTTTTGGAGGTGTTGAGTAGGCGATGGTTGTCGCGAAGGGGTGGGTTGGTGGTGCTGTAGAGGAGACGTAATTAATCTCCATCATCAAGAAGATTGATCCCCGACCGATTATTTCGCGTAGAGTATTTGTGTTTCGTAGCCTGCTTTGAAGAGTGTCTGAGTTTAGATTTTGCATGTTTGCGAGGGCGAGGTGCGGCAAGAGAAGATTCTTTGGTGAGTTGAAGCAGATGAGATTGAGACAAATTACACATTTGTATAGTGACGCCATTGATATCATCCGTTGTGAGATTGTAGGTATGCTTCGGAATGAGATTTTTGAGATTTTTTGTAGTCATATATTCTGCAGTGACATTGTTGGCAAGCGGATATTAATAGATATTATCTACAAATTTAGGAAATTGATATATAACAATAAAAGAAGGATGGATACAGTCTATAAAGATCTCCAAATCAAAATTGATCTAGTATAAGGGATTAACAAAAATAAATTGGCCCTCCTCCAATATTTCAAGGAACTCCTTATTATATATAACCTTTTTGTTGAAAATATTGATAATTTCAATAATTTGTTGAACAAAATTTATAAATTTAAAGAAAATTTAAAAATGAAAATTAAAAAGACAATATAATATAACGATACTGTACTGAAGGCAGTGGCTGCCTGAGGTTTCGTTTAATTGGTAGTTGTAGATTAAAACTTTATCATTAATATTTATTTAGAAGTGAAATCGTTATTAGATTAAGTAGAATATAGGTAAACTAATTGATAACTAAATTGAGCACGAAATTCCTAAACTATGAAATTATCCTAATTATATACTTCTGGATATTATTAAATAGTCTGGATAAATTGGTCTATTTGGATTATTCTTTAAACTGAATAAATTAGGTTATTTAATTTATTTATTATATAATCTTTTAATAATCTTAGGATACTAATCCTGGGATAATTTGTTTCCTAAAATAATATACTTTTTAGAATAATTGTTCCGGGATTAATATTATCTTAAAACTTTTTATTCTAGAATAAATAAGATTCTAGTGTATTTATCCTAAATTATTATAATTATCTAATTGATTAATTCTAGAATAATTACAATCCTAGGATTTATTTTATTTTAGAATATTTATCCTAAGATTCTTTATCGATAAGGGCTTTTTTCGGAAATAATAGCTCAAATTACTATATTTGCTTTTATTATATTATAATAAATGTGATTTGTGATATTATCCTCTTTCTAATTAAGTATCGTCCTTGATTATTTATAATTATCTGATTTTTACAATACCTTATAAATATATTATTTATTTTTTCTTTCATATTATACTATTTCAATATATTAAAAAGCGAATAAAACAATTGGAATTCAGAAATCGAATCGAACAAATAGAAAGTGAAATAGTTGCTTGTATTCATTGTGAAAAAGCTGGTCGTTGTTGTATCGTTTTGGAATTGGGTTCCAATAATGGTTGATATGTTGAATATTGTTATTAAGAGAAAACTTATAATATGAAATCAAAGAATAAAATACTATCTTTTTCTGATTAGTTCTTCATTGATTATCAAAAACAAAAATTATATAAAAAGAAAGAAAAGGCTTTTATAGTATTATAAGAAGCTATAACCAAGATTTCTCATCTTTATAAACAATAATGTTTTCTAAATAAGCAAAAACAGAAACTAATAACAATTAATTTAAATTCTTTGGATAAGTTCGATACTTTAAAAACAAAAGAAAAACAAAAAAAAGAGAAAGAAATCATTACCAATTCAACACCTATTACCCCTTCCAATCCTTTTGGTTAATTTGATCAATTTGGTCAATTTGATCAATTTGGTCAATTTGATCAATTTGATCCTGATCTTCCTATATTTAGTTCCAATTCTTTTAATCCCTTCTTTTTGAATATAATAGATTCTTTATTTATATAGGCCTTATTGAACTCTCTTTCCTTTTAAATAATTCCAGATTCTATTTATGAAACTTCTCAAACTTCTTAAGATATTTAAAATCTTTTCCCAACTTTTATATATTCTTAGAATCTAAATAATTCTCCTATTTCATCAAATATTTAATTTTGTTTTTAATATATTTACAATTTAATATATTCTCTATTTCATATTTGATATTCTAATTTATAGATATAATTTCTATCTTAGAAACTTCAGATACCCCTAATAATATTAGTTCGAGTAAAAATATATAAAACACTAAATAGATATTCATATTTTCTGATAATACCAATTCATAATTTAAAGATCCTTTAATTTTCTTGATTTTGAACAATCCCAATTTCTTATGATCTAATTTCGTATTTGATCTCTTAATCTTGATGTTTTTTTAGAGTAAATAGATTTTATTCTTTTCCTTAAATATTAATTCTTAATTTTATTTTTTATTATAATAATGAATATTTTTTTCAATAATAAATTTAAGTTTTATTACGAATTCTTTGTAAACTTCCTTGAGTTCCTTTATTTATATTATAATAGATTGATTTTTTATTTTTGGAATATCTGATTCTCAATATACAACTAATTTGTATCTAAAATTTATATAATTTAAAAAGATTTATATTATTTCCAAAACAAAATTATTATATACAAATTGTACTAAAGATAATAATCCTATCTAGTTATTTTATTGATAATTCATATAATAATAAAGATATATTTTCATATTTTCCTTTTAATATTTAGTAATATTATTAAGATGATCCAAAATTTTGATATGAAAAGTTTATCTTTATCTGAAAGTATTTCTTCTAATAATCTATATATTACAATAACCTTTTTTAGAAATATAATTATTAGGGTTTTTATAATTAAAATAATCTTATATAATACTAATATTATATATTTGATTAATCGATCTATAATGATTAGAAGGTAATCATATTCTATTCCTATTATTAGATCCTTAGATTTAAATAATAGATTTATAAAATATTATGATATTGATTTCTATAATATCAGTGATATTTTAATTGTATATATCTATTTATAAAGAATATAATGAGAAGCTTTATTCTTAATATAAATATTATATTCGATGATCATTTTATTGATTATAATTCGGAGTCCTGGATTTTAATATTATCTCTTAATTCATAAATATATCCTTTATATTCCTTGATATTTATAAGCTAATAATATATACTACTTTTTGATGAATTTGAAGGCAATATTATTTGATAGCTATATTTTCTCTATAATTCATATTGAATCATCGATAATCATTAATGGCTTAGGTTATTTGATATCTTTCTTGTTTTGTTGTATATCTATAAGTTTATTTTTCTAGATTTTTATTAATTTATTCTCTAAAATAGCAATTTTTATTAAATTCGGAATAAGATCTTTATTTGGTAATATTTTTAAGATTGCTGTTTTTTGATAGATCTTATTATCTTTATAATCTGATAATATATTTAATATATCTACTCTTATATTATCTTTGCCTTTAATATACTTGATTATCAAATCGAAATTAATTAATTTCTTAATCTATCAAATCAATCTTCGATTATTTAAAATCTTAATAATAATAAAGATTTATAGATTTATATAATTAATATAAATGATTATTAGGAATTTAATCTTTTGAAGATAGATTCTTTAATATTTCAATAATTTAATTATAACTATAAATTCTTTCTTATAAATATTGTAATTCTACTTTGTTTTATCTATTTTGCTGAAATAATAAGTAATTAAGTATAGTTTCTTATTGTTATCTCTTTGAAAATAAACTCCTGTTATACAAGTATCGGAAATGTTTGTTTTTATAATACTTTCCTAATTGTTATAATAATTGTATAATATAGATTCCCTTATGAATCTATCCTTGATTTCCTGGAAGGCTTTCTTTGCTTTTTTATTTCAAACAAATTCTATATCCTTTTTTGTTATCTCTATAAATGATTCTATTATCTTAAAAAAATCTTTGATAAATACCTAACAGAAATTAGCGAATCCTAATATAATTTGTATATCCTTAATATTTCTAGGTTATTCCCAATTTTTTATTTTCTTGGTTTTCTTTGGATTAATTCTTATTTGTTCTAATTCGATAATATATTTTAGGAAGGTTATTTTTCTAATTTCAAACTTACATTTTGATAATTTAAACTATAAATCGATCTTCCTAAATACTTCCAATATTTTAAGGATATATCCCTTATATTCTTCCTTTTTTTGGGAAAAGATAAAGATATTGTTTAAATAACAAATTATAAACAAACTAAATTCCTTGAATATTTTGTTATTTTATTATTAGTAAATGATAAATATATTTATTAATCCAAAAAATATAATTATATATTCCTATAATTTAGAAAGTAATATAAAAGTAATTTTTTATTTGTATTCTTTTTTGATTTATATTAGATTAAAAATATTTCTTTAATTCAATTTAGTGTAAATTATTATCTTACTTAATTTATTTTTTAGTTCCTGAATTTTGGGTATAGAGTATATATCCCTAATGATTCTATTATTCATTCGATAATAATCTCTATAAGATTGATCATTCAGATCTTCTTTTTTGAATATTAATAATACATTGATTATATAAAGAAACTGTAACGATACTGTATTGGAGGCAGCGGCTGCCTGAGGTTTCGTTGGTTGGTAGTTGTAGGTTAAGGCTTTATCAATAAGATTCACTTAGAAGTGAAGTCGTTACTAAATCAAGTAGAATATAGGTAAACTAATTGATAACTAAGTTGAGTATGAAGCTCCTAAACTATGAAACTACTCTGATTATATACTACTGATTTCCCTTTGGGTAGCTTGAATAGACTGATCTATCCAGTCTATCCATCACGTGATCTACCATTAGCCTCAGGACACTAATCCTGGGACGATTCCAATCCTGGGATTGTAGAGATCCTGAGATAATAGTTCTGGGACAATAGTCCTGGGACGAATATTATCCTGGGATAGTCTTTCTGGGACGAATTATATCCTAGGATACTTATCCTAGGATTCTATAGTTGCCTAACCCATTCTTTCTAGGATATTATTTGTCCTAGGACAATATTTGTCCTAGGATCCCTATGAAGAAAGCAACTCAAACATCGATACCTAGTTTTATTTTATAATAATGAACGTGATTCGTGACAGAAACTTGGATTTCTTAATTTATCCTTTCTTTTTAGTTTTAGATTTATACTCTTTCTATATTCTTAAAATATTAGGATTATATAATCTTAACTTTTTGATAAAGGGTACAAATCCCTTTTTGAAATTGATCTTATAATCTTAAGGCTTATATTCTGACAGGGCTCTCAAATCCTGTGGGTCTTCGAACAACTTGGCAAATTTTCTTTTTTGTATCGATCTTGCCGACCAATAAAGGATCTGTGGCTACTATAATACAATATCCAGCCTCCCCAAAAATTTATTTTTTTAGGTTATATAATCATTTATTCTTATAATTATAATGATTGAATATAAGGGTATCCTTTATCCAATTAATATTTAGATTATATTTCTTAATCCAAAGGATTCCTAAAATAATTATATATTTGTCTAATAATATTAAATCTATTTTGACTTGCTCTATATATCTATCTAATATAATTATTCTAATAATATTAATTTGTCTTTATATCCAATTATCTACTTCAATCTTCTTTTCTTTTAATAATGTTAATTAATAAGAATATTCTTTAAGCTTGATAGAAATTCTATTTTCTCTAACAAAATCAGGATTTATAAATATTCTTATAACTTTTGAATCAATCAAAACTTTAACTTTCTATCTTCCTAGATTAACTTCGATGATTAGTTATCCAATTCCAATTATACTATTAAGTTCTAATGATAATAGTTTAATGATTTGTTTTTTAATGAAGAGATTTAACTATTTTTATTAGTATTTGCTTATACCCAATAATTTATAAGATATAATTAATAATAGTTCTATTAATCTTATTTGAAAATCTCGATAGTAATCTGTCACGAATCACGTTCATTTTTATAAAATAAATCTAGTTACTGATGTTTGAGCCGCTTTCTTTGGGGGGATCCTTATCAATAAGGAATCCTAGGACAAATATTGTCCTAGGACAAATGATGTCCCAGGAAGAATAGGCTAGGCAACTATTGGGTTTTAGAACAAGTGTTTTAGGATATAATTTGTCCCAGGATCATTTATCTCAGGATAAGATTTGTCCCAGGATAATTATCCTAAGATAATATCTGTCCTAGGATTATTATCCTAGGATTGGAATTGTCCCAGGATTAATATCCTAAAACTAATAGTAGATTATATAATAAGGAGCTTTAGGAGCTTTGAAAGCTCCTAAAGCTCTAAAAGCTTTTTGAAGCTTTAGGGCTTTTTAGAGCTCCCTTATATTCATTAGTATATAATCAGAATAGTTTTATAGTTTAAGAGCTTTATATTCAACTTAATTATCAATTAGTTTACCTATATTCTACTTGATCTAGTAACGATTTCACTTCTAAGTAAATCCAATTGATAAAGCCTTAATCTACAACTATCAACCAACGAAATCTTAGATAGCTGCTGCCTCCAGTATAGTATCGTTATATTTTGAGCATCTGTTTTTGGTTAAGCTATATCAATTACAATGGACTCTATTCAGCAACCCACCGAACCAATTTCCTTCCCCTTTATAGAAGCCTTAGGACAGGCTGCCATCAATATAGAGCCAAGACGAGCAATCCAAGTATCCACCCCTGATCTATTTCACAGAGATTGTAGCAAGCATCGAGCTTTTGTTATACAAACTGATCTTTACTATATTTTTAATGGATATCTCTTTTCGATACTAATATAAAGGATCTTATAGCTAATCTCGTTTTTTTGAGGATCTGTGTTCAATTGGATTGAACCCTTTATCAATAACTTAATGACCAAAGCTATTAATGATCAGCTTAATGAAAATATGAAATCTGAGACACATCGTCTTTTTAGCATTTACGAGTTATTTCGACAAGGTTTCGATAAGGTATTCAGGGAAGTTGACCCCGATTATATAACTGAGAGAGCATTACAACAATTTAAGCAAACAGGGTCAGTTACAGCCTATATTACTAAGTTCCAATAATATATCGGGCATATTATATAGGACAATGATTATCTTAGATCCCAGTTCTATGAGGGACTCAAGGACATTATCAAGGATGAGCTAGTAAGAGCTCCAAAACCACCAAATCTTTCTGAATTAATCGAAACCTTTATTCTAATTGATAACCATTTCTACAAAAGACGAATAGAGAAAAAGGGAATCACTCAGGAAAACAGAAAGTTTTCTAAACCTCAGTGTTAGAACAGACACCATAATGCCGGCGATCTAATGGAATTAGATGGAGTTGAACATTGTTATAAATTAAATAGGCTTAACATTGAAGAAAAGAAAAGATATAGAGAGAATAATCTATACTTCATTTATAGAAAAGATGGGTATATATCTCGAGACTATAATCAAAAGAAGTCATTCGCTACGAAAGACAAGAAACAAATAAGATTTGGAAACAAGAGATAGGGATCCTGAGAAGTAGATATATTAAAGGGTAATTCTTGCAAGATTGGATTGTTAGAAAAAGAGTTACCTCAATTATATCCAAAACAATTTAGAGAATTGAATATAATCACCTTATCTATAAAGATAGAATTAACCAGAAATATCGATAAGGAAGTCGAGCTTACAGATAATTATAAGTCAGTCGAATTGCTCGAAAAGGAAGGATCTAAAGATAATCTATAAATCAATGAAGTCTACCTAAAACCTCAAGAAAACAAATTATGGTACCTGATTAGTTATCTCGATGGAAAACGTATATAACGTTATTACAAAGAATAGAAACCTGATTTTGTAGAAAAACATCAGATTCATAATCATCCAACCCTATTAATCCTATACACCATCATTTATAACAACCCTTACCATATAGTATTCAAAGAAAATACAAGGGAAGATAATGTTAGGAGATTTGTTGCAGACTTAGGATCTCCTCGGATTAATGAAGGATAGGAGCATAATGATTATGACCTAGTAATCGGAGATATATGGGAAATCTTATTACAAACTAAATACCACAGGATCTGACGCAAGATTAATTATTACTATGAACGCTATTGGGCCGAGGATTATTGCCAAGATTTTCAGATAGGACTAATAGAACTATCGGTAGCTACACCTTACAGATTATTGAGTATAAGCGAATATCAATATGAATAGTTGAACCTCCTTATCAAAGAACAGATCACCGAATCACTATCGCTAGAACTCAATAATACAACTGGGATTGAGCAATTAATTATAAGAATCAATCTCGAAAGACAAGAAGTTAAAGCCTTGATCGATTCAGGAATTATAGGGATATTTATAGATCCCAACTTTGTAGAAGAAAACAGAATCCCTACTGAGTTTAAAGAATATCTATATCAGCTGATATTGCTGAAAGGAAAGAAGACTGGAATGGATGGATAGATATAGAGACAGACTAATACTCTAAAAATAGTTATATTAGGAGGGTATACTGAATAAGTCAAATTGGACTTAATACCCTTGGGCAGATATACAATAATCTTGGGAACCTTTTGGATTAGAAAGCATAATCCAAATATTGATTGGGTAAAGGATACCCTTATATTCGATCGTTATAGTTGTAAGAACGAATGACTATATAATCCAAAGGAACAGATTTCCGAAAAGACCGGATATTATGTTATAACAGCTACAGATCCTTCACTGATCGGCAAGACCGATACAAAAGTAATTCCAGTGCAGTATAGAAAATTCGCCAAATTGTTCAAAGACCTGCAAGATTTGAGAGCCCTATTAGAATATAAGCCTTGGGATCATAAGATCAATTTCAAGGAAGGATTTATACCCCCAATTGAGAGATTGAGATTATATAATCCTAATACTTTAAAAATATGGGAAGAATACTAGTCTAAAGCTGAAAAGAAGGGATAGATTAGGAAATCCAAGTCCCCTTATATATCTAATGTACTATTAGCATTCAAAAAAGGAGATCCGAATAATCAATCTTACAGAGATTACCACCAAATAAACAATGGGATCATCAGGGATGTGTACCCTATACCTAAAGCCCAGAAACTAAGGGATAAGCTAAGTAAGGTAATAATCTATACTAAGCTAAATCAAAAAAATGCCTTCAATTTTATATAAATCAAGGAGGGATATGAATAAAAGACTGCTTTCATATTACCTTCCAGATTATAGGAATATACTGTTATGCCATTTAGATTAACGAATACACCAATTATATATCAACAATAGAATAACGAAATACTCAAAGAGTTTAGCTTATTCATAATTTGTTATTTAGATAACATCCTAATCTTCTTCCAAAAAGAAAAGGAATATAAGGAATATATCCTCAAAGTATTTAAAATATTTAGGAAGGTCGATTTATAACTCAAATTATCAAAATGCAAGTTTGGAATCAAGAAAATAACCTTCTTAGGATATATAATCGAATTAGGCCAGATAAGTATTGATCTAGAGAAAACCAAGAAAGTAAAAAATTGGGAACGATCTAGAAACATCAAAGATATACAGGTTATACTAGGATTCGCCAATTTTTGTTAGGTATTCATCAAAGACTTTTTCAAAATAATAGAACTATTCACAGAAATGATTAAAAAGGGGATGGGATTCGTATAAAGCGAAAAGGCAGAGCAAGCCTTCCAAGAAATCAAAGACAGATTTACCAGGGAACTCATACTCTACAATTATTATGACGATCGAGAAAGCATCATTGAAACAGACGCTTCCGATACCTGTATAACAGGAGTTCATCTTCAAAGAGATAATAATAGGAAACTACATCCAATTGCTTATTATTCTAACAAAATGGATAAAACAAAGCAAAATTACAATATCTATAAAAAGGAACTTATAACTATAATCAAATCATTGAAACATTGGAGAATCTATCTCCAAGGGGCTAAATTCCCAATAATCATTTATACTAATTATATAAATCTATAAACCTTTATTATAATTAAGATTCTGAATAATCGAAGATTGGCTCGATAAACTGAAGAATTAGCTGGTTTCGACTTGATAATCAAGTATATCAAAGGCAAAGATAATACAAAAGCAGACATACTAAGCAGACCACTAGGATATAAGGATGATAAAATCTATCAAAAGATAGCGATTTTAAAATCTCTTCCTAATAAAAACCTTATTCCGAATTTAACAGAAATTGTTATTTTGGAAAATAAACTAATGGAAGTCTGGAAAAACAAATTAATAAACATACAATTGAATAAGGAAAACATCAAATAGCCTAAACCGCCAATAACTGTAGATGGATTGATACAGATCACAAGGAAAATTTGGCTATCAAGTAGTATTACCACCAAATTCATCAAAGAATAATATGCATTACCAACTTATAATCACCAGGGAGTGCAAAGAATATACTTGAGAATTAAGAGACAATACTGGAGTCCAGGACTCCGAATCATAATCAAAAAAGTGGTTACCGAATGTGATATTTGTATCAGGAACAAGACTTCTCACCATACTCTTTATGGATAAATGCACACAACTGAAATACCACCAACATTATAGAAATCAATATCATAGGATTTCATAGAACCGCTACCTAAATCAAAAGATCCAATAATAAGAATGGAATACAATTACCTCCTAGTCATTATAGATCGACTGATTAAGTATATAATATTAGTACCATATAAAACCACCTTAACTACAGAAACCCTAACAACCATATTCCTAAAAGAAGTCATTATAGTATATAAATTACCAGAAGAGATATTATCTAATAAAAATAAACTCTTTACATCAAAATTCTGGATTGCTTTAGTAGTATTATTAAGTATAAAAAGGAAAATGTCTATAGTATTTTATTTATAAACAAATAAAAGGAACGAATGGATAAACCAGGTTGTTGAAGTATATCTTTGTTGTTATATGAATTATCAACAGAATAATTAGGTAGGATTATTACTCTTAGTATAATTTGTATACAATAGCTTTACTTCGGAAACTACCTAAGTCTTACCGAACTATACCAATTTTGGATACAAATTAATAATATACCAAAAACCAGGTATTCCAGAAATAAAGAACCAATCTGTTATTATACAAACAAAGAAACTTAAGGAAGTTCATAAAGAAATAGCAATGGAACTCAAGTTCATTATTGAAAGAAATATTCATTATTATAACAAGAAGTATAATTAGGAGCCAACACTAAAGGAAAGGGATAAAGTCTATCTACTCCAAAAAAACATCGAGATAAAGAGATTAAATATGAAACTGGACTATAAGAAACTAGAATTATTCAAAATCAAGAAAGTTAAAGGATCCTTGAATTATAAATTGGTGTTATTAAAGAATATAAATATCCATCCAATATTCCATATATCCTTGCTCGAACTAGTACCACCAGGAGCACCTAAAGCTTCTGAAACCAAAATTATATCTATTGATCAAAACGCTAAATATAAGATAAAGGAAATATTAGATTATAAATATATTAGAAACAAAATCAAATATTTAGTGAAATAGGAAAATTATCTGGATTCCGAAAATATATAGGAATTAGAGAAAAACCTTAAACATCTTGAGAAGTTTGAGGATTTTTGCCAACAGAATCCAGATTTGCTCAAAAGGAAAGAGAATTCAACATAACTTGTATAAATAGTGAATCCATCGAATATAAAAAGGAGGATTTGAAGAAATCGGAACTAATTGTAAGAAATTCAGAATCAAATTGATCAAAAGGATTGGAAAGAATAACAAATATTGAAGTTGCAGCAATTTCTCTTTCTTTTTCCTTTTCTTGTTTTTCCTTTTCTTCTAAAACATCAAGTTCATTAAGATACTTGAGACTATAACATAACATTTCATTATATCGCTTTTTGAATTATACCTTTTGCTTAACAAGGCAAACAATCTTAGCAGAAGATTCAGCAATTTCAGCATTTAACTTATCGACTTATCGATCAAGACTTTCCCAATTATACTCTCGAGGAATTTCACGATCCCAATCATCTTCTAAATAGAACTTAGTATCATAGAAAACAGAATTTCGTATATATTCTAAACAATATAAATAATGCTTATTAAAGAGATCTTTAACACAACAACGATTTTTCTGATGACAATGAGAACAAGGAATCATCTCGATATTAATAGAATTGATAATCGTAGTTAAATAGATGCATTCCTTTTTCTTTCTTCGAGTTAAATTATGTGAAGAATCGGAATCGTTTATAATAAAAAAGGCTAAAGAATATAATAATGAAACAAATAGGACACTCATTAGTTATAAGCGATCGAGGACGACATTTGGCCAGGAAGGGGATAGTGTCACGAATCATGTTCATTTTTATAAAATAAATCTAGTTACCAATGTTTGAGCCACTTTCTTTGAAGGAATCCTTATCGATAAGGAATCCTAGGACAAATATTGTCCTAAGACAAATAATATCCTAAAAAGAATAAACTAAACAATTATTGGGTTCTAAAACAAATGTCCTAGGATATAATTCGTCCCAGGATCATTTATCCCAGGATAAGATTTGTCCCAAAACAATTATCCTAAGATAATATCTGTCCTAGGATTATTATCCTAGGATTGGAATTGTCCTAAAATTAATATTCTAGGATTAATAGTAGATTATATGATAAAGAGCCTTAGGAGCTTTGAAAGCTCCTAGAGCTCCAGGAGCTTTTTGGAGCTTTAGGGCTCCTTAGAGCTCCCTTATATTCATTAGTATATAATCAGAATAGTTTCATAGTTTAAAAGCTTTGTATTCAACTTAGTTATCAATTAGTTTACCTATATTCTACTTGATCTAGTAACGACTTCACTTCCAAGTGAATCCAATTGATAAAGTCTTAACCTACAACTACCAACCAACGAAACCTCAGGCAGCCGCTGCCTCCAGTACAGTATCGTTACATAATCCTTAACTTATCGATATTTGTAATAAAGATTAATTCTGTATTAGATTCTATAATCTCTACTTTATATTAGGATTTTCTATATATCCTTAATTATTAGATTATAATTGTTATACTCCTATCCTTTATTAATATAAAGAAAATCTAGATCTATAACAAATCTCTTAATATTATTCTCATTTATATTCTTTTTGAATATTATTCGATAAGGGTCATTATAAATGATAATGTGAAGGATCAACAAGATTAAATAATCATAGATTTAATACTTCTTTACAAAATCAAGTTTTTGTTTTTTGTGATAACATTATATATATTTCTTATTAAGGTAATTGATTATATACTATAATTCGTTTTCTTAAGGTCTTAAATGAACTTTATTGATTTGTTGATTGTTATCGAATCCTTTTATAGATCCTTCCTTTTCGAATATTTTAATTAATTCAAGGTTTTCTATAGACTCAACTTCCTCATCGGTATTTTCGGATAATTCCATTTTTATACTTAAAATATCTATACCCAACTCCTTGAATTGTTTTGGGTATAATTGTGATAATTCTTTTTCTAATAGTCCTATTTTGCAAAAATTACCTTTTAAGACATCTATTTTCTAAGATCTTTGTTTCTTGTTTCCAAATCTTATTTGTTTCTTATCTTTCATAACAAATAACTTTTTCTGATTACAATCCCTAAATATATATTTATCTTTTTTATAAGTGAAGTATAGATTGTTCTTTCTACATCTTTTCTTTTCTTTAGTATTAAATTCATTTAATTTATATTAATATTCAGCTCTATCCAATTCTATTAGATTATTAATATTGTAATATCTACTTTGATATTGAGGTTTAGCAAACTTTTTATTTTCCTGAGTGATTCCCTTTTTCTTTATTCATCTTTTATAAAATATTGGAGATTATTTCGGATAATAGATAATAACAATAATAATATTATTATTATCTATTATAATAGTGGAAGACTTAGTTATATTTAGCTTTGAGGTAAATCGAATATAGAGGTGGAAAATTTTGAAGTCAGAACAATATATATAATAAATATTGAATTTTATCTGCTTGCTTTTTTCGAAGAATTCTTTGAAGAAAATCTTCGTATTTATAATCTACAATCTAATTCTAGTATATTCTATACTTATAAATAAGATCGATTTAAATCGAATCTTATAGAATCATTTCATATAATAGAAATGAGTAATAACCAATGATATTTGATTTGAGAAATAAGAAAATTCCATATGATTCTATATGTTTCCATCACATTCTATTTCGTTACAAATCATTCTAATATGATATATGATCGAAATTTTATATAATAATAAAATTACGTAATATATAATGATATTACTAATATATCACGTGATCAGATAATCATTGGTTCGGTTATTATTATTAAGTGATTTAATAACTTATTAGGAATTCTGACAGTATTAAGCAGATTATTAGGGTATAAAAATGATAAGATTTATTAAAAGATAGTAATCTTGAAATCTTTATTAAATAGGGATCTTATTATAAATTTAATAGAAATTGTTGTTTTAAAAAATAAACCAATAGAAGTCTGAAGAAACAAACTTATAGATATATAATTGAATAAAGAAAATATTAAATAATTAAAGCTATTAATAATTATAAATAGATTGATATGGATTACAAAGAAAATTTGGTTACTAAATAGTATTATCATCGAATTCATTAAAGAGCAGTATACATTGCCAAGTTATAATTATTAGGGAGTATAAAGAATATATTTAAGAATTAAAAGACAATATTGAAATCTGGGACTTCGAATTATAATCAAAAAAGTAATTACCGAATATGATACCTATATCAGGAATAAAGCTTCTCATTATACCCCTTATAAATAAATATATACAAAAAAGATATTATCAATATTATAGAAATCGATATTATAAAATTTTATAGATCTGCTATCTAAATCCAAGGATTTAACAATAAGAATAGAGTATAATTATCTTTTAATCATTATGAATCGATTGATTAAATATATGATATTAGTATTATACAAAACTACCTTAATTATAGAAACCTTAATAGCTATATTCTTAAAAGAGATTATTGTAGTATATAGATTACCAAAGAAGATATTGTCCAATAAGAATAAACTCTTTATATCAAAATTCTGGATTGCTTTAGTAGCATTATTAGATGTGAAAAGGAAAATATCTATAGCATTTTATCTACAAACAAATAAAGAAAATGAATAAGTAAATCAAATTATTGAAAGATATCTTCATTATTATATAAATTATTAACAAAACGATTAAATAGGATTACTATCTTTAATATAATTTATATATAATAATTCTACTTCAGAAACTACCTAAATCTCTTTGAATTATACCAACTTTAGATACAAATTAGTTATATACCAGGAACCAGATATTCCAGAAATAGAAAATTAATCTGTTATAATACAAATGAAGAAACTCAAAGAAATTCACAAAGAAATAATAGTGGAACTCAAGTTTGTTGTTGAAAGGAACATTCATTATTATAACAAGAAATATAATCAGGAACCAATATTAAAGAAAAAGGATAAAATCTATCTACTCCGAAAGAATATCAAAACAAAAAGATCAAGTGCAAAACTAAATCATAAAAAATTGGGATTATTCAAAATCAAGAAGATTAAAGGACCCTTGAATTATAAATTGGCATTATCAAGAAATATAAACATCTATTTAGTATTCTATATACCCTTGTTTGAACTAATATCTTCAAAAGTATTTAAAACCTTTGAAATAGAAATCATATCTATTGATCAAAATATCGAATATAAAGTAAAGAAAATATTAGATTATAAATATATTAGAAACAAAATCAAATATTTAATAAAATAAGAAAATTATCTGGATTCTGAGAATATATAAGAATTAAAGAAAGACCTCAAATATTTTGAAAAGTTTGAGAAGTTTTATCAATAGAATCTGGATTTACCCAAAAAGAAGGAGAATTCAATATAGCTTATACAAATAACAAATTCATCAAATATAAAAAGAAGGGTTTGAGGGAATTGGAATTAATCATAGAAAGTTCAGGATCAAATTGACCAAATTGACCAAAAGGGTCAAAAGGAACAACAGGCGTTGAAATTACAGCAATTTCTTTTTCTTTTTCTTGTCTTTCCTTCTCCTCTAAAGCATCAAACTTATCAATATATTTAAGACCTTGCTCAATTATCTTTTTACAATGTTCGTGCAAATAATCTTGTTGTTTTCGGAGATGTAGGATTTTGGCCATAGCTTCTTCTTCCTCCTCTTTTCGAAGCTTTTCTTCTTATTTATCTAAAAATTCCTAATCATTCATTTTTGGGATCTCTTTATTCTATATATCTTTTAGATAATATTTGGTATTATAAGGAATATAGGAACATATATATTCAGAACAACAAATCTTTTGTATATTATTCAGAATCTTAATGTAATATAAATCTTTTATATGATAATATATATAAAGAATCATTTTTATATTGGAATTCTGAATTTTAATAACAAAACAAGATTTCTCTTTGTTTTTTCGACGAATCTTATAGGAATACAAATTATTCATAATAAAAAGAAGGTTGGAGGATATAAAGATTGAATAAATAGGATATCTATTAATTATAAGCAGTCAAAGATGATATTTAATTAGAAAGGGGATAATGTTACGAATCATACTTATTATAATATAATAAAACCGAGTATATCGATTTGAGCTATTGTTTTTAAGGAAAGCTTTATTGATAAGGAATCCTAAAATAAAAGCCTTAGGATAAATGAGATCCCAGGATAATGAATATTCTAGGAAGAGAGGGTTAGACAATTATATAATCCTAGAACAAATATTTTAGAATATAATTTGTTTTAAAATAAAGTATTCTAGGATAATATTTATCCTAAGATTATTATTTTAGGAATTATACAATCCCAGGATTGAAATTATCCTAGGATTAGTATCCTAAGGTCTAGATGTGATTATATAATGGAGCTTTTGGGAGCGAAGGCTTTTCAAGGCTTCTAGGAGCCTCCAGGAGTGTAGACTCTTTAGGGCTCTAGAAAAGGAATCAGTATATAATCAGAATAATTTTATAGTTTAAGGGTTTTGTACTTAATTTAGTTATCAATTAGTTTACTTATATTCTACTTGATTTAATAACAATTTTACTTCTAAGTAAACTTAAGTGATAAAACCTTAACCTACAACTATCAATCAGACGAACCTCAAGCAGCCGCTACCTACAGTACGGAATCGTTACACTTTGTTAGCCAATTAGCAAAACTAATAACAAGGGAATACTAGATATACTAGCTAGCTAATATAACTAGTATTCAAGAAAGATAACAAGTATATAATTAGGACAATTTTATAATTTAGGAGCTTTGTGTTTAACTTAATTATCAATTAGTTTATTTATATTCTATTTGATCTAATAACGACTTTATTTTTAAGTGAATCTTAATGATAAAGCTTTAACCTACAATTATTAATCAGACGAAACCTCAGGCAGCAGCTGCCTCCAGTACAGTATCGTTACACCTTTCCATTATATATGTAGGATTATAAGTCTCATCTTATCAATGTGTAACATAGATCTTTCGATGGCTTCCTAATATCACCTATATTTCATCTGATTATAGAATAGTATCCTATTGATTATCTATTTAATCTTTATATTCTAATACAAATTGTAATCAAATAAGAGGCTTTCGAAAAGTAATATAATATTTATTACCTATTCTATAAAGAACAGAATGTATAATAACTTTATTTACCCCTTCTCATTCTAATATAAAGATAATCTTCCAATATAGCATATATCGATTAGTCTTCGAGATACTTATAAATTCGATAATTTGAGAGGTAATTAAGAGAGGAGGTTGATCAGAATGCTTTTTGGACATTATATATATTATATATATATAGGCTATTTGTCTATAATTCAGATTAATACCCTAATTAAGAAAAAAGGATCGTATCTCAGCGAATTTCTTCCTAGCTCAATATAGCACGTTTACTTTGATATATTGAACAAGGGGGGGTTTCGGATATAGATAACAATAATAAAGGTAAAGAAGGAGATGGAGATAAAGGGCTTAATAAAGAAGAGTCTCTTAATAATACTTGCACTTCTATTATAATGAATTTGAAGATATAAATTATTATCCTATTGATTGTCAATAATAATGATTCTCATAGTTTTTTCATGTAGTATTTCGAAGTTCTGAATCATAGCATCTTTATAAAAGCAGCATTAAAACAGAGTAAGAAAACCAATAAAAATTATTCATTTAAGTTTTACAAGGGTCTGTAGGGCTTTAGCGTGTCTTACAATACTTGCCCTTCTAACCTACGTACATCTACCGCTTCCCCGATTACCATCGTACCTAATTGAATTTTTACAAGAAAGCGATGAATGAAATTTATTTTATTCTATTATTTATTCAAATCTAAATATTATTGTTGGTATCACTCCGGTGATACGATGCCTACTAGTAGAAGGTATCATGTAGTTTGGTATGTAATTCTTGCTTGTCATATTTATAGTAGAAGAGGTAGGCGCTAGTACTCGCTAATGGGTACAGCTCCCCTTTCCAGTACGGTAATCACATGATGTACCGACAATTATATCTATAGCTTTCCCGATTGCTGTTTTATCTAATTGAATTTCTACTATGAAGCGATAGAATTTGCTCTTGTTGTATATATGAATCGGTGCATCTTATCGCTTCCCCGATTACCACCTCTTTCTCGATCGCCATCTTAAAAAGCCAAGGAATTTGATTTATTCAAATTTGTTTTGTTGTATATCTGTCGGAGGATCGACCGCTTCTCTGATTATCATCTTCCTCGATCGCAACTTTTTTCTCGATCGCCATCTCTTTCTTCAATTGCTATCTTACCTCTTTCTTAATTGTTATTTCTTCCTCCGGTTGTTATCTTACCCAATTAGATCTTTATTCAAAAGCCATAAAATTAAGTCGATGGATCGAACGCTTCTCCGATTGCCCTCCTACCCAATTATCATCTTACCCAATTAAATCTTTATCGAAAAGCCACAAAATTCGAATCTGTTTGTTGCATATCTATCGGTAGATCGAACGCTCCTCCGATAACTTACTTTCTTACCTTTTCTTTGATTGCCACCTCTTTCTTGATCACCATCTCTTTCTTGATCACCATCTCTTCCTCCGATTGCTCTCATTCTTGATCGACACCTTTTTCTCCGATTGTTGTCTTACCCAATTAAATCTTTATTCAAAAGTTATAGAATTTAGTCGGTGAATCGAACATTTCTCTGATTATCCTCTTACCCAATCATCATTTTACTTAATTACCATCTCACCCAATTAAATCTCTACCAAAAAGCCACAAAATTCCAATTTTTTTGTTGCATGTCTATCGGTGGATCGACCGCTTCTCCGATTATCATCTTTTTCGATCGTCATCTCTTTCTTCAATTGCTATTTCTTCCTCTGATTGCTATCTTACTGTCAGGTTTCCATATCACAGTAAGGGATATGCAGAATCGATACTAGTAAGATTATATTATAGATAAAACTAAACCTTACCTTTCTATAATAAAGAGTAATGGGATTCCTATATAGACTATTATCCCGTAAACAAAGGCTCTTTCACTCTCCGGTCCACTGCCGGAAGGGGTTAGGCCTCCTTCCTAATGTCATATATGAGGTCCCCGTGACACTTACCCAATTAAATCTTCATTCAAAAGCCATAGAATTTAGTCGATAGATCGAATACTTTTCCGATTGCCTTCTTACCCAATCATTATCTTACCTAATTATCTTTTTACCCAATTAAATCTCTATCAAAAAGCTACAAAATTCAGATTTTTGGTTGCATATCTATCGGTAGATTGAACGCTTCTCCGATTGCCGTCTTTCTTGATCGACACCTCTTTCTTGATCGACACCTCTCTCTTGATCGCCATCTCTTTCTCCAATGAATCAAATCATATTATAGAGAAGCAATGATATAGCACAGAGAATGATAATCATATTTTAAAAACATAGTTTACTTGGTTAACGATAAATTTGATATATAAATAAAAAAAACTAATATAAAATATTATTTAACAAAATTTGGATTACAAAAACCTGATAACCTGCTGTTACATTTACAAAGAGGATCTGTCTTCATCAATGATTGTCCCTTATCAGCTTTTGTCAGGTTTTTATATCACAATAGGGGATATATAGAATTTATAATTATAAGATTAGATTATATATAAAACTAAACCTTACTTTTTTATAATAAAGGGAAAGGGAATCTCTATATAATCTTATTATTTTATATACAAAGATTCTTTCATTCTTCGGTCCTTCATTGAAAAGAATTAAACCTTTTTTTATATATTATATATAAGTTCCTTGTGATATAGTACCCCCCTCCTTCAGATTTTCATCCCGAAAGTAGGTAGGTTTTGTATTGATATTATTTTTGTTTAATTATAAGAATTTTGTTTATAAGTTTTATTAAAACCTTTGTTTTTTAAGGACAAAAGAATGCCAAGAATTCTGTATGTTATATTTATATTGTAATATTGTAACTGTTAGTTAGGGCACTATTATTTGTTTTATATATATTTTATTTATTTTTATATATAAAGTATATTATCCTTTCTTTCTTTTTCTTTTTCTTATTAAATTAATATCATTTAATTTATTATACTTTCTAAAACTATCAAAATTATATATGATAATCTTTCACAAATTTTTTAATCTATACAAAAGAAGGATTTTCCTATATATAATTATTATTTTCAATATATTAAATATTTATTCTTAATATTTCAATATATTTGCAATATAGGTCTGAAAATATGCTAATATTATAATAAACAAAAATCTATATATAATAAAATATAAGAATCTTTTTCTTTATATATTACGAATCATGTTCATTATAATACAATAAAAGCAAGTATGGCGGTTTGGGCCATAGTTTCCGAAAAAGGCCTTTATCGATAAAGAATCTTAGGATAAGTGTCCTAGGATAAAATAAGTCCTAGGATTGTAATCATTCTAGAATTAACCAATTAGATAATTATAATAGTTTGGGATAAGTACTTTAGGATCTTATTCATTCTAGAATAGAAAGTCTTAGGATAATATTAATCTTAGGACAATTATCTTAGGAAGTATATTATCCTAGAAAACAAGTTATTTCAGGATTAGTATTCTGAGGTTATTAAAGGATTATATAATGGATAAATTGGATAGTCTAATTTATTCAGTTTAGGGGATAATCTAGATAGATTAGTTTATTTAGGTTATTCAATAATATCTAGAAGTATATAATTAAAATAGTTTTATAGTTTAGGAGTTTTGTATTTAATTTAATTATCAATTAGTTTATTTATATTCTATTTGATTTAATAATGATTTCATTTCCAAGTGAATATCAATAATAAAGCTTTAATCTATAATTATCAATTAGACGAAATCTTAGGCAATTGTTACTTCCAATATAGTATCGTTATACTTTGAGTATTGTTATAATTAAACTATATCAATTATAATAGATTCCAATCAGCAATTTATTGAATCAATTTCCTTCATTTCTATTGGGATCTTAGGGCAGGCTGTTATCAATATAAAGCTAAGACAAGTAATTCAAATATCTATCCTTAATCAATTTCATAGAGATTATAACAAATATCAAGTTTTTGTTATATAAGCTAATCTCTATTATATTTTTAATAAATATCTCTTTTTGATATAAATATAAAGGATCTTATAGTTAATTTTATTTTTCTAAGGAATTATATTTAATTAAATTGAACCTTTCTTCAATAACTTAATGACCAAGATTATCAACAACTAATTCAATAAAAATATGAAATCTAAGATATACTGTTTTTTTAATATTTACAAATCATTCAGATAAGGTTTCGATAAAGCTTTTGAGAAAGTTGACCTCAATTATATTGTTACGAATCACGTTCATTATAACACAATAAAAGCAAGTACAGTGGTTTGAGCTGTTGTTTTCGGAAAGATCCTTATCGATAAGGAATCCTAAGATAAGTGTCCTAGGATTCAATAAATCCTAAGATTATATGTATCCTAGGATTAACTAATTAGGTAATTAAAATAGCTTAGGATAAATTATTCTAGGATCTTATTTGTTTTAGAATAGAAAGTTCTAGGATAAGATTGATCCCAAATTTTTATTTTAGGAAGTATATTATCCTAGAAAATAAGTTATTCTAGGATTAGTATTCTAAGGCCAAATAAGGATTATATAATATATTAATCTTGTTAATCAATTAACAAAACTAATAATAAAGGAATATTAGTTATATTAACTAATTAATATAATTAGTATTCAAAAAGAATAATAAGTATATAGTTAGGATAATTTCATAATTTAGAAACTTTGTATTCAACTTAGTTATCAATTAGTTTACTTATATTCTATTTAATCTAGTAACAACTTCATTTCCAAGTGAATTTTAATAATAAAGCCTTAATCTACAATTATCAATCAAACAAAACCTCAGGCAGTCATTGCCTCCAATACAGAATCGTTACACTTTGAATACTGTTATAGTTAAGCTATATCAATTATAATGGACTCTAGTTAACAATCTATCAAATCAATTTCCTTCTCCTTTATTGGGGCTTTAAGGCAGGCTATTGCTATTATAAAGCCAAAACAAATAATCCAAATATCCATCCCTAATCTATTCTATAAAGATTATAACAAGCATCAAGCTTTTATTATATAAGCTGATCTTTATTATACCTTTAATAGATATCTCTTTTTGATATAGATATAAAGAATTTTGTGATTGATATTGTTCTTTCAAAGAACCATATTCAATTAGATCAAACCTTTTTTTAATGATCTAATAACCAAAACTATCAATAATCAATTTAATAAGAATATAAAATCTGAAATATATCATCTTTTTGGCATTTACAAATCATTTCGATAAGGTTTCGATAGGGCCTTCAGGGAAGTTGACCCTGATAATATAATTAAAAGAGTATTACAATAATTCAAGCAAATAGGGTCAATTATAGTTTACATTGCCAAGTTTCAACAATATACCAGATGTATTATATAAGATAATGATTACCTTAAATCCCAGTTCTATAAAGGACTCAAGGATATCATCAAGGATGAGCTAACTAGAGCTCTGAAACCACCAAACCTTTCTGAATTGATCAAGACCTCCATTCTAATTAACAATTATTTTTATGTCAGAATTCCTAATAAGTTATTAAATCACTTAATAATAATAACCGAACCAATGATTATCTGATCACGTGATATATTAGTAATATCATTATATATTACGTAATTTTATTATTATATAAAATTTCGATCATATATCATATTAGAATGATTTGTAACGAAATAGAATGTGATGGAAACATATAGAATCATATGGAATTTTCTTATTTCTCAAATCAAATATCATTGGTTATTACTCATTTCTATTATATGAAATGATTCTATAAGATTCGATTTAAATCGATCTTATTTATAAGCATAGAACATACTAGAATTAGATTGTAGATTATAAATACGAAGATTTTCTTCAAAGAATTCTTCGAAAAAGCAAGCAGATAAAATTCAATATTTATTATATATATTGTTCTGACTTCACCCTTAAATATTCGATTTACCTCAAAGCTAAATATAACTAAGTCTTCCACTATCATAATAGATAATAATAATATTATTATTATTATTTATTATTATCCAATCAACCACCCTCCAATAAATATTTGTCCCAGGATTATTATCCTAAGAACTCTATAATCCCAAGATTGAAATCATCCCAGGATTAGTATCCTAAGGCTAATGATAGATCATGTAATGGAGCCTCCAGGAGTATAGGCTCCTCAAGGCTCCTAGGAGCCTTTAGGAGCGCAGGCTCCTCAGAGCTCCAAGAAAAGATCAATATATAATTAGAATAATTTCATAATTTAAAAGCTTTATACTCAACTTAGTTATCAATTAGTTTATCTATATTCTACTTGATCTAATAACAACTTCACTTCCAAATAAATCTTATTGATAAAGCCTTAACCTACAACTACCAACCAACGAAACCTCAGACAACCACTGCCTCCAATACAATATCGTTACAAGTAGATACATTGAATAAACCACCAGATTACAAAGATAATAAAGCTTATCAAAAAACAGTAATCTTTAAATCATTATCAAATAAAGATCTTGTTCCGAATTTAACAAAAATTATTGTTTTAAAGAATAAACTAGGGGAAATCTAAAAAAATAAATTTATAGATATACAATAAAACAAGGAAAATATCAAATAACCCGAACCATTAATAATTATCAATAGTTTGATATAAATTATAGGGAAAATATAATTATCAAATAATATTATCCTTGAATTCATTAAAGAATAATATATATTGCTAATTTATAGATATTAAGAAATACAAAGAATATATTTACAAATTAAGAGATAATATTAAAGTTTGGGATTCTGAATTATAATCAATAAAATGGTTATCGAATATAATATTTGTATTAGGAACAAGGCTTTTTATTATACTTTTTATAGATAGATATATACAATTAAAATATTACCAATATTATGGAAATCAATATTATAAGATTTTATAGGTTTGTTATTTAAATCCAAAAATCCAATAATAAGAGTAGAATATGATTACCTCCTAATTATTATAAATTGATTAATTAAGTATATAATATTAGTATTATATAAAATCATTTTAATTACAGAAATTTTAATAGTTATATTTCTGAAAAAGATTATTGTAGTATATGGATTATTAGAAAAGATATTGTCATATAAGGATAAATTCTTTATATCGAAATTCTGAATTGCCTTAATAATATTATTAGATGTAAAAAAGAAAATATCTACAATATTCTATTTATAAATAAATGAAGAAAATGAACAAATAAACCAGATTGTTGAAGTATATCTTCGCTATCATATGAACTATCAACAAAACAATTAAATAGAATTACTATTTTTAGCATAATTTATATATAATAACTTCACTTTGGAAATTATACAAATCTCCCTGAATTATATCAACTTTGGATACGAATTAGGTCTGACATAAAATATCTGTGGGTATACCTCAAAACGGACATTTCTTATCTTGAAGCTAGAATATCAAACTTGTAGATTCCCTGTCTGAATAGAAAAGAAACAACATGAGTAATGTTGGGTACACGTAATTTTATGAGAAAATTCTATATTCGTATAACTTTGATAACGTCGTTTTTTTGGGGGTTTTTTATGCAGACAGTGGGCAAGGAGGTTTAAGGAATTTAGCGAAATGTATCTTGGTACTTTTATCTTATTTGTATGTTGGAAATAGATGGGAGGTTCACCAGTTGTGTTATTCTAATTATCTATTTTGCGGAAATTATGAGGGTTGCACTGAAATCTCAACCTCTCATCGTTGCACGCGTACGCGGATCCTACAAATTAGATGGATGGAAATGATCCCAACACCTCCTCCAGGCGGTGCAGAGAAATTTACACTTGAAATAGCAGAGACCAAGAAGTAGAACAATCTATTCTTCGGAGAAAAACATGATGAATCTTCTAAAGGTCAGGTTGATGTTGACCCAATATCATGGACTTAAATGGACCATGTGATGCAGCAAATCCATTGATTAAACTGGTCTTCACGCTACAAAAGCTACATACTAATTTTCATTCCCTCCCTGATGAATCTAATGGTGTATATTGTAAAAGTAAGAGGTCGAGATATGTGTGTCCTGATAGCACGTTGTGAAGAAGGGAATTATAAATAGAAGGCTGATTAGATTACATCGAAATATATCATTTGAAGATAAAATAAGTTTCACAATGGATTTTGAGGTTATGATAATATATTCTGGAAAAGTATGTAAGAAAGGGGTTGATTGTTTTCAAGGGGAGAGTGAAGGCCTTTCCTTATAATTAGCTACTGAGGATCATATAACAAAACAACTAAGATTCCCTCTATAAGAACAGTACGAAATCCTGGCTTTCTCACAATATACATAATCTTACTATATATCACCTGCTACGAACCTTGAAAACCACTCATTAATTTATTTTCTAGAAACCTAGGAATCATCATCGCCACTCCTGCCGCACCGCACCGCGAATCCTAGCTAATTTCCACGAAAATAGCAGTTTATTCTCTACATACATACACTCTTAGTTTCCATCCGGAAACTGGGTGAAATACTCGATTCCTTTGATTTCCGCGCCTCTTGTTGAAGCATTTGAGCTTTATGGAAAATTGCTTATGTATATATAATCTTATTATGTAGCCAATATCTTTTTTTTGGTTACTTTCTCAATAGGAGGAGCGAATAGCACTAATATCGATATCAACATGCTGATTGCATTTTCATGTTTAAGCAGGTGGTTTGATGGTTGCGTCTACGATATTGAACGGTGGGACGATAGCTATAGCTATAGCTGATATTTTTCCTCCAGCGCTGCGCGGAGGTGCTATATATATTACTTATTAGTTTTTGTCCATTGTTAGATATCATTCACTATTGGTTCTATTATCAGGCGATGGATATCTCACCGCAGCAACTAGATGGATGGTGCTGGATATTTTGGATCATCACGATTGCAACTAGCGTGGTAGTCTTACAAATTGGATTTTGGTTGTTGGAGAAAACACATCAATCAAGTTGCTATTCTTCAGAGAAAAACAAACATGTACAGATTAAGACAAGAAATGGAAAATATGACACCATGTACGATCTAAATACGCGAGTGATCTAATGATTTGAGACCGGCAAAAATGTTTTCTGCTCTCCCATAATCACTATTTTATCTCTCTATGCAGCAGTGATCTATGGATGGTTATACCGACCTATTCATGAAGACCCCAACCTCAAAGTCTTCGAGTCCCAATTTTAGAATCTCGCAAGCTCCGATCGGACTTCCCTTCCTCGGCATAGGAATTGGCATATTTCTCGGAGTCAGGGCAATCTGCCGTCAGTTTCAAATAAATACTCCTAGATATATAAATGGGCGATTCGAGCTGCAGCTGGGAAATGGGGGATATAAAACTAGAATATAGATTACGTATACCGGTCGTGGTTCTTGGGGGTGTGTGGTCCTTCCTGCCCGGAGGTTTCTTCATCTATATATTATGGATGGACGGCTAAATGTTATTATTATCATATTCATTTCGTGGTTCCGATACTGGGTATCGTGGTTATTTCTTTTGGGTTGGTTCTCTTGCGATGTTGCCGTGTGTGATGTATTTGCTGGATATCAATGCGTATACGCAACGCAGTATGCGGTTTCTGGGATGCCGGCTTTGATTGTAATGAGGAATATTACAGACACAATGGTGCTATTAGCGGGACCGCCGTTGTATGGGAAATTAGGGTTGGGGTGGGGAAATTGGTTTTATTACGATGTCGTTGTTTTTAGTAAGGTTTGGAGAGAGGATTAGAATGAGTAGGAGGCATGGTGTGGAGTTGTGAGGGGAGCTAGCGAGAGGAGATATAGGGGAGGATGTATATTAAGACCTTAGATTATAGAGCCACCAGCTTGATCATTATTAATTATAATCCAATATTTAATATTATTATATCATATACTTATACCCAACCCAGTATCTATCCAATATAATTTCTATTAGTATTTATAATTAATTATTTATTATATAATATTCAAGTTTTTCGAATATTAACATACACTCTCTATTATAATAATAACAACAATAACAATTATTATAATAGGAATAAATTTTTATTCCTTTCAATTTATTACAGTGACCGGGCACTGATAATAAACCGAGGGTCATTTTATACCAAAACTCACCTATTTTATTAATTATAATAATTTCAATTATTGCAAATATCTATTAAAAATCTAAAATTTTCAAGAATTTCGATATCGAATAATATATAAAAACTTTTGATTTATTTTTTGAAATTTTCTATATTCAGATATTCGATCAGATTTTGATTGATTAAATATTCACTTTTTTTTGGTAATAAAATCAATGAAAATCAATAATATTACTTTTAAAATTATATTATTCTTTATATTATTTTTATAACAGAATTTCAAAATTTTATTTTTGGATTATTTTATTGAAATTCTGTTATAAAAATAATATAAACTTAATAATATAATTTTCTTTATTATTAAAATATATAAATAAAATAGTTGAGTTTTGGTATAAAAAGGCCCTCGGCTAATTATCAGTGCTCTAGTACTGTGTTACCCCTCATTCAATTTATTTCCTCACCTCTATCCTTTTCTTTATCATTACCCCTCCCTCCTCCCTCCTCCCTCCTCTCACCTTTTCACCTTTTCATCCGCAAAGCTTATAAACCAAATATATACTATAAACAAAATATACACTATAAATAAATAACTAAACAATTAATCAATCTTATCTTTAATTAATTTTTTTTATATTTTATATCTGATAATTTTATATTTATTTATGTATATATATACACGCACAATAAGAATAAGCGACAGGTGATTAATTAAAGTAATATAAATTATAAATTCTTAATTGTAATTATTATTACTATTATTAAATCAACTTCGTCTTCACTCCCATTGAAAGAAGCGTGTATATATATAAATATATAAATAAATCAAATAGAGTTCTGCATATATCATTTTATTTTATTAAGTTGAGGTGGTTTTAAGTTAAACCCTATCACTATCATTTTCCATCCACCTACCAATCCATCAACCCATCCATCCATCCTATCCATCCCATTCATTCCATTTCAAATCCCTCCATCCCATCCCATTCCAATCCCACCCCAACCCCCCCTCTCAATCCAATCCCATTCGCTCAATTGAGCATACTATTAACCTGATAGTACACTGTTCTGTTCCTCCTAGTCTCTATCATTTTCTCTTATTCAAATATGTGAATTTGTGCTTCTTAGCCTGATTCTTCTCTCCTTCCCTGTTTCCTCCCCCTACCACCTCCACCCCTTTCTTCACTATTTAAATAAAGTATACTTTGCTCCCTTCTTGACTATGTTTCGTCCTTTCGTTCAAATATAAAGACCATCAGTACCATAGAAAAAAACATACACACACCATCTCCTTTAATCATGATAGAAAAGGAGAAACCAAAAACGCCACTCATTATGTAAAATAATAAAACGCCCGCCTCGCATGCAACGTATCAAACGCGAAAAAACAAAGCATTTCGGGCAATCCATTCAAGTCTTATCTTGCGAGATGCCTACTACATCCAGCCCTTCTATTTCCCTACAGCTACATCCACAGCCAATAGGTTCTTCCTATCAATACAGTCTGAACCATATTCCTCACGTTAAATTTCAGACTATCAGTCTTACTTATCAATGTTCTACAATTATTAGTGATTGAACCTAATTGCACTTCGCAAAGTTCTTCGCGTCCCTCTCCCCAAAAGAATGAAATTCCTTTTTACCGGCTTCACATTATCACACATTCCTTGTCATCTTTCCCTGGCTTTTCAACTGCCGAAGCACTCTTTTTAATCTTGGCTCCATTTCTGGGTGGCGCCACTTCCATTGGCGTGCCTCCTGATGCTGCAGCTCGGATTTTGGCAAGTCGGTGTTTCGCGCGCTCATCGCCACATTCAGCTGCTTTCACATACCAAACATTAGCTTCCAACGGATCGCGTCGGCAACCAATACCCATCTCGGTGAAATATCCCACAGCATACACTGCCTTGGTAAGATCTATAACATGGTAAGTTTGAGGTTGATAAATGAATAACATAGAACACTTACTCGTCTCAGCAGCTCGTCGTGCCCACTCGTATGCCTCATTCTCGTCTTTTTCGAGGACCGGCTCCGCACCGATGAGATACCAGGCACACAATGCCATCATAGCCTCAGGATTACCAGCCTCCGCGGATCCATTGTAGAAATGCACACTTAAAGCTGGATCGCGTGGACATGAAAGTTTTCCGTGTTCGTATGCTTCACCTAGTTTGAAAGAAGCGTCGGCGTTGCCTAATTCTGCTGCTTGAGTAAACAACTCAGCTGCATATGCCTCATCTTTGAAAAGATCTTCTCCGTAGCCATTCTCGTATAATACTCCAAGATGATATGGTGCTGAATTGTACTGAGCATCTGCTGATTCAGTAGCCCGTTTCAGCCATTTAAGCCCCTCCTTGTATCTGTCAAAGCCGAGGTCCCCAGAGAGACAGGCTCGACCAAGACGAGTCATTGCACCAGGATGATTTTTAGCTGCCGCTGCTCGATAAAATTGGACTGCTTTGGCAGCGTCAGCTCTGCAGCCCCACCCAAATTCATAACACAGCGCGGCACGGTAGCCAGACTCAGCATGGCCGTGCTTGCTTGCCGAAACGAATAGGGAAAAGGCTGTATTGTGATCTGGTCTTCCTTTGTTAAAGAGCCCAGAAGAATAACCATCAGCTAAATAATATTGTGCAAATGGATACCCTCGATCGGCTAGTTTTTGTAGAATGCTCTTGGCTTCGCGCAGTAGGTTTTGTGGAGTGGCCGGTTCGCTTTCAATATAAGGGCTACTACGACCAGGCTTCGGACTAGCTTTCCGCGGCGTATCCTCTTCTACACTTAGACCGGCCTCTTGAGCCGCTTGTATTAGAAATATTGCAAAAGAGTATTGTATCTCCGAACTGCTCGATTTCTTTGCGTTTTGCCGATACATCTCCAGTGTCTTTTGTGCGCTGAGTAACGACGCATTGGACCCTACCACTGTCCTCAACTGTGAATTATCGAGTGAGATCGGGCCTGGTGCATGTTGTCTCGTGTAGGGCATATTAGCAAGATCCACATACGACATTGGCCTGTCATGAGACCTCCCGGAGTTAGCGGATCCCGCACGTCCATTCCAAATTGGTGAGCCGGGACCATTGACTGGTGAATGAACTCGACCCCCAAGGTCAGAGTATGCAGATAATGGTCTTTGACTTGAGTTATTAGAAGAATGTCTAGCATATGAATTAGGAGTCAAGTGGCGAGTCGTCGAGGCGCCTGCTTCCGTGAAATCGTTCGAACTAGGGCCGACGGGCATAGAAGCTCGATGATTTGGAGTTCTTGGATTCTCATGGTAATACTGTAGGTGAGGGACTGATTGATCATTTGCATCAACCTCGTTTTCATCGATCCTTTCAGGAATTCCATTTCCAAATCGGGTCGGGTATGCTGTTGAGTTCTCTGACGAAGTTCTTGATGCCGAAGACGATTCCCCAGATGTTCTCACTTCTGATTGTTGTGGAAGCTCGATATTAGTTGTTGGCAGCGGCGGTGGTGTCCGGTATGGTATCTCGGAAGTGATCGGTATAAAGGTTTTTGGCAGTTGAGAACTCTCATTTTCACGCTGTTTTTGTGATTCCCGGAGAGTTGGATTTTCGTTTTCAATCTGCGACTGACGAGACTGTCGTTGGATATTTATTTTAGTGGGAGTCATTGGCGACCCTTGTCTTCTTCCAGCAGGAGATGACGGTGGTACTGACTTTCGCCCAGTATTGTTTTCTTTCGCATCTTCTCTGTCAAAATATCCAGCAGGCGATCCTTTAGGGGAGGCGATTCTGAAGCCTTCTGGACCAGGGGGGGTTGCAACTTGGGTTGACATGGTCAAATCCCGTACTGCTCGACCTTCGACCCGCACTTGACACTACTCCGCTCGAAATCTGCCGGACGAGCTCAGATGGTTGTTTGGAATATACCCGTGCTTTCTGGAGATTCAGCTGCGCCGTGTGGTGAGATGTCTTTGTACCGAGGTAGGAAGAGAGGGTTGCGAAGATATGGCGAGGGGGTTATCTGGTTAGGATGTTTGAGAAGCACTTGTGTGTAATCGTAGATTTTGAGAAAGAAGGCAAACGAGCGTGGCAGGTTGATCTCGTTATTAAAAGAGAAAGGAAGGTTGATCTATGTGAAAAGTGAATCAGTATTGAGTGACATGGTGTCAAAGATCTCTGGATGGAGATTATGTGAGTGTACAAGGTAGTATCTTACCGATGATACCTTCTCTAAATTGTATGATGAAATGATCAAATTTCACAATCTCCCCCTCAAATTCCAAGCTGATTTGACTCGAACACAAGGAGAGAACGTATCCGTGGTGGTAGCCTTACTCTTGTTGGATTCGAAGCATCCAAAGGGCAACTCAGTTGGTCGGATGCAGCTGCGAACAATAATATAATTTAGGATTCTACCCCTGTTGTGACCCTAGAATTTATTTATGCGTGCCGGAAGTCAGGGTAATTTTTGGTGGGTTAATGTACAGATAGACAGGGAAGCGCGGCCGATGCTGCAGATGGTCGAGATACCCTCATGGGAAGGGTTCTTTTGTTGACAATAAGATGAAAAAGGTATGGGCTCAAAGTCCAAAGGTTGTTGGTTGAATTGGACTAGATTGGGTTCTCGCGCGACGGGAGGAATGAAGATGGATGTAGGAATGCTGTTGTCGCACGTCAGAATTTAGAAAGTCTTTCTCAACAGAGTCGATCGACCCTCCTCCTTCCTCCTCCCTTCTTCCTCGCCTTCCGGGTGGTCATACCTAAGTACAGTTAGACGACGATAGTACGGGACGCTACTTCAAAATCCCCATAAAAGAGTGGTTGATAAGTTAGCAAATAAACCCTGGAGCCCCTGCGTGCATAGAGAATTGATGTTATAATAAGTCCTTAGGTGCTAGTGTAGTGCGCTTATTGTCCTGACTGTACTTGGGGAGTCCAACTTCCATAACGTGTTACGATGCTTGAACCCGTCTGGTGCGATTTTGTCTTACAGTAAGACTTATTACAAAGTGCCTACTACGAGGTACGTACACCCTCCAATTACCTACTTTGGTAGACCGTTGCGAGGTTGGGTGGATAATTGGAAAGAAGAAAAAAATGGTCAAAGGCGCCCGACGTCAAAAAGGGACTTGAGCTGCGGGGAAGCTTTTTCTTCCAATCCAATTCTAGTAATAATATAAAATAATCCGATGAGATCCCCGTCACCATGTGAAGGTTTCGTTGGTTCGCTTTGGAACTTTCGTGATAATGTACCCAAGATGTACATTACCCAAGATGATGGTTTTGGAAGATCCGGGGTTCTTGTGGCAGTTACCAACTTTTCATGACAGATGTCAACTGGTCTTCTCATGTTATACAGCATTAATCATTGATTAAAATGGACATGTTTGGTGATACTGCCGCAATTAGTAGATATTGGAAAGTGATTTTGAATAATTTATTATATAGTATGTCCATCTCTATCTGTGACATTAATTGTATTAGATGTTGATGCGGAAGATAGGAAATTGTATCGTATATCAGTTCCAATTTTCGAAAAATCTTCCAAGTCATCCGGAGTTGAATTATCGATAAAAAAGTGGAAAATTCATGCACAAAACGCGCAATACATTTTACGGATGATGGATCCATGTTGATGCATTTCTACTCGATTGATTATTCATCCCATCATCATTTTCCTCCGCGATAAAAAAAATAAAATAAAAAAATAAAAAGGCTGAATATTTTCCGAGACAGATTTCTGGCCTTTCCCGCTAGGAGTAGGCATGTATGACCATTAGCAATCCTCAGAATGTCTTTGACTGTATTCAGCCAAAAATCTGAGATTTATATCGGATATTTTAGGTAGCCTTTTTCCCCCGTGTCCCTTTTCGGCTCAAGAGGCTCAAACAAGAGCATTAAAAATTGAACCCGCCTGCCAATGGTTATTTGCATCCTTAGCACACTTGAGGTCAGTGTACCTGAATTGGATCCAACTCCGCATACCAAGTCTCAAACGCTGAGTGAGGTAAGTCATAGCAGCCATCACACCAGGAGGCTGAGTTACGAATTGGGCTCACGCAGCCGGGAGAAATAGATAGGGCGTAGTTGGATTCTAGAAGAAACGAGTACGAAGGTACACTCAAGATTCGTTGCAGTTGCCGACAAGCAGAACTCAGGATCTTGAATGACGCTTCGGCCCTTGCCTAGTAGAGATGATTAGTACAAGGAGGCTACACTTTTAGGTTTGATAATAGATCCTGAGCTCATTCATTATAGCTGCAATACTCCGTATTTTATAACAACCATATTCGACCGTGCTTTTGTCAACAAGAGTGGGTGAGGGAGGATGATATGGCGGCTAAGGATACTACAGAGTAAACATTGAATTAGCATTTTAACCTTTCACAAGCACACTTTCCTCAAACGGGATGTGGCGATCATTCTAGAAGTAACATGGTTCACGTTTGTTGATGCGGAGAATCCCTCCCTCTTTTTACATACTTCCGTACTGTGTAATATTCTTGGCCAAGGGGTCTACTCCACATAAACAATGACAAAACCCCCCCTGACAACTGAGATCAATTGAAGCCGGAAGAGAGGAAGAAGATTTGAATGGGTGCCTGCCCTCTTTCTTTTATTCTTCACTTACAGCTCTTTCCAGTCTGGAATCTAGTTTGGTGTCATCACGCCATCGATGAAGCGAACTCACGATGGTGGCATCATCGGTGGTATTACTCCGTAGAATCGGGTTGGCGCTTCATGCTCGTATTCGCCCTGCCTTCTGTCTCTCCAAGGTGGACCTCGAGTTGTGCCTCGTGCCTATTCGGTCGAATTGGACAGGCATTAGATCTTGTCGGATATCTTGTGATCTCGTGATGAAACTCTATTCATCGGTCGAATCTCACGGTGATCAATGCGCCCGAGAATGTACGGAATTGTTATCCTCACTCTAGCCTTCCAACGTTGGAGACCACAGCAGGGGCATTATGCATTATGCGTACATTATACTCCGTATGCAATGCGAAATGGAAATGACACAAGAAAGTTGATGAAACCGTTGAACCGAAGCTGCATTGATCAGTCTGTGCAAGGTCAAGAATGATGATAGATGATACCCAGGTAGGTATGCACAGATGTGCGGAGTATTTTATGATAGTGAAGAAAAAAAGCAGTTGAGAAGGGTTTTTCAAGTTCATCTGCTTCTGCTAGATCATGTCCTGTATGCTTCCCCATGATAGATATACATACACAAGGACTGTACATGCATCAAGGTATCATTTTGGATCCCCTTGGCAACTTCCTTACAGCAAACAAGAACTTCTACTGAGGATATTTTTAGGAATTCTTAATTGTGATTATTGATTATCGACCAATCATCATCTTTTGAATTACAACAACTTGTGGATAACAGACATCACAAGCCAAATTTCTTCCGCATCGTATTCCTCACAGCAAATTTTTGCTGCATTCCAAAGCGCTCTCTCAATTCGCCTATTGCTACCAAGTTTTTCATCCTTTCTCTTCATCGTTCTCCGTAGATCTCACTCAACCTTTCATAACGATTTTGGAGATCAGGGGAAAATCATTCGTTTTTTAACTTCAGCATCTTCCATCTCACCCATCTCCATAAATTCGGAATCATCATTCACCGGTGCAACGAAAACTTTTTAATATTCCAATATTCCAATATTCCAAAATACTTCATCGCTCGTTTAAAGAAGGAAGGATCTGAAGGCGGAAATTGTTCGTATTGTTAGATAGTGCGCAATAGACTCTTGCCAAAAATACCTACCTACCTGCCTCTCCCTTGCGCCATCAAGAATTCTTGACATCTTCATCCCGATGCGCATTTGGATTTGAGATATTCCAGACCCGGGCTCATCACTTCTATTCCACACTGTACATGTTTTACTCACTCGATTGATAAATCACTTTACCGGTACCTACCTCCACCACTCCATTCGTTACTCTCAAGGAAATATCGGTACATGGACTTCTATCCCGGCGCCACTTTGTTTTGACTTTGGTCGACCAAGGAACCACTCACACCATTAAACAGGGATAATATAACAATCCTCGACTCCGCACAAAACAAAACAACTTTGACCACTGTTTGACCGCTATCAATGTATGCTTCCCCATATTCCTCATTCTCTTTGAAGTTATGCTTGCCCCTCACGGTCACTTTTATTGAAGGCTGCTCTGTCGAAAAAGCTTTGTTGTCGGCCATCTAATTCCTCCCGGGGAATTTGATTACCGCTGCTTCATTCCTTCCAACCGCGCCCATCGGTGACGGAGGCGCCGAAGTGACTGTGGTTGGAGATATCCATTGGAATCTCACAATTGATTCATTCATCACATTTATTAATTATACTAGAATAGAATCATGTCTCCTCCTAGGCGGCCTGATCATAGCGAGTCAAATAGATCTCAACATTATCGAAGTCATTCGCGGCGCGCACAGGTTCAAGATGAAGAAACTGTCTATTACACCCTACCAGCAGCTTCACCTACACATGAAAGTCGACCTTCAAAATCTTCCTTTTCTGATACGGCATCGTCGCCACTCACTCCAACGATGTCTCGCGATCCTATTTCGCCAACGCGAACCACAGCACCAGCGGCTGCAATGTCGAGAAAACGAAGTCTCATCCGCCCGGAACGTAACAGAATTGATGAAAACCATCCCAATTACCATTACCGTCAGCATGCCGCCAACATGGATACTCAGCCTTCAACGACTGGCAACGATCCGATAATGGAAGATATAGAGGCAGATGCTGCAAATACAGAGACATCGGGCCTGCGAACATCAGGAGAAGCAGAATCCGATATTACACCTCCGGTAAAACGACCTAGACGCGGCCACGGAGCTGGACCAGAAGACCTTGCCTCGGACGAAAAAGCCGGTCATGCTTCAGAGTCTCGAGGGGGAAACAAGCTGAAGAGAGAGAGGGTGCAGAAGATGTCCAAAGAAGAGAAAGCAAGGCAGAAGGCCCTAGATACTGTGAAACCACCTAGTCTGTGGAATGTTTATTGCGCCATTGTAACTTTCTGGTGTCCAGGTTTTATTCTGAAGTGTTTTGGTTTTCGGTCCAAGGCACAGCAAAGAGCCTGGAGAGAAAAGATGGGGTTGATCAGCATAATTCTCTCTATCATGGCATTTGTGGGGTTCTTGACATTTGGATTTACGGCAACAGTATGTGGCACGGGTGGAGGTTTACGATTACAAGTCAACCACGTCGATTCCGGATATATGATCTTCCACGGTCGCGCATATGATCTCTCTAAATCACATCATCCTGCCGCAACAGGCATCACATCTGGTGCGAATGTTTTATATGATCTACCCCAAAAGTATGGGGGCATGGACGGAAGTTTCTTATTCCAAAACGTCAATGGCAAATGTAAAGGCCTGATCACTTTAGCTGATGGATCCGACGTTCCAACCAATTCTGACAAGGATCTTGCGTGGTACTTTCCTTGTCATGCTTTCAACCAAGATGGCTCAAGCTCCCCAAATGAGACCACTGGTGCTTACTTTGGATACGCATGCCATTTACAAGCAGAGGCACGCTCATCCTTTTACAAACTCAATAGTGCTGGGGATGTCTATTTTACTTGGGGCGATATCAAGAATTCTTCGAGAAACCTCATGGTATACTCTGGCAACGTGCTTGATCTGGACCTCCTGAAATGGTTCAACACCACCCAAGTCACTATTCCATCCAGGTTTACTGCCCTCGCCGACACTACAACCGCCGCCAATGAAGCGGTACGCGGTAGGGATGTTACACACGCATTCCAATCATCAGAGGATAAGAGAATTGCGCAATGTTTCGAGCAGATTATCAAAGTTGGAAGTGTTGATACCGAGACTGTTGGATGTATCGCTTCCAAAGTAGTCCTTTATGTATCCTTGGCATTCATTCTTGCCATCGTCCTGACTAAATTCGTGTTAGCTTTGATATTCCAATGGTTCATTGCTTCCAAATACGCTGCTTCAAAAACTTCTCAGTCATCCGACCCCAAGAAGCGCCAACAACAGATAGAGGAGTGGTCCGATGATATTTACCGGGCGCCTGTGAGAATGGCCGGTGATATTGGTAGCTCCGCTCCCGGATCAGGATCTGAAAGGCCAAGCAAACGAACCAGTGTGTTTTTGCCGACGACTTCTCGATTCTCAAATCCTTATGCTGCTGCTGACCGATCATCTCGCGTTGGACGCCCTCAGCCTACAACCATGGCCAGTCAAAACTCTACAGCTCAGTTGATTCCCCCGAACCCCATGTTCCGAAATCAGAACAGTAGCCGAAACAGCCTTTTGCGAACAGATGGTGCAAATGACTACGATGGTCCTAACCCTGCAAGCTTCGTCCACGAGCTAGTAGTTCCTCAACCACCAAAGGAGTGGGAACCATACGGATTCCCTTTGGCTCACGCGATCCTTCTAGTGACCGCCTACTCGGAAGGTGAACTTGGTATTCGTTCGACTCTCGACTCTCTCGCTACAACTGATTATCCAAATAGTCACAAAACTATCCTAGTTATTTGTGATGGTATCATCAAGGGTGAAGGGGAACCAAGGTCAACGCCTGATGTTGTTCTTGGTATGATGAAAGAATTTGTAACTCCGGTTGAAGAAGTCCCGGCTTTCTCTTATGTAGCAGTGGAAAGAGGATCCAAAAGACATAACATGGCCAAGGTTTATGCTGGATTCTACGACTATGGTGCTGATTCTACCATCAACGCCAACAGACAAATCCGAGTTCCAATGGTGTGTATCGTCAAGTGTGGTACCCCTGATGAAGCTACACATCGCAAACCTGGAAACCGAGGCAAGCGTGACAGTCAAATTATCTTGATGTCTTTCTTACAAAAAGTCATGTTCGATGAACGCATGACTGAACTCGAGTTTGAAATCTTTAATGGATTCTATCAAATTACTGGTATATTTCCGGATATGTATGAAGTCATTCTCATGGTTGACGCAGACACAAAGGTGTTTCCCGATAGTTTGACACACATGGTATCAGCAATGGTAAAAGATCCCGAGATCATGGGACTTTGCGGCGAGACAAAGATTGCGAACAAACGTGCCAGTTTCACAACCGCCATTCAAGTGTTCGAATACTTCATTTCACATCACTCTGTCAAATCCTTTGAGTCGATCTTTGGTGGCGTTACTTGTCTTCCAGGTTGTTTCTCCATGTACAGAATTAAAGCTCCAAAGGGTGGCAACTATTGGGTACCTATCTTGGCCAATCCTGATGTCGTCGAACATTACTCCGATAACGTGGTGGATACTTTACACAAGAAGAATTTGTTGCTTTTGGGAGAGGATCGATACCTTTCAACGCTCATGCTTCGAACTTTCCCCAAGCGTAAACAAGTATTCGTCCCACAAGCTGTTTGCAAAACTCAAGTACCAGACTCGCTCTGGGTTCTCATGTCACAAAGGCGTAGATGGATTAACAGTACTGTCCACAATCTGATGGAATTGGTTTTGGTTAGAGATCTTTGCGGTACCTTCTGCTTCAGTATGCAATTTGTCGTCTTTATCGATCTTGTCAGTACCTTGGTTCTCCCAGCCGCCATAGCCTTCACAATCTACGTCGGTAAGTAAACCATTCTTTTTTTGACATTGTAACACTTGACTGATTGTTTCTAGTAATTATTTCAATTATTCGTCGCCCTGTCCAAGTCATTCCGCTTGTACTTTTGGCTTTGATTCTTGGTTTGCCAGCAGTTTTAATTGTTATAACTGCTCATCGTTGGGTCTACGTACTTTGGATGATGATCTATCTCGTCTCTTTACCCATTTGGAATTTCTTATTACCGACATACGCCTTTTGGAAATTCGATGATTTCTCCTGGGGAGATACTCGTAAGACTGCAGGTGAAAAGACTAAGAAAGCTGGAATTGAATACGAGGGAGAATTCGATAGTTCAAAGATTACTATGAAGCGATGGAAAGAGTTTGAGAAAGAGAGAATATTAAGGAGTAATTCAAGTTGGATCAACTCAAATACCTCTGTGAACAAGGAGAATCATCGTTGGCAGCAACATCACTATGATGATTATGCCGATAGTTAAGGGGTTGGAATGTGATATCCGGTTGGAAGATACTGACTTGGATTAGGCTTGCTCATTATTTGTTGAGCGCACATAATGCATTGCGTGGTTAGGAAATGGGATTAAAATTCTCCGTCGCCAAGTTTTGGGGGCGAAAGTACAGTCTAATGATGGCGTAACTCTGTTTTGTAGTCTTAGTACCCTGGTTTTTGGTACTGTGCATTTTTTATTAATTGATGGTGCACGTATACACATTCACGAAGTAACTGGTTGATTGGTTTATGGCATTTCTTTGGAGTGGAGTGGATTGGAGTAGAAATTAATTATATTATTATGTTATTATCTTGTGATGTAATGTAATGTTTTATTTAAGGACAGTTTTTTATATATATGAGCATAATTCAGTCTTGGAATTTTTTATCATGCCCCTCGGGGTAGAGAATGAAATTAAGGATCAATCAATCATATTAATGCTCATATGTCATGTCATACATAGGCTTGGATCTGGATCTGGATCTGGATAGGGACAATATTAACAATAAACAATATAGCATGAGCCAGGACTACGCTAAGCCCTTCAACATCTATCTTTCTATATGTATGTATGTATGTATGTATGTATATATATATATAATTATGTATAGTAGTATTCTTTTCTACGCGCGATACAAAAAAATGCAACCAGCAACCAGCAACACCACTAACCAACCCAAAGCTCTACAGGCCACAAGCCCCGAAAAAAAAGAGAAAATGATAAAGAAAAAATATATAAACCCTCAGTCCTCAATTCTAGTAATCTACCGAGTCGTACGTAAAATGCCTTTTTTCTTGGATCTGATCGCTCATGCTATGCCTCATATGATTTGATGTGATGATGTAAACAAGGAAAAAAATTGTGTGAGTGATCTTGTGTTGTCATGCATGTAAATGATTTACTTTTCTCCAGTTGATATCTAGAAAAGGTGGATGGAACCCCAATGTTGTTCAGCATTGAAGGCTCCTGGTGCCTTCCAGTAATCGTCGGTGTAACTGAAGATGGTGGTACGTCCACCGCACAATTCGACGATGCTTGCAATGGCGATGCTCTGCTCGGAGGCACCTGGGCAGGCTAGTCCGTTACAGCTTCCGGCGGATGGCCATCCACACTCGAGGTTCACTGCGGATTTTCCGGCGCACATGCTTTCAGCGAGCTCGAGTTGGGAGAGAGCGAATTTACCGGCATTCTCGGCGGTGGTTTGGGCGTTGAAGAATGGGTGGAGATTGGCACCAGTAATGTCAACGACGGCGCAAAGAGTGCTGGTGTATTCTTGCCAGATGTTGAGGGGTTCGGTGGTGGTGACTTGTCCGGTGTATCCAGAGCTCTTGAAGGATGAGCTGGAGGAGCTGATGAATGCAGCAAGTTCGGTAGCACTTGCGTAGCCATTGAAGATAGCTTCGTTACCAACAACGATGAGCTCAACGAGAGACCATTGTCCCCAAGCAATGAGGTCAGTAACTTGACTAGCAGCTCCGGAAACTCCAGTTTCGCTAATGAAGATACCAATAATCAACTTAAGACCAGCGGTTTTAGCTGCACCACCAATGTTTGCGAGTCCTGAGCAATCAGTGCTGTACATACGAATGGCTTTGAAACCCTTGGAAGCAATGAGAGCTACATCAGTAGCAACTTCTTCGGCAGTCTTGCAACCACCGGAATTTTCGTATGGAGAGTAAGTCATGGCCCATTGATTGCCACTGCTTCCTACGCTACCTCCGTTACCGGAAGAGGATGAAGAAGAAGCAGATGGAGATGCGACGGAAGATGCGACGGAAGATGCAACAACGGGAACAGCGCTTGAGGATGGTGCGACGACTGGGACTGCAACAGAAGTGGAAACTGGAGCTGGGGCTGTGGTGGCTTGGGCATATGTGCTTGCTGGTAATGTTGCATCGACAATTGTGTAAGCTGAAGAGGAGTATGGGCAGAAAACAACAACGTTAGTCTCAGTAATGGTGGTAACAACTTCAGGTTGAGTGTATGTTCCTGGAGCAAAGGAAGCAGGAGTTGGGTAAACCCATACGGCGGGTTCGGTAACGGTAGTGGTCAATGGGTTGATTGTGTATGTTCCTGCGGCTGGGCAAACATAGGTAGTTGTCAAAATAGTGCTTGTAACAACACCATCTGTAGTTGTGGTAGCAGCGTATGGGCATACAATTGTCGTCTCTGTAAGGACAACAGTAGTGACACCTCCTACAGTGTAGGTTCCTGGAGATGGAAGAGCAGTTGATGTAGCACCGCAGACAGTGGTGGACTCAGTCAAAGTAACGGTTGTCGCAGGGATGGTGTAGACACCTGGAGTTGCGGCGGTGGTTGCAAAAGGAGTTGGGACAGCGGGTGTTGCACTCGTGACTGGAAGGTTGGGGGCAGTTGAAACTCCTTGGGATGCTCCTGGGGCAGATGATCCTGGAGTTGAGTTTCCTGGAGTTGATCCTGCTGGGCTAGATGGGACTGAGCCTGCTGGGCCAGATGGGACTGAGCCTGCTGGAGGAGAACCTGCTGGAGGAGAACCTGCTGGAGGAGAACCTGCTGATCCCGATGGGGATGAGCCTGCTGGAGGAGAACCTGCTGATCCCGATGGGGATGAGCCTGCTGGAGGAGAACCTGCTGATCCCGATGGGGATGAGCCTGCTGGAGGAGAACCTGCTGAACCGGCTGGACCAGATGGGATTGAACCGGCTGGAGCTGAACCAGATGGAACTGAAGTGGTTAGAACACCAGTGCTAGTGACAGTCTTGGTAGAAGTGCTGTAGACAGTAGAAGTGCTGGAGGTAGTCAAAACAGTGGTAGTTCCTCCATTAGTTTGAGTCATGGTAACAGGGCAAACTGTTGTGTATTGATCGACAACAACTGTTGTGTAAACAGTGGGTGATTGGCTACAGGCAGTTGGAGTGACAAGGGATCCATTGCTGTCGTATGGAGAATATCCAAGGCATGAGGCGTATGAGGAAGCGCAACTGGCACGATTCGCATCTGGTGCACTGCGACAGCTGTTGTATGATGTATAACATTGAGCTGCACAAGCGTCAGGTGTACCTGCTGAGCCAGATGGGACTGAACCTGCTGGGCCAGATGGGACTGAACCTGCCGGGCCAGATGGGACTGAACCTGCTGGGCCAGATGGGACTGAACCTGCCGGGCCAGATGGGACTGAACCTGCTGGAACTGAAGTGGTTAGAGCAGTGGTGGATGAAGCTCCTTGGCTGGAGCAAGCTGTTGGAGTGATAAGCGATCCACTATTATCATATGGAGAATATCCAAGGCATGAAGCATAAGAGGAAGCACAGCTGGATCGATTTGCATCTGGGGCACTTCGGCAGCTGTTGTATGAAGCACTGCATTGAGCTGCACAGGCCTCAGGTGTACCTGCTGAGCCAGATGGGACTGAACCTGCTGGAACTGAAGTGGTTAGAGCAGCGGTAGTGGATGAAGCTCCTTGGCTGGAGCAAGCTGTTGGAGTGATAAGCGATCCACTATTATCATATGGAGAATATCCAAGGCATGAAGCATAAGAGGAAGCACAACTGGATCGATTTGCATCTGGGGCACTTCGGCAGCTGTTGTATGAAGCACTGCATTGAGCTGCACAGGCCTCAGGTGTACCTGCTGAGCCAGATGGGACTGAACCTGCTGGAACTGAACCTGAAGCACTGGAACCAGCGGTAGGAGCTGGTGGGAAGTATACTAAGATAAAATGTCAGTAAAATGTCGGTAACAACATGGTCCATAAATAAATGAATATCACATACACTGAGGTTGACCAGTGACGGTAGACCAAACAGTTGTGCAACCACATGACTCGGATGATGATGCCAATAGTCCTCTGCCATGGAAATCTTGATGACCATGTCTTCTCCCAAGGTCTCTAGCAGTAACACTACCCGCGAGGGCAGCCGCTACTGCGATAACTCCGGCCTTCATCTTGTCTGTGATAGATTATGTCGTGTATTATGTCGTCTTATGGTAAGGCTATATCCTTCCACAGTGTCGTTCGTAAAAGTTGCTCGTAAAGAATGCCCGCTGAAAGAGTGAAGCGGTAGATGTAATTGTTTTGCGACGAAAGAATGTGAAAATAGCCAAATGAAGGTATTCACAACAATGATGATGTCGATAAGAGGAAAGAGGAAAGATATAGACGTGGGAGGACGGGAGATAAATGAGAACGCGGAGAGATAATAAGACGGCAAGCTAAACTAGAGGCGACAAGTGGGTTCCAAGACTTATGAGCATGGGTAAAACCCCGAAGTTGGGATGAGAGATGATTGAGAGTCAGAACTAACCATTCAAGCGGCTCTTCAGTGTCTGCCCAAGTGACAAACGGCCGGTAAATCTTAAATTTTGTGTACCAAGAGACGATTCCATGAAAAGCCAAGATATTTTGATTGATTGGTAGAAAATAACACGAAATAAAGCAGAAAGAGTAGAAAAGTGAGATGGGATCATAAACTTGGCCATTATTTTCATAATGATTGACATATTTACCTTTCTCTGAGCAGTTGTTTTCCATCTTTACGTAGGTACCTAGGGAGGAATGACATACCATGATGATGATTCTCCCATCTCTCTCTCTCACTCTCTCTCACACTCTCTCTGTCTCTGTGTCTCCGTGTCTCTCTCACACAGTGACACTCTTCCTCCCCCCAATACATCTCCTCTCCTCTTGATGCAGATGACAGCATGATTCCCGACTTAGTAATTGCATTGACCAAGTATCAATTCATCTAATTTCCCAAAGTCGTATTTGCTCCATCGAGTTTCTCTCCTTCGGTGGATCGTGGGACAAATCGATGGCAGATGTGCTTCAGGGATTCCCAAAAAAACATAGGGGAAAGTTGGAAAGCGATGGAAATTTAAAGTTGTATTGCCTTGACGAAAAGAGATGCTAGGCTACTACACTTTGGGCTTAGCTTCTACGGTAAACGATGGATATGCACAAACAGTTGAATCAAATGTTCAAGATCAGAAATTGATTTCAATTGAATGAATGTTTGAGGCAATTCGAGAATTGCGGGCGATGTATTATTAGCCATCGGGCTATTGAGTAGTAAATCTTATATTATGGTAATAACAAGTCTTACATAGTAGATTAGTGTGAAGAATCTATCCGATTTTATGATTCTTTAAATTCCACTATTAAATTTTATGTTAGAGCATTATGTCGTCGGACATCTGGTAGCAGCTTCCCAGCTAGCTAAAGCATAAATAAGCATCTTCAGATCAACCTTTATGCTTGTCATCATCCGATTATTGTAGCCAGCTCATGAAAGTTTATAAATTTATAAATTTATAAATTTATGAATTCATAAATTCACAAATTCACAAATGTATATAATTACATCTCATTTCTACTTTCTGTCCACTTCTTTCCGGTTTCCTATGGAGTCGGAGGACAGATGAATGCAAGGATCTCTCCCTCCTTACAAAATCTACCGCCACCTTACTTGATTCCTACTAGTTACATTGGAAGCCTCCACTTCTATCCAGTCTGTTCCTGACTAACAAACGTTCTCATCTCCAATCAATGAATCTTCCAAGCTTGGCATGAACCTCGATCCCAGTCATAAGCTTAAGTTATTTCAGAACATTCTTTCATTTCCTTTGATTAACTTTTACTGGAATGGGGAAACAGTTGAAGATCAGGAGAAGTTCATGATCATTGTATGGCCCAGGTGAGAGAAATATCGAGGGATACGGAAACTCCGAACTTATTATAGTAGTCTGGACTGTGAAAAAGAATGGGAAGCATGGGAAAGCATGGGAAAAGCATGGTACCGATTTACGCTTCGAGGGGGCTCCAGTGTCCAGTGTCCACCAATGTTGCAAAAGAGGTACAAGGACCGGAAGACTTCCATGATCCATCATTCATTCCATGGTGAAATTTGGATAGAGTTAACGATTAGCCCTGCCCTGCCCTGCCCTCCCATGTGTTGTGTTGTGTTGTGTATTGTGTACACTGTACTTCCGTAGTGGTAATTAGCAACGTGCTGTTTCCACTTCTACTTCCACTTCCATTCCAACCCTGAACCCACCTACCGGATTATAGGAGAGAGTAGAAACGGCAACCTTGGTGGATGGACAACTCGTGTTTGGTAAATTAAGCCTTCCCAAGAGACCTACTTAACCTGCTCTAGATGTTTCTTCAATAATAGACCGTCCGACTACTCTCCATCTAGTGCACAGTACCAATATATAATACCCCCTCTGTATCGACTGTCATCAAAATAGATTTCTCTTCAGGCTGAGGTTCATCCATGAAAGTATGTTCGGAGACAGAGTAATAATAATAAAGAAGACTGAGAGGCACAACCAATCCTATCATATTTCTGAGTACCGAATCATCGTATGATGTTGGCTGGAGGTGCACATTCAGTAGATTGATATTATCACATTGTGATAACACAACCTCCGTCTTGTGTATCAATCACACAGACTTTAATCTCAATCCATCTTTGCGAGGAGGAAGCCTCTTTCATTATATACCTTCCCCTTTTGGTGAATTCAAACTTCCTGGGTAGATCCATATCAACACTCATTAGTATTTACTTTATTGTTTCTTTCAGCGAAAATGAAGTGAGGATAAAACCTCGTGACTTTCATCCATCTCCCACCGCTTCTATTGGCCTAGACTTTTCATTATCTGCACCGTGCGTGCACGTTAAAGAGAAAGAGTCCGTAAAACTCAAACCAGCGCGTCAATTTCCCTTTTCTTCTCTCCTCATCCAATCAATCCATTCAATCGAAAATTCACCAGTCATTCGCGCCAAATCTTCGACAACAAATCTTTCCTCTCAGCGTTTGATGACCTCTCGATCTCCAATTGCTTCAACATGGAGAGACTGTACTCCCCAATTAGCCATTGACTCATTTTTAGAATTCTGCAGATTCTTAGCTTCAGTACAATCTATACCAATGATTTATTTTTACTGCCGCCAGCCGCTGTAGTGAGGGCCAGCACGATGATTTGTATCTTGTTATGGATATCGTTTCTAAATATTCTATTCAAAGGTACACGGCCGACGCGTGAATGACCCTTCAGACATGGGCACATCCTTTTAGTCGTCTAGAACAAGGTGTTTCCGAAGCTGGAGAAGTCTCTTACAAAACGCTACATGACGAACTTAGATGCTTGCTTGATCTGGTATGCAATAAAGAATGTCTGGTCTCCCTTCATATGCAAAAACTTCCTCGCCACTTCTGGAATCCTTGACTTTCATTGTTTATATTTCAAGAGAAAAGACAACTCTGATTCTAATTTTATCTTTCTTTGTTTCCTTTTCAAATTTCCAAATCGTCCTCGTGGTTATTTCCTTTTTATGCTTCTGTGATCATCACATTCGACATTGATTCTTGTATCTTCTACTTTTATTTCTAATCAGTCCTTCATACTATTGATTCTTTTGAATTTAGCTGTTCGAGCACAACATTCATTACTTCAAGCATATAAATCAGGATTTGATACACTTTAGAAGAGAAAAGTAGCATTACACATCATTGGAGATATGAAGGGAATTCGAGTCAACAAATATTCCTTATGGACGGCTGTTTATCTTTTCAGCACAACCTTTGCACAAGCAAATACTATCTTTGAGCGGGCAACATGTCCACAGTCGAGTTACACACAATGTACAAACGCGGGGCTACCTTCGGACTTTTGCTGCCCTTCTACTTCGACTTGTATAGCTTTAGCACAGAACACCACCTTATTATGCTGTCCTAGTGGGAGTGATTGTTCCACTATCCAACCCATCACTTGCGACTTAACTCAACAAAATATCACTGCACATCCTGATAATACACTCAAAACTACAGCTTTGACGGCGAGTTTGGAAAAATGTGGCAGCAATTGCTGTCCATTTGGATATACTTGCGTGAATGGTAACTGCCAGATGAACGCCGATCAAGCAGATTCCGTTCCAGGTCAACAACAGAGTTCTGCGGTCGCCAGCGCAACATCATCCGTAGCGACGAGCTCAGGTACAAAAGCAACAGCTACCTCAACCAATCCCTCGTTATCTATTATTCCGTCCTCTACCTCGGTTGCGTCTTCAACCGATACACCTATCGCTATCATCCCAAAGACGTGCAACAAATTCCCCATTGATGCAATCCTCGTAGGTTTTTTCCCTGGCATTGCTTTAGGAGTCATTCTCGCCCTTCTCAGCGTGTGCTTTCTTGGCCGACGCAAAGAAAGCAACCGCGGAAGTGGTTCCTCCTTCGGAAATATATCCGATCCCGTCCCTACCAGCGACATACGTACCGATTTCCTTCGCAAAATGCCTCAAACCCCCTCCACATCAGCTGGCGGTACTCCTCGAAGACAAAACACCGTCAATCGTGTTCGATCACTATTCCGAAAATCTACCGCCACAGGAATGACCAACAGTCCACGTATGGCATTCCAAAATAGTCCACCTCCCGCGCCACCCATCCCTCTAAATATACAAAGACAGAAACAAACACTTTTACCAGATGGCCGACCCGTCACCCCGCCTTCACAACGCGAACCTAGTTTTGAAGATATAAACATTTTTACCGATGCCGATACCGCGAGTTCCTTTCGTGAAGCCAGGAATCAACATCAACAGAATATAAATTATCTTGGTGTTCCACCAGCATTTGGGATACAGGGGAGAGGAAGTCATCAAACGACATTTACGGATATGATGGAGAGGAGTGGATTGGCGGGATTGCAAAAGGGTCAACGTACGTATCAGCTTCTTGAAGATAATTTGTCTAGACGGGAGGGATGGAAAGATAGGGAGGGATAGATTGTGGTGTTTTTGTTTTTTGTTTTTTGTTTTCTTTTTGATTATTTGAACTTTTTGGATTTTTATGATGTTGTCGCTAATTGTTGTTTCCTTCCGGCGAAAAGCGTATGTTTACCGAGGGAATGAAACAGCTTATACACCTAGTCCACCGCAAAGAGATAGAATGGGGAAGGTATGATATGAGATGATTTGGATGTATAGATGATTATGGAATGAAGATTTCTTTCTGGTTCGATTCTATGGGCTTATGGTGTTATGAAGGGGAAGAAGGAACAATATTATCCGCAAGTTGGGTCGGAGTCTAGGTGGGATTTGGGTGGGAATGGTTGGGTTGGCATCTATTACATGTAGTGCGGTACTCACTCTAATATTCATTTTTTTGGGAGTTGTTTTGTAGATACTTACTAGGTTGGTAGGTAGGTAGGTAGATTGCATACGTTCTGAGAGTTTTTATAGGATAAGATATAAAATTATATACCCCTTTCTACTTTTTTTCTTTCGTGGTATTATGATTAGTTAGATGTCGGATATTAGATGTTGGAAGTCAAAATATTAAAATATACCTGCGCTACCTACTTTATCTACGTATAGATACATAAGTCTTACATAGCACGACACTTATTAATAGTTTATTAGGTAGTTTGTTTACTGTTACATAGGTAGGTGGCATGTGATTGGAATGACTATCTACCTACCTACCTACCTACTTGATATCTAGGTAATACTCATGATCGTACATTGTGGTAGGTTTATAAAGATATCAAAGCTTCCAAGAGTAGCAAGATAGAATTGGAGTGGATAACTCGTTTTGGGGCCTATCTTCGTCTCTTGTTCTATTATATCTATCTCCATGGAGGAGGAGGAGGGGAGGGGGGGGGGGCATATTTAATTTGTGGTTTGCGGATTTGCTCGTAGAGAATTAAAATTTCTATCGGGGGGAATAACACAGAATAAGTGAGCATTCCGCATGTTTGTGTTGTGCAGAGTTATTTTCTTCTCCAACAGAGCTTAGTTATAAACAATAGTATTTTTGGTCCGCCATCTTTTGTTTCTACACTTCTAAATGCAGTTTTTTGTCGAGACCTCACATATAGTACATCCAAATGCCTTGAACGCCATCTCCCAGATATACCACAGCAGCGTAGCTTTCTCTTTCTCCGCCTCGGTATCTTCGACAGGGTAACATCTCATTAGGATCTTATTCCCGCTCATACTTTGCGGATGAGTTTCCAGATAAGGCTGCGTGGTCTGCTACCACAGACCAATCGATGACGTTCCACCAATTCTCTACATATACTTTCTTTCCTCCTACATTATCCACTCCCATTCCGTAATCGGGAATCCATACGTGCTCCCATGTGTTGACGCACAGAATGGGCGTGAGTTCGATTCCTCCCGGGGGTTTTCTATCCTTGCTCAATGCTCCATGTGCCCCGACTGTATTGACAGGTGGCCCTGCTAACCTCTGTCTGTGGTAGTCTGTCACATTATCGCTCTCGGTATTCATATCCTTCGTTTGTCTCCTGTAGTGTGCACCCTGGAATGGTGAACCCGCTAGATATGTAGTCAATAGTGAAAGGTTATCGAATCTGTCCTTCATTAACCAGACAAATCCCGGTCCAAACATTTTACTAGCTGTGATGACGAATTCTTTCTTCAGCGAATCGACAGATGAGAATGAGGCCTCGATGGCAAGTCGGAGTCGTTCTGACATTTCGGGTTCGCTAGCGGGGTTGGGTTGGATGCCGTCGAAGAAGAAGCTATTGTTGAATGCCATTGATGCATAGTTAAAGGTTGCCGCTTGATCTGGATCACGCGCAGTCATGATGGCAATCTCTTTGGGCCGTCTTGCTTCGAGGTGAGGGATACCTTTGGGATTATCAGTGACAAAGTTACATTGTGGGACATATCGCCGCAGTTTCCAAGAAAAGTTCCCATAATTTGTACTTCTAGAGAAAACATCCCTCGCAGATGGAATGATTTACCACCAACTGCAACGCCACTCATATGATAAGAAATAACCCACCTGCTGTTGCATCGGCCAACTTGTCCACCATAAGCTTCTGATATGCCGTCCACGAGAGCGCGAAAGCTTGCGGGCCAATGAATTCAGGAATGCCTTTCGTGAAATCATGTTTCAATGGAGGTACTTTTTGGCTTAAACTCCTGATGAAGTTCCTCTGTACAGAGTGCCCTATCCTTGGGAATCGCGAGCGGAACATATTTGGAGGGGTGATGGGCTTCTGGATCTCGAGGAGATATTTCGCGATCCAAAAAATTGTATGGAGGGTCCGCAAAGTCCGCAATTTTGCCTCAGGCATCCACGATCCTTTGCAGCTGATTGTGGCGGCCAACTCCGCTATCCTATCATCGTTGATGCGGGGAGGCTTTATGGCTTTACATCTCCAATATCATATCCATTATTAACTTGTTGAGGATGAACAATCAAATTTATTATTGGAAGTCTTTTGCTTCGTTTTTAGATCCCCCTTGATCGCCGAGGAAGTGATATTTGGTATTTAGTGAAGTTTGTTTCGTGTAAACATGGCTGAGGATAACATGGAGTACAATAAGGCAGTAGAAGAACTCAGGAAGCATGAATATCCTATGCTCAAAGGTAATCAAAATTTGAGATATGTATGTGCCAAGCTAATAGATTTTCCAGATGCTGTTTACCTTGATCATGCCGGTACAACCCTTTACTCAAACTCCCTTATGGAGAGATATATGGCGGATATGATGTCAAACTTATACGGGAATCCACATTCCGCCTCTACATCTTCACAATTATCGACTTCGCGCATTGAGAATACTCGTCTGAGTGTTCTACAGTTCTTTAATGCCGATCCGGCAGACTTCGATGTAGTGTTTGTGGCAAATGCTACGGCTGGAATTAAACTTGTTATGGATGCGTTCAGAAGTCAGCCAGGTGGATTTTTATATGCGTATCATCAAGACTCGCACACTAGTCTTGTCGGAGTGAGAGAGGATGCTGCTTCAAGTCGTTGTCTAGATGATGATGCTGTGGAGCTTTGGCTATCTGGGTCAGAAAATCTTGTATCAAAGAAACATGATGCTGAGATTGGACTTTTCGCATATCCAGCACAGTCAAACTTAGATGGTAGGCGATTGCCATTATCTTGGCCAGGAAAGGTGCGGGATCTTAGCTGTCAGACTCAGTCAACCACATATACATTACTAGATGCTTCTGCTCTAGTTTCTACTTCTCCTTTAGACTTGAGTGATGCTAGAAAGGCGGCAGATTTTACAGTTCTTAGCTTCTACAAGATATTTGGATTTCCAGATCTAGGTGCATTGATCGTGCGGAAAGACTCTGGGGCGATACTTCAAACGAGAAAGTATTTTGGAGGTGGAACAGTTGAAGTGGTAGTTTGTTTAAAAGAGCAATGGCATGCACCGAAAGGACAGTCATTGCATGAAACTTTAGAGGATGGTACTCTACCTTTTCATAACATCATGGCTTTGGAAGCCGCAATAGATGTCCATAGATCACTGTATGGTTCTATGGAGCGCATTGCAAATCATACCACATTTCTTGCACGAAAACTGTACGAAGGCTTGAAATCATTACGACATTCCAATGCCGAACCAGTGTGTGAGATTTATTCTCGTGGCTTTTCCTACGAAACTTCTTCCAAAGTGCAAGGACCTACTATAGCTTTCAATGTCAAAAATCGCTTCGGGGCCTGGGTGACCAATATCGAATTCGAGAGGTTGGCTTCGATTAGAAACTACCACATCCGAACTGGCGGTCTTTGTAATCCTGGTGGTGTTGCATCGGCATTAGATCTTCAGCCGTGGGAGACGAAAAGGAATTTCTCGGCTGGTCTCCGATGTGGGGGAGAGACCGATATTTATGCTGGTAAGATTACGGGGGTGATTCGGGTGAGCTTAGGAGCTATGAGCACGATGAGTGATGTTGAGTCGTTTCTTTCATTTATGGAAGAGTTCTTCGTGGACCAAACGGCCGTATCCTCTGCTAACGAGGACACTGCCACTCCTAGGTCGGTTGACATGTATGTTGAAAGTCTTACCATCTACCCAATTAAAAGTTGTGGTGGCTTTGAGATTTCGAAAGAAACTTCTTGGGAAGTCAGACCAGAAGGCCTTGCTTGGGATAGGGAATGGTGCCTTGTTCATCAAGGCACAGGGCAAGCGCTAAGTCAAAAACGCTACCCACAAATGGCTTTAATTAAACCAGCAATCGATTTTGATTTAGGATTGCTAAAAATTCGATATCGAGGATTAAATTCCTCTAGTCTTGCGGTTGAGATCAATGTCCCTTTATCTTCTGATCCATCATTCTACAAGACTCCAAATAATATTCATTCATTATCATCGAGGGTTTGCGGGGATGCTATCGTGGCACAGACCTATTCTGATCATGAAATCAATGATTTCTTCTCCAAGATTTTGGGTGTGCCTTGTGTTTTGGCACGATTTCCTGCTGGTGGAAGTGGCCCTTCATCAAGGCATGCAAAAGCACACATGCGACAGCACCAACAACTAAAACGTCCAGTCACGAATGAGAAGCCAAGTACCGACTCTTCTCTTGGCCCTCCGACACCGCCGGATTCTGATAGTGAAAATCGAAAGCGACCGATATTACTATCAAATGAAAGCCCCATACTTGCAATCAATAGGTCCAGTATCGATATGTTAAATGAAGAAATAGCCAAGAGTGGCGGCAAGCTTGCTTCAGCATCTGTCTTTCGAGGTAACATTGTACTGGCATCAACTGAGTCCAATGATCGTCAGCATTCATATAGCGAGGATCATTGGAGGACGTTGCGCATTGGTTCGGAAACCTATCAAATGCTAGGGTCTTGTCGGCGCTGTCATATGATATGTGTTGATCAAGATACCGCGGAAAAGAACGAGGAGCCCTTTGTTACGTTGGCCAAGACACGTAGGTTTGAATCGAAGGTTTTCTTCGGCTCTCATATGTGTCATGTCCCATCATCGCTGCCCTCCAAAGAGCACCAATTCCCAGTCATTAAAGTGGGAGACAAGGTTTCTACTGAGCTGTGATTGGTAAAAGCTGTAAAATATACAACAAAGCAAATTATATATCTTCCCATGGGTTTGACTATTCTTCCCTGGTATTCATTGATTGGTGATGAGGATGTAATGTGACTCTAGTGTCGTGGTTATGGATGTCAAAGATGTTAATAGTAACTGGTATGTTCTTTTAGAGCCAGTCGGGTAGGCTCCAGGATTTGTAGGTAGTAGGTAACCTACTCTTCATCCACAGCCTTCGTTTCAATTTCCTTACCAAATGATGGATGGGTGTCTGGAACGTCATCAATATCTGTCAGTCGCTTGTAGAATTCATGTTTGCTTTACCAAGTACAAAGGTGGTGGAATAAGGAACGCTTATAGTAATACAAATGCCTCCTTGATTACAGATGGCATATTAAAAGCGGTGTTTCAAAGTTCCGAACCCGATTGAGTGACACATTTATCTACACAATTTCTCGTAAGATCTTACAATTGGGTTACAAGGTAGATCTATACACCTAGTATATTCCTTATAAGTACCTAATTACATTCCGTCTGAGAAGTTCTCCTGGATGAATAATTCTACATGATTCCGTTTCTACTATTTGCTATTTTTTGTTGTGAACGAGTCAGCTTGCCAGTAGTCTTCTCCTAGTAGTAGTAGTACTAGCCGGCTAGTTTCCCTAATTTAGTATTGCCATTCACTCATCATAGATTGGACAATCACTTTATTCATCGCATGAAAAATGAAGATAATGAGATAACTTCCAGAAATAAGAGTAAACTCCTCACTGACGCTTGAGAGCCGAGCCGAGTATTTTTACAATTGTTTCAATTACATACTTCAAAACTTCTCAGGGCAAGCAGGTTCCATTTCCCGGACCTTTCCAGAACCTTTCCAGAACCTTTCCAGAACCTTTCTAGGACTTTTCCGAATTATCATTGGCTAAAACCTCCTGTGGAGAGTCTTAGGTCATAATCCTTAGCTTGAGGAGCCACGTAGTTCACTATTTAACCTCATGTTTCCCTCTCGAATTGATGTGTTTTATAAATCAATGAAAAATGGCGGTTTCTCAGCTCATCGACTCAAGTAATGACCGCGATATGGATATTGATCATCACGAGGACGTCAGTCAATCTGATGGCTTGGACAGCCAGAATGATCACTTTGATGGATTTGATGGATTTGATGGCTTCAATAACCAAAGCGACATTTCCCATATATCGGCTCCTTCCTCCACCGAAGACCAAAGTATGGAAACTTCGACGTCGCTCAGTGATATCGAATTTGAGGACGGAAGAACCGCCCTTACTTTTAAAAAGTTTGGAGAATTACCCGAGGAACTTCAGATGAGTATATGGAAATTCACTGCACTTCATATCCGACGCACCATCATCATGAGTTTTGAAAGGGATCGTTTCATGTTTGCCAACTGTCCCCCTACACCAGCATTAATGCACGTATGCCATCAAGCTCGCAGATACGGCTTGGAGATCTTCAAACCCGTCGATATACATGGAACCCCCCGAGATATCGAAATCCTCCCAGGTTATGAAAATTACAGCACGTGTGTCGCTTTTTATTTCTACGTTAACCCCGTCAGCGATGATTTTGTCTTGAAATTCGGAGACGAAACCGTTCATCCACAACCGGTTTATTATCCCATAGAGTCGAAATATTGGTCTCAGAGAATTGAATGGGCGGCTGCTGATCGGGTATTGATGCTCTCACTTGTATGTATTACCACCGCTCCGAATGCCGTCTCGTTGGCTAATCATTATACAGGCAGGTGTAGCTCACCCATTTAATCGTCCTCCAGCACCGGGCCAGCCAGTTTTCCCCGCTGCGGACATCCTTCCGCAATTCTTCACCAACATCCGATCCGTCGGCATCAATCTCAATCTTCCCTTCTCACAGGACTTTGACTTTTCCCAGATGAGCCCAGAAGTTCTCCAAACCTGGGCCCAAAATGCTATCAAAACCAAATTCGACAATGTGTTCACCCAGATCCTAAATCAGTTCCCCAAGCTCGAATACGCTTTTGCGGTTGTGAGAGCACATGGTCGTAGTAACCGGGAACTGAACGAGAGGTTTGAGCCTGGGAAGGAGAATTGGAGGAGTGTGGGGATGGCGAATGGGGAGGGAGTGACTATGGGGAAGGAGGAGTTTCGACAGTTGGAGTTTGAGGGGAGGAGATGGTTTATGGAGAGGATTGATGGGGGTGGGGGGTTGAATGTGGTGGATTTTGAATTGTATGTTCAGAGGAATCTTTATTGGGAGATTTAAGAGTGGGGATGGGATTTGCTGCGATGTGATGCGATATTTATTGATGGATTCAGGCGAGGGGTCACTTCTTCACTCCTTCACTTACGATCATCGACGAACACCATCACAGCATATACAAGGAAAGAAGGAAAGAAGGATAGAAAAACACCCATCCTCCCCCCAAATCAAGAAGATAAAGAAGTTAGTTTACCAAGATTTTTCACTTGGCAATTTCCGCGCAAGGAAATATTACAGAGGAAAACATAGAGTTTAATTTTCTCCCAAAAAACCATAAGAATATATACTTGCGTAGGAAACATTTCATTTGTTTTATTCATGGGTTAGTCTGTTGCTGGTATTTGGTTTGGTTATATTAGGTTAGGATTGGGATTTGGATTGAGATATTTGAGATATTTGGGATAAGGTGTTAATAAATACTTAAGATATATTAATATGTCTTATTATTGATATTCCGAGTATCATAATGATTCTGCAGGATATCAAATGTTCGGCTAGGGCATGTATTTGTATGGTTAGATAAAAGGAAAGGGGATGTGGTTAGAGATAGTAGGGATCTTGCTAGATTAGTAAGGAGATGGGCCAATATTTGTCAAAGCAAACGCTACAAAACACTTGAGATGAGGAGGATTTTGGAAGGTGATGAGTATATTGCTTTTTTGGGGGAATAAATTACTTCGTAAAAAACGAACCAGAATATTACTACACCTAAATCCAATGCCCCTTCCACCAAAGATACACAGTCTCCTATTGAGACCCCTCACTGTCTCTTCTTCGAAACTGATCTGGTAACATGGCCACTTACACTCCTTTGCTTCTTCTCCAATTCTTTCTTCTCCTGTTCCTCCTTTTCAAATTTCTCCACCTCATCTTGATCCTTACGTTCGGCATACCATTGACCCGCCTGCAAAACCAACACTCCCACCAATACCAATGCCAAAATCGTATTACTGGCCGCCAAAACCCTCAAACTATCTTCTCTTCCAACTCCCACTTCTCCCTCTGGCGCACCCGCTTCGCCATATAATCCGAGCGTCACAATGCGCATGCCTTTGACAATATTGGTAATATAAACCACGACGCCCACGACATAGAGAACGAGCGATGCGCCATCAAACAGGAGGTTAGCTTCAGAAGGCTTGAAGAGCTTGGTGAAGAGTCCGATGAATCCGACCGAGACGACAATGTGTAGGATGCGTGGGATGATTGGCGGGGAAGCATGCATGAATTTTAGATGCTCTTCAATGAAATTGTAATAGGCATCGGGAGTACTTTCAGTGGTCCAAAGTAGAGGATAGTCGTAGGGAAACGAGGAGAAGAGAATGCCGAGGAAAAAACATACGGCTGTGATGTGTTAATTGGATTGAAATGGGAGCTGACAGGAGTGAAAACTTACGACCGATGATCATGAAGGTCGCGAAAGAACTCGCGCCTCCTTGACCTCGAGGCTTGTCGTATGTCTTGAATATTGAGACCTTGGATGTATCCATTTTGCGCGTTGCGATTTGTGATGCAATTCTGGTGAGAGGTTTGAAGGATTGAAGGATTGAATATGGTTTCTCGAATTATTTGAATTGTGCGAATGTTCCACTAACAATCTTATCTTGTTTGGGTGGGCTGGACTGGACTAGATAGAATAGTGGGGTGATGAAATGGTTCAATGAGTCTGGTCTGTTGAGGTTGTTTTCAAATAACTCTCAGAATCAGATGAATAAAAGATGTATGTATGTACGTATCCGTCAAATATATGCGAATGCGGCGACGATGGATTGAATTGAATGTAAGACTTGAGTAATAATATCAGATGAAAAAAAGAGATCGATTGACAACCTTGCTGAAGATAACACATGTACAAAGTGTATCTAAGTTTTATTAATGAAATCCTCGAGTACAATAAGTTCCAATCTCAAGTGGAGAGCAGGATAAGAAGACGCTAAGAACATTAGAGAAGATTGGGGGATTTACGATTTACACATGTCAACGAATCATTTAGAGATTTAGAGGGGTCATAAAAGTTTATGTAAAATTGTCCGGTGAATCCGGGTCTATCGGTCTATCGGTCTGTCGGTCTACAGTAGAAATTATCACAATTTTACCATCAACACATATTATATACTAAATAGCGTCAAAGGTAGACTGAATTCTCTTTGTTTTTCTTAATTGCCTTGGTATGGAATAATGGGCAAATAACAGGGAAAATGAGATCCTTCCTAAGGCTCAAAAGAAGATTCCTCAATCTCCTCTCCTCTCCTCTCAACTTCACTTCTCTCCTCTTCACTACACTCTATCACTCCATCTCTACAAGTAATTCAATTTTGGACAAGTGAATTCTCTTCATATTTCTATCTTCAAATACCTATCTATCTACCTAATCAAACATCTCAATTATGACGGGAATATCTTTCTACATCTTCTCATTTCAAGCTCTCTTCATTCTATGTCTACTTGTTATCATCATCCTCCTCATCCAAAATTATGTTGACGAAAAATGTCTCATTGCTACACCGTCCATTAGGAAGGACGAAGCTATTCTCACAGCATATGCAAGCATCAAAATCTGCGCATCTGCGGACCAGGTTTTTGATGCAATAACCTCATTTGAAAGATATGGAAGTGGATTTTCCCAATACAAATGGGATAATGGTCAGGGTAAAATGCCCGTCGTGGGCGCGAGGGGACTTTATTCGGTGAGATATTCCCCATCGCAGGAGAGGGGCGCACAACTAACTTCCGTCTAGTTTCGAGTCGAAGATATACAAGACCGTTGCGTACCTGTTGTCTTGACTTTGCTGGATCCTGTGCATAAGAAGATTGCGGCGAAGACTACCCAATACCCCGATTGGCTTCTTGGCACGGAGAGAGTCCAGGAAGTTGTGCCTATTAAAGGCAAGAAAAATATTTGTGAGTATAGAAACTGGATAACATTACAGGGGTTTGCGGCGTATTATCCTTTGTTGACGGCAAAAGAAGAGCTTGAGGATGTTGCTAGGGATGCGGCTACGGAATTGAAGATGTTTGTTGAGACACGGAAGCACCAAGGTTGACATTGGAAACATATTTGATAATGGGCCAAAGATCGGATATGAACCAAACTTTCTCTTGATGGCCAGGGCTTTTGATGAGGGTCCTCTTATCAATACCTGGGGCTTTGCGAGAGACATTCGAAATTATCGTATACCATCAATCATGACGAAGTGGTATATTCGTGGGAGCATGGTGAGAACGCAGTGGATATAAAATTACTTGTATTTGCGAGTATTGTTATCCAGTTCAAGTCAAACTATACACACCCTTATTACATATTAACACCGCCGGAATTAAACCATTCTCTCCTCTGTATGGTGAACGCCTGCCTTCTCATCTAGGCCATCTTCAGTCTCGCCACCAATCTGAAGATCATGTTCCGCAGCAATGACTTTTGCCTTCTCGGTTGCAACTTGACCACCTACGATCGCATTTTCTCCGTCGAAATGCTTCACGATTTCTTCCAGAGGAGTGTTACGTGTCTCGATGTAAAACTTCCAGATGACGAAGAACTCAAAAGTTAACCATACGCAGTAGAATATGTAATACTTCCAGTGGAGGTGGTCCAAAGCAATCGGGTTAACATATTGGTTGAAGAACAAGGAGAGGTCGACCGCCAAGAACATAATTGTCAATCCCTAGAACTTCAATTAGCATGGCTAGCAAAGGGCGGAGGGATTCATTACCTTTGCACGGATGTTGTATGGCAGAATCTCGACACCATAGCCAACCAGAAGCCCCGACCACGCACAGTTGTAGAACACGTAATAGAGGAAAATCATGACGATAACCGCATGTGCAGAAGCTGAGCTTCCATGCATCGAAAACTGAGCCGAGCAAATGGTCCAAACAATAAAGACAGCAAGCATTCCTCCCGTGGATACCAAGAACAATAGACGTCGACCGAGTCTATCAACGAAGAAGCACATTGTTATAGCCACGATCATGTTGACAATTTGAAGGATAGCATTGATCAAAAGCTTGGTGGTCGAGCTGTGGATACCGACTTGCTCCAATACAATATTAATGTAGTAACTGAAAATATCATGTTAATTGTTATCCCCACATATCTTGGACTGATGCAAACTCACCTGACAAGACCATTTCCTGACCATTGAGAGAAGAAACCGAGGGAGACGAGGATAATAAGACGATGTCTATTTCCAGGAGTCTTCCACAGCTCAGCCCATGGGTTGCTCTCTACTTCTTTTTCGAGTGATAGTGTTTGGCAAATTTCCTGGTATTCCAGCTGCACAACTTCATCATTCTGATCTCCGCAAGCGTGTACGTCTGCCAAAATCTTGAGGGCTAGCTCGTTTCTACCCTTCGCGATGAGCCATCTTGGTGATTCGGGTACGAACCTGACTTAAATTAGCTTTTACTCGGCCATTAACACAACAAGCGACGACTCACCAAATGAAGGTCATTTGGAGTATGGAAGGAAAAGCCTGTACAACAGATGGGGCTCTCCATGACCAATTTCCTACGATGTTATTCGTTCCTGAAGATGAGGTCAGCTGAAACTCAGAATGTTTCTTTTATAGCTGTATTCCATACCAAATGTTAACCATGCGGCGACGAAGCTTCCAATGTACCATGTTGTATTATAAATGGTCGTGTAGATGGCCCGATGTTGTGGATGGACAAGTTCGGTGATGAGCAATGGTGATGCACCATGTGCTATTGCGACTCCAAATCCGATCAAGAATCGAGCACCTACGAACATACCAAACGAGAATCCCAAACTCTGGAGAAGTACACCGATGAGCATGAGTACGCAGCCGATCATCACACCTGTGCGTCTGCCCAGTATATCCGCAGCATATGGTACGAATGGAAGGGCAACGAGTGAGCCGACGGACATAATACAGTTGAGGAGTCCAAGTTGAGAGGCTGTAGGATGGAAATCTAAGGCACATGTGTAAGCTTCATACTTTACACAGTTCGTTATAAAAACACTCACAAGCTTCCCAGGCGGGGAGAGATTGAAGACCGTTCATCATGGAGCCATCGTATCCATTTGTCGCAGAGGTCAAAACGACGAACATCAAACAACAGTACAAGCCTCTCATTCCCTTTTGCTTATACCATGTTACTCGAGGAAACTCCTGGCCCGCGAGTTCGAAAGTGGGTTTTGTATGTTGGAAATCCATGTTGACTGCAGTTACGAAACCTGCGATGCCTCAAGATTACAGATCACGCAAGTAAATTCTAAGGAGGCCGACGACTTCACTTGTGATTCAACTACACTCTCACGGCCTGTGATTCTCCACAAGGGGAACATGGGATTATATACATTTCCCATGAAACTCCCTAGATTTATTTTACCCTTCTTTATTAACCGGAATTCGCTGTGCACATTGTTCAAATCGGTCGTACGGAACCACGGTCCGTACAAGTCTTTCATCTACTATATTTACCTCGAACACTCTGTCGGTAAGCGATACTAACATCTTCCAACATCAGCTGTTAGAGGTCTCGCCTGTGCAAGTGGGATGGAGGCGAAGCCTAAAAGGGTAAGGACTGAGCATTAACCCTGGTCTGGGGACTCCTCGCCAACAAATAAAAGTTCTCCAAGCTTTTCAATCCCCAGGTTTCTCCATATCGCCCCGCATGCATTTTTGATTGTTTGCCATCTGTTTACCAGGGTGATATAGGCTATATTCACGAAAAGTCGGGTGGCGCCGGGTAAAGCGACCATGCCCATGGTTGTCGCTCTCACCGTCGCCATTCAGCAGCTAAAGCTCGTCGTATATCCTCTTGTGGTCAAGCGAATCGTTGACGCATTCAATCAGAATATTCGGTGTGGATATACGGAATAATTGTGAGATGTTGAGACTTGATGGGATATCGACACGTTGACTTTCGCATCGTATGTCAGAGTTGCATCTAGGCTGGTCTAATAATGTAAAGTGTCCTACTTATCCAGAGATAAATTTCTTACTTGTTCAATGGAAAGGGGTGAAAACATCTTAGGTAAATGAGGTTTTGAACGCCAACACAATACATCGTTGTTTGATCTTTCGACCTACGTGGTACATTTGAAAGTACAGCTAGGTGCAAACTACAGTACATACGTACTTATCTACCTGACGTGGAACTTATTCATTTGATGAGTCCTATGTAAGGTACATTATGAAATGAACGGGCGGGCGACGGACGGTCTCTCGGTCCAATCAACCCTATTATGCTATGGCCTTCATTTATGGCTTCACGATTTGAAAGTTAACGAGCTACTTCAATCGAGTGCGGCTCAGCGGAAATGGGGCGAGACGAAACCCGTTTCTGTCCGGTGTGGAATCTGTCGATTTTTGTGATTCTTTTGTCCTCGGAGAAACGAACGGATGAACGATTCGATTAATCCTAGGTATTGTGTTACGCCTTTCTTTTATGGGACCTCGAATTGGAAGTCACTGAACTACTTCAGTCGAATGCAGCGCAATTTAAACATACAGTGAGGGAAATTTCGGGAGTTCCATAAGAATTCAAAGCCTGAAGCCTTGTTGTCCTCCTCCGTACGAGACAACGATGTTTTGACTTATACACGATCTTTGTTACCTCGTAAGGGAATGGCCTGTTATGCTTCTCGGCTCCGAGACAAACCCAATCGAAGGAATGAGTGATTCCTTCAGAGCCCAACTACGTCCCGTGGATATGGAACCATTTTTGTGGCCCGATACACTTCGCACGGGATTAAAAGAGGGTCTCAATAGACACTTGAAGGATCACGCGAGCTGGTGGTTTCCGCCTCGTTATTATGGATTGGGATTTCACATGATCCATCGAACTTCGACTGGGTAGAAGTCTTCCTTCTACTCGCAAAAATAAACATGATAAGTGGTTAGTAATCTACTCACATGTATCAAGCACTCCAGGTGTATTCTCTCGGAGCATTAATCATCGACTTTGCGACGAAGTATTATCACCAGAGCGTCAATATGTTTTTACATCACTCGCATGTGAGTGGAGCATTGAAAGATTGCCACGCCTAGTCAAGGGCGTTTCGAAGATTCTCTTGAAGTGATGATATCACAGCGACTGGATGGATGATGGCCATGGTGATAGCACCAAAAAGAAATATTGCTTATCTGGAATCCTCTCAATGGGAATCCTATCACTCATCATGGCGCCCTCAGATCACACTTGATATCAACTCTATCGTGTATTCAAAGGCATACTAATACATTCAGATCCCACTACTGCAAGTTGTTGTTGAGTCTTGGAAACGACAAAAAATAAAAGCTTGACTCGTTTTGCTTTTGATTCCACTAACTGATAGGCTTGATTGAGGCTAACTTTAGAGTCTTGAATTTAAGCTTTACAAAGGCTTGCTTGATCTTTTATTTAAACATGGAATATTATTTGAACTGTCTGAGTGATATGCGGTTGAATCAATCAGAACTGGTAACAGAGGATTCGGGTTTGATTGATACCTTTTGCATCTGGATCGGCATTAAAATAGAACATTTTCCGATTGCATGAGCCAATCAAAATATCCAAGGAGAAATAAAAATCACATATCTATTTTAAATCAACACATTATTATTCCAAAAATAAAAGGTACCTGTGAAATTCCTCTATTCCGAACTATCGCTTGATATAATGAAAAGTAAGAATCAATATAATCCTCTTCGTACTTTTTGAGAGTCAACGACTGTAGATTTCACTAAATCTTATGCCTTATCCCGAGTATCCCAGTCAACGGGTTGATCCCATCTTAGTCATGCTACAATGATATCTAACTACTAGGATTGGGCAATTCCCACGAAATACTGATCCCTATCATTACTAAGAGTCGAGACATGATGATGCTCAATGATTCACGCTGGCCGCCTTGAGGCCATCTAATCATGTTGCGGATAGTCCCTTGACCACTACTTGACCAACGCGATGTAGATAGTATACGATCTATCGACCCGTCGTTCTGGTTTCTCTGCTATTTATGCTACAAAGGAGCATTTTAAGCTTCAGATAAGGCATGTCAGAATCCCTGAGTACACGAGTTTGATCGCTCTAAAGAATGATAGGGACAGCGAGATAGATAGCAAGGGAGCATGGACTTTGAGTGGTAAACCTTGACTGCTTTGTTGTATAGAAGTCTTTGAGAAACTACACCGTGACATCCTCTCATTCGATAAAATAGCCCCTCCTTGTGGACTTAACCCGAACCGCGCGCTGCTATGTCGAGTTTCGGTCGTCAGATAGAAGCTTGAGTGATATGGAACCATTCATATTCATGTCTTGAGCCACTTTCCGAACAACTGTTGAGAAAGTCTCGTGGCTGGCGTCTCCATTTATCCTCGGCAGCCCCTCAGGCGCGCGGAAAGAGCCCAGATTGTAAGGCTATCGGTTGAAGAAAACTTTTCTGGTATGGATGATTCGACGATGTGATATTTTCATCAATTGAACATTGGGGTTTTTATCTAGATGCGCGCGCGGATTGTAACATGGAGGTAACAGAGGAGCGGTAAGAACCGATTACAAAATGGGAACGAGAGTCTCACTGATGAAGTTATTTGATCTCTCCTCCTCAGCTACATCAACTTTCACCAAGACCTCATTCGTGGATTCATTCGTGAATTCATTCCGAGACCGACCACACACATATTGTCTTTATTGGTCCCCTTCTCACCCCCATACTTAGCCCCCCATTCTCACGCTGATGTTCGGTCCCGTTCTTCATCAATATCAAATAACAAATAAAAAGCATTTTCACTCAATATCACCATCGCACACCTACTGGACAAAAGCACCAATCATTGGATCAATTATTGGAACCATCCAGTGATTTCGACACTTTGCCGAATTAAAAGTTAAAAGGCATACTTTTGACGCCCGACACCGTTCGTAACATCCGCTCTAAGTATAGCTTATGGCCTGTACTCCGTCCTTTACAAAGTGACCCCATCGAAGCGGAGCCAATAAGATCGAAGCAAACTCCAACCGCTCAAGTTCTCCTTCTCCTGCAGTTCACCACAATCGCAAAACGCGAATCACGTTCGGTTGATAACTTGATATTGGGTGTGGGACACACAATTACTCGAAGCCATTCACAACATCTACATCTCGTCCTATCACGTCGTTGATTTGCATTGAAGATCCCCCTGTACGCATCTCACTGCCACCATCATTTGCCCAGACAGCTCGGATGAGTAGTCGCTGCATTACACAAGATACATACGTTTCATCAGATAACATAGCATCCATCTACATCCCTCCGTAATCGTTAGACCCTTCTTGACCTCTTCGAAATTCCCAGTCATCAGAAAAGCTAGTTCGAACCCTCCCTACCTCAGAGTCTCAGATCAACTTTATTATTAACAACCCAGTCACTCTACCTACCCAAGTCACATTATTATTTATTTTTTCGCTTCCAGAAACAAACAACGACTCGCCGCTTTTATCCCTCGGAAGTTTTGATGACTGTTATCCGATTCCAGTATATTTCCCACGTTGGATCCCATACCTCGCACATGATTGGACGGTCAAGCCATTGTGAAGGTCCAAAGACTAAAATAAATAATTGACGGCAGCGCGGTAGTAAAAAGTGAGTTAGCTCGAGGCTCCACTACTCCTAATTCCCCTTGTCTTACCAAAACGACCCACATCCTCTGCTCCCCTGCCAGAACTCCACCAAGGCGGCCATCATCATCAATTACGCTCATTGTCAGAACGACCCCCAAGCGCCCTACTCTGATCTAGCACTGGCTGCTAAATTCGTCAATACAGAATACAGACATACCCTGCTCCTCTCCGCGCTATTTTTCGTTACCTTGCCTTCTTCACCCTCCTTACCCTCCTCACCCTCCTCACCTTGCTTCAGCTGCTGGGGAAACTTGGTTTCGAATTCACATTATAATACTTCCCCAAGTCCCAAAACGTCTCAACTTTTAACTACCTTCTTTACGGACCTCACCCTACCCTACCGTCGTCGCTGTTTGCAACCCTTTTTGTCTTCGTCGTCATTCTTTACAAGTAATGGAATCTCCAACCAAAACTTCTGCCCCGGCAGTCGCAAGCGCACCTATCCTTCCTCCTCCAAAAAGAACCATGTCTTCATCCAAACCTAAGCTTCCACAACTAAAGACTCCAATGTCTTCAACCTTTCCCTCGGAGCTATCAGCTCTATCAAATTCCGCACGCAGCCCGCTTCCCGGCTTTGCCGACTTCATCATCAAACAAGAAGATCCTATCAAGACTCCAATTACCCCTCCTCTTGCTTATACCGATTTCCTCAAGACGATGAATAGTCCTATCGTTGCGGAGATTAAATGTTCGAGACCAACACCTACCTCTGCACCTTCATCCGATTCTTTGACGAGCAGCGAAAGTAGTGATTGTTCATGCAACTGCGATGCGCATAAATCACCAGCCAGCTCTGTTCCTCCTACACCGTTCATCTACCCAACATCCGCGCCGTCTTCTGCAATACTGGGACGTCTCCGCATCCCAGCCTCGCCAGCATCTTCATATGCTGACTCTCCTTTAAGCGCACGCTCTCCCTTTAGTGCACGAAGCGCACGTTCGCCATTTGATTGGGAGATGAGAGGCAAAGGAAGATACTTTGATATAAAACCACAAAAGCAAACACGGTCAAGCGTTCGCCAGGTTAGGGAAGTTGTTACGCGAACAGTCACATATACACCTCGAATGAGTCCCGCACCCAAGGGCAAGAGAAGGAAAGTCGACCACCATGTGGAGTAAAGGATATACTAATATCATACCCCTCCTTTCGACATCATACCTATTACATTCCCTCATCAACACATTCCTTAAAAATATATCTACATCACTACTCACTACAACATATTTCTTTTGTGATACTGTTGTTACTTACACATCAATACATTTTACGACTTTATGGCTTTATTTCTTGATTACGACAATAATGACACGGTCGTGTCTTATTTAGGGAGGAAAATGTACGAGCTCGGCGCAAACAGCCTGGAGTCTCATCTGGAGTTCCGGAGTGAACATCATTTATAGCACGGCTTTGGGGATAGCAAGCGCACTTTGATTACAATACGGCTTGGCTATTGCATTCGGAGGTTTACTTGGACTTTACAAAGTACAGGAGTAGGAGCGGAGGATACTTTTTTTTACCGAGGAGGATGGGACTTATTGCTGGCTGTTGGCGTATAATTTTTTTCACCGGCGTTTCACGGGCAAGTTCTGGCGGAGGATGAATAGTTGCTCGAGTGCTTGATGATTTTCAAGCAAGGGAGTCTAGGATATGGATTGGATAGGGTGGGATGGGATGGGATGAAAATGAAGATGAATGAAGCTATAGTGTACTGTTTTGTATAAGCTATACAGTTAAATACAAAAATCAATTACTATTACCATTACTACATATATTCATTCATCTGTGCATTATCTATCACAGTATCATGAAAACTAAAATTAAAACTAAAACCTACCTATATCAATCAAATTTTATTAACCAGGATAAGATCCGGGCCTCCCTCCTCCTTGCTTCAAACCAACCATCTACCCATCTACCGGCCGCGGTACACATGCCTAGGTATCTTAATATAACTCCCGGTGGTGTTCATTCCTTATGTATATGTATGTATATGTATACGTATAATACGTTTTAATAATTATCAAAACGTACTGACTGGAGTGTGGGAAAATTCTATCTATGCTATTGATCTGTAATATCTATCTGTAATATTATTATATCGTGTTACTTTGTACTTTGTTTTAGGGTTAGGTTTAGGTTTAACTTGTTATTTCTTTTGATTGTGTAGGTGAGTGAGTGACTAGTTAGTTAGTTATTATATTATATGATTGTCTGATAGATATCTGATGTTGTATATATTAGTTATAGTTTTAGTATGATATAGATATAGTAGTATAACAGATACATCCCATGAATCCCCACAATCACCCATCCAAGTAGTCACGGACGGATACAAGTAAAAGTAAAAGTAGTACCGACCGGCAATGTGATATAATGTGATGTGATGTGATGTGATGTGATTCTTCTTTGCACTTTTTACAGATTTTTTCATCTTTTCCCATTTTCATCCTCTCACATACGTTCCGAAGTGGAGTGGTCTATGTTTCGTATCAAATTAGCCACGAGGTAGCTTCGTGATCTAGGAAGCGGAAGTTCCGAAGTCACGCTTCGCATCGCATGGCATTGGCTTTAGCATGGCGTCGCATGGCATGACATGAAACTGGAACTGGTGGAAGATCCCCCGTGGCAGCCGTGGCGTGCGTTTGTTCTGTCCCGTTTATAGAACGGGCCGGGAGGGGAGTTGGGGTTGGATGTATGTATGTATGTATGTATGTATGTGCTAGCTAGCTAGCTAGTTGTTGAGTATTAGCCTAGTTTCTAGTAGCTGTATTTTGTTTATAGCTCTCTGGTCTACTAAGCACTTGGAATGCTGATGTACATTATAATGTACATACATATCAACAGTTACAAGGCCAAGATTAAGCAAAATCTTCCTACCTATAAAATCAATCAATCTATTAATATTCTGAAAAGTAACACCTCCTCCATCTGTACCATCGTGTAACATCGTGTACTTATTACTCATTCGTTAACATTGCATGTATGTAGGTTTCTGGAATGACCTTTACCAAAATTAGATAATCAAGCAGCGTGCCATCCATTGCACCAACGAAAATAGAAACAAAATTAAATCTTTTTTTTTTTCTTCAAAAATTTCCCAAATCAAATCGCATTCACAAAGCAGCACTAAGCATACTAACGAAAAGCAGAAATACACCATCATCCACCCATCTGACCTAGAACTTAGCTTCGAACAAACCAATGTCCAAGTCTCAGCGCCGCAGCGCATCCATGCGAAATTATTGGCTAGAACCATCGACGAAGGGTAGATTGATTGGCTGAATAATTAAAGAAGTAAATAATAATAAATAAATAAAATGAACATGCATCTAAGCGCCGCCAGATTTCGGAGCTTTTTTAACACCCTCGCAAGGATGCAAGGATGAGGGTGTGTACGAGACAGACAGGGCTGGGTTTGTAGGTGGATGTGGATGTGCATGTGGATGTGCATGCGTATTCATTGGTGGTGAGGGAAAGTGGGATCGCTTTTAAGCGCTGAGATGTGGTGTGTGTGGAGTTTTTGGCGGGGGATTGGAGATTGTGTTGGTGAGGGTGGGATGTGATTGGTTGCGCTGGGAAGCTAGGGGGAGAGGGGTTTTTGGGTTTCTTTGGTTCTTTGGTTTTTGGGTTCTTTGGGGTTGGATGATTGGAAAAGGGTTTGCGAGATTATGGATGGATGGAGTTCCTCCTGGATGGAGTACCTACTGCTCTTTTTGGTGGGATTGGGGATTGAGGATTATTGTTTGGTTGCGACGGGAGATATCGATGGATGCTCATTATTTTTGGTGCTGGGTGTGGGATTTGATGAGGTTTGTAAATATTATCAAGGAAGGTCGTTTGATGCAAGACTCTGCTGTTCCTTTCACCCCTTCCGTAGGAATATTGGGATGCTTCTGAGATTGAGGCACAGAATATTGAATCCGGAAGGACTTCCATGGCTTCATTCGACATCTAATATTGTTTGCGGCCTTGAATCAATGCAAGACACGGATGCATATGACCGTCAAGAGAAAAAACTTGGTACATCGGGAGCATTGAGGCGTAATTGCTTACTTCTCCTGAGAGAAGACATGACATTCTCCTCGTCGGGATATCGCCAACGCCCTTTCGAATGATGAATGGCCTCCAATATGAGGTATCCTGTTCCAGCGTGCAAGATAATACAATCTCTACTTACAAACTCCTTGGCCAAACGTGGGGATACGGTACTAAACTGCATCGAAAGCAATTATCTATCGCATCAAACCAGGATCATCGAGTCTCCACAGCCTTTTCTTCAAACACTTCCTTCACGTAAAGTATCACTGAAACGGACCATGGAAAGATTAGGTATGATGTCGGAAATCAACATCATCATCCATCCATCCATCCATCCATCCATTCAGTCTAATATTGACTTACTCCGTATACCGGATCCACTAGCTAGTTCCTGTCGCACCGTCAACCGTTACCTTTTCACTGCCACTGCTACTGCCGATGTTATAGCTGATCACATCACATCACAAATTAAACAGCACTGCACCCGCCGCCCGGCTTCTCCGAAGCATAAACATACATATTGCGGAAAATTACATAGTTCCTCGCTCTTAACCTCCCTCCAGGAAAGAATCCCGTGATTTACATCGGAGAGCACGCACTACGCCGCAGCCAGTGGAGCTCTAATGAAAGAGGGAAATTTCAATAGCATATTACCAACATGTCCGGTGCTTGGTTTTCCATTCTCCTAACTTGATGAGGCTCGTTCCGAATGCATTCGGCTTGAATCGGTCTGCTTTGTATTCGGTGATGCTGGAAAGGATGCGATGACATAACATTGAAAATGGGTGCTGGCATACTGGCCGCCTATAATGCGGCCACTTTCTCCATTTCACTGCATATCTTGTTCCTTTCACGGCAGCAAGGAAGAGATTTTTCTGTTGGCACGAGAATTTTACTCCCAATACTACACTTGCTTCAATCATTAAAAGAAACAGACGTTCGGTTTGGTACATGAACTTTCTAAATTTCTAGCCAGAAATATGCGGTCTCGTCAAAAGAGGCTCTAACATTTGATCCTTCAGCGTGGTATTTACACGTGTATTTCGCCCAGGTCAATCTGGTCAGTCATGAAATTTTCTTGGGCCTTCCATCCCCCACTCTAGAAGCATAAGCATCTGTGGGGGTCAGCAGTAGTGATTATATCACCCTCTGTCATTACGGAATCGTACATCGATCCCCAGCAAATTAGCAGAGCTCGTTTGCGGCGGCTCAAAAGATTAGCAAAATCAAGATGTCATGGCTGTCCGACTCACTCCACTTCTAGCCTCATATCATGGTTTCATTCATTCGAAGGATTGAAGATGCAGATGCAGTCAATTTTTCATGGATCTCCCAGCCTTGCATTCAAGCCTTTCCTTCATTTTTAATACTCTAGCGACGTTTGGGGATCGAAGGATTCGAAATTTGGCTGTCGAATTTCATTTGGATAATGCGAAATGCGTTCTAGATTAACAAGAGCCAAGAGGTTTCAGTGCCTGATCGGCTCGGAATTATTACTCGGGTTTCTTTCCGGGGGATACGGTTGAGGGTTAATGTTTTGAGCCTCTTGATATTGGAGTGGACTCGTTTGCTAGGCAACAGGTCTGAGGCTGTCCTGGGAGGATATTCCGGGGCATTAGTTTGCTTCAGAAGTTTTGTTCCACTGGGGACTTATTAGGGATGTTTCCTGGGCAGTGGAATGGCCATGGGTTTTGACAGGTGCGAAATTGCTCTCTACGGATGGATATCTTCTTTGGACCCGGCTCTAGCTAGCTAGCTATAGCTAGCCACGTTGATTCAGGCACCATTATTCTAGAATATAGAAGCTGCAAGTTTTGGTCTGCGAAGTTTTGCTTGCCAAAGCAGCACTGGAAGGAAGTCTCCTTGCCTCAAAGAATGAGCAGTGAGCACTGCCTCAAGCGCATTGATCGGATTTTGGTATCTAGTGCATCAGCTGCCTGACTATGTTCTACGAGAGAGAGAATGTGTGCCTAAAGATAGAGGGAGTTAAATCTGCGATAATGATATGCGAAGATTATCCACATCCAGCAGGACGTTCATTTCTAGGTACAAGTAATTCTGATACTAAAAAGGAACATAGAGTTATGCTGCCTGTACATCGATATAATCGTGAACCGATAATAACTTGCTTAACTGATTTAATTTATGATTCTATCCTTCATTCAAACCTACCTAGGTACCTGCAGAACATATTTGCACTGGGGATAGGGGAATAGTAAAAGCCTGAAGAATCTACTTTACATTACTATAAAATCATACCACACCACACACAAAAACAAAACAAAGCAAAGCTGTACGCAAAAATAATTCATCGTCTACTCCTTCATAATATTCTATGTCCAATGTAATTTCCCCCTCCCTCCTCCTCCTCAACACAACTCCATCACTCCACAACTCTTCCAATCTAATATTCCAATATTCTAATATTCCTCAAGTAATCTTCTTACATCCATCCATCCATCCATCCATCCTACCTAATACAAAACCTCCATTCCTCCATTGCTTCATTAATCCATCCATGAATTCACACCAACTCCCTTCCCCTTCCCCACAAACTAGTGTGCTTCATCCTACTTGAGGATTTTATGGCGTTGCGCGTTGAGTTTTGTTCTTTGGGTTATTGTTTTGAAATAGTCATGGGGTTTTGTGTGAGGAGAGGGAGGGGGAGCTTTTTCTCTTTTTTTTTTTGTGGAGCTAGTGGTGGTAGTATTAGTGATGAGGTTAGATGGTGGGTGAATTTTTCGGCTTTTCTTACTCTGTTTTTTTTCTTCGTAGAGAGGGAGGGATGTCATGAATGTAGTGCGTGGTGCAATGCAATTTTGTTATGTAATCCTATGTTTTGATTTATTCGTTATTTACCTATTTGTGGGATATCCATTTCTCTGTTTACCAATTCATTTTCCTTAAAGATTATAGACCACCATTGATCGACCTAGTATCATTCCTGCAAATCCCTCATGATCAACCACCAACTCCACCCCGCATAAATCCTCACTCTCCCTCCCCCACACAATAACTACCCACGCACACTCAAAACCCCTCCAGATGACTAGCACACCTACTCCCCCTACTCCTCTCCACCAAACACGCCACCCCGGTCGAAATCACATACGGCGCCGCAGTCAACGGATCCACAATCGTATGCGCACCCAAAGCCCCCCTAACAGCCTTCGTATATCCCCTCACGAGCTCCGCAGCAAACTCATCCGACTCCTCCATCAACCCCTCCAAATGAAACAGCGCGCGTCCATAACACGTACTTGATTTCGTGATGGAGTACGCGTAGGGTTTTACACAGGCGGCGATGCATAGTTTGCGGGCTTCGTGGGAGCGCGGGAGTTGGAGCGCTTTTTGCATGTGTAGGCGTGAGGGGAATTCGCCTCGGTTGGAGGAGTGGCGGAGGAGCGTTCTGAAGTGTGTGAGGATGGGTGTGAGGGGTGGGGTTTGGATGTGGAGGGTTTGGCAGGAAGTGAAGAAGTTCAGGTACAGGGTTTGTTTTTCGGAGGGGGATGTGATGGTAAGGGGGAATGTGAAGGAGGTGGTCGAGAGGAATTGGATGATTAGTTGGAAGACTGTGAGGGATGTTTCTGGGAGGTGTAGTTCTTGAGGTAAAGGAAGGTTTTCTTTCACGTCCTTATTACTGTTACCATTGCCATTAAAAGCCTGGTTGAAAAATGCTGAATGTGCACAAAGCAGGGTTTTAGGTAGAATGAGCGCTTGCTGCTGCTGCTGCTGTTGATGTTTCAAGCCATCTCCCGCACCGAGAAAAATCTTAACAGTAGGACCACTGGAAAGATCGATAGTACTAGGAGCTCAAAGTTAGTCAATCCTATCCGGGTATCGATCTCATACCAATTACAAAAAGCGCACAGAGTATCTAATGCACATAAGAACCTATAACAACCCATTGATACCTAGGCAAATACTAAAATCTTACATACCTTAAAAAGACATCTGCAGGAATCTTTCTCAGAGCCTGTTCTTCCGAATTCGCAATTCTGTTTCTCCTGTTGCGTCGATCCCATGGTTGACTTTCAGTCTCGTCGCTGTATTCATCGTCGGAGGTTTGATATTCGTCGTCGTCTTCCTCGAAGTGGAACATTTCGTCTTCCATCATGACTACTTTTGGATTCTTGATATGATATGATGTTGAATATCTTGAGAGATTGTTTGATATTGTGGATATCAAAGTGCTTGAATGGAAGTTGAGTTTGAAATCTTGAAAGTTATCAGGAAGGGTTTTGTTATTGAGGTTGGTGACCAACAAGGTATTTTGATATTGTTGTTCTAAGATGGAAGGAAAATGTAGAGGAGGGAAAATAAAGTTCTTTTAAAGCTCTGATTTCACGCTAATCATGTACAGTAGAATTGAATAATTATTTAGCCAACAAGGTTCTTTTTCATTTTTGGTTTGCCGTTGTACAAAGTTGCTCCTTAATGCGTCTGATACGTCATGTCATATAGCTACCTATCTACTCTGGCTGTCCTACATCTTCCTATCAAGTTTGTCTATGTTATTAGCTACATGACACAATCATAATGTCATCAGTACATTCTCATCCATTGTTCCTTTAGTAATAGAATGTCTCGCCATCAAGAAGATCACTTGACTCGGCGAAGTTGGCTGGCACACGTTTCTCTGCTACTTCACCATATACACGCATGAGGTCCGCCGCAAATCCATCCAACTCGTCGAGTTCCTTCTTAAAAAGGAATGTCCGGCCTTGCTCGTTAGAGGGATTGACAGATTCAAGGTAGGCATGAATACATGATCGAGCGAATAACATTCGAAGTCCATGCCCAGTTGGGTAGTTGATAGCCTTGCGAATATGTTTTTCCAGAAGGTTACGATAATCGTCTACAAGTAACTATTTGATATTATCTAAGATCTTGTCTGAGATATCAAGGTTAAGCTTCTCTGCCAACTCGTGAAAATCTACAAGGATAGTCTGCAAACATTGAGGGATTAGCATTGCTTCATCGTGTTGGAGATTTCATCCCGTTCCATTATTCCATCTTATGTAAATGTCCTCAACAACCCGAATCATGCAAATACATTCAAACATTGAAAGCTCATGGAGACTTACTATCTGCTCTGACCCCGATTCTGCCATGAGATTTGGGCACACAAAAGTACCGGTATAGAGGAACTGCACAACGAAATCGAAAGCTAAGGTTGAGCAATCCATCTTGAGCATCTCCTGTGAAACTTGACCAATAGTTTCAACTTTGATGGCGGTTTCAAAGTATGGCGATGCTTGAATGAGTAATGCTCTGGGTATTCGGTAACTTTTGACCACCAATGAAGTACCGGCAGTAACAAGAACTTCAGGGCCGCGAAACAAATCGAGTTTATTTGTGAACTCATTGGCGGGAAGTTGAGCGGCGATGTTATGAGCAGTCTTGGCGCGTTTCTGGGGTGGCGCATCAATTCTATCACTTTGGGATTTATGTGATGCTAAGATAAAGTCAACATCTGAAAGGTAGGAAGTGGTTTCAAAATTAAGATTCTCTTGATGGTTAAGTTAACATACCATTGGCAGATAGGTTCCCTAAAGTTTGAGCTGCCGGATTGCCAGCAGCAACCTTGACCGAGCTGGATTCTAAATGGTTGAAACCCGTGGTAGATGAGTTATAATAACTAAAGGTGTTTGGCATCGCTGGCGTGGAATTTGGATTCGGTTCAGCCATTTCTCTGGAAACACTAGGTGTAGAAGGAACCGATTTAGCAGAAGACAGCGGCGTCGAAGTATTCATTGCTGATGATACTACAGTTGCCAGAGGACTTCGTATTTCGGTTGAATCAATTAGAGCACCGAAGGGAGTGGAAGTCGGGTTCATGACTATATTCTCTTGCTTTATCTCTTTCGCAGCAAAAGCAGGCCCGCTTGTGCTAAAGGCACCAAACAATTTGGGTACAGATTGCTTGGTAGTTGTGCTGAAGTCACATAATTTGGTTGAAGAATCCGAGATGGTACTAAAAACAGGAGATCTTGAGTTATTCATGTTCTGGATCATTTCCAGGAAACTTAAAAAGGTGAAAAAGAAGAGAGTTTCGATGGCTCCTTCTTTAAATGTAAGGTGTTTAGCAGATCCAGAGTTTTGAAAATGATGCATTTAATTGGACAATGATGCAACTCACTTTTGAATTGTGAAGATTAAAATTGTTTAGAAAGGATCGAATACTACTAGGTAGGTATGTTGTTGATTTGACGCTAAGAAAGAAAGAAAGAACTTCAACATTCATCACCACCCAAGGCAAGAACATCAGTTAAAATATCAAGTCACTTTAATCTGTGCTTATACTCATCCACCCATCTCTATCTAAAACATCATAATATCAGTATTCAACTTTACCTTCCATCCAACACCAAGAAGGTGAATTTGTTCCACATTCCTCCGCCAAACTCACCTCCTTCCAGTTGTCTTGCCCGCAGGCAAAATACCGGATGTTATAGACGACTTCTTAGAGTATCAAAGATGGCTGTTCATGCTGTAAATCTATGTCTGCCGCCGGTAGTGCCACCTGAGGGAGTATGTATCTCATGTCCCCTCAAACGACGTTCACATCCACTTACCTGCCTTCCGTCGAAAACCATTTCCATTTGCACTATATGTTATGGAGGTGGGTGAGTTCTACGCCGTGAATGTCAAGGTTGACTCAAATCAAATTTTCCAACCCCTTTCCTGCTGTTCTCTTCCCATACGTGCTAAGTCAATAAGAGTAAATTACCATTCCTGAGAAATCCATACCATGAGCTTGTGCACTTGAACACAGCTACAAGAGGCGCTTGTTGTCTCATATTGTGATGTACTATATCAAGTCCTTTAGAAACAGGATGATTTTTCATATTCATCAAGTATGAATATCAGACGCAATATACTAAGAAAGTTATGGATAAATGGAATATTGTAAAGGATGTAATCAAACCACTTGCTCATCAATGAATAATTGCAATAACAAAATAAAGTAAAGGACAATCCACATCCATTGATAGCTCCGTCACCAATAGATCGTAAGGCGTCCAAATAATCCAAAGATACAATACCAGAATCTCAGCAATTGAACCTCAAAAATAGTCAGTCTCACAACATCCTAAAATCCCCCCCCCCAATATCCCCAAATATCCACCTAGCTCTCCTCGACACAAAATCAAGTACTTTCTCCAAGCATCTCCTCAATCACTAGATCCTGACAAAACCTATTACCTATATTTAGAACCCTATAGCTAACCGCCAATTCCCCCAAATTCTAACGCTTCATACCTCAATCCCTAACGACCCATGAATTTCCCACGCACAATCCCAGCATATACGAAGTACCTACCTATCTACCTAGATGCTTAGATACCTATAGAAAATCCCCAAGAAGAATTATCAATAAACCCGCATTGCATAAAACTATAGACCACCAACATCAAATCAACCAAATCAACCAAATCAACCAAATCAACCAAATCAACCAAATCAACCAAATCAACCAAATCAACCAAATCAACCAAATCAACCAAATCAACCAAATCAACCAAACCAACCAAACCCATCAATTCCAATTCCAAGAACCTCCCCCCCTCCCCCCCATCCTCAAAACAGCACACACATAATAACCCATCAAAGAGCAATAAAAAAAATAAATTCTACACTACCACTCCCAAGGTCCCACTATCTAACAAATCCCCAATCTATTCTCGTACCGTCAACGCCAGGTGTATGGTATGATTATACCTATTGACCTGTTCGTACGTAACCAGGTGCACCAGTGCTTCAGATGATTGACAACTAGTTGTATGTGAATTGGAAGTTCGCTGCTCGGGTTATTGTTGTTGTAGTAGTGTTGCAATAGGTGCGTAGGTAGGTAGGTAGCTGTAAGACGATTATGAAAAGTAGGTCGGTGATGCAAGGTTCAAGTAAAGCCATTTTCGGGTCTATGAGTACCTAATCCAGTGAACCCGGGAACAATTGTTATCAAGAAGCTCCATTGCACCATGCTGGCTCACGATTCAAAATAGACTTCGAGGCCGAGCTCAGATGTAAAACCAACAAGTATTAAAATAAAAACTAAGCAGTAACGCTGAATGAATGCAAGACACCTCAACTCTCATACTCAAATGCTATGATTCCCCATCCCAACAAACAAAATCTCCAAATCCACCAGTCAACTATAGAAACTCATTCCTTTTACACAAATACCTCGATCCTCAAGTAACCAGCCTACTTCGCTACTACAATCGTTCTCTTAAACATGCTACCCGTCCCGAATTTCTTTCCCGTCAACGGGCAGCGCATCGACATTCGGGAAAGGCCTTCACTCTCCGGCTTGCCCAACGTCATACCACCCAACAATGAGGCGACCGACCTCAAAACTTTCAATTCTAGACCATCAACTTCTTTGAATAAATCCTTGAAGGTTTTTGCCGTCGACTTCGCGTTAGCAGCATCAACAGGAAGCAGGTGCTTGACATACGGCTTGACGAGCAAACTTGCCAGCAGCTCTCGGGCAGATTCGTCGACAGGATTTGTAAAAGCATCTTTGAGCACTTCTTTAAATGTTGAGTTGCAATCAAATGTATCTTCATCCTCGTCATCCTCGTCATCCTCTTTTTCCGCTGCGGCAATAAGTGCATCCTCAAGGTTCTGTTTGACCATTTTGAGAGAGCCGTCGAGTTTTAATGCTTTTACAATCTTAAAAAATTGAATGTATGATCGGACTTTGTCAAAAGGTTTAGATGATTTGCTGAGGATGACGTTGCCACTATACATCCACTGAAGTGCCATATCGAAAGTCTCGACGTCCCACTCATCGAGCGCCATTGTCTTGACTTGTTCTTCATCGCTATCACTCGTGACGGGTGGCGAGCTGATTTTATCCTCGAAGACGTCTGAATAGTAGGATAGAAGTTCTTCGGACACAGTGCGAGTCACCCCACCAGTTGGACTTTTAGAAGAGGATAGAGAGACGACCAACTTATTCCCTCGGAAAAGCCCCGTTTTCCTATAAACAATAAGCAAGGTGATGTTAATATATGGATTAAACACTACTTGCCTATAAAATTCACAAGCTGGAACTTCAAATGCTCCCTGATCTTTACTAACTCTGGTTGTTTTCTTGGCCACTGCATCGATGTTCGAAGGGGGCTTCACCTTGAAATTGTTTGATAGTAAATGGGACATTGAATAGGTAGGTAGAACCTAATGTAATGATCAACCAATAGTCAGTTATGCCCAGAGAATCTTAAATAACAGATTGGGGAACAAAAAAAGACACTACACGTACCGATGTCTTTATTTCTTTCGTAAATTGGTATGGAAGTTGGACTTTGTTTGCCGTATATGATTTATGGGTCAATAAAAAAATGATGATCCGTAGTCCTTGGGTATCGATTCTTAACTAACATGCTGTTTGCAACAATTCTAATACCTAATATGAACTTGTGGTTTGATTGCTGGCATGGAGCCAAAGATATGGTAAGAGATCATCTAGAGATGATAGTCCAGAGAAAGAGCAAGCATCACACACATGCCTAATCATGGCTCCTTCCATGTAAGGTAAACTCCCGGTTGTACCGCGGTAGATTTGGTCGCAGCTCTCGATAATAAGCATGATATTCTCTTGTCACCAATTTTGACAGTCAAACATTCATTCGAAGAATCACAAGATATGGGTTTTGCTTCGAAACCTAGGAGGGCTTTAGTGAAGCAGATTCCCGTCCCAGAACTCCATTTCAGAAAGATATCCGTAGTTCATTATCTAATATTATTTCCCTGTCCTTGTGGGTACCCCGAATAACATAACTCAAGCCAGCGAATGCTCGATGAGCTTCTTGTAACCCCTAACAGCTTCCTCGAGGTCAGAGATTTTCAAATGCTCGTGATCGGAATGAGCCACTAAAATATCTCCAGGTCCATAGAGATACCTCTTGTGGTCTCCTTTCAAGTTTGGAACATCAGTACCGTAGTTGACTGTGATGGTATCAAAGCCTTCCACATCAATGTCACAATGCACTGGTCCATACCCTTGAGTAAACTCGACTTTTAAATCCTGCCCCGCCTTCTCTATAATATCCAAAACTAGCTTTTGTATCTCCTGTGGCGTACCGGCAGCGATCCTGATAGCGATCTTCGCCATTGCGTCTTCCGCAATAACATTTGCCGCAACGCCTCCCTCAACCCTTCCGATATTCAGCGTGGTATTTCCATACTTCTCGCTCCACGGCAAATCCATCCTTCCTAACTCATAAAGCGCCGGTATCAACATCGAATTGGCATTTCTTCCCAATGAAGGATATCCTGAATGTCCAGCTTTGCCCTTCGCAGTAAGATGTATACTCATTATCCCCTTGTGCCCAGCCGCCAATTTCAATTCCGTAGGCTCGCCAAAAATGACTGTTTCCCATGAAAGACCCAGCTCATTGGCTTGCCCCATACCAGCGCCATATGTTTCCTCGCCCACCACAAACAAAAGCGCAACATCCCCTTCACCGATCTTGCCCGCCGAAATAAGGTCCTGATATGCAATAATTTGAGCTGCAATACTCGCCTTTGCATCTACACTTCCTCTACCCCATATTTCATCACCTCGTCGTTCGTATGGCCAATAAGGCGGCACGGTATCGATATGTGATGTCACTAGCGTCCTCGTTCGTCTCTTGTCTCCAATATATGCTAGCACATTCTGGCGCTTCTTATCCGAAGATGACGATTCGACGAAATCCACATCCTGTATTTCCACTGTAAGATTCTGCTTCTTCAGATAAGAAACTAGGAATGCGCCGGCATCATGTTCGTTTCCTGAAGTGGATTCAATTTCGACGAGGGATTTGTGAAGTTCGAGGAGGGATAAAGAGCCTGAGGATGATTCGTCGATGATTGGTTTCTGCGAGTCAAGTGAATGAACCGCATTTATTATTAGAATGAGAGGAGAGAATGTGAGAAGCCTCATGATGAAGATAGTTGTATTTTTGATGAGGTTGAAAAAGCTGTGGAAGGGAGCTCAATGCTTCGGCGAATGACATTGCACTATTGACATTACACAATTGAGCGACCAAAAGATGATCTACCGATGAAAAGCCGAATAATGCAGCACGTGTGGAGAGCAGGACTTTTGCTGAAGAAACATTCTGAAGATAAGTAGTGAGCATGCCAACTCATAAGGCCAATCCTCTTGGCTTGATACATTTAAAAGATAAGAACTTATGTGGTATCATCATTAGAAACAGTACTACAAGAATATAATCTTACAACGCCGCGATTATGCCGCTATCTTAACTCCTTCAAAAGCATCTATTAGACTTTTTGGCGGTCCCTCATTCATCGCCATCTTTTCTCCAAATTCGGGGCTATCTTCCCTTACTTTGAAACTGTATCCATGCACCCAGTATGTCTTCTGAGGGACTAATGCAGCTTTTCTTAGCTCTTCTATGTTCTTTTTGGCATCCATACTGATGCACAATGCGGAGTCGAGTTCTTTAATCCCAGGTTCCTTCAGCACTGCTAGAGCAGCAAGACCTAGATACGAGTGATAGATATCTGGTAGATCTCCTGGTGTTTTCCCAAATCCACCAATCATATGTTGTGTTTTCTCGAATAGAAACCTTCGAGATCCATCTCTGTTGATAACGTTGCGGTGCCCGAGCATGTTTAGAGAAGCTCCAACCCAAAAACAATAACAAGTATCAACCTTCTTATTGCACCGCCCATTGAAGCCAACGAATGTAGAGTCAACAACCGGTACAAAATAATGGTCCGATGCCGCTTCTTTATGATTATTTTCATCTCCTTTCTTTTCTCCATCATACGATGTTTGCCTTAATGCTAGCCATCTAATAGTCTCCGGCAGGTTCGTGAGACCAGGTAAAGTGGGGTTTGAATTTGACAAGTCGGTAGGTTGCGAGGAGGGGTGTTTCGGCAGCCTATTGAGAAGGGATAAGGATGCTATCGCACAATAGGTATACCCAGCATGCGCCTCATGCTGAGCACTCTCTGAGATTCCCCCATCATATGTCTGCCCAGCTCTTAAATGCTCTACCAATTTTTCCACATCGATATCATCGTCTCCCATCTGCTCATGCGCATCTTCAGTCAATATCCATCGAATTGCTGTAGCCACATAGCAGTACCTCATATCTCTCCCACCTTGTATTTTTCCATCTTCTGTAACAAATTCGCCAAAACTTCCATCTTTCCTCTGCAATCTTTTCAACCATCGCAAACACTCTCTTCTCTTCACATCCACTAATCCGCCCACGAAACTTAGACTCAGAATAGCAAAAAAAGTCGCAGCTAAATTCGCAGGATCAACATCCCTTTTCCCATGCCCTACATCCGCATAATATATATCGGGAAACCTATGATTAGTAGAACCACAAAAGCCTCCAAAAGGATGTTGGCATCTTAGAATCCCAGCTCGTATAGACCTGCGTTGCGACTCTGGAAATGTAGATGCGCCAACATTAAGTAAATCGAGAGCGGAAAGTATGAAGAAGCCAAGAGTCATGCGCGTGGAATCGGTGCTGGTATAAGCAGTAGGTAATAGAGATTTCAAACATCTTTGCCAATACTTGATATGTTTAGCAACCACCAACTGAGGCTCTCCCATCTCGACAGGCTTGTTAAAACGCAAAAAGGTTGTCTCTTCTCATCTGATGCTTTGACGGGTCGCAACTCAAGAGATGATGGACCTCGGAACATTTTCTAAATATCCCTGCTTCGGATCGGAAGAACTACAACGCCTATATCAATTAAAGTTTTTAAGGGTAGCATCTGGCCTTGGAACTTTTATGGATGTGATCTTTTGACCAAAAAATCGTCCAGCTCATCCAGCTAGCCTTCACCCTTATACATACTATCCCTTTCTCCTTCAAATCAATCTTTGGAGAGCAAAATATTTTCAACATGGGGATAATTTCAGGAGCAACAATCATTACCTCTCTTTCTCTTTTCCATATCACCCTCGCGTTCTTTTTCATTACAAATCCAGTTGCAATTGCTGAGCAGTCGCTGGTTTTTATTATGGGTGAATCCATGGGAATGGTAAGTTTCACTTCCACCTCCGAAGTTCCGATGAATTGATATGCGCGACAAGCTCTGCATGAGAATCTGCAAGAAATATATACTAATATCCAACATGATAGCCATTTGAACGCTCCTTCGACCACCCGTCCGCACCCATATCATTTCTCGGAATAGTATTCCTCTTCCTTGGTATCACCGACCTAGTTTCCGTATCCATGCCTGAAGATATCACTCAATATCACTGGGGAACTCAAGGTTCGTCACATTATACATCTTTCATCCACGCCCAAAAATCAAATCTAACATACCCTTCCGCAGCACCTATCCGATTTTCCATCTCCGCCGGCCTAGCCTTGTATTCCTGGCTCTTCTCCTCCTCCTCCCCTATGCTCACCTCCCGTAGCTCTTACCGCAGTGGTGGCTGGGGCGAGGGTCTTAAGAACCGCATCATTTTTACATGGGCTTTTATTGAAATGATGGCTTGGTTCTGGGTTTTCGTTACTTTGAGGGAGGAGCGACAGCAAATTGCGATTAAGAAGGCAGAAAAAAAGGCTGCTGAAGAGGATAGGATGTGATGGTATTTGATGCGCTTTTTTTAACATGAAATCTGTGCTTATATGCAGGTGGATTGAACATAATGTAACGTGATATGAACGTCAGTTTGGGAGGAATCTTTGATAAATGCGTGAACGTGATGTAAGTAGAGGGCTGAGAAACCTCGGCCAACTACAGTCCATCTACAAGTCATTTTAGAGATATATAGATCACTGCATATCCGTATTTTTGACATGTATCTGCATCGCCGCGAATTTTCCTTGCAAACCTTTCTCGCCACCCCTAAGCCTTCAACATTCCCAGTCCAGTAACCGACTCTCTCCAGCCCTCTACCACAAACCCAGCCCATTCTTCTATGAAATTCTCCCCTACCAAACTCCTCAACTGCTCCCCCGAATCTCCCACCTCCATAGTTTCTAAAGCCCGATCAATCCACCCACTTTCATCCAATCCATTCTTAATTCCCTTTGTCTTCTCAGCTACTGCTTCCATTACCAATTTCGCGCTGTCAACCAAAGCTTTATTCTGCTCCATCTGATATTTATGAACTTTGAGATCTTTCTGCGCAAGGAATTTCGTGGCATTGATGATGGTGGATGCAAGATCATAGGCTGTGTAGAGTGTATGGAGAGTGCCCCACAAAGCTGGGGTTGCGTTTTGAGCTTCTTCGATAAAGGAGAGATGTTGTTCTAGTTTTTCGCAAAGGGATTTATTGGGGGTTTCAAGTGAGGTTTGGAAATCTGCAGCGGATGATGCGGTGGGGTCGCAGGCTTTGGTTATGATGGAAGCGAGATGGGTGTATGCCTCGAGGGCTGAGTTTTCAGAGCGTGTCAAAAAGAATCCGCCTGGGCTGGCTTTGATTAATCCTGCTTGTTTGTGCAACTCGGTTGATACTCGAGAAAGGATCTCTCTAAAAGAGGAGAGACCGATTGGAGTAGAAGTGGATTCTGGACTTATTACGGAGATCAATTTCTCAACAAGCAGGTCTACACGGCTTCGGTTGCTCTGGGCGGAATTAATATGCTGCAAGCGAAATTTTGATACGAAAACTTACAGATGGACTTGGTGCAAACCGGGTCAACTCCTCAAGCCCCGTGCCCAAGGTAGACTCATAGTCCGGAAATGAAGTATAGTCATTGGAATCCGAGAATTTATCCAACATCTCCGGGTGTTTCGCTAGCCACATGTTAGATATATTTTGATTGTCAACAATAGACCGGGCAAGCTTACGAAGAATGTCAAAAACGTCAGAGGGCGCGTCCTGCTTTAAGAGCCGAGATATCTTTGTGGTCTCTACAGCAGAAGATACTGCCGATATTGTGTTGGTAATAATGCTAGAAAACTCTTGGAACTGGAATATTGTGTTGTAACTTCCATGCTCAAAAGCTTTCCAGATATTATTAGAAACTTGGTGGCGGCATTTCCTGTACACCTTTCTTTGATTCTTGAGATGGTCCACGGGCTTCAGATTCTCAGATGAACCGTCCGGGGCAGTGGGGAATGGATGTGGATGCAGGGAAGAGATCCTATCAAGTATAATGTAACCTAGAGTATCAAGCTGTATCTGCTTCAAGCTCAGGTGCAGATATGCTTTCATAGCTTGTTGACCGCAGCCAAGAGAAGAGTAAATTCTGACCAAAATCAGTGCAAAGTCGGAGTTCGATTTAGACTTTGACCAGCCATATTCAAGGAATAATGCTGCTTGGAGAGCATACGCAATTTTCTTGCTATTGAGAGGTCCTTCGACATCGCTAGAGCCAGAGAGAGAGAGTTTTACCAGGCACATTGCCGCTAATGTGCAGAAATCATCGGCAGGGTGCCTATCTGTAGGAAGAAGAGATTTGGAGACTCGGTCATCGCCCATTGCAGATGCGTAAGCCGCAATGGAGTTTTTGGAGAGTTGCTGGAGACACACATCACAGTATACTTCGCAAGGACTGGAGCAGTACGTGCAAATAAATGACTGTTGACCAACTTTGTGGAGAGGGTTTGACCGGCGTTCGTGTTCGGGGATACTGCTCATTATAAGATAATTCAATTTGTGAAGATTAACACATCTTGTCATATCATTTGCATTGTCGAACTATATTATAAATCAGAAAAGTGTTGGCGGATCAAGGTTTTAGGGTACAATTACTTCGTTTTTAGAGATTGATAGAGCTTTGAACTCAGACTCCACATCATTTTTCTTCGCTTTCTTGCCGAACTGAAGTCCATTTCCGAAAATCTCGAGCAGTTTAATCCTTTCCTCGGTTTGCGACAGCTCCAAGTAAGGTCTGAGATCGCTATAGGCTGTGGTAGCATCACCAAAGTCCTGCAAATACTTGACAATTGCAGTCACTCTAGGGTACTTTTCCACGTCTTGTCCCGAATACTCACTAGCAAATGGGGTAGAAGAACTCTTAAAGGTAAAGTCAAGCCAGGCTAAAGATGCATTTCGTCGCCAAGTCTTGTCGATTCCGGATGTGGGATCCAGATGAGCTGCAATCTCGTTTGAAACACTGTCTAGAGCTCTGATTTTGTAAGTTTTTGTCCCATTTTTGATATCATAGTACTTACGAGGGGTTCTGCAAAGCGAGAGCGGAGCGTAGATACGCTTGCCATACGGCCCAATCAGCCATTCTAGCCTCGATGATTTGTCCGCGTTCATCCTTCGTGCGTGATCGTTTAAGAAGACTCCCAGTTGTTTCGAAAAGTTGTTCCCAGTGCTTAGATGCTTCCATGAGCTGTAATTTATTTCTCCATAACTCCCAATCCCCTTTAGCTACTATTGACTCGGGTCCAAGAGAAGGCTCATTCAGATACTTTAACTGATCTTCTAATTTACCATGTGCAGCAGTGATTCGCTGTAGAAGTAACAACTCCTGTGGTGTATGTATTGCGCGAGTCGGAAGAGACTTTGACCTCTAAAATCATAAAATTTGTCAACGTCAGTAAAAATGAGTGGCAGAAGCTTACATACATCTGCTTGTATTGTAGCGGTGGCAAGTTTACTAATCTGGCCAAAGGCCAAACGGCCCCATAGAGTTCTTTTTTCAATAGGCAGATCGGTCGACATCTGGTGACAAGTAAGCAATCATGCTCTAGAAAATGTTCTTGCCAAGTACCATTACTCACCGATCTTAGGAACAAGGTAGAGATATTCCAGAAAACGTATTGATGTTTACTGGGAAATGTTTTCTCAAGACTACTCGCAATCTAGCCAGCATTTATTAGCATTCTCGTGGCGAAGAGTGTGACCGCTTGAAATACCTGTTGAGCATGTTCCCAGTCGCGTTCCGACAAACAGGCCTTGAAAGACTTCAGTGCGGAATCTTCCTGTTTGGGATATGCTTTGACACACTGCCATCGTAACTCTCCAATCGTCCTTGCCCAAGTTGATCCAGCCTCTGGAATGGCATTAACCAAAGCATCATCGTACAGATCAATGTCTTCCTGATCCGTGATAACAACTTTCTTAGTGACCAAATCTTCGAGATGGGGGAGTACGACATCTCTCTCCGACTGAACAGACGACCGCGACCTGATATAAATCTTGAATGCCTGGAAAGTTGCTTAGTTATAATTGTGAGGTAGAATAAGTATGGGTCACGTGAAGAGGGATGATTAAATTCGTAACGAGGAGGCCTTTAATCTGAAGTGATTTTCACCATTCACACGTACCTCTAAATGAGATGTCGTTTTTTTGGCCAGCCTCTTGTCAACTAATTTCAGTGCTTGCTTGAAATTGCCAGCCTTAATAGCAATCCAAATGGGGACATCTTGACGATCATTGAGTGACCTGTCAGCCATATCTCAAATGTTATAGGCCAACCAAGATATGTCAAGGGCAATAGCTAAATGAAATATCTTCAGAAGATGTGCAACTGATGAATTAGATATATGCAGATGCAGATGCAGGTTGCAGTGGCTTGCACGAATACAAGTTTAGAAACAAGCACAATCTTGTTACAATTCAATCAATATGAACAAATAATTTTTTTGGTGGTTTCACCATTCGATTTCCATTAGCGAGAAAGAACAACCAAATTCCTAGCGCTCCAAACCATCTCAAAAATCACTTTGGCAAACAATAATGAAAAGTTTATGACGAAAAGTCTTTACTACTTGTATATTGGAAGTAGATGATGTTTTATGTTATGTTGTCTGATATCATGGTATTCTACGTTCAAAGGATGCTTATTCAATAAGTATTGATGAAGTATTTGAAATTTGAGAATAGTAATATCTATTCAGATACTTTTATAGTAAGGTTACTTTGCAATCAATAAAGAATGCATCAAACACGAGCACCCCCCCCCCCTTTTTAATCTCGAGAGCGGAGTTGTCTTGGTGCTTCAAATTCTTGCCTCACACCTCCTCACCCCTCCTCCTCATCCCCAATACATCCACCCCTCCACCCCCACACCCTTTTCAACAACCGATATATCACATATCACATACAAGACAAGCGTAATGTTTCCTTATGAAAACCACCCCGCCTTCCTCTTGGATTCCTTTCGTTGCTCGATCTAGAAATAATATCAGTAAATGGTTAGCTGACCTAACAGAAAAGATTTCGATGTATACCCATTGCTTCTTGCAGTCTCGATATGCTCTTTCGAATAATCAGTACGTGATCCTTGTATGTAAGAAGTTTGTAAAAGCTTGTGACAACCCCAAGGAAATCTGCAGTTCCCTTCTTCCCAATTGTTCATTGGATATCAAGGATCCACATAAAGCTGAACTGTTACCGGCACCTCTACCTCCTTCCTTCCTTACTAAATCCTGGGGAAAGACTTACTGGAAATAGTCCGTACACATATCTCTATCCCCTCCATTTCGAGCCAAACATTTCAAACTTCTCGAAGCAGCTTCTTGGCAAGGATCAAAGTATTCTCCGGGACGTTTGCTTGATCAGAAAATTAGTGTCTTGAATTCTTTTTTCTCCCCTCGCCACAATCAGTCGACATGAATGAGATGGCTTATCAATACCTTTCAAATTTCTGACTTGTCTCTTGGTTCCATGGGTTATCTGTAGATTTATCTGATGACATGATGTATTTTTGCTGTAGTGCAGATTGAGATGATATGGAGATGTTGGTGGTTGGAATCTTTTGAAAGTTTACCACTGGTCGCCCTTCTACGGAGTAAGCTCTCATACTCAGGAAAAGTCAAAGCTTCTTACTTCCAGAAGTCCCGACTGCCGATTCCCGATTCGCGATTCCCCCATTGCTCAATGCCGATGCTGATGCCGACCAGCCGAGACGGAGATCACATGTCAACACCTGTGCTTTTCTTTCTTATCAATGAGCAAGGGTTTCTTATCGGCGTACATATCGGCAATTTTGGAACCATTCCCATTGATCTCTCTATCTCTCTTAGCTCTTAGCGACGTAGCACAAAATATCTTTGGCCAGTTAGTGGAGCTCGTCTCGTCTATCCCAAACCATTTCTTCCCTTCCCTTCCGAACTGTCCGACTCTTGTTCTTACAACCTTACAACCTTCCTTCCTTCCTAAAACCTTCATTTTCATCCCAACCTTATCAGGCCCGCGATAAAAACTAGTAGTGAGATGCTTATTACACGTATGCAGCAGCAATTTCGACAGGAAGCCCAATATGCGACAAAATGAAAAAAATCCACTATCAACTCAATATCTTCCGCATCACTTACTGAAATGGATACATACTTGATCCGTCAAGTCCCTACGCGACAGAGCTACAGTTACGTTAAATAGACTCAATCTACTAGGAACTTCAGCTCTTGGTAGAAGGAGTATGTACTTTACCAGGACTTCCTTTCGAAGGCCCCCTTCCACACAAACTATCCTCTCATTGCCAATGTTGTTATGGCGACCGTGTCAAATTCTTGTCAAGGGATGATGTTGATCACAAGACATTATCTCTTTTGGAGGGTTGAACGGTCTTGGACCATCACCAACGGTAGATTATTGAGACGAAATTTTATACTACTTTAGTAGTAGCACAGATGCGAACTTATTCCAATTAAGAAGCTCATTATGTTCGTGTTCAGCATTTTTTCAGGATTGGTTACAATGATAGCTTTTAAGTTTGGTACAGAGAAACAATAGAGCTCGATGTTACTCATCCTATTACGACCTTATTACCGCGACTTTCAATTACGACCCCTCACTGCTTCTCTTTTTTTCCCTTGTTGATGTTTTGGTCTTTTGTCTTTTTGCCGGATGCTCTAAGAATGCTATATTTGATAGATGTCTACGTCTGCTAACGGCTCAATGCATCAAGTGAAGCATGCCAAACATAGCCGATAATGCTAATAAGCGTTTTTGTGTTCCATTTCGGGTCATCATTTCCAGTGGTCTGAGATCAACTCGTGTGATGCATTAGCCCTCCACGCCTATCGAATTCCTCCACTTTTGATTCTACGTGTCTCCACAATTGGTCGCCGCCCTTTAAACTTTGGTAATTTGTACTCCAATTATGCATCGTCAGCTGCAAAATCATATCGCTGATGACGCTTGAGCATGGAACTAGTATACAATTCCCTCGTTCCTGTGGCTGATTATAATGTTAAGTAGCTCACTGATTGGGCGTTGTGGCCAATCGAAGATTGAATCGCTACGTTATCTTGTGCCCATCTATCATTCGTGTTGTTTCCACTATCCATTTGCAGAAACACTTTCCATGCAAGTGTATCTCAGTTATGGTACCCTGCATTCATACCCCCCCTGAGCAACGCTATGTTAAGTCGTCCTAGTAGAACATATCAATTCTGCTATTCGGGCTAGGCCTGGGTATGTCGATCGACCAGTCCGGACGTTTGTCAACGATAAGGAGTACGCTGGAGTGACGATTGCACCCAAGCTATCCTGAAATTATCTCCACATTCCCCGTCCAAAGCAATCTGGGAAAGGAAAACTCGCTGCCAAAAAAGGTGTGGAGGAGCAGAGCAAGGGCAGCCAGGATCGAAGCATCGAGGAAGTGCAAAACTCACGGAGGATTGTTGGTAGTGTAAAGTGATGGTTGGTTGACAACCGTTGCACCGAGAAATAACCACACAAACGTGAATCGGACTTCATTCGTGAGGCATTGAAACATTGCTCATAAATATAAAAGAACTGTCTCCCTGGAGCCGATACTCACAACAATCATCATAACATCTTTCATACATCGTCTATTGTTTTGTGCTATAATAACATCCATCAGCTCAGTTGGCAAGTTCTTATCTATTTCCCCTCAGATATATTCAGCTAGTTAGTATATCCACACTCCTTTTTATCGTTCCAATGCGTTGTCTGCAATGCACGATGCACCGACTCTTTCTTCACGCCTTTCAAGATTGCTATCTAGAATTCAGACAGGCATTCAGTGAATTGCGCACAAAATCAATTGAGACTGAATCTGGAGCTTAAGACGTGGTGATCGAGCTGGCAGTGCGTCAAACTCTGGTTAAATTCCTCGCTTCTCCTTATCCGTTCCGAAGGCTACTCTCTACTTATGGGCTACATGGCCCTTTAAGCCCACCAAGTCTTTGTGTTTTTTTATGTATCCGTCTGACAGTCAATAGTAGTGAATAATAGCCCTGGATCTCTATTTCTCCAATCTCCTTTCCAATCTAAGAGCTTTACACTACAACGCCACGCTACCTTAGTACCTCAACAAAATTTTCGACAATCAATTCAGCCTTCAAATCTTCCCAGCCTTCCTCCATACATCTATAAATCAACACAGCAAATATGGCGACCATCGACGTGAGCTACCAACCAGGGACTCCTGAGCCAAACTTATTTCCCAAAATGGCCAACTATACTTCCTCAAAAGCAACCCAAGACAGCCTCAAAAGATCGTTCGCCAAATACTTGGCTTCAGAGCACAGCACTCAAGCTGTCGGAAAACTTTTCCACCCCGAGAGTCATATTCAATATGAAGAACCTAGCTACATCCATTCGATGGAAGAGATTGGATACTCTGCCACAAGTGGTGTATCCCCCATTGCTGTCTCCGAGCCTTTTCGTCTCTTTACCGAAGATGCTGTCAACATTATGAGAGAAGAGATTTTCGACAAGGAAGTTCAAGAGAAATACAGCTACACTTCAGATATCGCCCCTAAACAGCTTCGTGGATATGCTCCTGAGTAAGTTTCAAATGTATACCCTCATATTGAGATTGATCATTCGACTAACGTACCTTCTTCCACAGTCACGGAAAGTTCATCTACGAGGCTTGGAAACACCCTGAGACACTTGCAATTATCTCTAAAATCGCTGGTGTTGATCTTGTTCCGGTTATGGACTACGAGATTGGCCACATCAACTTGTCTGTTCCAGGTAAAAGAAGGGACCATGACAGCAGTGCTTTGATCAGCGAGGAAGATGAAAAGCCAATCGTTGGCTGGCACAGAGATAGTTATCCATTCGTTTGTGTTCTCATGATGAGCGACACAACAGGAATGGTAGGTGGCGAGACTGCTTTGAGAACTGGATATGGTGATATTAAAAAAGTCCGCGGTCCATCAAAGGTAAGATTGCTCAGTTACTCCAATTTAAGTACATGTATTGATATTGTTCAGGGATGCGCTGTAGTATTACAAGGTCGCTACATTGATCATCAAGCTCTGCAAGCTTTTGGCGGACAAGAAAGAATCACCATGGTCACCTCATTCCGTCCACGATCCCCACGTGTCCGCGATGACACCGTCCTCACCACCGTCCGACCCATCTCCAACCTCTCCGATTTATATGGACAAACGGTCGAATATCAATTAGAGAATGCCGAGGCCCGTATCAGAATCATGCTCAAGGAACTGCGCGATTCCATGAAAGCTGGTGCCACCAGCGCTAAAGCCATCAAAAAGTTCCTCGACTTCGAAATCGAACAACTCACCCATCTCAACGCAGAAATTGTCGATGAATCACTTGTGACGGCTGGAAAGCTGGAAGAAGTCTGCGCCGAAGCTGCGAATCCTAATAAGAAGGCCAGAGCTCAGTGAGTGGTTGGTAATAATGAAGGCTAGGCTATTAATGACGTTGATACGAATTCCTTTTGTTTATATTCCCTCGTTAGCGCCAATCATTCGGAATTGAAGAACATTCTTCTGGATTTTGGATTAGTCAAAAGAGCGTGCTAGTTGCAGATTAAATACTTCCTTTTAATCTGTTGCTTGTTTGACAATTTTTGGCTTCGAAATTTTATATTTCATTCCTTAGTATATAGTATTTTATAAACTTTCACCAGTTTGCATTTTTGATTTGATGGTGATCGATGTTTTGTGAGATTGAAGATTAGTGGTGGGAGATTTCGAGCGGGGTGGTTGTTCATCATTGGTCAGTTGGGTGCCACGTATATGCATCCACACGCGGAGAACCAATCCAGCGTCGACATCAGGTTGGATTATGTATTTATGTATTAGGTACGAAGTACAGAATGGAGAGGAAGTGTACGGACTAGTGTTTGGGGAGCTCGAGTATGGGGAGGAACAAAGAGGATGAACTAGATCTACTCTGTAGAGAGCTGGAGTTGGTATACGATTGCTTGGTGATAGATATTGTATTAGCTGAATAGGTACTCGAGTACCTAGAGATTGATATTTAAATTGTTGTTATTACTCTAGATTTGCATCGAGTATATTTTGTTCTTTGACGATTTATAAAAGGAAATTCTTATTATAATAATATTGATATATTTATATTTTTTATATTAACTTTAATATATCGAATATAACAACTAAATAGAATTATAAATCACTTTTGTAGATATAAAAAGATATTCAATAGGTAGATTATTGAATTCTTATTATCAACTCAAATAATCTTGAGATTGAAATATGAGGGTTTAAATGAATGAATTCACTTGAATATCGTAGTAGGGCCAACTAAAGGACCGCTAAAGTTCGTTTCATCGCTCCATCTTGCCACTAATCAAATAATTCTGCTAGTGTGTTGAGCTTTGGCCAAGACACCCCTGCTGGTACGGGTGAAAGCCGAATGATTCTCGCGCTAGCACACGTGATCATCATCCCCGTCTTTTTGGTAGTAAGGCTAAGGCTATCTTCGCGGGATGCAATCAATTTGTGTGAACAGCATCGACCTTCATAATCCAGCATTGACTCTTCCACTACCACCTAGAGCTTACGCTAGAAGGCACTTTCCGCGCTTTCAAAGATAAGGCGCTTTTTTTCCAAGAACTCAACGGAGAAGCCAACCTATTTTCATTGCTGGCTTGACTGCCCATCTCCTCATCTTCCATCTCGAACGGGATTCCAAACCTGTTTCCGAACAAACCGACCATACCGAAGTTCACCATGGAACCCTCATCCTCTCCTACCATGTCCAGAGCTCCGTCAAACCATGGATCTCGTATGCGCGAGTCCACCGTCAAAAGTCGGGAGGCTACACCCGCTACCATGAAAGTCCAAACTATCATAAGCCTCGAAGATGAAGAGTCAGTTCAAAATGATTCACAGGTTCGTCTGAAAGATTCACATTCTGTAGCACACGCTAATGTATTCTTTAGCTTGCTCTGGGATTCAAAGACGACCTAATATCCATGAGAAAATACCTAACGTGCTCTATCTGCGTTCAGCTTCTTTACGAACCATGGATCTTACAATGTGGTCATACATACTGTTATAATGTCAGTAGGCTTCAGGAACTTGAACATTTGAACAGGGCTGATGTGAAAATAGTGTCTGTGCCAATGGTTCATTCCGAATAGGAGGAAGAAGACATGCCCAGAATGTCGCGCTCCGGTGAAGCAGATACCAGCTCCAGCTTTCCTTGTAAGAAAGTCTTGGGAACGTCATATCCAGAATTAATGTGTACTAATTAGCCCTAGGTAAAAAATCTGGTCGAGATATTTATCAATAGAGGTCAATTAATGCCATATGACGAGACGGTAGAACAGCACAAAATAAATAATGCCGAAGTAACTGAAATGGTAGAAAAGGATAAGAATAGCCCGGAAGGATTATTCGGGGGTTCATTTCCAAAACGTCATGGGGAATTATGGCGCGATGAAGCCGATGGGGTCATGCGATGTCCTTCCTGTGGGCATGAGCATGAGGGCGGTCCAACGTGCGATATCTGTGGTGCGGAGTTTGACGACATTTACGGCTTTAGTGATATGGATGACGACGGCGATCTTTCGGATATTGACGTTGGCTACGATGAAGATGCAGAGTTGGAGATTGGAGCCGAATTTCAAATGGATGCCGACAATATTGCCAATCTCGCCCACATACGCCATAATCACCGCCACTATGCTTTTGGTGGTCCAGCTCACCAACATATTCTCAATCATTACCACGCTCATCATCTTGCCATGGATGATACGGAGGACGACTCGGAAGATGTCACCAATTCCGATACCAGTAATCAGGACAATAGTGAAGATGAAGATGCTGGGTCACTTGAAGATTTTATTGCACCAGAAGACGATGACAGCGAACCTATTACCCACCAACGTCGGGTAAATAGAGTGGTTACTATAATATCAGATGAAGAAGAAGAAGAAGAAGATGAAGATGAAGATGATGAATCCGAGGATGAAGGTGGTGCTATTACGAATCGTCGACGACGGCGACCTGGCTGGACCCGCTCCTCCGAAAACCCCTCTAGATCTATCTCAATTTCGGAGGATGGAAATGGTAGCAGTACAAATGGTTCGGAGTTTGGTGACGATGATGCTCATGAGACGCGCATGAGATTGAGAGCATCAGGTGGCTGGAGTCCATTGGATGAAGGAGATGAAGAAGATAACAATGGTCTCCCTCATGATGATTATCGTGGTTATGCTACAGCCGAAGACGAAAGAGCTTCAGATGAGAGCGATTCGGAGACAATTGGTAACCCGAATTCCGATGTGGAAGACGATGATGATCGATCTCGGCAAGGGCTCTCAGAGACACCACGTTATGGAAACGCAGACTTTGAACAATTCCACGATGATTATACTTCCAGCATTGATGGGGATGCCACACCAATCGATTACCGCAGAGACAGAGATGATGAATCACACAATTACGGTAGCGAGAGCGAGAATCGTTACGAATATGACACTGACGGGGACCATTCAACCAATATGGATCGGGATGGTGACACTGAAATGAGCGTGTCTCCAAGTGTATCACGTTCTAGTCGAGATTTGAGCGTGGAAAGTAACTATGGCGAAAATCTTGGTGTTGCTAATGAAATGGCTGAGGTTGATGATTTGTCAGACACCTCTATCGGCTTTGGTTCACGTCGACAACCAAGACGAAATCCCGTTGTTCAGCAGTACGACCCAAGGATAAGCATGTTGTTTGCGGAACATCAAAACACTGTGAGGAACGCTCAAAACCCCGAGGATATGAGTCCTTGGGGAGATGATCTCAATAGAAATATTCGTGTGGAGCCGGCCTCTAGGAGTCGCCGCCGAGGTCAAAACCATCATCAAGCCCTGCCAATAAGCAACAATGGCGCCAGAAACAGTCATCATCGCATTATACAACCCCATGGCCTCGACAGAGTAAGAATATCTCGAGGTTCCCCACCACGTGTCATACCCGTCTCTAGCAGGAATAATCGCTTGCAGAGGCAGTATCCAATGTAGAAAGGTAGAACAAAATGATGTGGCGTTTTGGGACAACTTCTAGGCTCTTATCCTAGCGTGGCTGGGCTGGCTGGGTAGGAAAGGGAGTTTGGGGATCAATACCATGACGGGAACAGAGAGAGATATGGGTGGTCTGGCGTTAGTCGATGTGAAAAGTAAGTCTCATGCATCTAATCTAATTGCTGACGTGAGCTGTATCTGTCTCTGTCACTACATACTACATAGGTTACAAATCAGGAAATTATGCTAAAATAGTTGATGGTCAAATTCTTATGTGAGAAAGGAAACTTTTATCCTCGTATATGTTTATGTGCATGTATTCATCATCTTAATCTACTCATTCTCAAGACGTGATTGATTGATCGACGAAGCATAAATCAAAATCAAAATCGAAATCATAATCAAAGTTATATTAAGCTAAGCTATATTAAACTAATTATAATTGAGTGAGTGAGTAAGTAAAAGAAGATATAAGATAAGTTTGTTATTATCAAAGTTAAAAATCAAAACAGTAGTTATCAGATATATAAACATAAATATAAATATATTCTTTTTAAAAGATTAAATTATTTATTTATTCAAAAGTAATAAAGTCTTGAATACATATATATATATTTAAGATTTAATAATTATAGTATTATAGTATTAAAATATATAACTTTCATCTGTTAGTTTTATACAAGGGTATATAGACACTGGCATGTATATATATAATGGGAAAAGAAAGAAAAGGAAAAGATTTCTTTTAAATTCTTTTCCTGGTCTCCAAACCTCACCCCTCTTTCCGCATCCATACGCTCCCCTCCGCTTTCCCCATTATATAACATCACCTCTCCCTCCTCCCTCCATCTCGCTGCAATATTGCTTTATTATCTCCTCTCATCTTCTTTTCCCCCCCCCCTCAATGCTCATGCCCCGCCCTTCCGTCTCCTCCCCAGCCCTCCTCTGTCCTCTCAACTATACACAAATATTGGTATCAAAAGCTTGCTACTTGAGAAAAAATAAAAAATTTGAAAAAACGAACACGAATCGAAAAAAAAGAATACAAAAGGAATAAATGCTGTAGCGTGCAGAGACATTTTGAAGTAATAAACACAAGAAAGGTTTTAAAATAAATGAGAATAATAAAGTAAGTATGTGAGTATGTGAAGAAGAGAAGAAAAAAAAGTGCTGGAAACAATTAAAACAACGCTTCTATGTATAAATCGACCAATGCATTCCATCCGTCCGTCCATCCATCCATCCATATGCGCTATTTGTTGCTCGCCATCTATGATGTAAGATGGGCGAGGGAAATTAACTTTAAAAACAAATTGTACAAGAGAATTATGTACACTATCTGTACATGCATATCACATCGCATCAAATCACGCTCAAACCCATCCATCCCCAAAAGACAATACACCCTTAACCCCTTAACCAAAAGCATTCTTGCTCCAATCTTCTTCTATACAGCTCCATTAGTAGGCGTCTTCTCTCTATCTGACTCCTCAATTGTATCATCGAGTCTTAACATATCACCTGGGGTAAAGACCATTTCTTCCGTTTCAGCCGGGCCGACTACGGGAGTAAAGACATCAACTTCTTCGATTTCCTCTTCATCTTCTTCCTGGATAATTTCGCCGCTTCTTCTGCCTGCTAAACTGGCGCTTCGGCTATGCGAACCTGTTCTTGCGTGTCCGTGGCCGTGTCCGCTGCTTGATGTGATGGGTGAGCTAGTGTTAAGTGCAGGCCCTTTGAATACATTCTTTTTCCGTTTTGCGAAGACAAGGGGGGCACCGAATGCACTATTGCTACCACCCCATGAAACACCTTCGTTGAAACTTGATAGCGGAGTTTGTCGAACGACGCGAATGTTGGAAGGGAATGTGCCAAGGGTTGGGGTTGCGGGGAGGACTTTGACGGAGTGGTGAGGGCTACGAGTAGGTAGCGATATCTTTGAGGCAGATCCATTAGACGAAGTCGATGAAGCCTTTGAATGTGTGTGTTGATGCATTATGCTACGTACAGACGAAACGGAAGATGATGTGGATTTCCTTCCTCGCAAACCACTACTTGGCCGACGTTGGAAAGTTGAGCGAGGAGTCACGGGAGAGGGAGATAACGAATGCCGTTTGGTGCTTGGCGTTGCATGCATTCTTGCAAAAGGGGGCTGCCCGCCTAGTTGTGGTAGCGGGGCACGTGTCATTGTAGGTGACTTTGAAGTGACTGGTCGCGGACTAGGGTCTTTTGGACTGGTTGAGTCGTCAGCAGCCTTCTCGCGGAGATCTGGTGTTGAGCGACTAGCTTTTGTCTTCTTTCCAGGTGACCTGGCACGCCTGGCAGAGTCCAGAAGCCAGTGCTTCCAATTTTGCAATTGATTGATGAAAGCATGCTGGTGCTTGCGACGTTCCTGGGGAGGTTTGGCAATGCCATTAGTACTGGGGTGTAGAAAATCATGATTGGAAGTAACCAGCTGCAATGTGCTTCCACGTGACCGGGCACTCCGCAGAGTGCCTTCTTTTGGAGGGGGAATTGGGCGCCGGTGTCGAGATGAGCTTGCAGAGCGAGTAGTGTCCTTTTCAAGTGGCGGAGGAGGCGTTTGAACATCGGGTGAGGAGAACTGAGAGTGTTCGGGTAATCCAGGTAAATCGGTCAGGATCAGATCCGGATAATGGGCACTTCGCCTTTCCTTCCTCCCTCTACTCCTAGGTGGATCGCTAATCCTTAGTGGCTGCCCTTCTTCATCGACTCCCGTTAAAATAGGCGTCATTTTTTCCAGGCGGCTACTCGCAGCACTTAGTCTTCTTGAGGATCGAATCTCCGCCTCTCGTTCCTTGCGTTTTCGTTCCTTTCGAATCTGCTTTCTTTCTTCCTTTTCGAGCAGAAGAGCCCACCAACCTGCTAGAGCATCGCATCGCTGAGCTAGTACATTTTCAATAACCTGGTCGATATCTACACCAGCACTTCGCATCCGTTCCAAGGTCTCTTTTTCTAATGTCGTGGTGAAAGGTGCCGCTCTCTGTAGTTTCAAAATGGCTTGCTGTTGTGGCGCATGCTCAGCAAGAAAAGGATGAGTGAGGATATCAGACAAGGCAGGTCGTATCAAAGGCCTCTTTGACAATAGAATGCCCAACAAATTTCGCGCGTCGGCCGTGAGATGATCCGGCCATTTCGGTTCTGTGGTCAAAATCCTGGTCCTTGTTACAGTATCGTCGTCGTCGTCGAATGGTAGCTCGCCGCATAGCAAAGCGTATAGAATGACGCCTAAACTCCAAACATCAACCTTTTCCCCGGCATACTTTTCTCCCTTCAGCATCTCTGGCGCACTGTAACATATTGTGCCACAAAAAGTTTGCAGATAACTCGCCTTGCCCTCATATTCACGAGTAAACCCAAAATCCACAAGTTTAACATTTTCGTGCTTGTCCAGAAGGATATTCTCCAATTTTAAATCTCGGTGAACGCAGGATGAATTGTGAACGTATGCAACGGCACCGACTAATTGAGTGAAGATCTTTTGGACCTTTTCGACCGGTAGTGGCCCATTCTTCAGTAGATAATTATATAATTCGTCGCCTACACCATCATTAGCCTAACCACCTTCTGCCTATGCGTGCCACTTACCAGGACAGTACTCTAGCACAAGCCATACCAAATTTTCGGTGACAATTACTTCGTACAAGCGAGCAATGTGAGGATGTAGGAATTGTCGGTGATGATGTATTTCTCGAGCCAGATTCGAATCATCCTTTTTGGCAGACTTGAGTACAACCTAGATCAAAGCGGCAGATTAGTTGATGTTCTGCGAAGTTAAATCCCACCTTTGGCACATACTTTAGAGCTATGTAACAGTTTGTGCGAAGCCAAATAGACCTTCCCGAATGACCCTTTCCCAATGAGCCTCCCTAAAGTATAATTGCCTACTGAACGAAGGTCTTTCGACGAGAACTCTCTGCACAAGCGCCACTGTCAGTATTTGTTTCATCTGGTTTGCACAAGCAGGTACGTACTCCAATAACTCATGATATGAATTGGCAAGCTGTGACATGAATGTATTAGCCCCTCACATCCATTTCCAGAAGACCATCCTTGCGCCGACCCAACGCCCCAACAGCCCATCAACGCCTACCTTAGCTTTCCGGCCCTGCGATTCAGCCTTAAGCCTTGCCGCCTGCATACCAGTCACCTTTCACCACTCCGTCTGCTGTGTATACAAGAGGCCCTGAGTTGGGACATCCAAACTCTACAAGTCACGGCGCCGTGTCGTGTTGGCGAATGGAAGCTTATTTGTCGATAAATAAGCGTCCTTGGAGAGGGTGGAAAAGACTTATTAGAAATCTTTAGTCATTGGCTGCTGCGTAATAAGTTGATATTGGTGCACGATAGATAAGGTATGGCAAAGAATCATGATACAGAGACAGAATAGATGACAAGGAGATGCTTCAACAGGGGCATGTTTTTTTTCTGGTCCGGGCAGCGGGCTTTTCGGAAGCGGTAGTCGTATGTTACTCTTTCAGATGGACGGACTCGAAACCTCCTTTTAAAATATATGTTTGGGAAATGCGGATGATCAATTATACCTCTTTATGCAGCACGAGACGAGACAAATAAAAGGTCGAGTTGGTTGTTGATGATTTACTTTTTTCCAAGGGTATTTAGCCATATCGCCAACGAAAAGGGAGTGCGTACTAGTAGTAGATACCAAGGTACAGATGTACAGATACCGTTTGTTGTTTTTCTTTCCTCTTTATCGCTTGATCTCTAGTATGATGTATCTACCTCTACACCATCACCTCGATCCAACCACAATGGTATTTGCAATTACCAAGAATCGGTCGTCAAATGATCTCAAATGCAATGATGTGTAAAATTTCCACAAACTCCAAGAGACAGGGTTCTTTACACAGGTACCAGGTATTCCGTACGGTAGATATATCGTACAGTAGATATCTCGTAGATATATATATACCTAGTAGATATACACTGGGTAGGCAATAACTCATCTTACTCTGCATTACGGAAAGTATGAGGTTTGACGTGATACTCAGGAATCCCTGCATGGGATCCTGCATAATAAATAGGTCCCATTAAAACGAATGTGGTCCACAAAAACATGGCAGAGCGTGCGGATGTATACGTACCGCGAAGTCATGAATTCTTATCTACAGAGTACGTTCTATTTGCAAAGTCGCTCGTATACTCCGTCAATAAGAAAGATTGGTGTTGCTCCGAGTATGAATTCTGCTTATGGTTCACTCACTGTTCAGGAATCTTCTAAACCTAGAGTTACATACTCAGACCAGAACATACTCGACTGGCCGCTCCATATGGATTACGCAACGATAAGAGATAAGAGGCAGACAATCACAATGGAGATACCTGTATTGGATCAAGATTGCAGCCAAACATGGAGATTTTCACAGGGGATTACTTTTGAATTCCCCAATGTTTTTGAAGGCCAAAGGTTTAGACACCTACAGTATTTGCATTGCCATGGGATATTGGAAGAGGTTCTTATATGAATATTGCCCATCTACTTTAGAAATTACTCTTATGTCTTCAGAACACATCGGACAGCAAGAAAAGATGATATAGGTAGTAGTTTTTCTAGCTGGATTTCGAAACCTCGGATGCTCGCCTATTTGAGATTGTACATATGTATTTCCTATGGACAAAATGTTCCAATTAAGCTCTGATATTTCGCGAATACTGAAGAATCGCCCTCGATTCACATGGCCTTACATATGATGCATTCGTTGATGCCAAAACGATGCTTTTCCCTGTATATCCCTCCCCCGAACACCACCACAACGCCTAGCAAATGCATTTCCATGTCGTAAGTCTAGATCTTGCAGTCCAGCTTTTAAAATCTCTCCTTCATTCTACTCGCCACGGTTCTCAAATTACCATAAACCTTTCCAGGTGGACTTCCCAAAATCAAACTGACAATTGCCTCTCTCGCAATATGAATATTCTTGAAGCCTCCCAAAATATGGATTTTGCTATCTGCAAGTACTACTCGTGTCCGACTCGCATTCTCAATAGCAAATTTGGTTTTTCCGTCCTTTCCTGCGATACGGCCAATGGCTCTTCCCAAGTGCTCGCCCTGTAAGGTCTTTACATCCTTAATTTCGAAAGTCTGGATGTAAAGGTCGTCAAGTCGCAATAATGCAATAGCATCATCGACGTCGAAACCTAGCGAGAACGCCTTTACGAAATCTTCACCCTTCTGCAAGGATCCTGTATCGGTAGTGTGTTTAGAGGTACGGAGTTCAACAGCTTTGTTTTTGATGTTCATGCGGACTTGAAGTTTGAGATGTTCGACAAGAGGAGGGTAGATCTTGGGCCAGGAGGCTTTGAGGGGGGTCATGCGGTGTGGAGGAATTGGAACTTTTCGGGTTTCTACTCGAGTTGCTGGGTCCTATTGTGTTGTTAGAATCATCGCATGCGCATCTTCTGTGGATTGTATAGATTCCAAGTCGTACAATATTCTTGGCTGGTGCAAATCGAGGTCGTCCCTCTTCATCAATGTGCATCTCACTGTCGTCGGCGGCTGGAGGTAAGATGGTATCCAAGTCCGCCGAGGTAACTTCTGGTGCATCTAATAGAAACTCATCGTCTTGGTCTGGATTGATATTAGCTACTATTCCGATGATTGTAGTGACAAGGTCATGAATTTAATTACTTTGATTTGGCAATGGTACACTGGAAGCTTCAGCGAGCTCCTCTGGTTTCCTCAACAAAGCTGTTGGTGCAGGCATTTTCTATTGTCAAATTGTATATGTAGAACTCAATAATAATCTCGGGAAAATATTTGTTGTGCAGTTGAAAATTTGAGGGTCTGGTTTTTTGAAGTTTGAATTTGATGTTCGCAGTCGGCCGAACAAATTGGAAAAAAATATTTGGTGGGGAAACGGATGCGATAGAATTTACTGATAAGATCACTAGCGTCTTCATTAGTGCCAAAAATTCCAAAAATGCGCATTCGGGAAAAAGCCCATCATCATCTAATTCTCTCGCGTGCCTTCATTTTCCATTTTCCATTTTCATTCCAAAGATATTGAAGAAGAACAACGACTTCAACAGTCTTGCAATCTTTCAGGATGAACTGGAGGTTATGTCGATGAACATAAAGCCTAGGTTATGGTCCCAATTTTGGGATCATGCAATCTCATTCGCTGCAACGAAGACCTGCAAAGAACCTATGCGACCTTTCATATCTAATTCGATTTTTTCAATTACTACCCATCGTGCTTTTTCGCAGTCCAAAATCAGAACGTTATATGGTCCACCTCTAAAGTCTCAAGTTCGAAAGAGTTTTGCTTATGGCGGGGTCTTCTTCCTTGATTTGAGCTCAGGTACATCTGCAGCACCCTCGATAGCTTCATGTACAAGTACAGTGGAGAAGACCTTATACTCGGCATCATCATCACTACGACGGCCACCCTTGACATCGTCTTTACAATACACATGGCGACGTGAGATTCATTCAAATACTCGGCGAAGGGAGAGGGGTTATGCGAGAAGAAATAAAAGTTCTGCATCAAATTTATCAAATGGTCGGGGGACGCCTCAAGAGACCCACAAACCCTCACAAACTACCCCGCTATCGAAGGAGACGGTCACGGATGCCAATATCGAACACTCTGCCTCGAGCAAGTACAATCTTCCTCACATGCCAAAGATGCCGCATCGGCCGACGAGAGAAGAATTACTCGCTGCAGCAACGGGATTTTGGTCTCGGCTGAAGGTTCGATTCAAGTGGTTTACAATTAGAGGTGGACGACCCTGGAATGTAGATGATTGGAGTGCTTTTGTTTCATGGTTTGTCCTGGGGAATATTGCCTGGATTTTCATTGGGACTACAACTTTCTTCTCTCTTATCATCCTATCTATAAATACTGTTGTCGCTCAAGGTAAGAACTATAGGGCATATGAGATTCTCAACGATACTGACTTATATTAGAAACATTGGCAAGGTGGGTTGGTGATTATCTCACACATTCGGCAGGTATTAAGGTCGTTTTCGAATCTGCTATTGTGCCGCGATGGAAAGACGGAGTAATTACATTCCGGAATGTGTTCGTTTCAAGGAGACCGGGACAAGGGAAAACCAAATTTAGCAAAGGTTCATCTTTGAATGCCGCAGCAGCAGCGGCCTCGCAACGGCAGGTAGAAATAGAAGGCAAAAAAGAGGAAGAGGAGGATACAAACTACACCCAATTTGACGTCACTCTTAACACAGTTAATGTCACATTATCATTTGTCAAATGGTGGAATGGTAAGGGTCTTCTCAGGGATGTAGAGATCAAAGGTGTTCGAGGTGTAATTGACAGAACTTCGGTACATTGGGGCGACGAATATGTTGATCCGAAATCATTTCGGCACGAGCATAACCCTGGTGATTTTGAGATCGACTCTTTCAAATTGGAGGATCTCTTGGTTACCATACATCAGCCCAACGGCTTCCGACCCTTCTCCGTGAGCATTTTCTCTTGCGACCTTCCTCAGTTGCGGAAGCAATGGTTATTTTATGATTTTCTATCAGCAAGCAATATGTCTGGAGCTTTTGACGGATCTCTTTTCACAATTCACCCTCGACAAATCCACGGATTTGCTGGCTCGCACGTTCTCGAATCTTCCGGAAATGACGGGTCGAACCCTTGGAAGAAGCAAAGTCGCCTCCGCATAGATGGCCTCAAAATTGACCATTTAAATCGAGGCGTGGAAGGGCCATTTGGTTGGATTCACGAAGGAAATGTTGATATTGTTGCCGACGTCATGCTTCCAGCTGAGGCTGATGAGAGCATCGCCAAGGTGATGTCCGATTTTTACGACCGCATGGAAGAAGCTGTAACTTCCAATCGATATTTTCATATCCTCGAGAATAACACAGGGACCGAGGAACCAGGCGCACCTGATGAGCTCGACGCTTTGGCGGAGAAATCCTCCCACGACGACGACAAACGCTACATTGTCATGGATCTCCGCATCCATCTCAATGACGTTAAGGCAGCCGTGCCCCTCTTCACCCGTGACCTCTCCTACGTTAACCAAGCCCTTATTCGTCCCATTGTCGCCTATATCAATGCGAAGAAGACCTTCATTCCCATAAACTGTCGAATTGTGAAACGTGCTAGCGATTTCGATGGTAGCTGGACCATTTTCGATAGCGGACTAATGGATGATATGTCTGCAGAGACATATGAAGCATTTGCGAAAGATGTGGTAGATAGTCAGGCACGTATGCGTCGGTTAAAAAAGGTGGGGTTCTGGTCGATCTCTATGGCAATTCAGGCAATATTTATGGGTATGGCGGGAAATGTTGCTTAAATCCATGGGTCGAAGGGCTCATGAGTGGCTTGGATTCACAAGTTCGTTGCAAGGACATAACGAATCTCCTCTTACTAGGCTGCATAATGATCTTTGTATAAAACCGGGTGGGAATGTGCACTACATGGCTTGGGTTTTTGGGTTGGGTACAACTGGAACGGCGTTTAGATATCCCCAAAAATGGATTAGCAGGCAGGAGAACAGGAGTTTAGGATTTGACGCGTGCTCGCATATGCAAATCACTATAGATTAGTGAGTTACAATCGGAAATAGATACATCTTGCCTTGGAAATCAATCATCGCTTCCATCTTGATTCAATTGAGAAACTATTTAGATCTCCGCCTTCAAAGACTTTGGCTCATTGACATCCTTCTTCCCGTGCCTGTGACCACTGTAATGCGTAGACTTCTAACGCCTTTGAAATTCTAGAAAATGTGAAGCCTAGAACTAAACAATAATAGATTCCAAACTCCCGACCCCTGTACGTAAGCGAAAACCGGGGATTAGATAGCGAGATAAGTAATTTTGTCTAGCAGTCCTCTTGAAGATATGGTATTGATGTCAATAACTGGACATAAATCGCGAGGCCAATGGTAATCCATTGGATATCATCTGGATAGTTGTTGGCTGGGGCACGGAGATTGTATAATGTTACGATTGGCCGAGTATTCAACAACTGGCAATACCGGTAGACTTCTCAAATGCGTACAGTCATGGGGGAGTATTTTGTTTCGTTTGGATATGGTTCTATGCTTTCACCGGAACATTTTTTTTAAATAATAAGGATTTTGGAGCAATTGCGGGTTCCAGAAGAATTTCACTTAAAGCCAATACACAGATTCATAATCCGCCGAACGGAGGGAGCACCAAGAAGATGCTAATGCAAAGTTGTACCTGGACCAATCATCGCTCTGCTTTGCCTCAATGCCCCATGTCTCCATACCTATTTGTGATGGTCCTCGACATCTTAATGCAAAGCATCCAATCAAATTGTTCCTGAGTATCACGCAATTTAGACGTACCATCACAGAATAGAACCTGCAGCAATACGTTACAGAGCCCATCTAAAATTATCACTAATACTCCCCCGCATTCTTATCTGGCAACCCACTCTTTAGATGATATTATTTGACGATTCAGATTCACTACAATCCAAGTAATGGGGTAGCCCGCAAGGGCAAATTGTAATGCACTCCCAATTATAGCTTCAGAACAGATTATTGACATACGACTGTTATATCCCGTCATGTATCACCTTTATTCCGCCATATATGCCGTCCTTGCCGGTAGCAGAGAAATAAAATTATCGCAACATATCAGTCAAAATTGAGAATAACCCCGCAGATCTAAAGGACGAATACATAGACTGAACGAATCCCTCTGTAAAAGCATCATGATCTCTAGTTCGCTGTGCTTAAGGACCTCGACTTTAATACTGCACAATCCACATCAAGAACCAAAAAACGATACAAAGTCTACAAGCAATACATCATGGCTCCTTCCGCTACAGAAGCCCAATCAACAGCAGTCCCCATCCTTACCAAAGGCGGCGACAGTGTCAATGCAAACGTCGCTCCTCAAGAAAAGTGGCTGAAAAGCACTGGCGCCCTAGATCAGTTTGAGTCTTTTGATGTCACTCCTGTTATTGGCCGCGAGTTTCCAAACGTCAATTTGGTAGAGTGGTTACAAGCTCCCAATGCGGACGAGCTCTTGCGTGAGCTTGCTCTAACCAGTGAGTTCTCAAAAAACTTTGTGTAGCGAGTGAGCGAAGACTGACAACAGCTTAGTATCTCAGCGTGGTGTGGTATTTTTCCGCGCACAAGACAATCTTACTCCCGATTTACAAAAAGAACTCGTCCAGCGCATCGGTCTCCTTTCAGGAAAACCATCCACATCAGGTCTCCACATTCATCCACTGCTCAACCCTGAAAGAGAGGGATATCGTGTGACAGACCCAGAAATTAGTACCATCGACTCTGTTCTCAACAAGAAACTTTACAGCAACACGAAATTTGACCGAGCCAATGGCCTTTCAAATTCGTCCAAATGGCACGCAGACATATCTTTTGAGCCAAAGCCAGCGGACTACTCCAGTTTGAAGCTAGAGATACTCCCGAAAACAGGAGGCGACACATTGTGGGCAAGTGGGTATGAGATTTATGACCGTATCTCAGAACCTTATCAGAGATTCCTCGAAACTCTAACAGTGACATTCCAACAACCTGGGTTCATTGAAGCTGCAGCAAATGGTGGATTTGAGTTGTACGACAAGCCAAGAGGAGCTCCAGAAAATGTAGGAAAGGAGCTGAAAGCCGTACATCCAGTAGTGAGAACTAACCCAGTGACTGGATGGAAATCAGTTTTCCCAGTTGGAGGTCATGTCAGCCACATTAATGACGTTACCCGATGGGAGAGTCAAGCATTATTGGAATGGTTTAAGCGATTGTTGGTGGACAACCATGATTTGCAGGTACGGTTCAAGTGGAAGAACCAGAATGACCTTGGTAAGTTTTGCTGCAATTATTAGGTTATTTGAACTAACACTGATAAAAATAGCTATCTGGGATAATCGTTCAACTTTCCACACAGCTACGGATGATCTTGAAGGACAGGGTGAGAGATATGGTGTCAGAGCCGTAAGCGTTGGGGAAAAGCCCTTCTTCGACCCTGAAAGCAAGTCCAGACGAGATGCCTTGGGCATTTAATATAAATATTTGAATAGTTGCAGGATACCACATTGAGAATTGAGAATTGAAATGATTGATACAACTTAACATAACATGCAATTCGACGGATTCGGAATGCATGTTGCCCGTTTGTGGTTGCGTCTTGATGTGCATATATATCGGTGAATGAGTCATTTGCCGTCTAGTCGTCTATATTCATGAAAGCATATAAGATCAAACCCATAGCTCGAGACATATGCCATAATTGAGTGTCGCAACAACAGACAAAGTAATTGATTAGACTGGGGTAAGCGTTTGCATTCGCGTGATTTGAGGTAAGACGTTTCTCCACCACCACCACCAACACCACCACCCTTCAAAATTTCAACGAAGCCGGAATTGGAACACTTACAGAAGAGTCAAATTCGATGGAAATGGCTGCTCACTGTTTACTATTGGCAGAAGACAGCGAAAGCCAAGCATTGGTAGCACCCTATTAGTTCACATCATGGCAGAACTTTCATCCATTCACCACTACTGTTCTTTCCTTGGATTTTCCGAAAATTGAATCGCTCGCTAAATGATTACGATAGCCAGGGGGTAGATGACAACATATGTACATATGTTTCTACAGGCATTTGCGTGCCATACGCACACCCACCACTATTTTTTACATTGAATCTCCAACTTTGCAGCTTCTGATGCAGTCGGACTATCACGTATGGACCTTAAGTAGGTACTGATAAGAGTTTCGCACTTGTGGCCAATGCCGGAACCTTGAATTACTTCAATCGATAAACGGGTAAAATATGGGGTAATTGTTGATGGCGACAAGTGCGCTAGAGATTCCCTCATTGATTTAGTGATTGTGAAATCATTTTCCCGGGGGCTTTATTACAACTATGGAGCATATTCCTGCATCTGGCCTCTCGTGGCGGTGGATAATTATTCAACGTCTAGGCGACATGCCTTTACCGTGAAAAATAAATGCCATGAGCTTGATTTATGCGCTATCTAAAAGCACGCCATGGCTTATCTGGTGCCAAAGATGCGGAAACCTTGTGGGTTTATCTCTTTTCTCTTAAGGAAATATTCCAGCGGCCTGGGAGGTAGGTCTCAACCCAAGACTATGGATAATAGTGTTATATCGTTTTCGCCACGAGGATTTAGCTGCGATTACACTCTGGGATATCTCTATTGTGTGATTTCCTGTGGATCTCTCCCAATAAGCGTCGACTCTGGGCAGTCCCGCACACTGCACTACCCTACCCCCTGGGCCTCTCACGCCAATCATAATGCAGATGATATCGCAGATGAGCCATGCCCAGGTCACAATATTATTTAAATATCCAGCTTCCTACTTCTCAATACAAATCACACGAGAGAGCAAGCTCCAAATCACTTGCGATCCAAGATGTCCAAGATTCTCCCAGACAAGTCAGAACCTAGGAGCAATCCCTCCCAAAAATCAGATGAAACGCTTCAGTATGAGGAAGTAACCACTTTTGGGGACCCAGTTCCAGCAAAAAATGCAACATTCGTTTCTGCTACCTCTGACTCGGATGAAGATGGATCAGCCTTTGCCAAAAACCCTTTTCTAGACCCGGATGTAGCAAATCACTGGACTAGAATCTACGAAAAATCACAGTACGAATGCCGACATGTCTTTGATCCTAACTTCTCTTGGACCGAGGAGGAAGAGCGGCGATTAGTTCGAAGGCTGGACTGGCGAGTTTGTCTCTGGGCTGTAGGTTTGAGTTTCTGAAATCTGTGAGACCATTGTTGACATCGTTCCAGTGTGTCATGTTTTTTGGTTTACAAGTCGATCGTGGAAACTTAGTACAGGCTGTCGCAGATAATCTGTTGAATGACTTGAATTTGACTACAGATGGTACGTTGAAAAAAACACTCCTCTCATTGAGGACATACCCAGGACTAATATTTGTTAGAGTACAATTTGGGTAATAACATCTTTCTCTTCTCGTTCTTATTGGCCGAGTTGCCTTCGCAATTGGTTTCAAAGAAGATTGGACCTGATAGATGGATTCCAATGCAAATATCTCTCTGGTCGATAGTCGCGATGTCTCAATGTGCGATACAGGGCAAATCTGGATTCTATGCTACACGAAGTATGCTGGGTCTTCTCGAGGTAGGTTCAATCGCGTCAATTTCGAGCCTGATACATCAGTACTCACCAATTATCAGGGCGGGTTCATCCCAGATATCGTATTGTGGTTATCATACTTCTACACATCCAAAGAACTTCCTGTTCGACTCAGCTTCTTCTGGACTACACTTTCCGGGACCACTATCATTACATCGATTCTTGCCTATGCTCTACTTCACATGAGAGGTGTATCGGGATGGGCAGGATGGCGTTGGCTTTTCCTGATTGAGGGCTTGATTACTTTGCTGGTTGGCCTTTCTTCATTCTTTATGATGCCAGCATCGGCAGTGCAGACGAAAACATGGTTCCGACCAAAAGGCTGGTTTAATGACCGTGAAATCTCAATCGTCGTCAACCGAGTCCTCCGAGATGACCCCTCAAAAGGCGACATGCACAACCGGCAAGCTATTACACCAAAGAGACTTTGGAACGCAGCGAAGGATTACGATCTTTGGCCGTTGTACGCTATTGGAGTTATCGCATATATTCCCCAACAGCCACCTTCTTCATACATCTCCCTCACCTTAAGGAATCTTGGATTCAGCACGTTCAATACCAGTTTATTGACAATTCCTTATTCAGTCTTTCACATCATTACGCTACTCCTCCTCACCCAGCTATCTGAACGCACCAATGAAAGAACTCTGGTCTCCATGATACAGCCACTGTGGACCCTCCCTTGCATCATCGCACTTCGCTTCTGGCCTGGTTCAGGAGTACAAGCTTGGAATACCTATGCACTGGTCACCGTGCTCCTCTCCTATCCCTACTGCCACGCCATTCTCGTAGCATGGACATCCAAAAACTCCAACAACGTTGGCACTCGTTCCGTCTCCTCTGCTCTTTACAATATGGCAGTACAACTTGGAAATATTTGTGGAAACTTCATCTATAGAACAGATGATAAACCGCTATACCATCGTGGAAACACACAGTTGATTATTATTAATATTGTAGCTATTGTGGTATTTCTACTCACAAAAGTGTATTATGTGATGAGGAATAAGCAGAGAGATAAGGTTTGGAATGCTATGACGGCTGAGGAACAGCAGGATTATAAGAGGAATGCGACGGTGACAGGGAGTAAAAGGTTGGATTTTAGATTTGCACATTAGGTGCGTTGCAACATTAGATATTCTTGCTCCATGATAGGACACCCCTTTCGATATTGGATATTTACACTAAAACTTAATTTTCCAAACAATACAAATTTCCTTGACACTTTGATAGATCACAGCACGGCTTTGATTTTATTTCGTGTTGCTTTCGACTTTGTCTACGGTAATGGGACTCGTCTCCGCAAATCAGCAGCTTCTTCTGTTACATCGATAAATGGATAAATAGCTTTCTTGTCCTAGTCAACATGTCAACTTTTGTTTGTCCATTTGTGGACAAGAATGGCATTCATGGATGCAAACTTACAGCAGCAGGAGAGCTAATTTTATTGGAAGCACCATTCTAGGCAAGGAGGAGTAATATTTCGGGGTTGTCAGTACAACAAATGCTTCGCGTCAATATCATCGTTTTTCATCCTCAATGCGGTTTGCTCGTTGTTAATCTTAATTAGTTGTTCCATCTTTGTTCTGGCCTATAAGTATCACTTTTAGATACCTTCTAAATCATACTATGGAAGAATACGGGAATACCAGAGCTTTAAACTTCCATCAAGTGGTTACAGCATGTGGATGAATTGGTGCTAATTCTGTGCTCCTAAAACGCCACAGAATTTGGGAAAATGCTTCCGTATGAGATTATGAACAAAGGCACAAAATATACTCAAGTACATAAGCCTAATACATTATTTCCTGTCACCCTATTCAAATTCAACAAAAGGAAGAATCATGCAAGAATGGTATATACGTAGAAAAATCCAAACCCACAACCACAGACTCAGATGCGTGAACAAACAGAAAAGTAGCGCTCCATACACACAAGTCGAAAGGAAGGAGGACTTTGTACAAAGCAAACGCTCGCTAAGTCAAATCATACACAAACCATAACTCGTCAATCATAGCTCAGCAACAATCATTAAATCTTCAACGCCATCGTAAGGATCATCATCTGTATCCCCCACAACCCGCTTCACTATTTCTGCCGCGTTTCGCTTGTCTTCTTCATTTGTGTTGTCGTATCCTCCCGCAACACTGACAGCATACTGCACCTCTTCAAACCCCATCGGGATTCCTTTCCACAAGGCTAGTTGTCTAGCTGTTCTGACTGCATGTCCGATTTCATGTCCATTAAGCTTGTATTTAGCAAGCATTGATAGATTTGCTCGAAGCTCGGATATATTTATCGTAGAGGGGTTGAATAGGGATTCTAGTGACTCAAGCTGCTTGATATGAGATTCCCATATCTTAGCACGTTGGGAAAAAGTCAGCGGGGTATAACGGAGGAACAGTTGAATGCGAGATTTGAAAGCCTCATCCATGGTGGTGATGGGCGAGCTCGTTAAGATGACGATTCCGTTATAAGACTCGAGTATCCGTAAGAATACAGAAATCAATGCGTTGCGTTGAAGATCTCCTAAAGTCCTTTTCTCGAGAAACATTTCGGCATCTTCAAGGAGTATGACGCATTTCCAAACTCTTCCTAGAAAGAAGATTCGTTCGAGGGATTTTTCTAGGGCTTCTGGTGTGGTTCCTATCTCACTACAGGAGGTTACGTATAGTGGTTTCTCAACTACCTCTGACACACTTTCTGCTGTCAGGGTTTTACCGGTCCCAGAAGAGCTAAAAGTTCATCGTTAGTTATTTTTTCTCAAGAGAAAAGTCCGAGTTTGTGAATCATTTACCCGTGTAATAGTATGATTGAACCATTTCCTTTCCTGCCGATGAGGCCTGGGCTCTGCTCGTCCTTGATTTGGTTTGCGACTAAAGATGTGATGAGGATTTTCGTGTCGTTATCTCTAGCCAATGTCTCAAACGCATCTTTGTTCCATTTGACCGCGTACATGCGACTAACTTCGAGATTGACTAATGCAACAAATTAGCAAAGAGGACAGTGATAATTGCGTCTTTTTTAACAAACCCCATTTCTTTTCTTGCATGTTGAATCCAATGATCGTACTAGGCAGGAGAAGTGTGAAAACGCCTTCTGGTGGTATATCAGACGCCATCACCAAAGGACCCAAATCGTCTCGATTGGGTGGTTTGGTCCCTGTAGACTTGGGGTGTAACTTCTTGTATGTTTCGATATCAATCATATACCTAGATTGCCCCTGTGAAAAAAAATTTAGCCAGCTGAAAAATGTAAATTTGATCATCGGGCCCGCCTACAATGTTCTCTTCCGATTCATCTTCATCACTATAGTATATATAGCAGGCCTTGCGGAATTTCCAGAACATTTCTCCCTGTTTTCTAAGCGATGTCCCAATGGTGGGTTCGGCATAGCGCATCGGATAAGTTGTCAGAGCGGTGATTTTGACCACTTCTTCTGACGTTTTGAAATCATCAATCGTGATTAATTCGACGTCCTCTTGAAAGAGGCCATCAAATGTCCAGGAAGATACGAGCAAGGAGGTTGTCAACGTAGCTGACTCTCCACTCCCTTTAGGACTCCCTCCTGCCGGTAAATAAAGCCATGATTTAGTTAAATACGCCTTCTTCTTTCCTTCATCATCTTTGTCGGCGCGCAGTATGACGGTGTCAGGGCTCTGTTATCATGCTATCAGTTAAATTTCATATCTCAACATGGCCACGAGACCCAGAAATCACTTACGTAAAGATAGCACAGGTACCTGCGCGAGATTTTCCCCTGGCTTAGAAGTGTATCAACTATAGCATATTCGGGCCCGAAGCTTTCATTGACGTATTCGACAAAAGAATTTACACGAGTCAAAAGCTCAGGTTTCAGCTGGCGTCTGCGCTCTTCCAAAGGAGCTCTCTGGTGGTAAAACCATGGATATGGTGCCTTGAACTCGGTGCCAACGTTAAAGGAAGGGTAATATGAATTTTCCTGGATATTCTGCCTAGTAAGTCTTTTGAGACCAGCGGATAGCTCGCTGCCGATCAAGCACACAGACTCGCCTACGAGAAATTCTGCAAGTTCATTCTCGCCGTTTGAACTAGGTTGTTCCGAGCATGCAGACTTCGGTTTCGTCGGATTCGATGTGTTTATTTTATCGATCTTAGGTCTGCAGCAGGCATAGTCTTTGTATACAATGAACGACAAGTTCGTATATTCCCGGGTATGCAGAGCAATGTTTCTTACAATTATACTGCCATGAATATGTTCACCGGTCGGACTGTCTTTGACAAGCCAAGGAGTATCCAAAAACATGTGGCTTTGCTCTTTTTGATGACATCTGACTCGATAAATTGTATGATAAGGCAATGCCAGTTTTTCTTGATTGGCATCACGAGTATCCGACAAAAGTTTGCTCCTAGTCATTTCCAGCATTTTGAACAGATCTTCGTCATGACTATCATGCGGTGCATTGAACAGCTGGCAAAGCTGCGATTTCCAGTCGACAAAATTACTTTGGCGATGAAGAGTTGTCGATGATATGGATCCGTGTATTTCTGATGATTTGCTTAGTAAGTAAGGTTAAATATGAATAGTAGATTACTCACGAGGTCTACGACCGTCCATAGATTGTTCGAACTGATGCTCAGAGCTGTATCCACCTGTATGGCCACGAGTAGAATTCCCATGAGATTCTGGAGTGAAATTCGATTGGTTAGGAATTGTGGTTGCTAAAAGAAATCAGTATCAGTTTTACAATCAGAGTGCCGAACAGGAGAAGTCAAGGACATACGAGGACTAAATTCCCCTTGAGAACTTTGATCATAACCGTAGATGGAGGGGGTCATGTCATGCTCGTGGTGTGGACCATATGTTTCGTGCCCGTGGTTTCCGTGATGACCCTGTGGAAGAGGTGTAATTTGCCCGGCTGGCGCATGACCGAAAGCTTTAGGACTATTGCGGGCATTATTTTGTTGCGCATAAGACATTTGACGCCGGCTATTGCCTGATACACTATCAGGAGTCGGGTAGTTTTTTTGCGGAAGCCTAGTATTATGGCTCCAGAGCTCGGGGCCGTTCGGGTGTGAGGATTCATGCCCGTGCTCTATATTTTGTTGACTAGCTTCTTGCCGCGACTGTGGAGGATAAGATACAGGATGAAGACGTGACGGCTGCGATCCAGACTCCGCCAATTGTAGAGCCTGTGAGTCTTGTAGATTCTGTACAATATTGGCGTTGTTTCGAGCAGGTTTAGGTGCCGCCCATTGAGTAGGTGGTGCCGCCTGGGGTGACTGAGATTTTTGATGGGGGGAAGACGAAATCTGGTTATGTCTGTATCTATCCGAGAGCTGGCCTGTGAATGTGTGAGCTTATCTGCAAATTCGTACCTTGGGTACTGAAATGTCTGTACTCACTGTTTACGGATGGTTGAGTTTCGGAATTGGCCGTATTATTTTCAAACCCTGATTGTTCAGATGTTTGTTTCTTGCCCGGTGTCCGATTCCTATCTGCATATTGCCTGAGATTTGTTGCGTATCCAGGTCGCGGGTTATTTGCTTGATAAGGCATATGTGAAGTAGAAAATATAGGGCCGGGACGAAAATCGGAGATTGGGGCTGTCGGAATAGGTGGCGGCGGAGAAGGGGTTATTTGCGTATTGTCAAGGTGACGTATCGATGGAGAGGGGGTTCGAGGGGGATCTTCGGCCTGTGGAGAACCGGAACGATTTCTAGGACGAGAGTGGTGCCAGGAGTCATGCCCATCCGTTATTTGACGTGTTTGTGGTAAAGATGGCGCGTTACGATGCAGTAGAGCAGTGTAATTTGTATGCTCGATTATGGGACTTCCAGAGTTCCCCGGGGGCTTTAAAATCACCATTAGTCTATGCACTACATAAGCTACAGAAGTAGGGACCGAGGAAGCTTCCATTCAGTTAGACTCACTAAGTATAAATTGTAGTTGTACTTTTCTGCTAATGTAACAAGTAGCTTTTGTTCATCATCTTCACTTTCTCTACTTATATTTTGTGGCCCGAACTGTGAAACGTTATCGACCATGACATTCTCATCTGCCTCGTCTGCGAGAGTCGCTTGTGCTCGACGATTGCGAATATATTCTTGAGCCTTGCGCTGTCTATCCATGGCTTTTCCCGATGGACTCGAACCTCGTTGGGAAATATCGTTTTGTGTTGCAGGTTCTCGATCCATTTCTGAGTAATGCTCTGAACTTCTCGCCTTATCAGAGGCAGCCACATCTGCGGTCTCCATGTATGGATAATCAATCCCACAGCCTTGTTTCTTAGTAGCAAAACAAGTATCCACATGAGAGGGTTCAATCTTTTGTATAACTGTTCTGCAGAAGTTTACTGTGGACTGAAGGAACGGCACGAATTAGATTGATTGCTCGAGGATCACCTGCAGGTTAATGGTGTCACTATTATAATGCGACTGGCAATACAAATAAAAGGCACTTCCTTTCATAATTGAAGGAATCTTCAGAACAAAAGGAAGAGAGGAAAAATGACGAGGCTGTCAAATTGAATCTGACGCATCTCCAAACCCATGCGTGCAAATTGCTGCCCTATGCATTGACTTGGTCGGGTCGGGCCCCACACATTACCCAATAAGGTCGATGCCAACGCACTGAACAGAGAGAATACCATCAAATATTTATACAGGCTATTTGAGAAAGCACATCACTGCCAGGTTTAGGTGAAGTATGCACTGTGAAGCATGCTTAAAAGGCGGTCAAAAGGTATGCTTGTGGAAATTGTGGGTACTACAATTTTCAACAACTGGTGTCAAAACCCATCTCGTCGTAAATAACTTCATATAAAATATAAATAGCATTGAAAGTGTACGATGGCTTGACTTTTGTATTCACGGGATAGAAGTGTATTTGATATCTCTTGAGTCTTAGGATCTGTTGTGATGGGCTTCAAGAGCCATATGCAAACAGACCACTGATATCGAAAAGCGTGTGATGACAACAAATGCGATGCAACATCCTTTCAAGCCAATATCTTGGGCCACTTGGCGTTGAAGAAATCCGAAGAGAAGGTTTGCATCTATCTGTATTGGTAGACATATTGTAGAGCTTTTCAGATGGATATACTACAATATAAGTGAACAATATTGCAAGAGATCTGATGACTCGGAATCTCAAAACCGTTCGTGGTGGAGTTAGTGTGGCTAGTGATCATGACTAGTTGTGGCTGTGGCTATCTGAATGGGCTCAATCATTTGATATTGGACTTGCTTGAAACATAAGTTCTATATTTCCCTACTCTGCTTTGTGATGGCGGAAAAAGGTAGGTTATCTCCAATTCGTTGGTGACTGCCGTATACCCTCTGCAAATGATCAATGTTATAATCACGTGACAAAGTATTACCCGATATAATGTCACGTGTATTTCTCCAAAGCGGACCTACCGGTACCAGTCTCTGAGGGCAATGTTTTGTGGATTAGATGTAACAAGGCTTATTAGATACAGGTATGATTGATTATAGGCTACCTGTTGTCATAAATAAAATTCGAAGTCAGGAAAGAAAATTGAGCAAGAGCAATTGTAGACTTGATAGATGTCTAAAACGATAAAAATTGGTATCAAAATGATCGGGAGGACCGGGAAAATCCAAATATGTAAAATTAAATTTCCGGTACGGGGAATTGAACCCCGGTCTCCCGCGACCTGATTGAAGCTGTAAAGCTTCGAATGAGAGGCGGAAATGCTAGCCACTACACCATGCCGGATATCTGAATATATTCGATGGATGATAAAGATTGTTTAAGATTATAATGTCAAAAACAAAAGAATTTTAGCAAACTTTTGAGCCAATCATTCACACACTATGCGTTTGAGCAATGTGGAGCAAAGTTCTTGGAAGAATCTATATTTAGTCTTTGTGTAGCAAGGACAAGCGGGATCTTTAGCCGAGAGGTCACGTGTATATGACAGGGTATAAAGTCATTCATAGACGAAGTACAGACATCGCACCTACTTTTGGTTCTTTTCTATCCAATAGAGAGAAGATGTAATGTGAAGAAAGATCAGGACGTCATTTAAAGGATTGTACAAGTGCTCGAACCAATAGCTAGCGTTATAGTTGCGCTTGACTCATAGGATCATCTGTTCCACAGTGCCTTCCTGTTATTCCTGAATTGCTAGAGCCTCATCTCCATGCTCAGCTTCCACAGGGATTCCTGAAAAGGGCGCAACCCTTGATCACATTCTGAGCATGCTACTGATATATAACCTCTCTCTCATTCCCATACCTATTTCTAAACATTTCTCGCACTTTTTTCTCACTTTCTAGCTCACCCCCACCCCGTCGCAGCCTTACAATATACACAGTTCTCATTGGTCGCCCTTTTCTCACGCATCTTTAAACATCCATTCGCTTGTTGGCTATTTCCACAAACGCAATTGCCCCTTACGCCCCATTTACCGTTAAAGATATGCAGCGTTCTTCTCCTTTTGCGTACGACATGCGTACCTCCGACGAAGCCCCGTGGAGTGAAGCTCCCTATTTTGGTAACATTGGTATCGCCCAGTTCCCAATCGAATTCCATGCATGGGCCATGGCAAACCAGTGGCCGGCACCCACGTTTGAGCAACCTCTGCAGCTCCCTATGGGTGAGGGTTTACTCGATGGCACCGATGCAATGCCTACTGCCATTCAATCTTGGCAGCGCCCTTTCAGCGCAATGAGTGCAGATGCTCGACACGACCAAGCCAATTATCCGGCTCTCAGCCAATCTTTGTACCCTGAAATGGGGCGTGAACAGCGCGTGGACCTTGGGTGAGTTTTTTTTTTTGCTTACTCCTCTATCCATGCTACAGCCTCGAACTCGATGCATTCTTTGCCGGACTATCTTGTGATTTGCCTTCATTGGCTGCCGCGCACAATCATGACATTACTGCGGATCAATCAACTACAGCTGCAGGTCCATCGCTTTTGAGCCATACAAACATAATCGCCATTCCAAACAATCAGCCTCCTACCCTCCCCCCCGCTCATCCAATCACTGGCCGCTATCACTGCTCCTATCCTACCTGCACTAAGGACTTCAAGCGCCCAGGAGATCGCCTTAGACACATCTCATCAGTTCATCAACGCTTTCAGACAGATCAGGGGAAGAATCTCTGTCCTATTGTTGGATGTCGTCGAAGCTATGGGAAGGGCCTTTGTCGCTCTGATAAAGTCAATGATCATTTGAGAAAGATTCATGGTCTTGTTAGAGTCGCTCCAACTGGTAGCTCTGTTGCTAGTGATCATTCTGCCAATGGTGCTGGACGTGCATCAGCCACCGCGAGTGGGACTGTTGCTTCAACTCGAAATGGGAATGGAGGAGGGTTTTGATTTGACACAGATAAACGGAGTGTTGTCAATTCATAGGATTTAGATAGTTTGATAAAACTCTGACGGTTTCTTTTGTTGGTGATGCTTTATTTTAGATTAGAGGTTTCAACCTCAGAGATATTCATTAGTAGAGGGGATGATATAAGATCGAACTTGGGGGTTCCTTTTGTTCGCGCTTTCTTTAAACTTAGATTAATGGCCTCTAGTAACGGTAGATAATTTCTTATTCTGAATTTAATCATTGCGCTTTACAATCCCTTTCAATAATAGTATTCTTCTCCTCAGCACAACTCTTTTCTTTAGACTCTTGACATCATCCCGAGATGCATACTTGTGATGAAAAAAATGAACTTGCCGACGGCAACGACAAGGATGACGCAATAGCTCAGGAAGCAAAAACGCTGAGGAGGAAGTTGAGGAGAAGCAATGTGGTTTGGGATATGACAATGCATGAAATATGCCGGATTGTTTACTTTTCATGTAGAATGGATCATGGACAAGTATCCAGAGAACCCAGATTGCGCTTCGAAAAATGCGTATCCAACTATACTATCCAAACCAAGACTGATAATATTCCATTAAATCAAAGACTTCAAAGCACTAGCTTTTTACGATCGAAAGCAAATTTGGACCCAAAATAATGAATCGAAAACTCCTCCTGGCAATACTATTATGTGGTACGGCAAGCATAAAGGCATTGCTTTCGACAAATTGCTATGTGATGCTTTCTATCATGGATTTATCATGGACGGGGATTCTGCGAGGGAGCGGTGACATTTACTCAGACTTTTTATGTTGCAAGTCTGAAATCTTGTCCAAGAGAAAAAGTGTTCATCAATCCCCAAAATTGGAAAACTGAAACCGGAAATAAGACTTACATTAACTGGGAATAAGACTACTTCTCGGCTCTTATTTCCGCCTTATCGATAACGCTCCTGCTCCGTAATTATTTCTGCCCAAAAGCGGTGAAATGTTCGTGTTACAATTCCCAACCCCTCCAACTACACAACCAAGTAACGTACAGATGCAATGATCAATTGAGAACAGATACGGACTGGTAAAATATTATAATATGTCTCCAGAATATTTCACCACACAAATGCTCAAATGTCAATGTCGCTCATGTTTCCTCGTTTGCCCCGAAACGTAGCAGCCGAACCTTTCCTTCATGCTCGCAGTTTCCAAAATCACATCCGGTTCTCAAGCAGAATGGCCTCCAAAGGACGCAGCTACGAGGATGCGATAGCACTGTTAGATACCTTACAATCCAATCGAGCAATTGTTTCCTCCATATCGAAGACCTCGGAAGATATGAATTTGTATGCTATGCCAGAAATGCTAGAATGGACACGCAAGGCGGGGTACGAGACTGGAGATTTCTCGAAGCGCGGATTAAAATGTATACACGTAGCTGGAACAAAGGGGAAGGGTAGTGTGTGTGCTATGATAGATAACATTCTGCGACAGTATCGGTGCAAAGAAAATGACGTTGGAGTTGTACCAGGGGATACGAAAAGGAAGGGTCTAGGGAAGATTGGGCTTTATACCTCACCACATCTAATGACAGTACGTGAACGAATAAGAATAGATGGTTCACCAATATCGGAACCTCTATTTGAGCGCCATTTCTTTGAGCTCTGGGATCGATTCTCTGATGCTTCTGCTGCATCTACTACCCCGCATTCGAATCCTACCTCCTCGGAGACTAAGCCAGGATATTTTCGATATCTCACTATCATGGCACTCCATACATTTATGGAAGAAGGCGTGGAGACCGCAATCATGGAATGTGGTATTGGAGGAGAATATGATAGCACTAACATACTGCCTGCCGAAGCAGTTACTGCCACCGCGATCACGAAACTCGGCATCGACCATGTTGGAATGCTGGGAGACACAGTTGATAAGATAGCTTGGCACAAGGCTGGCATTATGAAGAAGAATATTCCGTGTTTCACCTCTCCACAGCTCCAAGCAGCACAGTCTGTTCTAGAAAACCGCGCCAAGGAAATTGGTGTCAAATTGGAGGTCGTGAATAGACATTGCGGCTTTGACAATGGAACCATTGAATTAGGCACAGAGGGGGACTTCCAGAAGGATAATGCGAGTCTGGCAATGGCTGTTGCAGCTTCACATTTACAAGATCTATGTATTAAAGATGTGCCTACCCCTTCTGGACTATTCACTCCTGAACAACCCATCCCAGGTCAAATGTTGGAAGGGATAAAGACAGTCAAATGGGCTGGTAGATGTGAAGTTGTGATCACTGGTAATATTACATGGTTCATCGATGGTGCGCATACAGTGGACAGTATCAAGGAGACTGGCCGTTGGTACGCTTCGAAACTCAATCAAGCCGCCGCGCAAGGGGTTTCCCCCACGAAGAGCATGCTAATTTTCAATCAACAAGACCGTGATCCTGAAATGCTTATTCGGACATTACTGGAAAACATTCATATTTCTTTCAGAGCTTTTGACTTCGCTGCCTTTTGCACCAATATACCTTTCAAGAACAAAGGAGTTGATAGTGGCATCATTGATCTTACCCAACAGGAGTCGGCGTCCAAATTATACTCAAGCTTGGATCGTAGTCCGATGTGTATGGAATATGCGAGTATCCAAGAAGCGGTAGAGCTTGTGCATAGGGTATCCGAAGACGAGGAACGTCTCTTTGTTCTGGTGACTGGAAGTCTGCATCTCGTCGGTGGCCTCATGAAAGTTCTTGAATATCAAAGTAAGAAAGAGGCAGAAGCTTAAAAGCTCTCTCAATAGTGGAATAGTGCTGGAGTTTGGTCGATACCAGTTAGTGATATAGAAAATACAGGAACTGCGCTTATCGTGGGACTGTGCGGTTTCTACATGTTTCAACTAAAGAGGCGTTGTTGATATATTCATCGAAGTACCTGGTATAGTGTTCGATGTGGATTTGAATACTAGAACGTATGGTTCAAGAGGAGAAAGCGAACCATATGCACTTCTGAAGAGCGTATACCCGGAAAATAAGTTTATTTTTTAATTATTATATTGGTTGAACAATAATACTATGAACATATAATCGTGAACCCCAGGGTATTTCGTGACCCATACCTTGCATGTTGAGGCACAGGCGCCGTCTTTTGCTACCACCCTTCTTCATGTTACTACCTTCAATCCTCTACAGTGCATCCCTCGATTCCAAACTCCCCAATACCCTGCCAACCAAATGCAAACTTCCAGTAATTAAAGCTTGAGCACGCGCATCATCCGTGGACAAACTCCGAGCATATTCAAGAGCATCTTCTACACTTGGAAGAACCTGAACATCGGTATCAGGGTTTGAATCCAACGAGCGCCATTTTTCGGCAAATGCTTTCTGCATCGTAAGCTCAGATATCGATTTGGGATCGTAGGAAAGATTGACGAAATCTGGTGGAATCAGTAAATGTTCGGCTGGTGTTGGTGATGCGCTATTACCTTCTTTGGATGCATTTTCTTTCTGGATCGAGGTTGTGCAAAATATGACGTGGTCGAATTTAACGGATTCTTTAGTTGCACTGTGGAGACCCTCGAGTAACCCTATGGCTTCACGATGGCCTTGTTGGTTGAAAATCAAAACTCGAGGGCCATTTCTAGAGCTTATTAGGAATGTGAGCTCAAGGCAGGTAGTTAATCAAAACTTACTTTTCTGCTACCTCATCACTAAACCATTTTGCTGCGACCACAATACTATCAGCGGTATGTGCGCCGTCTAAATACCAGGTGATGCTTCTATCGACCCTTGTTTCGCATCTTCCACGCCAGATAACTTGCTGTAAACCATCTACGAAATCTTTTGATAGGTAATGCTCCGATGTGTCGAGCTCGGGATTCAATTTCTTCAGAACTGTTTCAGCTAAACATATGGCAAGACTTGCGTTTCCTCTCTGAAAATCTGCCGCAGGTGTTATTTCCACTGTTATTAGTCTTGGGTCTAAATCGACTATCCTGAGAGACTTCACTTGTTTCTCTCGAGCCCTCTCTTTTAATACTTTCATTGCTTCTGGCTTTTGTTGCACTGTAAATGATGGGACTCCCGCCTTCTGAATTCCAGCTTTGTGCCATGCAATTTTGTCAAGCGTTTCTCCTAGTGTAAACACATGGTCAATCCCTAGCGACGTGATACCTGTCACCGCTGGTTGATCTACGATATTCGTTGAATCATACTCGCCACCAACTCCAACCTCATAGATCGCAGCATCAACGCCCTCTTGGAGGAAAACGTGATAAGACATCAAAGTCAGATACCTAAAATAAACAGGCTTCTCAAACGGTTCGCTCGAAGAAGCTGCTGCCGCTTCCAGACGATCCCAAACCTCAAAGAAGTATTTTGCAAATAGAGGAGCAGATATTGGTGCTGAATTGATCCGGATTCTTTCGCGAACAGCGATGAGATGGGGTGATGTGAAAAGTCCAACCTTTTTCGGGAAACGACGTGACGTTCTATGACAGTTCAATATCGAGTCTACGTAAGCGCACGTAGACCCTTTCCCTTTGGTGCCAGCAACGTGAACGACGTTCAATCGTCTGAGATCATCTTGCTGGACGTGAGTCAGCGACGAAAAGGCAAGGAGAGAGATTGAAAAATACGGTGTATCCAATCCGAGTCAGATGCTGTCTCATTTCCTGATTTGCTCCTTCATCGAGTTTGATTCCAGCCTCCCATCTCTTCTTGAGGACTTCGTATGGTGTTTGGAGTGTATTCAAGGCATTGATTGCATCCTAAATGATGGTGAGAAGAATTCATGATCAGGTGTATAGCAATGTTTGACAAAACGAACATCGTAGGTCCTTTCTGCCATTGTGGCAATAAACTTTCGAGAATCAGGAGCGCATTTATTGAAACGGCAATGGATAGAGATACTTTTTAGAGATCGCAAAGGCGATTTATAGATTGAAAACCACATTACTTGTGATATAAAAGTTCATTTCTACAGATTCTTCGGATAGAAATATATATCTTGCTTTGTCATCCACCGATAATCGGTAGTATACTAAAGCGGCGCATAATCTTCAATAAACCCTTTGACATGTCTGATTGTCGTATTTTACGACAAACGTATTGCCTTATCAGAGATCTTCCAAAAGATTGACAATTTTTGCATAAGGAAGCATGGCTATCAACGCGTATCTTATTTCCGCTGCTCCTTGCTACAATAATTCCCATGATAGGAAAAAGCTCTCTGCAGGAGCAGTTTTTAGCCTAGATTAAATGCAGCGCAAAAGTGGGGTTGGGATGGTGATTGGGGTGGTGGTGTGCTTGCAAGGGCAAAGTAGATGTGCATTCACAATGCAATTTATCGTCGCAACTACTTTGCAGGATATCTGCTCATTGTATATGAGATATGGAGCAAAGTATATCACAGAGGAATGACGATGAGCTCCAGAGGATCTCCATCGAGAATGTTATGCTTGAAAAGGGTATACTGGAGGAGACGGTAATTGAACCGGCAGTTGTGAAGGTCGAGACACGATTTTCGGAAAAGGAGGTGACGATACGACAAGTAGCCCCTATGGTTATCGTTTTAACGGGTGCGACGTTTCTTGTTGTAAGTACCAACTCCGTGAAATTTGGGTAGATGTCTGATATATCCTTCTCAGACAATCGCTGCCCAGGCAGTCATCATCATCTTACCTGAAATCTCTCGGGATCTTGACATTCCTCAAGATCGGCAGCAATGGGTGCTATCTTCTTATGCGTTGACGTCTGGCTCATTCCTACTTCTTTGGGGAAAACTGGGAGATGTGTATGGAAGGAAGCTATTGTTTATCCTGGGTGCAGCTTTTACAGCTGCTACTTGTATTGCGACGGCTTTTTCTCCTGTTGAAGTTTGTCTATACATAATGCGGGCTTTGCACGGACTTGCCTCTGCTGTCACCATCCCTACAGCTATTGGTATAATAGGACATACCATTCCACCTGGACGAGTGAAAAACTACAGCTTCGCATTCTACTCTGGAGGCGCCCCAATGGGTCAAGTTCTTGGAAATCTCATGGTACGTATCTCTTTCTTTTCCAACATTCACTTGTGATTCTGACTCTTTATCCAGGGCGGAATCATCTCTCAATGGGCGAGTTGGAAAGTCGTATTCTTCGTGATAGCTGGTGCTTCTCTTACTATTGCCGTAAGCGCGATATTTGTGGTCCCAAAGGAAGCAGCTAGAGGCAACGAGGAAGATACAGCGCGTGCTTCGGGTGTCGATTGGATTGGTGCTTTTCTATTCACTGCGGGTCTACTTTTATTACTCGTAGGCTTGTCAGAAGGAGGATCGTCTGGGTGGCAGGCGGCCTCGGTTATTGCCATCATAGTTATCTCCGGGTGTTTACTGATAGGATTTGTTTTGTGGGAACACTATCGCGAGACACAGACAGCTAAAGAACCACTGATGAGAGTATCGACGTTTCACCATAAGCAGTTCTCCATTGCCATGGTCATTATCACTTTATTCTCGGCTGGCTTTACCAATTTTTGCCTCTATACTACTTACTAGTATGTCTTCATCACTCCGCAATATCATGGGCTAATTTGGATATAGCTACCAAGATTTTCGACTTCTCGATCCCTTACAAACCGCTCTTCGGTACATTCCATTAGGTGTGGTTGGTAGTATGTTGACCGGATCTTACTTCGAGAAATATTTCTGACAGCTCTATAGTCCTTACAACTTTCGGATCTGGGTACTTACTCTCTCGAATCAATGGTAATTATATTCTCAGTTTCGGGCTTGGCTCAGCGATGATTGCAAATCTTCTGTTTTCCGTACCAATACCTCCCAGTACATCATACTTCGCTTTTGGTTTACCGGCAATGGCACTTGCGGCATTCGGTGCTGATACAGTTTACCCATGTCTCGGTCTCTTTACAACTCAGTCACTTCCTCGAAAGGATCAATCGGTAGCAGGAGCCATGTTTCAAACTATGGCGGCCATCGGACGAGCCATGCCCTTGCCTATCACGTCGGCAATCCAGGAGTCTGTACAATCAAAAGAGTTAAAGGAAGGGAAGGCTCAGATGCAAGCATTTTTGGCAGGACTAAGGGCTGTGGAATGGTTCTGCGTGGGCTGTATGGCGGTATCTTTAGCTATGACTGTCATTGGTCTCAGAAATATCGGAAAGATTGGAATGTTAAAGAAGCTAGGGGTTGCCAAGGAGACGAAGGAAGAAGTTTAGACTTTGCAAAATAACGGTCTAATACCATTATTTATTCTTTAGACGATGGCCACCAAATACTCAACTCTGGACGCTGATTGTCATAGTATCCGTGAAAGGTATGATTCGAAATTCTCATCACAAAGTTTGAAACATTAAAAACAATATATAATTCTGGACTGTTGCAATGAGAGATGATTATCATACTGCTAGAATCTAGTAACAGTTCTAGAAGAGACTTACAAATGGCGAAGAGCCTTGGTACTAAGACTTCTATTCGGCTGCTTTGTCATCCAAATTTCTGAAAGAAAGCTTGCCCAGAGTATAAGACTAGGCCCAATGAGATCCTAATTAGTATTGTACGAGAGATACTTCTCCTTTAAAGTTTAGCTCCGAAGCAAATAATAAGAGATTTCCACCTTTATACTCCTTTGATTATAAGATTAAAGAATAACTAAATTATTTACAAAAGTAAATTCGATCGATTACTTAATCTTCATTATAATAATCTGATTGTATATTCTTCAATTATAATCATATAAAATTAATATAAAAAATCATGATTTATTAAATATGATATAAAATAAGAATATTACAATTATAAATATGTAATAATAATAATATATAGATGAACTTTTGTTACATGATTTGAGTATTTTATCGAAAATAGAATCGGATCCGAAGTCTTGCCGATACAGTTATCTATTTGATTATGTAGAAATCAAAACATCGTAATCGTATAATACTTATTAAACTTAATAAAAGCTTTAGAATATATTTGAAGCTATTTGTATTCCTACATTCTTTGTTATAGCGACCTTTGTCCTTTTTTTTGAAGTTGTTGTCTCAGACCTCAAAAAGCCATCTCCACCATAAAGAATGACGAACAAGGCTTTGTGCGACGAATTACCTCGTTCGGTGGCACCACCTCCTAGATCCGACCTCGAGGACCTCTCCAGGGAGAAGTCTGTGGTTCTTACTACCTTACCAGTTTCTTGTGCTTGAATGCCATGTTCACCAAGAAAACCGACGAGCGAAGCTTCATTGCGCCGTAGCACCCCTCACCGTCCGCCGAGATTATAAGAAAGGGGTTCACAAACCCAGCGACAATTAGACTTGGAAGCAGAACATGCAAAAGCACCACAGAGAGGAAAACACATAGCAAAGCTATGGGATACATTAGGAAATATGGGCAAGATCTATGACAGCGCCCATGACAGATCTGTCAGGGTCGGCAAAAAGTGGAGGCATTGGAAACGTCTTTGCAACCGCGCCATGAATGTCGAAAGAATATCTGCGATGCTTTCTGGATTTTGACTCTTGCCTCCTTCAGCGCGAAACTCACTGCGACTTGGAGGTCGATTTGTTCTCAATCGCAAAGCATGGTGCGACCATGGGATGGAATCTCGAGACCATCTCTAATTCCCTCGGATCTCCCTACGCTATCAGAGCCATTGCTATGTGTCCAGGCTAGACGCTGGAAATATGACAGAGATGGGTTTTGAGTGGAGAAAAGATTGACCGAACAGACGGCTATGACAGCAAAAATTAGAATCTGTCAAATGGTGTTGACTTCGGATTGCATCTAATGTTGAATATGAAATCTGCGACCAAGCTCGCAAGATTAATTCTGTACTTTTCGTAGAGACATGGTGGTTAATAAAGCCAGGTCAAGGTTGAAGGTTCCACTGGCTGTCATGAAGAGGAGCGGAGTACTGAGTACAATGGCTTTAATTCCTGTTGGGCATGCCAATGCAATTGCATCCATTAGTGAACAAATCGATGATTATAATCGCTGTGTATGCATCGAAGCCAAAGAATTTGTCCACGTTGATATCATTTCTTGGAAACACAGACTTCAGGCTTTTGTGAGGCCGCTAGTCGGGTATGGTGGGCAAATTTCCATCAAAAGGGTAGCCAGATTGCCAGGGGCTTTTAAGTTCTGGTTCTGATGGACGACCTATTCCCTGGCGATACCAGGCGTTAGTATATCCCTTAGTGCTCGATGTTTCGTGGAAATATCTAGGCACATCTGCATCGTTGGTAGCTTGTTCCCTGGCGATGCTAGCTCGATTACCCATGCTTTGGGTCCCCCTAGCAGCTTCGTCTTCCTTGTCATCTTCTGGGATGACAATAGCATCCCCAGGCCTGTCATCAGGCAAACGATTTGTGTTTGCCAGTGTCAGATCCTCTGTGCTGGCAAAGGACCCAGTTCCTAGCCTGCCTTCTGGATTAGCGTTGTCATTCGAGGTGCCGACTTCTTTTCCTTGATCAGGGTTACCGTGGTTGTGGTGCTCTGCATTGAGTGTGGTGGTTCTATGCGCGTCACCTTCGTGCCAATCACATTTGTGCCATGTATGTTCTCCACTGGCGACACTGCTGATGTCAAAGCGATCTTCTAGTTCTGGCTCGAGTTCCTCGTCGAAACAACCTTCTCCGTCGAGCTCAGTGTACTTGCTTTGAAGCTGGAATCGTTGTTCAGACGCCCATTGTTGTTCTGTTCTGAGTTGCGGCTCAAGCTGGCGCTGTCTCTTGAATGGTTTGATGTCTACCGTTTCTTCCTCAAGAATCCCTTCCTTCCTCTTCCTCGATAGTGCAGTAAACGTCGTTTGGCTCGGTTCCGGATATTCGCACCCGTCTTTCTGAACTGGAGGGCCCACATGACTTGCTCTCTTGTCCTGTTCCTCGAAGATGGCAGCGGCGGGTCCCCCTTCCTGTCTGTATTGCCATCTTCCTTGTCTTGAAAGTTTGCCAGTCATGTTGCTCGATGGACCCAGAGGACTTAGTTGAAAGCCCGTGTGAATGGCGCTTGTGCAAGTCCCATGGCTGGATGGTTGCATGGATGACGGCATAGGTCTACCATGCTGTGACATGGTCTGTAAATCGAAGCTTTCATATTCCGAAAGAGCTGGTCTTGGCTTTGATCCACCAAATCCGTCATCATTGAGGACTGGGTATTTTATGAAGTTGTAGGCCATCTGCGAGTCGAAACTTTTGAGACTGCCATTTGTAAGGCTCAATCTCTGCTTGACATCATGCTCAATCTCGTCCTCGTATCGAAGAAGCCCCCGCTTGTGGATGAGATACTCAGATGAACCAGCTATGGAGTTATATCTTCTGTGATAATCAGCCTCGTTTCCCATGGCATGTCCCATCGTACAAGTATTACTGGCAGCACCTCCTCTGGAACCTTCGTCGCAAGCTTTACCGATACCTTGGGGGGCATAGACAATGTCAGGTATGCTTTGAATGTACCCATTAGCCGGGTTTAACGCTGAACCTCGGTGCTGGCTTGAGTCTCCATTGATAGTTTCGCCTGTCTCGAGGCTGATCAAGCCATTTTCCAACTTCCGCAAATACTCATCCTTATTGCTTGGCTTTTTGTATTGCGCCCACATCTTGCCGGCGTATTTGTGGGTGCTTTTCCTTGTTTTTCTCGCTGCTTCACTCGCGTGCTTGGCTTCTAGCCTGGTTTTTTCTTCACAATAATTCTTGACGTTATCAGGTGTTGAGTTATTCAACTTAGCCAGAAGCATTCTGTCACCTGGCCATACCGGGTTTCTCTTCGCACGCACTGCTTCCATCCTACTTGTAGCGTCTTTACTGCGACGTTTGGATCGTGGCTGCCCAAGCGCCTTCTGTTTGAGTTCCTTCATGTGCCTGAATTTGCCGTTAGCTATCTCTCTCAACTTAAAACGACTGCAAGAACTAAGGCAAATCTCACCTCCCTACAGTCTGCGCGTCAACGCCATTGATCATTATCAACCTATATTTAGGCGATGGTCCCCTCATGGACTCCGTCGTACAAAGTTCTTCGTTGCATTCATGTGCAATATGTTTGCTCGTTTCCCGGATATTTCCTTCGATATTGTGCTTCTCAAAATACTTGTTGAGCCACTCCACGTGTTTCTCAGTTTTTGGCATTTTTACTGTATAATTTAATACGTAGCAGCTGTTCAAAAAGTTAATTTGATTAGCAGGTAATAGGTATTCTACATACCGATTTGATTGTTCAGCGAAGCCCGGTTAGTTGCTATCGGACTATCTGTGCTGAGATGTCCTTCCTGAGCTTCGTTTTGCTATCGATATAGCTTAGCACTTCTTTGAAAATCAGATCCGATTGTCCTTCGCGTGGTTACTGATGGTAAGGTTACTGACTTTGTTATATGTTGTTTAATTTTGAATTGTGCTTGTTGCGCTGTTGGTAAGTGTCTGCAATGTTGAAGAAGATATTTCATGTAGCGTTTTCGCGGTCTGGTTGTGTACAACGTAAAATGCTATCCTGGTGAATTTTTTCGATTAACTTCGGTACGGATTTGCTTCTACCTCGGACTGATACGGAAAAGCTTTTGTGACAAGTCCGTGGTTCAAAGTCAATCTAAAAGTTGTATCAATATGGCATATCTGTGTAGATTCATTCACAAGAGTTTGTGTGTAAGTAGATACGTACTGAAGAGGTCTTGGAAGATAGACAGAAGTCAGAATGATGCAACCATGGATGGCTGTCGCTTACCGAATATCTAACACCTCTGTTTTTTGAAGAGAATAACGCGTTGGCATGACAAACTATGTTGTTACGCTGCTCTAGTCTTCGCGGATTGGTTTGCGATAAACCTCGTTTTGAAATAGGAATAAGGCTGGGCAAGGCTATTCCTCACTGTAGCTCCGAGCCTGTGCCTGCCAAGGTAGAGCGGTATAGAGCGGTTAGACAGAGAGTCAAAAAAATTCAAATTATGCGAATACAAAGGAAAGTATCTTTACTTTCGTATTAGTCTTCGTTTAATGTCTAAAAGAAGGACTGACTGGTGTCTCAACATCCATAAATTCTCCTCCTCGGATAATATTGCAGCCATGAGAACCGGCTGCTAGGTGATTTCCCATGGCCTTGTCTGCATTTCTACTATTCTCGTTGACAGCATATATTTATTAGGCTAGTCTCCAAAGAAGTCTCTCGCTACCACAATTCGGGAGATGTTACCTTGGGATTAGGGCTCATGCAGTGCAAATATATATATATACACTTGGAAGTCGATGATGAATTACGGATGTTACATTTGGTAACTTGTTGCATTTCCGAACAAAACATTAGAACTATTTGTTAAATTTGCAGATAATATACAGCAGAGGGATCATGGCAGTTTCTACAAGATCCGCAACGTTTTTGTTGTAGCACCCAAGTTTGAATTCGAGATATTGTGCGCCGAGTCTCTTCGAATCTGGCACAAGCCTCAAGACGGAGAAATCCTTTCCTATATCACCCATCCTTCCCTTTACATGCTACACAATGAATGCCATACAACCACACCACTCCATCTATGCCAATTATACTTGGCCAGGTCCAAATTTGTAGTCATTGCGGGCCCAGTTCCGTATATTACCAAAAGAAAAAACACCTCCAGCACCTCTAAGTACCCATGAAAGACTCGAAGTCAAATCCCCTATCCATAGGAATGGAGCCAAGAAACGCACTCTCTTCCATTGAGAGGAGTAAATTGTCGAAGTTGTCGACGTCCTGTGCGTTCACAGAATACTCTGGTAGTTCAGCCTCCCAGATTCCTTCTTGGCTACTGGCGCTATGTGCTGTAGGACTTTGAACTTTTCCTTGCACAGCCGAGTTGTCCTCCTTCTGTGACTCTTGTGTAAACTGCTGTTGTGGAACGAAAGTGTGGGGATCTTGATTTGCAGTTGCATGTGCCTCCCCTGATATTCTCTCATTGTCACTGAAAATACGAGGGTCAAGAAGAATAGGATCGATTTCTGGGGTTGTAATGGTAGGGGTTGAGATAGCAGGAGTCTGCAGCATCTGAAAGTCAATAAGTGGCCCTCAAAGGAAGTTCCCAGAGAAAGAATGAGAAATTTAGGGGAAACCTAAAGAATTAAGTCGTGTAAAGGATAGAAGATTTATCTGGCGTTAAATGCTGGATGAAGGCATGAAATGAAAGAAATGATTAAACTTACCGTCTCTCTTGCTCCAGTTGTCTTTCCATCATAATGTCTGCCATGACCGTTATGTCTGGTGGGAGATTGATTGGGTGACCATCTGTTCATGCCACCATTGTTGAAAGACATTCCTGTATTGGGTGTTGCCATGAATGTATGTCCTTGGTAAACACCTTCAGCTATGTTTGTCAATTGACCCAGAAACTCTGGGGATGGTTTAGGCTTCATTTTTCCCTTGGTCCTGGACACCTGTCTCATGCTTTTATGTTGCTTCTTCGGATGTTTAGTGTTGTCTATTTCACCCTCAGCTGGAGCAAACTTTCTCTTGCTACGTGGAGCAATAGCTTGAGACTTTGAGACATGACAAGCTCGCTTCCTCGAATGTTTGTCGTCGTTGACTTCGTTTTCGACAGGAGCTTGCTTTCTCTTTCCAGATGGAGTAGCAGTTTGAGTCAAACTCTTATTGGGCAGTTGCTCTGCGTGACTTGCTGGAGCCTGGGGATAGGGAGGCGCATACTGCTCCTGCCGTTGAACTTGAGGTCCTCGAGAAGTCTGATAGTTTTGGGGCGCTGGTTGACCACTTGGAATGCCGGACCATCCAGACATGCCACCATTATGATGGTATGATACAGCCTTGTTAATCTCATTGAGTAATGCAGGTTGTGGGTGTCGCACATTAGGGTTTAGGATATTAGCTCCTGGCTGAGCGGTTTGTTGGCCGCCTTGTTGGTTTCCATTTGCAGGATAGCTCTGTTCTGCTGTCAAGCCATTGTTTCCCGGGCTTATAGACTGAGCCGGTTGCATGGAATATATCAGGCCTTGTGCCTGATTATACATAGACATCTGCTGAGATCCGTGTTGTGCTTGCTGATTTAACTTGCTTGGTAGAGGTGCCTGCATTCCCTGGAAGCCATTTTGCTCTTGAGAAATCATCTGACAGTGCAGTGGCGCCGGCACATTCTGGGATCCAGCTTGTCCATGCTGGTTCATCAAGTTATGTGGTAGTGCCTGCAGGGCCTGAAAGCTACCTTGGCCATTTTGATAGTTGAACCCAAAGCCAATATTTGATTTAGGTGCCATGGGTCCGAGGCCTAGGTCGCCGTTCACATTGTTCATGGCTCTATTTACTGGTGCATTGTTTCCCATTCGTCGAGTAAGATCGGCGCCGGTCACGAGGCATATCGAACCGTTCAACAGCTTTTGGACATATCCTTCGCGATCCTCATCATATGCTCTCCACATCCGGGTCGCATGTCTGCTAGACCTCGAATTTGGATGTATTCGTTCTTTGCCAGCAACCTTCAGCACCTTAGCTTTATGTTCGAACCAATTCTTGACCTTCCTGTAGCTTAAACCCGTCTGCCACATTATTATCATCCTTGTTCCTGGAGGTGGATAATGATCAAGTGCATACACGGCTTCGAGGATCTGCGTCTGTTCCGGAGTATTTCGTTTTGCTCGAGCTTGGTTTGCGGCACGCTTTCGACATTCACTCATGTGTCTGTGTGCATGTTAGCTTAGTAACTGATGTTAGTAGCGTCAAAAGGATTAAACCATACCTTCCCACTATTTGGGAGTCAACACCATCAATGCCTTGAGTCGTGGGGGGTAAATGTGCCTTATTGCAATCGTCTGCAATCTCTTGGGTGGCCTTCGTCAAGTCATTAGGGTCGACGAGACTATTGTAGTAGTCGTTGAGAAATTGGACATGCTGTGCGTCTTTAGGCATTTTGCCTCTACTTCTTCGAAGGGTCAGTTAGGTTTCGAAGACTAATTGTTCTGACTGTGAGTATAGGGAGTCTCCATGGCCATCCTTTCAACTAGTAAAAATCGGGAAAACTAGGTAAGATGGAAATTGAAACTTGTTATGAGATAATGGCAGAAAAATCACCGGAGATTCAATGAAATCGGTGGTAGTATTTAGGACATCAGAGGAGCAACAGTATCCAAGGGATAGGAGTAAGATGGATTGTGCAATAGAATGACAAGAGAATTAAGAGCGGGATATGGATCTTACTGATTGTATGTACAAATGAGTTGCTTTGTTTCGTAAATTGGTATAGCGCTGCATCAAAATGTTAGCTCTGCATTCATCGAGCGGATGATGATCTCTCAAGAGGATATGGGTATAGTACGAGAATATTGCTAACCTTTGGTATTTTGTGGAAGATTTTTCTGATTTATTTTCTCACAGAAGAACGTCGGTATTTTCGTGGTTGGTATTCACAGAAACTTATTCTTGATACTGAAGGCAGAGTACACAGTTTATTGTGAACTTGTCGCCTATGCTTCTGAAAAGTAGACGGGGGGGACTCAGAGATATTCGTATGGGAATTAGTTGTGCAAGGTAGTCAGTTGTCTGGAAAGTTAATTGACAAGAATAGTAGTCAAGCAAAAAGGTTGCTGCTTGAAAAATATTGTCTTATTAAGAGGTCTTCCAAATATCCAAACAATGATGTTTTGTTCCAGAGAGCGCGCGTTCAGAAGCTTTTATGTCAACGGGATCTTGAGGTCAATATCACTAGCGCCATTTATTACTGCTAGTGCGACCCTTGGAACATCGAGATGAAGAAAAAGATGGGCAAAGTTGTTCAATACGGCGATTTTGGCCGTACTTCCCCAAGGTCAAGAATGTTAGTGACATTGTACGTTCACTTATATATGGCACATGACTTTCAACAACTTGGACCTTGGGCTATCTCCGGCGAGCAGTTGGAGGAGCGCTCTCTTTAGTTATTATTGATCTTGTTGTTGATACCCTTCTTCAGTATGATTCTAGACAGTGTTTCCATTTATTCTCTAGTGAGCGCGATCTGCCTTGTCTTCTCGAGCATAGGTATCCCTCTGGTTATATGCTTGATCTCCTTTCATTTTTGCTCTATTCCTGACCAGCTTATGTGAAACATGAATAGGGAGATACACCCATCTTTTGTCGACGAGAGATAATTTTTACCCCTTCATAAAAAAGGCGAAAGCTCGATGCAGATTGATGTTCTATTGATAGGAACATACTCCGCACATTCTACTTAAATAGAACGCATAATATGAGCATAAAGTTGCACCCTCTAATTAGATTATTGGAATATATAAAAGCCAGGGAATTTGGAATGGAGAGAAGAAAATGGAGTGATCGAGATTGTATACCATAATTATACATTAGATTGCGAAGATAGAAAAATAGTCCAGCTCGAACGTGACAAAGGAGGTGACAAAGGAGGGAACAACTTGAATTCAAATTGGTCAGCACCAGTAGGGAAGATTTGTTGAAATCAGAGCCATGGTTCTCATGGATAGATACCTGGATGTGTACACTAACTCTATTTCACAGCTCATTCAAATTTGGCAGATCCTCATTATCATTCGTATTGTCCCTCTACTGTATTGTCAAAACGCCCGAGTAGTCAAAGCAATACAGAGGGAGTTAAGCAGACACAGAATCAGCACCTAAAGAGTTAGAAAGGGGAGGTTGAATTACAGAGAAGTACAAGGAGAAATAGAAAATATGCGCACGCGTGCAGTGTGTAGAAGAAACAACCTATGGATGGCGGAATCACAATGATTGACAACCTCATATCTTGGTACCCTATGAGCGCTTAAGTCACACTCTATCTGAAGTTCGCATTATACGGGTATTCACTCAACAGTTCACCGCTATGAAAACACATAGTTGCTATCTATCTCAAACTCAGGTACCTACGTTAACGATTTTGCGTGATAGTCGAAATAGTCATCAAATCACTTTCTCCCCATCCAATCCATCATTGAACGATACTCCTATTTAATGAGCGCTTAGGTTCAAGATAGCATTTTAGTAGTTTCCATTTGTAGAGATATTCTTGGCATATTCTCTGGATACGGCCGGATGAGGAGTTAGCTGAATGATGTAAGTATGGGTCTCAAAGCAACATTACGAGTATATCGTCAAGTCACAGCCGCAGATGTCGTAATATGAGAAGAAGAAAGGAGTATGCTGAATGAGTATCTAGGACATACAATACGAGGGCGAAAGGTGAGAGACGCAGAATTTGAAAGCAAAAAGCTAGGACGCCCGCCATGTCAAAAATGGACGTAGACGGGAGAGTGATGTCCAGATATAAGCAGAAGAACGAAATTGTCCCAGGTGTGTCGTACGCAAGGCAGGTAGGACGTCTAATTGCCAATTTGCACAAATTGAAGATGCGTAACAGCGATATGGCGAAAGAAGACATCACAATATGCAACTATCAAAGCTTTTTGGACGCAGGACGCAAGTGTGGGTGCGGATAAGAATATATATACTGAACTGTCGCCGCCAACACAACGTCTATATAGTGCCACTTGTGAGAAAACGGAACGCAGATTCGCAAATTAGGGGTTAAAAGAAATCTGATAGGATAGAGTTTTACAACTCAAGGAAGGATGAAGGCAGATGGGAGAGCCGAGCTAATGTTCGAATCGGAGAGCATGAGAAAACGGGCATTATGAACGACGTACTAAACCTTAAGCCTCTGTATGAGACGGCCAAAACTCCCCAATCTCTTCTTCATCATCGCTGACGGCCTATGCTTCTCGGACCTCTCATATTTTGGCGGCGGAATTCATACTCCAAATATCGACAGGATCGCACAGGCGGAAGTGCGCGTTACGGATTTCCGCTGCTGCTTCATGATGACTATCGCCTATTTTGTTCCATAACCGACATTCACCAACTCTCGTTGTAATATACATCGGTCTTATGTCTTCTTCGGTATATGCATATAGTTCTACCCTCCATTTCCTTGAAGGTTATGTTGGAAATCTAATTCTGTTCAAGTATTATCCTCAAATCTCTTGATAAGTGATTATTAATTCTCTGATACTGCAATTTCCCGTCACCAGTAGTAACAATAGGAGGTACCCATCATCATGATTGCTGCTGGTCTGGGAAATTCGATCCAGTGGACCAATATTTCCGGACAAAATGATTCGAGCGGGAAAAAGACGATGGTGTTACGAGAGGGCTGCCGGCGTTTGAAGGTTATTTGAACAAGAAGGTTGCAACGCAACCCGAAATACCAAGGGATGATGAATGGCTGACTTTGGTTTCCTCTTGTTTTCTTTCCTGCCTTCCCATGTATAAGATCGACTTATTATCATATCATATCGTCACGACAAAGCGTCCTCCACCTACCTATAAATTTACCTTCCCAGATGCGACCGGGTCCAGCCCCAGAGCTTTCACCCAAACCACGCGGATTTGGACGAAGTTTTGCCCGTAGCAATCACTATTGATAAGAAAGAACCACAACCACACGCCCCGATCAGATGCTAAAATTGATAACCATTAATTTCATTTCCCTGCACAATGAAGATGGCAAATGCAGCACAGATTTACCTAAGCCTTGGTATTTGAGTAATGGATATGGAAACAAAATGCTCGACTATATTTGAAAGAGAAAAATGGGAAGATAAATAATCGACCTTGACCTTTTTTGGGGGTGGGGTTGGAGGGCATTTCCCCTTTACGGCTCCTCATCGGCCATTAAAAACTCCGCCAGAATGCGTAGCGAAGTAAAAAGGGGTATATGATGTTGGAACTAATACAAATCGTTCGTAGTATCTTCAACATCTCCACGACTTCTACCCAATAGCCTCAAGCTTAGATGTAGAACGGTATCCCATAATCATAAACGTAGATTGTTACAGGCTGATCCTGAGGCTTCGAAGAAAATGCTACATTTTAATAAAGCATTGAAAGTGTTAGCCGTCATCCGAAAACTCTAGAGAGCTAACCGTTGCAAGCTCATCATGCAAGGCATTCTGGCGATTTCATCACTTTATTTGCAATTATCGTGTAATTACATATATACTTTTGGCAGCCTATAGATACACAAACCTTCAGATTTTGTTGACTTCGAAGTTGAAGAACTTGCGGTAGAGACGGAGGGATGTTTGCTCTGGCAGACCTGTAATCTTCTGAATGAAGAACACCCGTTGGCCGTTCGAGGACTAAATAAAATACACTTCATTGAATTATTGAAAATCGCATAGAAAGATCTCTATACTAAAATATAATATGATGGTGTTCATCTACACGTCATCGGAGCACACCATTCCCGACCCGTGCCCATGGGATTATTTGCGACCACTTACTCAATTAATTACGCGATCAGAATACAACGTGGGAGCAATTTGCTTCCAGGTTTTTGTAATGTATGAGAGAAGCAACTCGTTGAAATAAGCTTTTATCGCAAAGTTGAATACGTCACAAAGCTCTTGGTGTTCCCTGTTGCCATTGATCAATTTGATTTGACTTGATTTTATGTAATTCTAATAGCTGCTAAGGTCCTTGGCCCATATAAACCCAGTTCCAACTAGCCCTTCCCCAGACGAACAAGCTTCCTGGCCTTTGATTCTCAATCTCACGCAAACCAGCCAAAAGCAATTGCGAATTATGGAAGAGGGGATTCAAGGCTATACACATTGGCTAACGAAACGAATGAAGCTCATTTAGCGACTTTATTGTAGAAAAAGACCTTCTGACACAGGAGCCGACTTTATCTGGTCTGCTTGAATTTCTTGAATGAGTTCATTCCCAGGGTAATCGTCAATATCCAAATCGAGAAATCCTGCCGATGCCCATTTCCTAGCCGAGAGGAAAAGCGATTTACCGTTTATCGTTTTATCAGATAGGATACGCAGCAGGCAGCTTCCCGCGTCTTCTGGTTCTGCGAATTGCACTCCAGACTTGGCTACGTGCGCGAAAGCATCTTCTGACAGTATCTTGGTTTTGACATACCTAAATTAATTAGTAAAGAGGAGAAACCATAATTGCCAAGGGGTGTTGGTACCAGGGAGATATCACATTAACCCGACTACCGTAGTAAAAGGCTGTTCTCCTCATAGAATGCATGATACCTCGCATAGCCCATTTCGTACTGGGATACACAGGGCCTCTGGGACAGTCCAGGAAGGCTGCTCCGGAACCTATCAATACGAGGCATGTATCCTCCTGTTGTGGTGATGGGGTTTCTCCATTTTGTTTGACGAAGTAATGAAGCGCCAGTTTGGTGGTGTATAATGCCCCCTTCAAGTTAACATCAACAGTAGTCAAATCTGGCTTCGTAGGCTCCTGATCTTTACCTGTTCAAATATCATCAGTCTAGAGGCTACGGGACATCACAATAACCTACCAGCAAAGGTAAAAATTTCATCATTAAGACAAATACCTGCGTTGGCGACAACATAGTCCACTTTTCCGGTAAACGATGCCGCTTCAGTAAACAATTTAAGCTGATGCTCCCATTTCGTAACGTCGCATTTCACAAATTTCGCACTTCAAAAGTGTGAGAATCGTCGCCAAATAACAGATAACTAGAGGATCTTACTGTCCGAGTTCTAATGCCAATTTGGAGCCTGCTTCAACATCCATATCTCCAATGCATACGTTGACTCTTTCCGATAGTGTTAATACTGGATCTACTATTAGATTTTAGATGACATACCCTGCTGCAGCAAGTGCCCTGACATAAGCCTGACCTATTCCATTTGCACCTATGTGCTTGTCAGAATAATATTCAGTGTGAGCGCATGCTACTTACCTCCGGTGACAACTGCTGTCCTTCCCTTTAGGTTTTCTAAATTAATTTTCTTCTCACAGTCAACTGGGGCAGAGCATGTATATTCTCCCATTTTTGATATAGTAGGTGAAATCCTGATTTTGTTAATATTGATATTTCGTGAAGTGTTCAAAAGACAGAAAAGAAGAGAATAACTGGACAAAAATCTTCGGCTGGAACGATAGAGGTCAGTGTAAAATTATATGTACTTCGCTACTGCTTTTCGCGATGACGTCCACAACCACTTGACAACCTTGTAAATGAAGAGAACCTGCAGCTTGCTTATGCACTAGTTTAAACTTACATTAGCGAGGAAGTTAGGCTTGGCGTAAACTTGGGAGAGTTAGCTTGTCATCTCCGCTCATTCCTCTCCCACAATTGGGTGATTTCCTAAAGAGACTTAGCACCAGTTAGTGGCTTTTTAGTGCCCCTTTGCTTACAGAGGGTTGCTGTGGCATTATAGATTATACCAACACATAACGTTCTCTATTATCTATTATGGAGGACGATACTTTTTTGGTTCATTTTCTATGGCCATGTAGAAGTAAGCAGTGTGATTTACGGCTGATGAGACTTCAGGCAGGGGTTTGATCAATGATCGTAACGTTGCATTAATTCTCGTAGTTATCTAACTATGCACAATTATTATTTTTAGCACGAAGCTCTACGTATAAAAAGATCCTATCTATGTACATAGACCTTTTTATCAATAAACATAACCCAATCTTACACTAAATCAAATTTATAATAGAAATTAGTCCCACAATAGATCTACAACTGATTTCCGATTCTCTCATTTCTCTTAGATAACTGATGGAAACAGCGATTGGGGGATTCTTCGGGTGAGTTGTATCAAGCTTCTGGAAAGCGAATCATGACTTTGGTCTCCAAATGCTCGTCGAAGCGACGGAAGTATTCTGGAGCCTGTTCAATGTTGATCTCTGAGCTAACAATGAAGCTTGGTCGCGCGCGACCACTCGAAATTAACTCAATTAGAGCAGGAGCAACCGCTTCAATGTCAACAGGCCCACTTCGCATACTCAATCCCTTGCTGAAGAAGTCGGACATGGGGAAGTCAATAGTGTGAGACAAAGTACCTGCGAGAGGAGTTCCGGTTGAAGTGTTTGATGCGCCGAATATGCCAATCTGCCCAATTCCTCCCTGCTGACCGGTTACAGCGACCATATTCATGATTACTTCATTTTCGCGTGGATTGCCCTGTTGATCGACTGCCTCATATCCGATACAGTCAAGACTTCTTCTCACACCTTGCGGCTCGTAACGGAGAATTTGTTCCACGGGGTCGGAGTTATTGAAATTGATAGGAATCGCCCCGATGGATTCAGCAATCTTAAGTCGCTCGGGAACATGATCCACGGAGTACACTCGGGAGGCACCGCGGAGGATGGCTGTGTAAGCAGCAAGAAGTCCGACAGGTCCGGCGCCGAAGACTGCAACAGTGTCCCCCGGTTGAAAACCAGAATAGTCGATAGCTCCCCAAGCGGTTCCCCAGATATCTCCTACGAGGAGATAATCGTTGTCTAGATTGGTACCATTGCTTGGTGGAATTGCCATAAGGTTGCCGTCTGCCCAAGGAACTCGAGCGTACTCAGCTGTCATTTTACATCAGTAAACAAGGAACATCTTACAAACTAGAGATGATGCATGCTTACCTTGAAGACCGTCTGTCATGCCATAATCCGAACCCAAGCCATATGCTAGATGGGATTGACCGCCAATGTGACCATCCTGAACACCATCTGGTATGATTACTCTGTCACCCACTGAAAATCCCGTCACCGCACTGCCTATTTCGGAAATCACTCCAATAGCTTCGTGACCGATGGTATAAGGGACATTGCTGCTGCCGTACACTCCATGGTACACGTGAAGGTCAGTGCCACAGATGGCTGCGGTAGTGATTCGGACGAGTGCGTCAGTTGGGCTTTGAACGGTTGGCATAGGTAAGTTCGTAACATTCATCTGGAAAGGCACACCTGCCCAGATGACAGCACGCATTGTAGCATTAATAGACATGGCGGAAGGACAACAACTGCGAATAGGGAAGAGTGAATGAGGGATGATGAAATAAGAGTGCCGGATATCCCAATCTCTTTATACTCACGAGAAGATATGTTTGTATAGACAAAGGTCTGTTATTCTCGAGTGTGATATCCTCATTGACAGAGCGTCATCATTGTCGGTCTAACCCGGAGATATCAAAAGCGCAAGATAGTGACATATCAAGGACCCCTGTGTGACCCAAGGTAATTTCCCTATTTCGAAGAAGGCCAAACAGATGTAAATTCTCCACCTTGAACTTTACAAATTAGTTATTAATCTTTCTAATCCAGAACACCAATCGGCGTAATTATCACTGTTAGCGTCAGGTATTCTGGAAGCCAAGTTACAATTGACCTACCGAGGACAAAATGTCGATGCATTGTAGGACATAGCGGTCTGTAATCGTGAATCTGTTAGGGATGCTCGCTGCATTGCTTCATAGGGGAAGCTTCGCTTCCTAGGCCCCTGTAGGATAAGCAAGCTGCATATCGCTTAACCTTAAATAGCTTAAAGTTTCTATTGAAAGCATGTGCTCAGCCTTGGCAACGGGTTGACACAATGCATGTTCCCTGGCATTGCAGGATAAGCAAGCTGCATATCGCTTAAGTAGCGTTGAAGAAATCATTGGTAAGTACCATGCGGCATCCCACAATACCAGGGCCATTATAGGAATAAAGTTGATTACCACAAATCTAAAAAAAGTGTTTGCCTTTCCCGTTTGAACTGCCGAAGACGAAAACTACTTACAGCCTTCAAGCGCCACCTATATCATCGTCGTTTCCACCTCCTGGTTCAGCCTCGAATAACCACCCCTGCGGATACTATATTTGAGTGAAGATCAGATTGTCTACGCCTCTAATTGAATAGTTATCTAAAAACTAATTCCCCAAGGATCTACCGTGATATTGCCATTGACTGTCAATTGATAGCAAAGATGATTTGGTGGGATGCAAATGGTATAACTCGCGTCTCCCCATCGATAGCGAACATAATCTCTTTCTGGCAACTTAGAATACTTTGCCGATGAGGAAAACGTCAATAGATGAGAAATGCACTAGGACGGCCCGCAAATAAGAAGACTATGGCGCTCGTTCGGATGCCCAGAAGTCAGATACTTGCCCTCTTTAATCAGGAATACGTTGCCCTAGATATACATTTGCTTGATTGAGCTCAAGCTACGATGCAATATTTCTCTTCAATCAGACGGATCCCAACTATTATGATCGTCGATCTTTGATGAAACTTCGATTCACTGCGCTCCAACAAACGGTTGCGCATCATCCGTGGATAGCGTCGCCTCTTTCCAATTCCAACACTGCGAGATATCTCTTGGGCAGAAACGAGTCGTTCTATGACGAGACTCTTTGTTATGACCTCGTAGAAATCTTTTATGCCACAAGGGAGAGGAGTAGTCTAATAATTTAGGACGATCCATGAAACTCGAAGAGTTGGAAGCTCACTGAATACTTTGCGAGACAATGTATATGGATATTAAGGGAAATGCTGAGAACTCCTGCAGTTGACAAATTACTTAGGAAAAATTGTGCAATGCTCTTTGATACCTGGTTCACGAGTTAGAGCTTCGTCGCCCTTCTTATAATAGATCATCTTACCCTTTTAGTGCGTTGGGTCAGATGAATTAGGGCATCTTGAATCTTTGTCTGCAATATCAGGGTACCAACCATTGGTTTTGTTCACAAATGTGGATATGGTTTGTGTTCCTGCAGTGGCTTTTAAGGCTTTCTGGACTTCTTTTGTAGGTAAAGTCTTAGATTCTCTGTGCTTGTCTTTCCAATGCAATTGATAGGTCCTATCTGTTACGACGAAGTAACATGTTGTCAGGTGACAAGTATCACATGACCTGAAAACCGATCGGCTTTGAAAAGCCTACTGGTTTTGGAGGATCGATCGGTCTACAAGAACCGATCGGCTGTGAGTTACAAAGGTCTATATAATCAAGATAGATTTCCTTTATATAAAGCTTTATACTCAAAATCAATTATTTAGTATACTTTATTATTAGTTACAAATAGTATATTCATTATTGTTATTATTTAAGTCCTTATTTAATACCTAATTATAAATCTATCTCGAAAGTCTAGAACACTTCTATATGATCTAGATAGCTACCCTTGTAACACTTTGAGTATCATTATTACTTCAAGTACCGATTCGATAAATAATGACATCATATCTTCCAAGATATCATAGTCTAACAATCCTACTACAATCAGTTAGGTCATTCCTGAAAGTACCAATAAGGATAGAGATATTGTTATAAAAGGAATCGAAGACTTTAAAGAAATTATTATTATTGAAATTCTTAAAGTTGCCTTACCAGACCGATTTATAGGCAATCGATAAAAGCTAGAAACCTTCTTACTTCAACTTGAGATCTACTTTCAATTTAATTAGGACAAGTTTAATCATAATATCGATAAAAGCATCTAGACTACCTCTTACCTTAGAGGAGAAGTCATTAAATGAATCCAACCATATCTCAAGGATTATTTCATCAACTTGAATAAGCCTAAGAAGCGAATATACCTGATTCAAACCATCTTTGAGAGATTCGAAGGATTCAAAAAAGAAATACAATAAATATTCAGGAATATCAATGAATTATATAATATTGAGTCCAAGATCTATAGCCTCAAATAAACAGGATCAACAATTAAGTATACTATAGAATTCAGGAGGTATATAGATATTATTAAATAGGAAGAGAATGTAATGATGAGTCATTATCAGAAAGAGCTCAAACCTAAAGTTAGGCTAGAACTAGATTGTAATTACATTTGGGAAGATCTAAACAAATTGATCGAGGAATCTATTAAGGCAGATAAGATACTCTACAAGTATCAGAAGGAACATCGATCTTCCAACTTTTATAGAAATCGAGATTATAGTAAATATTATAAGAATGAAGGGAGACTTCGAGAAAACAAACAATCTTATAGAGAATCAATACAATTGGATACAATGTTCAAGGACAAACTATTTAAGGAAGAGGTAGAGTGAAGATGTAAGGATAAGTTATACTTCAAATATGGCAAGCTAGATTATCAAGCCAGAGATTATCAAAGCAAGAGATTACCAAAAGGAGACTATCACAAGAAGTTCGGCAAGGATCAACTCAACATTATCTTTGTACCCCAACTATATATCTTATACCCAATTGAGGACGATAATTACAAACGAAAGGAATGTCAAAAGGAAATCGACACAATGCCTCAAGATCAGGAAGGGTTGAATACTATAGATCGATATAAATTGGAACATTTACAAACCCCTTCCCCTCCCTTTGTTAAAACAGAACTGAGAGAAATATTATCGATAAAATATGTAGCAATAAGCTGGATAGTTTGCTACAATGAATCTTGCAAGATTCATTTGTCAAATAAGGAAGCCATTAGATGGTTTCTATGAAGGAAAGCAAGGAGATCCTGTAAGAAGGGAAGGTCAGCCAAGATCTATAAAAAGGGCCAAGGCCAATTGAATATTACAGGACAGACAGGTCAGATCTATTATAATACAAAAATAAATGAATAAGCAATCTGGACTATAATAGATTCAGAAACTACAGGAAATTTTATTGTATTAGAAACTATAAAGTATTTGGGAGTACAACTTTAAGCAAAACGAACCCTATATCAATTGTAATTAATTAATAGATAATTAGTCGGATTGGATAAAAGGATTTTGTAGGAGACTCATCTATTGTAGATAAGTATAATCTAATATAAAGAGGTTATCCAGTTTGATATTGTTCTATTAGGGAATCAACAAATTATTCTAGGAATATTATGGTTGAAGACATATAACCCTCAGATTGATTGGTTATCGGAAACTATATCATTTCTGAAGAAAAGCAATCAATAAGATACACTAGAGTTAGCAAAGCTGAATATATATAATAAAGAACTAAAAGTGAACAATATTATTAATATAGGATATCAAATTCAGGGTCCTTTATTAATAATGAAGGAAGATAAACCTTTTATATAAATAAAGAATAAGCAAAAGAAGTTGTTTGAAAACATTTTTGTAATGAAATAGAAAGAGACGCTAATACCAGTACAATACCAGAAGTACAAGAAATTATTCAAAGAAAGAAAAGGTTATAAAACTTTACCAGAATATAAGCTATAGAATCATAAGATAGTATTAAAGGAAGGTAAGATATCTTCATTCGGCCCAATCTATTCAATATCAGTCTTTAACCTAAAGATACTTAGGGATTATATTGATAATATATTAGAAAAGGAATAGATCAGAGAATCTACCTTATAAACAGCTAGCCCTATATTATTTATATTAAAGAAAGATGGTACAAGGAGGCTTTATATAAACTATCATAAGCTCAACAATATAATGATCAAAGATCAATACCCACTTCTATTAATTATAGAATTAAGGGATCGATTAGGAAAAGCCAAGATTTTCTCTAAGTTTGATTTACGAAACAGATTCCATCTAATCAGAATAAAGAAAGATAAAGAATAGAAGATAGTATTCAGAATTCGCTATAGATTATATGAGTATCAAATAATATTATTTGATTTGATAAATATATTAGCAATATATATATATTTAATTAATAATATATTAAGAAAACATTTAGATATATACTATATATACTATCTAGATAATATATTGGTATTCTCAGAAACAAAGGAACAATATATTTAGGATATCTATAAGGTTTTATAACAATTAAAGAAGGCAGATCTTTAATACAAATCTAGCAAATATGAATTCTATATTATTGAAACAGAATTCCTGGGTTATATCATATTCTCTGGAGATCTCAAAATAAGTCCTGATAAGGTAAAAGCAATCAAAAAATAAGAATCATTAATGAGTGTAAAGAAAGTATAATCCTTTTTGAGGTTCGTCAACTTTTATCGACGATTTATCAAAAACTATTCGAAGATAATTGCTTTAATGATCAAGATTATCAAGAAGAATCAAGGGGAATTTCGATGGACAGAAGCAGCACAAACAGTATTCGAATATCTTAAAGAAATATTTGTGAGAGAACCAGTTCTTAAAGCTTTTGATTCAGAACTACCAATAATTATGAAGACAGACTCCTCAAACTATATAATAAGTATAATACTCAATTAGCTGGATTTGAATAAGAAATAACAATCAATTGCTTATTATTTATATAAATTATTATTAATTGAATTAAATTATAAAATATACAACAAAGAATTATTAGTGATAGTAGATACTTTTAGAGAATAAAGAATATATTTGAAAGGATCGAAATATATAATATAGATATATATAGATTATAAAAACTTGGTTTACTTTATTACAATAAAGGAATTAAATCAATAGCAGGTTAGATGATTGGAAACTATGATTATCTATAACTTCAGAATTTTATATATTAAAAAAAACGAAAATATTAAAATAGATACTCTCAGCCAAAAACCAGAATATTTACAAAATAAAACATATGAATCATACACAATATTAAAACAGGATAGTAATACTTTAGTTTATAACAAACCATAATTCATTATTACTTTAAGAATAAATTATAATATTATCAAGGATATCATAAAAACGGAATATACAACAGATATTATAGCCAAAAGAATCCTAGTTATATCAAATAATCTAGAAAGAGAATTTATTATTGAAGATAGGTTTATCCATTTCTATAACAAGCTTTATATATCCTTTAGTTTAGTTAAGGATTATGTTACAAAATAATATAAGTTATTAGCTTACAAATATCAAGGTATTACAAGAACCTTTGCTAAAATAAAAAGAGAAGTCTATTTTCTAAAGATAAGGATTATAGTTAAGAATGTAATTGGGAATTGCAATATTTATATAAAGAATAAAGCTATTTGACATACTCTTTATAATTAGCTCAAAACCCCTGAATTATCTATTCAATCTTGGAAGTCTATTATTTGGGATTTTGTAATGAAACTATTATTATCCAAGGATCCAGTTATTCAAAAGGAATATGACTTTATACTAATAGTAACAGATAAATTAACCAAATTTGCTCATATAATATCATTCTATGAAATTTGGACAGCAGATGATCTTACTTATATATTCATAAGGAATATAGTCAGTATTTATAATATACCAGATAAGATTATCTCAGATAAAGATAAATTATTTATATCAAAGTTTTGATCTACCTTTATAATATTGCTTGGAATCAAAAGAAAGCTTTCAATAGCTTTCCATCTATAAACAGATAATTAGATAAAACAATTAAACCAAACGATGGAAGTCTATCTTTATTGTTATATCAATTACAGATAAGATAATTGGGTTAAATTATTACCCTTAATATAATTTGTATATAATATATCAAAGATAGAAACCACAAAAGTAATATTAGTATATACTAACTTTGGGTTCAATCTATTGGCATACAAATCATTATTGCTGTAAGATATGAATACAGACGAAGTTATAAAAGATATCACAGAAATCAAGGAGCTTCAAAAACAACTCTTCTTGGATTTATAGTTCATTATTTTAAGAATAATATTATACTACAACAAATCAAGAAATATAGGATCTACTTTTAAAAAGAGGAATAAAGTTTATTTTATTCGAAGAAATATATAAACAAAATGATCAAGTGATAAACTAGACTACAAGAAACTAGGATTATTCAAAATCAACAAAATAGTAGGATCAGTCAATTATAAACTGAAATTATTATATATTATAAATATCCATTCAATATTCTATATCTCATTCCTCGAGAAAGCATCATCAGGAGCATCTGATGTACTTATAATAGAAATTGAATTAGTCAACCTAAACACTATATACAATATAAAAGAGATCCTAGATTGCAAATATGTCAAAGGCAAAATCAAGTATCTAATAAAATGGAAAAAATATTCACATTTAGAAAATATATAGGAACTTAAGTTACAATTTAAAAACCCTATATAAATTGAATAATTCTATTAGAAATACCTTTATTTGTTAATTAAATATCAATCTCCTTAGTAGATAACAATAATAAAGAAGGATTGAAACCAAGTTCATTGTTAAAATCAATAATAAAGGCAAATATTAATCCATTTTCTTTCTCCAATTTCTTTCTTTTAGCTTTCTTTTTCGCCAATCTTTTATTTTCCTTAATCAAATCGAGTTTGTCCAAAGTATAAAGATCTCAACAAATCATCTCTTTTTTATAATAAAGCAAAAAGATCTTTTGTTTATATAATCTAAGAATCTTTATATTTAACTCTTGTGATTAAATAAAAGCCTTCTTCTCCTTTGCTTCTAATTTTTCATATTGTTGCTCAATGGATTCATATCCAAATGATATTTCGAGACCAAAGTTGCAACGATCTTTTTTATTACAAATATACTTAGTATATTGCTTTGATAAATTATTATCAATAATACAAGAATGGTTTGTGCGAATACATAAGGCACAAGGATCTCTTTCGGTACCAGAACATTCAACATTGCAAACAAGACGAATAGAATCGTTAAGAGATAAAGAACGAATTACAGATATAATGAAGGAAAGGCAACAATCATTTAAATTTACAACTAGATGGGGAAATTATATTATATAGATGCTCGAGATAAACATTAATCTAGAAAAGGAATAATGTTACAACAAAGTAATATATTATCAGATAACAAATATCACATAACCTGAAAATCAATCGGCTTTGAAAAGCCTACCGGTTTTGAAGGATCGATTAGTCTACAAGAACCAATTGGCTGTGAGTTACGAAGGTCTATATAATCAAGATGAATTTCCTTTATATAAAGTTTCATACTTAAGATTAATTATTTAGTATACTCTATTATTAATTATGAATAATATATTCATTATTGTTATTATTTAAGTCCCTGTTTAACATCTAATTATAAACCTACCTCGAGAGCCTAGAACACTTCCACGTGATCTAGACGGCTACCCTCGTAACACTATCGATGATCCTGATATATAACTAGTATCAAGTGAAGTCTTTTCTACATATATGTTCGGCTCCCTGTTATCTAACGGATTTTATGGGGTTGGATATTAATGTGTTCTCGGTATGCGCGTGATTAGCTTAGCCTTTGCAACTAGAAGTTATATGCTTTGAAAAGCAACATGTTACCAGAATCTTTCGCCATTCCTATTTTAATCACTTGAGAGATTATGCCAGAACGAAAAAACCGAAAGTACCATAGACTTTCTGAGCTTGTAGGGACGCACGGCCGCATTTGCATTCATGACGAAGATAGGGAATGAACGACCATGGCCTAGTGGTTGTTTGTAGCCATGAAAGAACTCTGATCTACTGTTCATTAAGATTGAACCAGCTTTACTTGCTGCGCTAGATGGAACCATAAGGAGCACAGGGAGAATTCCATAGAAAAATCGCCAGATGTCGGCTCGTAAACTGTTCAAGTGAATCGACTTCCTTAGACAAATAGAGTTTATCAACTCCCAGCGACGGCCACGCAAGCTTGTCTTAAGTACGAAGCCTAGACTGTGGAGGCTCGAATTCTGTCTTTCTGACACTAGTTCAGTCTGTGCAAGTGTTTCTATCTCGTGTTGATCCTCCCATTCGAGACTTAGCTTATCCTAGGTAAGTCAGAACGGAAGGAGGCTGATCTTGTTTGTTATTATTCAAAGTAGGAGACGGAATGCGCAGCGTTGGAGGACTGGGCTGTGCATGTGACTAGGGGGAGTAAGATATCGGCACGACTGGAATATCCCCGACGGAGCGTATGTCAACGTATCATCATGTCTAACGCGGCTTTCATTTTGGCACTCATCACCGAGATTATGGTAGCCAATGTGATGAGAAAATTCATCAAGAAATCTCTCTTTTGGAAAATTTAATCTAGTGCAATTATGTTCTCTATAGCTTAATGTCAATGGATCACAAAGTTGGATATGCAATTTTTGTTTTCGTACAGATGCTCAGCATGACGTTGTCAGATTTTGCGAGAAATATCACCACCAAACATCTTGGTATGAACTCTGCTAGCAGTGTACATGACCAGGTAACAATACAGTGCTGCAGCAAACAGGGGCTTATCGCGTAGGCCTTCCATGCACCTTGCAAGATTACAGATATAGCAAACTAGACCGCATCTTTGTTTGAACCCTATTTAATTGCCGAAATGCTTAGTCATAGTTGAGGGGCCGCAATAAGGGCCGGCTGATTAGCTAGAGAAAGGCATCATCCGAATGCAGTCGCCTGCATATCGACTTACAGATTAGTTTTCTCCAGATACGCGAGCGCGTCAACAAACCCTCCTTGTAACTCGAGGATAACGTGCCTCTAGTGCTCAAGTAATTTATCCTCGCCTTGTAAGATTACTTGAATTCCTAGGACTTCAACCCATGAAAGAATGACAACAAATTTCAAAACGCACTGGCGAAATTATCATTCCAGCAATATAAAACTAGTATTGAGCACCAGTCTCCTTAAAGTGCCGGCGGCTCAAGTCACCAAGTTTTGAACTTTCAAATTTTAGTGAGTATGAGGAGTAGTACATTAGGTCTTGCTATTCTGATATCCATTGTTTTCACGACATTATTTTGTCAGCTTTTGTGGCTTCAGTCAGCACCTATGAGTGAGAATCCACATTTCTTGCTTCTGAATTCTCCTCCCCTTGTGTCCACTTGGAAGGTTCTATATATATACCAATTATTCATTATCCTTTCTTAGTGGGTTGACTTTGGCAGATGAGATTGATGACAATCTTCTTCCTGCAATCCCTACCTACATGTCGCCATGACTTCGGAAGTTCTGCGATCCGACTGCCCTGGAGTTCTGGCCATCAGTTTTCCCTTCCAAATGGCATGTATATGCGCCGTGATAGAATATCGTGAAAATCTCCTTTCACCTAATGCATCATCGTTGATATCCAGTCCTTCTCTCTGTGGTCCAAATTGGTGTGGGCAGCTTACAGCATATTTTGGCTGGCGATAGCTGTATTCAACACAATCGGGGCTTGATCGCTCAACAGGTTAGGAATTTTTATGCCCCCTCATGTCGCTTTCGCTACTTTTATATATATCTCTTCAAAAGCCCTAGATACAGTAGCTTCCTGAAGATTTGTCATGGGGCACGACATACTCGAATGGAATCTTACTCGATGGTTTCTTTCCTTGGCCACAATTGCTTCTTCTTCTTCCCCCCTATCAAGCTGAGGCAGCAATACCTCTCCATATCTCGGCTGGGAAGCTTCTCCACCCTGACTCTCTACGCTCTCCCTTCTGCATATATTGAGACTCAAAGCGACAGCACTGGACGAGTGAGTATCTTCAATCATAACTTCATCCGTCCTACTTTCGCATCCTACAATATCTCTCGCCACGACCTCAGAAACCGCAGCAGAACCACATCAATAAGATGATAACAGCAATAATATAATTCCAACAAGGATAGTGGGGATACTAAGCATCCCAGCACCACACCTAGCGTAGAGGTATTACCAGAGATTGACTGAAAGCTGGAACGGATAGGAAGTTGGTTGCTGTTAAAAGAATTCACTGTGAGTTGAACATACTATGTAATGTAATTTGGTTGTATCTATCATGCTGGTCGTGAAAGTAGAGGTAGCATAGCGCAAAAAGCTCAAGTGCAAGTATCGGATTGGACTGATTGGTTGAGTATAATCATTATGGACTTTGCATCATGAGACCGCTGTGAACTTTACATGGGGCTGGCTGGCTGGCGATTATAGCTCCGGGAATTGTGATATTTAGATTGACTAGTCTGTGAATTATGAGTGCGTCTTAGCGACCGGACTTAGGAGAGAGTAAGCCGTTGATACTTGGTATTAACATTATGGGTCACATCAGGGACTAAACACAATATTCAAACACTAGTGGTAAGATGACGGGTTTCTGGGGACGAAAGCTAAGCTTAGGTTCTCGTTATTGGTTATCGGATTGAAGGAGCGAGTGCATTTGAGAGAATGTACTTTGTTTGGTAAAGTGCACCATTTTTTCTGGCAAGATGTTCATCTACGGTTGACTCTGTAGGACGATATCATAAGGTGCGGTGGCTTAGGTCTAAGCGGAGGGTTGGTTATTGAATAAGTACATGACGTCGTCAACACCATCAACCGAGTGATATTCTTGAAGATTTTCTCAGCATTTCTCGTGATTACTTAATCCATTCTTATTCCACGCATAACAGGCACTTAGCAGTAGATACAACAAATCACGGGCCCATGTAGGCCGACATTCGATACTTCCTGCTTACCAGCTTCTAGTCTCTCCTGGCAAAAGAATCATCCACTAGAAAAAGACGCCCTGAGAGCGGACCGTACATCGGACACGGATATCGCAAGTCTCCCGCACCCCATTCAAACGATTTCGCGCATCGACGGCGCAATGATAGACCTACTATCTAAGGTAGACCCGGGAAATCAGCACCAAGCTCCGAAACAAGATAAGACTTCAAAAGCATCTGAGAGTTCAGGACCACCAATCAAAGTCATTCATCTAACGCCCTGCGAGACCTCCCTTATGTAACATGCATCAAAGCCCTCAAAAGATTGTTTATTTGTAAGCATTGAATTTGTCATATCACGTGAAATGTCGTGCTTTTTGTTAACGATGGCACAAGTGAAATAATCGGCAGGGGTTAATGAGGCTAGCTCAATTACCGAGCCGATGATTTGAGGATCGACTTGTTGATATGGAGAAAATTGATCTCAGGCAATTTAGCATCGGTGGCTTGAATTAAGTAAAGAACAATGAGAGGGAAACAGATTATACTAAAATCCTAAAACTAAAAATCATTTAGATATTAAACTGGGAAACCAATCGTAAAATTTTGCCACTTAAAATCACAATCCGCCAAAAACTTTAAAATCAAAAGATCTAGAGATAGACACGCACAAAGTAAGGACCCAAGGTTCAGGAACAAAGAGCATTCTCTTGCATTGTAATAATCTCTTGAATCTCTACCTCATTCAGTAAAGTGGCTCAGCGCTCAGTAAAACAGATCAAGAAAAAAAAAAAAAAGGTTAGAATCAAATCCCTACTAGCGTCTATCACGCCATATCAAATTCTCAATACAAGGCAAACAAGGCAAGTAAGGCAAACAAGTCCCTCATATTCTCCATGACAGCACTCACTTCTGCCCACGGAGTTATGGCACGGTAATGTGATGGTGAAGGAGTCCGTCTTTGTAATAATGAATGTCGTGCTTTTGTCTGATGGTCCACTTTTCTGTTGTAATTGCTGAGGAAAGAGATATACCAATAGAGTATATACTGGGTACTCAAACCTCTCTTCTCTTCCACTCCCACTTCAACTTCTTTTGCATTGTGTGATCCCAAGTCTCCTCTTTATAATATACTCAACATATTATCATCCTAAATCACATCTCTTTATCACATTTCCTTGCAGCTTGTGAAATTGAATTCGATCACATCATCCAGGAGAGAATTGTGCCATTTATTGTTGCCTTTTTAACATCACTTTCCTCTTTGAATCTTCATCTTCGTCAATTTTATACTTTAACCCTCGTCTTCCAAAGTAAAACACAAAAGCTTCAAGAAGAGTTTATTTACTTGCTCTCGACTTGTTTTCAACAAATAAAAAGTTTTTTCCTCGTTCAATCAAAAAACACAACCAAAATGGGAGTCCACCGCGAATCATCTGCCTCGAATCTCGAGTCTGGATATGCTTCGGGAGCATCATCTCAAAGTTCCCTTCCTCAGATCGTCCTCACAAAGCCTCACCTCAAATTCATCAATTCAACACTCAACAATCTTCAACCTATGGAAATTCTCCGATGGGCTAAAATGACTTTCCCAAACCTCTATCAGACTACTGCTTTTGGAGTAACAGGTCTCGTCACCCTTGATATGTTGAGTAAGATACAGAAGGAAACACCCGAACTACCGAGCGTCGACGCTATCTTCCTTGATACCTTGTATCACTTCAACGAAACACTCGAACTGGTTGAGAAGACCAAAAAGAGATATCCAAATGTCAACTTGCATGTCTATAAGCCAGAAGGATGCCAAACTGTTGAAGAATTCGAGGGAAAGCATGGAAAGGAATTATGGAAGACCAATGCTGATTTGTACGATTGGGTGGCCAAAGTTGAACCCGCCCAACGGGCTTACAATGAGTTGGATGTTGCTGCAGTATTGACTGGCAGAAGGAGAAGTCAAGGTGCTAAGAGAGAGAGCTTGGACATCGTCGAAGTGGATGAGGCTGGCTTGATTAAGATCAACCCCTTGGCAGGATGGAGCTTCAAGGAGGTGCAAAACTATATCAAGGAGAACGATGTTCCATACAACGACTTGTTGGATCGTGGATACAAGAGTGTTGGAGATTGGCATTCAACCGAGCCAGTAAAGGAGGGGGAGGATGAACGTGCTGGAAGATGGAAGGGTACTGAAAAGACCGAATGCGGGATTCACAACAAACGATCAAAGTATGCGCAGTACCTATACGAAATGGAACAAAAGAAACAACAAGAGGAGTTGGCCGCAGCACTAGAGAAGGTTCAGGTTGGCGAGGAGAGGATTGAGGATATTGTCGTCGGAGCTTAAAATCAACAGTACTTGCTGTTTTGCTTGACATATTTCCTTTTGACGATCTTCTCAGTTCCAGCACAATGTGCCTTTCATGATTGGAGTTTTGGGGTATAATAGTGGGGTAAACACATGGGTTATGAGCATTGGAGTTGCAGGCGTTGCAATAAAGGGAAACATATGATACCTTAGCATGGTTCCTAGAATGTTTAGATCCCTTTTCGAGGCTCGATCTCTGATGCTTATCATTAGAGGTTTCAGTCTCGCTATTGTTTATAGCAAAAATGACTTAATGAAGGTTACATTAATGCAATTTGGAGTCTTTGACATCGCCTCGATGTGTCTTGAAGTGAGAGATTGAAGTTGTTGATGACATATCACCAGCCATATCTGATATTGGTGTGGCACAAAGATCTTGAGTCTTGTAACAGTCATCCGGGTGATCCGATAACGATTACCTATTGTCATTCCAAACTAAATTCAAAGTTATCGTGTTGTATCCCGACAAGGTTCAGACATCAGCTCGGGTGTATTTGAAGACAACTTCCCGAGAGGTCGTATATAATAGCTGACAAGAGTTTTGGTCACAGAGTGGGACGAACGTATGTCTCTATACACTCCAAATCATACATCTCACATCTTGCACACATGTAGAAGTTTATGAAGCGACATCACTATCTGTGGCGTGTGCAAGCGGTGAGGGGAATATGTGGCGGGCTGAATGAGTATCAACTCTTAGAGAACGAAAACGGGGCTTGCTGATATCGAGATTGTCTGGTAGTGCAGGTGACTCTGGGGCTTCGAATGGGGAAATAATGAAGCTTGGGTAGAAGCCCGGGGTCAGCGTTGGGCAATTCTCGAAACATCATGGAACATTGAAAATTTAGTTTGTCGAATTAGGTTTGGGCCACCGCGGGGAATGTTCTCGCCGCTTAAGTGGGGTCTTTGATGCCAAGGATCAAATGACGACACCTTCTTTCAGACGTTCTTCCTTAGCTAGGTAGGAGGTAGGTATGTACTAGATACACTACTGGAATTCCAGAAAACATGGAAAAGAAAACATGGCATTTGATCCAATTAGTCCCTACGTAGGCGCCTACGTACCTGACTGATTTTCATCGTCAACAATGCCGTCATCCTTTTTTACAACCTCACCTCTCACCTCACCTCACCTCACGTATAGTTAATCTTACTACAACTTAACAATCCTGTGTTAATTCCATCAAAATCACCATTAATACACGGCCAAACTTGAGAGTACCGCCAAAATGTCAAGCTCAATGGAGAAAGCAAGCGCCAAAGCCAAAGAGGTTGCGTAGGTTTATTCCAAAGCATCTTCCCCTCTTTGCATAACACTAATGGCTTTCAAACAACAGAAAGGAAGATTTCGATAAAGCAAAGGAGTTGGCACGCTCAGCAGCAGTCAGTGGAGCTTACCTCTACCCCATTAAGGTACGTTAGAGTTCAAAACTGCTTCTTCATTCTTCTATCGCATTTGAAGCTAACGGAGCACTCAAACAGGGAATCTTCTACTTCATCTCGCATCGCACATTATGGAAACCGCTCTTGTCAAAACTCGTACCAACGCTTTCTCTATCCGTCGTAGTCGTGGTTTTGATGTTCATGTTTACCTATCTACCACAACTTGCCATTCTAATCTTTACCGATGGGCCACTCGCCGCCGTCTCCGCCGTCCTACTGACTCTTTCTGAGTCCAACACAATTGTCACCATGCTCTCCAAGAATTTCATCATTGCTGATGCTCTCGTTGATACATTTGACGGGGTGATGGTGGCCAGAGGTCAAACACAAGTTGTGCAAGGTGGACGAGAGATCAAGTCAGGGAAATTTGGCGATCCAATGAGAAAGTTGGGCAAAATTGTGAAAGGATATGGTCAAAAGTATAGTTTTGAGGGCTTGGTAAGATATCTGATGTATCTGCCATTGAATCTTATTCCGGTTGTTGGTACGGCGGTTTTTATAGGTTTGCAAGGACGGCAGAAGGGTGAAGGGGTTCATTCAAGAGTATGTTTTGATGTCTTTTCAGGCGAGGAATTACAGGCTGACGAAATACTTAGTATTTTCAATTGAAGGGGTGGTCCAGTGCCCAAAAAGAAGCATGGTTAAAGGAACATACTGCGGCATATACATCGTGAGTTTGCCTTGTCACTTCATCTCTTCCTATTCTTTCAAAGTACCCCTCATATTTCCCTGGAGATCAAACGCACAGCTTTTGGATCTGCAATGCATTTGTTTGTATCCCGGCAAGTGCAGTGCTCCTATCATTTTTTACCCTACTTCCTGCATGCATCTTCTGTAAATGCTCCTTTGACAGGTATCACAAAACGAGACGATCATCGATTTTCTTTTATAATCGGCCAAAACAGAATCAACTTTGTTAACTTTGATGTAGATTCGGAACTGTCGCAACTATTCTCGAACTTGTACCTGTTGCATCTATTCTATTCTCATTCACAAACACAGGTCACTGCCCTTGCTCTCAGCTCTACTATCAAACTATACTAACTATCTCCCAGTCGGTGCAGCGCTGTGGGCTGCCGATATCGAAGGTAATGATACGAATATGACTCAGATCTCTTCGCCCCGGGCTCCAGAGAAAACTCAAAAAGCCGAGTAAAGCCTTTTCTGCAGCCTCCCGAAATTGGCTATAACAGTGCAACTTTGAGCCGATCTCAGTGTTACTTTGTGACTTCGCTTGGAAGATCCCCTGTCGCACAACAGTTAATCTGTGCATCAACCCTTGCAGTTTCCGGTTGTCGGTAACCATTTTTTTTGGGTTTTTTTGTCGATCTTTGACGGTGAATATGGCGTTGGTAAGTTGGTATATCGGTAGCGATATGGAAATACATGGAAATAAGGGCCCGGCTTGGCAAAAAAACAAATGGCATTAATGGCTTGCGTTATTCGTTTCAAGAATCCAAATAAACGGGTGATTCCATTGCATTATCTGCTGCAACTCGTGCCACATGAAGCCACATGAATACATTAAAGCTATCTACATCTAGAATTATCCCATTAGGATTATGCCATCCTCTAGATTAAAGGGAAAACTAGGTATGACTATTCCGGGAATTTCAAGTTTCTCGTCTATTGTGTCAGCATGTCAGTACCTTTCACAAAATTCGAGTCACGACTATGGGGTTTCTGGTAAATTGCATTGCATCCGCGGTCAACTGTACGTTTGTCTATGGCGGAGTTTTTGATGCCAGAGATACATATGCAACAAGGCTGGCTGTTAGTGATACAAGTTTTCTTTTGGAATCGGGTCCCAGAATTTATGTCAAGTCGACTTCTTTGAGAATACACAGCTGGGTGTTCACATTGATGATGTGGAATTGGAGCGAGAGGCATATTTTCATATGCAGGAACGAGCTCACCAAGTCACGGACAGGTGCATCCTCGCTCGTTGCGTTGTCCAACGTAATGGACGGGAATGCAGGCAGCCAAATGTTGTGTAACTACAAACTAAAGGGCATGTCACTAGTCGTTTGAATTTGAGAGACAATTTTATATTGCAATCTATGAGAATTGAAAGAGTCTCCATTCAGAGTATTTGCTTACTTCGGAATCGCCATATGGCACTGTCACAACATTGATGAAACGTAAGGGAGGAGGTCGTAGATGGATAAGGAGTCGGGGTTTAAAAATTGCAATGGTCAAGCTGAGATTTTCCTGGTGTTTTCCATGATGATGGAATGATACATGGCAATCAAATGATGAGTGTCCATGCAGACTTCCTCTTTCGTGGAATCACTGGTAACCTGTGGAAGAATGAATGTGAAATAGCTCAAGGGGTATGGTAGTATGGATGACACCTTTAAAAGGTCTTTAAAAGGAAAGATATGACGTCTTCATTGGAGAAGATTATCAAAAAATGATGGATGCTTGCTGCCCTTTCTCGCTTACCTGCCTCCCTCCTCCCCGAGTTAATTGCCCTCGCACCTTGACTCCTTCTTTTCCGAGAGACGGGAAGTGGATCGAGTCGAATCGGAATCATGGGTCACCGAAAATACTAGGTAGCTACTGTTTGCGTATCTACTGGGTACGTACTAGATAGAGACTCACTGGGGTTTTTTTAATCATCGTATTGTACTGCACTCAAATTCAAATTTGATACTTCTCTACTAGGTAAGATCATACTAGGTAGTTACCTTGATCGATAAGGTATTTTCATCTTTCACCTTTGCCCTAGTGCGCTTTTCCTCTTTTGTCCTTTTTCCTCTTTTCCTCTTTTCCTCTTCCCTCTTCCCTCTTCCCTTCTCCTCAATCTTCTCATATATTTCAATCTTTCACCTCCCATGCCACAATTTATTTTCGTCTCATCTCACCATATCTTCTCCCCTCTCATCTCTTTCCTCTCCATCTCATCTCCTTCCAGATTCAGCTGTTTCGAATTGATCTTCCCGTCTTCGGGACTTCGAATCTTTTGAGAGAGAGACATCCTATAATAAGGATCAATCTGTCCTCCGAATCAATAATCTCCGTTGGTTATCCACTTTTGCGAAATCACACTCGTTTGTCCTCGTCATCAAAAGTCAAGTGATAGATCTATCTCAGGTATGCATAATATTTTGAACCCTCTTTCTACATACATATAGAAGATTCTCCTATTCCTGAAGAATCAATTGCTTCTTCTTAGATAGTCGCTGACTACTCGATCACTTCATTTAGATCAAGATGAAAGTCAATATTACCGCTAGGTTCGCGTCCAGCGTGTTCCTTCTCGCCTTGGTTCCTGCAGCTCGAGCTTTGCCACAATGGCTTCAACCGCAACTTCGTAATGCCAATGCAGATGCATTTGCTCCTCGGGATTATACAATCTATGAGAGAGCGGAGGGTATTCATGATCGCTATACACCATATGGATATGGACCTCAGCCTACCTACACAAAAAACCCTGTCACAAGCGCTGACCCTGAAGAGAGTTCATCGTCAAGTACTCAAATTGGTCAGCCTTTAATCTTTTTACCTCGATCTTAAAATCACCTACTAATTGAACTAGGATCTGCTTCTGCTTCTGCCTCTGCCTCTGCCTCTGGCTCTTCTGTCAGTGGTATACTTTACACCGGCACTTCTCCCGTTAGTTTTTCCACTGGTCCAGCATCTGTCGAACCTTCGGCTGTTACTTCTTCCACTGTTGCATACTCTACAATCACGGTTTCGGTTTCTGCTACAGAAGTTTCTCCCTCGGCTTCTGCCTCGAGCTATGATCCAGGAACTTCTGCTACGGGAGCAGAGACTACATCCTCAGAATCGGATTTTATTTCAGCAACAACACCAGGAGCAACAGACACAACTTCCTCGGGGTCTAATGGCAGTTCGCCAACAACATTTGCAAGCACATATGAGCCATCTGCTACCACTTCACCGGAATACTCTTCTGCCCCTCCAAGTACTGCCACTCCCAGTACCACCACTTCCGCTCACTGCAATCACAACAATTGTCTTCGGGAATTCATTCGATCTTCTTCCATTGTTGGTCCATTTTGTGCTACATATACTTTGACAGAGAATACTGCCACTACAGATCTCCCTACATATGTTTCACAGTGTCATGATTCGCCTTCAAGGATCTCATCTGCATGTTCTTGTTTAAACACTGGTGCCACCACAACTCCAGGAAATGTTGGTAGCAGCACGCCTTCAACACAAACTGTAACAGGAAGCACCTCCCCAACAGGTGGAGCGCCAACTTCTTCAGTGGTTCCCAGTTCTCCATATTCGTCGCCTACCGGCTCCGAATCTTCTACTAGCCAAAGCTCCTCTGTCACTAGTTCTCAAAGTTTGGGTTCTACTGTAACAGATACTCAGACCTACACGATCACTCCTACCATCACAGTACCATCTGTAAGCCAGACAACAACGCCATCAGGAGAAGAGACAACAACACCATCCGGAGGAGAAACAACAACTCCACAAGGAGGTGAGACGACAGCTCCTTCCTCTGGAGGCGAGACGGCGACAACTCCACAAGGAAGTGATACGACAACAACTTCACAAGGAGGTGAGACCACAACCAGTCCAGCAGCTAGTGAGACAACAGCTACTCCATCAGAGGGAGAAACGACAACAACCCCGCAAGGAGGTGAGACAACCCCTTACCAATCAGGGAGTGAGACCACGACCGCACCTTATAGTGGTACCACCATTACAAGTGGAGAAACAACCTCGAGTGAAACCTCAAGTAATCCTAGCTATTCTTCAGGAGCATCGAGTACTGCGTCTGCCAGTTCTACCGGTCCACCTTATACACTTGGAAATTCATCCATTCCTGTTGGCCCAACTGGTACATCTCCTTCATCTTATGTTTCTGCTAGTTCATCTACAAGTCAGTATACAAATACGTCGGCCTCGGTGACCGGTCCTGTCACTTCTGGATTCTCGTCTACTATATCTGGTGGCATCTCGTCATCATCACCAGGAAGCTCGAGTGGTGGTAATGCACCCTACACAAATTCGACATCAGGAGCGGCTCCGACGACTTCGGTCTCTTCAGGGACTGCCCCATTTACTTACCCATATCAAACTGGCACAGGAATTTCACCAAGTGGGAGTATCTCGGGCGGCGTTTCAAGTTCTAGTGCTTCTGCACCTTTGTACACAAATTCGACCACTTTAGCCAGTTCAACCTACCTTGGTACTGCACCTTTGTCTTCCGGTACATCAGGAAGTAGTATTTTGTCGACAGGAGCTCCGTCATATACTTCCACATATTCGATTAACTCGACAACCGTTTCAAGTGGTGCAGTTGGCCCCACAGGATCAATTGTATCTGGTGGCATTAGTTCTAGCTCATCTATCAGCGCCCCTTACCCAACAGGTAACAATGCTTCAACGACCACTGGTCCAACCGGTACAGGATTCGCACCAACATCCTCCTTCCTAGGAACTGGTACGTCCGGGTCTTCTGTCTCCGGTACTATAAGCTCTTCTGCAGGATCTATCCCATACTATCCTTATGGGAATAGCACTCTATGTACATATGGTCCAACAGCTTCAGGAACAGGAAGCCAAAGTTCTGTATCGGGCGGGGTTCAATCAAGTTCCGCTGTTCCAAGCTCTGGTAGCTCTCAATCTTCTAGTATATCTGGCGGGATTAGTTCATCTGTTGGCTCTTATGCACCTTACCCAATTTATAATGCTACTGCAACAGCAGGCCCTACAGACCCTGGCACATCGGTATCTGGAGGCCTTACTTCTGTGACTTCTGCACCACTCAACACTGGCAGCTCACCATCATCGAGCGTCTCAGGTGGTATTATTTCTTCGGCGGCATCTTCGCAACCTTATCCCTACGGAAATTATACTCTCCCACCGCTTGGAACAGGTACAGGAGGCGCAGCTACATCAACGCCTTTCACCTCCGGAAGTTTTCCATCAAGCACTGGAACAGTACCTCTAGGAACAGGGAGCTCGAACACTGATTCCGGCTCGTCAACATCAGTTCCATACCCTACTCCTTCAAATGGAACTTCAACTGGTGGACCAACTGGGACCTCACCAGTCTCCGGCCCATCTTCATCGGCTCCATACCCAACTTCTGGAAATAGCACTTTGACTAGTGGATCAACCGGACCAACAGGAACCTCGCCACTCTCGAGCACTGGCACATTGCCTCTAGGAACAGGAAGTTCAAGTACTGATTCTGGTTCGCCATCATCAGTTCCATATCCAACTGCTTCGAATGGAACCTTAAGTAGTGGGCCAACTGGACCATCAGGAACTTCACCAATCTCAAGTTCAAATCCATCGTCGGTTTCGGGTAATCCAACAACCATTGGTAACAGTACTTCAGTGACTCCAACCTCATCTGCTAGCACTTATGATCCTAATGGATCTACCTCCAGCCAAATTACTGGAGTAACCTCTTTGTCATCATATTCAGCAACTGGCTCGTTCAATACAAGCAGTGGAGTTTCACCAACTACATCTTCGCCCTCAGGTAAGTTACAATCAAAAATTAGGATCATTGAAACCTTGCTAATATTATTTTGAAGGTGGCTTTGGTACATCGATCACATCAGTAACCTCAACTCCGTCCACATTTGCAACATCAGTCTCGACTGGATCATATGCTGGCACAAATTCTTCTTCCATCCTCTCAACAGCATCAACTTCTGACCCTGGTTCTCCAACGAGTTCGTCAGACTCTTTAAGTGCTGCACCTTCCACAAGTACTTCCACTCCAGCCTCTTCCTACTCTCCACCACCAACTTATGCTCCTCCACCACCACCATACTACGCACCTCCTCCACCAAATTATTATGGTTGGGGAACGTGGGGCAGAAAGCATCAGAACAGAGATGCTAAAAATGTCCATCGTTGATTCTGGTGAGAATCGAGTAAAGTACATCGAGCGTCAAGCTCAAACACAAATTTTCGCTTCTAGACTTGCTTTCTTTTTGACATTTTGATTGTATTCAATGGAAACCAATGTTTTCTTTTACAATTTTATTTTTCTTTTCTTTCTCACGAACTTTTTCTTTATGTACGGATGGAGGAAAGTTTAAAATGACTATCATGTCAATTAATGCATATGAGCTTCATTTACAAATATGGTGCTTTTATGACCTAGCGAAAACAAGCTATGAAAGAAGTCAGTTATTTGAAAAGGTTGTAGGAAATAGTCACACAAAGATTAAGAAATACAAATCAAATCAAAAGTTCTCAATTTTTTATGTTTGGGATGTGAAATGTAGATCATAATGAAGTGAATTGATATCTCAATATGTAGATCTAATATAGAATCCAAGAGGCATAAAAGTAAAATAGAGATGATTTAAAAGGTATAAGAGTAATAAAAATCACCTTAAGGAATATAAGAGTAAATATTACCGATCTATATATAATTATACAGAAAAGCAAACGGGATTATAAATATATTCATAATATCTGAATAATAATACACTTGTGCCTGTTGCATCATTATGCATTATCCTGGCTGCAAAAAATATAATACAATCACCGGGCATAACAAAACCCTAATAAGTAGGTGGACATTAAACATATCCATAATACACGTACACGCCATCGTCATTACTTCAGGATGTTGAGGTCTCTTCTTTCACCTCTTCATGCTTCTCCTTCTCTTCTGTAATTAAATCGTCCCCCGCCTCCTTTGGAAATGCCTGACCTTCTATAGGCTCCGACGGGACCAATTCTTCTGGTGCTATTGATTCTGGAGGGGCAGCGAAAGACTGTAAGTCACCATAGAGATTCCTCTCTAGACCGCCAAGTAAATCAGGGAAATCATCATCATCATCATCCTCGGTTGCGGGTTTGATTGGCTCTGAGGGTACATTCAACTCATTTACCACGTCCGTCCCATTTGATTCATTTACCATTTCCAGTTCCATCGACTCATTTGCCACGCCTGGCTGATCTGACTCGATTAAGTTGGTTGGTGAGGTTTGCTTGGCTGCTTCAGTATGCTCAGTGGGTGATGCAGCGGCTTCGTTGGGTTCAGTGGGTCCAGTAGCTTCAGTAGGTTGAGGAGGCTCGGTAGACTCGGTAGGTTTGGTAGACTCAGTAGACTCAGTAGGCTCAGTAGGCTCAGTAGGCTCAGTAGGCTCAGTAGGCTCAGTAGGCTCAGTAGGCTCAGTAGGCTCAGTAGGCTCAGTAGGCTCAGTAGGCTCAGTAGGCTCAGTAGGCTCAGTAGGCTCAGTAGGCTCAGTAGGCTCAGTAGGCTCAGTAGGCTCAATGGGTTCAACAACCTCCGATATTGCAGCAGGTGGTGAATTTGAGGCAATTGGCGGCTCCTCCACCTTGACTGGAGAAGCGGAAGATGTGGAAGCTAATGGTTGCCCTTCTCTGAAAGAAGAATCAGTAAAAGCCGTGGCTAAAGTAGGCACTGTAGTTGGTTCTTCGACAGCAGGTATTGAGGAAGGTACTGCAAAGTTTTGAGGACTTTTCACTTCAGCTGGCGGTGAATTTGAAGCTTTGGCGGAAACCTGGATTGGATCCGAAACAACAGGACTTAGACTCTCGTTTTTTATCGCCATTGCTGCGCCAATCTGGGCATTTTCCGCATTTCCTGCGCACTCGAGAATGTCAAGAAGCATTTCTTCTTCCTCCTCTTCTTCAGCACGGAGTTCTATGAATACTTCCTCATGCTCTTTAGTGGGATGTGGTGGAACTGGGGGTAGCTCGATTGGGGCCGTTACTTCTGCTACAGATAGCATTTCTTGATTTATCTTTTCAATAAGAGCTGATGGGATATCAGTATTCCCTGCGGCGAAAAAATTGGGCTCCTTTACGGCCGTCTCAGTTGGTGATACTATGGGAGTATTGACGGTGGATGTAGTCAAAGCTATTTGCTTCAATGGACTACCGAATTTTCCTTCGTCCTTTACTCTTTCTAGATCTGATTTTGTGGGTCCCTCATTGTCAGTGCCGCCCATCGCGATTTCGGTGCTGCCCAATTTTGGAATATCTTGCATGATCGGCATGTTACGATCTGGAGATGAGTTCCTATGCGGCCTTGACGGCGAGTTAAGAACATCAACTGAGTCATCATCTTCATCCCCTTGATCACCTTCATCGCCGTCATCATCATCCGAAGCTGGGTTTGAGTCATCTATCATCTCAGTATCGAGGTTCTTCGCCGGTGTTGTACTGCCTTCACCCTCGATTTTTACTCCCTGTGATATTGTCAACGAAACCCCCAAAGACTTTCTAAGAACTAGTCGGTAACTTACATCAGCCCCTAAATTAGAGGTGCCTGCATCACCATTTTGAGCTGATGGTTCGCTTGTTACATTAGGTGTAGAAGTAGGAACTATCTTCTTTCGTCCCCTGCCGGGACCTCGTTTCCCTTTCTTGCCTACTGGACCCTTGCGTCGGAATGGTGTACCCTCTACTACATTTGGATCTGGAATGGTTGTTTGAGAGACAACATCGCCTACGACAGTTTGGCCATGAGGTACAATAACCTTCTCCAGATACTCATTGCCTGCAGCATCCGTCCTACGGACTGTAGTTTGTATAACTGTTGGGACTGGAGCTGGCTGGGGGACTGCAGATCCTAATCCCTTCCTTCTTTTGGCCAAAAAGTCCATATCCGACGCCGTCTGATGACCAGGAATCTGCTTCCAGGCACGAGCCGTAAAACCGCTATCCTTTGTTTCATCCTCTTTTTTGTCTGGCTTGTCTCCTAGAGTGGGCTCGAGATCTTGTTCTTCTTCGTCCATAGGAGTAGGTCGTTTATATATCCTTCCAGATCGAGCGGCGCGTAGCAAATCTTGGCTATGTTGTGGCAGTAGTTGAGAGTCTTTTGGCATTCCCCATGGAAGCTCTGATGCCCAAATATCATTTTGAGTGGCATTGCTCTCCTGCGGAGGTGGAGGAGCTACTGTGACGTATTCGCGACGCCATTGTCTTACTGGAATACCCTCGAGTATATCATGGTCGACATAACCCGTGCGATTCTGCCGCCTTCCACCCGTTCGGTACTGTAGATAAAACGTCAGCCTCTAAACAAGTAAACCCGTGAACGTGAAAGTGACACATAACAGCTTCACAGATGAGACGAAAGTGTAATGATAAGCCAATTACGCACGAGAATGCAATTCGTAATAACTTACAGCGGGCATGTCAACGCCTCGTGAAGGTCTATCAAAATTACCTGAGGAAGAGTCGATTATCCGGAGAACGCTAGGGTCAAGCTTGAATGTTGCTATTTTTGACTTGCGAACCGGTGTTTATCGTGAGTGAAGATGCTTCAGACGCGGCAGGGCTTGAGCTTAATGGGATACGCTGATTTTCAGACCTTTGATCTGTTGCACTATCATCCGGTATAATTTTGTAAAACTTTGTATAGTCGTGGTCCTCCTGTTCAGAGTCGTCGCCGGACTGGATGATGCGACGCCAGGCTGTGCGATGTCGAGCTGTAATAGCCATATTAGCGATTGAGTACAAAATTGTAATTGCAATTGAATGGAAGTTGAATCGCTTCACTCGAATTTAAATACCTGCTTGCTACTGCTATCCAATTTTACTAGATAATTGGAAAGTGCGAAAGAAATGAGAAATGAGGGAAGTGACGTTTAAAGTAAATCGAACAATTGGTGTCTTGATCACGTGGTACGCAGCTACAGCATAGAGGCCGGGGTAAAGTCAAAGACCTAGCAGGTAAGAATTCTTGAATACACACACGAGTTCAATTTATCTATAATTGATGTCATATTTGATGATTTTATCTGAACCCAGAGTATGATTTGGCGCAATGAAAGTCTTGACGTTCATTTAGTGAGCCAAAGTTCAAAGAGTTGAATAGGTACCATATCTGCTTCAAACTCTCCCCCATAATCCTAAAACAAGAATCTTGGTGTGCATTTATGGAACGATTGTATGAGCTATGTACCAGCTCAAGCATCGTTTAAGCAGGGTCGTTGGCTGAGAGGTGATATTTCCTGAATTACTTGGTATAAGAATGTCTCGCCGGACAGACACCAAAGTGCAATCGAACTCCGGTGTAGTGATACATCTGCCCCCAAACGTCTTTACTCCATAGCACTTCCTCATGTTCACAATCCACAATCATCCGAGCTACATCAGTCCCATCTATGTAATGTGAGTCACAAATTAAACGCCTACAAGAGGAGAGGCCCTTACCCTGTGTCCTTTTGTCGTACTATGTCATTTCTATCCCCAGATTGCTTTCCCTATAGCGAAAATCAACATCACTTCTCCTCTCACAAAAGCTCCTTGAACACATACCGACTTTCCACCTTCAACCACTAATCGATCGATTTGGAAGAACTGACTGACAACAGTTTGCCTCTGTTGCGTAAAATGTCAGCAATTGTACCTTCAATTGATGTTCAACTTCATCTCTCCGCATGCCTCCTTCATACAGCGCCACAAATTCCAGACTCTCAATACCGACACAGGTCTGCCAACTGCGTATCGGCTTCTTTGCCAATATATAACTTAGCGTACCTTCAAGGTTTGTAATTCCTTCAGTCCTTTCTGCATCAATTCCTGGATTTTCCTCTCATCTTGAACATCCTTGTGTTCTCTAAACGAGTCCCTCGTCCTGCGTTTCGCATATTCTCGGAAGTTATATGCTGCGAATTGGCTGCCTTGTCTTAATAATTGTCGATACTACAATTCAGAAGTAAGTATTTGTTCTACGCCAAGCTCGCATACTCTCTCATAACTTGACATCGACAGCTTTGTGATATTTTGAGTGGCAACCATTTGCGTAGCACCATTTGTGATTACTTACCAGCGAACGAGCTTGTTGCGAAGCCTCGCCTTTTAAACCTGATACTACTGACATCTTTGTTGTAGTATATCGTTTGGGGGAAATGAGAATGAGATTTCAAATCCAAAAGTTTTGTCACTTCAAACTTCCACAAGCATCGAAATAAAGGACGGTAAATACCGAACCCGATTGTCCGTGAACATACGGGGATAACGATAAGATGATAACGATAGATGAGGGCATTGTATCGTCATTCACGTGACATAGATCTGTCATTCACGTCGCTTTCTTTTGAGTCATATCTGCTGTACTTCTCCTGAAGCTGAAGCGAGAGTACCCCCAGGGCGTATAAATGCGCAAACTGTTTCAGAATCTGCTTGAATCACTATCGAAGTGGCATATACATATTTAACTTTGTTACATATACTTCGTATGTATAAAGATCCCAGAAGATCCTTGAGAAAAAAGCGAGACAAGCTTGATGACTTCATACCGGATAACTGGAGAAATGATGCACGTTGAAACATATTTTTATAACAAAGTTGACTTATCTAATCTATCAAGCAGACTAGCCATCCATGTCATGGTTGAAGAGCCGCGCGGAAAGGGGAGGAATATTTCTTCTTTCAACCAAAATAGAGAAATCAAATGGGATTCCAACAAGCATTAGGCAGTTAACCGTCACCGTGAAACAGCTCTGAAAAGACCTTGGCAATCAATCCATGAGAGGCAATGTTAACAAAGATCTGAACGTTACCTAGGTAGGTATCATATCCAAGATGTGAGGCAGTATAACGCTCAAAGATTCAAAGATTTTGAGACATGTCCTTCCTTCTAATTGGTAAATAGATGTATCTAAATACTCCCTATATATCTATTATAATTGTAATTAGTACTACGATTCACTATCTCCTTGGAGTTTCCTGATCATTCTGACAAATGATTTTCCCTCTTCGTTGCTTTACCTCGTAGATATATGAGTATAAGTAAGCCATTTTTATACTTTCACCCCCTTATCCTTTGTTTCTCACTTCACTCAAGGTTATCAGACACTTTCCCCATATAAACGTCTAATCTGGACTAATAGTTTGATAGCTTGACGTGTCACTATCATTAACATACGCGTCTTTGTAATGAAGAACTACCGAGCACGTCATTTTCCCTAGGTCACTTTTGTCCCGAATAGGGTTCCATACAAGGCGATATGAGAGGATAGTGGAAGCTTTAGTAAAGAAAAAAAATTATTTAATTCTCTTGGTAGGCACATTATTTTAATAAGAAGCTTTGAATCATAGTATCGTACTTGCTTGTTCTATATCTTATTTATTCCCACTCTTCTCTAACCTACTTACTTACTCTCTCACTTTCTCTCCCGTCTCTCCCGTTTCACTTCTCTCCATACAATATCGCAACCTCAGAGGACTTTCTAATATCCTCAATTCTTCCCTCAAATTCCTAGAATAGCTTGTCTTTTGCTATCTTAAATCGCAGATATGGCAAATTCTCCTCATGGTGGTGTCCTTAAGTAAGAATGCAATTCGACAAAGCGAATGACTTCGTTCATTGCGTAGGATGCGAATAAGCTAACAATCGCAACAGAGATCTTCTTGCAAGAGATTTACCAAGACACAATGAGCTTGCAGCAGAAGCCGAGACTCTTCCTGCTATCGTTCTCACAGAAAGACAGCTATGCGATCTGGAATTGATCTTGAGCGGTGGTTTCTCTCCCCTTGAAGGTATGTCGCTTCCGCTTATTTCTTGCTTGCATGGAGGGGCATAATGACCCCGCGATTTGTGATCACTTCCCAAAACATGGACACCAAATCCTATCAATTGGCATCAATTGCTAACCTTTAATCTGCTAGGTTTCATGAACGAGAAGGATTACAATGGGTACAAAATTACGCTTCCGAATATACTATTTCTTGTCTAACGTTTGACAGCGTCGTTGAAAACAACCGGTTGGCAGATGGCAACGTCTTCAGTATGCCAATTACTCTTGATGTGTCGAAAGAACAAATTGAGCAGTTAGGAATCAAAGAAGGCGCAAGAATTACTATTCGCGATTTCCGTGATGATCGAAACCTTGCTATTATCAACGTCGAGGATGTTTACAAACCCAACAAGTGTGTTTTCCCGGCCTGATTTAGCAAGACAGATCTAATTGTTTACAGGGAGAAGGAAGCCAAGGAGGTTTTCGGTGGTGATGCCGAACACCCAGCAGTCAAATATTTATACAACACTGCAGCTGAATTTTATGTCGGAGGAAAGATTGATGCCATCAACCGCCTAGAACATTACGATTATGTCGCTTTAAGATGTGAGTGACTCGATTTCCTCGCACTCTAGAAAACTACTAATATCATGAAAGATACCCCCGCAGAAATGAGACTTCACTTCGACAAGCTCGGCTGGTCCAAGGTTGTCGCATTCCAAACTAGAAACCCCATGCACAGAGCCCACAGAGAGTTGACTGTTCGTGCTGCGAGAGCCCGCCAAGCCAACGTTCTTATCCATCCAGTTGTCGGTCTTACCAAGCCAGGTGACATTGACCACTTCACACGTGTCCGTGTCTACCAGGCACTTCTCCCTAGATACCCCAATGGAATGGCCGTTCTTGGTCTTCTACCTCTCGCTATGCGTATGGGTGGACCTCGTGAGGCTGTTTGGCACGCCATTATCCGAAAGAACTATGGTGCTACTCACTTCATTGTTGGACGCGATCACGCCGGTCCAGGAAAGAACAGCAAGGGAGAGGAATTCTACGGCCCATACGATGCTCAGTATGCCGTTGAGAAATTCAAGGATGAGCTCGGAATTGAGGTCGTTCCTTTCCAAATGATGACCTACCTCCCAGATAGCGACGAATATAGACCAAAGGATGAGGTCCCACAAGGTACCCGCACTCTCGATATCTCTGGAACAGAACTCCGTTCAAGACTTCGTTCTGGTCGCGAGATTCCGGAATGGTTCTCCTACCCAGAAGTTGTCCGTGTTCTTAGAGAATCTCACCCACCTCGTTCTGCTCAAGGTTTCACCGTATTCCTTACCGGTTACCACAGTTCTGGCAAAGACGCAATCGCACGTGCTTTGCAAACCACCCTCAACCAACAAGGTGGACGTTCTGTCTCACTTTTATTGGGTGAGACCGTTCGCGCCGAGCTTTCTTCCGAACTTGGTTTCAGCCGTGCTGACCGAACCCGCAACATTGGTCGAATTGCATTTGTTGCTTCTGAGTTGACTCGTTCAGGTGCCGCCGTTATCGCTGCACCAATCGCACCATACGAAGATGCTCGTAAGCACGCTCGTGAAATGGTTGAGAAGTATGGTGATTTCTATCTCGTTCACGTTGCTACCAGTCTTGAGCACTCTGAGAAGATCGATAAGAAGGGTGTCTATGCCAAGGCTCGTAACGGTGAAATCAAGGGTTTCACTGGTGTTGATGATCCTTATGAGGTTCCTGCCAAGGCTGACTTCACTGTTGATATTGAGAAGACCAGTGTCAGAAATGCTGTTCACTCAATCATCCTGATGTTGGAGAGCGCTGGTTTGTTGGATCGTCTATAGATTGCTTATTCGTACATTGGATTTGACGGCGTGATTGGATCATGCCTTTTGGAATCAACAAAATTTGAAATGGACACATTCGGGGCGTTTTTCTTTACAGGCTTTAGATAGACAGAGTAAAAGATTTAGAGTCGCATGTACACAAGTCATGTAGCTGAAGGATGGATTTGATGAGATTAGTAGAATCTATCTTCGTTTTCATTACTGAGACTAAATAGTCCGACTCGCTTCATCTTACAAATTTCAGTCTCATATCTCCACACGAAATGATGCTTCATTCCATGTACTTCTTGTAGACAAATTTCTCTTTCAGGTATTCCGGGTGCACTATTCATCGAACATGGATCAAACTCCTCAAGGGTTCTTGTTCGAGTCCTCAAGGCGCTCCATGGCAAAATTATGCGTTTATTCACCAGAATTTCAGAAATATGAATCATATTCACTTTGCCACTACAGTCCAATACAAAGAGAAAAATGGAATTAATCCCAAAGCTCACGAGAAGAAACGATGCATGCGTTGTGATTGTGATTCATATTTGGAGAAGCAGGAGTTAGTATGGCGCGTGGTGAGGATATTTTTGATCAAAAAGCATAATTACAATTTTGATCAAGGCAACCTCAATTGACTCTCACATATGATTATGTACACGGAAAAATTGCAACAGTAAATAAAATGTTGAAAGAGAAAATAGTAGGATATCCGAGGAAGAACATAAATATTGGTGTGCAAATAAGAAAGGCGACGAAAACAGATGGAAGGCAACAGAAGAATTGCCGGCTCGCATCCCACACTCGTGATATGTCTTCTCCATGACTCCCAGTGACTCTCTATGCTGCTGTTCCATTTATATTATGGATGGACGCGTACATAAATGTAAGATGGACGATTGTGATCCATCTTACAATGTTAATATATACCGATGCCGACCGGTCGAAGGACGCCCGATTGTAAGCTTACCTGAGTATTTTCAGCCCCTTGCTGCCCTTTTCGAAGGATGAAATGAGGGAAAATCCTTTTCAATTCGTATCTGCAGTGGTCTATTTGCGCCAGAATTCATTTGCTTCCACTGTCTCTTCGCCGACTGTCCTTGTTTAGCATCTTGTCCCTCCGTCCCTTATACTATTTGTAATCTCTTCTCATCCGTTGAATTGATACTGGAGGTATCAGTACGTACGGATCGAATAGTGAATAAAGGCAGTATCTGTTCGCTCATCTCATCAGCTTGGACTCAACCAATACAAAGAAAAGAGGAACGTACCTAGTATCACCTACGCACCGACCGCCAACTTGTCAAAAGTATATACTGTGTGGATGCTCCCCAGATTTGATCGTTCGTTGATGCGTCCAAACTCTAGTAGGCACGAAGATGGCACACTTCGCATTAAACCCCCTCACGGAAATCTTGAAATAGCACTTGTAATCGCCGACCTACTCTAAATAATGACCAAATCCTCGAGATATCGTGGTCTGAGTAAGAAACTCTCGAACGACTGCATTTTACGCCACAAGCGAGGTCCGCAAATTCAGTGCGGGATACAGAGTTGCAACTTTGATGTTTCGTATCAAATAGACTGAAGATGTCTTAGTAGAACCAATTGGATATCAACCACGCAGGAGTCGAATATTCAGCCAGCTATACGAAGTATTTGTGTGCTCGAGTACATTTAAAGTGAGGTGATATTCATTATCAGATTAATGGATGTGTCGGAAAATTGCTAGCTTGGCAGGGGCTGTTTGGTAGATTATATATATTGTGGATGTAAAATATATTGCGGTACGTAATAATGTTTTTAGAAGGCTGATTGATGTAAACATCACCGAAGATTCCTTGTGTACTGTGCTTTAAACATCAGTTGCTATGATTAAGGATTGGGGTAAGTCTGTAACTCTGTAAAAGCAGCAGGTCGAGCAATCTAACGTGATAAAAAGAAGTCCTGTTCTGTTGAGTTGTAGATAATAAGTAAATATAAAATATAAATATTGGTGAAACCCAAATCGGTAGTGGAGCCTTTGTATGGATTCCTTAGATAAAAGCTTTGGCTGCCATGATGGTTAGCGAATTACCTCGGTTACTATCTCGCCTACCTCAATATACAATTACAATTATTGTAAGGAGTCAACTTATAGAGTAGGATGTAAGATTACCATACAATCAATTTCACGTCTTCATCAATTCCGAATGGTTCAACAAGTTCTAGAACTTATTAAGAATCCCAAATAGCTGAAACCTGCACGTCTAGGTAAACTTGCAAAAGATAGGGTCTTTTCCCGCGCCCCACGCACCCACTCCACCAAACAGGGTTCTCCTGAATTTGATTTCCTATCATCGAATCACTCTGAGCAGATCAAATCTCGATTCATGCATGGATGGTCACAATGTGGCCATTGGTGGAGATATCCCAGCGTATCTAAACTCTTTTTACTCTAATTCGTCATTGTTCCTGGGGTCATCACTATTATTGTACGCACTGCTTACAATACGCCGCAATTCCAACATAATAGGGGAATCTAGAAGTTTTAAGATTGAATCTCAAGCAGAAGCTGTAACATTGCTTCTGCAGATTTGTAAGAGATGAAGAATGCGAAATCATGGATTCGATCAATGAAGCATTTACTCATGGACATTTCCTGGTAAACAAAAGTATAAACAAGTTGCTCGTTTCATTGACAAAACCCAGAGGCGTGACTTGATCAACGTGCCACTGTGGTTTGTAGGGAGATTTTAAACTATTTCAAGCATGGTGCGAGATTGTGGAGAGAGGCTGGCAGCGAGTAGGAAAGGATGAACTACGGGACCAAAGCTAAAAGGGTAAATTTGGCGCTGGATTCCAAGACTAATTGCAAATATATAACTTTAAATTCACCCGGAGGCGCGCCCCTGCAAAAGTAGTCGATCACGTCCTAAAGAAGTTTTACATGGACCTAACAACTTGAGGGCTGCATGGTTTGAGAAAAGAGGTTGTGCATGCTCTCCCCGAGTGAGGATTTTCCTTCATATCTTTCTCATACCATACCATACCATACATCTCTTATTTCAATTTCCTGTTGTTTCGTTTTGTTTGGATATTTGAGCCCATACTGTTTTCTTTAAGATATATTTATATGTCATTGCAGAGATAGAAAGACCGCACATAGAAGTGTTGGAGCTTTGTGAGAGTCAATCTTTCTCTATTCATACACCATCACAACTGTTAGCTCTACGGCACAATCAGGTATTGTCACTACAGCATTTTCTTTTATCATGATGGTAGCCAAAGGATATAGACCCCAAATGGTCTGGGCAATGATGGAAACAGATTCGCAGAATTCCGATTACACGGTCCTCTTAAGTTCAGGAAAACGTCTACTTCAAAAGCTCGCATATGGATGTATACCAAGTTTTTTACAACGAAGAACGATACGACCCGGTTCGCCAAAGATGCAAAAGTTACACCCTACTTCTTATCTCGATGGTCTGCGAGGAGTGGCTTCGTTCATCGTATTTATGGGACATTATACTGAGGAGAATATTGGATGGTGGACTGAGCCATATGGACTTTATGAAGATGGGGCGCCGTCATCACCTATACAACTTCCGTTTATTCGAGTCTTATATTCTGCCAGGCCAATGGTACATATATTCTTCATTATTTCTGGATTCGTCTTGGCCTACAAACCTTTGAAACAAATACATTCTGAACAATATTCGGCACTCGCATCTACGCTATCTTCATCCGTTTTCCGCCGCGCAGTTCGTCTTTTCTTACCTTCCATTATAACACTCTTTATCATGTCTGTAGCCGTCTATTACCAACTCTCCGAAGCTCGATATGGCTCTCCCTTGTCATCACTTACGGCTCAAATTGGAAGTTGGTATGAAACTTGCTGGCAACTTTTACAAGCATCCTGGAGATGGGACGACCCTTCTTGGCCTATGCCACGCTACAATCCAGCCTTATGGACCATTCCCGTGGAATTCGCACAATCAATGCTTCTGTTTATTGTTATCCTTGGACTTTCTCATGCTCGCATAAATATGCGACTCCTGATTCTCGCGTGTATTATGTCGTTCTGTTTCTGGAGCGCACAATTACACACGGTTGAATTTTTAGGCGGGATGTTCATTGCCGAAGTTACACTCCTTCAATCATACAATTCAACACCATCCAACTCTCCTGAATCCTCTCCCATTCTTCCTACCACGGAATTCGATGACAAAAAGGCAGAATCTCCTATTGCTACAGCCTTCGATACCACAAATCCCATTACAACCTATAACAAAAATACTTTCATTAAGGCTTTCTGGATACTCAATCTCATATGCGGTCTCTATATTTCCTCATGGACAAACAGCCATGTGGATGAAGTTCCTCTCCTCTCAATCCTCGATGCACACACTCCGAGGCCCTATAAGGGCCAAAGAGTTTGGTTTTGTCTCGCGGCCTTCCAAATAGTACTAGCATGTACTCAACTCCCCAGCTTACAATCTCTTTTCAACCTACCGCTTGCTCAGTATCTAGGCAATATATCATATGCCCTCTATCTAACCCACAACCTCTGCCTTACAATTCTCGAGCCGTTCTTCGCACCGCTGTTTGAACGGATCATTGGAAAAGGTTCTTTCTTCGGTAGACACGGTGTTTGGGCGGCAGGATTATTGATTTATGGACCATTCATATTGTGGACAGCAGATGTGTTTTGGAGAGGAATCGATGTACCGTCGACGAAATTCGCGAGGTGGCTTGAGAGTAAATGTTTGATCGATAAGGATAGTGAAAGTCCTAGAAGGGGAAATACCCAATTGTAATTTAGCTATGGTTAATGGATTTGGTTTGGGATAGCATGCTATTGGCGTTGGATATATTATGGAAATTGCATATAATTGCATTTTGAAAGCGGCTTTTGCTTTCTTTTACGAGTCGAATATTTACACTACAACTTTTTGTATCTAGAGATCAGATTAGATTAGATAATGGATGGCTAGAGATATCAATTTTCACTGTGGACTTCAGACTCGAAATGTTATGAAATAATTAGAATCAGAGAACAATTTAATTGATTTGATGATGACACCCTGCATAAATATCGAAGCAGAAACACGAAACCCCTCAATCTTTCTTATCTAAAAGCTTCGAGCTTCAAGATAAACTTCGGTTTGTTTTACAAGTCCAAGCTTCACATTAAGATATCAGTTTGAAGTTTGAAGAAGGTAGTATCGTATTTCCCTTTTCCCTGAAAGCTCCATCCATCTCCTTGCTTCCTCTTCTCGCCCTTCCTTAGTAGCGTTACATTCCACTCCATCCCATCCCATCTTCACGATTCCCCACAGAGAAAGAAGTCTTCATCGCAATTGCATCGCATCGCATCGCAACCCCAACCTACACCAAGACACAAACCACCATACTAACCCAGCTAACCACACCATGAGCGCCTCCCAAAAAACCGTCCTAATCACCGGGTACCACTCTCCTCCCTCCCTCTACCACCTTCTCTTCCACTAACCCATCAACCCCGCAGTTGCACAGCAGGCGGAATCGGACACTCGCTCGCCCTCGATTTCCATTCGCGCGGCTACATAGTTCTTGCCAGCGCGCGATCTGCGTCTAAAATTGAAGATTTGAAGGAATTGGGTATTAGGACATTGAGTCTAGATGTTACGGATGGGAAGAGTATTGAGGGAGCGAAGAGGGAGGTAGAGAGCTTGATTGAGAGCGGAGTGATTGCGGGTTTGGATGTTCTGGTTAACAATGCGTGAGTAGGAATGGGTCTTTTGGGAAGGTGGTGAGGAAGAGGATGTGTGATGAAATGTGGTGGGAGATATGGTGCTAATGTATTGGGTTGTAGGGGAAGAAATTTTACGATGCCTGCTCTGGATATAGATTTGGACGATGCGAGACATTGTTTTGAAACGAATGTTTTTGGCGTTATGGCCATGTGCCAGATCTTTACACCTCTATTGATAAAACGAAAAGGCCTTATTGTCAATATTGGAAGTTTAGCCGCAGTACGTTTTCATCCATTCCTTTCAGACAACAAAATCCTAACCCAACCTCTACAGATCCTCCCCTACGTCTTCGGCAGCGTATACAACGCCTCCAAAGCCGCCCTACACGCCTACTCCCGTACTCTCCGCCTCGAACTCGCACCCTTCTCCGTCCGCGTAATGGTCGTCGTAACAGGCGGCGTTCAATCAAACATCGCTCGTACCCCGCGCGTGTTACCCCCATCATCCCTCTACCTCGAAATCGAAGATGAGTTCCAAACAAGAGTAGTTCATTCTCAGAGTGCAGGTTCGATGCCCAATGCGGAATATGCAAAGGGGGTAGTGGATGCGGTTGTGAAAGGGGGTGTGAGGACAATGTGGAGGGGAAATAAGACGTGGATTGTTTGGTTTGCGAGGAATTGGTTGGGGAGTTGGTTTTTTGATTTAGTCCTGCCTGGAATGTTTGGGTTGAAGAGGTTGGAGAGGTTGGTGAGGGAAAGGGGCGTTGGGGATGGGAAGAAGATTTTGTGAGTAGATGAGGTAGGTGATTGAATTGTTGCAAAGTAGTTGTCGTTTTGAGTATGGCATTATTGGCTGGTGGTTGTTGGGTACATTATCGTTGTTATAAGGATGCTCGGATATAATTTTCCATAGAGTATTCCCCTGTACTTCGATAGAACTCAATGGCTAGAAAATCCTTTGATACGTTCAAGGGACGCGTTTTAACACACAGGATTACTCTGCTTAGAGTGTCATTATATGTAATATTTTTCATTTCCTTTACAGGTGCGTCTTTTCGTCTCAACCAACCAACGGAGCAGATTTTCTATGTACCATACCTGTCACCTGAACCAGACCCAAAACCATACATTTGCGACATCCACACCAACATTCCCCAGGACAGAGAGGCCAGCCTCTCTATGTCTCTATCACAATGGGCCATACCCTACTCCCCCAACAAAACACTCCTCTCATCCCTCACATTAACCCAAACATACTCCACACACCTAGGATCCGTCTTCCCCTCTCCCAAGGTAACAGCTAACAAATTCGTCTCAAACCAAGTCGGTCTCATACCAAACCCCTCAAGTCGTTCCCACCATTTCAAAAACCGCTCAAAATGTACATGTTCATCATCCACCAAATGTAACTCAATCATCACCTGACCAACCGGTAATTTACCTTCCTGATGATGAAAATCCATAAACGAATCCAGAGCCGTATATTCAGATCCTTCAATGTCGATCTTGAGGATATCAATGTAGCTGTGGTTATTCTGCCTCATGAGTGTTTGGAGCGTGTAAAAAGGGGGTGTTTTGGAAGGTATATCTGTGGATCCCAAACCGTACTTGAGAAAATGAGCTCGAGAGGCGTAGGCGAGAGAAAGTTGAGGACCGAATTTCGTGACGGAGAAATCGTAGGCGTGGATTTGAGAAGTGGGGATTCGGGAGAGCATCTCTTCTTCAAAGGTTGATTCGTCGTTGACGCCGAAACTGTAGATGATTATTCCATCTTTGTTTTCTTTTTCTTCTTTCTCTCCTTTCCCAGATTTTTTAGTGGAAGCGGATTTGGACGTAGATGATCTTTTGTGTTTTTCATATAAACTCATACCGCAAACCCATTTTCCTCCGTCGCCTAATCGTCCCACTCGCTGTATATCATGCGGGCACGTCCATGATGCAGGAAAGAAATCCCATATCGTATAAGGTGTCTTGGAGAAATCAGATAGTTTCTGGGCTGGGAAAAGGGGGATCCGTGGGTAAGAGGGATGTTTGACGGCCATTTCATGACGGGAATGTACGGAAGTGCGCCAGGCGGGTTCGGAGCGGGCCATTCGTCCAAAGGTTGAAAGGGGTTCGAGAGGGGAACGGCTAGGGTTGTGGAGTTTTGGATCGAGGTGTAAGGAGGGTGAGGGGAGGATGATGTCGGATTGGTGGAAGATTACGAAGAGGAAGAAGGCGAAAGCTAGCCAGAACCAGAGGCCGCAAACTGGGGGGTTGGTTAGATTAGTGGGTTATTGTGATGGTTTGAGGCTCGGGTTGGGTTGGGATCGGATGGGTAGATGGATGGATTGAAGAATACATACTTTGTGCAACTCGTAAACCCATCTTGAAATAAGCTTCAGGTCAGGAGATCAGCTGTGAATATGAAATGATTGATTTACGAGTATATAGTATGTATATCCAAAAAGATAGTCCGTCCGTCCGTACGTCTATTCAATTCTCTTTCTCTCCTTGATATAGAAAATAGAGATGGAAATTGAGATACTGTGAATCGTAATCGTAGAGAGGAAGTAGAAATGATGTCAATCGATCACTCACCACACATCAACATTTACTTTTATGCTGCATTCCAGTTGATAAGAAAGATAGTCTTATATGTCTTTCAATAGTCTCCGGAAAAGGATCCGAGGAATGGAATAGAAAAGCTTGTTGGTACTTTGGCTGTTATATTATAGCCGCACGCACGCATGTATTCACTTAGGGGATGGGAAAGAGGAGAAATAAAAATTGGCTGCGTGCGTAAGGATATGAAGAAGGATGAGATGTGTAATTGAATAAAAGTAGAAATCCACACAACATCTAAAACCAACCAACAACCAGATATCAAGAAGAAAACAAAACGTCAACTCAGCAGGAAGAAAAAAACGAGTAAAGTAAAGTAAAGTAAATGAAATGAAATAGGTATTCGATGATATATGTATATAAATAAAATGGCATCCTAAATCCCCATATCATTCCTCTCAACCAACTATGCAGCTAGGTAGCTATGAATCTCCAAATACATGAATCCACATATCCAGCTTCAGCCTCAAAACCGACAACTATCTGCCTAGTGACTATCGTCAACTAATAACCTTATTCATCCGCTGATATTCGTCAACTTCGTAAATAACAGATCAGAAATAAATCAAGAAAATCACATACGTAAAGGAAAAAGGAAGCAAAGCCCTGATTCCATAATTCTATAATTTTATCCTATACGTCGTAAGACATATACATACGTCCATAGCCTACTTGTAAAATATTTCAAAAGTACCAGAAGAGCCATACCCACACTTACAATCACAATATATATCTTAGATTCTCTACATTCTAGATCCTAAGTTCCAATATAAAACTTTAACCTCTAGATTCTAAGTTTTAAGTTCTAAATCCTAAATCCTAAATTCTAGCAAATAAAAGTGGGTTTAGATAAATACCTAGAAAGATATAACCCTACAGACCTATCTACAGGATATTATACCAAAAATCAAGAACATATTCATTTCCTTTCCTTTCATTCCATTCAATCTATTCTATTTTTCCGCATCCCCCCTGTGTATATTTTACCGCCTTGACTGCTTTGCCTTTGCCGCTTTGTGATATTTTTTTTTTAGTTGGATCTTCATTCATCCATGCATTTACTCATCCTAACTGGGAAGATGGGATGTTAGTTAGTCGCAATATATATTAACGAGGATGGATGGATGGATTGATTGATAGTATATTTTGATGATATGAATACTTAGATATATACCTAACTCTAACTACCTAGGGACTTAGGATGGGGAAAGGAAATATGTGTAGGTATCTAATATCTAATATCTACTATCTACTATCTAATATCTAATATCCATCACCCACCTATCTAATCTAATAACTATCTACTATCTACTATCTACTAAGTATCAATATCTAATACCTCTATCCTACACATCTCATTAGCCACCTACTTACCTATCATATCCACCCAGTCCCTCCCTCTTCCCTCTTCCCTCTTCCCTCTTCCCTCTTCCCCCTCACCAACCGCCAACTACACTTCCCCTCCCCCTCCCCTCCAAAACCCTAACTAACTAAACGCCCCTAAAATCCACCTCACTCACACTCCCACTCACACTCCCACTCACACTCCCACTCACACTCCCACTCACACTCCCACTCACACTCCCACTCACACTCCCACTCACACTCCCACTCACACTCCCACTCACCTCATCCTATTAACACTCCCAACAAAAATCCCATCCAGCATGAGAAGGAAGCGCCCACCTTGGCGGCAAGCCATATTAAAAAAAAATGGCAAGATTTCCTTCTATACTTCTATACTTCTATACTTCTAGATCTGTAGTGTGTATATAGTTAAGACCGAGTGGATAGCCAAGTACCTGAAATTTTTAGCGCGCGGATAGGATTCTAATAACACGGGGTGAATCATAATCTTACATGCTACGGACGCATGGGATTATCTTAATTCGAGCTATGGTTTAGACGTGTTGTTATAATATCATTGCTATGCTATTTTCTATGTCCAATAATTGATCGGTCGGTATTACATCATCCAAATCCAATTTTCACACTGCATGCAATTTCCACACTGTATGCACCCAAATCTGCACGTTGCAAGCTGGCTGTCTGCCTATAAAACCACAAAATATCCTGTTCAACAGAGTAATAATGTCCTTTCCAGATACAGAACCACTAATCGTTCTATAGCTCGCAACAACCTCCCTCGTATGTCGTTATTTTCCATGTTGGTACTATCGCTGTAGGTAGGATATCATTTCATAAACAAATCGTAATCTCATTTCATCCGTCTCTGTAGGAGCTCCATCTCATAATCTCATCATTTTCACATCATCAATAATATCGCATCCATGTGAAGAAATCCATTGGTTCAACCTTCATCTTCATCCTCCTCAACTAATGCCGGTGTTCGTCTTTCATTCCTTCGTTTGGGTCGTCTGTGTCTTGAACTGCTGATGTTACTCGCAGAATCATCTGGTGCCAATTCACTCTGCATCTCATCTTCATCCCAATCAGCTTCACTCATAAATTCGCTACCCCCTTCGGCCCAACTTGGTCTCTCGTATCCTGGTCCCAAACCTGCTGAGTAAGGACCAGGAGTACCAACAATGATCTCAGGGCGACTTGTTCGTCTAGACTCTGCTGCCATTGTCAATCCGACACCACGTTCACGAAGAGCTTTGCGAACAGCCTCCGCCTTTCGATGTAAGCCTTCGAATGCATCTTCAAGAGCCTCCATTCCGACATAGATCTCACGCTCTATTTCAGCCAGGACTGCAATTTCCATCTCTTCATCGTTCGAGACTGGGTGTCTGTACTGTTGAGATGGAGTAGGGCCACGAGAACCATAACTTGCGGAACGAGGTGAAAATGGCGTGTTGTTACGAGACGGGTTTCTCATTACAGGTGATGGTCCTCGGTAGCCATTTGGCGTGGGGCCACGAGAGGGAAAATCATCGATAAATTCACTATCAGCTCCGGACCATAAGAATCCATCAAATCGACCAGATATCAAAATTTCCCACTCAGATGGTGCAATGCCAGATATAGTTGCGAGAAGATTGTGAATATGAGGGTTCTTTAGCAAGTATATAGCAACTTCTGGATCTCGTGGAGGAAGTGGCAATCGATACAATCTCTGCATAGACTGTACAGTTTTGATCATAAAATCCGAGCGTGGCTTTCGCAAGGGAGTTGGTGCTCGTAAAACGGGTTGTAGTGTAGTAGAGCCAGTGAGCAAAGCGTTAAACAGAGGTCGATCATGATGGTTGAGATGAGTCAGTATAGCGAACGAAAGAGTTTCATCGTCGACCTCTTGAGGAGGTGCAGATGTCGTCTCAGGACAACTTGAGAGCCATTTGTCAACCGAAGCTTTCGTTTTTATCGATTGTCGTAGATAGTGTTCGCGAAATTCGTCTGCAACATCAGGATCGATCTTGATGGGTGATCCGGGCCTGTGATGACCTGATATACCGAGACCAGCTAGATCATCGACGGATTTCGAGCCGAGCGCCGAAAAGTCGAAAGCAGGCCATTCAGGAAGTTCACGTCGACCACTAACCCATTCCAAAACCTCTCCCCATGAGAGACCTCTACTTCCTTCGTGAGAATCAAGATCTAAATCCTGGCACATAACACACAAGCAACCATCAGATGATAGATCTCTAGCAAAAACATTTTCCAACCGATCGAGCAATCTTCTCGCAACGGAGCGATATCCTGTAGCAACGGCAAGTGACCCACTCTTGTTGAGCACCGTCTCGTATTGGTCCAGGATGTTGAAGTATGGCCCAAATATCTTTTGTATTTCCGCGGGAGGAGAGGAATGGGACGAGGTGGAGAGTAAAGTCTTGGGAACTGGACGAACGAGTCCACCATTCTGGAGGAGGTAATCGACGCTAGGGATGTTTAATGGTAAATTCGGGGGAGGGGGTGGTGGAGGAGGACGTGGAGAGCCATACACACTAGATTTAACAGAGGATGCATCAAAATGCATGTAAGGAGATGGGATGGATTTTGTATCAGCCGTGCTAGGAGGGAATTGCGGAGTCTGAGTTGGGGTTTTTGGTGAAGAATCCTGTGCCGATGCTGGGGAGGAATCCGTGTCAATGTTTGTAGGCCTGCGTCGGGATGTAGGTTGTGGTTGACGTTTTCCTGCCACCGATGTGATATTGGAGTCGTCATCCTCGTCGTACCTCTCGGCCCTTGAAGATCTTGAACTTGACGTCCGCATGGGTGGCGTGCCAGTCTTTGTTTGTCTAGATTTAGAAGATATTGTGGACCGGTCTTCCTTTTCCTTCCTAGATGACTTTCGGTGTTCCGAACTTCGGGAACTGGGCCTGGAGGACATTTCGGAACCCTCCTCCCTGACCTTGTTCATCCTTGAAGAAGTAGATTTCTGTCGGTGTGTAAATTCCGTATCTGGTGGACTCGGTGGCCTGCCTTTTGTGGAAGCAGCTCGTCTTAGATTTTCTGTCGATTTCGATCTATGCTTCTCGGAGTCGATATCTGTAGCTTCTGGTGTGTAAGGTGTAGTCTTCGACTTTGAAGGCCTTTCAGAAACATAACTATTTACTGCCTCCTTACTGTAATTTTTGTTGAAGGTTGGGTAGGATGATGCACCTGGCGTAGAGGAAGTCCTCGAGAGCTCAGGCACAACATCCGCCATTGTAGTAGTTGTCACTTCCGACATTCCTTCGCTCTTCTCGTCCTTTATTTTATCCTTCTTCCGACGATGAGATGACTTGACAGACTCTCCCGTTGCGGGATCTATGGTTCTCGATCTTGATTTGTGCTTTCGATTTGGATCTCTGACACTTTTGGAAGACCTGTGACGCAGCTTCTCGGGTGAAATTTGATCGTCTTTGACCTCAGGATCGTTATCGCGGTCTTTGTGAGGCATTGCTAAGAGACGACCTTAATTATTGAGAGCTACTAGGCGCTTAAAACTTGATTTGTTGGCGGCGCATGTGGAGCAAAGGCGAAAAGGAACGAATTGGGCGAATGAACGGCGGTGAGGACTAAGGCCGCAACGGGTTTTGTGAATGGATGAATCTAAGTTGTTGGTAAACGGGTTGCTATGACATCAAGCCACGCAAGAGTAAGGGTTAAGCAAGTGGAGGGTGTTCAAGTGCAGAAGCAAAAGAGCGTGTAAGGCAGGAGACTTGAGGAGCTATGTCGGAATGGGTGGAGGGGGGAAGGAAGGTAGTGGATCGATACTGGGATCGTTCATACGTTGGCAGATTAGAAAACGATAGGTGATGTTTGATAGGTGAGGTTCAAGATTCCAATTTTGCCGATGTCGTGGGGAATGTTGCTTTAGGATGGGGAATGGGAAGAGAATTATCGATGTATGGTGAATTGATTGGAAGATTGAAAGACATGGAATCCAGCTTACTTTTTCGATTCATTCACAATCAATCCAAACTGGATAATGAATATGAATGAATGAGTGAAGCGTGATGTGTATGTGAATAGGTAGGTATGAATGTGTGTGAATGTGTGTGTATGTGTGTGTATGTGTATGTATGTGTGTGTATGTGTATGTGATCGAATGCGTGAATAATAATATCATGGCATGATAATCTATAGATTCATATATATTGATGGTATTCAGTTGGAATTGTGTATCATGATACGTCTCATGATGACTTACCCTATCGAGGATGCCTATGTAATCAATTTAGCACAGCCAGAACCCAGAGTCAAGGATGATGGCAGCCCAAATTCAGTATTAGAGAAAGCCTTAGGGCAAATCAATCAGATGAGGTTTCCAAAATAGATTTAGGTTAATCAAACGACAGTTAGGCATGACTGTGTAGAGCCATGAACCTAGATTCGATAATATAGAGAGCATACGGAGGAGAAAAGATGATGGATATGCGAGGATGAGCACACTGTACCGTGATTATAGTGTCTACAGAGCAGATAGCATACGCCTGTGTCGGTATAACTGATAAAACTGGGTGTCTAGTATTTAATTACACAGCAGTTTTATCACCTAGCGACAGAGTACCAGTACATAAGTACCAGTACCAGGACCAGGACCACTACCTACCACTGCCACTACCCCTACCACCACCACTACCACCACCACTACCAACAAAACACCCCTCGTAGCCTTACCACTTAACGCTTCTACCGCTACAACATCTACCCTGTAGTCCTCGTCTCGCACCGTTCCTAGCCTTGACCTCACTAAACCTCACTAAACCTCTTCTCTCTTCTCTCAAGCCGAGCCGAAGATTCCCGGATTCTTTTGGTCTGCTGCCAAAGGAAAAACATGGAAGAAAAAGAAAATGGCTGGGGAATCCATTCTTCAATAATTTCCGAAGAATGACTACGATCCATAGAACGAAGTGTACACGCCACAACCTTGCTTACACTGCTACGCAGGACTCTGTCAGGTCATATTTTTATCATTCGTCGCGTGCACAGCTTTCATTAGGCATTCGATGTTTACATCATCTATATGATCTACTCTTATACCGACGGGAAGCTTGATCGTATGGAGGGCTAGCTGCGTACGTACACATATCAGAGTACAGCAGATACAGCATAAGCCATCCAGTTCCATCACTATTTGGATAGCAACATTTTACTATTGGTTCAACTTTGCAGGAATGGCCGAGAACTTTCGGCCAACTCTGAGTCAACTACCTGATAATACGAAGTACCAAGGTCGACATCTGAATCCTGATAAGATCCAAATGAAAGGGAGGGTGACCGCATTCTGGCCCTTCCATGGTATCCATCCACACCCCTTCACTTCGAACAGTCTAACTTCGCTCTAACCTCCAACCCCACTCAACCTTTACGAAATATCATCTTATCCACTGGCGAAATATCATCTTATCCACTGGCGAACTTTCATCCATATCCACTCCATGTGAAGTCAAGTCCATTTTGTACAACAGCCTGATCAAAAGAGGCCATGGTGTTCACGCACGAACCATCATCTCCCGCCCCTCAGGGAAGTTTAGTCGACTTGTTCCAAGTCAATGTGCTTTGTTGGTTATGAAGGTGCCATATTGTCATTCATATTATTGCTGGACTGGATTATGAACCCTTGTTGACATGTCAACATCCTACAGGGGATGATTTTTCTGCATGTGTTGTAGGTTATGTATGTATGGATGGCTTATGCGAATGCCCAGAATCATTAATCGTCTGCCTTTTAGCTTTTAGTTTCCCAATTCCAACCTATCATTCACTTTCTTTCTTTTCTTTCGCATTTCACGGCATGAATTTCCGTAATCATTCTCCGTACGTGTAGGTCGCTACCTAACGATGCAGCTTTAGAGTTCAGCACTTAGAAGTCTTCAAAATCCATCCGGTCTTTTTTAATCCACTCTCTTGTTCACATACCACCAAAGTGAAAATATATCTTCACAGGGGTGCTTGACGCACCTCAAGTCGCGTCCTCGAAACATTATGGACCAGATGTCAGACTCAGCCCAGGATACACAAACGACACCGAATACTCCAGATTTATTGAGTGACGAGGTGAGGCTTCATTTCATGTCATCGATTTCATTACCTTGCCGTATACCATCACATTCTGACTTTTGACTCGAAAGATTCAATATTATATCAGCTCACCGCCATCAACCATCTCCACAAACACGCATGATATCTCTCGTGCAAGATATCACATGAAAGAGCTCGAGACATTTGCAGTGAGGGTCGAAGAGGTAAATCAATCTATAAACACTCGTATCACGGACCATGATGTTTTTCTTTTTTCCCTTTTGTATTACTTGTGTCCTTTTCTTTCGTGGCTGTCGCTTTGGTCTTGGTGCACCAATCACTTTTCATATCTTATCTCTCGGTACAAAATGCTAAGATCCAATGGAGGCTGCTGCGAGGGCTTTCCCCAATCGTGGCCGGTCACGTTATGCAGAAGTTCTAGTGGTCTTGATAAAGTGGGAGGAGAGTGATGTAGACGCCCAACCAGAGTTCAATGCTTTGCGCGCCATGTTCGAGATATGCTATGGCTTTACCACCGATACGTGGTCGATACCATCGACGCACTCGCATAATAAACTTATGTTGCAGGCAAGTTATCTATCGTTCGGTACCACCCAATATGATGTTGACATGATGTAGGCAGTGAACTATATCGAAAAGCATGGGACGGAAGATAACCTTATCATCATCTACTATGGAGGTCACGCGACCATCAATAATTCTCGACAAGCCACTTGGTCTTGCAATGAGGATATCTCCCATGCTTCTGTGCGCTGGTCCGCCATTCAAAGTGTCTTCGAAGAGTCGAAGTCCGATGTGCTCTATCTCCTGGATTGTTGCTCTGCTGCAGGTGCAGCCCCATCTTCTGGACCGGGTGTCATCGAAACCATCGCTGCTACTGATTTCGAAACATGGGCACCCGGTCCAGGTCGCCATTACTTTACGAATGCTCTTCTTCACGTTTTAGAAGGATGGATGAAGCGGTCCTCATTTTCAGCAGCTATGCTTCACAGCGAGATTCTCTCTGTTCTTAAGCACGAGAAACACCTGAAGTATTATCATGGCGATCCATACAACCCGGAAAACAGGAAGACGCCAATTTACATACTCGCTTCCGAGGATCCCAAATCCCTAAGCATTGAGATATGTCGACGCACTACTCCAGGCAATAGTTGGCCTGGCACCTTGTCTTCAGGGACAGTGGACGCTACAGATATATACTCCCCGGAAAACTTGCACGGTTTGACACCAGAGGGCAAGTTGGCGGTGCCACACGTGCTCATATCTATTGCATTAGAGGAGAATCAATTAGTGGATGTAGAGGCCTGGCATAAATGGATTCGGCAGTTTCCTGCGTTGGCACAATTCGCCCTTGTGGAAGGGGTATTTGCAAGCCATTCCACGATTATTCTTCTCTCATTGCCAGTGCTAATATGGGATATGCTTCCAGAAAATCTAGCAGTATCTTTTGTGGCCTTCGTGGAATCTAGAAATCTTCTATCTCAAATATCCGAGAAGCTGGGCGTGGAAGTTCAAAAACAGCAGCAGCCGAAGGAGTTCCGAGGCAGACCAGATTCAGACACGCTTCAAATTCCACCCCCGTTACCCCTCATTCAACAAATTGAGCAAGCTCTGCATAAACAAAAGCAACAAACGATGAAGGATTGGGAAACCCATTTTCAAAAGGAAAAAGTTCGTCTTGAAGCAAAAGTTCAAGATGCTCGCGACGACGCTCAGAAGAAAGAGGTTGAACTTTTGCAGGAAAGAAATCACAGGGAAACGTTGGAGAAGGAGATGAAGGAGATGAGGGAGATGGAAAGAGATATGAAGGAGATTAAGAAGGAAAGTCAAGTTATAAAGGAGGAAGCCAGAAGAGCGTGGGAAGCACTTGGTCGATATGAGCGTGAAGAAAGGGGAAGAACAAGTTTGCTCAGGGATGGTGAAACAATCACCATTGGTGGAATTCAAGTTATCCCGATGGGCGAAACAGACGACTCGAATCCGAAGGATAGTAAGGAAAGTGTTCCTGGGGATGTGGCTGCTTGGGTAGGAGACGTCAAATCCGAGACGTGTCCAGTGCCTAATGAACGAGAAGGTTCAAGAGCAAGAGGGCCTCCCGAGCTATTAGTTGAACGTCAATATCAGGAGCTTGAGGCCATTCACGTAGCAGGACCAAAATATCCAGCGAATCATCCTCAGGAAACTTATCCTATTCCCTCGATTGAATTATCCTCGCCCACCCACGATGAAACTAATGATGTTGCATTTAATGTTCCCCTGCCTCGTCTACCACCAGGATTAGCCAAACCAAAATCCAACGCTTCTCACCAAAAATTTATCAAAGATGAAAATAGCAATTCATCATTCCATTCCTTCTCTTCCGGAGTGCGATCGCTACTCTATAGCATTGAGAGTGATGAGGTAGACGAATCGACCTACGAGGAATACGAAAGTGCCTTGAGTGGTGCTGGTGAAGAAGATTTTGGCAGGGGAGACCGCGGGTCTGTGGATTATCTTCAAGAGTTTCTTGAGGCAGGAGATGATGCACCTTGGAATCTTCCACGGCAAAGTATTATAGTAGGTAATCGTTCATTACCTCAAGACAACAGAGATAACAAAAGCAAGATACCGGAGAAAGCTTTTGATCCAGATCAAGTCACCCTTGAGCCCAAGTCTTATAGAGCGGAAAGCAAGCACGAGCCCACAAAACCGAAAGATTCACACCCCACCGCTTTACTTGATTGGGAAAGACGTGGGATGCAGCAAAAGTTGGCTGAGCATGTGCTGCCGAGACCTAACACAGAAACCGCATTAGAGCCTACCAGCCCTGAACCTACGAAAGTCAAAGATGTGGACCCCTTTACCTTGCAAGCCTTGGAGAAGGGCCTAGCGCAGGAAGTGGTTGAGCTGCCAGGAGAAGTTACCCCGCCTCGCAAAAGTCTCGAACTCGCGCCAAGAACAGATGCTGGTCCTCTAACGTTACAAGCACTCAAAACGTATGAGGACTTACCAGAGGGACTGGAGACCCATCAAGCCACAAGACGACCGGAGCGGCCAGTCGAACATATACCGAACAGACTTTCACATATAACTGAAAGAGATGGTGACTGGGAGCCGAAGAGCCCTGGCAAGTTAAATTCAATAGGTAGTCCACATTCAAGGCGCAGGGATGAAAAGGTTGGGAACAAAAAGGCAATGGCCTCAATGGAAGAGGCTTTCAAAATACTAAAGATACCCGAAATGGAAGAATTGAAAAAGGAGCCAGAAATGACGAGGAAGAATTCGGATGCTTCTGGCACAGGCAAAGTTCCTTGGGACAGCGATGAAAAGAGTGTAGGGAGGACCGAGTCAGTGAAACACAGTAAAGGAAAGAGTAGCACGAAAAAGGCGTTTGAAGCGGTTGATGATGCTGTCAAGAAGGAAGCCGAGGCACTGAAGAAAAAAGAGGAGGAAGCGGAAGAAGTGGAAGCTTTAATGAGATTGAGAAAGGGACAAAAGGAGAAGAAACGCAAAGACGAGGAAAAGGAAAAGCCAAAACGAGATGCAGATGAGAAGGATGCCGCAAAAGTATCTTCAGGCCGTGATGCAGACCCCAAACCTCCAATAGGTTTGGGACAAAAGCATGACGGCAAGGAAGTGTTAGTAGATAGTGAAAAGGCGCTTTCGGCAGTTGACGAGGCACTCAGAAAACTGGTAGCACCAGAGCTCGAAGGACTCAAACGAACGGATTCTCATAAAAGTCACAAAAGCCATAAAAGTGCGAAAAGCCAGAGGTTCGAGAAATTGAAAATGAGCGAGAGTACAAATCAAGAGCCTCTCCCAAAACGTGATGAATCTCCAATCAAGGAAAAAGGTCATCACAGACAACAATCGATACCGAAACCCGACGATAATCCTGCTAGAGAGACAAAAGAAACGGATTCGAAATCGCAGAAAGCGGCCCATGTCCATCAGCCGAAAGAAGGGGAAATTAATTCAAACTTTCCCCTCCAGAAACAAAAGAGTGACAGAGGCTTGTGGTGGATGGAAAGAAAACCTCCTAGCCATCAACGAGAAGAACAAACCCGAGAACATTTGCCACCATATTCACAGAAGGACAAAGGTAAAGCTCAAGATGTTACTCCTGTTCCCACACCGCCTCTTGATCTGTCACCAGAAGTAGAGGACAAGCACGAAATGGGCATTTTACCTCATGAAATAGATTTCCACACTTGGCGAGGGTTTAAGTTTGCTAACAGGGACGTGACACCATCCATGTCTTCTCTTCCAACTGCTATGCCTCGTTCAAGTCTCAATACTAGCACAATTGCATCCAGCCCCAACAATCCATGGTCTCAATCAGAGAATTCTTTCGGCACTGTCCTCCCACAGCGTAACTCCCTAGATGAATCACGCGATCAACGCCTTTCATTGGATTTTTCACGCGACGGATCCCCTCACAGCCAAGCTTCTTCTACCAGTGATCGCGACATCTACAACCAATTTTCACCACATTCCGAAGATCGTGAACGTCCTTTTTCCACCCCAACGATCCCTACACCTCTTGCTAGGGTACCTTCACCCCCTTACCAAAATCCTCGCTTTAACTCAAACCACAACGCAAATAACCCCTACTCCCAATTCGCCCAATTTGAACAATCCCTCTCAACGCCCACTCTACAACGAATCAATACCGGATCATCCTACCACTCCCTAGACGACTCAGCTCGCAGCATTCACAATGTTCCTACGAGCACAGCTCGCAGTATCCACAACGTTCCTCTAACCAGCCATCCAACTCTCGCACCCGTCTTCGGGCCATCAACATATAATCAACCTCACCAGCACGCCCCCCTCTCAGCTGTAGACCCGACCTCTAACCCAAAACACTCCTTCACCTTCACCACCGCACCCCAGGGTCCTTCAATTCACCAATCCCCACTATTTTACCCGGCCGAATTGCCGGCGTTCCCGCATTCTCTTCCGTTATCCCGCTCAAATTCGAATTCTAATGCGCAGCCCCCGCGTTATATGCAACATGATAGAGATAGAAGAGAAGGTAGACTTTCAACTCAAGCATCATATTTGACACAGCCACTTCCATCCCCTTCGCCATCGGAAACAGAAACGCTGTTGAAGAATCTTATATTACCAGAATTAGAAACATTAGAGAAGGGTGAGAGGGCTAGAAGGGAGGAGGAGGAGAGGAGTAGGAGGGAGTGGGAGAGGGAGTTTGGGATTTTGTGAGGAGATAAATTTTAGCGGGGAGGAAAGGGGGAATTTTGGAAGAGGAATGCAGTAGAATAGTTAGTTAGCTAGATGGGAAATTGATACAAGTTGGATAGAATGAGAATGGATAGAATGAATGGATTGCACAGAACAGGAATCATACACATATACATATACAGAAAGAGAGAGGAAAGAACAGAACAGACAAGATGATAGTAATCGTAAATATTCATTATAAGTTAATAGTTTAATGGCAAACAGTTGGTTAGATCTGAGTTGTAGTCTGTAACTCATACATGTGATTATATTTGTTTCTCTGTTAATCATATGTAGGTAGGTATTGATTGGTTTATGGATTTTGAATCTGAATCTGGAATAAAAATTTCGCATCTTTGGGATATCGATAATATTAGAAAATTCCAATGCTGTTTTGATACTTCTTTAGTACTTACCCTTCGATATTGAAATCGGTGAATCTTTTACTATACCAGAAATGAACCCGGCAACGTTAGGGCTTGTATTTATCAGGGTAAACATCGGTTAAAATAAATCCAACGTTGGTGCAACAGCGCTAAAGCACAGTACCCCTCTCGCGTCGTGAACGACAAATGAAAGCTCCCTCACTAATCAATCCTCCACACAACAAACTTGACCTTGAAGTGATCTCCCATCCAGCTCAGCATTTGGCAGAGGGGAAGAAAACATATTCAGGACCTCCAAAATCTGCGCAAGGATGGCTGAAATGGAAGTACCAGCAAAAGCTGGACGTCCCAGCTTGGGCAATAATATGCGCAGTCGATCTTACCTTCAAGAACATCAACAATATCGTCCTCCACAGCAAGATGGCCATCATGGTATAGATAGCATCGTTGAGGGTGTGCAGGGAAGTGCGATCTCATCACCCACCAGATCATTCACCCAATACAACGGCGTTCCCTCTCCGCAGCATCCTCCCAAGATTGTCGACAGCGGGCTCAACCATACCCTGTCGCACGCGAACTGCCAACCCGCGCCCAATACCGTCTCGGACCGAATGATCGCAACCCTTATTTACAAGACGCAGTCTCCTCGTCTCTGCATCACCGATTATCCAAACGATCGCTCTCCCTCTCCTGCCTCTTCCCCTTCTAGATCGTCGGTTGCTTCGTCTTCGCGCGCTATCCCTCCAAACCTTGCACCCGTTCGCACACTCTCCAATTTTCCACTCGAGCCACCCCCACCAGATCCAGAACCGCTGGATCATCTCTACGGCAGCTATATCTCGCAGCTCTGCCTCACATCTTTCCTTCACCTCATTCAATCTCTACCCAGCAGATCGGGCTCCGATTTTCTCTCTTCCTCTCATCGCTGCCTCGATAATCCCGATCATCCCTCCATAGTCGAACTTACATTCTCGCCCATCCCCGACCCTACATACCTTGATCTCCAAGATTTGCGTAAGCATGAACTTCTCTACCGTTTCGAGCGCGAATGGAACGTCGACGTTATTCTCCAACATGATACCGTTCTTCGACGCTATCCACGCCTCGTCGTTTTCGACATGGATTCTACACTTATCGAACAAGAAGTGATTGATTTGATCGCCGCTTCTATCGGAGTCGAAGATGCAGTATCTGCCATTACTGCACGAGCTATGAATGGCGAATTAGATTTCTCCGCATCTCTTCGTGAACGTGCGAAGTTGTTGAAAGGAGTAGAAGCAGATATATTCACACAATTAAGAAGTGTAATTAAACCCACCAAAGGAGCCGCGGAACTCATCCGCGCACTGAAGAGAATGGGCGTCAAGACTGCCGTGTTATCAGGAGGTTTTATACCCTTGACACAGTGGCTCGCCGATCACTTGGGCATTGATTACGCCTTTGCAAACACACTGGAAACCGATCCCAACACCCATACATTAACAGGCGAAGTTCTTGGCTCCATCGTCAACGCGGAAAAGAAGCGCGATCTCCTTTTAGAAATCGCAAAGAAAGAAAACGTTGCGTTGGAACAAGTGGTCGCCATTGGTGACGGTGCAAATGATTTGTTGATGATGGGCGTAGCGGGCTTGGGAGTCGCATGGAATGCTAAACCTGTGGTGCAAATGGAAGCTCAGGCGAGATTGAATGGAGATACTTTGTTGGATCTCTTGCATATCTTTGGATTGACGGCTGAAGAGATTAAGGCCTTGATTTCGTAGATGGGGGCGCGGATAGAAAGCACTTTTTTACTCGAGGATGCGTGCGGGAGGGCGGACGGTCGAGCTGGAGCTGGAGCTAGGGTTGGGGCTGGTGCTGCTGGGTTGAATGGTTAGGGGGAGTTAGATATAGGCCAGGCGGAGGAAATGATAGATTTTGTATATCCTTTTCTATTCCATTCTGTAATGCACTGCTTTGTTTGCTTTGTTTTCTTCTGTGCTGTTCTGTTCTGTGCTGTTTTTTTCTGTTCTGCAAATCAAGCATCTTTTGTCATAACATCATCAAGAAGCATGAACTCGATATAAATATCTTATGAGAGATGATGACTTTTATTACATAGGTATCTAGTAAATACATGATTTATCACTTTTTATTTCTCTCTTTTTTTTTTTTTCTCCTTCCTTTCCTTCCTCTCCTCTCTCTTCCTCCACTCTCCTTCCTCCCTTCCACCCACTCCTTCCCCTCCCACCACTCATTATCATCTATACACGCTCCATCCCTTCCCTTTGATTATCTTCTCTATATCGTATCTTATCTTGTAGTTATTTAGTATTTCGTATTTTTTTATTTTTTTATTCTTTACTTTTCTTTTCTTTTTACCCTCCGATCTTTCTTTCTTTAGCATTTATTTATCTATCTATCTACCGATTATTTTGAACGTTGAACTGGTTATAACAATCGACATTTTCAAAGATTCAAAAAATCATGAATTTCGATGGGTCTGTTTTGCAGACAATTGAATAGGCTGGAAAAGACATTCTCTACCACTTGGAAAGGCTTTGTGGAGTTCAATCCAAAGCGGAGATGTATTTGCATCTCAAATTCCAAAAACACGAGGAAGAAGCCACACTAAATGTAGAACGAAATGTCATTTATTAATCATCCTATTTTTGTTTCATGCAGAAATTTAAATTAAAGAACCTATGTTTGATGCATCCATACCAGGCAGGAAATCCTTGTTCCAACGCAAGGCCATTCCCGCCCCAAAGGCAACTCCAGCCTAAGTATAGGCATGCAATTTTAACATAACAGGCAGGCAATCCTCGTGCAAAGCAAGGATGTCCCCGCCCATATATGTTCCCAGATAATGAACAAATAGAAGCAGATTACTAGAGACATCTGGAACGCCAATAGCAAGAAGATCTAAGATTAATATCGAAACCGACGTCTATGACCATCCACCAGCAACTGGAGCTCCCCAACCATTAGCAGCTGGAGTAGCTTTAGTAGCTTCGGCGGCACCCCAACCACCACCACTACCGGCAGCAGCATCATCTGTTCCCCAGGCACCACCAGCATTAGCATCGCCTTCAGCATTCTCACCACCTTCCTCTTCATCATCTGAATCGGCTTCAAACTTAAGAGTAGCGAGATCACCGGTTTGACCATCCATGGTAAAGCCTTCAGGTAGATATGACTCAAGGAAATCAGGAACAGCTTGACGGGTTTCCAACAACGTCTTGACTAAGGCTTCGGCAATATCTTCATTACGATCATTGTAGAATGAGCTTGCAAGCCCCCTATTACCAATACGGCCAGTACGGCCTATTGATTGTTTATAAGTCAGCTGTAAAGTCATGTTGGGATAGAGGGAACCTACCAATTCGATGAGTATACTCTTCAATGCCACCATGATCCTGAGATGGCAGATCGAAATTGATCACATGCATGATATTGTGGACATCTAAGCTTTGAGAGTGTTAGCAAATGACCTGGAAGAGGAATATTGAGTGGAAGAGGATATTGGAATGTGCAAGGGGAGAGATGTAATGGTATACGTACCCACGAGCAGAAACGCCAGTAGCGATCAAGATGGGCATCTTGCCATTGCGGAAAGCACGAATGGAGTCTTCGCGCTCGCGTTGAGTACGATCACTATGAATAGACGTGCATGGAAGATCATTGTTGAACAAGAAATCATCGATTTCATCCGCGGCACGCTTAGTGTTGACAAATATGATGGTACGAGCAGGTGGAGTTGATAGAAGCAAATCATAAAGAGCTTGACGCTTGCTGGCCGGCTCAACGTAGATGATATCCTGCTTGATATTGCCATGAGAACTACCAGCTCGACCAACACGAATGCGAACATGATCGTGAGCTAGATGCTCCTTCGCAATATCACGAGCCATCTTTGGGAAGGTGGCAGAAAACATCATATAATTGATGTTGCCCTCTTCTTGGTCTATTTCAAAATTAGTAATGTACAAAACCAAACACGAACAACTGAAGTATTTACCACCACCGTTCATAATCTGCTTCAACTCTTCCTCCCAACTGGAGTCTAACATCTCATCTGCCTCATCGATGACCATGTATTTTAGGCGCTTAAGAGTTAGAGCATGAGGACGGCGAATCATGTCGCAAAGACGACCTGGAGTACCGATAAGGAGGTCACAGCCCTTAGCAAGTTGACCAAGTTGCTCTGCGAGAGGGCCACCACCATAAACGACGCACGGTCGAAGCATAGTGCGATAGCAAAAACGACGAGCCTCGTCGAAAATCTGAGTGGCCAACTCACGACTGGGGCAAACGATGACGACCAATGGCTCAGCCTTGACATAGTTGTCACGACTTGGCACATAAGTGGCAGGGTTTGGACGAGGCGCGGCAAGCTTCTTAGCTTTACCCATCAACTTTGACAAGATTGGAATCAAGAAAGCAGCAGTCTTGCCAGAACCTGCAAACATTGAAATTCAGCAAGCAGTTCATGTTTAGCAAGAAGCGCCAGTTACAACTTACCGGTTTGAGCGCAAGCAACTACGTCATGACCTTTCTTCACTGCTGGGAGGCAGTACTGTTGTATAGGGGTTGGGACATGATAACCAGCGAGCTTTACATTTTCAAGCATAACGGGATGTAGACCCGCATCCTCAAACTTGCGGATGGGCTCAATCTTGACGGTTCCCTCTTGAGTAACGGTGAGAGTGGTAATGCTAAAGAAAATGTTAGCATTGTATTGTCTAGTGAAAAACGAAAACAGATACCTTTCAAAGTTGACGCCTTGACGAACATGGTTGTTGTTCTTGCCAAATAACTGATCCTCCAGATCGGGGAATCTAGGGCCAACATCACCATATTCCTCATTCCACTCGTACACAGCGCCACTTGAGGCCCATTCTCCAGGACGAAGACCACCCACCGCAAGTGTCGCAGGCTCGTCATCATCATCTGCATCGGCTGCTGGGTCAGCCTCAGCTTCGGCACCAGCGGCTTCACGAGCCTCTGCTTGTTCCTTGGTGGACTTGTTGTAAGTCTCGTAGTCGTACTTCTTTGCAACAACCCATCCAGCCTCTTGAGGATTCTTGCGCTCTACAACGGAAACATCAGGTGTTTCGGTTGCGTCGGGCAAGGCAGCAGCCATATCTCCGGTACCCCAGGCAGACATGTTTACTTGAAAGTGATCTGTAAAGAAGTAGATACTCAGTTCAGTTCAAAAATTGTGTACGGGATAGAAGTGAAGAGGAAAGAGAAGAAGGAAACTGTGGTGCCACGAAGGCTCAATTGATCATCTACGTACCTTGAAATTAAGAAGATGATTGTGTGGAATCTTTGAGATAGGTCAACAATGAATCATGAAGGTATGATAGAAGTATTAGAGTAATTGAAGAAGGGCAAGGTTGATCGAGGTAAAGGTAAGAAAAGGACGCAAGAAAAGAAGAGTAAAATGGGAGGGGTGAAAGAAGTAGACAATTTTTTCTGCGGACAGGCGCGACTTGGCAAACTGGAAAGAAAAGAAAGTAGCGGGGCACGAATGTACAATAGCGCAATTCACTATGGATGATGGCAGTGAGGATGAGAAAAGGTGAAAGTGAATACCAAGGAAGATTACAGATCATACATGCAGACGAAGGATAGATCGAGGCACCTACTTAATAAATGAATGCGACCGACTCGAACCAAGGACGATTTCACAAAGAAAGTGGAATTCCTGACGCTGATATTAATTGTGAGGACACCAACGAGTGTCGAAATGGAAATGTGTAGATGGTGTCTTGGAAGGTGGTTTGTTATGACAGCGGCGTCGAGAAGACGAAGAGGTGGAATATCAGTCAAAACAAGTGGACTTGACTTACAATCAAGAATGGAAAATATACGGAATTTGATTAAAAGTATCAGACACTTCAATCAGATAATAGAGAAGGTATAAGTTAAAGAATCAGCTGAGATGAATGAGATGGATGAGATGGATCAAAATGAAAGGAGGATACCTATATCAAAAGGTGGTTGGTGGTTGTAAAGGGAAAGGTAAGAGGATTGGGAAAGTAAATGGAAGACGTCGACTTCGAGACTGAAGAACCGAGAAAAAGCAAGCTAGTGTCGGGCTCGTTCTTGATTTTATGATTGGCTAGATTTGGGAAATTCGATCTTTTATTGGGCGACGAGATTGTGGGGAAATTGCTCTTGCCAAAAGCAACAATATGAGGGGAAAAGGTTGAAGGTTGAAGGTTGAACTTGATCAGAATTGGCAAGCACCCATAGAAATATCAAGTGTGTACTAGGTATCTTGAGCTTCAAGAATCAAGATGATAAAATATCATCGATTATTGATCACTCACCACATCTCAACTGTGATATTTTACAATCCGTGGATTCAGATATCTACCCAGTATTGCCTGCCTTCATGTTATTCCTGCTTGACAGATGATTTCGTACCTTTATTTTTGATAAGACGAGGTAAAAGCTGAAATTCATCCAAAGTAACATCTATTTGCTCCACTTCAAGCTCTAAAGGCCGTCGAAGACCATTTCAGATGTTCTGTCCGTCTTGCTTGTGCTAATACAAATCTTGTCAAAATACATACCTATACCTCCTTGTCACGAAAAGTCCTTGTCATGAAAAGTCCCTGTCAAGAGGTTGAACCTGCATTCGCTAGTATGCATCATAGCCATCAAGTAGGTTTCTGATCCTTCATCTTCCAGGTATTTATTACTGTAGTACAATCAGTCTTGCAAACTTGCAGAAGAGAAGAGACCTCGAACACCAAGTCCTTTTCCTCCAGCAGAATCTGTGTTCAAAACTCTTGTTCAGACTCGAGCAATTTACAAACCGTCTAAGTACATGATTGAAAATATCTTGTCACCAAAAGATTCAAATTATGCAACTGATTATGCTATGCTTCCAATATCAATGTTTGAAACTACCAATCATCTCAATAGGCTGATCCATCAGGGTGAGGTGAAAAGCTCCTAAGAACATCTCCCACAATCCACACATAGATACTGATTGACACTCCTGTACATCTCAAAAATAAAGACAAAATACGAAGTAGTGCAAGACCACCTTCAAGTAACGCTTCATTTCTGGAAGATTTACTAACTGTTCCAAGTCGGCGGGGCTGGCTTTCAAAATGTCGCGAAGAAGCAACTTTGTGTTACAACCAAGAAGTTGCGCATACATCACCACACTTTGATAGCTTCCAAGACCTTCCAAAACTAGCATGTTATACCTTCAAACGGAAAAAATGAACTCTAATTCGAACGCCCATTTTGCTTGGAAAATTTTGGGTTTCTACGGATGCAACCGTCTTGATGATTTGACTACTATTCAATAATCCGAATTTTTCAGACGATCAACAAACAGGAGGACTCATCGAAAGTATTGGTGAGTCCCCTTTGGCTCCGAATTCCAGACATTGCATGCTTCAGATGGAGCAGGATGTATACAGTGCCATTCCCATCTTTGGCGGGCAGTCACATTGGTCATGCATGTCGTATTTATTTGGGCACAAATAAATATATAAAGGCCAAGCCAGCACAAAGATGACATCAGGTATCTAGCGCAGCTCAACAGGATATCAGTCTCTTCCACTTCCTTTTAACCTGTCCTGTTCTACGGCATTGATTGAACGATAATCCCGCCGCTCGAGATGCGGTAGAAAGTCAAAAAACTGCCATCGATACCCATCACCACATCAATACGGTCAATCGGTCACCAGTCAGTCTGGCATCAGTCAGTCACCAGTTCATACCATCGCAAGAATCACTTGATATCATACATACATACATACATACATACCATTAATATCCCTCCCTCCCTACCCTAATGAACATCGCATGTCCGAAAAAAACCCCCCCAAAAAAGACAAACAACATCAGCGTGCTGATTTCAAGTTTTAGAGGTCGATAGATTATGCCAAAAAAAACCCCCCCCGCAAAGCTTCAAATTTACCAAGGTTATCATCAATCATCATTATTAATACTAATAATACTAATAATACACATCTGCAATATGTTAAGCTACAAGTATGGACGGACCTGGGTGAATGGGAATAGTAAATATACTCATGAATAAATACCCTTTTATCTTTATTTGGTCTTATTTATTTATTTATCTATCTACCTATCTACTATAACCACCTACTTTTTAAAAGAAAAGAAGAGAAGAACAAACAAACAAACAAACAAAGCCAGCAAACCATCCGCCCAAAATTCATAGGTATCAATCATTAATCAATCAATCAATCTTATATTCATTCTTATTTCTGCTTTCATTCATTTCTTCTCTCCTTCCTCTCTGTCTGTCTTTCTGTTTATCAATTTCCTCCCTCCCTTCGTTCCTTCAAATATCTCATTCATGCATTCCATCCACCCATCTAGGTATCTCTCTCACTAAAATCGAAAATCTTTCATCCATCAATCAATCCATCAATCCATCCACTGAAACCTTAGAAATCATCCTTTCCCCCTAAAACTGCCCACCATCAAAAACCAAATCATAAACCTTGCTGCGAGAAGAAGAAAAAGAAAACACCTCATAAACGTAACGTAGCTACAACCATTACATCAACACAAATGTAATATGATGTAGTGGAAGTAAAGCTACGTGTAAAAGAGAAAAAGTTGAAAATGAAAATTGAAAGTAAAAAGGGGGGTATGCATCCATTCCTTTCCATCCTTTCCATCCATCCATCCATTGCCTGCCATTCCGACGTGGGCAAAAGTACTTGAACATAAAGGAAATAAAATCCATGGTGAAAAGTTGTAAACGTTCAAAGAAATAAACTATGTCTGAGACATAAGACACAATAGGTAATTGTGATCGAAGTTGAAGTCCAAAGTATTGGAAGAAATCGAAAATATGTTTTGCTGAACCAGTTTCTACACCATTTTCTGCCGCAGATTGCACTGATGCTGCCCCCGCGTACTTTGCAGAAAGAAGATGACTTCAAAGTTATTGTATCAACATATGCTGACCAAAAAGGTGAGACACATGTCTCAAACAATTCTTCGGATAATCATCGTCTTGCCATACCCTCCCTTTCCTTAAGACGACTAGTTCTCCATCCCTCATACCAAAGGTCCCTACTCGCCTCCCTCAATTCACCTCTCCATTCCGCAAACACTGCTTCCTTCAAACGTACAAAATCACAATGTTCAGCATTCATTGGATCCGCAAATCCCCATGGGAATTTACGACCAATAACATCTGGTTCGTACATATCAGGACTAATGATTGAGAGGGGTAGATATGGAATCTCGGCGATTTCCGACTCGCGTTTATGGCGACGAATGGAACCCGAGGAAAGGCGCTTGGAATTGGGAGAACCACCCGAACCTGAACCCTCTTCGGAATCAACATCTTCATCTCCTTCATCGATGCGGTTCTGGCCGATAATTGGGCTTTCGGGTTCATCATCTAGTCCGAGTGCTTCAAGTGGGTCAAGATTGGCTTTGCGCAAACTATCCCAAACCGACTTTTTCAAATACGTCATGTGGGCCGTGGTAATAGTGTCAGCCTTTGAGATGACGGGGATAACGGTAGTTTTTCCTTGTAATGTGCGAAGGACTTGTAAGTCAAGATTTTCATCAAGACTACCAAACAAACGATGGCCTGCTCCGTATGATCCAAAGTGTCCATTTCCATTGGTGGTAACATTCTTTGAATCTTCAATATTTTGGTCGAGGCGTGCGGGGTCGAGAATGAGGAATACAGCATGAATATGTGTATCTTGCACACCTGGAGCTCTCATAACCTTCATTTCTTCTGTGAAAGTTTCCTCGAATTTACTTTCGAGAAATGAAGACATCTCACGAAGCTGGAGGTCAACGACATTTTTGTCCAAGCCCTCTGAATCCCACAATGTCAAACCAATACGTTCACCTTCGACTTCCGATTCGAGATAATGGGAAAGGAATTTTCCAGACTTCGAAGTGCGTGGAGCAAATATGTCATCAGCCAATGGCTCGGGTTTCGATCTCTTCTTGGGAGGTAGAGCGAGGGAGGTTTTGAGGAAATTGAGGAAAGATGTTTTGCCAGCACCGCGTGCGCCGATGATGAGGACACTGCAGAGATGTTAATAAAAGGTGAGAAGAAAGTAAAGCGGAAAACTTACTTGAATGGGGTAGGATCTTTGCGTCTTCGCATTCTGCGAGGACTATTAACTGTGCTCACTGCACTGCTTGCATAACTGTATCTTCCACGATGTGTCATGCTCTCTGTTCTTGCATAAGGATCCACCCAACCACCATTCCTAACACCCGAAGGAATTGGAGGAACTGGCACACTGAGCGTGCTACTCATTGTGTATGATCTGACTTGAGGATCCATTGATGAACTTCGTACACCGTGACCACTCTTTTCCGAAGTCGCCGAATCCGGTCTATCTTCACCACCAAAAGAAGGAAAATGTGTAGGTTCAGCAAGATCGGGAAGACGAGGTGGAGATCTCGGAATCGCAGCTGCTTCGCGAAGTAATCTTTCACGCTGTTGCTCTTGCACTTGAGCAAGGTCTTTCTTATGCTTTGAACTTAAATTTCCGGATTTAGGACGACGAAGTAGGATTAAACCAAGACTGGAACGACGAGGTGGATTTGAGTTATTATTCTTTCCGTTTTCTGGGATTCCTGCTAATCTTCCAGTGCCATGCGAGGTTGAAGTTCCAGCACTTGGAGTTCTCGGTCTGATTGAAGAAACCATCTTGTAGGTTGGGGTTTAATGGAAACAATGGTGTCTGTCGCAGATTTGACAGGGAAGGCTTGGGTTATTCAATTTATGATGAATTGAATTGATTGAAATTTGGGGAGAGGGGTGAATGAATGGATATTCTTGAATTAAAATTCCCTGTATGCCTTGATCATTAATAAAATGGATTTAAGGGAAATAGATGCAAGGTTGGAACTTGGAAAGAAACAAAAGCGATGAATGAGCGTTGGGCAGCCAGAAGCTTTGGCAAGTCAGTGAATAGGATTGAGATTGAGATTGAGATTGAGATTGAGATTGAGATTGAGATTGAGATTGCGTTTGCGTTTGTGTTTGCGATTGCGTTTGTGATTGATTTACTTTGAAGGAATCATCTGAATTATGTCTCTCTCTCTCTCGCTGGGTCCTCTTGAAAAATGAATGAAATTGAACAAATTGTTAGACACCTAGGTAGGTAGGGTTCTTCTCAACTTTATAATTCACAAGATGAACTACGTCCAAATGACTTTTAAAGCAAAGGGCCGTACTGCATGAATTGCTTATCTCGAGAGATGAAAGTTCCCATAGGGCTTGAATCAATTGATTTAAAAAATAGATATGAACGTACCGTCGATGATATCAATTGACCCAGTTTGAGCCAATCTGCCCCAGTTACCTCGGAAGATCCTTGATAAGGCTGTAACGGCTCCAAGCTGTTTTAATGTAGCTTTGACTTTAGTTCCCTGGGCAGTGCGGTGTTGGTAGGTGCTTGAATGAAGAAGTACTTTGCAATTCAACTAAATGTACTAGATTGATGTCAAGGGCCAAAATTAGGAAAAATGAATATAGAGATTGATGCGATGCGTATCGGAGTGCATTGAAGTTCGTACTGTATTGATGGATGTTAGAGTTACTGGGTAGAAGTACGGTACGTGATAATGTGATGGATGGATGAAGTCCAAACAGGAGTTACATAGTATAATGGTGTTGTTGATGACATTCGAGAGGAGATACAAAGCACAATGAAAAAGACGATGGATCGATCTATAGGTATCGAGGTAACATTAGGTAGCTAGGAAGTATTGTTATCGTTATTTCTATGAAGCAGGAACCTTTGTATTACCATTTGATACCGTACTGTACTGTGCTGTGCTGTATCGTATTGTACTGTACTTATTCCTCTTTTTGATCCAATCCAATCCAACGGATCAAGAAGAAAAGAAGAATGTCGAGTATCTACTCTCTACCTAATATCCGGGTATCCATATGTAGGTACCTATCCAAGTATTTTTCAATTGTTCATCCTATCCATTCATCCGATCATCCATTTAAATTCAATCCCCCTCTTCTACCGGTACCCTCCTCTCCCACAGCGATCATATCTCCAAAATCATTGCATCTACGGACTCATCCTCATCCTCATCCTCACCTCACCTCATCCTAATCCCTGCCCACCCAACCCCATAAAACCCCTGGACCTAGCCCATCCAGTACCTAGTCCAGCACCTAGTCCAGCACCTAGTCTAGCACCTAACCCGCCCATCCACATCATCCATCCACACATAAAACTTCCCGACCCAAAACATGGAGTACCCAGTACGTACACCTCCTCCATGCATTCCCACCAAAAAATCCCGACAAGCCAGCACAATCCCATCCAATCAAATCCTCGGTGGAGATCGCACCAATCAAAAAAAGAAAGAAAGCAAGACCAGCCCCTGAATACAAGAATTTCATTTCAGGGCAAACAAGTATGCCATGCATGGCATGCCATTTTATTAGTCTAGCACCCAAAGCAGCAATAAGCATAAACTTAAATTTTCCATCTCGTTTGGAGGCGTTTCATCTTAGATGGATGGACGGAGGACGGAGGGAGGGGAGGGTACGGAGTACAAGGTGCTCTTATATTCTCCGTAGATACGTACCGTGTAGGGATTTGTAACTCGTAATTGATCAATTAATCTGTAACTACCTACCTATCTACCAAGTTAGTGCTCCGTAACCTTCTCTTTTTTGCGGTGGAAGGGGGGATTTATACCAAGGGATAAAGTACTCGCAGTCAGTATATAAGACCTTATTAAAATGGATAGATATATACATAAGGTTACTTCCCTATCTAATTCCCTAATCCTCCAATCCTCTAACTTCTCTCTTCTCTTCTCTCCATCTCCATCTCCATCTCCATTTCCTCTATATATTCTCCCCTTCTTTCCAATCAACCTCACCACCCTCTCTCATCCCATCCATCCCCTCCATCCCATCCCATCCCATCCCATCCAACTCCCCACCAACCCATCCCCCCAATCCCCCAAACCAAAACTCGTACCTTACACCCTACAGCCCACAGCCAACAAACGGAAAATAAAATAAAATAATTGGATCAAATCCCCTTCTCCTTCTCCATCCCCGTCTCCACTACGTACAGCTGATCTCTTTTCTCTTGGCCCATCCGCTGATTTTCCTGCCTATCATATCATATTATATGCATCACTCACCTGTGCTACTCCGTACGTACCGTGCATACTCCGTAAATTTCTTGCATGCCGCTAGTGACATACATACTATGCTCCGAGCCCCTATCATGTTACTGGTTATCACTCCAAAATCCCGTGTAAAATATCTCTAGCTTTCACAATCGTTCATTCATATAAGACTAGATAACTTGGAGTTGGAAATATTCCCCATTATTCATCCAAGTTTTTCAATTTTAGAAGGTATGATATGCATTAATAGTTTTGCTACTGTATTTATGTATCTTCGCCCTGTGGAACAAATATCCATCTCACCACGATAATGTGTGACGCCCTTTGGTTGCTCTCAACATCAAATTCTGCACTCCCCAGTTATATTAACTGTTGTGCACCTCAGTCCCATCCCTTTTGATCACTATGTTCAACCAGGCCGCCCATAACCCAACTGCCAGCCATACACTTTCCCAAGTTTCCTTCCAAAATGCGCTTGAATGCAAAAGACCCCCTCCCTTCAAAGCAGTGGCCAATATGTGAGGCTTGCTACACAAAATTGCCGTAAAATAATCGTTGAAAATAAATCACAAAGTTCGTGGCCACTTTATGGACAAAAGGACAAGGCAGCGATGCTGCTCAGCCCAAAATGGCCGGCCGTCTCATGGGATGCACGTTTTAGAAATTGAAAGGAACCACAACGCCGTTGGTCATATTGACTCTATATCGACAAAGAAAAAGGAATTTGTTGTATTTACGAGCCGAATCTCCAAGGTCACCAGGTAGGCGAAACGGTGAAAAGAGACGCGATGATATCGGCCAAGAATTTCTTAAAACAAGGAGTGCCGAGTTCAAAGCGCGCTAGCTCCCGGATAAGCAGAATTGGGTATCATCCCACCACGCATGACACGAGGCGGTCCTCGGCCACCACGACCCATAGGCAAGGCAAAGTTGGGATTATCATTCAAGAGCACATCCTCCCGGCGAGGAGCAACTCTCCTGTTTGGCATCGGTGGTCCGCCGTAGCCACTAGCACCGCCGTTCCATCTCGGATTAATTCCCCGTTGCGACACAGACGTAAAGGTAGATCTTTCTGATTCAGCTGGGGAGCGTTGTCCCGACTGGAGCTCCTCTAGGGAATTGTAAGAGTTGTTGCCATCTAGATTACTCAAGGGATTTGGTTGAAGATGAGAATTGGGATCATGATTGTTGTCCAATGAGCGTCCAGGAATATGGATGGGGGGAACTGATGGTGGCGAAATTTGTGCTGGGGCTGGATCAGCGAAGCGTGGGTCAACGTCTTCATAATAATTATCATTCGAGTTACCTCGTTGATGTGTAGGTTCGCTAGGAGGAAGTTCGACAGGTTTCGAGGCTGGGTTCAAAGGTGATGATCTACCTGCTTGTGGTCCCGCCCATACTTGTCTTGGTGGTACATATCTGAAGGGGTTAGAAATTGGATGATTCGACCATCTAGGACCACTTACTCATCTTGGCTATACCTACTCGTCTCGCTCATTGAAGTCTCATGCTCCTGTTGTAATTTTTGCTGCTGCAATCCCACCATTCCAGCGACATCCCCATCACTATCTCTAATATTGCCAAATTGTCCAACAAACCCCGGAGGTGAATGTGACGGACTTCCTGTCGAGGCATCCTAATGCTGAATTAGTATGCGACATCAAAACTCTAGTGAAGTGTCTACTCACCATTTCGATTGCCTGACCAACCACGCCAATATTTTCCATATTTTCCAACGGTGGAGGCGATTCGGCACGAGGCAGGCTACTTGGTCTTGTTTCATCGGGTCTATATGCAACATATCCGCCAGGCGGCGCTGGAGAAGCATCCCTAAATCCACCCATAGGCACTGAAGGATCAGATGGTCGTCGACCGTCATATCCAGGTGGAGGAGCTCGCCCACCGCCACCCATCGCCATCATTCCATTGTTCATGCCCCCTCTGTAAGGACCTGGGTAAGCGCCACCTCTTGGCCCATACCCGCCTCTCGGACCATAACCCCCCCTTGGTTGGCCATAACCGTACCCTCCACGATTCGGAGCTGGTGGCGGTCCTCCATAGCCTCCTCTATATCCGCCTCTTGGTGGTCCATAACCACCTCTTCCTGGTGGTCCTTGTGGCATACCACCCCTTCCTCTCAAGTTCATGGAATTGTTGGAATACTGATGGCTTAATGCCGGTCCCGGTGGTCCAGCAGAATGATCTCGGTTTTGCATCTCGTATGCATTTCCTCCTGGCGGCATCATTACTACCGAGTTGCCATACGGGTCAAGAGGTGAGCTTCCGGCTCGTGGTGGTCCATTGTACCCATCCATTCCTTGGCTCCTCATAGATTCACTGGGGATATTATTGGGAGAATTTTCGGTTGGGGTCCTCGTCGTCAGAGGTATCCGTTCATCACTAGTCCGGTCGTTGTTATTTGCATCAAACGTTGCAAATTCTGGTAACTTTTCGTTTGCCGGACTTTTCGAAATACTTGTGTCGGTAACTACGGGGGTGATCGGATCAGTTCCTTGACGGTTGTAGAAATTCTCCCCGTTCATCTCTGCATTTTCCTCGATGCGACGCTTTCTTGCTTTTCGACTAACCAACGTTCGGCGCATGGCGCATGACACAATACCACTTGCAGCAATAATAACTGTAGCAGCAAGCACAACGTATGAGCCCCATGCCATATGAGGTACGAAGAGTAGGACATCGATGAGGAATGCGAGTAGCGTGAGAATTAATGTTAAGATGCTTAGTATAAATATTCCCAACAGGTATCGAGGAGAATGGGAAGGTGCGTGGAAATGGGCAGCGATGGCTAGCACCAGCATTATAAGTGTGAATAATGCAGCCACCGGATGGACTATGAGGATAGCAGATAACGTTGATCTGGTCTTTGATGAAATGTCGAACGTTGCCGATTGTTTCGCATCGTAAAGACTTTCTGAATAACCATTTCACATCAGTCCTGTACTTGGCATGCTCAAGTACCCATGCGCGGAAGCCTGCAGCCAAACCATAGGCCTTGAGAATTAAAACTCACCGGTACTGTAACCAATTTCAATGCTGCTACAAGTGTCTCCTTTGCAATACCCAAAGACGCCAAATTGAACTCCATCGAAAGATGCCAATGGTATTGACTTGATGATGGGAGTCGATAGAATCGATATGAGTAAACATGCGAATGCTGCGAGTAGCAATAGCGTTAATGGAGTTGCCGGTCTCAACATCTTGATCTCCTGAGATTTCCAGATGTGTAGGAGGTTGGGTATGCCAGCGTCTTCAAGACGCGGCACTTATCGTGGTCTTTCGATCAAAGGGTGAGGTGCACAGGTGATGCTGATGCGGAATGTACCTTTAGGTCTCAATTCGTAGACAGTAATTATTGATTCTCCACACCTGACCAAACATCGATAAATGGAATAATTTCAGCGATCTAAATAAAACAAGAAGAGCATAAATGTAACAATGAAGACTCGAATCGATGAGTGCCCGTTGTTGTAGCTTCCTCTCTCGAATGGCCTTTTCTAAGAGACTGGAAACAAGAAACGGGCGGGGAATAAGACAACGGCAAGCCCAAGTGCATGTGCATGTGTATTTGTAGACTTTTGGGGCAATATTAAGGTTAATAGGGTTTGATAACGACGCCTTCCAAGAATGGTTCCTCGTACTATCTCGTTGTAGGTTTAATGCAGGTGAAAGGGTTGGCTTAGGTGCAGTAGAAGGAGGGATATCGCGTGGAATGTCTTTCAATTGGTCTCGACGTAGCCACAATTGAATTCTTCCGAGATTCCAAGGCTGTGTAGATAAGTAATAAAAATTGCAATTTTGAATGACCATACGGTAGAAAATTGGAGAGAAAGATCAATTGAACGTCAAAGTATCCAATTGTTTGTACGGGAAAAGATGATACTTTTCACTCGGGACTGTGTGGATGTTTCGAGTTATTGTCCGTTCTTTGGGAGGGTTGTGCCGTCAAACAGTGTCTCGTCTCAATCAATCAATCCTACTCCGTAAAGTTAGGAGTGGTGGAGGTTAGGGGATATTCTTCGTCCCGTTATTCTGGAGGTAATTGCTCAGCCACATTGATCAAAATCGATTTTAATTCTGTACATGTCCGGACAGCACAGAGGACAGTACAGAGGACGGTACAGAGGACAGAATGCACGGAGAAGAACTACGGAGAAGATACTAAGGGCTCCAAAGCATCAAAAGCATCAATTCATCTTCCAAGCTTGTAAATTCCTCTAAATTGCATCTGTAGCACAAACCTTCGTTCGGCTCTTCCTCTATATCCTATAGGCTGGAACAGACTGGCTGTGGACAAATTCATTTCCAAAGATCTGACAACTTCAAACACTTCACGCGACATCTAGAGTCATGGATCCTATACGCAAATAGTGTAAGTGTGTAAGTGAGTGCAGATTCATGCGTCTTTGAACCTAAAGTGTGACGGCATCCAGTTCAGTCGAGGCATGCATTTCCTCTTGTGGTGCTCAATTTTCACGAGGGAACACACGAGAGATTCATGCCAATCATTCATTACTATCGTCGAGTTGAGAGGAAAACACTAATACTTAGATAAGAGTCCCTGTAAAAACTCCTCCCAAAAATAAAGTGCCGGACGATCGTTCGAAGAAGCTAACACATCGTCGCCGAGCCTTCACTGGCTTTGCCGTCGGATGAATGACATAAAAGATGCTGAGACTTGTAATTACCGCTAGGATATGAGAGGGATTTTGGAAGAATGTTACTATTATGGCGTTCCATCCTTCATCCTTCATCGTCAACAATGATTCCGATAATGATTTCAAAAAGAAAAGGTAACCATCCATTCTTGTGTCTATTATTGGAAATATCTCCAATCTCCATCTCCGTCCCCATCATCTTCATCGGAAAATGTTATAAGAAGGGTCCAAAACTCCAGGAGTGCCACTTATATTAGATCCAAGCGGAAAAGTAAATGTCCTTCTCATTGGTCGGATTATATCATGGCTAGAACTCTCGGGTTGATGTCGAGGCCGGCTTTTCAAGTAAGCCGATTTCTTATTAGCGATAAGATGCGTCAACACTAGTTTGCCTGCACATCATATTACCGTCATCGACTTTTCGAAGATTTTCTTTCCGTAATGTATTCAATTCACAGCGCCATTTCAACGTAGGTAGACATGTACCTGCGTATTGCAGGCAGAAGGTTGGGGCCTGTTGTACCATCATGTAATAAGTTATTATCGAATACACTCTCTCTTTCATATCAAATCTCACAGCAATCACGAAAACGTTCGACGCAATATTTAATACGACCTAGGAAGGAAACGAGCGCAACCCATGCATATGCAAAAGTTCCCAATCGTTCAGTGCAAGCGCAGAGGTATCAGCCTTTCGTGCCCCCATCACCAGCATCGTTGGGGAAAGCTGCACCCCCAAAGCTATATCCTCGAACGATAAAATGGGGACGAAGGCTACTGTATGTTTCGGCGGCGACAGGCATAGCCTACCTTATAGACACACAGTTATACGCATCCTCCATCACTAGATCAATGAGGACATTTGGCTTGGGTATATTGGTTGCAATCGATTATAAGCTTAACTTTCGACCCAATCCGATTCTTGGTGGTGACATTACCGACTTACATAGGAGAAATGCTGAGAGGATGTTCAATCTATTACACCAGAATGGAGGGCTGTATTTAAAAATCGGGCAAGCAATTGCTATGCAAAGTGCTGTATTGCCTCCCGAATTTCAGAAAATGTTCGCCCGAATGTTTGATGATGCTCCCCAGAATTCGTGGCAGGATGTAGAAAGGGTTATCCGCGAAGACTTTGGAGGCAAAAGCCCCGAAGAAGTGTTTGGTGTTAGTTTAACAAACAAACCCGGGTCTGGAGTTATTGAGACCAAAGCTAGAGCTTCAGCGTCTGTTGCGCAAGTTCATTGGGCGAGGTTGGCTGATGGGAGGGAAGTGGCAATCAAGGTGCAGAAACGAGAGATTGCTAGCCAAGTGGGTTGGGATCTGTGGGCTTTCAAGTGAGTCTCTTCATTGGAAATGCATTCAGAAGTAGCTAGGCTTTGCTAACAAATATATCAAGAGTAGTGATGAAAGTATACACATATTGGTTCGACCTTCCTTTATACAGTCTAGTGCCCTACATTACAGAACGCTTAATGTTAGAAACGGACTTTGTAAATGAAGCAAATAACGCAGAGCTGATGACCCGACTAGTAGCGGGTGAGCCACGGTTGAACGGTCGTGTTTATATCCCCAAGGTATACCGTGATCTTTCATCGAAACGAGTCATGACAACCGAATGGATCGAAGGCGTACGTCTTTGGGACAAAGAAGCTTTGACAGCTCCTTGGTATGGTGGATATGGCAAAGGTTCACCGGGAGCGAAAGGAACCCCGCTATCAACCGGTTCGCCAGCCAACTTTACAAATGATAATCTTAAGCCTGATCGTGGCGGGGAATGGAGAGGTCGTAATGGCCGAGGTGGCCTAGGACTCAGTCTCAAACAAGTCATGACAACTATGGTTGATCTCTTTTCCGCACAAATGTTCCTCTGGGGAGTTGTACATTGTGATCCTCATCCAGGAAACATTTTTATCCGAAGACAGGCTAATGGCCAACCGGAACTTGTCCTGATTGATCATGGTTTATACGTTTATATGACTCCAGAATTCCGTCACCAGTACTGTCAATTTTGGAAGGCAATCATGACTTTTGATAATGCCTCTCTCAGTAAAATTACCTCTGCTTGGGGCGTCAAAGCTCCAGATCTTTTCGCGTCCGCAACTCTTATGCGCCCATATGACGGTGGTGATAATAGCACCAAGGATCGCATCACCAAAGATCTGGAAGGCAAAACGGCTGCCGAACGTCATTATGAAATCCAAGAAAGACTCCGGCAAGGTATCCGGGACGTCCTATCCGAAGAAGAGAATTTCCCACGTGAACTCCTCTTCATCGGTCGCAATATGCGTATTGTGCAAGGCAACAATCAATTTCTTGGCTCTCCTGTTAATCGTATCAAAATGACGGGTTATTGGGCATCTCGCAGTTTGGTCGATAGCAAGGATTTGAATTGGAGAGAAAGATGGATTAATGGGTGGAAACATCTTTTGTTTAGGTTTGTGCTACTTAGTACCGATATAGCCTTTTGGGGAAGCAAGATCAGGCAATTCCTTGGATGGGGTGGTGGCATGGAAGATGATCTTGAAAAGCAGATGAGATATTTGGCTAAGGATCAATTCGGAGTGGAATTGCAACATAGTGTCTTTGAGGGGTAGAAGACCATATCTGCTGGAGGAGAAGTACAACAAAAGAAGCTCTGTATGATAGATGAAGAGATCCTTGATTATCTTGGCGAGATATCAGTGTATTTACTTTAGAGTAGAGGAGTTATTATAGATACTACGTCCACTCGGCAATATTAGAAACATATGTAAGATAATATCTCAAGACACCCATCTCGTCGATGTGGAAATCAAGTCAAGAAATTAAGATGGATGGATGAATAGATAGATCATCGAGATGGTCATCGAATAAACCCCCGTATTTGAAGCTGCAGTTAACCTAATCTTACATTTGAGACTACAATTTGATCTTGCATCAGTTTATGGGAAGTCCCATCCATCCATCCGTCCATCCTCTTTCGTACTACTACAGGTGTGCACTGTGTATAGCCCAGTAGAAGACGGGAAGTGATTAAATGGATTAGATAGATACTACGCAGTACCCGAACGAATTTTCGCACAGACATTGTGGTGATGCAAAAGCTGGACTTGTTATAGAGGTTCTTTCGTGTTTTGGTGCAATTTTTGCTGCTGTTTTCGGCCTTCCGGTGGTGCAGGGAGAAAGGAGTTTTAGTTATCGGGTAAATGATGGCGTGGGAAGATAGATGGGCTGAGTACTATGTTGGTGCTGGGGAAAAAGGCGATGGAGTGATTGATTGAGTTGTTTTTGCTTCGAGGTCTCGATATGAGTTTTGTAACTGATTTGATGATTGGGAGGAAAGTATATATGGGGTAAGAGGCAATCGCAGGTCTATTGTTGAAATGTTGTCACCACTAAGTACTCTCCCGCCCATCGCATGCCGATACACAATGGTAACTCCGCGACGACACTATACTGTGCCATAGTGGGTTCGTAATTAAGTGCTCGAGTACGTATGCATTTGTTGATTTTGGCGTTGTGGGTGGATATGGTCATATTGGGCTGATGTTGGTGTGTTGGTGTATTTGTATCTTTGATTTTTCCTCCCTAAACTGAAAGTCATGAAGCTCTTGTCTTTTTTCTTTCATTTTTGACTTAATAGCTTGGAGGTAGTACGGTAAAGAAGCCTCACATCTCTACCAGAGTCATTCAGATTTTAATTCAGAACTCCATTATACCTTGACTCAAAATGATTTCAATGATTTCTCAAGGGGGGTACCTTGGTCCTGAAGCAAGGTATCCAACGTATTGTAAAAGAGGTAGGTAAAGATACATACGTCCCGATAGCACCTATAAGGGGGATGGGCAATAAAACCCTATCAGATCACATTGTAGAGACATCACTTAGCAGAACCAATAGATATTTATAATGGATTAGATTGAAACAATATATATAAAGATAGATGAAAATATTTGGTTATTATCAAAAAGAAGAAATAGAAACCTTTTCTGTCATTTAACTACAAAAGATTATGTGATTGAATAACTGGAAATTATTATATGTGTGACTTTATAATTTCAACTTTCTTACAGTATAATAGACCTCAACTTCTTAATAACATGCTACTTCCAAATGTAGAATTTGGAGAGTATCCCGTAAATTTGATTTGTGCTCTTGTATCCTCATCAAATATCAAGCTTTCTACAAATCTTTCACTTTCCCCCTTAATCAAACCCGCATACTTTCGCTTCTCAATCTCTCACTCCTGAGAATTTTCCTTCTACACGCAATGACGCTCACTCATCCAAATACCATAGGCATCCCTTACCGATTACTGTCAAGGCTATCGCAAGATTAATTATGCTCAATTGGCAAATACTGTCAATGGTGCTGCCAGCTGGTTAACTGAGAAATTAGGACGTGGAAAGGATTTTCAGACTCTGTGTTACATAGATTAGAATGATTTTCGATATGTGATTTTTTTGGGGGGGCAGTGAAGGCGGGGTACAAGGTAGGTTTTTTATTTATTTAAGAATTTGATAAAAGAATCGAGGAAGGGGGAGTGAAAATGGCAGGGACATTGGAAAACACTAGGGTATTTGTTGGCGAAGGCAATAAGAGTAAAATGAGGGAGGGGTTGAGAGGTTAATCGTAGTTGAAAACTAGCTTGCAAAATAGCTTCTCCTCACACCCCCTCTTCCATCCCCTCTTCTCACACCGTTAGCCGCCATTCATCTCTTCACAGTCATGTCCTGCCAGGTCCTATTAACCACTTCCCTTCAGCCTCAACTGTAGCTCCTGTTGTAAAAATCAACGACTTTTTACAGGTTCTCACCATTCATTCTATCGATGAGTTACTCAATACTATTACGCCCCTTTCCCCTACGACAAAATATTTGAACAAGCGAAAGGAGAACCACTAGTCGCACTCCATATATCCGGCACTACCGGGCTCCCGAAGCCGCTAATCTATACTCATGATTTCGCAGCTGCTTATATGCGAGCTTTGCAATTGGATCCACCAGAGGGATTTGAGTTGTTGGATAAATAGGGTGAAGGCGGGAGAGTCTTTTCTCTTACTGCTTCATTTCACGTGAGATTTTTCCCCCTGCAAGCTTTTAAGCACTCATTCTAAAAATCACCGTAATAACACACCCGTTCAGCTATTTTTTGTATACTGCGCGGATATTATCCATTATTCAGATATGCAACAGATCCATTCAGAATGTCTAGCATACAATTTTCCAGTTCAGCATGCGCCCTTCGCCAGAACATCTAGTACTCAGACGTGTAAAAAAAGGATAGGAAGTACATGCACACGCATCTTGTACTGTATTGCTATTCCATCCTGGATCGACAAAGATACCCATCTACATGTAATGATTAGAATTGCCTGCAGGTTTTCCATCATGCATTGTTAAGTCTTTCTGGCTGATGAATATGAACTGCATGTGTAACGAACGCATGATGGTTTCTACACTGATGATATCTAGTACCTCGCAGAGAATACTACTGTATACCTACTGCCACCTCATGTTGTGGTTCATTGGAGATTTGATGCTAAGTTAAGAGTGGACTAGCGCAGAAATTCATGTGATTATTTACAGCCTTGCCTTGTGAAGCTCGGACCAGCTAACTGGACGTCGCGTCTCCATCAGAATCAACCTCAATTCTAGATCAACAACCTTATTCAAAATTTATCATACGTAGCAGCGCAGCCTTACTTCACTTCTATTTGACTACGATAATTCATCGCGTCAATAATCCGACAGGAATTATCACCACAATTTATCCGGATTAACCACTGCCATTCGCAAAAATGCCACCCTTCAAGGATGAGCATATCCTTATTATTGCGCCAGGCTCACAAACTACTCTTGCTCAACTAGGTCTTCCCGAATCCTTCACTCCACCACAACGTCGATTCCCTACACGTATGTTCCTAGCTCCTGATGGGAAAACATATGAGCCATACAAAATCCGGCCGAAAAAGAAAGATGCCTCAGCTACAGCAAATGGTGATACTGAGATGGGGGGGATTAAAGAAATCAAGACAGATGAGGAAGAAGAATTAGAAGAGGTTCCCGAGGATGATGAAGGTGCTATTTGGCCATTGAGAGGTTTGCGCAAGTTTTCTTACAGATTTTACATGTACTGATAAAGTTCAGAGGGTCGAATCGAGAACCTCCCTGCCTTTTGCGCTTTTCTACATCATGTTCATAATCAGTTGTCGCCAACTCTTCATACTCCTGTTATGTTGATCGCACAACCTGCTTGGACAGCCAAGAATCATGAAGACCTTACTCAATTCATATTTGAAAAGTTCAGAACTCCGGCACTTTGCATTATGGACAGTGCATTGGCAACTTCATATGCATTTGGAATTGCAAACTCGACGGTCATTGATGTAGGATTTGAAAAGGTTGACATTACTGCTGTCACGGATTTCCAAATAAGCGGTAGAGGAAATGTACCACAGTCGGGTGGAGAGGCTATGACATTGCGTTTGCAAGAGTTACTCAAGTCGAAGGGTTTTACAAGGGATATGGCGGAGCAATTGAAGAGGAGTCCAATTTGCGAGATCTTACCTCCCGGAACCCCTCTACCGGGAGGTGATGACAATGTTGAGGCGGTAAGTAACCCTGCCGCTGCGGCCTCCACTGGAGCGCTTTCTTCTGGACCAAATGTTAGGGTTACAGAAGCTCCTCGCGGACCAGGGCACAATACTGAGGTGGGAGAAGAAGATACCATTAATGGCGTCGATGTTACCGAGGATGATGGCGTTTTAGATGTTGCCAGTATTGTGGCAAGTGGGAAGACCCAAGAGTATCTGGCGAAGATTGAAAAGGAGAAAGCTGGAAAAGCTTCTAAGAAAGCACAGAAGGATAAAGAGGCAGCGGATGCAGCAGCAGCCAAGCCAGTGAGGTTACCAAATTCAAAAAGACCTCGCGCCACGTTCCACTACGAATCATCTCTTCCTGAGCCAGATGCAAAACGCCAAAAGACACCTGAGCCAGTAACTACAACGAATCATGAAGGAGCACCGTCTCCTACCGATGGTACTAGCAAAACTACCGACACAAGCACAGAACCACCCATTGAGGCTACAAGCACCGATCCAGCTGTTGCAGTAGATGGAGCTGTAGCTCGTGAACAAGCAAAGACAGCACGTCGACAAAAGGCTTGGGAAGATGAGCACCCAGACCGCATGAGGAGAGATATTGATATCGGCTTAGAACGATTCCAAGCAGCAAGTGAAAGTTACATGGACGCCATCGCCGATACTGTCTACAGGACAATTCTTTCCGTCGATGATATTTCCAAACGCCAAGATGCTTGGGACTCTTTGATCATCTGTGGATCAGGATCAAGGGTCAGGGGCTTCAAGGATGCGCTGATTGCCATCCTCAATAACCGATATCTCATTTCACCAAGCTCTGCAACCATGTTCATGAGCGAACTCCCATCAAACCTAGCAACACCTACTGGCACAGGGTCCATGACACCTAATGCTTCTTTCTCCTCGACACCACATCCAGTACCCTCAGCCAGTGCGGTCAATCCTTTACTCCTTGCAGCGACTACTGCATCTAATCCTGCACTTAATCCAAATAATTCAATCGCCTCATTCAACAGTGGGGCAAATGCTCAGCATTCATCACACTCCCAGTCGCCTACTAGTATCAAGGTCGCCAATCCCCCAGGATATTTCCCAGAGTGGAAGACTTATGAAGAGGCCGTGTTTTTGGGATCTCAAGTAGCTGCCAAGGTGATATTCGTTGTAGATCAAGGATTGTCAAAGGGATTTTTATCACGAGTAGATTTCAATGAAGAGGGACCAACTGCTATTCACCAAGTGTAAGTTTTGCTTTGCTTCGATCCTGATATAGATGATATGTACTGATACAGAAATAGTGGACTTGTGTATTGAAATCTTATCTAAGTGGCGCATGTGGTGGTGCATTTGGGATAAAAGCAGAGGATTATGATAAATTTTAAAAACAAAAAGTATACCCATATTTTCTTCAAAGTTCTTGTATTCATATTTGTAGTAATAAAATGAATATTCTTTGTCTATATTCGCCTTATATGTAACTTGAGATGAGATCTTGTGAAAGGTATTATTGATCATATTAATGTTGATTCCTTAGTTACTTCGGCTTTTGCTTTCTTGAACCTTATAAGGTACAATGTGCAGAGATTTCAATCATGTATCTGGAATCGATAAGGGGTCTATGGGTAAGTGTTATGCTATACCACTTGATAGGCACCTAGGTAGGTACTTTGTATCTAAAATTCTCATAATCGCCTAATTCGGCAATTTCGATTCCATGAGCTTCAATGGAAGCAATGAGCCATTTTAACTGCACTATTTCTTTCTTTTTCTTTTATTGGGTAGCAAAATCCCCTCCATGGATTCTCTTGGTTAGTGCAATAAATTCAATCATACTGCACACAGCGGTGCGCTTAAAATTTCAACCAGATTGGAGTTTATTCAAGTCACATCAATTTACTTTTGAACTCCTTCGAACTTACAACAAAACACAATACAACAATCTCCTCCCTCTTTCCTCTTCCCGACAACCATCTTCTTTCTTTTCCACAATCGCAACCTTAAGCAATAGAAAATTTCTTTCTTTCTGTAGATGCTGGGTCTTTGATTGTCATCAACTGGATCCTCTTTACTTCTTTTCAAGTACATTGTCAGGGTTTGAGGCTACCTATTTTTTCTGTTCCCACCATCGACCTTTGAATATTTATGTGAGTATTCTTGTCCTGTTCTCGAGTCGCCTTATCTACTCGAATTCTACATTTTTTCTTCCTGCAACCCTTTTCACATATTGAATTTTTGCTTTTTTTTATCCTTGCACCCAGACTCGATATCGATCCGATGGGATGTGCTTCCCAGAAACTCTTGTAGCTTCCTGATAAAAGAAATGTATAAATACAGATGACACGTTCGATCTCAAGCAACACATTCTCACTATTTTTGTCCTTTAGCTTTGCTAATGCTACCTATAGTGGGCAGTTCATCATGTCGCGCCTCAAAAGAACGGCTAGAGTACCGCCGCCTGGACCCAAGACAAAGGCAACCAAGGCCACAAAGTCGAAGCTGTCTATTAAAAAGAAGAAAAAGACCGTCGGCTCGGCCGAAGAAGCTCCTCAGCCAGAGGCAAATGAGCCTATTGCAACAAACCCCGTTCACCGGATCTATAAGACAATCACTTTGGAAAGTGACGATATCGAGGATGGGTTGTGGATGATGCGTAAACTTGGTAACGGCAAATACGAGGCTGTGAATCTCAATACCGTTTCGCATGAAGACCTTTGCTCGGAGGAAAATGAGGCGAGAATGGCTTCTCATCCGGACTGCGTCAATGTTTTCGAAGCTAGCCATAAGTCTTTGGAAGATATCAAAATGAAGTTAGATAGAGCCGTCTTTGCCGCAAGTATGTATTTGACTCCGTGTTCAATTACATATGCTTCACACGTACATAATTGACGGTTTACTGCAGGTGGAAAAGTCTTCCGACTCGAGAAGCTTCCTATCGAGTTGCGATACAAAATTTACGAGTCGGCACTGATTTCATCTTTTGGCTTAATACCCAGTGCTCTTCCCTTTGACGACGGTTGCAAGCAATCAGGCCTGGCGCTGGGCCTTATTGCTTCTTGTCGCTACATTAACGCAGAATGCATGCAGTTCTTTTGGAAGAATGCCTTCAACCTGAGTGCCCCCACCATTAAGCGTCTCAGAGAAAGCAAACAAATCTTGATTCAGAACGCTCGCAATTTTAAATGCGATTGGAGTGGTATTTATTCCAAGGATTCATTTATTTTTGGACTACTCGCCTCTTGCGAACACCTTGAGACTCTGGAAATTGTATTACAGCGCTCGTGTGTATCTGACGGCCAGCCGACGTATTATCATCGTAAAGTACAGCGTCTGCATCAAACCGACAACAGTATTCGAAAATTCAATAAAAGCAATGGTTTCGACAAACTCATTAGTCTCCGCGACCTTAAAACGGTCATCGTTTTAAAGCACTGGACTTTGAATCTTGACAAAACTCTGACCGAAACAGAATTCAAAAATTTCGAGCAGTTTTTGATAAAGAAATTGACAACGCCTGTAGCACCCCCTGTGGTAAGTTCACGATTATGCGAGTACATCCCATTTATACTTTTCTAACCACATTCAAAGGTCTTTACACAGCCTCCTTCAACTCCAGCGAGGAAGTCTACCAGAATTCAAAAGCTGGAGAATCTCAAACCAATCAAATATGTACCTGACCCAGTTAGCGATGACGAGGAAGCTTCGTGGAATGAGGATGAGGACGATGACAACGACGACGATGACGATGACCAAGACGTTATGTCGATTGCATACATAACATGATAACTTACTCTATCTATTTCCGTAGGAATGATATCTCCATCATATGAAATGCGCTTTCGATGAGATATGGGCAACTTGATGCCCTAATGTGTCCGGAGATGTGAATTCTCATGGTATGATATAGGGCTCATGAGGGATTGATGCTCTGATACATGGAGGAACTTTAACACATGTTGTCTAATATATGGACTTGTAGAGATCCACTGATAGTGGTAGTCTACATCACCCAATATTTACAAGAAGAAATTGCGTAGTAGGGGAAGGGATAGTGGGAAGGGACATCGAGTTTTATGGGAGGATTTCATATCTAGTTAAACGCCAAAGGAGTGTGCATTATTTATGTTGCTAGACAGCGTCAATTATAATTATAAGAGAAGATTGCAAGACTTGTCATCTTTTTCACTAGTGAACCCAGACCCAGTGACCGATCAATAAAATCCTGAAGTGAAGTCAGAACTGAGAAATCTGGACTCTTATAAGTGCCGAGGGAAGTTAGCTTCTGGTGTGGGGTAAAAGATTTAGCTCTATTGGTCCGTGCACAATCAGATCAATGGTAATAGCTTCAAGATTTCTAGCTTCAAGACCTCTGGTTTCGCAAATTCAATAATTCATCCAAATCATACTTCACTTTCTTGAGCCACCATTGTGCTTAATCGCAGGATATAAAATGTCAGTTGACGGACAATCACCACGCAGGGGCTCTATACCATCGGCAAATACCCCAATCCTTCCGCCATTATCAGCATTTGCGCAAAAGCGCGCTCTAGAAGATGATCATCAACCTGCAGTATCGTCACCCCTCAATCCAGAATTCAAGTTTCTAAAGACTGGAGAAGAAACACCCGGTGGTATTCGCGAACGAACTTCGAGGGCTAAAAAAGAATCGTTGAAGAAAAGGGAATCGAAAGCTGGATCACTTGCGCCAGAAGGGAGTGCAAGGGCTACACCCGATCCAAAATCAAGCTCTTCCAATAAAAAGAAAGCCGCAATCAACTGCATTACTCCTTTACGATACAAGATCCCTCCGCCGAAACTACCGGATTTTGAAGCTCCTCGTGGACCGACTCTCCTTCCTTCCCATACCAAGATCGCGCCAGATGGTACTGAGATTCAATTCCACCAGACTACAGACCAGTAAGTTTTCAACCCATACTGCATTTAAATATAGGCTTATATATGCAGCGTATACAACAAAAAAAACTTCCGATATACTCGCGGTATAGCAGATCCGACTTTCCCTTCCATTCTTTACTACCGACAAACAGAAACGGAACCTTTTGGTGCTCGATTAAGTTTTGAAGATTCGGCTCCTCATATGATGATGGATGAAACGGCGACACACATTACAACCGATAAGGGGTTCAGAATGGCAAAGGCTAATGTAGGCATAAGGGAGGGGCGTTGGTATTGGGAATGCAAGATTACAAGTGGTGTACCAAAACTTATAGCAGGAGAACCAGCGCAAGAGTCGCATGGTCACGTTCGTATGGGATTCGCAAGAAGAGAAGCAGCTCAAGATGCACCGGTAGGGTTTGATGCCTATAGTTATGGTATCAGGGATGTGGCTGGACAAAAAGTATGGATGTCTCGACCCAAGGACTTTTTTCCGGCAGGAGAATCGATACACGAAGGAGATGTTATTGGGCTAGAAATTAACTTACCATCTGAAAAGTTGCATCGAAAAGTCGTCGAAGGAAATTACAACCCAGCGGTTGATCTCATTGACGAGGAGGACGGTGGAATGGAACGAGCAGATATGATACGAGATCGAGTACCTATCCGCTTTAAAACTCACCTCTACTTTGAACAAATTGAATACTCCACTTGCAAAGAACTAGAAGAGCTCATGAACCCATCGCCAGTCATATCATCAACCGGAGGTGTCTCATCTGCAAGTCAAGATCCTGGTCCAACTCACCCTGTGCCCGCTCTCCGCACTCTGCCACACTCGTCTATTAAGGTCTACAAAAATGGAAAGTTAATTGGGACACCGTTTACGGACCTTTTATCTTTCCTCCCACCCGCCTCGAAACCACAACCTCAAGTCGGTGCTAGGGAAGGCCTAGATGATGGCATGCTTGGTTATTTTCCCGCCGTATCGGTGTTCCGCGGTGGCGCAGCGGAAGTCAACTTCGGTCCTCAGTGGTGGTATCCCCCACCAGGTTTAAGTACGGGAGAAAGTGATGTGGATATGATAAGCGATAATGACTCCTCTCTCCTCAATATTAGAGCAGCGAGCGAGCGATATGATGAACAAATTGTAGAGGATATTCTTTATGATATTGTCGATGAAGTTGATTTCTGGATCAGAGATGGAGGGGATAGTGGGAAGGGTAAAAAGAGGGATTTACAGTTTGCTAATGGAGGAGCTGCAAACGGTGGGGGGTTGGGAGGTGGTGAAGCTGGTGGGGAGATCAAGGAGTTGGTGCAGGATGATGAGTAAGGTGATGGCGTCTTTCGTGAGCGGCAGGCAGCTCGGAAGTATGTGTGCAAGTGGAATAGAGAATAATTTATGGATATGGATACGGATATGAAAAACTGGCATGGGCATGGCTATGGGCATTCATGGCGTTTCCTTGGTGCTATACATTTGAATGGTAATATTTATGGGACATATATTCTTAAACCATGGTTGCTGTGGGTTTAAGATCGAGCTGCGTTATCAGGGAGTGGGCTGTGTAATATGGAAGATGATACTACAATACCAGCTATCAAAGAAACAGAGTACTCAAACCTATCCTAATATAGTAAGTAATTCAATGTACATTTTAACCAAGGCATGGAAATTTTCGAGGTTTTTCTTTATAATTTTGGGGTGGGCAATCACCCTTGTGATGGGTACGCAACAGCAAGATCTTGCAATGAAACAACAAGGAAGGAGATTTCTACCCAATGCTTTCCACTTAGGTGGTTCTATATATATCCATTCGATATCTATAGTGTGTAAATTATATATATATGTATATATATATATCTACGAAACAAAATAGTAATAATTGGAGATGTAGGAAGAATGATTATTTTATCTCATATTTATTATCTATCACAATTGACTTTAGTTTTGATCTGGATTTTGTATTTAGTTTTAGGGTTAGTTTCATCAGATACTAATATTAACAGAGGGTTCTATCTCATTATTCGAATATTCATTTATTTCGTTGAGGAAGTGAGGTGGGAAAGGTTATTTTTGGGTCGGAGGAAGGGGGGTGGTGTTTGTGTGGATTTTGAGGGGGGGAGAGGGGGCAGAGGTAGATAGAGATAGGCAAGCAATTTAGATTTTGTAATGATTTTAGTATATCTCGCTTTTAGGTTTGTGTCTGTGTTTGCGTTTGCGTTTGATCTATCTATTTCAATATCTTTTGTGTATAGATTGTTGAGGATATTAGGCTATTAGATGATTTATATTATTATCATATTGTTATAATACCGACCATCCATCATCTATATCTCTTGAATCAAATTTCCACTTTTCAGTTTACGCTAGAAAAGCACCCAGCGATGTTTTTCGATCTATCATATGACTAATATGATATCATAGGGCAAACTGCGGTTGATTTTCTCAGATACCTGCCACGCATTTTACTCGAGTTCGTACATACGTATGAGGAGATCGAAGATCTATATAATTTGAGTTCTGTCGAGCATGCCTTGTGTTATAATTACGGGAGCATCGCTGCGAGATACTCGCGAAATAAAAGACTTTTGGGAGGGTTGGAGGAGGTGAGAATTCTATTGGTAGGTAGAAAGTGTGGATTGAGTAGGCCGGGTAATTAATAGGCTGATGCTGATGCTTTGGGGTGTATAGGAATTTTCGAAACGGGGCAGGGTGGTGGATGGTGGTGTGGCGGCTGGGGTGCTTTTGGGTATCAATGCAAGGTAAGAGGATGGTGCACGTAGGGGAATTGGGGGGGTAGGGGGATGTAAGGGCGGAGGCGTGGAGGGATAAATAAGTGAGTGAATGGACAGATGGAGGAATGAATGAGTAAACTGAATGACAGGATGGATGGATAGAGGAATAAACAAAATGAAAAGAACAAACAAAGGCAAGTACGAGATATTTGAATATGAAGGATGAATGATTTCAGAAACTCTTCCGGGGTGAACAAACCCACTATCAGATCTTTCAAGTGGTAATATGTTGAATCGTAAGGGAATCAAACCACACAACGTTCTCCCTTTGGCCGCCCAACTTTTTAAGCCTGGCAGACAACCCTATATTAGGAATTTGGGGGAGATTGTTAAACTTAAGGAAGACATTACTTTGTAAGTTGGTTCCTATGAGCTGTCATGTACCTTGCTATCACCAATCCTAATCCTATTGCCAATAAAGCGATGAAAAATTTGTAGCATTTTGTTTGGTGGCTGGATAGTCCCAAGATGTGATCCCAGGACACCACCCCGTGGCCAGACGTAGAAGATATTTGCTTAGTTCACTGAAGAGCACAATGATAACGGAACTGCTTGCTCAATTGAGAAGAATGTGGATTTTGAGGTTTACTCAGGAAGTTGATGTCTGAATCTGGCTAGTAGGGGTGTTGCACAAAACCACTCGGTAATCTCTATGTTTGCTTGGCAGGGGCTGTATGATTGGTATTGAATTGATATTATCACTCGGTAATCTTGTGTTTCCTTGGCAGGGGGTTTGAGTGGCGCTGGATGTTGTCGATTACTTATCGTAAGCACATCATGATGATATGTGAATCGCAGATTGACTTTTACTGCACATGAGGAGGGGACAGGCAAGAGGAGATTGAAATATGCTATTGTCGGCGAGAAGAAGAAGAAGATGGACATGGACATGGACATGCTTAGGGATCTAGCCTGCGTAGCTTCAAGTTGGGTTATACTTGATGTTCTTTATCTCACCAATCGTTTGTGCTCTGGCTATGAGAATGCTTCCGATAAAAGTGTCAAAGCCGTACGTTGTCTTCTGGAATGTTATTAGTGCGGTTAGGAAGTTTGCAAATATCACGTTGGATGTTAATATAATTAGGATGATCCCCTCTTGATTAACCATCACAAAACATTTGCTACATTATATGCGCTGCATATTCCAGTCCGCACCAGTATAAACTCATGCAACGATTGCTGTTGAAAATCGGTCTCATCGTTAAACAAAACATGGAAAATGCATGTTATAAGTTGCCGAACCGAAAACATGGGCTGTTATAAAGTTTTGTGTTCCTTATCGAGCACAAAGACCAATTGACGTCTGGGGTAATCCGGGCACATGGGAACAAGTAATCACTAACCCTTACTGCCGGCACCAGTACTTGTGCTATTGAGCTTTGGGGATGGAGAGGCCAACCGGGGGTGTTTCCGTCTGATGTCCACTGATCAATGGGAGTGGAAGACTGCCGAGAACTACTCGCATGCGGCCAGAAAGTATAAAACTCCAAGACTCTATGCACATACCATATGCTGGTTGTCCACCAGATATGGTGATCATGTGGAGACAATTACACTCCTCATTTCACGTCCACCCTCAAAGCTTGCATGTAGTGAGGAGTTATTGGGCATGTTTGCTTCGAGATTCATTTCGGCGGCCACATTACTTACTCGATAAACTAGATATGGGTCTAACCTGATCCAACTCTAAATAATGCTGGACATGGTATAATATATTCAGCCAAAAGTGGATGATAAAACTTTCCAAAAGAATCCACTTTACTAATTCTTCCAATCACATACACCGCTCAGCCTTCCGGCTGCTAAATGAACCGGGCCATACCTATATACAGTTTGCTGAGCTTTACACAGTATATAATTGTTCTAGAATAATTCTGGACAGACGTGAGAACTGTAGCGCATATTAGCGTGTCATCTTTCCCGTACTTTCTGCGTATCTACCGGAGTATTTCTGATCTACAGATCGACATATTTTATATTTCTATATTCTTAAGTTAGATAGGTATGATAACATTATCTTTATATTATTTGAAAATTAACTCGACTTTGACAAAATACCCCTGTAATTATCTGTATTGGGTATAACTTCGCTTAGGACAACTGAAACGTGTTAGTATATAATGGGATGTTAAGGAAAACTCTATTTTGATCGTCCAACTAACAACGCGATTTGATTTGTTTTGATGAAATCTAGATTTTGTATGTTAATGAACAATAGACAATGAACAATAACACCACTCATTCCCTCGTATCCTTTCACATACAACACATTTGCTTTTCTCAAATTATTAGCTAGCTATAATCACCTCATCTTAAGCTCTGAGGCGCCAAATTGTGCCTCAGCTCCGCCTCAAGCGGGGGTAACGGATAGGTCAAAAAGTCTACTCAGTCTGATCTCTACTCCATACTGCGACTACCTTCATCTCCTTGCTCAATTGAACTTTGCAATTAAGAATCTACCTCTCCCAAACTTCTCCATATATATTCTTCATTTTTCGGCCTTGCCTCTTATTAGTTCCATTATTTTGAGGCTTTTCTAAGCAACCGACTCGGAAGGGGTCAACATCATTCTATAACAAGGCCACGCCCGAGACTTACAAATATCCCTTGAATTGATCTTCCACACTTGGAGCATCTATATGGCATGGATATGGATAACAAAACACCCCGACACAGTTCGTCCTCGTTGAATATCTACTCACTGCATACTTTGAGCAACTCCGACTGATCGCAATATAGGAACTGCATGTGACACATGCAAGCGAATGAAGGTATTCAGTCACAGAGGCTCCTTACTTTTATGCCTATGAATTTACTTATGTCCATCAGATCAAATGCGAATGGGATCAAGAAGGAATATGCAACCGCTGCCAGGGACGGGAGATGAATTGTACCGTCACGGCCAAGGTACGGAAAAAGAGGGAGAAAAAGAAGTACGAAGCAATTGAATCAATAACCAGCGCATCTAACTGATTTATAGGGATAATCATGTTTCTCTCTTGGAAGCTAAATTGAAACGTATGGAGCATGTTATGACAAATTCCGGACTCAGTGTAGATGCTTCCCGCGATGACAGACAGCCATCAGAAGAGATAAATGATCAAGCTGCAATGTTAGAAAAGTTCTCTGCACTTAATGTAAGTGACGACGGAGCTGAAGAGTTTTGGGGTGAGTTGATTCCGAATCACGCTCAGTGGTACTCTGGTTAAACATCGTCAGGTGCCGCTTCTGGATTTTCTATATTTTCTCCACAAGGCCTTGAACTTATCAGTAAAATGACTGGAAACGACCAGCTTGCGAAATTTATGGGTGCTACAAAACGTATGAGAATGACCCAATACTCCGTCCCAACGTCGCTATGGGATGCGATGCCTGATGATAAACACAAACCTCTTCCACCTAGGGAAATTGCGGATCAAATTCTGGAATGTAGGTTCATCTGCCACTCCTTATCAACGCAAAATTATAACTTGTGGTCTCAGTTATTTTTGATAGGCTGATTCCTTCATTTCCTCTGTTCGACCGGAAGACTTTCATGGAACGATACTCACGCCAGTATCCGGTCAAATGCTCAGAACACCCTGCTTGGTATGCCTGCCTCAATGTCTGTTTTGCTCTTGCTTCGATTATACGTAAGGAAGAATTCCCAGCAAATTCACCCCAAAGTCCAAAATCTCCAAGACCCGGAAAGCTGGAAAGCTTGGCATATTGGGGATGGCTTCAGAACGCAACTAGTACTTTTGTTCATTTACAGTTCGGACAACCTTCCCTTATGGCCGTACAGGCGATGGCTGGATTAGTAATTCACTCTTATTCTTACACTACGGTAGATGTTAACCTTATAGTAGGCATTAACTCTGAACACACTCACAGATGTATACCCGTCTTCTGTAGTATCAGCAGCAACAATTCGACTTGCACAAGCCATAGGACTCCATCGCAACATATCTGGTTCCGGTTTTAGTGAGGCTGAAATCGAGCAAAGACGTAACGTTTTCTGGATTGCTATCATGCTCGAACGTGGTATAGTCATTCGTCAGGGTCGCCCTTCGGCGATCCATGATGAAGACATTGGAGTTGACTTACCTTCTGAAAGCCAACATCCAAAAGACGTCGATGGAAGATTTGTTACGTTTCGCCACAATGCATTCTTATCTTTACTTCAGGGTCGAATCTACAATAAATTGTATTCCGCCAAATCACTTACAAAATCCAAAACGGAGAGGTTAAAAATAATTGGGGTGCTGGATGATGAACTTCAACAATGGTGTGAGACAATCCCAGTTGAAGTTCGGCCGGGTTACCCCTTAAAATGTGATAAAAATTATATTGTTACTGCCGTCTGCATGCAATGGGGATATTACCAATGTCTTAATACCATTCACCGAGTATCATTGTATTATGGCCCAGGGTCGTTAGATCTGGATGATAAAAAACCTCTAAGCGACTTCGATCCTAAATTGAACCCACGAGTGTATGCGAGCGCCGCGATCTGTGTTAATGCAGCAAGAAAAACAATCGATTTGTTGAATGATTGTTTGAGCTTGTCAAGTCCGGTGGAAATAAATGTTTTACGGCAAGTAGAAGTTTTTGTCGAAATTCAACTTATACTGACATAATCTTTAGCATTTTTATTCACTACGCGCTTGCAGCGTGTGTCTCTCTATTTGAAAATATTCTTCAATACCCTCTTGATCCACAAGCACAATACGATCTCCAACTAATGAACGATGTAGTATCATTCCTTTCTAGCTTTGAAGATAATGGTACAGCAGAGAGCCATCCGGGAGTTCCAGTATTTCAAGAAGTGAATCGCATTGCTGCTGAGCATGTCAACAAGGCACAGCGTGAAGCCGCGCAATATACCAAAAGATCACGAGATTCATCTCGTGATATTGAAGAACCATACACGGAAAGCGACGAGTCGGAAGAGGAAGACTATAAAGTAGAGGAGGAGTTATGTAGTAATATGGTTGCTGAGGTATGAATTTTGATAATCTTTGAGCTGACTACGAAGAACTAATGTTGCACAGGCCCATGATCCACAAGTTCCGATATCACCTGTAAACTCTACGAGATCCCAAGTGTCTCCTATTCCCTCAGTACAACCACAATCCGATATTCCACCTGAAATGCATCAATTTGATCTTGACCCCTTGAACTACAAGTCAGAGCATATTCCTATGTCTATGCAACAAAGTTACAATTTACAACCAACGACACATGATCCTTACCAAACTCCTCCCTTTTACGAACACCACACAAATCTTCCTGATCTAAGTTATCAACATCCCCTAGATCACCCTGAAAATGACCAGAATCAACCTCGGTACATCTCACAGCTAAAACTAGAGCCTCAATCTTACTCTTCACACCCCGATGTACATACGCCTCACCCAGCCACAGGCTTTTATTTTTCTTCTTCAGAACAACACCAACAGAATATAACTTCATATCAATCAGAAACATATACCAATACTTTGAGGAACCCAAACGCTGTTCCTCAAGATCAAATAAGTCCAGGGGAAGAACATCTAGTCCCGCAACTTGAGGGTTGGTTTTTTCCAATGAGTCCATGGCCGTATGGGGAGCAACCAGATAGCAATCTAATCGTTGGAGGAGCTGATGGGAATAGCGGTGCAGCATGGAGAGATGAGGGGAATTATGGGGAGGGAGGAGGATTGGATGGTTGGCGTGGTCATGGGTGATAATGTTTAAAATTATGATGTGTATGGTATTATCAGATCGTTTAAGACTAGGTTATAGTCTTTGGCCAAGGCGAAGTGATGAATATACTCAAGTAGGTGATTGCCGAATTCAACATATCCACATTGCGTCTCCATTATTTCGACGAGGCGATGGCAATCCAGTAGGATGTGTTCAGACTCATGCGAATATGGTCACCAATACCTTATTCAAACCTTACAATATAAAACAACATCTTCCAAAAATCCTCTTCCTAATAATTACTGATATCTAAATTCAACATAAACTCAAATCTACTCATTTATAATCCCTTGTACCCCAACGTCTCAAAATCACTTGCTCAAAAATAAACCGTTTCGTTTAACTAGTACCACACGAGAAGATACGAAACATACATAACATCCAAAATCCTCTTCGTTTTCACGGTAATGTAAGACTAGATTTATAATACACCTTCACACACACACACCTATATTATTGACACAACCGTTCCCATTATTGGCTTGGCTAGGTATTTAAAGTTCAATGAATGCACGTCTGTTTGATTTCATGACTTTCATTTATTATAGGGTAGGCGTGATCTACTGGTGATTAGGGTAGTAGATTAGGAAAAGTTGGGTAGTTTAATGTATACGAGGTAGATTTGATCGAGGCTCTGAATTCGGATGATGGAATTGGATGATGGATATATGGGATTCTGCTATGGAGATATTATTTATCATAAGGTTATAAAGTTATCATAGATGTTTGACTTGTCTGCAGTACTGTTTAGTCCTGCTAGTTTATATACCAACAAATCGAAAAAGTTTTCATCAAACAGTAAACATCCCTCGTGGCGCAATTGGCTAGCGCGTTCGACTGTTAATCGTAATATCTCACAAATCACGTGATCGAGAGGTTGGTGGTTCGAGCCCACCCGAGGGAGTGAGAGCTATTATCTTGTTTTTTTCTATTTTTTTTCTATTGGAAGAGTTTATTGATATGAGGTGGTGTTATGTATGAGTTGATACTTTATCGGGTGTTGGCAATGAACGGAGCGACCGTGTGTGGGGTAGCTAGCTAGGTATGTAGGTAAGAGTGGAAGAATTTACCGATATGGGTGAGCTCGAACCGCTAACTGGCGATCAATAAATACCTCTAGGTTTATTTTTTGATGTTATACTCTTCGATCCTCTTTCGGCTTCGAACTTTAAAGTCAAGGCCCAATAATGAATTCTTTACTCCTTGAAGATCAAACATCCACCTGTGTGATGGGGACTTACGCTTCACAAATGTGGCTGTGCAAAATATCGCTTGAAGCCGGATATCCTGTGGCGGCTCAAGTTATTGGATATCGGTATTCAGACTGATAGCGAATTACATGTATATGATGGGCCAATGCGATGAAAATGCAAAACAAGCTCGCGCGCAAAACAGGGGATTGTTCTATCCCTGTTGGGTATGACGTGTGGCTGGGGCTGTATTTTTGGAGCTGGATTGAAGCATGGCGAGTCGCATTTGAGGATGGGTGAATAAAGAAAACATGCGTTGCATGTAAGAGTTTGATCTTGATTGTGGCCATGTTTTTAAATTATATTTGATATTTTTAACATCCAGCTTTATTGTGCAATATCTTCCATCATTTATTAATCTACGACAGTAATAAAGAAGGATACCCATATTCTAAGAAGGAAGAACAGTCAAATCGCAATCATGCTCGAATACTTCACATACAAAAAGGTCAAGAAACACCAAGCTGAGAAAAAGGGAGCCGCTTCCAATTCCAGCACTCCTCTTGCATCACCAAATTTAGCTTCCCCAGCAGCTTCTTCACGTCCACGCCCTCTCAATACAGTCAGAAGCCCATCTGCGGAATTGAGACAAGAGGGCGCAAGTCCGATTCTCAATGAAGAAGATGAGTATTTCTTACATAGGTTTATAAGTGCAGAGGAAACTCCACCTCCACTTCCGCAGAGAAGACCTACGTTACCGGTCAGACCTAGTGAGAGGGCTATTGAGGGAAGAAGAATGGGAGATGAGGCTGGGGAGTGGAGGGATAACGAGTTGCAGATGATTTTGAGGGAGGATGGTGAGGGAGAGACTATTGAGAAGGATACAGAGGACAAGGCGCGGGGCAAAGGAAAGGGAAAGATGGGTAAGGAGGAAGAGAAAATTGATGACAATACTGAGAAAGCGGCGAACAAATGGAAAAAGTTGAGTTTCTTGCATAAAGGCAAAAAGGTATGTTGCGCGGAACATCAATTTTCTCATCAAACAAGCGCTAACATCTTCTTTCCAGGAAAAGGATACCAAAGATAAAAGCCCAGGTCTACAACCTGACCCTAACATTTCCGACACAGAAGCCCAACGCGAACAAGACGATCTCACCAAAGTCCTCGACGATCTCTCCTTAACCGCCTCCAACAACCGCGCCTTTTCTCTTTCTCCCGATTCCACCGTCCTCGTCCAAAAATTCACCCTCATCCTCAAAGATCTTATAAACGGTGTACCAACCGCCTACGACGACCTCGTCCATCTACTAGAAGATTCCCAAGGAACCCTCTCCAAATCCTACGATTCCCTCCCTTCCTTCCTCCAAAAACTCATCACCCAACTCCCCCAAAAAGTAACAACTACTCTCGCTCCCGAACTCCTAGCCGTAGCTACAGAAGCCCAAGCGCACAATGTCGCGAATGCTGCATCCGCTGCACAAACAGGCGGAATGGGCGCCGCGGCTAAAGCATTCCTTACACCTTCTTCCCTGAAAGATTTAGTTACCAAACCGGGAGCTGTGGTTAGTATGTTAAAAGCGATTGTGAATGCGTTGAAATTGCGCTGGCCGGCTTTTATGGGGACGAATGTTTTGCTTAGTTTGGCGCTTTTTGTGCTGTTGTTTGTTTTTTGGTATTGTTATAAGAGGGGGAAGGAGGTTAGGTTGGCGAGGGATGGGAGGGTTCTTGCTGAGGGGGAGGGGTTTACGCCTGGGGAGGAGGGAGGTAGAGATCTAGGGGTGATTCGACAGGGATCGAGACGGGAGGGTGGTGGTAGTGGTAGTGGTGATGGTGATGGTGACGGGTATAAAGCGAGGAGAGATGCGCGACGGAGGGAAAAGGAAGTTAGGAGGGAAGAGGAGATGAGCAGAAGTCGAAGAAGTGAAAAAGGGAGGAAATAAGTACTTCAATTGATGGGACAATGCAGTAATGGATGCTTATGATGATACGATATGGTCGATATAATGGATACCCCTAATATGATGGAATATAAAGCCTGATTTATTTTACTTTTACTTGTATTTCGGTTAGGTTTGGGTAAATTGGTTCTCGCGGGTGATACACATGATATGATGGAATTCGAATAATTATTTATTTAGTTAGGTGTACATGCAGGCAATACAATGACGATACAATACAAATAACAATCTATAAAATGCGCTGAAGACTCCCTCCATACACCCAATCCTCTAAGTAAAAGCCAACTACTCTCAATCAATTATATATAGGAAATCTATATTATAATACAGCATCTGAATAATGCTTCTTGGAAGATTTAATAAATAGACTCGGATAGATGTATTAATAAATATCTTGAAAATGCTGGTTCTGTTTATTATTATTATTATTATTATTATTATTATTATTATTATTATTATTATTATTATTATTATTATTATTATTATTATTATTATTATTATTATTATTATTATTATTATTATTATTATTATTATTATTATTATTATTATTATTATTATTATTATTATTATTATTATTATTAAATATTTAAAGTGGTTAAATATATAATTATATAAGTCTCCTTTCAACTTTTAATAATTATTAATTGTTTTTTTATTATAAAATCTTACATAGGTGTATAGTACGAGTATCCCAACCGCTAAATACTATAGGATCCCCAGCCGGGCAACGCCAATCTATTTCCTACTTGCTTATCGATTGACTCCTTTCATTATTGTGCTAATATATCTGCTATTACCCCGAACGCTTCATAGGCAATAAAATTCATGTGCAAATAGCATTCCTTCTATCCATTAGCTCAAGTTCGCACGCCCAGCTTGTAATGTCTCTAACGCCCGTTACTTTCACAAAGCTTCAATAGCTCTTAAAAGACAATCCAATCCTCTCTCACTAATCCCACTTTCTTCATTTTCAACCTCTGGTCTTTTTCCCTTCGTCCCCGCCTCCTTCAAACACCAAGCCACATCACTCAACACGCCCAACGGCAAATAAATTCCCTTTTCTCCTCTTGCCCGCTCTAAGCTTTCTCCAAGTCTACTAGTGTACTCCCATTCCCTCGCCGCAACTTCAGCTCTATCAACCACTTTCCGTGGTATTCCACACATACTCGCACAATGCATACCGAAACTACCTTCGGCAACCCCATTTTCTAATTTATACAAAAAGAGTACGCTTCTTGATTCATCGTCGACTTCGATCGCCATACGCTTATTGATGACTTCGGGGTGAGAGTCGAATTCTAGAGCCAGAGAATGATAATGCGTGGCGAAGAAACCGATACAGCCGATATGAGACGCGACGTGGTGAAGCACAGCTTGAGCGACTGAGACACCATCGTAGCTACTGGTGCCACGACCGAGTTCGTCGAGGATGACGAGGGACCGAGATGTAGCTTCAGAAAGGATTTTCTTGGTTTCAGAGAGTTCGACGAAGAAGGTGGATTGGGCGGCAAAGATGTTGTCATTGGCACCTAGACGAGACATGATACGGTCGACAGGAGTAAGTGTTGCGGATTTGGCAGGTACGTAACAGCCTAGTTGTGCCATTATTACTGCGACGCAGGTCTACAAGTAGATTGTTAGTATAATCATTGTGTTAAAGAGATAAGGAGACATACCATTCGTAGAATTGTAGACTTTCCGGCCGCATTAGCACCAGTGAGTAAATTGAGATTAGCTGACTTCCCACCAAGTTGGACATCATTAGGAATAAAGTCCGTCACATTTGGTAAAACGCAAGGATGTCTAAGTTCTTCAAACTCAACCACACTTCGTTCCGAGTCGACGAACTTGGGTCTACAAGATGGAGTACCAAGGGCTGAGGATGCAGCAGCAAGACTGAAAAGACAATCAAGTTGAGCAACAGTCTTAACAGCCTGTAGCCATATTTCATAATCTTCATCGAAACGTGCGTAAAATCTGCTAGCTACTTGCTTGACGATTTGGCCATGCATTTCTTGAGTCTCTTGGAGATCTCGGATTATGTTGGTGAGTTCGGGGAAGTAGTAACGTTTAAACCCGGACGCAGCAGACATCATCTTCCAATCATTAGGTACTTTGATAGAGACCGGCATCTGCAGTTGATAGATTTCTTTGCCAATATTCTTAAACTCAATTTTCTTTGAATCATACTTCTTCTGATATTTCTTCAGCAAGGATGCCAGCTCTTGATGAATCTCCTCAATACGGTCTTGGCTCGCATCAAAATCCTCTTCGACTCCCCTTTCAGGAACTAGAATTTTGTGCTCTTTTGCCTTTTTTCGATCGAATGCATTCTTCCACCATTGTAGAGGTTCAGCAAGGTTAGGAATTGTCGCAACCAAACGATTAAAGACGCCATCACCGCAACTGTGATTACCAAGGATTTCCTTTTGGATGTACTCGATTTGCTCAAACCCTTCCAGTACTTTGAGAAAATCTTCAGGCCTGCATGATCCAGCATGGATTCGAGAAATAAGACGTTCCAGGTCAGGTAACATAGAAGTTGAGGACTTGAATGAACGACTCAAGTTATCATCTTTGTTTAGCAAATCCACAGCATCGAGACGTTCGTTAATCCTCTTAATATCGGACAGGGGATGCGACACCCATTGTCGAAACAATCGCTTTCCAAATGGTGTAGTGCAACGATCGAGGAGTGTGTACAGGGTACCATCTGTATTCCCATCGAATGTATTGGAAAAAATCTCGAGGTTGATAAGAGTTTGACCATCAAGTACAAGAGTTGTCCCTTTCTGGATAGGATTGTACCAAGCGAAGTTACCTTGTGTAAGAAGAGCTTTCTCAAGCTGAAGGACTTTCAGATACTGGAAAAGAGCTCCGAAGGCGGAAATCAACAAATCGTTATCTCTTGCTTTTTCAAGCTCTTCAGGCCAGGTTTCTTTTCCACCATCCCCTGAAGCAAAGTAACCACCATAATCTAATTCTCTGCGGGATTTCTCAGCGGTCAAAAATTCCTTCTCCGATTTCAAGTAATTCCAAACAGTTGTTGGACCAGTGTTATTCTTCAAGATACGAAGCACCTTGGTCGAAACACAGGACTTTTCGAGTAACAGTTCTTGAGGACGGATTTGAGCCACAAACGTCTCAAATTTGGTCAAATCTACGTCATCAGTAAATTCGGTGAGAAAAAACTGGCCAGTTGATGTATCAACAAATGATATGCCAAATGCTGGCAAATTATCATCTGTGATGGACTCTTTGATGGCCACGCAGTATGTTGCTGAATCATCTTGTAACATACTACCCTCGACCAAGGTACCAGCGGTGAGAATATAAGATAGCTCCCGATGAATGATTTTATCAGGTTTCTTGCCTTTGCTTGAGGGCCCTGCACTATCTTCTCGTTCACGCATTTCCTTTGCCAAAGCCGATTCCTTTTGATCACCAACAGCAACTTTGTATCCTTTGGCAAGAAATTGATTTGCCCAATGCTGTAATGACATTTCTGGTACACCAACCATTGACATATTAACACGGTCGGTAAGTTTCAGATCAAATATCTGATGTCCAATGGTAGCATCTCTCTCATATAATTCGTAGAACTTGCCCTTCTTGAAGAAAAAAATAGTGTCCCAACACTTTTGCTTTATTTCCCAGTATTGCTTCTCGAAGGGTGTGAACTTGTTGAACGCCATCGGTGGTATGTATAGCGTACGAGGATCATAATCAGGATGACCAGGAGGATTGCGATCGATGTCCCGCTCATTTGCTAGCCACTCATATCGTTGGTCTGGATCGCTTTTAGATGCCTTTTCTTTGAATTTTTTCCCACTCGAAATAGGAGTTCTCGGGACACTCGAAGACTTGGCTTTCAAAGGTTGAATATTCTCTGGGTCATATTTCCACTGTTGAGCAGTCGAAGCCTCTGGTATTTGTATATCCTCATCCTCATCGAATGATTGATGGGCTGGCGATATATTGGATCGCTTTCGAGGTGTTTTCGTGGATGTTGGCCGCTTTCTCTTTTTGGAAGATTTGCTTGGAGCATCGAAATCGTCATCGACAACGAAATCATCCATTTCATCTATTATCTGTGAGTTACTGTTAACAAGAAATCACCATGATAGGCTTACCATCATCATCATCAGCTCCATTTAAGTCACCAATAAATGTATCCTCATCATCATCGCTTTCAATCATTGGCTTCTTGCCCTTTCTTCGTTGAGTAGTTCTCGAAGTTACATCTTCATCGTCATCGTCAGATTCGGCATAGCTAATTACCTTCTTCGCCGCCTATTAAATAAGAGTTTTAGCTTAAGCCAACGGGCATTTTCAGAAGGAAATTGTATACCTTTCGTGAAGGGCTGCTCGCTAGAACTAAACCACCGATATCTGCAAGCTGCTCCGCAGCCTTTTCAGCAGGTGCTAGAGGCGATGACGAGCAATCGTCTACCTCTGTTGGGATTCCGCCATTTTCGTTCTCCTGTGAACTTGCTGGCTCAATTTTGTCGCTACTTGGAACTGGGGTTACGCTCCTCTGGACCGACTTTTTGAACTGGGGTCTCTTCACGGTGCTGCTGGGCTTCGGTGTGGATTTTGAACTATTTGCAGAGCCATTGGGTTGCAAAATTCCACCAGGCGCGTCTGTGGAAGGGTTTCTGGTCGGAGTACTGGCAGGTTTCTTCGAGAAAAATCCAAGAATTGATGCTTGATTCTTGCTCGATCCCACGCTGGAATTTTGTTTCTTCAAGCTGGGAGGAGGGCGAGCCGGGGTCGTCTCATTCTCTTTATTCTTCACCATATTGAATTTATTGAGTCAGACTAAAATCTGTTGAGGGTAACGAAGAAGAACATGTATTGAGGAGGATCTTGTATTCTGCTATGAGTTATGAATTGAAAAAAGTAACTTTTTGGCCGCTCAAAGTGAAATTGCTGAGGAGAACACGCGCAACGCGGGTTAGCGCGTCAAACCGCGAAAGTGTGCACGTTCCAACTATTAATTAATTTTGTAAGATCTTGGGTTTATTAGGTAAGCTATGAGAACGGGTTCGCCTTACTGTTCTCCCCCATCACTTGAAATTTTAAAACGGGATGAATACTATTTTAATATTCACTCAATACTGCTACTTAAGTTTTCTCCCACTTGGATAGATAGTACTGAACAATCGTGTTCAATCAACGGAGCTATCAACATCAGGTAAAATCTTTCCATCCTTCCATCCCAGATTCACTCAGTCTTCAGCGTTGACCTTCCTCAAAAGTTCGTATCATTCATTCCTCTTCCTTTCCAATGGGATTTTACAAATTCTGGTATTTCATAGAATCACCGTGGTATCTTTAATTAGTGTCATATATACTTGAAATTCTGTCAGGTTAAGCTAGGCTTCGCCGGCATATATGCACGATAGGTGGGAGCAGAAAGATGTTGATGGATGGTAATAATGGATTTTCTTCTAGTATAATCTTCATTATGCTCAGACTTCCATCTACATGATCTTCTTCTCTCTAACCACTAGACTCACCAAAAACGCTAACGCTGATAGTCCCACACTCACCGCGTGACTCGCTTCTAAGCTTCTCACGTAGGCTTCTATTACCTGCAGCTTTATATTTCCATGCAAGTCCTTCACGCTCCCTACATCACTCATAACTTTCCTTACTACACTGTCATCCAAATCTAGTCCCCCAAGCGCTTCGCCCAAAGCACTGTTTTGGACCCCAGCGCATAGGGCCACGCCAACAACCATACCGATACTGGACATTAGATACATTCCCGCAGTTGCCATGCCCATCTCCTTTTTCTGAACAGAAACAGTGAGCGCAATGAATGTGCAGGCAGCTGTTATTCCGAGACCAAACCCTCCTGGGAATATAGCGAGAGAGGACGCGAGAGAAAGGTTATTGCTATGCCATGTGGTGAGAAGGGTAGTGTAGGAGAAGATAGATGAGAGTGTAGAGAGGGTTAGAAGATATTTGTAATGGCCAGTGCTAGAGGCTGTTAGTATACTAATTTTGGAATGATCTGACGGGAGTAATTGAATGGGCAATGAACGAACCGGCTAATCAGCCAACCTGCGAGGAGGCCTCCCGTCGTATTACCAAATACAGCGGGGAATAGATGAAGTCCCGCAGTGGTATTAGAGCTTCCTTGAGTTACGCGAAAGTAAAGTGGGACGGAATACATCATCTTTGTTATATTAGTAACGAGCATATGAATGATGGGAGACAGAGAGGATCTTACGCCAACCTGTGCACCCAGCTGCAATGCATTGATAGCATATGATGCTGCTACATCTCTTTGAATCGCCAGTGCGGGTGGAAATATGGGCTCAGTAGCAGCCTTGACCTCGTAACTCACAAATACAGCGCCAAGCAGAACGGATCCCAACAACAGTCCGATGACAGTAGGATGAGACCAAGGTAGTGCTTGTCCTCCAAGACTAAGTGCGGCGAGAAAAGCAGCGATAGTTCCAGTCAGCATGAAAGCCCCAACAAAATCAATTCTTCGAAGCCTTGAAAGCCCGTCATCGGCATCGATAGGCTCGTCAGATGACGAGCGGGCCGGAAGTTTGTATGCTACCAAAACAATAGCGAAAAGCATCAGAGGTCCTTGTCCGATGAATGACCTGCCACCTGATGTCAGAAAATCGGATACCACCGGAAACTCTAATCTGGAATGGAATATTTACCACCGCCAACCTATCGTGTCTGCTAACAGTCCGCCCAAGGGACCACCAATACTCCTTCCAATGGTCCCAACGACGTTAACATAACTTCTCCAGGCAGCGACATGAATCAGAGGCACAAGATCTTGACGTGTTAGGAGATGACTTGGAAATCTCGAGTATAATTCTCATCACTCACCAACGATTAGAACAGACACCATGACGCTCATACCGGCACCCCCTATACCAGCTACTACTCTGCCCATCACAGTTTGCCACATTGCCTGGGAAAGTCCTCTATCAAAATATCAGCGCGGCCATTTTAGACTTCGGAAACGATCACTCACGTTAAGACACATCCAATCACAAAGAATCCATATGAAATTAAAAGAACTGGCTTTCTTCCATATATATCACTAATCTTGCCTGTAAGTGGTTGAACAGCGCACATTGCCAAAGAATAGCTAGTAGTCAGCCAGCTGGCATCACCGAGAGCCCGGAATTCGGAAGCAATGGTACCATATGTTGCAAGAACGAGCGTGCCATCTGCGTATGATATGAAAACACCTGAAAGTATCAGCTCCAAGGAGTTCAATAAAGAATTTGTAAGGATTTACCAATTAGCAGAAGACTTATTATAATAGCCGCGCTCTTCGTAACTCTCCCTGTGGTTTCGTCCTCGGCTTGAACATTTTGTGCGGATTCGACGTCTGGAAAGGTTGCGATTGACCTATAATTTGGGGTTGAGGTAGCGGTGACTGGCGAAAGTAATGAATCTGTTTCCGAGGACGATTTTAACGAATTCGCACGTCTAGATGAAGCTTGACTTGAATCATCTTTGTGGATGCTACCTGTCTCATGTGCTGCCATATTTCAAAGTCCAATGCTATTCCCAATGACAATTACTTACTATGGTTCATGCGGTCGTCAAAGTTTAAGCAGACGACAAGACGATTTTAAATGCCTAGACCAGTACCTTGTTCCCTAGGCTATTGACCCAAACGGTGCTCATGCAAGGCAATTTACCCGGTCTCGATTGGAGCGAGAAATTGAAAAGCTCATCATTTTGATAAAAATCCCACCATGCTACTCTAGATGTTCGATTTGATCTCGCATGTGGTGGTGGACGTGGTGGTGGATGTGATTAAACGACCTAATGAAAGATGTATGGAGGGAGTGGTGGAGCCTTAGGCGGAAACCCCCTGTAGAATGAGCCCTGAAGCCCCGCAATTTTGATGATGAAAACAGGCACGGATCTCGCGCCATACATTAATGTAAGGCCGCTTTAGAATTTACTTGATTAGCACAACCCAAATCCGTGGATTTTCGCTGTTCTATTGGAAATTATCTGGGATGTTAAAAACAGCGTCGATGATGTTCCCCCTACTCGTACATCTCCAGCTACCCAAGTTGCGGACTTTCTGGCGGCACAAATGAACGGGTACTAAGTACTTCACATCGAAAGTGTGGAATTTGAATCAATCATGGTAACTTCCGGCGAATCTTTATGTTCAAATTGGCTGCTTTCATCTCCAAATATCACGTGGGGATATCGATGATTTTTATCTGAAATACGAGAATTGGGAGCCATAGAGACAATACTAAAGACTAAAGGGACGTGAGAAAAAAGACCTCAGCATGAAGTTCACATCAGCGTTTACTCTAGGACTTGCTACAGTTTCTGCTGCCAGGCAAGCTCCAATTAACCAAAAGAATAATGGGAGACCAAACATAGTGCTTGTTTTGACGGATGATCAGGACCTGCATCTGCAGTCAGTTGATTATATGCCTTTACTGAAGAAGCATATAATTGATCAAGGAACCTTTTTCAAACGTCATTACTGTACTACCGCAATATGTTGTCCTTCGAGGGTCACTTTATGGACCGGCAAGAATGCTCATAACACAAATGTCACGGATGTAGCACCTCCTTATGGTCAGTGTTTATCTCAGTCTCTTGATAATTTTGAAGCTGATGTATCAGAATAGGTGGATATCAGAAATTTATTGAGCAGGGCTTCAACGACGCTTATCTCCCGGTATGGCTTCAGGATGCTGGATACAGCACTTTTTACACAGGGAAACTTTTCAATCATCACACTGTAGACAATTGGAATTCTCCCCATCCAGCTGGATGGACTTCATCCGATTTCCTTCTGGATCCATTCACATATCAATATTATAATTCGACATTTCAAAGGAATGAGCATCCCCCTGTAAGTCACGAAGGCGAATACTCGACAGACGTTCTCGCTCAAAAGGCATATGGATTGCTCGATGAAGGAGTACAATCCGGAAAGCCATTCTTTTTAGTCGCAGCGCCAATTGCTCCTCATTCAAATGTTGACCCCGCTGCATTTAAACCAGGAGAAGGCATTCTGATGAATACTCCTCTCCCTGCCGAGAGACATAAACATTTATTTCCTGGTGCAAAGGTTCCAAGAAATGCAAACTTCAATCCAGATAAGGTAAGTCATGTGCTTGTCGCGGGAAGCTGGAACTAATGTTCTGATATAGCCTAGCGGGGCATCATGGGTAAAACATCTAGATCAGCTTACGGATGAAGCTATCGCATACAATGATGAGTTCTACCGGGCTCGTCTTCAAACCCTTCAAGCGGTAGATGAACTTATCGAGGGTCTATTTGATCGACTAACTGACTATGGAATACTCGATAACACATATTTTATCTTTTCTACTGACAATGGCTATCACATCTCTCAACACCGTCTTGCTCCAGGAAAAGAGTGTGGATTTGAGGAAGATATCAACATTCCTCTTGTCATCCGTGGTCCCGGGGTTCCACAAGGAGAAGAGACAAGTATTGTGACCGCACATACCGATCTTGCTCCAACTATCCTCAAAATTGCCAATGGAGACTGGAAAAGGCAAGATCTGGATGGTAGCGTAATCCCCCTCGATTCCCAAGGACTCAAAAATGCCCAGACAACTAGACAAGAACACGTTAATGTCGAATTCTGGGGAAAAGCACTCCCTGAAGGGATCCGCAAATTTTCACTCGATGATGGGAAAGTGGTCCACTATGGTCTGAATAATACCTACAAAGCTCTACGCATAATTAGCGACACCCACAATATCTACTACTCAGTCTGGTGTACCAATGAACACGAGCTCTATGATCTGACCACCGATCCTCATCAAACTAACAACATATATCCATCCTCATCGACTACCATGAAGCCCTCTACCCAAAGCAAGCTCCATCTTGACAAACTAATCCCCCGCCTCGATGCTCTTCTCATGGTTACAAAATCATGCAAAGGTCATACGTGTGTACAACCTTGGTCTGTGTTGCATCCAGCTGGCAATGTAAGAACACTAGACGATGCTTTATCTCCTCGATTCGACAAATTTTACACGGAAGACATGGCGGAAAGAGTAGTTAAGTATGACAAGTGCGAGCTGGGATATATTCTAGAGAGTGAAGGACCTCAGGAAATAATTGCTTTTGAAGAGGACGGAGCGAAGTTGGAACTGTGAGGTTATTTTTTCAACTTGATGTATTATATGGCATTATAAATAGCCTCGGGATAAGCAAGGATTTCGAATCTCGAAACAAAAAGTAAAAAAAGACATCCAGAATGAAATCCATCTATTTTCCCCTCTTCCTTCCAACCACGAAGAATACTTCCCATCCAACTCCCATACCTCTCACACCCCCTTCTTAAACTCAATAAGAAACCCTCCCACCCCCACTCGTATCAAGATTAACCACAACCTTAAACCTTTTCGGCTTCCACATCCACCCCGCCTTCTCATCCCCCAAAACCCACCACGTCTCCGGCCATCGAAGCGAAAAGAAATACCCCCAAAGAGCCCAAAAACCTATCAATAAACACAATCCAACAAACCATTCATACCACATAAGACAATTAGGACATAGACTATCCTGCGGTGTGACGAGATGAAGAAGTCCCTCTTTCTGAGCTGTTGCGCGCAGAATTTCAATTTGAGAGGAGGGAAGTAGAGGAAGTGGCGATTTTGTGGTGGTGGTGGTGGTGCTGGTGGAGGGAGAGGGGGAATTTGGTGATGTGGGTGGAGATGGGTAGGAAACGATCCGTGTAGGAAGTCGGTGTCCGCACGTATACGAAAATACAATTTCCGGATCTAGATTCTCAGGGTGATAGGGAGGGGGAATTGGAATAAACTCTATAGGATTTGGACCGCGCCAATTCCAAGTCCAGAATTTGAGGAAGCTAGGTTGCGGCTGATTTTTACCTTTTCCCTTTGCTTTTGCTTTCTTACTCATCTTTCGTTTCTTTTCGCGCGCTGCGGAGTACCTTTTCCACAGCGCGGATGGTCGGAATGCATCGATAACCGTCTTTTGAGTAGATCTTCGAGTAGCGTCTCGTCGTTTGAAATCCTCCATTGTTTGTCTAATTTCTTCTTCGCTTTCATCTATGGATTCAGATGATGTGTTTGCAAATTCTGCGGATTTTTGTGCCTGTGGATCAGGAGTGGGATGTGATGATTGAAACAGTCGTTGGATCATTTCTTCGTCTTCTTCTGCTTCTTTTCTGGGGTTGTTGATGGATTCTTCCGTATCTTCTTGCGTCTTATTTTGGCTTATTTCTTCGATTTGTTCATCTTCTTCATCTGTGTCGTTAAATACGGGCGTTTTGGATACATCTTGTTCGGAGGTCTTCTGTGAAGTGTCTCTCGAAAGCTGTTCTCTCCATGATTTGTAGGTGCTGATACGTGGTGATATGGGACTTGCATGTTCTGAGTGTCCTCCCCGTCGTGGTCTCAATCCTAATGTACTCATGATGGCTATAGAAAATTCGTGTATATGTTGATAAATTTACATGTAGATTAAATTCAAGTGTCCAAAGTTATGATAGTGGTTAAGTAGGAAGAAAAAGCTGCATCTATTGAGCAATCGTTTTTGAAGTTCTTTATCCTTCTCATGTCTGTACTTTTCCAAGCTAGGAATGAAGACGTTTGCGTTAGAAATTTCTTTCATAAAATTAAAAATTCTAACAAACAAATATTAGTCAGTTTGTTAACAAAGCAATTGTTCCACCGTGTTTATACTTGCTAGTACCTGCGAACGGAACAAAAGATAAAAGAAAAAGAAACGGCTCTATTAATCCCAGTTGAGTAAACTCGTGCTCTACTTAGCTCGTGATAAAAGTGTAACCAAAGGTAAATGAAAGTAAGGGGAGCAAGGAGAGAAGTTACACGAGAGGAGATATAAAGTAAGCGAACTGGCTTTAATATTCATTTCCCACACCCAGTTCGAACTTTGGTGAGAAACAAATAGAGCTACTCTTTGCCTGATAGTCCATATCTTGTTGAAAAATGGCAAATATATACTATCAACGGCGCTCAAGACAAATGGTTATTTTCAAGACCGACCGCCTTGCTCCGCGTAAAAGATAGGCTGGGACGTTGATACCATAACCTTGCTATCCCGCGCGATTATATTCACCCTACCTCCACCTTCAAATCTTTCGAAACCTCCTACTTGGACTCCTAGCCTAACAATCTTCGAGCACCACCAAAACACTCCAAATTCTCATACACCGCACATAACCCAGCCCCTCAAACTCCACCAGCATCACATTTGGTACTCTCTTCGCCACCTTCTCCCTAAACACTTATGTTAGCTCAATAATAGTTTCTAACTACTACCCGACACCCACGCTTTCCCATCACGTAATCTTACATTGTATAATATCATACTCCACGAAAACAATTCATCGATTAATCCTCACATTTTCACTAGGTATATTTACCCTATCCCCAACCACATTCGCACAACAGGTTAATCCGAGTAGATTGTATCATTGTATCATTGTATCGTTATATCATTATATAATTAAGCCGTAAAATAAGTAAAAGAGAAATACACATACACATACCCCGATCCACCAACCCAAAAAGTTATTTCCAAGTCTGAAGTCTAAGATAAAGAAAGAACTGTATAGAAAAAGAAAAGGAAAAGAAATCTCTCTACCCTCTACTGTATGCTCTTTGATCCAAATTCTCATCTTTCGTGAAAACATAGATGTGTAAAGATCATCATGTAAAACAGAACAGCCTATTCCAAAACCATCCACGATTCCTAGCGCATGAGACATGACACTAGATAAATCAAGCAAGTCACAAACTGCCCAGCACTCAAACAACCGACGAATTAACCTGCTGAGCCCCCGCATCACGAGCAGCAGCATTTGAATGAGCCGCCGTAGCACCAGGAGCACTAAACCCATTACCATACCCGGTCGTCGCATCCGCTCCCGCACCCGGAGCCGGAGCAGAAGAATTAGCAGACGCACCATTCGCGTACGAATTCTTCTCAAGCAACGAACCCGGCTGCTCATTATAATCCCTAATATGCAGACCCAGATGAGCCGGATCAATATTCCGATGACCATTCAAGAGAAGAACGCCAAAACCGATCTTGGCAAGCACATCGAGGACACCGTAGAACACGGCTTCGGAGTCAGGGGCAATGACATTTCCACCCTCTGAGAGGCCCCATGCAATAGGATATAGGAACCAGAGGAACATGGTGATGCCGCCGCAGGTCCAGTATGTTTTGTTTACTTCGGTGCCTAGGGATTTGGCGTGGCGGGCGCCGACGAAGAGGATGTTCCAGGCAATGCCGAAGAGGGCGAACATGGCGAAGACGAAGTATCCCCATTTATAAGAGGAGGCGACGAGAGCACCAACGAGACCGGTAATAATCATAACCTCGTCGAGGAATATTGTGAATAAGATTGTAGGCCATGGAAGACCGGCAGTTAAGAGGATATCCAAGAGTAAAAGCTAGAATAAGAAGAAGAAGAATTAGTAAATAACCAAGCGCATGAGAAGCCAGCAGGTAATCTTACAGGAGTAGTGATCACCCAATCGATATATCTCACGTAGAAAATTTCCCGAGTAACACCACGAACCTTAGGATTGCCGCGTTGAAATTCCTGAATGATAGACGCATATCCCAAATTTGACGCCATGGTAAAATAAGCAATTGCAGCAGTCATCGTGATAGCCGCGGTAATGTAATGGAAAATACGCTTGCTTCGTGGAATTCGGAAGCTCCATGCTAGAAAACATATAGTTGCAAAGGCCATTGCGGCAGTTATGGCCCAGTACACATCACTTCCACGGGGTGTGATACTAATATCGGTAGAGGTAGGGTAATGGAAAACATCTGGGTTTGTGCGCAGTGCATCGTTGCGTTTCTCGATCATTTTGAGGAAGTTCGGTGGGGAATTGTATTAACAATGAACAATATGAAGAGGGGTATAAATGCAAAATCTAAGGAGATATCGAAGACGAGCTGGATAACGAAATTATGGGACTATATATATGCATAGGAAGCAAAGGATGGGTTACTCCATTTCAGAAGAAATGGTTTATATAGATCTTATCATATCTAACTAAGTTAAATGTCCCATCTCAAAACCATACTATGATCAGCAATAACTACCTGCCGATACTTTGTCATCAGTATCAAGTCGGAACTCTCTGAGGTTGAATGACAAGACGCCATTGATTACACAATAAAATCAATTTTGAAAGCTTGATTTGAATTCAACAGAACTCCCCATGTGACTCTACCTAGTATTTTTTTGACCCGAAAACGAGGGGAATAAATAATATCTTGCAACCAATAATGAAATGTCTGTTCTGTACCTAATTACCCAAATTCTCCTACTGGCTACTGTGCATAGAACCCAATAATTCCGGAGATAGATGACAATGCAAAATGTCGATTATGGTTCATCTTCGAAAGGTTGATGTCAGGATGAAGAAAATTGTCTGAGGGTTTCGAGGATCCGTTGATGTTGTTTGTTGATCGAAGACTCAATATTGAGAGGAGGAAAAGCTTATTGGAGCTTAGCTCCAAATGACGTACAGATATAGGCTCTGGTTACTAATCTCATTATGGAAACATATCCGGAAATCAACATATTTTCACGCACACAGACAGATCCACAAGGGAAAGCTTGTTTTTGCATTCATTTGAGCCAAACATGTTCTAGAGCTACTTCATCGATGATGAGCATACTTTATACGTGCAGTTCGATCTTCTAGAGCAGTGAACGTAAACGCTAAATTCATCCCTGGAAAGCTTAAGGTCATCACATCAAAAAGAAACTTTTCTTCTCACCCACTCCCTTCCCTTCCGAAGGCAAAAGTATCTTACTAGCTAGCATCATCTTATTGTTGAAACTAAAAGCCTTTTTCACATGACACAAAAGTATCAGTAGACCGTTACCGGACGAGGTTCGATCACTCAATTGATCTGATCAATCCTTGGGTATATAAATCTTCCAATTAAGTCATTATGATACCTCCTTAAAATACCCAAAGCTCGACGTTTGGACACTCAATATACGAACAATAATTAGCTAGATATGACTTGAATGAATTGACTCTCACTGTAGCCCCGACGGTATGACACAAACATTGGATGAGTAGACCATTCTAGGTCTGCAAACTACCAACACCGGCTCCTAATAAACAAGAAAAAAAGTAATTTTGATCGCCAGCTAGCTATCAATTGTTGAGACTTTGAAAGTGGAGACGTGAATGAAAACGCAAATCATGGATATCTGATATGGTGATGTGAATTATGTCGCTTTTCCAGTTCCCCATCCTTTCTTCATCTCTTCGTCCCAGAGAACCACCAAATTACTATTAATATATGCAATCGTAAGACTTAAAACTACAAAAGCGAGGGTGAAGATCCCAGTATTACTTAATATTGGTCTTTCTTTAACGATTCGATCCAAATTATTCGTTCCTTTCCACTGTACAACTCCTTCATCTGGAACCACGTTGCTTTTATTCCTCCATGGAATTTGCATCCCTAGATCATCAAGAATCTGTGTACTTGTAATCTTTGCTCCACCAAGAACAATTGGTACCCCAGTTCCCGGGTGCGTGGACGCACCCACAAAATATACGCCATTGATTTCGGGATGTTTAGTCTTTGGGCGAAATGCAAGGACATTAAAGAAGGAGTGAGACAGCCCGAGGATAGATCCTTTATCCAGATTAAAACGCGATTCCCATGATGTAGGTGTATTTAACTCTTCATGAATAATTAATTGGCCGAGCGGTTCACATTTTGTGCGTGACTCTATCGTTTGCAGTATTCTTTCACGAGTCGAATTTACGATAGACTCCCAGTCTTGTTCTCTTGCAACGCCGGAGCCAGCTGTGGCAGAGGGATGCTCTTGAGAAAGGTTGGATGTGGCCGATTTTAGAAGATGGCCAACTGGAACGAGAACCACGAGGGAATCTGTTCCTTTCGGGGCAGCCGTTGGATCGATTCGTGAGGGCACGTTCACATAGAATGAAGGCTCATCAGGAATAGATTGCCTGTCAAAGATGGAATCGAATGATTCGCGATACTCATCTGCGAGAAATATGTTGTGCGCATTAAGTTGTGAAACCTGTTTAGAAAGAGCCCAGTAAAAAGAAATGGAGCTGCAAGAGCCAGCTCGCTTTTGTAAAGATTTGGCATAAAACGTGGATTTGGAAGAAGGGAATAGGTTATTGTAGGCATAGACGAGGTCAGCATTGATTACAACAAGATCAGCGTTGAGCTTTTTGCCAGAAGATAGAAGAACTCCTGTTGCAATTTTGCCGTCCTGGGAAGTCAACACTGAAGTTACTGGTGAATTGAGTTGAATATCGACACCCAGTCGCTCGCATATTCGAACCAAAGCCCCTACAACTGCATGAAATCCACCAACCGGGTACCAAATGCCTTCAGCAAGTTCCGTATACTGAAGTAGAGAATATGTGCCAGGAGCGTCGAATGGAGACATTCCCATATACATACTCCCAAAGGTAAAAGCTCGCCTTAACCTCTCGGTCCAGAAGTACTTTGAAGCTCGAGAATATATGCTTTCGAATGGATGAAGATTAAAGATGTTGAGGAGGAAGCTAGGACGCAGCATGTTGAATATTGATGTGAAGTTCTTATGCAAAACCTCGCGCACACTCAACTCATAATGTCGATGAGCTTCTCCAAGCCACTGAAGATATCTCTCGAAGCCATCCTTTCCTTCCCATTTCTCAATTTCTCTCTTCATTATACTCGCATCGGTACTGAGTTCGAGCATCTCTCCATCCCCAAACCACAAATTGTAATTCGGCTCGCATTTTAATAGCTCCACACCTTCATCCTCGAGTGAAGTATCGAGATCGTGAAATGTTTGTTTGAACATTTTTGGGAGAAGCAAAAGGGACGGCCCTTGATCAAATCGATAACCATCATGATGAATTAAACTGCATCGACCGCCCGTGAAATTGTTCTTTTCGAGTACAGTGACAGAGAAGCCTGCTTTTGCGAGTCGTGCTGCCGTTGCAACACCGCCAACGCCTGCGCCTATATTCCGAAAAGCATGAGCTCATGAGGTACAATATATAGCTAGATTTGAATGTTTGAAAGACGCGGGGTAAATATAGTAGGAGTAGAACTCACCAACAACAATAGCAGTCTTCTTTGTTTTTGCTGTCGCCATTATAGATTGCTGATGCGATTGAAATATATGGTACAAAGACCAGTAAAATCCGAAGTCATTCACATGTCGGACAAAAGTGATTACCTACCTAATGGTTATGAGCAGGTAGATACCAAATGCAAGGTCTTGCATTGCGATAGTGTTAGATCGAGGTGTCATACATTTTTTGACTGGGCATCATCCGCCGTTAGTGCTAAAAATGGTCCAAGCTCAATCTCCTCGGATAAGAATGCCAAGCCAAGTCGTATAAGGAAGGTTAATGATAAAATAATCTTACTATTTCATATATTTTACAGTAAGCAGCCATAGAAGTCTAGTCATCCTCGATTCGCAATGCCTCGTATTTTATCTCTACATGGTATGTATGCTGGATTAAAACAGTGCTAATGGTATCTCAAAAAGAGTCAACGCTGGTTCAAAGCTTTCCAAACAACTCCAATACGCCTCAGTTTCGGTACTGTAGCCCGACCTTTGGTAACTTTACATTCTCGTTCTCTCATCACTCTTCCTATCTCAACGTAACTCTCAACAACAACTCTCATCGATACCTTAGCATGTCCCGGAATCTTTTCAATGGCAGGGCGAGCCTCCCGATAGATGCCAAAAGCCTTTTCTAGTAACCTTTCTCGTAGTTTGACGATAACTGGCCCAGTAGGGTCGTCCACAACCTGTTGAGGTTTCAAGCTTTCTTTCTCGAGCCATGAGGTGGGAAGATATACTCTTCCAATCCCAGCATCCACTGCCACATCTCTACAAATGTTGATATACTGTAGAGCTATACCCATGCGGGCGCCAGTATGGATAAGATCGTTACGTCGATGAGATAAAATAACAGTTGAAGTATGGTGGAAAATTAATTCCAAGCACATTTCAGCTACTGTCCCAGCAACTCTCGTACTGTATGCAATGAGATCATCTTCATTTCGAATGGGAAATCCTCTGGTCTCGTTGGAAGAATCCACTTGATGAAATTCTAAATCCGTCTTGAATCCTGCTAGTAACTCGTACAAAGGCCCAGATGACAGAATGTGAGTTGGTAGAAACCGAAGTGCCGAATATGAAGATGGCGGGAAGCTATCCTGAATGTACGTATCAAGGCCGGGCCGCAACGAGTCAGTCATGTTGGTAGTTTCCTTTGATCCGTACACCAGGTCAAGATAGTGTGTGAGTTTAGTAATCCATTCCCGAGCCTCAGAGTCAGTATTCGCATCATCAACAAGGTCATCGGCGACTCTGCAAAATGAGTATCTAGACCACATCAGCAACGATTGGAAGAAACGGTTAGGATATCTATGCTATACATACAATAAAATCAAGTCAATTCGAAGACGACCGTGAAAAACCGAGCTGGCCAAATAGAAACTCCTGCTCTTTCTCTTTAACCTGTTCACAGCTTCTTGAATACCTCTAACCCGACACATATCGTACTTGCATGTGTCTGTTGTGAGGGCACGCACAAGCATTTTCGGAGAGGGGTATGCTGGAACTCTCGGAAACAATGCTGGAAATGTAAACAAAATAGCCAGTGCATGATCGAAAGCGACAAGACCAAACACAATAAGTATGTTGGTTGCGAGAAAGAACACGGCCTCTTCGATGTCAAGTCCATCCCATAATTGCAGACCTAATTTCGTCCCTGTCTCAATTGTCCACGTGCCTCTCTTCAGTGCCAAAGTATCTACTACCCATAAATATAAGGTGGGTAAAGTAATTGGTAATAGAGTAGTTGAATATGGTAGTCTAATCAAAAACTCGTAGGATAGACTCCATAGCAGTAGCGCGAATGGTCCTGCCCAAATCAAAATCAGCCCTAAATATGTGCCCTTTCCGTTTTGCACAATGAGAAGGACTCCTATTATAATAAGAGATATAAGAATTAGCTGGCCCAATTTCCTTGCAGCCTTGCGATGAAGGTGCAGATCCCAAGGACTCCGTTTCCTATCATCCAAACCATCCCATGTCCAAAGATAGGTCGAATGAAAGATGGGTTTGCTTAATAGTAAGTAGAGCAGAGTGGTATTGTATGTCTGTATCACAAAGAAGAATAGCTCTTCGGCAGGAATTGAAAACAGCTTGGGGCCAACAATCACATTGGATGGGTATGTCCATATTTTCCGGTGGATGAGGTATGAATCCCAAGGGATTGTAGAAACGACAGCAATAGATATGAGAAACAGGATCTTATATATATCTATATGTTGAAGGAAAGGTCGATAAACGAATGTCAGGGTAATGGCTGGTGGAATGGTATATTTGAGATGACTCAATAATCGTCAGCACCATCAGGAAATATCGAGATTAATGTACTAACACTAAAGCATAGTCGAAGCCCATTTTCGACACCAGAGTAAAGTTAAATTTGGTAGAATGCAGATCTACCAAAGGCAAACATCTCTATATAAAGCCTACGAATTGGGAAATGGGTAGAGGATGGAGCGATGTGGAGAGAAAACGTGTGGAAGGTTATGTAATAAGATCAGCACAGTGATCTAGAAGAAAGAGAAAAATGGAATAGAAAGGGCACCTCGGTATGGAAGAGTACTGTACTTAGGTACTGCGCAATAAGATTTGGAGGAATTGGCCATTCCCGCAAGCATGGCATTTTAGCATGGTAATTGCGGGAAGCGGGTCATAACTACCAGCTGGGGTTATCAGGTGTTTACGCAGAAGTAGCAGATGGGAGTTCGACCCTTCACATTCAGGTACCTACCAGCTGTGCATGTGATATAACGGCTTGTTAGCTATTTTAATTTGGAAGAAGCACCACCCAGTTACCACCTCGGTAGACTGAAGAATTAAGACTTATTTAGTGGCGGGTGCGGGGTCGGTGGTCCGGACCTTGCATAACTTTAGATCTATGTCGTCATTACTTCTCATTGATTATATAATCTTCCATCCATCATGTCCCCCTCGTACCCATCTCTGCCCGTGGTGCAAATCCCACATATCATTCGATTTCCCAGCCATAACTTTTAACCACCGTCATCAAAGTAAGTGAAGTATCTAGTAGCCCTCATACTACTTGCTAGCAATAAATAAGTTGTCGTCATATGCTCTGCCAACCAAGGAAACAGTGCCTTTCATAGAATATCCCACCTCCTCCGACGGACTTCCTAGGAGCTATCCCCCGAGATGTTTTGGAACACTTATTTGATAGACCATGTAGGTATTTCCAAAGCAAGAAAAACTTGGTCTATTTCCGCACAGCCATCGATCTTTCCTACAGTACTTCGTAATATTGCCTACGTTTCTGTTAGGAAACTATTCACAATTTCACTGTGTTTCAAAGACGAACTAGATACATCCTTACTCACTCATTGTCTTCACCTAATTACTTCCTTTTCCACATGTTTACATTCAGTACTCATCAAAACACAGTGTTGCCTTCGGTCGTCTGTTCATGACGTTCGCCAATGAGAAAAAGGGAGGGTTCAGGAAACAACACCCATATCTCCATGGAAACTTCGCACCCATACATCGCACACAACCCTTGACGGCTTGTACCTATACTGGTATCATTCCAAAGGAGCTTGCGGGTGGGGAGTATGTACGCAATGGGGGAAATCCAGTGACAAATGGAGACTTGGGTAGAGATGCACATTGGTTTGATGGCGATGGAATGCTCAGTGGTGTAGCATTTCGAAGAGGGAGGGATGGAGGAATTCATCCAAATTTCGTCAATCAATATATTCTTACTGATGCTTATCTCTCGAGCATCTCAACGCCATCTCTTCGTTCACCTATACTTCCAAGCATAGCAACACTTGTCAATCCTGCTTCACCTCTTCTCACCATTATCCTGCGAATATTTCGAACCATACTTCTTGTCATCCTCTCCAATCTTCCTGGATCTGCAAAGGCAATCAGAAAAATAAGTGTAGCAAATACCAGTGTTCTATATCATGATGGCAGAGCTTTGGCAACCTGTGAGAGCGGGCCACCGATGCGCATTTCGTTGCCAGGTCTAGAAACTGTCGGCTGGTACAATGGTGTTCAAGCAGAAGGAGAGCCAGTTACGGAGTTGGATCCTGGCGAAGTTTTTGGCGGAAGTGGACTCATCGGATTTATGAAAGAATGGACGACGGCACATCCTAGAATTGATCCTATCACAAACGAGCTTATACTTTTTCATTCTACATTTGTCGCACCTTTTGTACATTATTCTATTATACCCAGCACACAGCATAATTTTTCACCTAATAAATGCCCTCGACTCGTCAATACAGCCGTTCCTGGAGTGAAATCCGCAAAGATGATGCATGATTTTGGAGTGTCCCTTAGTCATACCATAATCATGGATCTTCCTCTTTCACTTGATCCTCTAAATCTTGCCCGCAACGACCCTGTGGTCTCTTATGATCCTGCTGGAAGATCCAGATTTGGCGTCTTCCCCAGATGGAAACCAGAAGACACTCGATGGTTTGAAACGAATGCCTGCTGCATCTTTCACACGGCCAACACCTGGGACGAAACAGTCTACAATACATTCACCAAAGAAGACGAGACGATATCAGTAAACATGCTAGCATGCCGATTGACAAGTGCTTCACTAGTCTTTAGCGCAGGTGATCTTGCAGCACCTATTCCAAAAGCCAACCCAATCACAAACCCAGCAGAAGAAGAACAGTGCCGATTGTATTACTATCGGTTTTCATTTACCCAAGGGGGAAATTTTATAAGCCACCAATTCGCTCTCTCGTCAATCCCGTTCGAATTTCCATCCTTACGAGATTCTGTGGCGATGAGGGAAGCTCAATACATTTATGGTTGCTCAGTTTCAGACAGCACATTTGGAGCTGCTCTAGGTCGTGCTGTGAAAATCGACTCACTTGTCAAAGTAGACGTCCTTGCTTTGATCTCGCGTGGAAAAGAGACCAATCAGATCCCCATCACAGGTTGTGTCGATAGACGAACAGTTGCGGAGGTTCTGGCCTCGAACGACCCATGTGACCCTATCAAGATCTTTAAACTCCCCGAAGGTTTCTATGCCCAAGAATCCAGGTTTGTACCGCGAGAAAACGGAATAACGGAAGATGATGGCTGGCTACTTTTTTATGTCTTTGATGAAGCTCAACTTGATGAATATGGTGTTGCAGGTTCTCAAGCAAAAAGTGAACTCTGGGTTATCGACGCAAGAGATATGAAAACTGTTGCTTGCAAAATCCAGCTTCCGCAGCGAGTTCCATATGGATTACACGGGGCTTGGTTCGGTGAGAAGGAGGTTGAGGATCAACGACCGGTGGAAACCATCCGACATCTTCCTCTACTAAAGGAGAAGACCGTCGGTGAGGGCATATGGATGCATTCATGGATGATGGTACGGAATTGGCTTTTGGAGAAACTTGGTTAATCATGATGAATCCCACAATGCATGACATTACATTGCAACATTGATCTCGGGTGTTCCATTTGGCACTGCGACTGGATATTTTTGTGCGATTCTTCATTAATGTTACGTCCTCCTGTAGTACACATCCTCTCTATACAACGATCATACGACAGCAGCAACACCAAAACCAAAGCAATTCATTCGACCAAATCCAGACTCATCCATACTCAAGATGAAACATGAAGACCCACCAGATCTCCTTTATGTTTACATAATGGAGATGAAATGCCCATGCTGCTTTAACGTACGAGTACGGGTTCGAAGCCTGCATTAGGTAGGTGATTATAAAGCAGCAATACAACTTTATGGGAGTAAAGTAAAAGGGGAGGAGATGACCGGGGAAGATGTTTCATTGTAAATTTGTATGAGATTTTGAGATGTAAATTGATTATTTGGTAATATGGTTCTATGCGCTCACATCACATCGGCATAGTCGGAATGGTCCCTTTCTGAATGATGAAATGAATGTGTTACGTTTCTTTTAGATTTCATAGCAAGGTACTTGAAATTGGAGTCAGCAACGCTTTTTCTGTGAATCTCGGACTTGATGGTTATATCGTCACGGTAGGTCTGAGGAGGTATTTAGAGACGGCTCTAGTTATGTAGTTAAGTATAAGTGATAACATCTTAATATGAATTTAACTCCTTATATGACATGAACCTAGCCTGTTTTGGTTAGATAACAGTAAGTAACCAGTAGTTATGGTTGATAAATCGCAATTTCGACAGCCCGGCCCGTTGATTAATTTACGGAACTAGATGAAGTACCGAGCAGGCATTCTTACAAAGCAACAGGGCAACAGGGCAACACTAGCCTTAACGACCGCCGAAGCTTTTCTCTGTTTCATCTGAAAATGTAGCTTCCTACCAATTTCCCCCCCAGCTACCAAACCCCTAATCTAGATCACTGCTTCATTCAACGTGGTTTCGCCTTATGCGCCCTTGAAGTCAATTATATTGCGCGCCCAATCCGGAAGATTTACCTTACCCGCTCGTACGGTGGTGCAATGGTCTCAGTAGATCATATCGGTCATGTAAAAGGCGTGGCGGCAATTGGCTTCGAATGGAAATATATATAAAATGTTATCCCACTGTTGAAAGATTCTTCCTTTCCTCACCCACATTCCTTTCTATTTTCGGTCTTTTTTTCCTGGAGAATATAAGTTCTTCAACGTCAGTCTTTACACTTGAAAATATTCGCAATTATGCGTTCCACACTCTTTTACTCGGTGCTTGCCAGCGGCATCACTTCAGCTCTTGGAGATGCAAGCATCTCTACTTTTCCCAACTCTTTGAATTTGGCAGCTAGCTTTGATCCTATCAAGTCTGCCTACTGGACTGGTCTCCCTCATCATCGCCGAACCCCTTTCTCGATTTCCCCGGATGGAAACTCTGCCTACCTTGCCTATCTCGATGATACCTATGCCACCGTGCACGTTCAACAAGTTTCCTTGACCGATTTCACCGCGATCGGTGATGCGATTTCTGTTACGGGATACGAAGCTGCTGGATTGGTAGCTCATAATGATGGATTTGCTTTGATGGCAACGGTAAATGCTACGGGGACTAGCGATCTTCCTACAGATGGCTCCCCTATTGTTTCCTTAATCAGATATACGAATGGAAAGAAGACATGGGAGACGGCTTTGAACGGTCCGGGTGTTCATGCTTCGGATATGTTGACCTCGACTCCCGACGCTAATGGTGATTTGGTTTATTCTGCTACTGCTGGTCTTTACGCTGGATATTTCGTTGTTGAAGGTATGAATTTCACTCTTTCTCTCTCTCATCAAGTATAATCCTCACAATTATTCACAGCTTATACCACTGATTATGCTGGTCATTTCGGTGATTCCATTCAATACGTCAACGATAATGGAGAATTACAAGTGATCGACGGCGCCAGCAGCGATTTTGGTTGCTCTCACAACACAGGTATTGGCCTCGAAGCTGCCGATGCCGCTCCATTCGCAAGTGTCTGCGCAGAAGATCAAGGTGATATCTGGTTGAACACCGAAACTCAATATATGTCCGGTCAAAAAATCGCCAATGAAAACACAACCAACGGTGTCAGTGGTGAACCAATGGGTGGAATGTCCGGATCCTACTCTAACTTAGCATCCATTCCCGGTTCCGATGGATACATTTTCGCTTGGCAATCACGCGGTGCTCTCGACCTTACCCTCAACGCCTGGATGGAAGCACCATATACCCAATGCTCACCCAGATGGCTCAACCACAACGTCGCCATCTCCGTCATGACCGATAAAAAGACCCTCGCTGGTGCTCAAGCTTCTTCGACTGTCGGTGCAGCAGAAGGTGATTCCCAAGTAACCTGGATCACATATTCCTCCACCGAAGACCACCAAAACGTTCACATCGCAGCCGTCAACTCCCAATACTCAATCGTCACCTACGAAACCCTCACTTCCCCAGACTGTCAACCAGTTCCTATGGGTTGCTCAGGTACATACGCAGGAACCTCATTCCAAGTTATCGACAACACCGGCGCCAAAGTAGGATCTGCAGTCGTCTCAACTGAGGCCTTTGTTAGTGGTGATATCGTTACCGTTGGCACTGACAAAGTCTGCTGGCCCTACGTAGCTATGACCTGGGATTTGAGCACCCCTAAGGATAGCGGAACCCCCGTTTCCAAAATGTCATTCGCATGTGCTACTTTGAGCGGAAACACCACAGCTGCTTCTTCCGTTGCCAGCTCTAGCACCGCAGCTACCATTGCATCTGCTTCCCCCGCCGTCGTAGCCGCTGTTTCCCACGCTACTCTCCCCTCCTCTTCCGTAGCCCCTATCGAAACCCCTAGCTCGGTTCCAAGCTCTACCGTACCAGCTGCCACTTTCTCCACTCCAACTGCTTTCCCATCCACAACGTTGAAGACAAAGACAAAGTCAAAACATACCAAGACCAAGACCAAGACTTCTTCTACCAAGACCGAGAGAGGAGTTGCTACTCCTTCTGCTGCTAATCCTTGGGATGTTAGTGGTTTTTATGGTGATGCTGATGCTGGTGATGAGTGTGATTCTGAGGATTCTTATTAAGTTTTGTTCCTTGGATGTTGAGGAGGAGGGTACAGGAGAGCGGTTACTGGGTGAGGAAGCTAGGTGGTGAGTTAGATGCAGGTATAAAGTTTTGAGAGAAGGAGATAGAATGATTTGATCCGCTGCGGGAAATTTGTATTCGTGTGTATATATATATATTTGCTGGTTTTAGCATTAGTATTTATATAAATACTAAGTGTATATTTGGAAATTTTACTTGTATACTTGTTATATATATATAAATATTATACTGATAATCTTATTACTTCTTTTTTTCTCCTTCTCTTGAAAGAATAATATATATACTATATATGATATATTATATATTTTATAAGTTATATAAATTTTATATATATATAATTATTAAATGAAATATATAAGATTATATTATATAAAGAATAATTCTATAAAAAAAATTGTTTTTTAATTTTAAAAAAATAATAAAAAGCTTTGGTATTATTTTAAGATTAATTGATTCTTTATTATATAACTCTTATAACTTTTTTTATTCTTTAAAGAATAATTTGTTAGTTGATTATTATTGAAATATTAATAAATCGAAATAATTTATATAAAAAAATACTTTAAATCTTTTGATTTATTTTAAAAGAACAAATTTTCAAATATTATATAAAAGTTTTTTTTTAAAAATTCTAATATCAAATAAATAATTTATAATCTAATTAAAATTAAAATTGATTTAAAGACTTGAAAATATTTTAAAAAAATTTGAAATTTTTAAATTTATTAATTGGTAATAAATTGAAAAGATTTTTATTTATTTTATATATAAATTTTATAAGAAAGATTTTTAAAACTTCAAAAGTTTTTATTCTATAATAATATCATTATCAATAAAATAAAAGACTTTTTTTTAAACTAAAATCTTTTTTTAAAATAATAATTATTATTACTTTTTAATAGACCAGAAAAAATAAATTATATTATTCAAAGCTTCTAAAAATGATTATTTATAATATAATATTTGTAAGAGTCGTATAGCAAAGAATCGGTTATATTCGAATAATAGATAGAAAGGTTCAAAACTTTTCATTACTTCTCTAATTCTATTCAAGAACCCCTTAATATAAATGAAAACTCTTCAAATTAGTATAGAGATCGGCCCTCTTTCGGCTAGCCGACTCTTTGCTTTCGGAGATCGTAACAGAGCCTCCCTTTTCAAAGTTTTCGTCCTCGAAAGCTAATAGGGTTGGAGGATAGGATAGCCCTTGTGTAACCTTCGATTCCTCAAATATATAAGCTCCTTATAAATTATACGATTCCTGAATACCTGATTACTTTATAGAACTTCGTAAACTATTCGATTCTCGAATATAGGATTCCTTCATAGAATCTTTGTAAACTATTCGATTCTTGAATATATAAATCTTTTTTAAAGCTTTCGAATACCCTTTGTCTCTTCATTAGTCTTATTAACTCCTACAATAATAATATTCTTGTTAGTATCACTCTGGTGATACTCTGCTACTAGTAGAAGGTATCATGTGGTTTAGTATGTAATTCTTACTTTTCATTATTATCTATGAGAAGAGGGTCCTATTTATAATAGAAGATGTAGGCGCTAGTACTCGCTAGTGGATACGGCTCCCCTTTCCAGTACGGTAATCACATGATGTACCGACAATTCTATAATATCTAATCTCTATTTTATGAAGTTCAGTGTAACGATACTGTACTGGAGGCAGCGGCTGCCTGAGGTTTCGTTGGTTGGTAGTTGTAGGTTAAGGCTTTATCAATAAGGTTCATTTGGAAGTGAAATCGTTATTAGATCAAGTAGAATATAGGTAAACTAATTGATAATTAAGTTAAACATAAAGCTCCTAAATTATAAGATTATTCTGATTATATACTAATGAATGTAAGGGAGCTTTGAGGAGCCCTAAAGCTCCTAAGGCTCCTTATTACATAATCTACTATTAGCCCTAGGATATTAATTCTGGGATAATTCCAATCTTAAGATAATAATCCTGGGATAATAATTCTGGGATAATTATTCTGGGACGAATATTATCCTGGGATAATCTTTCTAAGACGAATTATATCCTAGAATATTTATTTTAGGATTCAATAGTTATCTAACCTATTTTTCCTAGGATATTATTTGTCCTAGAACAATATTTATCCTAAGATTCCTTATCGATAAGGATTCTCCTAAAGAGAATAATTCAAACACCAGTAACTAGTTTTTATTTTATAAAAATGAATGTGATTCGTGACATTATCCCCTTCTTGATCAAACATTGTCCTCGATCACTTATAACTAATGAGTATCCTACTTTATTTCATCATCATATCCTTTAACCTTTTTTCCATTATAAACGATTCCGATTCCTTATATAGTTTAACTTGAAGAAAGAAAAAGGAACATATCTGTTTAGCTACAATTATTGATTCTATTAATATCAAGATGATTCCTTGTTCTCATTATCGACAAGAAAATCATTGTTGTGTCAAAGATCTCTCCGATAAGCATCATTTATATTGTTCGGAATATATGCGAAATTCTGTTTCCTGTGATGCTGAGTTCTGTTTGGAAGATGATTGAGATCGTGAAATTCCTCGAAAGTATAATTGGGAAAGTCTCAATCGATAGATTGATAAATTGGATGTTGAAATTGCTGAATCTTCTGTTAAGATTGCTCATTTTGTTAAATAAAAGGTACAACTCAAAAAACAACACAATAAAATGTTACATTGTGATCTCAAGTATCTTGATGAACTCGATGCTTTAGAAGAAAAGGAAAAGCAAGAAAAGGAAAAAGAAAGAGAAATTGCTGTAACTTCAATGTTTATTACTTCTCCCGATTTTTTTGGTTAATTTGATCAATTTGGTCAATTTGGTTCTGAACTTCCTACAACTGGTTCCAGCTTTTTCGATCCCTCTTTTTTATATTCAATAGATTCGCCATCTATACAAACTGTATTGAATTCTTCTTCCTTTTAAACAAATCTGGATTCTGTTGATGAAAATCCTCAAATTTCTCAAGATACTTGAGGTCTTTCTTTAATTCCTATATATTCTCGAAATCCAGATAATTTTCCTATTTCATCAAATATTTGATTTTGTTTCTAATATATTTATAATCTAATATTTTCTCTATTTTGTATTTAGCGTTTTAATCAATAAATATAATTTTGGTTTCAGAAGCTTTGGATACTCCTGATAATACTAATTCGAGCAAGGATATATAAAATACTGGATGGATGTTTATATTCTTTGATAATACTAATTCATAATTCAAGGATCCTTTATTTTTCTTGATTTTGAATAATCTCAATTTCTTGTAATCCAGTTTCGCATTTGATTTCTTTATCTCGATGTTTTTTCGGAGTAGATAGACTTTATCCCCCTTCTTTAATATTAATTCCTAATTATATTTCTTGTTATAATAATAAGCGTTTCTTTCAGCAATAAACTTGAGTTCCGCTATTATTTTTTTGTGAACTTCCTTAAGTTTCTTTATCTGTATAATAGCAGATTGGTTCTTTATTTCTGGAATATTTGGTTCCTGATATACAATTAATTTATATCCAAAATTGATATAGTTCAGGGAGACTTGGGTAGTTTCTGAAACAGAGCTGTTATATACGAATTATACTAGGAGTAATAATCCTACCCAATTATTCTGTTGATAATTCATATAACAACGAAGATATACTTCGACAATTTGGTTTACTTGTTCGTTTCCTTTATTTATTTGTAAATAAAATATTGTAGATATTTTCCTTTTTATATCTAATAATACTATTAAGACAATCCAAAATTTTGATATAAAAAGTTTATCCCTATCGGACAATATCTCCTCTAGTAATCCATGTATTGTAATGATCTTTTTTAGAAATATAATTGTTAGGATTTCTGTAGTCAAGGTAGTCTTGCATAGTACTAATATTATATATTTGATCAATCGATTTATAATAACTAAGAGATAATTGTACTTTATTTCTATTATTGGATCCTTAGATTTAAATAACAACCCTATAAAATCCTATAATATTGATTTCTATAATATTGGTGATATTTCAATTATATATATTTATTTATAAGGGATATAGTGAGAAACCTTGTTCCTGATACAGGTATCATATTCGGTAACTACTTTTTTGATTATAATTCGGAGTCCCGGATTCCAATATTATCTCTTAATTCTTAAGTATATCCTTTATACTTCTTAATGATTATAAACTGGCAATACATATTGCTCTTCGATGAATTCAGTGGCAATGTTACTTGATAACCAAATTTTCCCTGTGACCTATATCAATTCATCTATAATTATTGGCAATTTAGATTATTTGATGTTTTCCTTATTCAATTATATATTTATAAGTTTGTTTTTCTAGACTTCCATTGATTTATTCTCTAAAACAACAATTTCTGTTAAGTTCAGAATGAGATCTTTATTAGAAAAAGATTTCAAAATCATTATCTTTTGATAGGTCTTATTATCCTTATACCCTAATAATCTATTTAATATATCTGCCTTTGTATTATCTTTGTTTTTGATATACTTAATTATCAAGTCGAAATCAACTAATTCTTCAGTTCATCGAGCCAATCTTTGATTATCCAAAACCTTAATTGTAATAAAGGTTTATAGATTTATATAATCAATATAAATAATTACCAGAAATTTAGCCCCTTGAAAATAGATTCTTTAATGTTTCAATAATTTGACTATAATTATAAGTTCCTTCTTATAGATATTATAATTTTGCTCTGTTTTATCTATTTTATTGAAATAATAAGCAATTAGGTGTAATTTCCCATTATCATTTCTTTAAAGATGAACTCCTGCTATACAGATATCAGAAGCATCTGTTTCAATAATACTTTCTCGATTGTTATAATAATTGTAGAATATAGGTTCCCTGATAAATCTATCCTTAATTTCCTAGAAAGCTTACTTCACCTTTTCGCTTTATACAAATCCTATATCCTTTTTTGTTATTTCTGTAAATGGTTCTATTATTTTGGAAAAGTCTTTAATAAATATCCGATAAAAGTTAATGAATCCTAATATAATCTGTATATCTTTAATGTTTCTAAATTGTTCCCAATTTTTTACTTTCTTGGTTTTTTCTGAATCAATACTCATCTGTCCTAATTCGATTATATATCCCAGAAAGATTACCTTTTTAACTCTAAATTCACATTTTGATAATTTAAATTATAAATCGATCTTCTTAAATATTTCAAATATCTTAAGGATATATTCCTTATATTCTTCTTTTTTTTAGGAGAAGATTAGGATGTTATTTAGATAACAGATTATGAATAAGCTAAACTCCTTGAGTATTTCGTTGTTTTGTTATTGATACATAGTTGATACATTTGTTAATCCAAATAGCATAACAATATATTCCTATAATCCAGAAGGTAATATAAAAGTGGTCTTTTATTTGTGTCCTTTCTTGATTTGTATAAGATTAAAGACATTTCTTTGATTTAGTTTAATATAGATCATTATCTTGCTCAATTTATCCCTTAGCTCCTAAACTTTGGGTATAGGGTATATATCCCTGATGATCCTATCGTTTATTTGATAGTAGTCTCTACAAGATCGATTATTCAGATCTTCTTTTTTAAATACTAATAATATATTAGATATATAAAAGAACTTGGATTTCCTAATCCATCCCTTCTTTTCAGTTTTAGATCAGTATTCCTCTTATATTCTTAAGATACTAAGATTATATAATCTCAATCTTTTAATTAGGGGTATAAATCCTTTTTTGAAATTGATCTTATGATCCCAAAACTTATATTCTAACAAGGCTCTCAAGTCCTATAGGTCTTCGAATAGCTTGGCGAATTTTCTGTACTGTACTGGAATCTTTTTTTCATCGGTCACACCGACCAATGAAGGATCCGTGGCTATTATAGCATAGTATCCGATCTCTCTGGAAATCTATTCCTTTGGATCATATAATCATTCGTTTTTGCATCTGCAACAATCGAATGTAAAAGTATCCTTTACCCAATCAATATTTGGATTATATTTTCTAATCTAGGGGATTCCCAAGATTACTATATATCTGCCTAATAATACTAAATTCAATTTAACTTGTTCAGTATACCTTCTTAATATAATCATTTTTAGAGTACTAATTTGTCTTCATACCTATTCGTCTACTTTAGCCTTCTTTTCCCCTAACAACATCAATTGATATAAATGTTCCTTAAACTCAATAAAGATTTTGTTTTCTTTTACAAAATTGGGATCTATAAATATTCCTATAGCTTCTGAATCGATCAAGACTTTAACTTCCTTTTTTCTGAGATTGATTTTTATGATTAATTATTTAATCCCAATTGTATTATTGAGTTCTAATGATAGTAATTTGGTGATCTGTTCTCTAATGAGGAGATTCAATTATTTATATTAATGTTTGCTTATACTCAATAATTTATAGGGTATAGCTACTGACAATTCTATTGGTCTTATCTGAAAGTCTCGGCAATAATCTTCGGCCTATTGATGTTCATAGTAATAATTAATCCTACGCCAAATCCTGCGATATTCAATTTGTAACAGGATTTCCCATATATCTCCGATTTCCAGATCATGATCGCTATACTCCTATTCTTCATTAATCTAAAAAGAGCCTAAGTCTACAACAAATCTCCTAATATTGTCTTCCCTTATATTCTCCTTGAATATTATTTGATAAAGATCGTTATAAATGATGATATATAAGATCAACAGGATTAAATGATTATGAGTCTGATATTTTTCTATAAAATCAGGTTTCCGTTCTTTGTGATAGTATCATATATATTTTCCATCAAGGTAATTGGTCAAATACTATAACTTGTCTTTTTGAGGCCTTAGATGGACTTCGTTGATTTATTAATTGTTTTCGGATCCTTTAATAGATCCTTCCTTTTCAAACAATTTGACTAACTTATAATTATCTGTAAGCTCGACTTCTGTAACGATACTGTACTGGAGGCAGCGGCTGCCTGAGGTTTCGTTGATTAGTAGTTATAGGTTAAGGCTTTATCAATTGGGTTTACTTAAAAGTGAAGTCGTTATTAGATCAAGTAGAATATAGATAAACTAATTGATAATTAAGTTGAATACAAAGCTCCTAAACTACAAAACTATTCTGATTATATACTAATGAATATAATTTGGATAGCTTTAGATAGACTAGATAGATCAGTCTATCCAAACTATCCAGTCTATCCATTATATGATCTACTATTAGCCTCAGAATACTAATCCTGGGATAATTCCAATCCTAAGATATTAATCCTGGGATAGATATTATCCTGGGACAATTTGTTTTGGAACAAATCTTATCCTAGAATAAATCCTATCCTGGGATGATTAATCCTAAGACATATCATATCTTAGAATACTTGTCCTAAAATCCAATAATTGTTTAACTTATTCTTTCTGGGACATTATTTGTTCTAGAACAATATTTGTCCTAGGATTCCTTATCAATAAGGATCCCCTGAAGGAAATGGCTCAAATACTAATAACTAGATTTATTTTATAAAAATGAATATGATTCATGACATTATCCTCTTCCTAATTAAGTGTCGTCCTCGATCGCTTATAACTAATACGAGATCTACAATATCCATCCCTCAAATTCCTTTCTTTCTTCCTGTAACATATTACCTCAACATACTCGAAAACGAACGAAGCAATTGGAATTTGGTAATCGAATCGAACGAATAGGAAGCGAAATGGTTGTTTGTACTCGATGTGAAAAGGCCAATTGTTGTTGTGTCACTTTGGAGTCGGGCTCTAATAATGGTAGATATACTGAATGTTGTTGTTAAGGAAAAACTTGCGATATAAAGTCGAGGAACAAAATGCCAACTTTTTCCGATTGATCCTCTATTGATTATCAAAGACAAAAGCTTTGTGAAAAGGAGGAAAAAGCTTTTGCAGTATTACAAAAGGCTATGGCCAAGGCTTTCGCAGTATCTCAAGAAGTTATGGTCAAGATTTCTCGTCTTCGTAAATAACAACGTTTACTAGATGAATAGGAGCAGAAATTGATAGCGGCTGGTTTAAATTCTCTGGATAAACTTGATGCTTTAAAGGAGAAGGAAAGATTCGAAAAGGAAAAAGAAAAAGAAATTGCTGCAATTTCAATGTCTGTTATTCCTCCCAATCTTTTTGATCAATTTGATCAATTTGATTCTGAACTTCCTATAATTGATTCCGACTCCTTCGATCCCTCTTTTTTGTATTCGATAGATTCGCCGTTTATATAAGCTATATTGAATTCTCTTTTCTTCTAGACAAATCCAGATTCTATTAGCGAAAATCCTTAAATTTCTCAAGATGCTTGAGGTCTTTCTCTAATTCTTATGTATTCTCAAAATCCAGATAATTTTCCTATTTCATCAGATACTTGACTTTGTTTCTAATATATTTGCAATCTAGTATTTTCTTCATTTTGTACTCAGCGTTTTGATTAATGGATATAATTTCGGTTTCAGGAGTTTTAGGTGCTCTTGATAATATTAGTTCGAGTAAGGATATATAGAATATTGGATAGATGTTTATACTTTTTGATAATGTCAATTTATAATTCAAGGATCCTTTAATTTTCTTGATTTTGAATGATCCTAATTTCTTATAATCCAGTTTTGTATTTGGTCTCTTTATCTCGATGTTTTTCTAGAATAAATAGACTTTATCCCCTTTCTTTAATGTTGGCTTTTGATTATGTTTTTTATTATAGTAATAAATGTTTCTTTCAGTAATGAACTTGAGTTCCATTGCTATTTCTTTGTGAACTTCCTTGAGTTTCTTTGTTTATATGATAACAGATTGATTCTCTATTTCTGGAATATCTGATTCCTGGTATATAACTAATTCATATCTAAAGTTGATATAATTCAGTAAGACTTAGGTAGTTTCCGAAGCAGAATTGTTATATATGAATTATACTAAGGGTAATAGTCCTATCCAATTATTTTGTTGATAATTCATATAACAACAGAGGTATGCTTTAATAATCTGGTTTACCTGTTTGTTCTCTTTATTTATTTGTGGATAGAATGCTATAGATATTTTCCTTTTTATATCTAATAATGTTATTAAAGCGATCCAGAATTTTGATGTAAAGAGTTTATCTCTATCGAACAATATCTCTTCTGGTAATCTATATATTGCAATAACTTCTTTTAGGAATATGGCTGTCAGGGTTTCTGTAGTTAAGGTGGTCTTATATGATACTAGTATCATATACTTGGTTAATCGATCTATAATGATTAGGAGGTAATTGTATTCTATTCTTGTAGTTGGATTCTTGGATTTAGGTAGTGGTCCTATGAAATCCTATGATATTAATTTCTATGGTGTAGGTGGTATTCCAGTTGTGTACATCTATCTATAAGGGGTATAGCGAGAGGCCTTGTTCCTGATACAGGTATCACATTCGGTGACCACTTTTTTGATCATGATTCGGAATCCTAGATTCCAATATTGTCTCTTAATTCTTAAGTATATTCTTCATATTCCCTGATGATTATAAACTGGCAATGCATATTGTTCTTCGATGAATTCAGTGGTAATGTTACTTGATAACCAAATTTTCCCTGTGATTCGTATCAATCCGTCTACAGTTATTGATAGCTCAGATCATTTGATATTTTCCTTATTCAATTATATATCTATAAGTTTGTTTTTCCAGACTTCCATTGGTTTATTCTTTAAAACAACAATTTCTGTTAGATTCGAAATAAGGTCTTTGTTAGGAAGAGATTTCAAAATCGCTGTTTTTTGATAGATCTTATCATCCTTATACCCTGATGACTTATTTAGTGTATTTGCCCTTATATTGTCTTTACCTTTTATATATTTGATTATCAAGTCGAAACCAGCTAATTCTTTAGTTTATCGAGCTAATCTTTGATTATCCAGAATCTTAGTTATAATAAAGATTCGTAGATTTATATGATCAATATAAATGATTATTGGGAATTTAGTCTTTTAGAGATAGATTCTCCAATATTTTAATGATTTGACTATAACTATAAATTCCTTCTTATAAATATTATAATTTTGTTTTGTTTTATTCATTTTGTTAGAATAATAAGCAATAAGGTGTAGTTTCCTATTATCATCTTTTTGAAGATGAACTCCTGTTATACAGGTATCAAAAGTGTTTGTTTCAATGATATTTTCTCGATTGTTATAATAATTGTAGAGTATAAGTTCTCTGGTAAATCTGTCTTTGATTTCCTAGAAAACTTGTTCTATCTTTTTGTTCTATATAAATCCTATATCTTTCTTTGTCATCTTTGTAAGTGATTCTATCATTTTTGAAAAGTCTTTGATGAATACCTAACAAAAGTTGACGAATCCTAATATAATCTGTATATCTTTGATGTTTCTAGGTTGTTCCTAATTTTTTATTTTCTTGGTTTTTTCTGGGTTAATATTTATCTGACCTAATTTGATTATATATTCTAGGAAGATTATCTTCTTAACTTCAAACTTACATTTTGATAACTTGAATTGTAAGTCGATTTTTTTGAATATTTCAAGTACTTTGAGAATATGTTCCTTATATTCTTCTTTCTTCTAAAAGAAGATCAGGATATCATCCAAATAACAGATTACAAATAAGCTAAACTCCTTAAGTATTTTGTTATTTTGTTATTGATATATAATTGGTGCATTTGTTAACCCAAATGGTATAATAATATATTCCTATAATCCGGAAGGTAATATGAAAGCAGTCTTCTATTTGTGTTCTTCCTTGATTCGTATAAGATTGAAGGCGTTTTTTTGATCTAGCTTAATATAGATCATTATCTTGCTCAGCTTATCCCTTAGCTCCTAAACTTTGAGTATAGGGTACATATCCCTAATAATCCTATTGTTCATTTAGTAGTAGTCTCTATAAGATCGATTATTCAGATCTCCTTTTTTGAATACTAATAATACATTAGATATACAAAGAGACTTGGATTTCCTAATCCATCCCTTTTTTTCAGTTTTAGATTGATATTCTTCCCATATTCTTAAAGTACTAGGGTTATATGATCTCAATCTCTCAATTGGGGATATAAATCCTTCTTTGAAATTGATCTCATGATCTTAAGGTTTATATTCTGATAGGGCTCTTAAGTCCTATAGGTCTTCGAACAGCTTGGCGAATTTTCTGTACTGTACTAGAATTTCTTTTATATCAGGCTCGCTGATTAGTAAAGGATCTGTAACTATTATAGCATAGTATCTGGTCTTCCCGAAAGTTTGTTCCTTTGGATCATATAGTTATTCATTCTTGCAATTACAACGATCAAATATAAGGGTATCCTTTACCCAATCAATATTTGGATTATACTTCCTAATCCAAAGGGTTCCCAAGATTATTATATATCTGCTTAATGATACTAAGTCCAATTTGACTTGTTCAGTATACCCTTTTGACATAATTATTTTTAGAGCATTAATTTGTCTCTATACCTATCCATCTATTTCAGCCTTCTTTCCTCCTAACAGTATCAATTAATATAGATATTCTTTAGACTTAATAGGGATTCTGTTTTCTTCTACAAAATTGGGATTTATAAATATCCTTATAGCTCCTAAATCAATTAAAGCTCTAACTTCCTATCTTTCGAGACTGATTCCTACAATTAATTGCCTAATCCTAATTGTACCATTGAGTTCTAGCGATAGTGATTCGGTGATCCGTTCTTCGATAAAGAGGTTCAATCATTTATATTGATATTCGCTTATACTCAATAATCTATAAGGTGTAGTTACCAACAGCTCTATTGATCCTGTCTGAAAGTCTCGGCAATAGTCCTCGGCCCAATGATGTTCATAATAATAATTAATCTTGCACCAGATCCTGTGATATTCAATTTGTAACAGGATTTCCTATACATCTCTAATTACTAGGTTATAATCATTATACTCCTATTCTTCACTAATCCGAGAAGATCCTAAATCTGCAACAAATCTCTTAGTGTTATCTTCCCTTATATTCTCTTTGAATATTATACAGTAAGGGTCGCTATAAATAATGATGTATAAGATTAATAAGGTTGGATGATTATAAATCTGGTGTTTTTCTATAAAATCAGGTTTCTGTTCTTTATGATAATGTTATATATATTTTCTATTGAGATAACTGATCAGATATTATAATTCGTTTTCTTGAGGTTTTAGGTAGATTTCGTTAATTTATAGATTATCTTCCGATCCTTCTTTTTCGAACAATTCAATTAACTTATAATTATTTATAAGCTCAACTTCCTTATTAGTATTTCCAATTGATTCTATTTCTATAGATAAGATTACTATATCCAACTCCCTAAGTTATTCTGGATATAATTGGGGTAACTCCTTTTTTAGCAATTTAATCTTGTAAAAGTTATCTTTTAATATATCTATTTTTTAGGGTCTCTATCTCTTGTTTCCAAATCTTACTTGTTTCTTACCTTTCACAATGAATAACTTCTTTTGATTACAGTCTCGAAATATATGCCTATTTTTTCTATAAGTGAAATATAGATTATTTTCTCTATATCTTTTCTTTTCTTTAATGCTAAGTCTGTTTGATTTATAATAACATTTAGCTTTATCCAATTTTATTAGATCATTAGTATCATAGTATCTATTCTGATATTAAGGTTTAAAAAATTTTCTGTTTTCCTGAATAGTTCCCTTTTTTTTTATTCGTCTTTTGTAAAAACGATTATCAATTAGAATAAAGGTTTCGATTAATTCAGAAAGGTTTGATGGTTTTAGAGCTCTTGTTAGCTCATCCTTGATAATATTCTTGAATTCTTTATAAAATTGGGATCTAAGGTAATCATTATTCTATATAATATACCCAATATATTATTAGAATTTAATAATATAGATTATAATCGACCCTATCTGTTTAAATTATTGTAATACTTTCTCAATTATATAATCGGGATCAACTTCCCCGAATACCTTATCGAAACCTTATCGAAATGATTTGTAAGTACCAAAAAGACAATGTATCTCAGATTTCATATTTTCATTAAGCTAACTATTGATAGTTTTGGTTATTAGATCATTGAAAAAAGGTTCGATTTAATTGAACACAATTCCTTGAAAGAACAAGATTAACTATAAGATCCTTTACATTAATATCAAGAAAAGATGTTTATTAAAGATATAATAAAGATCAGCTTATACAACAAAAACTTGATACTTATTATAGTCTCTATGAAATAAATTAAGGGTAGATATTTGGATTGTTTGTCTTGGCTTTATATTGACGGCAGCCTATCCTGAGGCTCCAATAGAAAAGAAGGAAACTGGTTCGATGAATTGCTGAATAAAGTTCATTGTAACTGATATAGCTTAACCAAAAATAATGCTCAAAATGTAACAGTATTATATTAGAGATAGTGGCTGCCTGAGATTTTGTTAGTTGATAATTGTAGGTTAAAACTTTATCAATTAGATTCATTTGGAAATGAAGTTATTATTAAATCAAATAGAATATAAGTAAACTAATTGATAACTAAGTTGAACATAAAGTTCCTAAACTACAAAACTATTCTGATTATATACTAATAAATATAATTTGGATAGCTTTGGATAAACTGGATAAACCAGTTTATCCAAACTATCCAATCTATCCATTATATGATTTATTATTAGCCCTAAAACATTAATTCTGGAACAATTCTAATCCTAAAATATTAATCCTGGGATAGATATTATTCTAGAACAATTTGTTTTGGGATAAATCTTATCCTAGAATAAATCCTATCTTGGAATGATTAATCCTAGAATATATCATATCCTAAAATATTTATCCTAGAATCCAATGATTACCTAGCCTATTCTTTTTAGAATATTATTTGTTCTAGGACAATATTTATCCTAGGATTCCTTATCGATAAGGACCCCCTAAAGGAAGCGGCTCAAACACTGGTAATTAGATTTATTTTATAAAAATGAATGTGATTCGTGACAACTTCCTTGTCAGCATTTCCAGATGATTCCACCTTTATAAATAGAATGATCATATTCAACTCCCTCAATTATTTTGGATATAATTGGGGTAATTCTTTTTCTAACAATTTAATTTTATAAAAGTTATCTTCTAATATATCTATTTCTCAGGGTCCCTATCTCTTATTTCCAAATCTTATTTGTTTTTTGTCTTTTGCAACGAATAATTTCTTTTGGTTACAGTCTCGAGATATATACTTACCTTTTCTATAAATGAAATATAGATTATTTTTTTTACATTTTTTCTTCTTTTTAATACTAAGCCTATTTAATTTATATCAATATTCGACTCTATCTAATTCTATTGGATCGCCAGTATCATAATATCTGCTCTGACATTGAGGTTTAGAAAACTTTCTATTTTCTTGAGTGATTCCCTTTTTCTTCATTTGTCTTTCATAGAAACGATTATCAATTAAAATAGATATTTTGATTAATTCAGAAAGGTTTGGTGGTTTTGGAGCTCTTGTTAGCTTATCCTTGATAATATCTTTGAGTCCCTTATAGAACTGGGATCTAAAATAATCATTATTTTATATAATATACCTAATATATTATTAGAATTTAGCAATATAGATTGTGACTGATCTTATCTGCTTAAATTGTTGTAATGCTTTTTCAACTATATGATCAGAATCAACTTCCCTGAAAGCTTTATCGAAACCTTATTGAAATAACTTGTAAATACCAAAAAGACAATATATCTCAGATTTCATATTTTTATTGAGCTGACCATTGATAGTTTTGGTTATTAAATCATTAACAAAGGGTTCGATCCAATTGAACACAATTCCTCAAAAGAACGAGATTAGCTATAAGATCCTTTACATTAATGTCAAGAAGAAATATCCATTAAAAATATAATAAAGATCAGCTTGTATAACAAAAGCTCGATATTTATTATAATCTCTATAAAATAGATTAAGGATGGATACTTGGATTGCTCGTCTTAACTCTATATTGATAATAATTTGTCCTAAGACTCTAATAAAGGAAAAGGAAACTGGTTTAGTGAATTACTGAATAAAGTCCATCGTAACTGATATAGCTTAACTGAAATAATATTCAAAATATAACGATATTATACTAAAGACAGCGGTTACTTAAGGTTTCGTTGATTGATAGTTGTAAATTAAGACTTTATCAATAAAATTCATTTGGAAGTAAAGTCGTTACTAGATCAAGTAGAATATAGGTAAATTAATTGATAATTAAGTTGAGTACAAAGCTCCTAAACTATAAGATTATTCTGATTATATATTAATGAATATAAGGGAGCTCTGAGGAGCCCTAAAACTCCAAAAAGCTCTTGGAGCTTTAGGAGCTTTCAAAACTCCTAAAGCTCTTTATCATATGATCTACCATTAGCCCTAAAATACTAATCCTGGGATAATTCCAATCCTAGGATAATAATCCTGGGATAATAATCCTAGGACAATTATCCTAGAACGAATATTATCCTGGGATAATCTTCCTAGGATGAATCATATCCTAAAATACTTGTTCTAGAACCTAATAATTGCCTAACATATTCTTCCTAGGATATTATTTGTCCTAAAACAATATTTGTCCTAGGATTCCTTATTGATAAGGATCCTCCTGAAGAGAGTGATTTAAACACCAATAACTAGTTTTTATTTTATAAAAATAAATGTGATTCGTGACATTCAGTATCTTTATAATTATAAATAATAATTATATTATAATATAAGAGTATCAAGAATTATAAACTCTTTTATATTTTTGTTTCTTTGATTCCTTCAAATCTTTAAAAACCCTTTGATTATTCAATATTTAATATATTTTCGATATATTTTAAATAAGATAACTTTTATAAACAATATAAATTTGATATATTTTCTTGTTTTTTCTTTCGAGTTTCAAATATAATAGATAGAATCTTTGAATGCGGTAGGTAAATACTTTGAATATAATGGATAAACATTTTGAATATAACAGGTAGATATTTTGAATATAATAAATAAACATTTTGATTGTGATTGTCGGAATATCGATGAGATTAGGGTTACGTACTACTTGTTACGAGGTTTGCCGTCTAGATCACGTGGAAGTGCTCTAGGCTCTCGAAGTAGGTTTATAACTAGGCATCAAGTAGGGACTTTAAAGTAATGATAATAAGATGATGCAATTCGTAACTAATAGTATGGTATACTAAATGATTAATCTTAAACACAAAGCTCTACATTTAATAAAATCCCATTCCTTATATAAATCTTTGTTTCTTGGTCGAATATCGATTTCGACGATCGATCCCATCGATTATCGACTTCGATCTTCGATATATTATATAATTTGATATTATATATGCCTGAAGCTTTCTTGTTTATATATTCTGATGGTATATACACCTACAATCCTCAGATGATTATAATCACATACTAATATAGTCAAATCATATCTTATTTGTATATGGCCTTAGCTTATACAAACAAGTCAGCTATTACCTTTGTAACACTACTGTACGTACACTAAATACTTGCATATACAATCGTACATACACTGCTACTTGTATTCACATACACTACCTCTATAAATAGGCATTCCCTCTTTGTACAAGAGGGAAGAAAACAGAATACAACATACCATTTACCCTTATACTATTGATTTAGTGTGCACACCTTTGAAGTCAACCCAACAGTGATATAGGAATTAACTTAATTTTAAAAAAAAGATATAAGGTTTAGTTCTATATACAATATAGCTCTACTACCATCGATATTATATATCCCCTACTGTGATACGAAAACCTGACACTTATTCTTCCTACACATCCTTCAATCAAACCATCAACTTCCAGCTTCTACCTTTCGTACTGTGAGAAAGTTGAAATTCTGAATCATCCTAATAGGAAGGTTTCTGTTACCTTGTTATATGATCTTTAATAATTAATTATAAAAAAAGATCTTCGTTTTTTTTTTTCAAATAAATAATTAACTTTTTTTATATTATTATTGAATTTATATTATCTTAATTTCAAAATCATTATAAAATCTATTTTATCCTTAAATAATCTATTATAATATAATCTAATCAGGTTTTTTCTTTTTTTCCTCTTTACAGTATATCATCAGGGTGTATATATCTCGACCTCTTACTTTTACAATACTTTCATATTATATTATCTATATTTGCTGAAATGAGTTTGAAATCATCGGTTGAAAATGAGTATTGAAGCTACCTAATTGTCACGAATCACATTCATTTTTATAAAATAAATCTAGTTACCAATGTTTGAGCCACTTTCTTCGAGGGGATCCTTATCGATAAGGAATCCTAGGACAAATATTGTTCTAGGACAAATAATGTTCCAGAAAGAATGGATTAGGTAATTATTGGATCCTAAAATAAATGTTTTAGGATATGATTCATTCTAAGACTAATATCCTAGAATAAGATTTATCTCAGGATAAGATTTGTCCTAAAACAATTGTTCTAGGATAATATCTGTCCCAGAATTATTATCTTAGGATTGGAATCGTTCCAGGATTAATGTCCTGAAACTAATGATGGATTATATAATGGATAGATTGGATAGACCAGTCTATCCTATCTATCCAATTAGATGGATAGACTGGATAGATCAGTTTATCTAAGTTATCCAAATTATATTCATTAGTATATAATCAGAATAGTTTTATAGTTTAAAAGCTTCATATTCAATTTAATTATTAATTAGTTTACCTATATTCTATTTAATCTAGTAATAACTTCATTTTTAAGTGAATCTAATTAATAAAGTTTTAATCTATAATTATCAATTAATAAAATCTTAGGCAATCATTATCTTTAATATAATATCGTTATACTTTGAGTATTAAGTTCAATTAAGCTATATCAGTTACAATGGACTTTATTCAACAATCCACCAAATCAATTTCCTTCTTCTCTATAGAAGCCTCAGGATAGGCTGTTGTTAATATAAAGTCAAGATAAACAATCCAAGTATCTATCCCTAACTTATTTTATAGAGATTATAATAAGTATCAAGTCTTTATTATATAAGCTGATCTTTATTATATCTTTAATAAACACCTCTTTTCAATATTAATGCAAAGGATCTTGTAGCTAATCTTGTTCTTTTGAGGAATTATGTTCAATTAAATCAAACCTTTCATCAATAATCTAATAATCAAAGTTATCAATGATCAGCTTAATGAAAACATGAAATCTGAGATACATTGTCTTTTTAGTACTTACAAGTTATTCCAATAAAGTTTCGATAAGGTCTTTAGGGAAGTTGATCCTGATCATATAATTGAAAGAGTATTATAACAATTTAAGCAGATAGGGTTAATTACAACTTATACTGCTAAATTCCAACAATATATTAAATATATTATATAAGATAATAATTATCTTAAATCCTAGTTCTACAAGGGACTCAAGGATATCATCAAAGATGAGCTAGCAAGAGCTCCAAAACCACCAAACCTTTCTAAATTAATCGAAATCTTTATTCTAATCGACAACTGTTTCTATAAAAGACAAATAAAGAAAAAGGGAACCATTCAGGAAAACAGAAAGTTTTCTAAACCTCAATATTAGAATAAACATTATAATACTAACGACCCAATAGAATTGGATGAAGCTAAACGTTGTTATAAATCAAATAGACTCAATACTGAAGAGAAGAAAAGATGTAGAAAGAATAGTCTATATTTCATCTATAGGAAAGATAGGCACATATCTTGAGACTATAATCAAAAAAAGCTATTTGTTGTGAAAGACAAGAAACAAATAAGATTTGGAAACAAGAGATAGGGACCCTAAGAAATGAATATATTAAAAGATAACTTTTACAAGATTGAATTGTTAGAAAAAGAGTTACCCTAATCATATCCGGAATAATTTAGAGAGTTAAATATGATCATTTTATTTATAAAGGTAGAATCAATTAGAAATGCTGATGAGGAAGTCGAACTTACAAATAACTATAAGTTAGTTGAATTATTCGAAAAGGAAAGATCTGAAGATAATCTATAAATCAATAAAATCTACTTAAAACCTCAAGAAAGCGAATTATGGTACCTGATCAGTTATCTTGATGGAAAATATATATAGTGTTATCATAAAGAATAGAAACCTGATTTTGTAGAAAAACATCAGATTCATAATCATCTAATCTTATTGATCCTATATATTGTTATTTATAGCGATCTTTATTGTATAATATTCAAGAAGAATATAAAGGGAGATAATATTAGGAGATTTGTTATGGATTTAGGCTCTCCTTGGATTAATAAAGAATAAGAGTATAATGATTATAACTTAATAATTGGAGATATATAGGAAATCCTGTTATAAGCTGAATATTGTAGGATCTGGTACAAGATTAATTATTATTATGAACACTATTGGGCTAAGGACTATTGCCAAGACTTTCAGATAAGATCAATAAAACTATCAATAACTATACCTTATAGATTATTGAGTATAAGCAAATATTAGTATAAATAATTAAACCTCTTTATTAAAGAATAGATCACCAAATCATTATTATTAGAACTCAATAATATAATTAGGATTGGACAATTAATTATAAGAATCAATCTTGGAAAATAGGAAGTTAAAGCTTTAATCGATTCAGGAGCTATAGGAATGTTTATGAATCCCAATTTTGTAGAAGAAAATGGAATCCTTATTGAACTTAAAGAATATCTATATTAATTGATATTATTGGGAGGAAAGAAGATTGGAATAAATAAATGGATACAAAGACAGATTAATGCTTTAAAAATAGTTATGTTAGGAGGGTATACAAAACAAATTAAATTGAACTTAGTATTATTGGGTAGATATTTAATAGTCTTAGAAACCCCCTGGATTAGAAAATATAATCCAAATATTGATTAGGTAAAGGATACCCTTATATTCGATCATTGTAGTTGTAAGAATAAATGATTATATAATCCAAAAGAATAGATTTCTGGGGAGATTAGATATTGTACTATAACAGTTATGGATCCTTCACTGATCGATGAGACTGATGCAAAAGAAATTCCAGTGCAGTACAAAAAATTCGCTAAGTTGTTTAAAGATCTATAGGATTTGAGAGCCCTGCCAAAATATAAGCCTTGGGATTATAAAATCAATTTCAAGAAAGGATTTATACCCTCAACTAAAAGATTAAGATTATATAACCCCAATACTTTAAGAATATAGAAAGAATACTGATCGAAAACTGAAAAGAAAGGATAGATTAGGAAATCCAAGTTCTCTTATATATCTAATATATTATTAATATTCAAAAAAGAAGATCTGAATAATTGATCTTATAAAGATTACCGTTGAATGAATAATAGGATTATTAGGAATATATATTCTATACCTAAAGTCCAGGAGTTAAGGGATAAGCTGAATAAGATAATGATCTATACTAAACTAGATCAAAAAAATATCTTCAATTTTATATGAATCAAGGAAGGACACAAATAAAAGATCACTTTCATATTACCTTCCAGATTATAAGAATATACTATTATATTATTTGGATTAATTAATATATCTACTATATATTAATAATAAAATAATAAAATACTCAAGGAGTTTAATTTATTTATAATCTGTTATTTGGATAATATCCTGATCTTCTCCTAAAAAGAAAAAGAATATAAGGAATATATTCTTAAGGTATTCAAAGTATTTAGGAAGATCGATTTATGATTCAAATTATCAAAATACAAGTTTGGAATCAAGAAGGTAATCTTCCTAAAATATATAATCGAACCAGATCAAATGAACATTAATTCAGAGAAAATCAAGAAAATAAAAAATTGGGAATAACCTAGAAATATCAAAGATATACAGATTATACTAGGATTCGCTAATTTTTATTGGGTATTCATAAAAGATTTTTTCAAAATAATAGAATTATTTATAGAGATAATAAAAAAAGATATAGGATTTATATAAAGCGAAAAAATAAAATAAATCTTCTAGGAAATCAAGGACAGATTTATTAGGGAACCTATACTCTACAATTATTATGATAATTGAGAAAGCATCATTAAAATAGATGCTTCCGATATCTATATAACAGGAGTTCATTTTCAAAAAGTGTCACGAATCACGTTCATTTTTATAAAATAAATCTAGTTACTGGTGTTTGAGCTGCTTCCTTTGGGGGGTCCTTATCGATAAGGAATCCTAGGACAAATATTGTTCTAGAACAAATAATGTCCTAGAAAGAATAGGCTAGACAACCATTGGATCCTAGGATGAGTGTTCTAGGATATGATTCGTCCTAGGACTAATCGTCCCAGGATAGGATTTATCCCAGGATAAGATTTGTCCCAGGACAAATTGTCCCAGGATAATATCTGTCCTAGGATTATTATCCTAGGATTGGAATTGTCCCAGGATTAGTGTTCTGGGGCTAATGGTAGATTACGTGATGGATAGACTGGATAGCTTGGATAGATTGGTCTATCCAGTCTATCCAAAGCTATCCAAATTATATTCATTAGTATATAATCAAAATAGTTTTATAGTTTAGGAGCTTCGTACTCAACTTAGTTATCAATTAGTTTATCTACATTCTATTTGATCTAGTAACGACTTTATTTCCAAGTGAATCCAATTGATAAAGCCTTAACCTACAATTACCAACCAACGAAACCTCAGGCAGCCGCTGCCACCAGAACAGTATCGTTACAAAAAGATGATAATAGGAAATTATACCTAATTGCTTATTATTCTAGCAAAATAGATAAAATAAAGCAAAATTACAATATCTATAAGAAGGAACTTATAGTTATAGTCAAATCATTGAAATATTAGAGAATCTATCTTCAAGAGGCTAAATTTCTAATAATCATTTATATTGATTATATGAATCTACGAATCTTTACTATAATTAAGGTTCTGGATAATTGAAGATTGATTTAATGAATTAAAGAATTAGTCAGTTTCGACTTGATAATCAAGTATATCAAAGATAAAGATAATATAAAGGTAGATATATTAAATAAGCTATTAGGATATGAGGATGATAAGACCTATCAAGAAATAGCGATTTTGAAATCTCTTTCTAATAGAGACCTTATTCCAAACCTAATAGAAATTGTTGTTTTAAAGAATAAATTAATAGAAGTCTGGAAAAACAAATTTACAGATATATAATTAAATAAGGAAAACATCAAATAATCTGAGCCATTAGTAACTGTAGATAGATTGATATAAGTCACAAGGAAAATTTGGCTATCAAATAGTATTGCCATTGAATTCATCGAAGAGCAATATACATTACTAGCTCATAATTATCAGAAAGTATAAAGAATATATTTAAGAATTAAGAGACAATACTGGAATCCGGGACTCCGAATTATGGTCAAAAAAGTGATTATCAAATATAATACCTATATCAGGAATAAGGCTTCTCGCCATACCCCTTATGAACAAATACACACAACTGAAATATCACCTATATTATGGAAATCGATATTATAGGATTTCATAGGATCGTTACCTAAATCCAAGGATCCAACAATAAGAATGGAATACGATTATTTCTTAGTCATTATAGATCAACTGATCAAGTATATATTACTAATATTATACAAGACTATCTTAACTATAAAAATCCTAATAATTATATTTCTAAAAGAAGTCATTATAATACATAGATTACCAGAAAAGATATTGTCCAATAGAGATAAACTCTTTACATCAAAATTCTGGATTGTTTTAATAGTATTATTAAATGTGAAAAGGAAAATATCTATAGCATTTCATCTACAAACAAATAAAGGAAACAAACAGATAAACCAGATTATCGAAGTATATCTTCATTGTTACATAAATTATTAATAGAATAATTAGATAGGATTATTACCCCTAATATAATTTGTATATAACAGCTTTATTTCGGAAACTATCCAAGTCTTATTGAATTATATTAATTTTGGATACGAATTAATTGTATATTAGAAACCAGGTATTCCAGAAATAAAGAATCAATCTGTTATTATATAAACAAAAAAACTTAAGGAAGTTCACAAAGAAATAGTAATGGAACTCAAATTTATTGTTGAAAGAAATGTTTATTATTATAATAAAAAGTATAATCAAAAGCCAACATTAAAGAAGGGGGATAAAGTCTATCTACTTCAAAAAAACATCGAAATAAAGAGATTAAATATAAAATTAGATTATAAGAAATTGGGATTATTCAAAATCAAGAAAGTTAAAGGATCCTTGAATTATAAATTGGCATTACCAAAAAGTATGAACATCTATTCAGTATTTTATATATCCTTATTCGAATTAGTATTATCAGGAGTACCTAAAGTTTCTAAAACCAAAATTATATTCATTAATTAAAATATTGAGTATAAGGTGAAGAAAATATTAGATTATAAATATATTAGAAACAAAATCAAATATTTGATGAAATAAAAAAATTATCTGGACTTCGAGAATATATAGGAATTAGAGAAAGATCTTAAGCATTTTAAGAAGTTTGAAGATTTTCATTGATAGAATCTGGATTTATCTAAAAGGAAGAAGAATTCAATATGATTTATATAGATAGCGAATTTATCAAATATAAAAAAAAGGAATCGAAGGAGTTGGAATCAATTATAGAAAGTTCAGAATCAAATTAATCAAATTGATTAAAAGGATTGGAAGGAATAATGGGTATTAAAGTTATAATAATTTCTTTTTCTTTTTCTTTTTCAAATCTTTCCTTTTCCTTTAGAACATCAAGTTCATCCAGAGAATTTAAACTAGTTGCTATCAATTTCTGCTCTTGTTCATCCAATAAACATTGTTGTTTATAAAAGTGAGAAATCTTGACTATAACTTTTTGTGATATCGCAAAAGCCTTTTCCTCCTTTTCATAAAGTTTTTGTCTTTGATGATCAATAGAGGATTAATCGGAAAGGGATAGCATTTTGTTCTTCGACCTTATATTATAAGTTTTTCTATAACAATAGTATTTAGCACATTTATTATTATTAGAGCCCGATTCTAAAGCAACACAACAACAATTGGCCTTTTCACATCGAGTACAAGCAACTATTTTGCTTCTTATTTATTCGATTCGATTACCAAGTTCCAATTGCTCTATTTGTTTTCGAGTATATTAAGGTAATATATTGCAAAAAGAAAGAAAGGAATGTAAAAGATGGATATTATAGATTTTATACTAGTTATAAGCGATCAAGAACAATATTTAGTTAGGAAGAGAATAATATCACGAATCACATTTATTTTTATAAAATAAATCTAGTTACCAATATTTAAGCCGTTTTCTTTAAAAGGATCTTTATCGATAAGGAATCTTAAGATAAATATTGTTCTAGGACAAATAATGTTCCAGAAAGAATAGATTAGATAACTATTAGATTTTAAAACAAATATTTTAGAATATAATTCATCCTAGGACTAATATCCCAGGATAAGATTTATCCTAGGATAAGATTTATCCTAAAACAATTATTCTAGGATAATATCTATCCCAAAATTATTATCCTAGGATTGGAATCGTTTCAAGATTAATGTTCTAAGACTAATGATGGATCATATAATGAATAAACTGGATAGACCAATCTATCCTATCTATCCAATTGGATGGATAGACTGAATAAACCAGTCTATCCAAGCTATCCAAATTATATTTATTAGTATATAATCAGAATAGTTTTATAGTTTAGAAACTTTATATTCAACTTAGTTATCAATTAGTTTATCTATATTCTACTTAATCTAATAATGACTTCACTTTCAAATAAATCCAATTAATAAAGCCTTAACCTACAACTACCAACCAACGAAACCTCAGGCAGCTGCTGCCTCCAGTACAGTATCGTTACACTAATCTTATCAGTCTATTGGATAGTATAGTGTGTGGAATGTAATAAATCTTTAATATTAAATATCCAATGAGATGAGTATAATTTATCCTATATATAAGGATACGATTCAGTTATTGTATTGAAATAAATCTATTTATATAAAATAATGAAAGATATCTATGATTTATAATGTAATTTGGTGCACCTATTCAAGCACGAATCAAAGTCCAAAGGCAAAAGGTTGAATGAACCCTCACTCATTTCCAATCTATCTCTATGAACATAATCTTACAAGTACTACACGCCAAATGCAAAAAACAAAAGGAAAACTACAAACAATGATTCTCTATCCCTGTCTTCTTATCCATTATTCCTCAACATCAAGCTTTCAAGTTTTCAAGCTCCCAACCTCCCAAACACACCTGAAGAAACGGCCACGTAGTACTCTGTGCATATACATATATTACACACATAAATATACACATATTATAAACATAAAACCACACACCCCTAAAACCCCGTTGAAAGAGACCAAACTGCCGGCTCTTTACAGCTCTGCAGCTCATGCAGTAAAACATGCATAGCAAAGCTGCAAAGATGAGATGGATAGGCAGGTGTCTTGAACGATTTGCTCGATAAGGTGGGGTAGAGTTGTATTGAACGTGGAGATTTGCTGAGCTATCTGCAGATCGCTCGAAACTACAGTACTCTTGCTGGACGGAGGATACTTGGTGGGGGGGGAGGGTCGATGTAACGGTAGGTAGTAGGTAGTACTCGGGTAGTTAGTATGGGATGGGAAAGCTATCTAGGGAGGTAGGTGTGGTTTTGTTTGTTGTGTATTTTTGAAGGGGGTTTTCTATTTGTCTACGAGGTAGGTAGATCTTCTCAATATATTTCATGACCTCGGGAATGGTTTTCTGACTTGACAAAAAAAGGAAACCAAAAAAACCTAACCATCACATGATCCTCACGTGTAAGGATATCCTTGATATGAAATAACTCCTTAACTCATAACTCCACCAAATCTGGAAGGAGAAACATCCGAAAGGCAAAGCGGAAAAGTTTCCGAGGAACCCCCAAACTATTCCTTTTCCGCCACCGAGACTTCCGCAATCTTAACTTTTCCATACTACTCGAGTATACATAATCTTGGTTATTGATCAATATTAACTTTCAGCTTTTCCCCCATTCCTTCTCCTCATTCTAGAAACTTTGAACATCGTATTTAGGTTTTTCGGTAGTTGTGTTTCTTTGTCTTGTTTCCCAGATCGCCATGATCTTGTTTCTTCTCTATTTTCCTTTAAGCCAGCGGAGATACGATGGAGATGTCATTGTCATTACGCAACGGGATATTTCCTTTGGCACGAATGTCTATATCCGTTGATTTGGGATGCATTCTGATATTCTGGTGCTATTTTTCCATTGAACCGTGAGTGTTGACTAACCATTTGAAGGGGATTAAAAATACTAGGAAAAAAGAGATGAGAATGGCTTCGTCTCCATACGTTGAAAGCCCCTCGTTTAATAAATATTGAGCTTTTGTGCTGTCATTGATTTCATTTGACGCGGTGAAGTTGGAAGTAAGCATCTCGGGGTATGTCTAACCATTTACAATCAGCTTTGGCTCCAGTCCGACGGTTCTTGCTAGGATATCTTGCATTTCTTTCATGGGTTTAATGTAAGCATGCATTGATGGAACGGATACCGTTACTCCTTGTGGGTGGAAGATGGAGCCTCCGTTCGCACTCGCCGTGGCCTAGAATTAAATTATAGAAGGTCGTGAATCCTCCCATACGAGTTGGGAAGGTTGGACTGCGGATTAGTATGTTTTTGAAATGTGAGTCAATCTATTCCTTCGGTGTGCAACTCCTGTGTTTTTCTTTCTTTTCCGTGATCCTGTGCTCGAATGGATACTTGATAATCCCAAGCGATGTAGAATGGTATAAGGCTTCCATGAATGACGCCTGTCCTCCTGTAGTGACACATCCAGGGGTTTTCATGCACCTACAATCCTACCTTGAGGTAGATGCATGAGACTAAAAGCACCCTATCAGCTCGGCGATGAAGCATCCCAGCTATCACTGTTGATCATAATACGGGAGTTGGTATATGAACCATGAGCTCTGAACTTGTCATCGATCTTTTGATATTCGAATCAGCTATAATGTGAAGATAAGTAATAATAATCTAATACCCAATTCGATGAATTCAAATAAAAATTGTTGAGGAGAAATTCCAAGCCGCAACATTTGCCTCTTACAAATTCCCCAGTTTCTCCTCATCAAATACCCACACAGACCCACACAGACCTTTCAACAAGCTTTTTGAGGCATGCGACGATGATTGGAAATCGGAAATCTTGAACTTTACGAAAACCCCCATCATAACGTATCAGGGAGTTCGGATAAAAAGTGGTCCAAAGAGGGGAGAGATCCATTTCCGAATCACGTTCGATACCCCTTTAAGCTTAGGTTCGGTCCTGATTGGAATTTTTGGTCGTCAGTCAGAACCATGGCTTTTGAAACAAATGAATAACCACCGACGACGGCATTTCCTAATCAAGGACCAACCAACTATCAACCTTCTTTCCCACATAAGGCATCAACGCTCTTTGGTCCTTATCCATCAGTGAATCATGGGCAATATTCTCTTGTGGCTGCCGTTGTGCTGCCCATCACAGGATATCAGTGCAGCCAAGTCAATAATAACAGTAGATGAGCTGATTGATACATGATGTATTGGCAAATTGTAGATTACACACATTCCCCTTTTGCCATCTCTCTTTGGAAAGGACAGATGTCACCACGGGTCCGGATATGCTCAATCCTCTTCGAAAGGGATTGTGAGAGGTAGGACTTGTAACGGGAATAGGACTCTATATAGGTAGTGCAAAACACGCACCTGTTCAACATCATGGACAACCCGGAGAGGAGACTAAAGCAACAATACTCGAGCAGAGACAACAACCTATTTCATTTCCCCACAATGATTTCTATCATAGGTACTCGTCCCAAACCGGGATTTTCGGCAGGGTTAATGTTGAGAGTTGATTGGAGTGAAGTTGTGGTGGGAGGGGGGAGATATGCAAAGTGAATGAAATATTTGGTGGATGACGGGGTCCAGGATCCAAAGTGATACTCCATGCGGCATGTCGATATGATAATCATTACGAAGTTCAGATGTTCTACTGGAGACCCGACAAAGACGAAAACATGGGGATTGACCAATGTTATCACCAGTTTAATCATTTGTACATACGCCGATTATTCAATCCAATTCTTTGTAAAATGACCGCGGTACGTCCAAGCTCCCCAGACTGTATGATCAAGCTTGCTTACCCCAGTCATCCCCCAAATTCAATACCATGCACTGTCCGATGCAGGATGTACATACTACCTACCTACATAGCTTGGGAATTCACTATATATTCGGGTGATCTTTCCCCTCTCATTCTTTGCATCAGAAATTCTACTTTTTTTCCCCTCGTCTTTTCATTTCTTTAATTGTGTGACTACTTTTCGTTACACCAAAAAAGCTTGACATTTCAAATTGAGCTTCTCTACCAACATATCAAAAACCTCAACTTGTCTACAGCATATATTGAATCAATAACACCAACGAATAAAGTCGTTATGGCTACCACCGCCACTGCAGATAATGGATACATTAAAGAGTACAACAGCGAGACTTCAGGTGCTAGTAATACTCACGACCATGCATTTATTAATGGCTCCGACATCAACCATTCCGCTGCCTCAAGAGGATATGATTATGGAGGAAATCCATTGGCACATATGAATACAGGAGAATCGGCTAGATTCCCAGCATTTGGTGGAGAGTTCCAACCTGGTCTTTACAAACCTACCACGGAAAGAAAGTTCGCCAACCCTGCGCCTTTGGGTCTCAGTGCTTTCGCTCTCACTACTTTCGTCCTATCTCTTGTCAATATCGGAACTGCCGGTGTGACAAAACCTGATATTGTCATCTCCCTTGCTTTTGGTTATGGTGGTCTTGTTCAATTGCTTGCGGGAATGTGGTATGTACCTACTGAATGATACCCTGTTTGAGGTTACATCATATCCAAAATACGAATGCTAATGATGATATAGGGAAATGGCTGTAGGAAACACTTTCGGTGCTACCGCTCTTTCATCATTCGGAGGATTCTGGATTTCACTCGCAATCGTTCTCACGCCTGGTGGATTTGATATTATTAGCGCGTACTCGGGGGCAGGATCGGGCCCCAACGATTTCAATAATGCTTTTGGTTTCTTCCTAATGGGTTGGTTTATCTTCACCACCATCCTCCTAGTTTGCACTTTACGTTCCACCGTCGCATTTTTCCTCCTCTTCTTCTTCTTGGACTTGGCATTCCTAATGCTTGGAGTCGGTCACTTGCGAGCTAGTCCTTCGGGAGTTGCACTATCTGGTGCGATCAAGGCGGGTGGATATTTTGGTTTGTTCGCCGCGTTTATGGCGTGGTATAATGCTCTGGCCGGTCTTGCAGATGATAGGTATGTTTTCATTCTTTTACCCATTTTCGAATATTCAAAGGAGATTCAAATCGCTAACATTTCTTTTTTTTTCTAGTAACTCTTTCTTCGTTATTCCAGTCGCTCATTTCCCTTGGTCGGTTAAGGGTCGCGAACGTCGTCATAAGACTGATCGAGAGACGGTTTAAAGCTTTGAGGAGTTTTGATTCTTTCTCTTACATACATTCATACATACGATTTAAACAATAAATAATAAATATTTCACGATATGTTTCGGTGATGGGAAAGGAGTCATGATCTTATTTTTATTTTTTGCATGATGGATTGGTTACTGGGTTATTGGTTTGGAGGGAGGCTCTTTGTTTATGGGGATCACCATTGTATGGATTGAATGGATATGATTGGATGGAATAGGGACGATAGCGCGGATGATCTGGATGTTAACGATTTCGATACCATTGTGGATGAGATAGTTGAGGGTGTATGTGTAAATGATGGGTTTGGAGGGAAAAAGGGAAATCAATACTTCGGAATTCATCCTTTTGGTTCTTGTTATATCTATCTATCTAGGTATTTATATATTCTTTATAATGTTGTGATGTTGTGATATTATAATATTATAATATAAAAGTGATATATAAATAAATAATATTGAATAAATAATAAATATAAAATAGAATGAAATGAAATTAAAAGATAAGTTTTTTTAGTTTATATTTTATTTACTATTTATTTTAAAAAAATTTAATTTTTAATTATTTTAATTATCTTCTTTTTCTTTTTTTTCCTTATAATTTCTTTTTTTTAAAATAAACATAAATTTTTAAACTTTTATAATTATATTAAAAAAAGTATAATAAAAATATATTATATATATTATTTTAAAATAGTTAAATATGTTTTATTTATATAATATGGCGACACACTGATATCGCAGATAACTGCAATGTATACAGTGTATACAATGCAGCAGGCGTTATTCATGTATTTACCTCTTTATTAAATAATGCTCTCTTTAATTATAGAATACGATAGCTTTTACAATTATGCCCATATATATATATTAATTTAAAATTCAAAATTTGAATTTTATTATAATTTTATTATTTTAGGGTTAAATATAAAAAAGAATATTAATATTATAAAGTTAAATATTTTAATATATATAACGTAGTTTAACACCGAGTGGGCCATATCACCGAGTGGGCCATTTCAAAATACACCAAAATTAGGCTTTCTCTAATATTTATATTTTAATAACTAAACATTATTTTTGAAAAGAAGAATAAGTCTATCCGAAAGTATCAACAAAAAAATCGAATCGAAAAGAAACCTCGAATTAATCGAAATATTTGAAAAAGGATTTATTACGATCGGGAGAGTATCATTAAGACAAATATCTTCAATACCTATATAATAGAAGTTCATCTATAAAAAACAATAATAAAAAACTATATCTAATCACTTATTATTTCAATAAAATAAATAAAATAAAACAAAATTATAATATCTATAAAAAAGAATTTATGATTATAATCAAATCATTGAAATATTAGAGAATCTATCTTCAAAGAACTAAATTCCTAGTAATCATTTATATTGATTATATAAATCTATAAATCTTTATTATTATTAAGATCTTGAATAATTAAAGATTGATTTAATGGATTAAGGAATTAGCTAGTTTCGATTTGATAATCAAATATATTAAAAGTAAAGATAATATAAAAGTAGATATATTGAGTAAACCACTAAATTACAAAGATGATAAGATCTATCATGAAACAACAATCTTAAAATCATTATCAAATAAAGATCTTGTTCCGAATTTAACAGAAATTGTTATTTTAGAAAATAAATCAGGAGAAGTCTGGAAAAATAAACTTACAAATATATAACAGAATAAGGAAGATATCAAATAATCCAAATTGTTAATAACTATCGATAATTTAATATAAATTGCAAAGAAAATATGATTATCAAATAGTATTACTCCTAAATTCATTAAAGAATAATATATATTATTAATTTGTAAATATCAAGGAGTATAAAGGATATATTTATAAATTAAAAGATAATATTAAAATTTGGGATTCTGAATTATAATTAATAAAGTAGTTATTGAATATAATACTTATATTAAAAATAAGGTTTCCTATTATATTTTCTTATAGATAAATATATATAACTAAAATATTATCAATATTATAGAAATCAATATTATAAGATTTCATAAATTTATTATCTAAGTTTAAAAATCTAATAATAAAAGTAGAATATAATTATCTCTTAATCATTTTGGATCGATTAATTAAGTATATAATATTAATATTATATAAAATTATTTTAATTATAGAAACCCTAATAATTATATTTTTAAAAAAGATTATTATAATATATAATTTATTAAAAAAGATATTATTAAATAAAGATAAATTCTTTATATTGAAATTCTGGATTGTTTTAATAATATTATTAGATATAAAAAGGAAAATATCTATAATATTTCATTTATAAACAAATAAAGGAAATGAATAAATAAATTAGATTATTGAAATATATCTTTATTATTATATAAATTATCAATAAAATAATTAAATAGAATTATTACTTTTAATATAATTTATATATAATAACTTTATTTTGGAAATTATACAAATCTCTTTGAATTATATCAACTTTGGATATAAATTAATTATATATTGAGAACTAGATATTCCAGAAATAAAGAATCAATTTGTTATAATATAAATAAAAAGACTTAAAGAAGTTTACAAGGAATTAGCAATTGAACTTAAGTTTGTTATTGAAAGAAATGTTTATTATTATAACAAAAAATGTAATCAAAAGTCAATATTAAAGAAGGGGGATAAAGTCTATCTACTTCGGAAAAATATCGAGATAAAGAAATCAAATACAAAACTAGATCACAAGAAACTAGGATTATTCAAAATTAAGAAAATTAAAGGATCTTTGAATTATGAATTGATATTATTAAAGAATATAAACATTTATTTAGTATTCTATATATCTTTGTTTGAATTAATATTATTAAGGGTATCTAAAACCTCTAAAATAGAAATCATATTTATAAATCAAAATATCAAATATAAAGTAAAAAATATATTAGATTGCAAATATATTAGAAATAAAATCAAATATTTGGTAAAATAGGAAAATTATCTAGACTTCGAGAATATATAGGAATTAGGAAAAGATCTCAAATACTTTAAGAAGTTTGAGGAGTTTCGTTAATAGAATCTGAATTTATCTAAAAGGAAGGAGAATTCAATATAATTTATATAAATAGAGAATCTATTGAATACAAAAAGGAAGGGTTGAAGGAGTTGGAATTAGATATAGGAAGGTCAGGATCAAATTGACCAAATTAACCAAAAGGGTTGGAAGGGGTAATAGGCATTAAATTGGCAATGATTTCTTTCTTTTTTTCTTGTTTTTCCTTTTCCTTTAGAGTATCGAATTTATCTAAGGAATTTAAGTTAATTGTTATTAGTTTCTACTTTTGTTTATTCAGAAGATATTATTATTTATAAAGACGAGAAATCTTGATTATAACTTTTTGTAATATTACAAAAACCTTTTTTTTCTTTTCATATAGTTTTTGTTATTGATGATCAATAGAGGATCAATCAAAAAGAGATAGCATTTTGTTCTTTAACTTCATATCACAAATCTTCCCTTAACAATAATATTCAGTACATCAATTATTGTTGAAATTCAACTTCAAAGCGATACAACGATAATCAATCTTTTCATAACGAATATAAACAACTATTTCGCTTCCTATTCGTTCGATTCGATTCCCAAATTCCAATTGTTTTGTTTGTTTTTTGGTATGCTGAAATAATATGATATAGAAATGAAAATAAAGAATATGAATATTAAACATTACAGAAATCAGATAATTATAAGTGATCGAGGACGACACTTAGTTAGAAAAGGGATAGTGTCACGAATCATATTTATTATAATATAATAAAAGCAAGTACAACAATTTGGGCTATTGTTTCCGAAAAGATCCTTATTAATAAAGAATCCTAAGACAAGTATCTTAGGATTCAATAAATCCTAGGATTATATTTATTCTAAAATTAATCAATTAGACAACTATAATAATTTAGAACAAATATCCTAAAATCTTATTTATCTTAAAATAGAAAATCTTAGGATAATATTAATCCTAGAATAATTATCTTAGAAAGTATATTATTCTAGAAAACAAATTATCCCAGAATTAATATCCTAAAACTATTAAAGGATCATATGATAAATAGATTGAATAACTTAATCTATTTAGTCTAAGGGATAGCCCAAATAGATCAGTCTATCCAGATTATCCAATAATACCCAAAAGTATATAATTAGGATAATTTCATAATTTAGAAGCTTCATATTCAATTTAGTTATCAATTAGTTTATTTATATTCTACTTGATCTAATAACGACTCCACTTCCAAATGAAAATCAGTGATAAAGTCTTAACCTACAACTACCAACCAGACAAACCTCAGGCAGCCGTTGCCTTCAGTATAGTATCGTTACACCTATTTAATGTTAAACTATATTATATATAATATATTTAAAATATTTTTAATAGTATTTATATTAATTAAATTTTAAAATTTAATTAATAAATATTTATAAATTAATTTATTTTTGAAGATAATGATAAGGTATTTATTTCATTTAAATATTATGTATTAATAATAATAAATTAATTAATTTATGATTATTAAATTAAATTAAATAATAAAAACAATAATTGATTATTATCAATAATAAAGTTTCAAATATTTTGTAGATGTAATATCTCATTAAAAAGAACTTTAAAAATTTTGAAATTTTTCAAAATTTGTTTATATTTATATAGTTTATTTTATAATTGTTATAACGATCTTTTATATAATATAAAAAGAGAGAGGTCTAGCCCTTTTTAATGATAATCTAAAAAATGAAAGATCTTTGTTTAAACTCTCATATAATAATAGATTATATAGGAACTAACTTACCCTTCAATATAGAGGGGTAAGGTTTAGTTCTGTATATAGTATAACCCTATTATCGTCGATATTATATATCCCCTACTGTGGTACGAAAACCTGACAATAATTAAAACTTTGATTAATGAAATTCATTTGTTATAAAGTTATTAATAATTAAAAATTAAAAATTATGATTTAAAATAATAATTTGAATTAGAAATAATCTGAATATTAAACATTAAATTTAAATTTCATAATTTATATTCAAGATAATTAATTTTAATTTAAAACTAATAATGAAAATATTTTTAAAAAGTATTTTAACTTTCTAAAATTTAAATATTATTTATAGCTATCTAAAAATTATTTTTAATTATTTTTAATTAACTTTATACTCACTTATCCATCAGTGATCCTTCTGAAAAGATCAAAATCAATATAAAAATACTTCTAAGGAGTACTTCGTGCTTTTTTAATACTCAATTATATTTTGCGCGGCAAGTCGATAGGTAAAAGATTTATGATTCGATTTCCAAATGTGTTACTAACTTTGCTGTTAACTAAGTCTTAGTTAAAGCTGAGTGAGTGATATTCTCTACAATTAAACAAGTAGAACAAAATTGTGAATGATACCCTCCTATTCTAGAAATTTCGATCTGGCTTTCTGGCCCTCCTCCTTCCTCTTGTCATCTCTTTTCTTTTCTGCAGAAGCTGTTTGAGATGCTCGCATCGTTATAGAAGAAGTCATCATTTTTAAACCTATCTGGATTTCAGGAATTTGATAAAGCATTTCTCCACCGGATCTTTCACGAACCCATATATTTAAATCCCTCTAGTGCGCCGAAACATATTCTCCACTATAACCGAACAATAATAGTTCCCGAGCCCTCATTCCCCAGGAAGTTAGTGGCCTAAATACAGTTTAGTGTGTTGAGATATTGACCATGGACCACTAGCGTTGATGTTAATGCTCTGGCATTAGGGGTGGTTTGGCATTTTGATCGTTCGTTCTAGTTCTTTAGGCAAATCAATACAAATATTACAAGGACAGTTATTGAAGCTTCACTTCCTCATACTCGCCACTACCGAAAATACTTCTACAGAAGACTTAGCAAATCTACCTATAAAGAAAAGTGAGATATAAGAACTGGAATAGACTGGAGGTCTGTACCGAGTTTAGATCTGTAATTCGTAGAGTAAAAAAATATAAATCGAAACTGAGATCTGTGTACTCAGACGGGGCACAAAAGGAGGCATAACCTACGTATCTTACAAGCGAACTCGCCTCATGAAAATTAGCCGTTTTCCTGAATTTTTCAATTCTATTAAATGGGTTTTAAACTAATTCATAAGGTTTCATGAAATTGAATATTATTAGTAGATAAACAAATCTTGAGTCCGTTATCTTGGAAACTTTAAATGAGAAAGCTTGCTGTCAAATTCAGCACTAAACTTCTCGCTAACAACGTTCCTCCTAAACTAACTATTAGCGACCGTTAAGGATCTGACAACCTCTTTGCAGATCTTTTGTCTAACGAATAGAAACAAAAGCTAATTGAGGGTCTAACCTACAAAGAACGATTTTAGTTATATTGGGAAGGGGCGCATACTTGTGCGTAATTAATCAGTTTTACATTAATCATAAAAGAAGGCTTGCTGTCAAGCCAGAATGACAATCTAGCTTTCTTAGCCGATTAATCAACATCAGAGTCGGAGACGCTGATTTGAATAATGGGAGGTGAGATTCCTTGTTGTAATTTGATTTTAAAGGTTCTCGGTAAAATTTCTAAGAATTTGTTGACCTGATTAATCGTAGGAACAACTTTTGTCCTTGTTTGAAAAGCCAGTGAGTGTAGTGGTACAATGAGAAAACAAGAAAACATTGGCGAATTGATGACAGCAGTGCCCATCCAGTCTTGTGATGAATACCCTCTCTTTGTGCCTCTCTCGCCCGCAATATCAGCGATACCACTATGCTCATAAAACCCAAATACCATTCTACGCTGAAAGTCCAAGGTAATAGAGCCTGATGTATTCATTACTAGTACTAGCAGCTAATCGAATACACCAAATGCCGTACACGAGTATGGTCTCTAATTAGTTAAAATTAGAATCGTGATGTTGTACTGTGGTTGTTTGAGTCATGTTCATCACCGTACCGCTCATTTATATAATTACTCGTACCGTATTATTCCTCGTTCATTAGTGCCAAATCCATGATCCTGCGTTTCTCTAATAATACGTAGCGTACCAAAACCCGACGTCCTAAATCAGCGCGATCACCGACAACGCAATACAGCCAGCTAGATACGTAGCCGTAGCATTAGTAGTAGTAATAAATTATATAATAGGTAAACCTCATGAGGAATAAAATCCCTTCCCATTCTAACAACTCATTCTACTTAGAATACCTCCATCTAACAGAATCTTCTACTACTCAACTTGAATGTTCTTCTTCTAGTCAACCAGTTGAACAAGAACCGTTCATCGTATCAAGAACATTTCCCTCCATATTAGAAAAGTTACTCAATAGACATGTCTGTTTCCAACGAACACAATCTCAAAACCAAACCGATCGTTCAAGATCACCCGAGAAACTCGCTTGCCGATGACGAGTGGTACCTATCATGGCGGTGCCACCTCTCAGAAAGCTCTAGCGATGAAGAGGACTTGTTTGACGACAAAGAGAGCGGCAGTAGCCCAGAAAGCGAGACTTCTGGTGGAGAGTGGGATGCCAGCTTGTCCGAATGCGAATGGGCCACAGCTTCCAATGCAGATGACTCCTGGCCTCAATTAGACGACGTGTGGCAGGCGCAAACTCCTTTCACATGGGGCGACACTGATGAAGCACAAATTGATTGGGACTATGAGAATCAGAAACTTCCGGAACGAGTGCGCGCAGAGGCGAAACCAGTGATCATGATTGACACACTCGAGAAGCTCGATGAATTCTTGCCCATCCTCTCCCAACTAAAGGATGGAGTTGAGCTTGGATTCGATTGTGAAGGTACCCCTTCAGAGGACGAAAATGGAGTTCATATTCCCGGTGGAGGTTTTGGTCGCGACGGGGACATATCATTTCTGTCGATGACCATAATCTCAATGAACCAAACGTATGTCTTCGATGTCTGGGAGCTTAAGAGAACGACATTTGAGCGTGAGAGTAATGGCGGTCTGTCTCTCAAGAAGGTTTTAGAGTCCCACGATAGAATCCAGCTCTGGTGGGACGTGCGTACTGATTGGGATACTTTGTTTCACAAGTTCGGGATTCAAATCGGAAAGGTTCGCGACGTACAGCTAATGGAGCTTCTATCTCGCCAAGGACAGAGGTCAAGAATTTGTGGCTTGATGAGAGCTATGAGAGAAGAAGGCGGCAAATTTATGAGTCCGGCAGAGCTAGATGATTGGCTGAGAGAAAAGAAGGAGGGTGGGGACTATTTCAGGACGCATGGCTGGCGACCATTGACAACTAGACCAATCAACGATACTGCAAGAAGCTATATTGCAGGCGATACGGAGTGCTTATATCAGTTGCAAAATCGATTGCAAGATAGATTGCGCCATTGGGCTTTTCGCATGCAAGGCAAAGCTGTCGGGGGTCTAATGGATGCTATTGGAAAGCAATCAACACTCCAAGCAACTACGGGAGACTTGATGGAGTTCATTGACCAGCAGTCGGCTATTCGGGCTCATGATGCAACATCGCCCGAGTTTGCTTTCATGTCTTCAGCAGATATGACTCTACCACCAGCAGCTTTTCGCGAAATCGACTTTTGGGCGGAAAATTACGATAGAATAGTGGAGAGGCGGGCTGAAGAGTTGGAAAGGGAAGGCATGCTCCGGAGAGGATAGTGTCTGGTGGCAGTCTCTTCAAGGCAGCGAAGGAACAGAAGAATATAGAATGATTGCAGAAATATGCTCTGATAGAAGAACGTAGATTGATTATCTGAGTGAATGCTTCATTTGCCAGGAGAGCGCCAGGCACATACTGAAAATAAGGAATAGATATGCAGGAAGCAGCCGACATAGATAGCGATTTTAATAAAACTAAGAAATGATAAATTAACCTAATTTGACTGTCCCTGAAATTTAAATATTGATGTCTATTCAGCCTTTGCCATCGTGAAGATGATAAGACTGAATGCTCACATATAGCCAAATGACCAATACTTTCTGGTTTGTTTTCCAGTTAGGTAGGATCCAAGATACAATTCATCGCGCAGAGCTGAAATTGGTAATCTCTTAAGACCTACCAGACTAGCAGGAGGCAGTGCTAACTACTGAGCTTTGCCAGAGTAGCTTTTCTTCGCAGACCTCCTGCCACGACGCACCCTATAACAAAATATCAAGGAAACGTCTTTGCTCTACATCTTCGTGGTAACTTTGTACGAAGATTCATAAAATAAATCTCCTTCTTTCTGTGATTCATAGAAATTGAAAATTGGCATGTCTGGAAGCTCAGGTTGCTTCGAGTCTGCCCATCGCAGCCAGAGAAAATTTCTGGTGCAAGTGAGCAAGAAACAGAGGTAAGACAAAGGCAGCGATCCCGAAAGACGTGCAGGCTTGATAGAACCCCAATCATCCATGCTAACAGTCTGGAATTCTTAAATCTTCTTATTCCAACAGCAGCACTTCGAGCCTTCCACTCTAGCAACATTAAAGCTGAAGACGAAACCGACAGCAGTACTAGTGTGGCCTTTATCTTCAACAAGGAAATCAAACCGGAGCCGCGTATAAGTCTATTCGCTCTGGCATGGATATTGACTGGGATACGGGACCATCGGGAGTTGCTTCCACAGATGCAGAAGCCGCATATTGTCCTAGTATTTCTGACATGGACGATGAACTCTGGAAGTGTGTGACACCTAGAGAAGTTGTTCCCACAGAATTTGGCGACTAGCTTCGACGGTTACACAGTGGCTCGAATATTTTCTATCACCTCACACCGGTCCCCTACCCAAAATAATAACCCCAAAGACTAGCCATTATTGTCTTGACTCAATCACCATAATGGATCAGTTTCTTCCTATAATCTCAAATATTTGAAGTATCGCTCCCGAACTTTAATCTAGCTGCAAGGTAAACTGAAAGGGATCATCGAGAAATGGAGCCATCACCTTCACGATGACTACTTGGGTCATTGAATACGACATATATCTTCGATGTTCAAATATTAGGAGATCAGGTGTTCAGTATCGTTGGTAGTAATAGCTTATCACTCAAGATAAGTCTTGAATCTAATCACATTGTACAAGCCTGGTGGTATTTGCAAAGTGATTTCGAGGCGCTCTCTCACCCCTTCCAATATCCGTCCGAGACTATATTTAGACTCCAGCTACTCGGAATTATGTCCGCCAAAGGCAGCAGATAAATTAAATAGCTTGGTAAGTTCTGTCCGCATTATCTGCACTGAAGCTCCCTTCTTCGTGGGGAGTGGGTACAGTCGCGAGTGGACCAGAATGCAGGAAAATGCGCGAGATTGCTTTGATTGGAACGGCTCCGAGTTGCTAGAGATACAACAGGTCAACCCTATGGCAAAACAAAATTGTCGCGGTGATACAAAAACCATGCGCAGCTTGTTTGACCATTTAACTATGCATCTCCCGAAAGCCACCAAAGAAACGAGGATAAGATCTCAGAAGCTATTCAAAAGGATGGCCGAGGAGGAATCATGGATCAAGGCTGACGCGATCTGGTCAAGAGAGGGCACGGATTATCATTCTTATTATATTGACCGAGAAGTTGTGAATCATCCAAGAACCCCATCACGGCCAATGTTTTAAGATGTTGCCAGCGGTTTATTCTTGGGGTCGAGAGGATGAGTTCATGAATAGTTAGAGTAACGCACTGAAAGAAGAAATGAGTGTTTGTAGTGGCAAATTTTGGGATCGGGTAGTTTGCTTGGTGGATAACAGCTGCTCGAAGAGATCTTGCTTCCAGATTTCACCAACTAATCTTCTTGATTGAGATGTTGTGATTCCTTAGTCGATTGAAGTTCATTGTAGCTAGGGCTAGATATAAAAATACTTCAGATCGAAGAATCAAGCATGGCATGCCGGAGTGCACATTTGTGACCCTCTAATATAACGGAATCACTATTTAAAGGAACTTGGATGTTTGATTTGCTAACATCTTCCACAAGGTGCAAATTACATTCACGGCCCATGAAACTTCATGAGGTCCATGCTTGTGTTTGGGTTCTTGTTTAAACGACTGCTTTGCTTTAAGCATGTAGGCTATTGGAAATTCTAGTACGTTCAATCAACCTGTTCAATCGATTGCCATACAATAGATTGACATACATTGAATGAGTACCGTGGGATACAGTTATCCAGAGCCCTTGAGCTCTCGTGGAATAAAAGTGGTGGAGGGAAGAGGGCGGGCACCTCAGGAAGCTCGATTTGAAAAATAAGAATTAAAAAGAGTATATAATATCAATTAGCCACATGTTTAGTAAAGACACACAAAATGCAAATAGAAAAGGGAAACGATCAACTAATTGTGTGGGAACTGAAGTTTGATGTTAAAATCAAAGGGAATCATCAGTACAACGTGCAGTCCGCGTCCTCTAAATCAAGCTAGCGCACCTCCTCGCGTAAAGTGGTTTCATTCAGAATCTCGCGTTCCAGCCTCTTCTAATATCCTTCATCAATAATCAATTCAACATCAACCAACCTTTTCTGTCCAAATCAATACATTAATTCGTCTAATCGTCCATAATATCAAATCCCCAGCTATATCAACCATTCTTCCACCAGATCAACAACCCCACGATGTATCTCAAGCGCAAACGTTCCGAATCTGAAATCTCCACCGCTTCATCACTCCTACCCAGTCCCCTCCATTCCAACAACGCCAATTCTATGAATATCGATTCCACATCAATAGCATCGCCAAATCTTTTTTCCTCTCGTACGAGGAAGCGTCACAGAGATAATCGACCAAATGAAGAGACCGTTCATCGTATGTCCGCTGATTCCAACAATCCAACGTTTGCGGGTCAAGCATTAATCAACTCTATAGAACATACTCTCTCTCTCCTGTATTCTGCTCAACAGCCTTCAAATATAGATACAAGCTGTATGTCACCTCCATCGCCATCCGCAATCTCTCCTCGTACAATAATACCTCACCCACCGAATAATCCTGCACACCAAGCTTCACTACACTCGTTCTGGCAATTACCATCAAACCGTCAAATTTCACCTGACAGCGATTCTTCTTATGCATCATCTACATCCGTCTCTCCAAAAACTATCACACATCATCTTTTCCTACCAACCAATTGCGAGGATTGTGATGAATCACTAGCGAATAGAGAAGGCGGTGACGAAATGGATGTAGATACTATAATGGATATTAATATGCATGGAACCGGAGAGACAAATCATGGATGTACTAGTTGTGGGAAGCAAGTTTGTCATTCTTGTGCTGTGAGTAATTTGGGGATGGAAAGAAAATGTTTAAGTTGTGCGGGAAGGGATAGAGACGGGAGGAGGTGGGTTGGAGGTTTGGGGTGGATGAATTAGGGTGTGGAAATTTAAGTTGGATATGAAGCGAATACCCTGTGTGCGTTTCTTTGGAGATATTTTATGGATTGTCGTTGTCTATTCTGTTATGACGTCTAAAGCTTGGCGTTAAAAAATTGTGGAAGCGGTTGATTTCCTATCAGGATATCTTAATGTACAAGTCCTGAATGTTGATGAGGTTTCCTATGAATGCTGTGGAGTAAGAAGTATTGGATAGTCCCTACTCTAGCCTCTGCTCTTTTGATATCTTTTACCAGTATCAAAGTAAACACTGATTCTCCCTTCAACAAATCAGCAAGTCCTTTAGTGATGACTCCAAGTCAAACACAGCCTTTGCATCCTTCCTTCATAATTACACTGTCAGAAACGAAGCAAAGCTGTGAGCCTTTTCCTCTAGTTTCTCATTTCTCTACACTTTTCCACATTCGTCTGTTATCTCCATTCATACACATGGTATCACAAAATACCCCTTACCATTCATATTACCCATACACCAGTTCCAGCTCCTTCCATTCCAACAAGTGTGCAATATTTAGTTATAGAAGAAGGAAAAGAAAGTTATCAAAAATCTGCAAATAGATGATAGACTACTTGAATTTTCAGTTCGCTTATTCCTTACCTTCCCTCAACAACGACTACCTCTACGCTTTTCCATCAAAAAAGAGAAGTCTCTCCGCTCAAGGCAGAAATTTAGAATACAATTGTTCTATCATTGTTCTATTCCACTCCATCCTCCAAATCTACATAAGCGTAAAGGGAGATTCAAAACAAGAACAATGTTAGAACAATGTTGAAACAACACCCATTCATTCTCGTGTATAAGAAAACCACGTAGTTTTCCCCATCTCCTTCTCTCCTCTCCTCTCCTCTCCATACCCTTTGCAACCTAACATACACACACAGAATCACAAAACCAAGTCACAATCCCAACAGCAATCCCAGCACTCAAACCCCAGCACTCAAACCCCAAACTCAAAATCCCCACAAAACTAATTTTCCACCAATCAAAATGTGTAAAAGCATAATTTTCGATTTCGACTGTTCCCACTACGAACGACGAGTCCGTCGTTGCTCTTATCAACGTCGCACCGGTTGTATTCCTGATAACTGTCCGCGCTACCACCGTGTAGATCGGGAAGCTAGGAGGAGATGCGCTAGGTGTGTGATGATGAGCAGCAGGAGGAGGTGTAGGGTTATGTGAGTTGGGTGAGGTAAGTGGTGATTTTGGTAGGTATTTTTGTAAGGCTGATTGCTTTGCTAATGCTTGGAGAGGATTGAGAGTTACTGGGTAGGTAATGTTTACTATTGCTTTTTTTTAATGATAAAAATATAATTAAATATTAATGAAATGAATTTGGATAATGAAACGATGATTTATTAGTTCCATTCTGCAATGAAATACAAAAAGTAAAAGTAAATTGTAACCTGAATATAATTATCTTTTTTTAAATCGTCATAATCTGACAAACATGAAGAAGTCGAGTGTAGTGTCCTCTCTATATCTAGGTACGTAAAGCAACATCCTCCTTTCATCTAACTCTCGACTATAGTTATCAAAACAACTAACAAACGAAGATTTCTTACTATGTAGATATATAACGACTCGAGCTTCTTTAACACAGTTAATTTTATAGATAAAAAAAGAAATAATCATTTATTAAATAAATAAATAAATACATACATATTATATCTTCAAGACTTTCTTCCTTTTGTTCTCTACTACCAGAGCCTCGGAACGAGCTGAGTGTCTCTCTTTATACATTTAGTATGTTTATATTATAATTATATTTTAATATTTCATTTTTAATATATATAATAAATGTAAAAATCTGAAATAAAATCTAAGTATCTCAACTCTATTTACTACTCATCTATATATATTTTCTATCCGTATACTAAACTACAAATTTTACATATTATGTTTTCCTCATTTACTTCCTTTCCCCCTTTCTTTAAATCTAATCAATTGTATTTTACAAATCATATTTTCTAAATCTTTAACTCTTCAATTATTTCCAAACTCAAGGTAAATAATAATTTTCTTAGGCGTTCCTCTATTTTAGACTATTATTTGATATTATCGTATAGTTTCAAAGTCATTTATCAAATTGATGTTAGTATTTTTTTTTTTACTTTTCCTCTCTCGTCTTATCATCTTCTTTTCATCCCTTCTCATCTTATCATTCTATTCCACTCCATCGCCTTCCAGCAAAGCCAGCCACTCACCAGACCAGATTCTCATCCACATATGTACCTACCACCTTCATTTTATATTCATCCCCTCCTTTTCATCCCTTCCTCTCCCCCCCCCCCACTCCCCACTCTCCACTCCCCATTACCCTACCTCCTCCCACACCTCCCCATCTACCCCCTCACCTCCCATCAACCCCCTACCTACCACCAATCCACCAATCCGCCAATCCACCAACCCACAAATCTACATACAATAAACCCCCCCAAAAAAATAGGACAACATAGAACATAATGAGCGGTGATACGATCCGATACAATACGATGATTGATAATGTGAGGATGAAATGGGAAAAGATAAGATGATATGAATGAAAGACGAACCAAAATGAGATGAAATAAATCAGTTTCTTCGGTGTGGAGGCAAGTAGATAGTGGATGAATGGATGGAATCTGTGCTTTATTATATGGAGAGAGTTGAACGAATACCTAGCGACTAGGTTTGCTTGATCATTGAGTTGTCATTGATTTTGACTCCCATAAGAAAGCTGTTCGAACCATTATCACTGGTGATCACAGATTCATGTGTCACAAAGTCTAATGTCACATCATCTTCACCACAAGCAAAACAATATACATTCACATCAGATAGCACAACATTATGATGATCAGGTAGGTATCTTATTATCCATTTTATTTTATACCCATCCATCCATCCAACTATGCATCCATGCTAACAATCCCCAATGCACTTCACTCCCTTCACTTCGCTCACCACATCCACCAATTCTTGGATGTCAAGTAATAATCCCCATAACTATTGGGGAAAGCACGCAAGCCATTCTTATTCTGATTTGATCTTGGGTATCTCCATCCAACCATGCCACCTATCCTACCAAACAAAACCACCTTGAAAATAAAGTTCCTCCACCAAATCCCCATCAATCAATCTCTATTAAGTAATCATGGAAGAATCTCCCATCCTTCCATCACCATAGATCCTCAACAATCTATCCACACCCACCCATTACTGAAGCATAACATCCTCCCGATAAGAAAGAATGCATGTCAGTAATGAATGCATTCAATATCCTCTCGTGCCCCAAGTTTTGATTGATTGTGACCCGATTTGATCTGAATTTAATGTGCAAGAAGGGTATGAAGAGAACTAAAAACTTCCTGCAGAAACAAAGAAAATATCCACACCCAGTAAATCAACTCCATTTCCTTCCTAATTTTTCCTTCTCTAGTCACATTATCTTCCTCTTCAATTACTATCAAAAGGTAGATTGCGCCCTGAAAAGAAACAAAGGAAAGAAGGAAAAGTTGATTGCTGAAGAGCGGTGTGTGTTGTAATTGTGTGTTGTAAATAAAAAAAACGCTAGAACGACAAGATGATTGTTTTGAAGAGAAATAAAAACCGACGATTCGCTAATGCCAGATATTTTTCAATGGAAAATTAGGTCGATGAAACGCGCCGATGCCGAACAGAGAAACAATGAATTCCGTAGAATTAGGCTTCTGATCGAATGCCATGAAGTAACCGATGAGTTCGGCACAATCAATACAAATTGTGGTACATGTGAGGGTGGTGTGGTATGATTTCCGAGATCAAGGCATAGATGATGCAAGGATGAGAATGATTCAAACAACTCCAAGGAGTTCTCGGTTACTGCATGACGATGTCTTGTTGATATGGCTGTTGCTGATATTGTTGTTGTTGACTATATTGCATCTGAGCTTGTGGAGTTGGTGTGATCGGACATCTAGGTGCTGAAGTCTGATAAGGTTTATTTTCGTTTCCATTCCCTTGACCAAAATATTCTCCTTCGGGGGTAATCGGCGGTGTGAGGTAACCATTGACAACATGCTGTCCGTATGCCTTCTGCGGTGTGCTGTACACATCGTGTTGTTGTATGGGCTTCTGGATAGCGGTTGGTTCAGCGGGGGGAGTTGGTGGAGTGACATGGCATTGGCTCATAGCTGCTTGTTGGAGAAGGAATCTTCGAAGCACTTCGGAGACTCTTGATAGCTGTGGAGCAGCATATTTTCTTGCGAGGACCGAGGATGGTTGGTTAAGTTGTCGAGAAAGACTTAGCATCAAATCCGAATCGACTTGTCCATAGGTATCCATCTCGGGGCATCCAAGGATATCTCTCGAAAGTGCCAAAGATGCACGGGCCATTGCTGAAGGTTTGACCGAGACAAATTCTTTGTGGTATAAAGCCATCTCACAGATGTACCATGACATGTGCTCGACGGTCATATCTTCATACTCAGGCCCTTCCAACAAGGCCAATTGAAGCCAGCTATCGACGGTAGGGTGGCCAATCATCCACTCCAAAGTGTTCAATACGTGCCATTCCATCTGTGTAAACATCTCCTCGTCGTATAACGAGCAGCACATTGACTTTAATTCTCGAATCATGGGAACTCGCTCCTTCTTGTCTCCATATTTGGCGGCAATGAGAAGTGCAGCACATCCAACCAATTGATAATGTCTCTTGTAGACAACACGACGCGAGCAGTATCTGTCGAGAAGGTTAACGGCGAGATGAAGTGTTTCTGGAAGAAGTTGAAAGGCAGAATGAGCTTCGATAAGGAAGTCGATGAGATAAGGTCGCATGAACCATTGAATCTCTTGTTGAATTTCTATCGAGGCAACGTCTGGCATAGTCGCATCCTATGGAGGTGTTAGCACGAGGTCACATGAAATCAGTGCAACGCAGAAAAATTGACCTCCATCGATGCCATGTGATCAATAATATCATCCATGTAAGCATCACAAGCTTGTCTAGATAATTCGTTGGCCATCGCTTCTTGCCTCCTTCGACCCATCATCTTGATATATTCTTGAGTATTTGGTCGAGGTTGCTGCTGTTGTGATTGTTGTTGGAAAGTATTATCCTCCACGAAGAACGTGTCACAAGGCTGACTATATGACATGTTGAAGGTGATTTGGAGTTGTGGTTATTGTGTGTTTGGTTATAGGGAAGGAATGGACGTCAAGTTCTCCTGGAGCTTCGACCTGACAGCGGCTTTCGATATAGGCACTGGACTGCTGTATTGTTGGTTGTAAAGGAATGTGCTGTATAGTTCGATAGAAAAATACTTTGGGATAAATTATTATTAGAGAGTGTGGGGTGGAACTATAATTCGAAAATGAACGTAAATGGCCAAAAAAAGATGGCAAAAATGCAAAAAGCTGAATCCTTCAAAGTTGATATTGATGAGGTGGCAGGTGAATATCACTTTATAAGATATCGGAGAAAAATCTGGTGAATTTTGGGATTAGCGAGATTCTCAGCCGGAATTGGAGTAGATAGGAGAAAATGGAGATGCTGCAATCATGTCGAGGTGGACAAGGGGAATGCTTTTTTGGTCATGCAAGAACATATGAAGGTGGGAGAGAGAGGGGGATTCGAGGCGTAAATTGGGGAGCAAATCAGGATTCGAGACTCACCAAGGTAGATCCCTCTCAGATGGAAGACAATGGGAGAATAATGCAGTAGAAATGTCCAAGATATTATTCTCCGGAGAAGTTAAGATAGGATGAACGAGTAAACGTCTCCGATCTTTGACTATCTTGATCTTTTGGTGTAATTGCGTGCCGAGTATCTGGTACAGGAGGAACGAAGAGCTTTTGTGGAAGAATGTTGTTCAAGGTGAGATGCGCGACCGTTGGCATGTAAAATGCTAACTAAGTAAGGGGAACCAAGAGTTATATGTCAGTCAATGCCCTTCAAGAAGAATTTTGCTTGTTTAATTGAATGAGTCTTGGGGTTGGGAGGTATTGCATAAAGATGGGGGGTCAGGATCAATGCTCACCTTGAACTGTCGAGTATCTTGGCTTTCAATTGTGGAGTCAAATCTTAAACTCCTTTCTTATAAAAGAGTTGATGAGATTGAGATTGACAACGGAAGGAGGTGCCACTTGAGAAGATTATTGAAAATTATGACTTCAACCAAACAATACAAAGAATAAAACAATTCGAGGTATTGGAGATTTGAAGAATTCGAGCGAGAAAAAATCCGAAACTTTTTGGCAGAAATAACACAATTTTTTTTGGTATTGAATTTGTTCTGAAGAGTGTCGAGATGAGGAAGGGTTAATGTTGAGAGTTGATTGGAGTGAAAGTTGTGGTGGGAGGGGGGGTGGTTGAGTAGGAGGGTGAATTTCGATGCTGAATTGAATGACTAGACGATGATGTCCTTTAATTCTATTCAGAAAAGAAGAATCTTCGTAATTGTCGAGACGAAGATTGAGGGGAGGTGAATGTGTATGTAGTAGTTTCTTTCTGTTTTCCTCGTAGAAAGAGACAGCTATGGACAGTCGAGGGAAAGTTTCAAGTATGAATCTTGTGGTGCATAGAAAGCTGCAGATGGAGCAATTTTCTACCAAAATTCTTGCCTGTTTTTTTTCAACTTTCTTCGAGCTTCAACATAACAAGGTGTCAATTATCCAATAACCTCTTTGATTCCCTTTAATTGATATATGAATGAGGGTCTTTCGGAGGAGAGGAAAAGAGAGAAGAAGTTTGGAGAGAAAAGAAGAAGAGGGGAGGTTGTGTAGTTCAATGAGTGAAAAGAATGGATCGAATGGATCGAATGGATCTCGAGAGAAGGTTGAGGGTAAGAAAGTACGCAGTAGTGGAAATGGAACTAAAAGAGGGTCTCTTCCTACACCATAATAGGAATGGTTTAGAGATTATTACTTTTTGACATGGGGGGATTGTATAAGTGGAGTAGGTGCTTTTGCAGGTATTGAGTAAGAAGTTTGTCTGTAGTGAGTCTGGCTGGTTGGTGTGTGTGGTCGGGCTTTTGCTTATTTATTTATCATTTGACGACTTTCCTTGTTTGGTTAATGGGGGGAATTATTGGTGCATCAAGAAAAGTATCCAAGTAGCTGGAAGTGAGCGAGAGAGGGGGATGGTGAGGAGAGTAGGAAGAGAAAGATATAGATATATGCCTAGGTAGATAGAGATGTGGACAGACAAGGAGACAGATAGATAGACAGCCAGCCAGACAGACAGACAGAGAAGCGGTGGCAGTAAAAAATCTCCACAAGCAGCGGGAATTATTATTATATACGATATATAATTCCTTCAGTAGGTATCTCACCTACAACATCAGATGAAAAATCCCTAATCGGCGTTGTGAATGTGGATGGAGATGGATGTGGATGTACGGAGCATTTTTAGATGGCAATGGTGTGTTTTTGGAGTGTTTTATTGAACGCGCTCTTCCCTGTTGGCTTGTATGATGTATGATGTATGATGTATGTAGCAAGTACCTACTATCTGGTGTCTTCATTACAATATGTACTTCAATAATAACAAGAATCCTTGATGGATTGGAATGGGAGAGACCAAGGCGGAAGTGAGCTTTTGTGAGTATTTTAATGGTGTGATTGGTTTCAATATCCAATAGGGATAAGAAAGATGCTTGCTCTATCATCAATTATTCCCAATAGAGGAAAGATTAGAATGCTTCTTCTTCTTTTGAGTGCAGGCATGGGAGGAGGGAAGTATTATTGTATTATTTATTATTTATTATTTATTGTATTACCGGTATTGTACCCGCATGCACAATTATTACCATTATTATTAGAGAGGGATGAATTTATAAGCCAGACCGAGAAGAGGAAGTCGACTAATAATAGGTAATAAATGACCTCGGAATTTCCTTTGATCATTTTGAAGTCACAGAAAAGTACGGGGTATACATAGCAAGATTTCAGAATGGCACGATTTTCGTATCAATTGATGGCTTTGCTCCGGTTAGAAAAGTTGCGTATTCATCATTTTCATTGGTCCTTGATCCTTCCGGTGCATATCTACTACCTCTCTTTTCTGATGTTGGTCCTGGTCCTGGTCCCCTTGAATCTTGATGTGTGATGCATCTTAGCCATGACATTACCCATCACACACGCCAAAACGCGTGAGAGACCCAAACCAACAGGAATAGCATTGACTGGCATAAGCTCATCGTCGGTTCATAATGATGTGGATCTCATGCATTTTAATATTACAGAGTATTATGATACCACAGAGTACCTCCTACCTGCTCCGTCCTCGAGTACTTTCCCGGCCATTGATCGACCCTCACCACAGAAATTCAGAGACTTTTGACTTGGTACCTACCTAGTACCTACCTACCTCCTGCAAAGCAAGCACATTTTACCTCAATAGTACTACGAGAACAAATCATCTCCACTCACATCTCCAAGTATCATCGTATCACACACACACATTCACACGCACCTCTTTCACTCACCCATCCCCATCCCAGAAATCATATCTGAACCCCGACAGCTAAAAAGCCAGACATCCTGGAAATCCATCGAATCTCTTATACTTTTATTGAAATCTAACCATTCAAATATCCTTGATTGACACGCCTGAGAATACCTGCATGCATGCATCAACCATGTCAACATGCAGGAAACGATACCCATCATTACCATCAAGCTTATTTAATTCATTCACACATCTCCTTCATAATTCATTGATTTGATATCATCAACTCGTTTATGTTTTTTATACGGGGTATATGTATGTCATGTTGGAACGACATAAAAACTTCACCAACGATATGCACCTCTTTCCCCTATTTCCTAATTGCCTGCAATGAAGGGCTGAAGATGCTGCTAATTGGTCAATTGACTTCATTACGAGAACAAGGCAAATGCATCACACCGGAGCGAATCAATCATCTCATACCAATAATCAATCCATGGAAAAGTAACACCGTGAACATGAGAATCAGATCTCGCCCAGACCTTTGATCATCTTGCATATTTTGTACCATCAGAGACACCCTCAACCGCGTTTCAAGAGAAGGATAAACAGGTAAAGATAGAATAAAGCCCAGCCTGTGAAGCTCGGATACAAATGTTTGAACTAACCCGTTTACACATATATTCCGGAGACACATACATAGGAGGTGCGGTAGATATCTCGTACGCGATACATTTCCTAGGCGGAAACCTTCCTCGTCTCCAGCTGATTTCAAGCCACCAGTTCGTTGGAGTCTCCGTTTGATTTGATTAGATGATTCCAATTCGTTGTGCCATGTTGGCGCAATCTCCAAACCGTTTGTATCGGGAATCACCATCGTCCATGGGTCTCGTACTTTTAACTTTCCATGATCGTTTTCGGACTTTCCAATTTTCAAATACGCCGCTGGAATACTTCGGTAGGATTGAAATGATCTGCGCCCAATTAATCAATCAACGACCTTCCCCAGACCAGACCTTGAGCTACCATTTTGATTTAGCAGCAGATCGATCCCCGTTATCCATGATTTGTCAGTCCCCTAATACCTAGTGTTTGGTACTGCATAGCACAAGCACCACCACTAATGGGCAAACGCCAACGAAAGAAATGATCACAACCACCGAGGAGATATAGCCACCATGGCATAGAAGTTTTCCGGTCCACTTAATCCTGAAACTATTCCTGCTTTCCAAACAAAGATATCAAAGCCTAGGTCTTCTTTCGGGACTGGTTTTTAGCAACCATAGGCTATTCATTCAAATGGTCCTGCCCGTACCAAATTGCGACTAGACTTGGGGTAAGTTTATGCACAAAATATCTGCACCAGATGATCATCAACTCAGTCAATTCACATCATCGGTAAATTGCCAGTTCAGAGCTCATCCAAAGTCAAGAGCTTCGAAATCAAACAGACCCGCATATGCAAACTCGCCAAGGTCTATCAAACTTCAACAGCCCCAAAGGTAAACCATTTGATACCAAAATGGACCAAACTTCCTAGACTTTCATCCTCATGACCGTTTATCCTCAACGGAAAACGCGGCGCGTTAATTTCTGGGCTTACATTTTATTGTTCTGGTGCGACATTTTGACTACTGGTATCTCTTTTTGGCTTCTGATTTTCCTTCACGCAAATGAATGGCAGGGAGAGGGAAGATGAGGGAGGATTCATAATGAGGAATTGATGGACCCGGCAATTCGGTACATAAAGATTGTGAATAGTCTAGGTGGAGTGAAATATGACATGCGCATCTCATCTCATCTCATCACATTCATAACTACAGTACTAGGTAAAGGTGCCAAATATCGTTACTCTAACCACTCTATCCACTTTAAGCTAGCTACTCTGTACTCCGTACAATACAGCCATACCAAACTTTCCTACAGCTAGTAACACCGATTTTTCCCGCGCTCACGCGATGCCGCGCCCGCTCCGCTCTACGAAAAAACGCGTCCAATGCTCCTGTGCTAAGTACTCTGTCCAACACGCGATGACGCTACGTTATCCTAGACCTAGACCTGGACCTGGACCTTGACCATGAACCAAACTTTCATACCCCATCCATCACAAGGAAGGACCTTCCATCCTTCGTCATATGGAGCCAATATTATACATCTTGATTCCTTTTTTTGCCACGCAAATGGTCAGTCACAGGCAGGTGAAATAATTCACACAAGATACTTGTACTGTACCTACCTAGCAACACAACTAACTAACTGGTAAACCAAAGGTCCCAGATATCCAAATTGATTGCTGAAAATCAAGAAAAACCATAGGAACTTACGAAAGCGGAAGATTTATATTTTTTTCAGGGTCCTGGCTGGGATTTTCATTTTGGATTTACTTTTATCCTATCTTATCCTATTCATTGATCAGTCAATCAATCAATCAGTATTGGCATCAATCAGCCAATTAGTCAGTCAACAAGTCACTCACTCACTCAATCACACCATGGAATAATAATTACTCCCCTCCCCAACCAACCAACCAACCGCTTCACATACCACACCACACACTCACTCTCACACACACATATTTCACACACACACACACTTCATAAAAAGTCAAGTTAATCAGGTCCGAGACTGGGACTCAAGTAAGACCTCCAATGTAATAATAATATCCGAATAATCCCCTCCGGGATCTTGCGCCGCTTGTTATGTTGTGTAGTACATATATATATATTATATATGTACAAGTACATCTCGGCGTCAAGCGGATCCCGGCACCTCGGTTGCACTTTTTTTTTATGCTTGGCTAGGTGGTAGGTATGAACTTTTGAAGCTTTCTCATGAACTACCTACTAGGTATATCATATTACTGTGCCGTAAGTACTAAGTACTAAGTACTAAGAACTAAGAACTAAGAACTAAGAACTCGGGAATACTTACTTACTTCCCCAAGGTCTAAGTTTCTCGTAGCGGTTGTTGAATTTTTTTTTGGGAAGTGTTTGATAATATGTATGTATGACATTACCTAGTCGATGGATGGATGTACAGGACATAACATGACATACATAGAGAAAGAAAGAAGAGATTTTACAAACTCTTTTCGCGAGGATCCGCTGATTTCGAAGATGTTGTTGAGTTGCCGCTTCGGTACTGTCGTTAGTTGCTTGGGACCTAGCTACAGTTGAATTGATGGAGTATATCCATTTATTGATTTATTGGTTTATTTCATTTGATTTCTCCCCATTATGGATTGATTGATTGATTGGTGGTTTTGTTTTGGTTTTGGGTTTGTGTGAGGATTTCTTGGGGGATTTTGATAGATGGTTTGATAGTTTGATAGTTTGATAATTTGATATATATGGTAGAGCATCCTGACCTAGTAATTCTACTGTTATGGTGTGAGTGTCGAAGAGTATATATCTCTGATTGGTTATCTGTTCATTAACAAGTTACTCTATAACTACATACAGTATTCATCATCATTGGTTCGTACTCAAACTCTATTCCCCACAATATACAGAAGAATTACAATCTTACCTCTAATCTAGTACTCTGTAGTAGTTTGTCAAAAATTATATCTTTAGCCTCATTTTTTATTATGTCATGTTGTACAGAACAGAGTATTTATTATATTATATCATAACTCTGTAATTAAGATAAAAATTAGATAAATACACCCACTACATAAGACCCAAAAAAAAACCTCGGACTAACCAATCCTTACCTACCTACATAGGTAGGTTGTTCTACCGACTTTCCGTCTCCATCCATCCAAATCCTTTCACTCCGTAGTCTCGGTCGTCGCCCTCCTCTGGAAATCTCTGATCGGATCTGATGGGACAGGATGGGATGGTGAAAAATTATGATTCCTTTTTGCGTGGTGCATGCATCTTGATTCTTAACTAGACAAGACTCTTTCTTGTTTTGCACGCGTTAAGTATGATAAGTAAGTTACTTGGATGGAGGAGATTGACTGACTGATTGGTTTTTATCGAAGATCACGCTCAAGATAATGACGGAGGTGATGATCAAGCGTCATATATATGGAGTTTATTACCATGATTCATTAGCAAATTGGGATCTGTGACACGAAACTTTGACCGTCGCGACTCCCAAATGAGAATTTTCGCGTTGCGTGTGTGTGTGCGGAGGACCCGATATCATATCTTCGCGGGAGAGCTAATTCATACTAAGTACCTGCTCTGCTATGTACAGAGTGTTGCGGATGGATGGGAATAGTTAGAGTTGGTTAGTTAACTGGCTAGATGTTAGAGTGTTTTAGTATTTTAGCATCTTATTATTTTCTTACTTTCTTATCGTAAGCCTGTGTGAATGATCTTTGAATACTCGAGCATCTATACATCTATATCTGTAAAATATTGCACGCTTCTTTTTCATTTTCTGTTCAAGGTTGGATTTGATGATATAATTATACTACCTACAGTATCTATCTATCACATAGCATAGCAAATATCAATAATCCAATAGAATACGCTACCAGTAACCCCTCATCAGTCAACCCTTATCTACGTACAGAGTACACACAAAGTACATAATCTCGATCCTCACATTGATAATATTCCTCACTCACCGTCTAAACATTCGTCCTCGCTTATGTATGGGGTAATTCTGCTTGTACATGTATGAATGTGATGATGATGCGTATGTACTATGTATGTATGTATGTACGGAGTCCCTATGTATGTATGTATATGCAGCAGAAAATTTCTTCCTTCCACCTGAAGGTCTGAAGGAGGTTGCCGGTGGGGGAGAGAGGATTATCATTTATTTGAGATGGTTTGATTTGTGGAGTGGAAAAGATCTTAGTTTGTTAAGTCTTATGATGTCGATGAGTGAGGATTTATATTTATCCACGGCTTGCTTCACCACTTTATATTGCTAAGCCTGATATGTTTAAGAGATATACTGTATAGCCAGAGAGACGCTTGTTTAACACGTGAGTTTTCATGCTTTCCCTGGCTTTAAAACTTAAACTTACTCGTGCCAGCTTACCAAGGTAGGTAGGTTTGAACTCGAGGTAGAGGTATGTACCTAGGAAGCAATAACTTCCAACTTCCAACCCCGCATTTTGTGCTCGCTTGCATAGGAGGTCTAGCATAAAAACCTCTGCACTAAAAAGATAGGGTAGCTAATGAAAATAAAGTTATGCTATTTATGTTTATGTACCCGTGTATAGCATATGTTTATGCACTAATCTTAATCCTACTTCTAATCCTCGAAACAATATCATTGTCTTCAAAACTCAAGAACTGATAACTTGATAACAAGAATAATCTACACCGAGTATCGAAGTTTTCAGACGGGATTTATGTTCCATATGTATGTACGCATGCAACAGGTATGTACGCAGCAAGTATGTCTTAATCCTCACCTCACAACACAAGCCTCTATCCATCATATCATATCACATCACATCATATCACCAAAAGATTCATCCAGCCTTCTAGATCTCCGCCCCAAATCATAAAAATAATCTCACCTCCGAAAAAATAAGCAAGAATCAGAAACCGCGGCACGACCCTCACAGTAAATTTCTGAACACTACCGGATACATAAATTTTGGTAGCGGAGTAAGGGAGAATGAGGAGTTTTGAATCCGGGAACTTTTTTTACTTGGTGGCGATGTTTTTTGACTCACGAGTCGCCCCTGAGTGATGTGCGATGGGATTGATGGTTTTAATTCTTGCCTCTTCTTTTTTATTATTATTGGGGTTTAGATGGATGGGTTTATGGGTTTTGATGGACTATCATGGATGGGTTTATGATGTACAGATACCGGACCCGAGTCTTACGACTAAACGGTGTGAATTGGGCAAGATAGGTAGGTGTAGGATTTTTGACGATCTAAGGAGTAATGATAATGATAAGAATAGGTTTTAACCCTATTGAATATCTTAGACTGCTCTTATTGTATATTTACTTTATTCGGGAGTATTAAAATAAGTATTTTATTAATAAGATCAAGAACACCTAGCTGGCCCAGGTAATCAATGTTACAACCCCTCTCTCCACTCACATACAGCAAAAAGAGCCTCAATCCGACCACAAAGCTACACATATCTAAACTCGGCATGACCGAGCTACGCTGGTGCAGCAGGTTAAGTACCGTACTACACATAAATTTAGTCCCCAAGTACATCCATTACATTCCACTCAACGCGTCAACGCGTACGAGATACATACTGTACATGTAATTTTGTAAGGATGCGTGTGGAAGTACATACTTGCATATGCAGCTACTCCGAGCGCTGAGCGCTGAGCTACATATAGCGCGTACAGGATGGTATAAAATAGGATAGGATAGGATAGGACAAGGAGGAAACTTGGTTTGAGGTGAGGCTGCAGCGCAGCGCTTTGGTGGTGAGATTATTTGTAGGTCATGGTGAGGTTTGTGTGCTTTGAGTCTTGGATGCGGGTTGGAATTACTAGTAACCTTATGTGGAATGCCTTTGTTGTTAGTCTGTGATGAAGTGAGGTGAGGTGAGGTGAGGTGAGATGTGAGGCGGAGGGACAACGGCGGAGTGAGTCTTGGTATTAATGGTATACACTAGCTATATTAGCAGAAGATATGAAGGTGTGCTAGTACTAGTTATAAATTGAAGCTATACTAGATGCTATTTGTGTACTCATTTATGCGGGGTAATGCATTTTATGTTCACTTGTATAAATAGGGATAAGTTCCAGGGGACCACGAATAAGGCCTCGGTGCTTCTAAATCTTTAATTTGTGGAAAATGTATTTTGATCTCTCCATCATGAATCGAGATGATTTAGAATCTTAGACTTGTTAACTGATCTTCATGACTCTCTAGTGCTGCCTCCCCGCTGCTGGATCATGGCGGGATCATCAAATATTACGAAGCTCGCGGAACGGAGTGGAGGTACACCCAACGATCAATCATGGGCTCTGACATCCTCAATTCAGGATTTGTTCATCAATTAGGTCATATGGAGCTCATCACTGCCAAAACTTGCCTGGTGCACACCAATCATAATATACAATTAGAAGTTCGAATAAGAAAAACCCTATCTATCTATAGCAAATACATACATCATACATATACAGCGGCCCGGCAGAACAAACTTTTTCTCCAAGAGCTCAAACTCAAAAACCAAGAGTCTCATACCTACCTAGTTTAAGAACATAGCAACTTCAAAGCCTGAAGTCGGCCAGGATTAGATCACGCAGTCAATTGAAGGTTTAACGCAAATCTTAAGAATCATCACGAGCAGACATCTAGGTCTTGTTTCCTTTTCTGTTACCCGTGTCGGATTTTCACACTGTCAGGCTGTCATCGTATTCCCTAGAGGATAATCCGAGATCTTCACATTGGGCTGCGAACAGACCTAGGCGAGCAATTGCTTTTAGTTTGGTTCAAAAATAGCTTTATACGAAAATCAAGTAAAACATCTCATGATTAGTTATTTCCAATAAAATATAATAGCACGCCCCAAGATCAAGAAACCCTAGACACAGAAAGCCTCATCGCGAATCTAACACGCTTCCCTACTTTCTCCACCCATTTCGTTGGTGAGTAACACTGTGTGAGTAAGTATGGAACTGGGGATTGCGCACTTTAATGTTGTATCCCCGAGAGTGGAATTTCTGGAAGGGCATAGGATAGGATAAGAGGATGCCAATGAGGCGGCTCGGTGTATCTCAGCGTGGTGTTCTCTTGTCCGGAATTGAATGGGTGTGAATGGGTGGCTTTGTAAGGCTAGGAGGGATTATGGATTATTATTTGGGGTCGGGGAATTCTGTGGAATGAGCACCGAAGATTGCTAGGTAAGTAAGGTATTTGGGTAACTGGAATTGGAAGGTGTGTTTGGTATATTTAGACGGGGGTTTGCGTCTGTGAGTGAAGTAATAAGTAGTGAGGAGGTTCAGTTGGATACAACATTAAACGGAAAACTACTGCGTATGTATGGAAATTGAATTGATACGCTGGAAAGTCATCCCCTTTTCCATGGTCTAAAGTGGTGGCTGTGGCTGAAGAGATGAACTAATTAACTAATTCTCAATTCGAGTCTTTCATTGGGCAATTCATTAATCACCGCCACACTATACACGCATTGTTATTTTTCATCTCATCTTTAGCATAACTACCTAGTATTAAAGCCGTCACTATCACAGAATACGTATATTAGTGCCTCATTCAGGAAATTCAGCTAGGAACTCATTGACACCAACAATCCTACGACCCACTCACACGGATATTGATTGATATTGATACATTGATACCATGCCTTCCAGTATATGTAATCGAATTGATGATGATGTATAAACCTAGTCTGACGCGTGAGAGACGAATTGTATGCTATGTATGGTACGGGTATGGGTATGGGTATGATATGATATGATATAGAACGGAGAATGGAGAATGGAGAACAAACCAAACAATACGAAACTCTCACCAAATATACGCGCTTCCTGGTGAAAGTTTCAAATGGTAATTACCGTACATAGGGAGGTACCTATAGTAGAAAACTCCGTAGTCCTAGAGCCGCAAGCTATCCTCGCTACAGATACAAATACACCTATAGTCAGATACATACAACCGATAACATCCGAAATTCACGTTCCTCATAGAGTATTAGAGTCATAGTACTTATTAATAAGTAAGCATGCAATATCCGAATCACAAACCATTCAATTTCCATCAAACACCCTGCACTGCACACATTTGACTAATTACCTATCCTCGACCCTACCTAGCTTTACCGCACTCGTCCTAGCAATGCTGCTCCTTTCGTAATCACACGCAGTCACGCACCTACGGTTATTGTCTAAGACCCCATCTCTCGGATACGGAAGATCTTCGTCCTTGACTTCCAAACGAAATTGCAGCTCATCATCATGGAAGCTTTTGCATCTTTTTCTAGAATATTGTTTGATTTACATGCCCAGGAACCGACTGAGTAGAGGATGTAAGTGTAAGTGTAATTGATTTGATTGATGGATGGATGTGTTGTCAAACATTCAAATTCATCCATGTACGCCTTTGATCAAGGTTAAGGATGCCAATTGCAAATAGGAGGAAATTGGGATTTTCGGGGTCTATGCAAAAGTCGTGTATACATGATATGATGCATATATTTCGGTGGAGTATGGAATTTATCTCTTATGAGACCAACCAACCAACCAACTGTCAGTATGACATGGTTCCAACACCCGTCCACTTTTTGGCCTCTTCATTTCCTTGCGTTTATTTTTAATTTCTATCTGAAGAATGATCTGCTATGCAGCCAGGAAGCGTACAGAAAGTATGATGGGTTGCTAATTCATCGAGCACGACACCTCATTTCATGCATCCTTCCTTTTTCCCATTACTCTGATCGACAGCACAGGAGAGGAGTATGTGGTACCATGGGAATTAATCAATGGAATTGTAAGTACGAAAGTTGGGAAGAAGAGGGGTATATCTCGGGTACGTGCAGCTTCTTCAGGGTTATGGAGATTGCTTGCGAGAGATGTGGGACAAGGTGGTGGGAGGAAGCCTTTTTATTGTGATGTATAGGCGAAGCATTGGGCAAGTGCTTAATGATAACGCAAAGGGATAAAACATCTTGAGAAGGATACCTGTGATCCGGCTCGAGAAGATTCAAATACTCTTTTGATTGTTTGAAATACTCGTCATATCCGATAAAGATATCACAAACAATGCTTTCTTTCTACTGTACAGATGATTGTCCGTCTGCCGTCTAGAAGTTCTGGTGGGACGAACAGCTCCATTCCCGACGAGGAAAGTTTGCATCTCATTTCTTGAGATTGTCGGGAAGGTCTCATGCATATATTGGAAATTACTCGGTGATACAATGTTCAATGCTGAGGTCTGTCAAGCTGAATAGGCGCTTTCTGTGATGGATTGACAGGACTTTGATTGAAAGCTCAGCTGCATTGTAATACAAAGACACGACAGAAACTCTTTTGGTATCATTGACATGTATCGTGACTTTTTTTGGCATACCTCTTGAGGTTGAATGCCCTTATGGGTAGTTGGAGAAACTCATGATTTACCTGTTGCTTTTGATAAAGACGGATTTAGGATTCAGTAGGAGGTGTTATGTGAATGATGGAAATATCTGCAGTTTAATATGTATGGTGAAAGAACAATTTATAGCGCATCGTATCGTAATACCTGTTTGAGTTCTTGAATGTATGCTTGTATATTGCTCAATACTCCAACATTTGTTGATGCATTCGACATTGAAGTATATCTAAACATTCAGCATTCTGCGGCTGCCTGGGTCTACTTCCCAGGTGAGGGGGGCGCTTTCTCGCTGCAAGAACTTGCTAAAAACCTTCTGGATTCTATAAAGCCATACCTTTCCGATTTTGCTTTCTGAATATTGAGAAACTCGACCTAATTCATGCCTACCTGGCTAGAATGGGTTAGACAATTAAGCTCACAAAGAGTTTATTCTATGCATGGCGACAAAGAAGAAAGTCTTATAAAGAAAGCATGAAAGATAGTTTATGACAGTAATCGAGAACAAGCGGACGGTATAATTGATAAAGCAATATGAGAATAAAATATCTCCGTTTGCAGAGTCTAAAAAGATGTCCACAAAGGATCAAATTAGTTGGAGTTGACTTTTTTGAGTTTCTTCGTTGGAGAGCTTCTGCCGGACTGAGATGTTGGAAATCTTTACTTGTTCTAAGTTATAATTGTGCTAAGTAGCTGTAGCCATTTTAAATACAATTTTGGTATTTCTATTTGATTTTCAATAACCCGAGACTCTCGGCAAGCATCATATCTTGAGGTACGTCCGAAAATATTCCCATAATTGCCTACATAATTATTCCATTGTGAGGAATGTATCGATTGTTTCCTTGAGAATCTTTCATTTGCGAAGCTTACTTAAATGCAAATGGAAGCTTAGTTATTTTGTCTGAAAGAAAGTTCATGCGAATGTAAAAGCTTGCACAAAGGACATCTCAAGCAGGACTTCGACAAAATTTTGGTAGTCAACCCAGTAATCTAAAGCTTCTATCGTTCGTGTAGGATTGCAGTCAATAGTAGGCAAACTTGGGAGCAGAAGTGGAAGCAGAAGTTATCACACATATCCGTCAAGATGCCACCAAAAGAGTAAGTCGGCATGGAGATATCACAAACACTCATGCAATCTAACTTTCGCCCAGGACACCGGATGATTCGGAGTTGGAAAGGACTTCGGACGATGAGGTTCAAGGACAACCTGCACCACCTCCAGTCAAACCGCCTAGGAAGTTGAAAGTTCCTAAGTTCTTGACTGATGAGATGCCTATTGATACGGCTCCTAATCCAGCAATCACCTTTAAAGGTCACGAACAACCGCCGGTTAATGAGCGACTCGAACAAATCAGGACTTTTCTTGCTGATGAGGATGCGAACCGGTGCTTAGACTTCAAAGACAAGCTCAGTCAAATCCAAGAATACCTCACCCATATCGAAAGAAACCAACTTCCACGGGATTGGAAATTGTTCAAAGATGCGAAAGTTATGACAGAAACACAAGCCGATTGGCATGATCGCATGGAAAATTCAGATCTCGGTGATCCTCTATGTGTAGATTCTCCTCAAGTTCAACCATATAGTACGAGGCTCATGTCAAATGAAGTGACTCTTGCTATTCGAGAGACAAAGGAGGTAAATGGCACTCAAGCACAAGTCCGCCAAGATCGTCCTCCTTTCACAATTCAACGTACTAAGGATCATCCTATATTTCTCAGAGCCATAAAAGAGGATGCCAGGAAGACTCTGACGGATCTTACGGAGGAGGAACAGAATCGTAATCTCTTCAAGATTGAGAACCGAGCATATGGTGACGCCAAGAATAACCCAGCATTAATTCCCCTCTGGACAGATCCTATTCGTGGTCTTCCGGATACTGGAAAGGGTCAAAGTAGCAATGATCCTTGGTATGGCAGTGGCCAGGTCCTAGGTGTCGCCCCACAAACAGTGACCAGGGCAGAACCAAAGCACAATGAGCTACCAGCCGTCATCAATGCATACCAGGAAGTTGTACGATACTACTTGGATATGTACCGAGACAATGTTGTTACCTTTAGAATTGGAGATCAACGGCACGGGAAGGACTGGAATATAGCGGTTTTAAAGGCCTTTTTACGATTATTTCCGACGCCAGAGGCCAAAGTACTTGAGCGCAACGCCAACGTATATTCAACCGGGCAAAGGAAAGGCAATATGACAGATGAGGAATACAGAGTTGTCAAAGACGACTGGAAGAACTACAACGATTTACAGGACAAGCTATTGGAGCATCTCTCTGCCAAGACTACTCCTCAAGTACAGTTTTACTTTGACGAGCCAGATATGGTCAAGACAGATATATATGATCCTGCCAAGATTAATATTCCCAGAGAGTATGGCGAACGAATGAGGGAAGTGCGTGAGATGCAGGACGAGCTCCTCGACCATTTTAGGGAATGTCGTGATAATGGGGGTCCGCAAAAGTGCAATTGGTTCATACTGGGAAGAATGGCGGAGATACTTGCACCTGTTGAGCCTGATATCTTTGGTGAAGTGGGACAACATTGGTTGCAATTCAGAACCAGGCTTCTACCTTTGCTTTGGGATAAAGGGTATCGTCCACGAGATAAGATTAAGTGGCTCAGGCGTCGTGATTCGGCAGAGAGAGCTGTGATTGAACCTTATATTGAGAGATTGCGGAATCTTTGGACTATTATCTTTGACGATAATCCTGAACTTCAACGCGAGGAGTCTACTGTACAGAATGGCGAGCCATGGATTATACTGTTACCATTACAAAAGGGGGCTCTAAGGACAGACCCGATCAGACATAAGTTAGCGCCTAGCTTTCTACAACCATTCATCTTCTACGTGCCTTGGCTTACTCCTAAACCTGAGCTTTCGCTGGAGTTGAAAAACCAATTAGACAGAATTCATCGGCTTCTTAGATTTAAACAAGAAGCCGGAGGTAAACTAACAGACGCCCAATGGGCAGTACTTCGGCAGAATCTAGCTCCTTTCTTTTATCCTAGACTTCGTCGAATGTATGATCAGACACTCAGTGATGATCATAAGGTGCGAAATCCTGCACTCAAAGCATTTTCTCAGATCTTCGACCCTTGGCTCGCGGGATTCGAAGGAGTTGGAATTGAGATTCGGAGTTATAAGCCGGGGGAGACCCAGGCTTTGCTAACGAAGACCATACCGGCAGTTTTAGCAGATGGAAAATATGAGGCGAAAGCTCCTCAATTCAGACAGCGAGATCCGTCGGTTCTGTATCAAAGTCAACAAAGATTGGACCCGGATTTGTTAAATACTCTTAATGTACAGCTGAACCGGGATCTTCCAGACGATGGTGATGTGGGAGATGCTACGGATGGAGGTTGGTCCCAGGACTTGAGAAAAACTTATACGAGGGTATTAGGTCCTCCGACATTGCAAAACATGAGAGAAGAATTAGCCTACCTCGAACGAGAAATGTCGGAAGTAAGCCCTAATGATGTCATTGGTCGGGGTGCCTTGGAAAAAGAATGGGCTATTCTTATGCGAAAGTGTAGCGAGGAGGAGAGACGAACCATCTTGGGAGTTAAGGCTGCTGTGGAATCCAAGCTCAAGGACAAAACAGTCACTGTTTTACAGAGTGTGGATTTCGTTGGTACAGATGTCGATACCGACAATCTTCTTGGAGTCTTTTACCTTGCCACTGAACCACCTTCACCCATGACCATTCATCCTACAAAAGTTGACACTCTATCTCTTGTACCCGATCTTGACACTGGTCTCCATCGTAACCGAGAGAAAAATTGGCAACAATTTATCTTAGGCTACCCGAAACAAACCTCGCGTTATGACACGGGCACATTAAACTTTCAGTCCAAGGCTGAGAGAAGGGGTATCCAGAGAGCGGCTATTGAGATGGCTTTGAATTTTCTCGCTTCAAATTATGAGCAACGTCGTCCAGACGATCGATTTCGTCGTGTTGTACTTCCTTCACCATGGAAGCCACCTCTACCGGAAGTACCAATATCAATGGAACTTGAACCGAGCAAGCGACCGGTAGAATTGGACACGAAATACTACACTAAACTTATGGTCGAATATACGCGATGGAAAGACGATGATTGGTATGATGCTCGTGAGAAGATCATCAAGGTTTCCCCGGGTCAAGTGCCTCCGCCAGCTAATTATAATGGTCCTTTTGCCATTCCGACAATGTTCGAATACCAAGACGCTGCTGCCAAATATTTGGGAAACTTGACTCCGACTTGGAATGCTTTGTTACATGCAGCTAATGTTTTTGCACGGCCATTCCTGACTGCGGTTCTTGCACGTGTACAGAGAGGTGTAGACTTTGATCCTGGTGAATCGGTCGATACTCTCTACGAAGAAGCAAATGGTCTAGAAATAAGATTGACACCGCAGGAACTTGGTGTCCTTCGGGAATTAAGTGAACCATCTTGGAATTGTCATTGGCTTCCATACCCTCCGGTTGCAAGTGAAGCAGAAGATATGCCTCGGCAGATTCTCGATGAGTTTGAAAGAGATATTGAAGCGTTGCCAGAAGCAGATAAGCCTCCGTACTGGTCATCAGGACAACCTCCGACTGCTCCCATGATTTTTGATATACCAGAGTCGCAGAAGGATCTTCGTTTGACCAATAGATATGATCCCGATGTTAAATCTATCGAGTTTATTTCCATGGCTGTCCTTCTCCAACATATAAATAATCGTCGGCTTGATCAAAATTTGCCTACGTGGGACGTGGATACTGCGAGAGGTCACCTCACAAGGATGCATAAATATCACCACATACAGTATGTTTTGTACTCAACCATTGAATGTAAAAATGGCTAATTTTTTTTAGTTTTGAGGCAGCCGATAAAATGGATATACAAGAGGGCTTCGATAGTGATCACGTAGCAAGAGTGGCACTTACAGGTCACCCCGAGATGAAGTATGTAGAAAGCCGAATGCGAGCTCACAACGCGTATGGAATTCAACATGAATATCCTACCAACACCTACACTGTCCAATACAACGCGCATCGCTTCACGGGACCTCCCATTATCCAACCTAATCTCTACAATTTCATGGAAAGAGCTTCCTTCAAATTCGGGAGGGCCATCGCTATGTACACGGAAGAACTCACATTGGACGAAACACATTACACGTCAGATATCAATCTCCAAGTTGTCAATTACACCTACGAGAACACGATAAAGCGCTTAGAAGGCGTGGAGCTCTACCCCGGAGAACCCAATGTACCCAGCGCAAATCCCAACCCAAATAACATAAGTCTAATCCGCATCGCATCCGACCTCTATAAAGTCGCTCCCGATATCTTCGCTGACCATGGTCTCAACCCCGAAACTCTCGTCGATCCTATTGTCCCATTTCAAGCCCGAATGCAATACGCAGCCCTAATGATCCAAACCCAAGTCATCGAAGAACTAAACAACAACTGGGAATCACGGTTCCCTATCAATGAAAAAGTGTGGGGATTCGCACGAGATCGACTTGTGAGCCCGGTGCGTACTGTGGTAGCAGGCCGTACATTTACGGAATATCATCAACCGCGCCAATACTTCAGTATGCGGAGATGGCCACCTTGTGAGCAGAGTCCCGCTAGTCAACAGGTTATTAGGGATAGTGGACCCGTGTTGCAGGCGAATATTAAAGAGGCGGTTGTTCCTAAGCAATCAAGTCAGGAGAAGCAAATGGAATTATGGAGGCAGAAGAAGGAGCCGAAACATATCGGGGGTGGACTGCCCTATTTCCCATTTGGGGAGACACCTTATCAGCAGGCTTATTTGAGTTGGAGGATGCAGGAGGATTTGAAAGATGGTAAGTTACTCTTTGATTCTTCTCTTTCTCTTACTCTTACTCTTACTCTTACTCTATAAATTACCAAGATACTAATTTTCTTATTCCTAGTCCCCGAATTTAATCCCCCACCAAAAACAGGCCTGTCCAAATATCTTCCCGCTCTCAATCCTCCTCCACCGATAGACCACTACGCCCTCCCGAAAATCCCCTCTTCTTTCCACGCCCGCAGTATTCCCTTCGAGCTCCTCCGTCAACGAACCATCACCGCCGCTCAAGCCCACCCCGGCCTACCTTCCCTCACCGAATACTACAGAGAAGCCGACGAAGCGCAAAAACTCCGAGAATACAACCAATGGAAAAAAGTCAACGAGCGGATTCAAAAAATAGAAGCGTTAGCAGGGAAGAGCTGGCAGAATATGTCGAGGAATGAGAGGGAGCAGTGGGAGGGTGAATTGGCTTTGTTGGATATGGAGGAACAGAGGGCGTTGCAGAATGCGGGGGGGATTGGTCCTGCGGGTGATAGAGCGGGAATGGCTCGTCTTCCTGATGTGGGGGAGAGGGGCTTGGTGCTTAGGAATGGGCAGGCTGGGGGGAAGAGGAGTAGGAGTAGGAGTGCGAGTGGGAGGGGGGGGAAATCGAAGAGGAGGAGTGGTAAACCGTCGCCGATTCGGGTTGAACCGTTGATGTCGGGAGCATTGTAGGTTCTTGAAGTGAAGAGTTGGAAAATTGGGGAAATAAAATTGTAGGGTGAGATGCACGAATATTTGTTAAATGGTTTTTACTTTTCTTTTTTTGGCGGTAGTGATTATCATCGTAGTCTGCATGTATTTGATATCATATTTATTATAGGATTCAGGTATTCTGTGATTTAAATTTGTATAGTTATACTTGTATTCATTGAGTAAGATTACATGAATGTGAACTTGTATTCATGGAACTAGAGATGTGTATGAAAGATTACATTCAAGTAATAAATAGAAGCTAATTCATGGGTTGCAATTGTAATCTCATTTCTTTACGATTTGGATGCAATGAATTCTGGATTGGAAGATAGGCATCATGACGCAACTCTGGTTTGATTATATACTCGCTTATATGTATGGGGGATTGATATGATGTAGTGAGTTTTGGCGAATTTGATTTCAGTTGTAAGTGTTTAGCAAAGTATGGTCTATCAGCTAATATATTAGCAGGGTCTACAAATTTTTAGTATTCAACATCCCGATTTTGAAACGAGATCAAAAGGCAAAAGGCAAAATGCCCCTCTACATTTCTCTGTTCTAGTCTAAATCAACACCGCCACATCAAGTAGCATTTGTGGCGCTTCGTAATAGCCATACTGAAGATGTGGCTTAATCCCCTGCAACACCCCGCCATCACCCTCTAGACGTAGTAGCGATCGACAATCATATCCTGCTTTGAGATAGCGATGCATCATTACGTCAGGACAAATTCACGAGCTTAAGTTATGCGCAACCCTCTAACAATGTGCTTGTAGATAGAGAACAATCAAACTAATTTTGTTTCCTACTGCTATCTTCTACTACAATGGGTTTGTTCAGACATAAAGACAAAACTCGTCTTGAGCCACCTCCAGTAGCTCCTCCAATTCCCTCAGAGGAAGAAAATAGGATACCGAGTAATCGCAATAATGATTCCTTTAGAAGTAGCAATATCTCGAGCGCAGATACTCGGATAAACCAAAATTCAAATCAAAATCCAGGGACTACGACAACCACTACAACTACAACAACTACTAGTAAGTATATGAAAATAGATCTGTCTAGTATCGAAAGAAAAATCTGACATGAAAAAAGCCACTACAACAGTTCAAAATGATGGTACAACACAAACTCATACCCATCCATATGACCCCTCAATTGACCCTCCTCCTGCATCCTCAACCACCTACCCATCGAATGAACCACCTCTACTAGCAAATGAAACTTCCCAACAAACTCCTGCAGAAGGAGAACCTTCGCTCCGAAGAAATAGCACTGGTGGTGGCCGGATCATCCCCGAACGTTCACCACTCCGAAACTCCAACCCCGTGCCCCCCCTCATGCTAGACCAAACTACCGATCCCCAAACCCCCAATCTAGCAAACAACATTAGCACCAGCACCAATCCCACCAATCCTCAAACTGTTCCCCAAGCCAACCAAAATATCCACAACCAAAACCCAACCACAGAAACGACTCCCGCTAATCCACCCCGAATGCCAATCAACGAGCAACAAACACCAAGCAGTCCCACCAAATCAAACGTTAATTTCTCCCGTCCAGGAGGTAAACGAGAAAATATCGTGAATGCAGCACGGGGTATACATGGAGCAGGTGAAGCGCTAAGGGGAAGCGTGAATTCGGCTATTGCGGAGGGATTTGGAGATCAAAAAGATTTGCAGCAAAATAAAGCGATTAAAGCGCAGGGTATGAGAGATTTTACCAATAGTGGATTTAGGGAGAAGGCGGGAAATAGATTGAGGAGGAGAAGTGGGGGGATTACGAATGGGAATCGGGCTGGGGTTGTGGGGGAGAGGGTTTAGGAAGGCTTGTGCTTGGTGGATTGGATTGGCTTGAGATGTAATAGGATCCTAGACTGTAATACTTTTGATTGGAGGAGGTGGATGTGTGCGGATTGGCGTTTGGGATTCGTGGCTACCGGATTTGGTGTGCGTGATGACATGTATGTACAGTATGATATCTATTTCTTTTTACAATTACAAATGCGGAAAGGATATGAATGTTGAACCAGTGAGTATGCAGATGGATTATTAGTACAAAAATAGAAAATATTTCATCTCAACTCTAGTAGGGTCTAAACTACTTGAGCTACTATCAAAGCTCATTTCCGCAGGTGATCGATTAAGCATCACATATTTCATCATGATCATTATTACACAAAGTCTTCACATGAAAAACAATAAGTCGAAAAAAGAAAAACATATATTATTACTTACCATACATATATAGAATAAGATAACTTAATTTACAAAGTCAAAACTCGCACCTATTACCTTCGCAATGCTTTCAAACCTGTTGAAATCAAAAGGAAAGAGAGAAAAAAAGAAATCTCCACTTACCCAGAAACCACTTACAAACGATCAATCAACATCTCTCCTCAAAACCCGAACCCCACTATCCCAATCATTCATCTTAACAACTCACTCCCTCATATCCGCCTCGAGCTTCACCCTCCTCCTAACCCACTCCACCTCCTCCCTCTCCGTCATCACCCTCTCACTTTCCGCACTCCCCTCCTTCCCCAACCCCAACCCCATCGACTTCGCACACCTCTTACAAGGCGCAGGATCATAAAGCGGCTCCTCAACAACCTGAAGACAAGGCACACGAGCGGCAAACGAAAACTCCAGAGAAGTAATAGGAATTACTCTTGATTCCGTCGATTGGACAGTAAAGCGACGAGCTAGCCCGCCTAAAGCTTCAACGGCAGAGTTGGCTGATTCACTTACTGTTCGCGTGAGTGTTTGCGTTAGGGTTGAACTTCGTGGTCGGGTTTTGCTGGAACTGGTTGGTTGGGTTTTGCTGGGTGCGTCTTGGTTTTGGGAGGCGGTGCATAGGGGGGAGTGTTGGGTGTAGGTTGTGGTGATGTGACTACAGAAATGGTGGAAGGTTTTTTCGGCGTAGCAGGTTGTGGCGGGGTTGGGGGACTGGCCTCGGGGGAGGGTCCTGATGTTTTGGGATGGCATTTTTGGGATGGTGTTTGGTGTACGTTAGTTTTAGTAATTTGGTTACTTGTGCTGGTGCTGGTGCTGGTATGTGTTTATCTTGGTGTTAGTGTTAGTGTGACTTTGGTTCATGGGAGTGGAGGAAAAGGGAATGGGTTGGGGCGTTACTTATTTTTCACAGAATAGTGTTGTTCAGGAAAGGGGTGTGAAATAATGGCATTGTTCATAAAGTTGAAAAGAGCTTTATTACTTTGTACAGAACAAAGGAAGCTGGAGGATTGTTCTGTATTGCCTTTGTTATTACAAAGGACCCGAATCCTCTCGATTCAGCTCGTATGTGATAGCAATAGCACTCTCACTTTTTCGTCCTTGATCTGCTGTCTACCCCTAAAAATCAGAATGGGAAATTAATGTGATACGACCAAACAAAGATGTGAAAGAGTCTCCAGAATTAAAGGCTCTAGATGACACTCTCCCGAGGGAAATTTGTATCAGAGACCTAATCCTGCTATTCATAATTTGGTGATAGTGTATGGGAATAGACTCTTCAGTATATGAAGAACACGAGAGATTATCTTCACATCTAGATAGCATACCCTCATTAATGCTCATCCCGCTTGGCAACAATACAAGGGACTTGGATTGCCTTGTCTTGCCAATTCGTGAGAATTGCACATAGTTTTCACTCCAATGTAGAGCTTCATTACATTTCAATGTGTGCACTTCAAAATAGTTAGACATCAATACCTAAATGAAAAGGAGATTTGGGGACACGACATACCGTACCATACTAAGCTTGAACGTGCTATGCAGGTTCATCATTTCCGATGGAACATTACTCTATACGGAGTATGGGTTGGAAAATCATACCACCAAGCTTTTGAGGAACGTTAACTCACTAAGTCTATTCTATCAATACATGATCTATCTCGAAAATGGGGCAATCAAACCCCCAAAAAATCGCAAGCAAAAACACACATTACTGAAACACAATTCAAATTGTTATCATACGCATTTTGTTGAAAGAAAAATATTGATTTTTATTATTCCCACTCGGGGCTTACTATTTACCTATTGTAGACTATATACTGATCTAAAGAAAGTGACGCTAAGAAAGTGACTCTAAGAAAGATCTATCTATACCTTGTATAGATTCTAGAAAAATGACCGAAGGAAACTAATACCAGCAAACTGACTCTAAGAAAGTGACTCTAGGAAAGTGACTGTGTGAAATATCACCAAGAGAGATGTATAGCCGAGCCAAAGTAAAAACAAAAGGAACATTATACTCGGAATTACCTTATCTTACCTAATCCACAACCACAACCACAACTCTCCAACCATCAGGGACTTTAACTCTAAATGTCTCTCCCTGTCTCGGCTCCGGGACTCTAACTTCCCTTCTCTCATAATCCAGTTCATACTGGGGAGCTGATCTATAGCTAGGACGAGTACGAGCTTCATAAGATTCACGAGATTCGCGAAATTCGCGAGGTCCGAAGGTTCTGGGTTCTTCAAATCTATAACTTTCCCGGGATCGGTATCGGATATGACTTTCAAACCCCTCGTTCGAACGGTTTTGCCTCTGCCTAAAACGATCTCTAATACGTTCTTCCTCTTGTGCTATGTTGTATTGCAAACGCTCTTCCAATATCCTCAATTCTTCTTCTTCGGCTTCGGCATGTCTTCTGAGCCTTTCTTCCCGATTTTCTCTTCTTGTCTGAAGTCTTTCTCTTAATCTTTCTCTCTCCTCTCTTCTTTCCTCAAAGTCATTTAATATCTCTGCTCGTGTGCGGCCTGAAGCTGAAGCTGAGGTTGAGGATGAGTATTGATAGGTTGAACTAGATTCATATCTAGTTTGTGTGGGAGGTGTAGATGATCGTCGAGCGTTTCTTTGACTGTCATATTGGTCTTCATATGGATAAGGAACGTGAGGTCTGCGATGGTCTTCTCTGTCTGTAGCATACCCAGCAGCCCGGGCACCTCGAAGATTTTCACGATGCTCATTAGATTCTGATGGATGAGTTGGATAAGGTGGATAAGGTGGATGAGTTGGATAAGGTGGAGAAGGAGCTGTTGGTCTGCAATACTCATCTCTTCCAGAAGTAGGTTGCGGTCTATAACTACCTCCATATGATTTATGTTGGTTTGATCTGTAATATTGTTCCTGGTGATCTTCATACTCTTCCTCAGATTCAGAGTCTGATTCTGCATCAGATTCGAGATCAAGAGCAGCTAGCTTGGAGAATGTTTCCGGGCTGATCCTCGCATCATCTAATGATGGAGGTGGTTTTTTGCCATTGTCTGTATTGTATATAGGGTTTTGGGTTCTGTGTGACATGATATCTCACCTTACGTTTTGTAGTGCCTGTACTTAAATGCAATTTGGCGAAATGTTGTGGTTTATGGATTTGTTGTTGTAGTATGTATATACGAGTATACAAAGGATGTATTGAATGATTTGAAGGTCAAGATAGTGAGGAGTAGGGAAGGTCAAATAGTGGAGGTTGTAACTTGTTCGGGGATTGTTAATCCCTAACAATTAAATTCTGGAACAAAGAGGCATCAAAAACTTTGGTTTAAAATAGGATTATGGAAGGCTGAAGAATAAAGAAAATAAAGGAAAAGGGTAGAGAAGAACGTCAAAGACATAATTCATCCAGAACTTCTCAAATACTTGATTAGCATACCAAAGCATGATAACTTATACCGAGAATGATCACAAGGAGGTTGAAGTGTACTACTCATCCTCTCTCTTTTCGAAATGTAATTGTATTAGAATAAATTATCGGGTATCATTGATATTAAAGTGTTCTTTCCAATTTCCCGACGAAAGAAAACTTTCATCCATGCGCTTTTCCCATGCCATTTGTCCATCCCATGTATCCATTGCCCTTTTTGTTTTCCAACCATCGCCGCAACATTGACGGTATCATGTAAGTTATTATATCCCTCCGCTCCTCCAGTATTAATGTAAGATGCTCTGTCCCGTCCCTGCCTTTATTCCCTGCGACAAATCGGACCGTAACGCATTTACAGCCAAAACAACCACTTCACAGCCCTTGCCGCACCTCTACCAATACCCATAACCACCCTACACAACACAACCATAAACCAAACATACCACATTACTCCCACCAGTGCCCACTCTACCACGACCCACCCTCCTCTCCTCACCCATCTAAACCTTCGCTTCCTTCTTCTGATCATCTTATCCATACTAGCTGTTAACTTATTAACTTCCAGTATCTGACTGGTGACCAAATCTTTCGACACCTCATCCGCTTCATCCGCTGCCTTTCTCGCCATTGGAGTTAAGTTGTCCATTATGCGACTATGCAGAGCTCCCATGTCGTTCAATAAAGTTTGGATAGTATTCATGGAGAAGTTCTCTTGAGATTGTTGCCATAACCGCGCTGAAAGTTGAATATCATCACGAATGATATTCGCTGCTAGGATATGCTGTTGCGATCTCGGGACTAGGGGGAGAGATTTATTGGTAAGAGAACCGATACCTTCATAGCATTTCTCTTGCGCAGTTCGAAAATCTATTGGTTCTGCGGCTTGGCGTGCAAGGTACGTTGACTTGACACCGGAACTATACAGACGAGTTTTGACATAAGCAATGTCACGTCTCGTCATAGGACCACGATGAACGGATACTCCGCTATCAGATTGACTCCATCGACGATGTGCATCAAGTGAGGGGCGCCTACTTCCATTGGCTTCAATTTGTGATAAGCTAGTGACTGGCATTGTATCGACCTTGTGACCGGGGTATCCAAGTATGGCATTGAGTCGAGCGTCCGCTCTACGACCACCTCGGGCGGAGCTCCCTCTGCGAGTTGAGATATCGGATACAACGGAAATGCGTCGATTTTCTCCTTCTGGAGACGATGCTGGTGAAACTCCATCGATCTCAATCCTTGGAGGAGGCTCAAGTTTTGACCTAGATGAAATTTCGACTTCTGTAAATTCCGCTTCGATGACTGCTTCTGCTTTGCGGCTCTGTGTGGACCTCCCACGATTTTCCAAAGGCGACTTGAAAGTAGGCATATCATTAATATAGGTTGGAATCGATTTGTCTTGCGGCACCTCCACATCTCCTGGTCTCGAGTCTTGTCTATCAATAGAATTTATCTTTTCGTTTTCGTGCACTGGCGTGCGGTAATCCTCCGCATCAGATTCATCGGTCGACGCAGCAGAATTATTCGAATCCTTTTTCCACAAAAACTCACTAACTCTAGCAACCGGTCCACGAGAGCCTTTGAACAATCCTCGAATGCCAGATGGTTCATCACCTTTGGCCCTCCGTAGGCTAGTCTGTTTCTTGAGCGGCTTTGAACTCTCATCTTTCTCTCTTGCTATAACTTTCTTCGTGGGGCTCATAGATCGTTTACGAACATTCATAGTTTCAAGAATATGCTCTCTTGGATCAATTTTCGAGCCTATAGAACCAATAGAATCAATCGAAAGTCGGGATTTGTCTGCTTCATATTCCCCACCACGGTCTCTGCTGTGTTCACGGAACGGGTTTATCTTGGACCTGACCCGTGATAATGCCCGTTTTCTATTTGGAGATGACCGGCGACTACGAGGTGATGAAAGGTCTAACCCAATACTGGGAACAAAATTAGATAATTTGGAGGCCCGGACCTGTGGAGAATTGGGCGCAGTAGTATCAAGACCATCTAGAGAGTTTCGAGGACTAAGACTTGGTACTTCAAGACTTGGTCGACCTGATGTAGTAGGTATGAATGGGCGCCTTTTCTTAGTAGGAGAATCTTTGTCGATAGCTTTCAAATCGGTCCTTGTTTGGTGCAGGCTTATACTTGAATCAGATTTGTCCCCGCTACGGAGCACAGGAAGCGTTGGTGTTTCAATAGCTGGAACAGAAGCCTTTCTATCAATCTTGTTCGGTGTCGCCCAATTCGAACCTCCCGATTCTTTCGCTAGCATTTCCAGCATCTGCTTCTCAAGAATGTCTTTACCATAATCGTCTTCACTTTCATTCGTCCCACGACGTCTTCGTTTTGAGAATTTTTTTATATGCTCACTGTCAGAGGAGTCAGAACTAGATCGGCTCCTAGATCGTAAGAAGCGGGAACGCTCGCGGCTTGCACTATTTCTGCCATGTTGTGGGTGAGTTGCGTCGTGTAGCTTGTGCCGAACTTTAGAAGCTGTACTTTCTAAATGTTTATCCGGATCGACCTTAGAAGATCTGAAATCCGGAAGTTTAGTATCGATACGAAGGTCCACAGCCGAGTTCGACTTTTTGTGATGAAAATGATCCGGCGTCGTGAGGATATCAAAATCCTCGGGTCTGCGTGAAATAGATTGCCTGCCTCGAGGAAATATCGGTCTCCCATTTCGATCCTCAATCAACATCTTGTTATCACCCTGTTCCATCCAATAGATGTCTGCAAGCATGTCTGCAGGGTTGGTAGCCCAGTCGATTCTTGGCCTTGCTAACTTGGGGGCTGTCTGATTCTTACCCCCAGCAGACCGAGGTGATGTATGTGGCGAAGAACCTTCTTCTATAGCCTTGGAGAAAGGCGGTAGTGCTACATGATTCCCATTGACAAACGTGTCGCTTAAAGCGGCTTTTGAGACCTCGTCAACCCACCATGATACCTTGTGGACATTTCCGAAATCTTCTGCCTCACCATCGATAGAGATCCGAGCCCGAGCACGCACTTTTCTATTCCTTATGTACTGTAAAGGATTATACTCCCTCCCAAAGACGCGATGAGAATGTTCAGAATTCGAGCCTGGACTGCTATGCTGATTCGTCTCTAGAAGTCCAGCTTTCAAAGGAGGAACATATTGTAACAATCGACGGTATTGGGCCATGAGCTCAATTGCCCTCTTAGCCTTTTCTGCTCTTGCCAAGGTGGATGCAGAGAAATGGTATTCATAGGTAATCTCAGATGCATCTAGGGCTATTGGTAAAGGACTGACTCTTATTCCTGATGAAAGACGTGGAGGACTTGTGAGCGTTCTATCATTTTTGTCGGGCTTTGGTGAGATGTTCCTAGACACCCTCCTTTGCTGCTGTAAATGGTGACGTAAGCTACCTCCTGCCATCTCATCTCGGAAGCCTGCAGTGCTTGGAGGTACTGGTGTAGAAACATTGCGTCTCGATGCGATCCTTCTGCTTTCACTAAGATTTAGAGCTAAATTAACAATCTGGGCGGAATCGACGTCCAATCCGTTCGAAACAGGCTTATCGGATGCTTCTGTGCCCTGCCCATGCTCGCTTTGTGGCGTCGTATTTTCATCGACCGTATCTTCCTGTTCAATCTCCTGAGTCGTGGGAGCGCTGGTCACATTTGCAGCCAGAGGACTTCCCACTCCAATACTATTGCGCGACTGTCTTTTGTTCTGTTTTTGGTCCGCCGATTTGCCTCTTAAGTCGTGAAGTAATCCTCGGCTGCGAGATTGATGTTCTGCATTGGACGTGGACGGATTCTCCTCGCTGCGATGAAAGAGAGAATTTGACAGCAGGAACCCTCCGCCGCGTCGAATTTTATTGTGAGCCCTATTTTTACTTCTGCCATCTTTCTTGATCCTGTCCTCTTTCTTGACCCTGTCCTCTATGCTTCCATCCAAGTCCCCCTGTTGTTCCCCTTCCTCTTCGTTTAAGATGCTTGTCGCAAAGCTATTTCGATTGCTTGCTGCCGTACTAGATTCACCTGTCTCGCTGCTGTCATTACTGTATCGTTGGTTCGAACTCGAATATGTGCTTGAAGTCTTTCGGCGTTCGATCGGAGAAGTGCTGGAACTGTTTCTTGTCGTGGCATTAAGGGTAGGATGGGATGTCATGGTTTTCACTCGGTTGAGCTATCTGTATGCAATAGCATCCAGGTTATGAGAAAGATTGCTATTGCATGTTGAAAAGTTGCTGGCACGGAGAACGTTGTCCAATAGATGCGGATTTTGAAGGTTATGAATTGTTAGATTACTTTAAACTCCGTGTAATCACCAGATTAAGCTTTCACATGCTGGAGGGATGTTTGATCCACAGCCATTCGGTAGTTCTGACGCGGAATGATTTTACTGTTTCAAACGCCTGACTATGCCCAAATAGTCATATTGAGACCCTGTTTTATTCATCATCACAATTCGCAGCATCATCTATGATTATCAGCAAAGCAGCATAGTAAAATGATCAAGACGTCTATAAAGTTACCGTAATTCAGAGAGCCATGGAATACCACAAAAATTATGTTTGTGACATTTATAGCAATAAAAAAAGATTGGCTAATCTAATATTCACAGGTATAACCACACTAATAAACCCCTAAATGCAGGTTAAAACTCCTTGATCCAAGCCATGAACGCCATACTTTTCTAGCTACAATGACCACCATTATCCCCTTACTCTCTTGGAGCAGCTTTCCCAGATTTCTCAATCTTTCTCCTCTTGGCTCTTAATGCCTCCGCCTCAGCATCCTTCTTCTTATTACTATAAACCATCTTCTCTAAAATCTTCCTCTTCTTTCTGCTCATCATCATCTTAGATCTCTCCAGCTCCTCGTCTTCTTCTTTGGCCTTCTTAGCTGCTTTCTTCTTGGCATCCGTCTTGGCTTTGACCCTTGGGTCAACTTCCTTTTCTTGTAAAGCCACGCCGGACAACTCAGCCTCAAGCTCTCGTTGACGTCGAAGAGCGGCAGTTTCTCCTTCATCTTCACTGTCTTCTGCCTCGGAAAACCCACCAAAAGAATCATCGGCTTTTTCCGGAGCCTCGTCAGATTCATCATCAGATCCAGCAACATCCATACCCTCGGCAGTCTCATCTACATCCATAACTGTAAGATGATCTTGTTTTTTAATGGCCGCCTCATCATCTGAAACATCTGCCTCATCCTCGCTACCGCTGTCCATTTCAAGTTCCTCATCCTCTCTTTCTTGATCTTGAAGTGGAGCAGACGGATCGTATTGACCACGTACTTTCTTAACAAATGGGCTCAAATGTGGAGGCAATTGTGCACCCGGTGCATAAAGGTCTGGTCTCTTGAGCTCTTCATCGTTGATACAGTCCCAGATCCATTGAGGTTGAATATAAATACGACCAGGAATACGAGCCCCAGGTCTCAAACGCTGTGCTGTTTGATTGTCTCCCTTTATTTCCTCTTCTTCCTCGGGTTGAACTTGCACAGGCGGGCGATCAACTACTTGATGAGTAATCGACGGGTCCGACTCATTATGAGTGAAGGCACCCTCTCCAAGGACTGCGTCCCAACCAATACGCTTGCAGCCAAAAGCCCGGAGAATGAACTCGAGAGATTGGCGAGGGGTCTCTCTTGACAAGAAGAAAGTAAACTTTGAAAACAAAGTTGATGGATCTGTAGCAGAATAGGAAGGCTGCATAAGAACATCACCACCTGGTGCGGCTGGCTCGAATTTATCAATGGTCTCAGTTGCCTGTTCTTCCTCTTCGCCATCAGGCAAAGTTTTGCTTGTCTCCTCGGCCTCCTTCTCTGGAGCATTGAGTTGAAGCATTAATTTGTCAATCTCTGCTTGGAGTTTAGGATCAGGCTTTGAGGCATCGCCATTGGTAATCTGCTTTGGTTGCTCAATAGCACCAATACCATTTCCCTCTAAGGAGAATGCTCCTAGACCTGCATCTTGATCATCTCTAGCCTTGTCAAATTTTGGTGGATATACCAATCCAACGGAAGTGTAGAGACGGAAATTAACGAAACCCAGCAAAGTTTGGTAGAACTCGACGAAGGTACCCATGATTCGGAAGTCCACATCTCCAGTAACTCTCTGGTTGAATCTGTAAGGTACTAGCCACAGGATATCTTGTCCTTGTATCGTGGCCTGATAGTAGATTCCTTTAATAGACAAGAATGACTTGCGCAAGCTGTTTGAGACAATTAAGTAATGTTCGAATTCCAAGCATAACTTCTCGCATCTAGCAATCATCTTTGCAGGAACAGTCGAGGTTGAAGGCAAGTTTGCAAATAAAAAGAGCATCGACAGGCAGTCATCAAGATCTCGTAGCGCATCGATGAATGTAGGGTATCTTTCTCGAATAATATGATCCAAATTATATTTAGTCTTTCCAGTCTGCTCCGGTCTTGATGCATTACGCTCAAGTCTCGCAGCGTCGTGGGCATCTCCTCGTCCTAAAGCTTTTGAGATCTTCTTTTCTAAGGCTTTCTGCTCGCGGAAAGCATCGACAATCTTTTCGTGCAACAGCCATTGGATATCTTTTGTGTAGTAAAAGGTGGTAGAATGGGTCGAGGATTTTGATGCCTTCTTTTTATTTCTTGGTTCCCGAGGGTAAATGCCTTTCCAAATACATAACTTACGAAAATCCGGGAGGCTGTAGGATTCAACAATTAGTGCCTTGATGGAGAGAAGAAAAAATAGAAACAGCAGCAATGCGACTAAAGGAATTGCAGAAAGAACTGTATTCCCATTACAATTGATGATTGTACTTACGATATTTGTAACTTTCTAACCGCCTGAGTTCTAGTAATGAAGTTCTTTGCTTGACCAGCAGTTCCCTTCTTCTTGATTCTTCCCATTGTTGCTGTTGCGATGGAGATTCGAATGAAGATGGAGATGTATTTGGAGGGGAGATCTCGGTCGTGCTGATAAAAAAGTTACCTAGCAGAGAACTTTTTTTTTATTTCTCCATGCTCTTTCGCCCGCTAATCAATCGAGGAAACTTTGCTTATTGGATAGATTATCTCACCGCCTTGCACGGACCCTTTGACCCCAATGAACAGAACATCACAACAAATCGATTGGTGGAGAGTGAAGGGAAGAAGTGAGGGTGAGTGAGTGAGATGAAATGATATGATATGCTATGAAATGAAGTTAATGAAGGCTTCAAGATCTTCGGGATATATCATAATCTGAGCTTCACTCTTTTGCTCAATACCTTAATAACTCAATACCACATGCCAGTCATGAGTATTGATAGGAGGAAGGCAGCTCTTTTTGGCACGGCAGCCGCTGTTCGACTGTTACTCTTTGCATCTTTCCCCGGCCTTCCAGACTTGTTGACAGCCAGAGTCGAAATTTCTACACCAGTAACAAGTTTTAAGAGATGTATATATTCCATACATGTATGCCACCATTAGACCATTGACTAATTCCTTACAGTACAAGAGGGTCTCTTTCTTTACAATCACAATGTTTCCCCATACGATGGAGGTGTCTACCATCAGGCACCATTGTTCCTCCCCCTCTTCTCTCTCCTCCCGAGCTCCTCGATATATCCCTCATTCACGTATCTACTATACATATTGATCGACCTTTTGAGCGCGAATGCTTTAATCAGCATAGCAGAGTCTGGAGAGGCAGGAAATTCGAGGCTATTTACTTCTCCTAGGAAGGATAAACGGTGGACCTGTTTCGCCATTGCTGCTGCCTTTCTTTTCAACCCATTTACCATCGCAACATGCATCGGTCGTCCAACAAGCACATTTACAACTTGTGCTATACTCTATGCTATCTCAAAAGCATTAGTTGGTGCATCTTATACCTCAATGTTCGCCATAGCATTCGCAGCGTACCTTTCTATGTATCCCATACTTCTCTTCCCTCCCCTAGCTCTGCTATGCTATGATCGTCAACGTCCTAGCAAGCGCCAAGAGTCTTTGCCATTTTTCATGGCCACCAATGCCGTAGCTGTGGGCGTGTATTTATACTCCCTTCTGCACATGTCCTATATAATCACAGGCTCTTGGGAATTTTTATCGTCTACTTATGGCGTCCAACTTCTACTTCCTGATCTCACGCCGAATGTTGGATTGTGGTGGTATTTCTTCATCGAAATGTTTGACTCCTTTAGGTCATTCTTCCTTGGTGTATTCTGGCTCCACCTCTCCTCGTACGTTGGAGGCCTAACCATTCGGGTAAGACGCCAGCCTCTTTTTGTGCTCACAATACTCCTTGGAATTTTTGCAATCTTCAAGCCATACCCATCGATATCCGATACCTCGTTATTCTTAGGGATGCTTCCAATCTACAGCCACCTTTTCCCGTTGATGCGATATACTTTCCTGGCTTCTTCGACAGTGCTATATGCAACATTGTTAGGTCCTGCATTTTACTACTTGTGGATTTATGCGGGAAGTGGAAACGCCAATTTTTTTTATGCAATCACGCTCGTATGGAGCCTTGGCTGGAGCGTCCTGGTGGTTGCGGATCTACTCTATGCCGTCCTCAGAGACGAATGGGAAGTCGAACGACCAGAAATGAAGGGTAAAGAAGCCAGACAGATTTAATTATAGTACCAAGCAATTGGATCTTGCGGTTTATGATTGCCAAGCCGTTTTCCAATGCCCTTATGTGATTCCATTTAACCCATTTAGAATACTACCCCGAGGCCGCACCCAAGACAAAACAGCCACAACTGCCCTAATATCAAGATCTGGAGTCTGCATATCAAAACCAAGACATGTGATACGTGGTATCTATTCTAAATCGAAAATGGTCATGCATATGCAAACACATCTCTCCTCTACTAATTCAATATCGACCTTCTTTTCTGGTCAGTCTGCGAACGGTATCTCTGTGGCTTTGTTCGAAACATTACCTATTTTCCTTTTCCCGCTTTTTCTCCTCTTTGCGCTCTCTCTTCTCCTTTTCTTTACGACGCTTCACGGCGGCCTTTCTACGTTCCTCTTTCGCTTTTACCTCAAGTTCGTTTTCTTTCGCTCTTGATAGCGCATCGCTATTTCTCTTCTCTTCCCTCTTCCTGTGATTTTTTAGCTGGGTTTCTATCCCCGCAAGGGCCACCGCTGTATTTGCAATACTCTTGCGTCTTGCCACCTCTCGTGCTTTTCTAGTATCCCTTTCTAGTTTGCTTTCACAATTAATTCGTGATTTGATCTCAATCCAAATGTCGCGAAAGGCGGAACAAATACGTTGTCTTTTCGATTGCTTTGGGCGCTGCGGAGAAACAGGAATATCACATCCGGAATGTTTCTCGTCTTGGACACCAAAGGGGTGCGGATTATCCCACTTAAATGGGATATCGGGAGGGGCCTGTGAAAAGGTTGTTGTCGAGGATTCGCGAAAGGTGGAGGATGGGATTGTAGACGAGGACTCAGAAGCGATAGGTCGAAAGGTTTGAATTCGTGAGGGTTGCAGTGAGCCTGCTTGTTGAGTTGGGAACCCTGGAAGGTTTGGTTGTCGGGTTCGGCTTCTAGGCGTGTCTTCCGAGTCCGGTTTGATGATTTGAGGTCGGTCTTCTGCAGCATCACAGTCGCTATGAACACTTTCTTCGAGGATATCTTCAAGAAATGTGCCCTTGTATGGCTTTTGCTTCCTGGTAGCCATGTTAGCAGCAGAGATCAGTGCACACAATCTGTGGATGCTGAGTAGATTTTCAGAAGCAGAGGAGTCTCTCAAGTGGTGGGAGCTGATGCGTGGGGAGCGAGTTTAAAATTTAAAAAAGATGGTGTGTGGTGATGCGGTCACCGAACGGAGAATAGAGGTCTAGCCTCCACTCTACCTAGTCTGGCACTCAAATATGTACTATGGAATTGTTAATGATTAATGAGATTTTTTTCCATAATTCGGTGGACTACTGGCTCTACTTACCATAAATCTTTGGAATTAAATACAGATCTATACACTACTATGCTAAAAGTACGGTATTTGGCTGTAGCTCATGACACCATTGTATGTGATCATGACTTCCTAGAGAGTGAAAACTTTCTACTTTTGGATCGACCCCCCATATAGGCGTAAAACGAATGGTAATAACGTATGAGTAGCTAGGTACTTTACTAAGACTTTTTACCTTGATTTAGAAACAGTTTTTTGATCCGTCAGAAATAACGACCTTGAAATAATAAAAATAAAAATATCCAGTTGATTTGGAGCTTTTATACGTTATACTACTTGAGATCTTTACTGTACTCGAAGAATTGAACATCCAATGTAACTTATTAATATTGTGAAAAGAGAACTACCGATTGTCATCAATCACGAAAAGTAATGCCGGTGTTGTAAAATCGGATACGGTAAGCGGTAAGCACAGTTTTCCGGTGATAGCATTTTCCGGTCGACGTACTATTGGTAGAGGCTCTCTACAAAACATCTACAAGGGTCATTAAAAACAACCTCCGTTACATGACTCTTCACCATGTCGTCACCGACAAACTCGACATTTACCGATTCATCACCGCCACGTAAGAATCGCTGGAAGGGACCAACTTCAACATGGCACCAAATCACCGAAGAAGAACGTGGTCTGGCGGCTTCTTTGGATGAACTCCGAAATAGAGATTTGAGTGTTCATTTATACAATGCTTTCGCATTAAAGAAGCGAGCCAAAAACCTCAATACCAAAGATGTTCGTAGTGATGAAGGTGAAGATCGGGATGAATCGAATAGTTTTGTGCCCTCTAAAAAATGGACTGCGTGGCCAATTGAGGCGACGGAGGTGCCGAGGGAACGCGAGCAGATAGGCCCGGACGATGAAGATGAAATGTTTACTCTGAGAAAAAAGGAAGTTGTGAAATTAAGTAGGGATCTGGAAGATGTTTTGATGGGAGTCACGTTAAAATATGCAAGAGACAGATTTCTGGCAAGAGGGACTGCCGAAGATCATAGTGGGCACGTACCAGATGACGATGCAGAGGAAATGAGCATTGATGAACCGCAGCAAGAGCCGTCAGACGACGTTCAAGGCAAAGGAGAGAATGTTAGGAAATTGTCGAAGCCACCTCAACACCACACAGGTATCCTCCGGCCCGTGGTATCAGCTGACGACGAGCGCTCTCAAGATTTGCTACGACCATCGATCAGGCACACACTATCGAAATTGGACGATGTCTTGATGGCTTTGCATCATGCACGCAAGACTTGCCGACAATATGCCTCTCAAGCTGAATTCGACACAGATGTAGAGTCTCGTTCACGTGCAACTAGTATCGCTGGTGATGAAACAAATAAAGATTCGCCAGTAAAAAAAGCTGTTGGCAGGCCTCGCAAATTTCAATCTATTGACAGTCCAATGCAGGAGCCTACACCAAAAGAGAATGGTCTCGACGACCCAGACCTCTGGCGAACAAAGACAACCCGCCGAGGACGACCGAAGAAGGTTTATGAAAGATTAGAAGGAGAAACACAACATGAATATCTCACTCGAATTGCCAGAATTCAGAAGAAACCACTACCTATTTTCGCCCCACCAATCGAGCCAAGAAGACCTACTACTCCCAAAAGAGGAACGACGCCCGGCTCAGTATCTCCCCACAAGTCCCCGAGAAAGGTTTCAGAAAACACACGTAAGCATATGCTGGGCCTTAGGGATTGGAGCGAGGTACTAGGCTCTGCTGCGTTGGTTGGATTTCCGCCGAATGTCATTGCTAGAGCTACGCAAAGATGTGCAAATTTGTTTGGAGAGAACGTGATAATGAGGACTATGGTTGAGGGGCCTGCCGCAAGCGAGAAAAATGATTTGATTAAAGAGTATCATCCAGGAATGATACCGGATTTTGATGAACCTGAAGAATCTGGAACATGTCTAGATGAATTCGAAGATGAATTGTCGAATTCAGCATCCGATACCGAAAATTTGAAAATGGAAGACTCTACAACCATAAACCATAGAGTTTATTATTGCCCTGTTGCCAAATGTCAAAGAATCAAAGAAGGATTTAAGACAGCGGCCAAGCTATCGAATCACGCTCAAACCGAACACAACCTCTCGAAGAGAAACCTTGATGCTCTTCATGTTGATAGCGATGAGGAGATGTATGGAGCAGTGCACACGGATAGATTTCTCAAGCCAATTACGGGGAAGAGAGGATGGCGGGGTAATGATAGAGAGAAAAGAAAACGAAGGAAATTGGAAATGGGGGGAGGAGATAAGGAACAAGTATCCGCGTCAAGTGATGATGATGTTAATGAAGATGAAGATGAAGTATTAGATTCATATTCAGAATCGGAATCGGAATCGGAAGGACAGAATGGGGATGAGGATGAAGATGAGGATGAAAAGGCTAATAGCGGTGATTGAGATGGTAGTATTATATCTTCATGATTTATTATTTCGACGAAAATCTGAAGAAGAGACCATGCATGAGGGTAGTAGTACCAAAAGCGTATTTCCACAGGCTTTTATATCGAATTCTCAGGAGTAGTTAGTGGACTTAAAGGGCCCTCTTTGTATGAATGAGATAGTACAGTAGTATCGACTGTTTGATTTGAGGTTAATAGTGCTTGCATATCGCAATGATGTGTTTTAGAAGTCAGATAGATACCTGAGTAGTTGAAATTCACAGTTTCTAAAAAACAACTAATATGAATTGAATATGTCTAAATTTCTCCTGTTGATATCATTGGAGCCAGCTTAATTCCATCAGATCTGCATCAGTACACACACTCATGAGAAGAGAGAACAATACTTTAAAATTTAATAATTTCTTAAGTATATTTACGATTTCAAGTCAAAAGTTTGACTGTAATACCATCATAAAAGAGCTAAAAAAAAAAAAGATTCCCAGTTCCCGCTAAAGTAACACAGCAAACATAAAACAAAAGCACAATGGTATCTCCACAAAGAAATAGAATCATTCACTCGTCTGAGTGATAACCGTCATCTTATATCCATTCGCCCAATCAATCGCAGCACTATTCGCCGTCGGACTACTTTCTCCCGCAGAGCGACCATTATCTCCAGCCTGATTTGCTCCGTGCAAAACACTCGCTTCTATCGAATCGTCCAATTCTTCATTTTTCCATGCTGCTTGCAATCGTTCCGTCTCCACATCTTCCTTTCGTACGATTTTCTTGTCCGCGTATACGTATGTGCGCACGCCATATCGCTCGCTTAGACCCAGCATCGCGGCAAATTGTTGCGAACATTCGTCTTCGGAATTGCGGAGCGTTTCTTGGGAATCTTTACCACTGCGGTTCGAGCTGTTGGAGTAGAGACTCGATGCTTGTTTTTGAGAGCGGGAACTGAAGAGCGGTCGGAGGGTGGCAAAGGATGCGGCTGTTAAGGCGATGGCGGGCTCGACGATGGACCATTTCACGAGATTGATTCCTTCCCAGGTGTAGTCGGTGGTTTGGTTGAGTTTGTTGATGTAGTATATACGTACTAGTGTTGCTGTGCTTGCACTTCAGGCATATTAGTAAAGAAGTTGTGTTGAAGTGGGGAATCTCATCACTTACAAGAATCCGAGAGATAGAATAAGAACAACTGATAACTTTGTACGAGGATTCATCTTTACCTTCCAAACAAATGTAATTGGAAGAATACCATAAGCCCAATCTGTTACAGCACTCATGGTAGCATGTGCATATGTAACGTTAGCTCGAGTTGATGTACTCAGACAAGTTCCGGTGCCATCGCCGAACATATTCCAGAAATAAGATATTGGTTGGCATTGCAATAGCACGAAGATGAAATATGCCGAGCTGACCGAAAGTGCTATAGCCATAACGCTATAGATGATCCAAAATTGATATCGTTTGTTTGCAAGTCGTAAGAAGTAAACCCCGATAGCTACTTTCGTGATAGCCATGGTGATGACATAAAGAAGCTCACTTGCGAAAATATACTGGAGATAGTTAATTTCATATCCAATTATGTACTTGTTCCAATTATGCACACCTTGGCAAGTATATCGAGATAATCTGGACTGATATTGTATATATGAGCACCGAGTCCAAATTGGAGTGATCGCAGTAAAAGTGCGATGAGGGCAGTGTGTATTGTCTAAAATCCACGATATCAATAACATTCTTCATGTATCATGATGGAATACTGAGACATACCATAGAAGCAACGGTCAACCAATCTTCAGATCCAAAGAACTTTTGAATTCTAGTCCTGACATAAATTCGAAGTACACCAGCAATCCACGGCAGGGCTAAAGAAGCACAAGCAACACCCGTCACTTGTGCTCCACGATTAACACCCAGAACGTGGCTATTCCGAGAGACAAGATCCATTATTGGAATTGAAGCCATGATATATCAAAGGAGTGTTGTTCATCAGGAAAAAGAAAGAAAATCATCAACAATAATGTGGGATGATGCTAGACATTAGCCCTCCCTGGTATATTCCGGGTCTGAAAAATCTATGAACGACATATATTGGTACGTATGAAGAGGTAAACCGAGAAAACATAGGTAGGCAGGCGTGCCTGGGCCAAGGTACATTTTAACATTCCCTGATTCTACAATTCCACGGCAAGAGCGAACCTAACGCCTTGCCAAGCGATCTTAAGATAGACGGGCCCCTCAAGCCACGCGAGACCTCATGAATAATTTCCATGAAAGACATATTCATGTGGGACCTACCAAGTAATTCTCACGCTAGAATCTTTTGATCCCGGTGCCCAGGACCAATAAATATCGATTCTGTGGAGGATCTGCTTTCGGTTGGTGGAGAGGTCAAAACTCGAGAGTTGGGACTTTGAACCTCAAATTTGGAAATTGATGTAATCGCGTTATATGCATGTCATTATTATTATTGTTTCTCGGGTTCAGGATGTTGCCACCAACTTTCTAATTGCAACACAACAGTCTTTACTTTCGTATGCTTTCTTGTACAACTTATAATAGATTGTGATGCTTGATTTCAGCGATTTTGCAAGTAAATTTATAACCTTGAATCCTGCTTCTCGGTAGCCGGCAAGCAACCCATCCCTAAATTCAGAACTCATTATCACACTATTATATACATTGTTTATGTGCTATGACTCTGTATGTCATCGCCTAAGTCACATCTACCAATGAAACTCGAGGTCTCGGAGAAATAGATACCTTTGGTAGATCAGGTCTGTGGTAAGACCATCGGCTAAGAGCAATGAACCTTAGTTCGTCCGAATACTCTGACCAGACTAAAACCCTTGATTTAAAGTCTCTCAAAAGTATGGCTGAACTTTAAATGATGATTAGGGGCTTAGCTATGGTAGGAAAATGTTATTTGGAATAAAACTCCAAAATTTTCGTTCGTTCTCATCTTGCAGGAGACGAATGCTCGGACAATGCGGACCTGCATAAAAGCGAAGAACACCCTTCCACATGGAAGATTCCGAAAAGATCACCATGAATGTATATACTGAGGGAAACTTTAGCCTTGGGGTTTTTCTCCCAGTCGATCGATTCTCAATCAGTAAATCGGTGAAATACCGAACGAAAACGAGGTCATAAGATCTCACAACTCCTATCCCCTCGTCTAATGATTACCAATCGCTCGGACCTGAACTTATGGGCAGATCTTGCTGTCAGTGCTGCAGCAAGGCAACATGTCATAGAATACATCAGACCACAACGACTAGTTTAAAAATCACGCGGGAAAACTGTGGCCTTGTTCGTGGATAGTATTCTAGTGGGGATAAAGCCTGGTGCGCAGGAACGATGTGAGGGGTTTTCATTGCTTTCTGTCGTCGCTCGTATGTTTTTGGGTTTTTTAGGTCACAGAAGCGGGATGAGGCGTGATAAGCAGTTTTGATGGTTTATCTGCATGACTGCTCGCAAAACCTAGAAGGATGCTCGTCGTATTCAAGTGGATATTCGATTTCCCATGAGACATTAGGGAATTTCCTGAAAAATTTCGAATTTGATGGTTGGTCTGAAGCCAATGACTCCGTACAAGTTGTACCAGAGGCTAGGATGCTCCCAATTCTAGTTACGCAAAATTATTTCAGCCGCACAAAGTTTTGTTTTTCGGAGAGTTTCCGCCTGTTAACGGTCAACTTATCGGTGGTGTTATTAGATCCGCTGATTCTGGTACTGGTGGGTTCAATGTTTCATTTCTCAAGAAACGATGTCCTGAAATTACAATGAACGATACGATAGACTAAAGCTAGAAATTCAATTAAACAAGTGAACCATGTTTTACACAAAGTAATTCAGTCACTCGTTTTTGCGGGTCACTGTTACTTCCGTCACTTCCCTGAAAGCTAATATATCAAACGAGTCAATCTCCAGTGTATGTAAAACACCTTACAAAGCTCAAATCAGCAAATACCAACACCCCAAATAAGTATTAACCCTCTAATTTTCGAGCATCAAGAAATAAACAACTACTATCCATACCGAAAACCCGCACAATGCGGCGGGGGATAACTATAAACACTGGGAGGTATCCACGTACCACTACTCGTATCACTCGAATAATGAAATGAACGGGAATGATGCCCATGACCATAACCATGACCATGACCATGACCATGACCATAATATCTCCTATGACGCCCACTCCATTTATCATAGATCCTCCTCACAGACGGTGCACACACAGAACTCATCGAGGAGTCCGAACACTCGCTATAAGAATCATCACTCCTCACACTCCCAGCACGCACATACTCACGACGAAGATGACGAACCCTGGCTTTTTTCTCCAAGGGCGGCTCATCATCCACATCATTCCTATCCCTATAATTCCCCAAAAAATCACTATCAGTAACGATACTCTCCTCATCATCTCTTCTTCCCGGCGCATAAGGATTTTCCGAATTCTTATCTTTGATGCGATGTTTCTTTTCATCTCGTTCGCTTTTGTATCTGCTTCGTCTTAAGAGTCTTTCTTATTTTTTATCTGGTTCTTCGGCTGCCTTTTTGGCTTTTTCTTCAACTTCTTTAGCTTTTTTAGATGCGTCGTTGTGGAGAGTCATGGGTTCGGGTTGGATGATTAGATCATCATGATGGAAAGGACCTTTTTGCCCATTTTTATCATCATCTGGTACAACGGCATCGATTCTCCTTCCTACATTCTTTAATTCTTACCGGTATGTAAACGCCTTACGACTTTCCAAGATTGACCCGGTCCCTTTTTTCGATAGGGAAAGTCTGCTGGATCGGGAAATGTTTTGCGGAGGAATAGGTATTCCTCGAGTAGTGCAGAACTTTTGGGCCATTCGATTATAGGATCGGGTTTGCCGTCTCTACCTATATTTGTGCATGATTTGGTGATGATTCTACTTATCCAGTATAGATGCTTATCTCTGCATTTTTGGGACCTTTCTCTCTTTACTTCGGCAACGATTTCTTTAAAGCGTCGGTAGTGAGCTCCTTTGCGAATTTGGCCCTGTGAAATTGGGAAGTTAATAGTTAGTGCATTTCTAGGAGAGTTTGAAGGAGGACGAGGGATTAATACTGCATCAAGAAATGAATAGATGCGTAAGACCATCAACAGAAATGAAGGTTTAAGATTAAGAGTAGAATGCTTTGTTAGTAGGTACGAAGTTACTTACAATTTGTACTACACGGCCTGGTAAATTTCGATGATGACGTCGGATAATTTCTGGAGGTTCCGTCGAGCGAGAAAAACAGTAATGATTAAACTTGGTCGTAACAGCTCGTCTAAAGCCCCTTTTTGGCTTGATATCTAGGGAGAGAGATTGAAATATGACGTTTGAAAGAATCTCGCAGGCATTTCCCCATAAAATGTAGTGAGTTCGAGGCATGACTCAACGGCAAATCTTGGCTCTATAGCAATGAAAGCATGTAATTGAGCCTCGGGGATTGGCAATCAGTATTTGTCGAATGTGATTAGCAAAGATGTGCCTAGGACCGCGGAAAACAGAACAGCAAGAATGTGTGTTTAGAGACTAGGGAAGACGGCATCTTGATGGATGTTTGAGGCGGCTTTCTTGCTCTCTTCGACCGTTTGAGTGTCTCCACGTACTCTTTTTTTTCGGAGGGAAAAATACCAATATATGGCGTCACAATGTTTTATAGACCGACAAACTGACCATACGGTTGCCAGCAGACAGGAGAAAAAGTTTTCCTGCTTCGACCTCACAAACGACCACATGGTACTGGCCTTCAGGAGTTATGTGCTGATATAAGATATGGGACAAAATCAACAAAGCCGCAAAACTCTACGTTTGAATAAAAGCGCCTAAAAGGCTGACGAAGCCGTTATTGAGAGCACGTGTTGGGATAAACGTTTCAGTGCTTGATTTCACAACCCGCAAATTGCTAGCCAACCACGAAATTTCTCTGCAAAGTTGAGATGCATGAAGTTCTAGAAATCGTCTTACGGCATCTAGACTGGGACATATGGTATGGTGAAACAGTTATGAAAGAAGTCGTATGTTCTCAAATTAAACAGCCATGTGCTTTCCATGGTGGGATTGAAATTAAAGGAAGATGCAGAAGAATTTCGGCAGTTGGGAGATAATTCAGGGCATTGTGCAATCGCCAAGATCAAATACGCCCACAAAAAAGGTGCTACCGTCCAAACATCCAAGATCATTGCGTACAAGGCTAGATTATCAAATTTCGTTGTAGAACGGGCAGTGAAAACAGACACAAGTAAAAAATCATACAACAAAGGTTTCAGGTCGCAGTAAACGCAGAAGTTGGTACTTGTGAACATAGATTAGAATTATTGAAATTCAAAGAGCGAACAAGTGTTCTGCATCTCATGTCGCAGCAGCATGTATTTTGTTGCAACTGAGTGGCCAGCTCCCTTCAACACCGCCAAAATCCCAGAATCTTTTTCCTTGCTTATGACCTGCAGGAACCAAACGCCATTTCTCAAGCAACAAATCAAATTGAACTTTGAAATTTTCTGGTCACATCGCCATCCCTGGAGCTTGCATTCGACTAGCGCTCAACCAATCAAAGCTACGGCTATCATTTATTGGCGAGCAGCATTGATCAACACGCCTCGAGGCTTGTTGGAATTGTGTAGATATCGATAGGGGATTGGGTCTTTGCAAAACTCCCATAGAAAAGAGCATTTCTACCACATTATTCGTCCATTCTTGATAATGACGGAGAGAATTCACAGGATCAATTTTCGGCGGTCCTGCCGTGATAGAGTTGCAGACAGCGCGAACTTGCGAGTATTGGGATGTAGACACCGTGCCGATGAACCTGCTAGAGTTGCTTGGTCGTTGTATTTCTTTGTGTGCATGCATCATGCCGTTCTGCATGTCGCCAATTACTTGATAAAGATGACCGCTGTCTCTTCCGCATTCGTCGGTCTGAACGAAGATGCCTCGTGAGACACCGAGGAAGTCGACCATGTAGACGTTGAAAGACATATTCGATAGAGACGTATTTGCGTTGTAGAGAAATCTGGAGTAAGTGTGCACGTCCACTGGCCAATACGGTGTTGAGTATCTGAGGTAGGACAAGGATGAGAATCGAATTGAATGCTGCTGAAAGGAAGCAAGAGTCTCTCATATATAATTATAGATTGGATTGAACTGCCTTCTTCACAGCAAGGTTAATACTTACCGATCCTAGCAAAGGCAGTTGAGTCTATCTAGAGGTCCCAATCCTGGCGCGAATTGTCTAAGGGTTAGAAAGGACGGTCCAGATGTCAAGCAGGCACTACCCATAAATTACTTACCTAAAAATTGACATGGAATTAGGCGATCAATTCTATATACTACTCAAATACGCGCCGACATCTTGTAAGCAATGAAGAAGCCCCATAAATCACATGATTCGTAGCCAATCAAAGTGATTTGACGAGGCCGGAAAACCACTTCAGCGAGTCAAAGACAAAAATAGGGAATCTTGATGAGAGATTAAGATTGGAAAGCCTTACAAAATAGACCAACTAGCCTTCTGTGTCTTGGTAGGAAATAAGTACAGTAAGAAGTCCCACAAATTAGTTCGGGGGTGGAAGCAGATTACCGGCATAAGACTTGAAGCTAACCTACTATCGCTTCGACCCCTATGAGCTATCAAATTTGTGCAATCGTTGCGTTGAAGGCCGGACTCAAGAAAAAGTCAAACATTTTGATAACTTCTGGGAAGGAAATGGTATTAAGATCTTCCAAGAGATGAGTGACTTGCTATCTGACGGATTCAACAAGGTGTTCTTCGAGGCTTTGGAGCTGTTGCAAAAGTGTGGTAGTCGAAATATACATTTTCAACACCTCATGCGTGTCCTTGTTCCTGCTAATGCCAGAAGAAGCTGTATTCCCGCCTTATCTTCCACAAATTCACCGCAAAGGATGAGACAATGCGTTTCAACTTCACTTTCTAGATGGCTTTTAGCGACTAGCGAAAAGCAATCAAACCTCTGTCAAGGTAAGCTATTTGAGATAAGAAATGATCTCGAGGTGATAATCGAAGACAAGGGTAGATACATCCTTCCTGCATACTTTGCGGGGTGAAGAAATGACACAGGGTTGAATTGGCTAAGGAAGTGGTGCGGATTAATGAGGAAGGCTGTGATTGTTTCGAAAAACGCGGTACAAGGTTCACTGTAAGAATGAGCCTCAAAAACCAGACTGGAATCGATTGCTCAAAATAGCACGCAAGACAAAGAAGCGGCCTTGTCCCGATCAACGACCTACATCAGATCGAATTACGCAGTCGTTGATAGTGGAAGGCCTTTACGTAGCGGCGATGTTGGTAGTTTGATCTGCAGGCTACAAAGCATGTTGGAAATGGAAACTACACGCCAATTTGTTTGTGCGTGATGCTCGAAAGTATGTGCTGAAGAGGAAAGGTGCTGGTTCATGTGATGGTGAGTATGAGATAAGGTACTAGAGATTCCTCTAGTGTCAATGCAATAGTCATTTCTGACCTGAGTCGAGTAGGTGTTCTTCATATCGAAAAGTGGATATCCCTTAACGCTAGGATGTCCACCCTCAACACCACCCATGATTGCACAATTATTTGTGTTTAAGAGTCGAACGATTTCCCTTGGAGCAAATTTCCTTTGACATCTGCTTGGGAAGTCCCGTCGAGAATAGTTGATGATTCGAAGGTAGTTCTCTCTTGTACCGCAGAAGAGTTTTCGCGAAAAGAATTGTCGGAAAGGAATGATGAATGAGCTAAGTCACGTGTGACTGTTGAGTTTCCCATTCCTCCCCTCTCAGGTTTTCGGAAGGAGTCTCCACTAAGATGATCATTGTAATACCTATGTATGATTAAAAACAACCTCTGATGGTCATTAACGCATCTGCATTGCTCTCGATTTTCGCTGATCCTGTAAACGTGATGGACATTAACGCTTATGGCTTGAATGAGCAAACGTAGGAAGAATTACCTACCCAAACTCACGAGAACTTCGACAAATTCTTGAAAGCGGTGCTGCATACTAGGTACACCGCCTCAATGTACGTGTACAAATTTCAATAAGAGAGTGCATGAACAAGGGAGTTCCCAACAATTCTTTTCATCTCTTCTTTTGATCCGGGTCAAAACATTTCGACCCGTAGACCCGCTGTCATCTCCGTAGGGAGACAGAGACCAAAGACAGAGACAAAGATGGCATTGCCGCGAACCGTTTAAATGAAGATAAGCGGTGAGGCACGAAACTCAGGCTCTTCATTTTTGGAAATGGCGAGCAGCTTTCTTTGGATGAGTGAACTTTTGAAGGGTCGAGTTTCAGCGCCGAATTCGAATTCACATAGATAATTGGCCATAGAATGAGACGAACAAGCGCGTGTCACAAATAATGCGACAGAAGTACATGCCGAGGTGGAGCGCCAATATCTGAAAAAGGAAATCTATCAAACCTGGAGTTTCACGTAGCATAAACTGGCACGAGGTTATTGGTGAGTCAAGAGACTGCAAAGGTTCACATGTAGAAGAAATGCATAGCGATGGGGATCGATAGACGTCGAAGGCTGATTGTCATTCAAATGCCAGAACGCATTTATATATCACATATGCTTTCGCAATAGTGATTGTAATTGTATCGTACCACATCAACCTTTGATCTTCATCTAGGTAGCTTTTTCTTGTTCCATTATCACCAATACGGTATACTTCACCCGGGCTTCCAATCGAATTTGTTATCAACACCAAGAATCTCTTTACAGCCTCAAATTATACCGATTCGTGGGCGACATCGGATCAAATAAACTCCAAAAGTTACTGCAGGCCAAACATGCTTTGCAGATAGCAGAGGCGTTTTTGTGCAGTAGCGGTCTATCGATTACAATTTAGAGCGAATCGAACCCTCAAATTTGTTTGGTTAGACAGAGAAAAGCGAGAGACATTTTTGTGATCACCTGCAAGTGGCCATTGACGAGAAACAATTGGACGAAAGGCTCGGACAGAGTTACTCTCTCGGATCTCTCGAATTTATTGAACTTCAAGCACAAGGTTTCCACGGAATCTTCTTCTCTTCTTTCATTCAATCTTTCTTGGGGCAAAAGCTACAATAGAATAGATTCTCTCAAGTGTCAATCTATTTTCTGGTGCGATCAATTGTTTCATTTCATCCTCGACATCGACGAAGCTTAAACTTCAAGTCAAAGATACGCTAAGATAGGACGAGAAGGAGAGTGGGGTTGCAGCCAACCGATGCGGAGCAGAAGCTTTAACCAGGACTAAAAGGCACAGGGGCTTTATTGGTTGCTAGCGACATCTAATCTCAGTTACACCGAAAACTATAAGTTGTTCTGGATCAATCTTCCACCGCTCCACCAGACGATTTTAATACCGGCTCAACAAACTTAGCGGTGGAAGAAGACCTCACGATTCGTGGGAGTCACGTACCATTGATTATCTCCAACTTGTCGAGTAGCCGTCTTGGCACATACAGTTGGGGTGAAGCCATTGGGGAAAATTTGGAATTGGAGAACCATTGGGGTATTTCCCGTGGTTCTTCCTTGTATGTGCATACGGAGTACAGTACATCTTCTTGAGGTACCCACTGTACAAAACTGAGAGATTATTTTTCAGATCCACTGGAACTCCGTTGCTAGGGGATCTACAAAAGACTTTAGACAATCGAGAAAGAATATTCGGCACCAGGAGGTTGCAAAATTGCAACCTTACGAGAGGATTGAAGACTATCAGACCGCTATATGCTCCGAGCAAGCCCATAATCCAAGAACGTCAGGACTGGCACTTGCAACAAATCATCATCATAATTACGATCCAACCTCGCTTGAATCTTAAATATGCCTTCCAGAACCCACCGGAATCTTACCCCCTTGACCACCAATTGTTCCACTACCAATTGGAACAATAGGAGTCAATCTAGTATAAACTCTGATGCTGCAGTTTTCTATTCAGCGCGAGCGCATCCGACCCCAATCGAGCTCGAACAACAAATTCCACGATCGTTCTCATCGCAACCTCATTCACCCACCATGTCTCCTCCGCAAGAATTCCGCCGTACCAAGATGAGTCGTCAAGACTCTGGTTTTGCAGAGAATGTTGCCTCTATACCTAGCCACGTGAAGACATCATCACGGCCCAGCTCAAAATCATCCTCTCATCATACTCGGCCGTCATTGAATGCCCCTCGAAAATCACATTCCCGTCCAAAAGACTCCTCTGGCACCTCTTCCTCGGCCTCCAGCGCCACCAGCCGTTCAACTCCCAAACGTTCCTCAAAATCTCCACGTGCATCCCTCTCTCACTCTCGCCCCAGTCTTTCATCTCGGCACCACCACAGCCAAACATTATCATCGCAACCTCAGTATCAATTCTTCCACTTCCCATCACTATCCGATGACCTATCCCAAGAAACATCCAGCCCGGCTGCCAATCCACCTCCACCCCCGCCAGCCACAACCCATTATTGGACATCAGACCAAACCCGAAGATTAGAATACGCAGCGATTGACGCAGCAAGTAAAGGAATCCGAGGATTCATAGCACGATGCATACCCGACTGTTTCTTACCAGTCGACAAGAGAGGAACCAGATTTTGCGCAGAGAATATGCGAGGACGAGATGATGATGCTGGAAGCGTGAGGAGATATCGATTAGTCATGGAAGATGATGAAAATGGGATGAAAGGGGAAAAGATGGAGGAAAAGGCAGAGCCGACCAGAACACACAGAAGACGATGGAGTTCGTTTATCAGACGTTGATGCCAACATAAGCGCTTTTTTTTTGGAGTTAAATGTCCTTGCGCGACAGGAGCACAGAGATGCACCACGGCGTTCGATGTTTCTTTCTTTCATTTAATTTCATTTTTGATACCCCCTTTCTGATATAAGTTGGAGATTTATGGTTTTGGCGGTAATGCAATCTTTTTAATGTTGCACATATTGGAGTTGGGTTAATAAAGATTAAATTCTTGGTATTTTGGTTGATGGAGAAGTACACAAAGAGAAGAGCTGCATTTACATGGGTGGATGCTGGAAGGATGTGTTATTCTTTGTGTCTGGGAGAATAGATTGATTCACAGTTCTAGAAAACGGTTAGGGTTAATGGTAATAACAATGTTGGGATGGGAAGATACAATATTGTAGTTACTTCCCTGAGAGAAGAGAGAGTAGTAATATCAAACATTCAGAAACATTCAGAATATTCAAAGTGTTTAAACTCACAATATTTAGTACCTTTAAATACTCAAAAGGTTTATTAAATTCTACTTAATCAAAACATGCCTAGTATACCTTGCCGTGATTGAGTGACGCTGACCTGTTGTACAAAAGTACCATAGCCCATCCTGAACTCCATGCTTAGAACCAACCCATATTTACATCTATAGCTCATGTCCTTCTGCCAATAGTCTCGCAATCATGACATAAGTAAAAATCACTCCGCCAGCAACCCAGTATTTGTTCCTCTGCAACCAGCTTCTTCCTTCTCTACCACCTTCCACCACAGCTCCAACAACAGCCTGACTACCGCCTGGCCGCCTCATCGCAATTCCACTGCATTCCCTTCCAGCCCCCTCTTCATCCTTCTTTTCTTCATTACCAGTGACAATATCGACACCCCTTTCCTTCATCCACTTCCAGTTCTCCTTATCCAAATCCTCCCACTCACTCCTAAACTTGGCGCCGCCATCCCCAGCCTTGATATTTCCTTTCTGCGTTCCATCCTTTTTGTAACTGCCTCCTCCAGTACTATTCCACCATCTCGTCCTGCTCGCGGCCCATTTTCTCTCTGCCTCTGATGCGGCGACCGAACCCGTTGTCATTTCTTCACTTGTCATGAAACTCAATAGACCGATCAATATGGTACTGACTTCCCACGCGGGATTGAAACTCTTGGGATGAAAATCGCTGATTGAGAGACAAAGACGAGTGGAGGGTTGAAAACGGCCGGATGGCGTGTGCATTTTAATGGAGGGAGGCGCAAATGGATAATTTGGAGGGAATAGAAGGGTACCCCAGTACTGTCCGCCATGATAAGGTGTGTCGGGCGGTCCAGTGAGGATGTAATGCCATTCGAGGATGTTAGATTCGGATGGATGTGCTTCGATGTAGGGGGGAGGGTTCTCAGTGATGGTTTTGTATTCACGGGTTAACTACATTTTAGCATGTTAGCTATCAAATGAACAAAAAATAGAATCGTAAAAATCGATTCACGTACCCGTTTGTTGGCAGCTCGACTCGCCATTGTCAAGTCCTACGTCAAGTTGTACTTGAGACTTTGAGGATACGTTGGCCTTGTTGCGTTTGAATGACGACGGAGAACGTTTGGAATCTGGTGTAGTGTTCTTTTGTCTATTAAATAATATTCTGGATTTGGGATATAAAGCCTAATCGGAAGACTTCTCTCGGTTTCGAAGATGTAAGAAAATGACTGAGTGGTTGGACGTTTATGATGGGAATATCCACATGGAATGCTTTGAGTTTGTTTTATTATTAGGGATAGGATGATTCAATGGTGCAGGGCAAGGAAGTTAAGTGCGCACTAGCTTGTTCTCTCGCTTAGTAATCAGTTTCTATCCGGACCGGCAGAACGAGAGTCCTTCGTAGGAAATGAAAATAGTGCATAGTCTCGGGTACAGTTAGAAAATAAAAATAATGACGACGCCAAATGGGCCAAAGGGGACTGTGAGTTGTAGTTTTTTATCCAAATGAAGCATATTAGCACGGTTAATTTGCTAATGTACACCGGACGCAGCTCGTTGAGAGTCTCCTGAAAACCGATCCCAAATCTCAAGAAGAGCTCGAAAAAGCTATAGCGGAGAAGCATAAGGGATATGCTTTAGAGGCCGCACAGAGAACTGGGGAGTTGGTACGTATATGTATTAGTTCTGGGCGATTATGATCTCATGGGCTCATGGAATAGATTGGCAATAACTCCACAAAACCAGTCACAATCTCCTCGATTAGACTCTTGGGCCCCTCACGCACAAGGAGATCATTCCTCAATGGCATATTTGAGCCTTTGCTTAGTGCAAACAGAAACGGGCCATATACGTTGTCAGAAGCATTGCAGGAACTCAGCACAGCTACAGATAAGCTCCGACGACATGGTACGATAGCCCCTCACTGATGTTTGACCAACGTTGTACTTATCTGTAATTAAGGCGTTTTTAACGACGATATCTCCATGTTCATTGATAAACCCGATCCTACCGACCCCTCTTCTACTCCTTCCGATATTGACGTATACATCCGTGCGCGTGAGCGGGGTGTTATCACATTAAAGACTGGCACTGATCTTGGGAATGCCGAAGGCTCAGCGTACGGAAATGCACAATGGCGCAACATATTTGGGGGCGCTGAAACTCTGAATGTCAATGCTGCTACAGGCACCCGAACTCGTTCTGCGTATCAGGCTACATTTGAGACGCCAATATTGAGTGATCCCGACAAGAGAGTAGCTGTGGATGTTTTGTCGAGCGCGACCAGTAAGCCCTGGGCAAGTCACGAAGAAGTCCTTAAGGGTGGGGGCATAAAATATAGCTGGGCTTCTGGCGGTGGCAGCACGCATCAGGTTGGATACAGTGGGGTGTGGAGACAAGTGACGAGCCTGGCTGGAAATGCGTCACCCACGGTACGCAACGATGCAGGAGATACAGTCAAGAGCAGTATTAGCCATACATGGATCAAAGACGAACGAAATCACCCTATAATGCCGAATCAAGGGTACCTTCTTAAAACGATCTCGGAAATCGCGGGCTGGGGGCCTCTGAAAGGAGATATTGGGTTCTGGAAATCGGAAATAGAATCTAGTGGTGCGGTTAAAGTTCCTGGCATCCCAGGCGCAAGCTTAGCAGCGGGTATCAGGGCAGGAATGTTGTACCCCTTAGGTGTTGGATTTGGCACTGCAGCCAAGCCGTCGCGCATAAATGATAGATTTCAGCTCGGTGGACCGACGGACGTTCGTGGATTTAAAATTAGTGGTCTTGGACCTCGGGACAGACAAGATGCAGTTGGAGGCGATATCTACGCGGCTTCATCTATAAACCTCCTTCTTCCATTCCCTCGTGTCGATATTTCTACTCCGCTACGCCTGCAGTTATTCGCTAATGCTGGCCGACTTCTTGCGCTCGAGAATCCAGAAAGGGACACAAGCAAAAAGGTGTATGGTACAATCGCGGAGCTTGGTAAAGAGATTCCGAGTCTGGCGGTTGGCATAGGAATGGTGTATGCACATCCGGTGGCACGGTTTGAATTGAATTTCGGTCTACCGATCGTTGTTAGGAAAGGAGAAGAAAGCAGAAAGGGCTTACAATTCGGAGTAGGCATCAATTTTCTATGATTTATGGAGCTTAGCGGAGTAGAGGCATATACCAAAAGAGGGCAAAAATGGGGGCTTAGGTTGTATATATATCGCATACCAATAGCTGTAGCCAGCTAATTGGACAGAAACTAGTTAGGCAATCACGACCTTAATGCATTTCAGTGGGGACAGCTGAAATCTTGTGCCGTCTGTAGATCGGTAATGTAACGCCGGGTGGGAGGTAGGTAGGTTTCTACAAATACGAGAAGCTGTTCCATCGTTGGCAACTTTTCAGTCATTGATTTGATCGAGTGGAAAACCTGTTGTTTCCTAGCTTAAACTTGTGGATTTTTGGTGAAATTACAGCCAAAGTACATTTTTGGCAATGGCTCCCGTTGCAAAATTCAGCTCAGCGCTCGAATCTTGTTCGTACCAAAGTCCCGATGGCGGTTCCGCATATGCTCCTCTTCGTGAGAAAATGATTGGTGCAGCCACGGCAATGGGGTACGACACAGCGACCATGGTTGAATGTGGAATTAATTGGGTCGAAGATCACGATACACTTCATCACGCAAAGATTTCGGCATACCTACAATTCGTGAATCAATGCAGAATCCGGGAGTTTTTGTCATTTGAACCCTTTTTGGACAAAGAGAAATTCCAGGACTTGATAAGATTCCGTGGTATTGGTTTTGTTATTAAAAATTTTACGGTTGATTTGAAGAGGCCTGTGAAATTTCCTGATTCGGTATGAGCTCGAGTTAATCCTTTAAGATGCTTTTGCTAGATTAGGCTAATGGGATGAATTAGTTGATTATCGCAAGTCATATCACTGAAGTCTTTCCAGATCGCTATGTTACTATTACGTCTATGTGGTCTTTGGTCCAACAAGTCATTGTTGCAGACTTTAAAGCGAGTGTGTTATTCTTTGATTATGGTCGAAATGTACCAGCGAATCTGCTTGAAGCTGGGGGTGTCTATAAGGATTTATATGAAGCTTTGAAAGAACGATCAGCACGGGAAGTGGCGATAGCTGCAAAATGGGAGAGAGATCATCCCAAAAAATCAAAAGCCGTTCTGTAATAATCCAACGTCAATTGAGAAGGGCCAATCAATGTGTTGATCAAGATGGCAATGTTTGTGTATGCACTTTTGCAATAGTTAAATATTGCATTTTACAACAAGAGGCGGTCGTCAGTAAAGTGCAGGAGATACACTGGCACGCAGAAATGTTTTCCTAATTTTCTTGTATTAATTCAAATGGGTTGGCAGCAGCTTGACAACAAGTAATCATCCTCTGCCTTAAACCAATTTGACTCAAGAAAGAAACCGTTCCAAGGGAAGGTTAACATGTTTAGGTCACCCACACACAAATTGCTCTTGCCAAATTATTCCATCCTTGTTCCTTTCTCATCAACAGATCTTCATCCGGACCTCAACATCACGACCATCACCAAACCTCATTAGAAGAAGGCCCATTATCGAGAGCACCTTCTACGGCGAGCTCAACGTCCATTTGGACTCCTATCTTGATTTGAGATTTGTATTCAACTGGAAAGGGTTGTTGGGTAGCTTACTCGGACTAATGGCTATAGCCGCGGCTGCTGCCATAAAAGACACTGCGAGGAGGAAGGATTGCAGACGCATGGTGATAAATGTGTGACTTTATTTCGATGTTTGATGCTCGCTTGAAAGGCAATTCGAGACTGTTTACTAGGAACAAGACCTTCTTGCTAAAAGGGTAGAATATGGCTTTGGTTTTTCAAGGAACAGTTTACCCGAAAGCTACCTAGGTATATATAATGAGCATAGCAGTATTTAGGAGAGGCGGTGTTTCATTTGTGTATTGAACTTGTACGAATATCGGTCATTTGATAGTATCGATGTGTATCTTTGTCCTTACACTGATAGGACTACACAAGGCCATACAGATGTAATGTACATCTATCATCCCTTGTTATTCGACAATAAACGACATTACAATGATGAGGTAGCACGAATCAAGGACGTACCCCTCTATACATCACTTATGCTAAATGTAGATTGTCGGCTCCCTCGATAGACATGCCAAAGAATGTGCAGTTCTACAAAATTCCGGATATGTGGTGTACTGGTGAAGGATGCGATAAAGGAACTTTTGTGTGGAGTAAGTATGTGTACGAAAGTACTTTGTATGACCTGCACAGTTCCACAAAATTCAGCCTTAACCAGTTCTTATCATTTACTAACCCCCGTTTTGCTTCTGAGCTTTATAGGTCTTTCGATCGTATCCAAATCTTCTTTTCGCATTTGGATCCGCTTGTCAAACCCTCTTCATGCATCCAATCACGTTTGAAAATACTCGAGGGTCGCTTTCCAACGAGAAAGGCTATGGCGACGACAATGAAAACTGTTCTCATTGCAGAAACCAGTCTCTCAAATCAATATCATCCAGAAGATTGCAATCATGGGCTGTTCTAATTATGATGTGCGGCATGGTGGCGGCATTCACTCTAATCGGCATGGCTTCATTGCTCACCTCAAGTCGAAGTAACTTCACCAAACTTCCAGAAATTACAACAAATCATCGACCGTCATTGTGGAGTATGTAAAACGATCATTCTGCTTAAGAAGATATTTTTTTCTAACAAGACTTCAGCTCCATTTGCAGATGGGATCCAGTACGAGATCGAAACAGCTTCGCCTGATCTCTGGGCCAATGATATTTATATGGGAGAGCCATGCGACGAATCAGAACGCGCATGGAATAGGCTTATACATCGTTAGTATCTCAACTCTATTCAATTCGCGCTTTCAGAAGCTAATTTTCCTAAGCAAATCGAGGCCATGGCGTTCGACTTTACCGTGAAGAAGCTGCGCGGCTAGATATCAACAAGAGTATACTTTTACCAGACGACAATTTCGCTGTCATTCTTACGGTCCATCATAACCTTCATTGCCTGGTATGAATTCTTTCCTGAATTCCAGTTGATCATAGGCTTACTATTGAGCCTCGCCTCGTAGAGACGACTCCGACAGTCCTTCTTTCCAGAACACTACTATGCCAACTGGACAGACGAGGATCGAGCAGACGATCGACATCACGCATGTAGGTTGAAATACAATTTCTTTCTTACATTAAATAGCAGAGTACTAACAAGCTTCAGTACATTGCCTTGAATCTCTCCGTTCATCCATGATCTGTCAGCCGGATCTAGCACCGCTTCCCTACTACTGGTCTGGTAATATTAGACATGACATGAACGCAAGTCCACAATCCAAACGCGAATGTGTTAATTGGGATGTCTTTTCGGAATACTTGAAAGGGAGAAGCTATCATAGGTCGGAAATGATTCACGATTGATTTGGAAGAGACTGTTGACTTTATGCTGGTCTTGCAAATGTTGGTTATTTAGAATTTAGAATACTGGCAACATGCTTGTTAATCACAGAATCTTTTCTACTGTGATAATAATTATTTCACTGGTCCCTTCTAGATGGATAACTCGATAAAATGAAAGGTTACTACTTAACCGACCACGCATGCTTCATAGATTTTGATCAAAATGTGAATCAACGAGAAAACAAGCCGATTGACGAGCCTTGGCTAAGTCACCCGCACATTTGTCAAATGCAAAAAGAAAGCTTGAATCTTCGGGACGGAAAGTGCAATACGGTGATACTAGCTAGGATACGTCTCACATTGTGCCACACTGGCTCGCCTCGCAACGAGCAAAAAGAGTTCCTCCTGTCGCACAAGAGGTAGTTTACGTCCATGTAAACAAAATCCGGCATAGATGGCCCGGCCTCCACGGCTTTATTAAGCTTTATATCGGTGGAATTGATTGTGCTACCACTTCTTGTAAGATCTTACTACCGCACCTAGCTACCTATTGTGGTTACCGAATACAATCATTCCTGCTTCAATACTACGTCGTATATACCACCAAATCAACGTTCCTCTGAAGCTTTTTGCAACTTCAATGCTTTTGACACCTATCAGCTTGTAGTGAATAATACTATCAGCTAAGGTAGTACCACCAACTATACAAATGAAAGGTACCTAAGTATTTACGAGAGTATCTTGTGGAGAGGCCCAGTCATATCTGACGGAACTCTATCAGATGTGTGAAATACCTGGAGTACTGACATTGATACTTCGACGGGTTTCCCACACCAGTTGTCTCTGTAACTGGTTCCAATCTGGAGAACTGTGGCGTGCTTAGGACTCTCCCTTATTCTAATCCATTACTTATCGCAATGTCATCGGGACTTCCACTTACCCCAGGTACGGACCCGATTGGTGAAGTAAACATCACGATCACGGAGGTATCATCACTCAATCCTTTAAATGATAATCTTCTCGATAAGAAGAAACAGACCACAGAGCCTATCATCCATGAGCATGATCTCAACAATCATGACTTGACTTCCGTAAATTGGTCAGTCGACCCTCAAAATCCAATAAACTGGTCTCCTATACGCAAATGGACAACGGTATCACTTCTTGTCATCATAAATTTCATAGCGTAAGCCCATCACGAACCCCCACACCGTACACATTCCACACCGATAGCTAACTAATTGCAGAGCAACATGTACCTCAGCATTCGAACCGGCCCTGCCCGCCATAATGGCCGATTTCCACTCCACAAACGATTCAATCGCCTCTCTCACCGTCTCTATCTACACCATAGGTTATTGCTTAGGACCTCTTGTCATTGCTCCCGTTAGCGAACTATATGGACATGTGACGGTGCTATATCCTGGCTATATTGGTTTTATGTTAGCTCTAGCTGTGTGTGGTTCGAGCAGGAGTCTGCCGTTATTCATTGTGTTTCGTGCTATTATGGGTCTTTCGGCGATCACGTTTGTGCTTATGGGTCCGGCTATCGTGGCTGATCTTATACCAAGAGAAAGGAGAGGGTTTGCCTTGAGTATTATGTCTGCCGGTCCTGTTGTTGTATGTATTGTGTAGCACTCTTATGTTAGACATAGATTCTCGCTAACTACCTATAGGGTCCCACAATTGGTTAGTTTTCATTCTTATGCTCACTTTTTATCGTTAAATTTATGATTCTAGGCCCTGTAATCGGTGGTTATATAGTGGAAAATATCAGTTGGAGATGGACTTTCTACTCAACATTGATTGTTGTGAGTTATTTCCCAACATAGAATTTCCAAGTATCTAACCATGTAATAGTTTGGTGTTTTATTTTCTCTGTCTTTAATCATCCTCAGGGAGACTTACGGACCAGTAGTCTTAAGTCGGAAGCAAAATAAAGGAGAGAAAGACTTGCCCGAAAGCGACAACATCACAAGCCAAAAAACTCCTCGAGATATTCTAAAAGCAGCTTGGATCCGACCCTTCAAGATGCTTTTCCTCTCCCCCATAGTCCCATTCGTAGGTTTCTACAGCGCCCTCAGCAACGCCTACGGAATGATATGTTTCGCCACGCTCGGCACCGTTTTCCAAAACAACTACTCCTTTACACCCGGGCAGAGCGGCCTCGCCTACTTCGGCCTCATGTTCGGATTTATCTTCTGCCAATTCACTCTCGCTCGATTTTCCGACCGCTACATGCTCAAAATAGAAGCCAAGTACAACGACAAAAAACCCGAATACCGTCTCCCACCCATGTTCATCGGTGCATTTCTCCTTCCCATTGGATTTCTCTGGTACGGATGGTCCCTTGAGTATCATACCCATTGGTTTATTCCAATCCTAGGTAGTTCCGTCATTGCAATCGGTATCCTATCCAGTTATCTACCCGTGCAGATGTACCTTGTAGATACATATACCATCTATGCCGCGAGCGCGACTGGAGCATGCACCATCATCCGATCGATTTGTTCAACGTTGGTTCCGTTGAGCGCTAATCCGCTCTATGATCATTTGGGGTATGGATGGGGGAATAGTGTCTTGGCTTTTATTGCCATAGGGTTTGTGCCGATAGCGTTATTGGTGTTGAGATATGGAGAGAGGATTCGAACGAATCCTCGCTTTCAGCCGAAGTTGTGAAGGGAGTTTGAGAAGTGTTGTGGTCTATTTATTAAATAGTTTGTGATGTGTCCAGGAGAGATTATAGAGACATAATGCGAAGAAATACTTGGAATTCGTAATGTCAAAGATTTAAACAAGGAGCTGAGCCAGACTTAGTTAAATAATTAGGTGGTGCAACAAGTATATGCACGAATTTGCAGTAAAAAATGATTGGCACATGCATGGGCATATAGAGAAAGTTATAATATGGTTAAGATTTCATCACATGGAATGGAAATCAAGATATAATCAGCTAAAGCTTCAAAATTATGATAAATTCTAATCACGTTAAGTGTGCAATTGTGACAAGTACCTAAGCGCTATTCCAAAAATTCGCAACTTCACTCAACCAATTACGGCTAGTAATAATGCAAATTGAGTGTCTAACAGAACGCTCATAATCCGAATTTCTTCTTGTATTCATCCTTCATGCCCTTTAGATCTGATGCAAGACAGGGTTCCACCCAATCAGCCCACCATCCTTTGCGATGCGATCTCAAGCCAACCTCATGAAGCAAAGCATCGGTATACCAAACAAGCTCAAAGAAAAAACAGTCACCCTTTACGCCACGAGTAGGATATCTCCGTTTGGAAAAAGCCCCCATGTAAGCAACTTCTTTCAACATCTGCTCCTTTGGAGGTAGAGCTATGTTACCGTCGAAGTATGCCGTGGTCCAGATAGCTTGTGTTTCGGCTGCACGAAAAGAGTTCGAGATATCTATTGCCCCTAGAAATGCGATCGACTTGTCTCTAAGCGGTGCAATGCCTTTGTATAACTGTTGTACTGTTGTGCGAGGGGCAGAGCGGTCTTTTTGATATGGAGGAGGGTTTTCAAGGAGTGGAAAGTCGGTAAGTACTTGACGGTCTGCCTCTTCATAAATGCGTTCCCAAACCTTCTTTTCTCTTGCACTATTCTTTACCTTAGCATGGGGAAGACCCAAAAACTGAGCTTGTGTATCAGAGAAGCACATTTTAGTGGTAGTCCAGCCTGTTCCTAGTAATAATTCATCCGCATAAAGTTGAGTGTCATTGTCTAAAGTTATGATGTTGTCTTTGTAAGAGACAACGTCGTTGCGATAAATTTGAGCATTTTGAGATATTGTATCCCAGAAATCGTCATGCTGCACAAGTCCTACAGGTCCGGTGCACCAGAATGCACTATTATTATCAGTATGGCTTCCACAAATAGTCGAGGGTGACTCACGAGGTAGTAAAATCAAGGAGTGAGAACCCTGGCAACGAGTTAGGCCTGGTATCATATGCCGCTACATTACGACAATATTGATTAACGGCGTCTATTCTTTTCATCATATAGTTTATTCCAACACGAGTTCCATATAGAATGGCACGTATCAAGGAAAACCACCATGATTTTGGCATAAATGGAGACGGACTGAACAGTGCCTTCATCCTGGTTGCTGAACTTTCGACCGAGTTCTTGTAACGACCATGACCAGGGGCGGGAAATAACAGAGCTGGGCCCTCGCCAGTTCTTCGAATAATCCACTTAACGTTGTGACCTTTCTTGATTGACTCGTAGACCATATCCGCAGCAGACTTGCCACCACCTAGAACTGCGAAGTATAATACTCCGCTGGCCCTTGGGAGTGGATGCTTTAACAATTTTCCAAACTCTTTATGATGATGCACAGAATCAAAGCTACTTGTCATCCCCGAACCAAAATCAATTCGAGGAATATGGGGAAGCGAAGTACGACCGGTGGCAACGACAAGCTTAGGGCATGTAACGGTCATCCTGTATTGAGTTTTCGATGGGAGATGAGCTAGACTTATTGTTGTGACATGCCATATATCATCTATCTTGTCAACCTTGACAGCTTGCTGGCTGAAACGTATTCTTGAAAAGAGGGTCTTCCCGTTGTATATGTGATTATCTGCATACTCCTCGAGATACTTGGTGACGTATTTTGCTTCGAAGGTATCATGGTACAAAGGTGCATCCTCAGGAACAGTGAGAGGAACATCGGAGAATCCAGACATTCGACGGCCACTTTGACACCAGAATTCATCGTATGATCGTCCTTGAAATTACACACACAAGTCAATATATATAGGTAAATATAAGATGGGGACGGTAGCCGAACGAGACAACACTTACTTGAACTCCAAACGCCGCCAAGGCACACGTCCTCTTCGAGGATAACTAGCCTCGCTTCTGGATGAATATCGAGGTAGAATCTGGCAAAAGCCAAACCACTTAGGCCTGTAAGACGTGGTACAAAGTTAATGAACTGTAGTTTTTGGGTACAATGCGTGTATTATGCACGCAGGTAATGATAGGTAGAAAGGAGAAAGCAATTCATACCGGATCCAATGACAACAATATCAAACTCAGACATACTGCCAAATATCTGACCAGATAAGTCGTGGTGTTCCATATTTTGATATTCAATTCGATCTTGTGCTTTGTTTTATCTTGAATATATGAGAAAATATAGGAAACCGAAGAGAGATAATCATAAAAAAGTGATATAGCACTTCAATGGTAGATGATTGGTATAGGCAATTGTGATCCCATCGCTCATGCCCTTTCCGCAGTAAAACCTTGCGATACGTTACACAAACACAAAATGCAGCAGGAACAAAGTTGGTGGTAGTTGGATGGCCGTATAACCTAGAATATTTACTTAATATCCAAGCAAATCAGTGAAGGGTTATTGCTCGTTGGCTTCACATGTCAACGTTAACCAACATACTTAGAAACTTGCCGAATTCTATACAATCATCGGGCACATCTATCAACTACCATCGAAGATCCTTGAGAAAACTTTTATACTATGGCTGTATTTATTTTACTTGCTTAAAGAGATATCAATAAGATGGTTCACAACAAGCAATAATTTATATATAACCTACCTACCTAGGTAGTGAAGGAAGTAGGTAATACAAGGATGGATAATCCACGTGATCTTGTACCAAAATGCTAAAAGGGGCACGGTACATTTCGGCGTCCGAGCTTGTTTGCTCTAAGATTCTAAGATTCTAATATGAGATTACCACAACAGACCCCATGCATTCTGCAAAGATAGTCATCTTCTTCTAGAGTTTTCACTCTGATTCTTATCCAAGCCCATCTTTACGTATGGTAGGACTATCCAAGGCCAACAAAGGGAGGAGAACACACGAGAAAGTCATGTACTACATGCTATAACTTTTGGGTCACGCGCGGGTTAGGAATTTCTTTGACTGCACACTGAATCTGGCCTCGGATCAGCAGTCTACCTCATGTGTTTGAGCATTAGGAAGTGGTTTATCCTAAATCATCCACCCATGACCAAACTGGACCAGGCTCCTTCCGGAATGACCTCGGGTTGAAAATAGCATCCAGGCCCTCTTGAGGGAGGCCGCCATGCCATTTGTGATGGCATCAACAGTGGCAACAAAGACTTTGTTCCTGACGGTATTCTAAATGTACTTCAAAAGTTCGGCTTGTACGCCAGACCTGTCTTTAATGATCTGGCCGGGATGAGCGGCCCACTGAGGGAGCATTAAGGAAGTTGACCCTAAAGTCTGCAGCTCTTAAAGACAACTGTTTGGTATCTTCCAGAGCCCAGCCCTCAATTTCAATATCTTTCCACCAGTCCGTTGCAAATTGAGGCTTACTGCTGTTCCAGCCGGGGGACACTGAGCAGGTCTGAAGTATGACTATAACTTGCTTGAAGAGAGAGCTAAGAGGGCTAGTTTGAGGATCATAATTGAACGGTTGCTTACAACATTATCAGCTCCGCAATCAATTGCACAATATTGGAGGATTTCGCCTTGACTCGGGGCATTCAAGACACCTTCTTGATTAATCAAGTACTCAACTTTGAGTGATTCGCTCTTGGTCAGATAAGCAAAGAAATGGAATAATGCCAGGACTAGCGATTTGTGAGTGTTTGGCTTCAACTGATGGAAGGAAAGGTGGATTTCTACCTATATAAATAAGCATCAGTTCTTGATTTGGGTTTCAAAATTGCTTGATGATCAAGCTATAGCATAACAATAACAGTGGTGGACCAGTGGAGATCAATTTTACTCAGAATGGCCCCGAAAGATCCCATTACATGCTAAAAAGTCTAGGCAGGGGTTGAGCTTCTGTACACAGTTCTCATCGACCGGGAGTACACTAAGTACCCTAAATCTGAAGTCGAACCAAAGTACCTCTTCATCTAAAGTAGAGGAAGCCTCTCAAGGAAACGGACTAACCGTTTGGCTTTAGTTTCGCGCTCTTTTCATGAAATGTTGTTTTTCAGCACCAAACTATCATACTGCTCTCATCAACTCCAGATCCTCGATCCCTTTATTTCCATACCCATTCCCAAAGTGTGCATTCTCTTATCTCCGAATAGACAAAACGTGACGGGTTTCCACAACTAGTATCACTCTTCGCTCCCCTTTTTTTCTCACGCCAGCGGGTTCAAGCACCCTACTCCTGGCCATTTATTTTAGCTCAACACAAGATTTAACTCGTTCCCTTCCATTCTCTTCCCTCTCCTTGGAACCTCGGGGTTTAATATGTGTCAGATTACTTTGGAGTTCTAAAGAAACGTTTAAGATTTTCGGGGACACCTCGAGGGAGTTCTCGCCGTTCATTGCCTCTTTCCACATCAGAGTCAACTTTTACTGTTTTCGGAATGTGAAGGGTTGCTAAAAACATTTTACTTTTTGTTTATTGAGCTGTTCACATCGCTTCGGTCGTCTAGCGAAGCTCATAGAGTCGGTTGTTAGGGCAAAACGAAGTGGATCTCGGTATTCTGCTTGCCATTGGTGATATAGAACTTAAGGTCAATTGATTCATTCTTACTAAGATGAAATTTTGGTAGGTTCAGTAACGATATAATCATTGGAAGATAGATAGTTAGACTTTTTGAACCTGTTGCTTTTAGAAAGATATTATCTGGTAGGGATTGTCCTCTGTGCTAGAACAAACTATCCTGAGCGGATTCGACAGAACAGCCATTGGTCTGAGATGTAGTTGCCGCTATAGTAGGTATGGCAGCAAAATTAAGATTTGGTGGAAAAAATTCTACCTCCCGTCTGTCTTTGAAGCCAGGCCCAATTGAGAACTCCCTTGATAACAGCTTTAGCTGCTTTGCCGAGCTTGGGCAGGTCGCAGGTTTCCTAACTTTAGACGCAGCCGGTTAATTAGAACTGTCGAGCGGCTTTCTGTCGGGTGGAGAGGAACCCGTCTGACGAGTCATTGGAGGTGCTCTGCCAGTGCTAGGGTCATTTACTTGGCCTAATTCTTCCGGCCGGAGTGCCTGTCGGTGATCGGCACATGGCGTCGTGAAGTATTGCCATATAGGATCAGATCTGGCTGGACGGGCAAGAAAATTATACCATGCGGATTTTGGAATTTACCCCGCTTTATTCTTCGATACAATGAAGTAGTCGAACAAATCCCTATTTGATTTTCTTGTATTATTTTCACAGTAATCTTACTTTGCTGTTCAGGGGTTCGCTTCGTTCGCTTCGGTCGCTTGGGGAAATAATTAAAATATTTAAAATCCGTACATGACACAACCATGATAAGAGGAGAATGCTAGAATTCTCTAAATTTTTCTTCACTGTCGGATGTTAAAGATCTTTCCCTTGTATTTTGAGGAATTTTTTGTTATGGATTTGATGGAAATTACGGCCGTAATCTTGTGTTGTCACCGTGATATATTCCTTGGTTGCTGATTCTTTCGAGTATGGCATTCCCATTCTCATTACTTTTTATTTGTCTGCAATTGTGCCCTCTCGTGCAATCACAAATCATATTCAAACAAGTTACAAGAATTATTTATCGTCGATAGTACAGTGAGTGGGCCGGATGCTTCGAATACAGCACACACAATTTCAGGGGCCATAAAAAGATACTTCCAGATCTAATCCCAACATGAAGTCTTCATACAGAAATATGCAAGTATCACAAGATAAAAATAAGACACAGCTGACTGGATATCAAATATATAAATCACAAGAAGAAGTAGCCAATCGTTCGCTCAAAAAGCCAATCCCAAATCCAACGCCAAATCCAAAACCCCTGGAATCGCGCACAAACTTATCCACCAACCCCAAATTTACACGAACTGAATACCCTAACAATCCTCATCTTCACTTCATCTCCACATCTATCTATGCCTCTCCTTCTCCGAATACGTCTTATTCCAGGGTTTCTGATCCTTAACCTTCTCCATCAACGCCGTACGATCAAAAATCGTATCCCTACATCACCTATTAGCCCTTCTCTCCCCAAAACACCCTCCATAATACAATAGCTTAACAATCTAACGCACCATAACAAAATCACGAAAGGGAAATACATACAAAGGATCTTGATCGATATGTGGCTTTGTATGCGCATTGTACGAATGTAACTGTGCGTCCATTCCCGCCTTGATGCTGTGATGAGGAGAGGGTTTGAGTAGGGCGTTGGCGCCGATTAGTCCGCCGATTGCGGTGACGGTCATGATTATTGCTTCGCGTTTGGCCATCATTGACATGGTTTGTGTTGTGGTTTTGCTTGGTTGAGTTGGGTTGGGTTGGGTTGGGTTGTGGGTGGTAGTGATGATGTTGAGAGGTTTCGAAATTATTCGATTATAATGAGGAAGTGTACTATTTTTATTTATTGCTGATGTTGAGCACAGTATATAAAAATCCCATTACACACTTCTTTACATCCATTATATATATACGTATGTATCATGATCACCTCCTCACCCACTACAAGAAAAACCCACATGTGGAAGAATAGAAGGATTTCCTCACAGCCCAGCCAGTTTTGGTGGCACCGGCGTCATACGACAACAGAACACGCCACTCATGATCTGAGCGGGGGTAACCGACAACCCCGCATTTTCAAAAATCAGCATATATGATGACAAAATGGGGAGAACAATTCGCTAAATTGTTCGATGGATTGGAAGAATCGTCTTTTATTGCTATTGTTAGATTTTGATGTCGTACGAGAATCAAAACGAGGCAGATCATTCCAGGAGACTGGATTTCGGGTGCATTTGATTGAGCTGCATACATACCAAATTGACCAATAGATTTGGTTGGATTAATATTGGCTATCCTGTTGTTTTGAAAATTTGTCTCGTATATATGAAGTATTATTACCTAAGAATAGGAAGTCCCAAATCCAAACGGTCGGTGTTACCCGTGGTGTAAGATATAAGATCGGATTATCTGACAGCAAGTTGACGATACAAAAACTGGACCCACAAATTTCCTTCTGTGTTAATGCATCGCATGATCTTATCTTTCACCGTGCCACAATTATCATATCCTTTCCTATACCCTCAGCTTAGGCAGTGGTAGTAACCTCATCTACTGAAGTCGGTTTATTTATACCCATTTTAACCAGAGGACCCTCCTTAAAACAGTCGATGTCATGCGTAGCTACGGTCGAAGCAGCGGATATACTTATTTCCAACTTTCCACGCTCAAGTACCTCGAGATCATAGGCAGATATGGCTTTCTCAGAAGATATCTTTCCTTCATTAATATTTTTGATAACTTTGACATAATTGGCAGCGTCTTGGATGGCATTATTGAGGCCTTGACCACGATCTAAAGAACGGAAGTTAGTGTAGAACATGCTTAAAGTATGGCAGAATTGAAGCTTACGAGGTGGCATGGGATGCGCAGAGTCACCTGCTATGGTTACACGACCATGATAGTTGTCCCATTGGACGGGGTCCTTCCATAACATACATATGTCCGCAGGGACCTAAGAGGTTTTGATTAATAGAATGCCCACATACAACAACAGCTACTGGGATAGCAGATTGCAACTTACTTCAGTCCCCCTTGCCAACCATTTAAAAGCGCTTTTCCACGGATCATTCCATAGCTCCACTTTATTCTGTAGAGCCTCAAGTCTCTCCTGGCTGCTCAAAGTAGTCGCATGTGCTTGACGCACCGGATCCTCTTCTAAAAAACTACACAGTAGTTGGAAGACCCAAGTCTCCGGTTTTCCCTTATCCACAACATCTAAAATATTCAAAACGGCAAAAAACTTAAGCTCGTGATTGGTACCAAAATTTATGATAGGATGAAAAGCGGGAGAATTTTTCAAATAAAGAGCTTGCTCCGCCGTATAGGTTGTTTTCATATTGTAAAGGGTATAAGGCATAGATGTGAGGTTTCCTCTATCCCCAAGTAGAGTAGTACGGAGTAAGGATCTCGCTCCATCGGCCCCTACAAGATGGGTTCCTGTAGTCGAGGTCCCATCTTCGAATGTGACCGTGACATCTGTATCCGAAGCTGTAAAGGAGGTGAGTCTCTTGTTGTATTGTATCCTCAGACCCTCGGAGAACAATTTTCTCAGTTTCTGTCTGCTTACACGTCGTAGACCATCGGACGTAATAGTTAACAAAATTTCTCCGGTCTGCGCATTCTTAAATGGCAGAGGTGGCATAGTTTCTTGTTCATTCTCATAATAAGGATCGCATTGAACGGATTTCACTTTCGTAAGGATTTCGTCTGGAAGGCATGCATTAAGATGTTGCGAGCCCCAGTGTAAGGACATTGACCAGTCGCGAGCACGCTCGGTTGGGTTTGCTGAGGCTGCTCGCTCGAATATCTCGAAAGGTACGCCTGCTTTCTTGAGTCCTTGCGCTATCAATAGACCGGTACTGCCTGTTTATGTTAGCGAAGTCACGATAATGATCTGACAGGGAAGCTACCGGCTCCAATAACCAACACTTTCATATCTGAACTCATTTTGCTTTTGGTCTGCACAGGACCTCAAATTTGCTATTTGCTTTTTGGTGTTTATCTCGGTCTTCATCAACAACGAACACTCTATACTTAGAGTCTCATCATGCGCGGACGCCCGCTCTTGGATCTTCGACGTAAGGATATATGAAAACTGGAGCAGGGTTACTTTCAACTGCGGGGAGACGATGAGCACCTGATAGCTTTCATTGGCTCTTGCATATATCACATTCCAATCGGCCCCACTGCTGAGTGAGCAGCAGGTTGAATGTCTCGGGAACGGCGGGCTCATGAATCTTGCCATCGATAGCGAGATAGTTGCATCCGATTCTCTCTGGCTCTGTCTGTATCACACTGTGCGCTATTTCTACCTTGTAATCATGAATGTGTAGGGCCGCTATTGAGGGAGTCATTTTGCATAATCAAAGGCATTTATTGAAACAAAAGAAATTTTGTCGTCAACGTTCAGCAAATTAGCTGGATGCAAACCGTTCGAATGATCATGATGAAGAACCCTTGTTCCAAAAAAGTATCGGGAGCTTGGTATTACACTCGGCGTAATCAGAAGTCCGGATTGCAGGACGTTAAATAGTCGAGTTTAAGTCTAATGGGAAATTGAACAGTCCGTTCAAGATAGTAGAAATTCTCGACAAGCTAGACTGCACTCCGGACGAGCTGGATTTTTGGACTGAATGGTGATATCACATGACATTTGGTGTTTTGAACATGCTTTGTCAAATCATGTGATATGTCTTGATCAATCCAAAAATCTGGATTGTAGTCTAAACTTTTTAGTATTAAACTATCTAATCCGGATTCTTTATATTGAAAAACCCTTGATGGTCCCACCTAATCAAACAAAATCACAGATTAACTGTCTAGACTGCCGCCCAAACTTTAGACAGTAGGACTATTGGATATACTGACTATACTACTTGCTGATCCCGCTGCTATGGTCGGCCTTTGAGAAAGATCTGCCATATTTTCCTAATTGGACCATTTTTGTACGATGTTATCTTCCGAGCGTTATATACAGAGTAGCTCATGAAGCCATGCATTTTTGTGGACTCACCAATTTCAAGTACTGTCGCTCATCGATGTCTCCTCGCTTGGCAGCTCAGCACTGAAAATACTTTCGCTTCCTGCATCTTTTCCTTCATCGTCTGAAATTTCTGAATCGTTATCAGCCATTACATTCCCTATATTTCCCATACAAATCGAAAATTCCCTTCGCATCTTTACAATCCATTCTAGCAATGTCTGATTGTCCATGGGACTATTACGGAGCTGCTCGAGATTCTCTTTCAAGGCAAGAAGAAGCTTCCTCCTTTTATTGATTGCCATAGTCCGAGAACTCTCCTTCTTAGCAGCGGTTTGAGTAATGATAGTCTTCGAGACTTCCTCGGCCACTGCGAGAACCCTTGGAGGCAAATCAACCACACGCGCTAGAGCAATACCATAGTGTTGTTCTTTAACACAGCCCTGACTAAGTCTATATAGCATTGTCATGGTATTCAAATCGCTCATGTCGACTGACAAATGGTAAACTTCAACACCAGGACGCTCAGACATGATTTGTGCTCCTTTATGTCAGCAGGCATATTCATGAGACGAAGATCGCACATCACCACATACCAAGCTCTTTGAAATGGGTGGCAAACCAGATAACTGCTCGAGTCTGTGACAATGCTTCTGCGATGCTTAAAGCAATCGCAAGGCCGTCTCTTGTACTGGTCCCACGGCCAAGTTCATCAATTATAGCAAGGCTTTTCTCATCGATATTTCTATAACCACTGATCAGTAAAACCCGAGACTCGGGAAAGAGTTTGGATCACCTAAGTATGAATGCCGTTTCCCTCATTTCTGAAGCGAAAGTAGAAACATTTGCTTCAATACTATCGTCCATTGACACGCGAGCGAAGAGTTGATGAATTATTGGAAATGAAGCGTAACTTGCTGGTACAAAGCAACCTACTTGCGCCATCACACTCATAAGAGCAATTCCTCGTATATACGTACTTTTGCCACTCATGTTACACCCGGTAATTATCTGGAAACGAGATTGTTGCGTTGCATAATAATCATTGGGCACGAATTTATTTGATGGTACCTGAAGGAGACGCAGATTAGTATTTGTAGTTGATATGTATGTATTGAGCCATACGGACCTTGTCTCGAATTGGATGGCGGCCAGACTTGATAGCGATGCATTCTGTGATCTCTGGCCTGACATAGGATTCCTGGCTCGTGACTAATTTCCCGAAAGATGTGATCATATCGAGCATGGCGATACTCTCGCAAACTTTAAAGAGGTTAGGGATTTCGCTTCGCACATTTTCGAGAAGCCTTTGAATTGTTTTATCGCTTCCCAAAATGACTTCTATGTGAGAATCTTCGATTTTCTGGTTGAATTTTATCAAATCTAAAGTCTGGCATTCGACATAACCTTTTCTGCGAAACTGATTAATAAGTATATCCGGTATGCTTCGGCCCTCAAATTCGTTCTCGGAAAATCGAAGATAGTATTTTCGGAGATTATCGAATCTAGTTTCGCCTTGAATTTCATATCTCTCTGTCACCAGTTGTGAGTAAAATGCAACACATTGAAGAAGGCGAGCATACGATGAACTTCTGTCACATGCTGATGGACATCTTCGGTCGCCTCTTTAAAAGTTTGACGTGCTACATCCAAAAAGCCACTTACCCCTGCCTTTACAGCATATGTCCGCTGATTTCGTAAATCTAAAGGAGTTTTCTGATATGTAACATCCTCGTTTATGACCCCGTTGATAAGCTGAATTGTGGAGTTGACAACTTCAGTACGACAGTTGTTGCGAATCTCAACTAATAGCTCCGATCGAGCACCCGACAGGCTTTCAAAGACCGGGCCAATAGATTGCGCAAAGGATTTTAGCATCAGAATGTTATTAATATCTTGCTCCGAGTTCCAAATACATGGAACAGTTGGGATAATGATAAGCTACAAGATTTCAGGGGACAGTCATGTAAATAAAAAAAGAACCCGAGCACGTACGTAAGTAAGTAGCTTTTCAATGTCAGGAATCGACCTCAGAGCTGTAATCTGGTTAGTAAGGAACGAAATATGTGAGTGAATTGGACTGCGCGTCAACATGAAGACGGATTAAATGACGAAAGCACACAATAAGGGCATTGGACCAACCTTGTCTAGTCTGTAAGAACATGTCCTCATTTTCCGAAAACTCGGCCAACGCGTCGTAGCGAGCAGTTAGTAGATTTGACTGAGTCGAAGGCTGTAGAATATTGCTTCTCAAGAGCCGTGATCCCATTGGTGTCAGTGTCTCGTTCATGAGTCCAAATAAACAATCTTTTGACTTGGCATTCTGCAGATTCTGGATTAGTTCAAGTGATTGAATGGTAGCAAGATCTATCATCATAGAATCCTCCGAGGGCTGATATTTAACTCGAAGAGAATGAAATGCAAAAGTGAGGGATAAACTCATATCAATATATTTCAAAGCCTACGCATAAAGAAAATGTCAGTTAAGTAAATGTCATAAGGGAGGGCGCTGCTGGCAAGGCTTACTGCACAAAAGCAGCACACCGAAAAGTAGTTGCCTCCTATAGCCACTTTGATTGCCTCTAAATCTTCCTTAAACGCCAACTGTTGAATATATTCAATGCCAGACGTTTCGGACCAATAGCGACGATCCACTGTGATGATCTTAGCTCCCAAAATATTCTCTTCCACAATTTGATACATCTTGGATTTAGGGTTAGGAGGTCCGGAAGTAGACACAATTAAGATCTGGGTAGGTTCGAAGACTTGTAACTTGTGAAGAGTCTTGACGTAGAATTGATTGTCGCAGATCTGACTGAGGATTGCCTCGCCAGTTGATATATTGACTAGCGCTAACCCAACAGTCGGAGATACTCCACGTCCTTCACTGACAGCACAAATAATGTGTTGAGACTCGCCTCCAAGAATGGAACTTTCTCTTGACTTACGCCCAGTGCTTGAACGACGGCCATGTTGGGGCAAGGAATAGGAATTAGAATCGGTATACCCATGCTGATATGATGTGGAAGGAGTACTATAGGAAGTAGAGGGTCTCGATAATGACGCCATGCTCAGAACCAAGCGCAGACGAGTGTAATCTCGAATTTGCGAGTGAAACTACCAGTTAACAGCTAAAGTGTTAGTTCGTTCAACAAGATGGATGGATTGCTTGAATCCAGGAAAGATGTTCAATTCTCTGCTATTGATGGAAACCATTGGGTGAATCGGGTTGGGATGAAGACAGAGATTAAGGTTATGATGGAACTGCAGAGGTTGATGATCAATTGCCTGGTAAGGTTAAGATGGAAATCCAGAACTTGATGGATCAATTGCCTAGGCCAGAACATGAAAAAGTAGAATTTGGTTATCGTTTGATACTTTATGAAGATCAATGGTAGATATGGAAGAATATGAGACATAAACATGAAGATATATACCTAGTTTGGCAATCATGTAGTGTTTTATAGTATGATGGAAGAAGGAATTATAAAGTGGTAGGTGACTCGGACATTTTACAATTTAAATGCACGAACTACTAAAGGCTAGAGCCTGGATAAGAGGTGACAGATAACAGATAACAGCCACAGCTGCGCCACCTTTCTCCGTTTCTCTTTGATGATTGGCCTCATTGCCATGATGACTAATCAGATCTGCATCGATAAGCAACCCCGCAAAAATTTCTGTCAAGCTACGAGAAGAAATTAAACCTAGCGTAATAATCCCTGGCCACATATAAGTTCCGAAGACCCATCCATCGCAAAAGTTCACTCTTTACTTACTTACATACTTTCTTTCTCGAAATTTTTATAACAGTCAGTCGAATACTTTTTCGAAAAGGCATCGCAACTCATTGTCCAATCTCAATTCCTAAATTTGACTTGTACATTGACATTCCTCGACCATGGCGACCGTTCCTCCCCCTCCAAGCAAAAGGCAAAAGACTGATGCTCTTATGAAAGCAAGAGCACAGCAAGAGATAAAAGAGATACCTGCCGACGCTCCGAATCTTCTTATTCAATTCTCAAACAGAATTACAGGTGAACCGATTGGAGAGGGCCCAATATTTGTACCAGTAGCCAATACAGATCGTAAGAGTCTTAATCTATTAATTAATAAACTTATGAACTCGGTAAGTCAATATCACAACCCAGATGATACCCCATTCTGAAAGCTAATTGCGTGCAAAGAGCGAAGACATATCTTACACATACGATATTGAGATCAGCGAGAAGGGGGCGAAAGAAAAAAAATTCATACCATTACCTGCGGACGTTTACCATACTCTAATAGCACCGGGAGCTGTTCACGAGGAGGGACACCGTAATGTGGGTGTAGCCCCAGAAGCGGTTTTCAGAGTTCAGGCAGTCTCGAGGTGTGCTTCTACGATTCTCGGTCATGATCAGGCTATTCTAGCTACTCAGTTTTCTCCCAGATCCTCCTCAAGAATGGCCAGTGGCAGTGGAGACAATACTGCGCGTATTTGGGATTGTGATACAGGAACTCCTGTACACACTCTAAAGGGACATAAAAGTTGGGTTTTGGTCGTTAGTTGGTCGCCAGACGAATCGAGACTCGCGACGGGAAGTTATGATACTACCGTCAGGATGTGGGATCCTAAGACTGGGAAGCAATGTGGCAAACCGATGACGGGCCATACAAACTGGGTTACGAGTTTGGCATGGGAACCGTATCATGTTCAGAAACCCGGTCAGCCTAGACTGGCTTCGGCCTCTAAAGATGCCACTGTTAGAGTATGGTCGACCAATCAACAGAAAATTGAATTGGTTCTAAGTGGCCATAAAGGCACAGTGTCGTGTGTCAAGTGGGGAGGAACTGGATTCATCTATACCGCATCTCACGACAAATCCGTCAAAGTGTGGAATGCCGAAGATGGAACTCTCGCGCACTCCCTTAATGCTCACGCGCATTGGGTCAATCATCTCGCGTTATCCACAGAATTTGTCATGCGAACAGCGTATCACGACCACACTGGCAAGATCCCAGCGACCGACGAAGAAAAGGTCAAAAAGGCCAAGGAACGTTTTCTCAAAGCCTCCGAGATTGAAGGCAAGATCGTGGAACGCCTCGTCTCAGCTAGCGACGACTTCACCATGTATCTCTGGGACCCAGCCAAGCAAAAAAAACCAGTAGCACAAATGCTGGGTCATCAGAAACAAGTCAACCATGTAGCGTTCTCCCCCGATGGACGATTTATCGCATCATCTGGTTTCGACAACCATACGAAAATCTGGAACGCCCGCGATGGAAAATTCATAAGTACGTTGTTAGGCCATGTAGGCCCTGTCTATCAATGTGCTTTTAGTCCGGATTCGAGATTATTGGTGACAGCAGGCAAAGATACCACGTTGAAGGTGTGGGATATGAGAACATACAAACTAGCTAAAGGTATGTATATTCTCTTAGCTCTTTTCAATTTCCCAGTTGGGATTTTGCAATCATATGCTTTCAATATCCTGATTGGGAATCGACATTCACATGATTCAATATCTTGATTGAGAATTGACATTCATATGATCTCATTATCCTAATTGAGATTCAACATTCATATACTTTCAATATCCCAATCCCAGTTTGACAATTAGATGCTTTTCAAGCTTACCCAGTACTTACTAATATAATTAATCATAGATTTGCCTGGCCACAAAGACGAAGTATGGGCCGTAGACTGGAGCCCCGACGGGGAAAAAGTAGGAAGTGGTGGTAAGGACAAGGCAGTTCGTATTTGGAGGCATTAGAGATGTAAAAAATAAAATATCGTTAAATGTAGTCATGATTCTCATGCGCTCAAGTGGCCATCTCATCTTGGAACACAAGACGGAGAGGCTGTTAATTGTTGAGCGTAAACTCAAACAATGAGAGCGTTATAGGCACTATTCTATAGAGTTTTGAAGTTCCTAATTATAGATTACTTAAAATTCAAGAGATCATTACAAAGTAGTCGGCCTTCCAAGTAGCCGACTATTACTACTACACCACAACGGGTTTATGATTGAGACTCAATTAAAAGCCATCACATAACATACATTTCAAATATAAATACAGCATGCGATTTATTTCTATCGTGTGCAAACCCATATTTTATACAAGATTTCATCTTCCTTTTCCATATAGTTTACTTACTCCCTAACAAATAATCCTGCCATTCCCATTCCCGTTCCAATACACATACTAACAACACCTACCTGTTCTTCCCTCCTTCCCAACTCTGCTAATAATCCCGCTACCATTCTCGCTCCTGTAGCACCTAATGGATGACCCAATGCAATAGCTCCTCCCCTTGGATTAACATCTCCCTTCTCATATGCCCCCATCAATCCCAATTCCCTCACGCAATAAATCGCCTGACTAGCAAATGCTTCATTAATCTCCCACACGTTTACCTCTTCCTTCTGAATACCCGCTTGCTCCATCAATTTTGGAATCGCAAGCGCGGGTCCGATTCCCATCTCATCAGGTCGACATCCTGATATTGCTGTACCGGCCCATTTACCAATAATTGAAGAAGATAATCCGAGAGAAGTAGCCGTACTCCGACGCATCATCAATGTAGCAGCTGCTCCATCTGAAATCTGCGACGAGTTCCCCGCGGTCGATGTACCATCTTCCTTGAACGCAGGTTTTAACTTCTGCATACTCTCTAACGTAGCACCTTTCCTAATCCCATCATCTTTTGTAACAGTGACTTCCCTCGGTTCTCCCACTTTCACACCTCCTTTCCCCGTCTCCTGCCACATCGTCGTAACCGGTACGATCTCCGCATCAAACCACCCCTTCTCCTGTGCCTCTGCCGCCCGACGATGACTCTCCACTGCCAACTTATCTTGTTCCTCTCTACCAACTCCATACCTACTCGCCACATTCTCACTTGTAATCCCCATCGGCATAATACAATCTCTCGTATCTCTCTCCGCATCCTTCAACTCTGGCCACAAATCCACCGGAATAGCCTTCGACCCATAATTCCGCGTCATACTCTCCATTCCACCTCCAACCCCAATATTAATCCCGCCCATCGCAATCGAATTCGCAATATTGGTAATAGCCTGCAATCCCGAACTGCACGCGCGGTTGGTCGTAGAAAACGCAGTGCGGGTATCGTAACCAGCGTGGTTCATGGCCATACGGCCGGCTTTTGAACCCCCGAGTTCGGAGAGCACGACTCCGACACATACATCGTCTATGAGAGAGGGATCGAGGGAGGGATTGGCGGAGAGTGTCGCTTTGAGTACACTGTGTAGGAGTTGTTCTGGGTAGGTGGAGGAGAGTTGACCTTTGTAGGAGCGGGTTATGGGGGTGCGGAGAGAGGAGAGGATGACGATGTCTGAGGAATCTTTTTTGAGGATCTGGGAGAGCCCTCGTCGAAGAGGTCCGGTTGACATGTTGCTCGGTGAATGTGAGGGATATCGGAATGGAGGGGTAGTTGTTTGTTGTCGATTTGATGTCAATCGGAAGGTTTCCTAGTTAAATTACACAGAAAGTGTATGTGAAATACAGTGAGAATAGAAGAAAACAGTATTGAAATGAAATGAAAATATTTAACCTACACAAAACTTACCCATTCATTGATAGATTAATATGTCTTTGGGGAAGAGAACGTCGGCATCCAAAGTCGGGGAGACGTAGTGTGGAGAGTCTGAGCCGGGCCAATCACAAAGCAGCCGCATAAGAGCTTATCCGAGAGTTTTTGTCCATGGTACAACTTCGTATATGCTCAAGCATCAAAATAATCTTATTTTTGAGGCAAAATGATTAAGGCTTACAAAAGCCAAGTCTATATTAGAACAACAAGTCTTTGCGCTACTTTACAAGAGCATACATCTTCAATAGGAGGGTTACAAAGTCTTAACCTCATACCATGGGTTCGTCTGACAATTCTGCACTGCGCCACAAGGGCACCATTACGAGAGTCGTATTCTAGGACTACGAAAGCCAGATGCTAATGTAAACGTGGTATTTTCTCCGTCAACGACACCTTTTAGGGGAATTTACATGATCCGAATGAGTTAATGTTCCAGTTGCAATTCAAGGATACTTGTGATGGATAAATTCAAAGCAAAGAAAAGGATATCATTTGCCTTGCTCCATCAACGCCCCCGTGGTATTTGAATGTAATTACATAGAACATGTAAGGTAGAATAGCCCCGGCATAATATCATAGAAGCGTCCTGCACTCTTCGTCGCCCGAAAAGAAAACATGAATATACGAAAAGAAAATTCTAGCACCCAGCTAAACCAAGCACGATCGCAAGCGTGATCATACCGTCCCCTAATCCTCACTTCATCCTCAACAGTCTCTATGCCACAAAGCCGATTTCTCTCCTGCTATTGAAGCCGCTCGTTGGCTCACACAAATCCAACCACATGGTGCCGGTGTTCAATGGACAGGAACGGGTTGCTTTTTGGTCAGGAGTGTTGTATGCATCTCTGCATAGTGCACCTGAAGGACACTTCAGCTTCGCGCAGGTGCCTGATCCGCTGCCAGTACCAGTAGGACTAACTTTCACATTGTCCTTCATGAAAGGAGTTCCCACTAATCCAGCCCCGGCGCCATCCAAATCACTGAGGTCCCAGTAAAGAGCAGAGTATTGGCCCGTTGTCCAGGTATACTCGAATTGGAGAATCGAAGGGGTGGTTTTCCAGTTGGAGGTCTTGGCAATCTTTATCGCTGTTCCATGCCCGTCGGTGTCCCAAGGGAGTGTGAGTGTGCTGCTAGCTCCGTTGCCAGCTTTGATGTGCCAAGGGCTGGCATTGGAAGCCGTGGAACAAGCGCCATTGGTACCGACATTGCAGCCTCCACCGTTTGACTTGTAGATGTAAACATCTTGGGAGCACCTAAATCATGTTAATGAACCTCTTGGTGTTATTGAAGGTACAGAAACAGACCAATTGTTGATTGTAAGAGAAGCAGATGCCATCGAGGCGAGAGCAGCAAGAGCTGACAAAGCATAGGAATAATGCATTTTTTTTTGCAAATGTAGTATGGAATTGAAATAAAAAGGAGTGTGAGTAGGACTAAGCCTGAAAATAAGGAGAGACTATAAGCTGTAGAGCTTCCAAAAAAAAAATTCAAAACTGGAGATGCAGAAACTTCACATATGATGATGCAGGAAAAACTCCCCCAGGCGGGGGACATCCAGAATATATAGACACTGGATGAAGCATAGCGCATTGGAAGAAAATAAGACCGAGAGGATTATACGAACAAGTTTCGATTCATGCTCGGCATGGTGGCTCAGTATATAGGGAGGAGTGAGCAAAATTGTACGCTCCTGAAATAACGGGAGACATGATCCTGCTAAACATAATTTTGATAGTAAAACTGCTCCTTATAAGTGTTTCACGTGTCTTTGATGTAATTTTACATTCTCAAATCTTACTGGGCATCAGTTCAAAGGATGAGGATGATATTCCTGGAAAAGTCATGTTCGCTTCTTCTGGTGCATATCTCCTTTTGGATGTAAATGTAACATCAGCTGACATGAGATTTAGCCGAGACCAATGGGAGGGCTGAGTAGAGTTTCTTGGATTGGGGTCCTGGTCAGTTTAAAATGCATTTTGAGATTGGGTTGATGTCAGACTTCACTGTTCTGTGGGTAATAATTATATCTCACTAGGGTGAGCCACTTCCGTGCTTGCCATAACCTTATGTAGGTAAAATTTATCTCCAACTCCTAGTGACATTCAACACCATCGTTCTTCAAGGGAAACAGAAAACTCGTGGAGTGACTTTGAAGATTCGAAGCATTGTTTGCCTGGACTCGAGATCAGTGAATCGAGGTAAAGAATGGTCATTGGCATTCCAGGTTTAATTGGGACAAAAAAAGGAATTGCAGCCACAAAAAAACTGTGCCCAGCGAAAATTGGCTTCCCTCAAAGATCTTGCTGTGAGTTTTACATACTTGCTTGTTCATTGTAGTATTAGGGCTAAGAGGGGCACATGGCCATGTTCCTTTTCACAACAACGATACCTCTTGCATGTAAAAATAACCCTGTTCCAAAACACCTTCCTTAATCAGAAATTTACGGAGTTTCCTGTTTGTATCGTTGAAAATCGCTTAATTTGTTTGATTCCTGATATTCTCTTGAAAGCGAGTAATAATGAGTTGACAGTTTAGGTATGCGATCCTCAGCAGTGGTCTTTAATGTCCCCGCCTTACACTGCTATGAGGATGACACACCCAATATTTACATGATGCTCGATATATTTCAAAGGAATGGTACATGTCCAACAAATATCCAAATCGGTAAAGTCTTATAATCTCGGATGCTTCAATGGGAGACCAACTAGGCTCAAAACATCAAAGAGGCCAATTTGTTCCAGGCTGGATTTTAAAAGATCTTTCAAAGATATCCCTTATTGGTAACGACATTTTGGCTGAGGGAGAACCCTTCATCAATCTTGCATAAGACTTGGCATTGGGGGGCTCTTGCCCCGGGGCCCCAAGAGCAACGTCATTCCTGTTGTGTGAAGACGCCGCAAAAATGATCCTCAGATTTAGCATGCTGGAAGGATAAGTCTCCGCTCGAGTTGGGATCCATTGATGGACAGTCAGGCACGGGTACGGCATGCATTGAAGATCTAGGTATCATAGAAGACATTGATGATGAAACTTGTGAATAGCTCCACCAGTTCTTACTGACAGTGGCTAGCTAATTCATCACTTGATGTTCACTGAAAGTCCAACCATGTGAACAGATCTCTAAGCTTTGCTCTAGTGCATTTTGCCACAGAAGGATATCACCACGCAAGGTCGCCGTTGCACTGCCTTTTGAGGTAAATGATGCTCCATTCTCTGAAATGTACCTAGTACTTATGCCATTGAGATCCGTCTGCCAGTTAGTAAATAGCTCAAAGTATAGAAATTCATCGAGCCGTCAAGGACAATCGGTGATAAAAGCCGTAATTCGTTTTGCTAGCCTCGATCTTGAAGACAGTCTGATCTCCTTAGCAATGTGGCGGGTTGTGCATTGTTTATGCGAGTCCTGTCGCTTCTGTGAGAAGTATGGGTTATTTTTCGGCGTTAATCTAAACGTCATAGAGTAAAAAGCTCTCACTATGATATTTCATATATTTTCCGAATACGAATAGACTTGGACTTATTAATTCAAACAGCCAATAATATCCTTAATTTACGCTTGATCACATGAATGAAATAGCATTATAGCCACATCAGGATCTTTTAGAGCTAGAAGCTTTTAATTTACCCCTCGATGCTTCCAACCGATGATATTCGCGTCGGTAGAAAGGACCGTGTATGTACAGTACCCGTGTGAAGTATCCGCACTCGAAGAATGTGAGAATTGGAGAATTGAAAATGGTGATCCATATAAATATATATAAGTGATTGCCCATATATATTTGACCTTTTTATATGAGTTTAGCAATTTCTTCATCGTTGGAAAATAAACCTACTCATCACGATCGATCGGGACCCGGCTACAGTTCAACGGGAATAACCTCACCCGCTTTTTCCCGTTTTTTGATTTGAATAAAACTATCTCTGATTGGCTAATACGGTGAGGTAAGCGACTTTGTCGGCATTTCGGTTCAAGAGCAAAGCAGTTTCGCCTTCTCCACAACTTCTTAATTGTAATTGACAACTTTGTCTGTATTTTGTCTTAATATCTTGATATTATCTCAATCAAGGGCTCTATCTTACATTGATACACACAAGATTGTAATAATACTCACCTACTTCCAACCTTTTTCAAGTCATTCAATTGATTCTGATACTTCACTCTCACTTCCATAATGGCGTCTCTCCGCACAAGTGCACGATGTGCACGCTCGATATTTGCCGCCTCACGACCAGCTTTCAGAACACAGATGCGTACTATGGCATCGGTCCAAAGCCAAACAGCCGTCGACAGTCCTACTATTTCACCATCTCGTCCTGTCGAACCTGCTTCTAAGACATCTACTGTCAAGGAACCCGAAACCGATTCTAACTCTTTGATCAAGACATTCCACATCTACCGATGGAATCCAGATGAGCCAGCTAGCAAGCCCCGCATGCAATCATATACTTTGGACCTCAACAAGACTGGACCCATGATGTTGGATGCGCTCATTAGAATTAAGAACGAAGTAGACCCTACTCTTACATTCCGAAGATCTTGCAGGGAAGGTATTTGCGGTAGCTGTGCAATGAACATCGACGGAGTAAACACACTGGCTTGCTTGTGTATGTTGACAATCCATTTGGTATCAAGAAGTACACTCACTAACAATTTGCTTTACAGGTCGCATTCCTAGAGACGCCAAGCACGAGACCAAGATCTACCCACTACCCCACACCTATGTCGTCAAGGACATTGTTCCTGATCTGACCCAATTTTATAAGCAATACAAGTCGATTAAGCCATATCTTCAACACACCGACCCAGCACCAGGAGGAAAGGAATACTTGCAATCCAAGGAGGAACGTAAGAAGCTTGATGGTCTTTATGAGTGCATTCTTTGCGCATGCTGTTCGACATCTTGCCCCTCCTACTGGTGGAACAGCGAAGAGTACTTGGGACCAGCTATCTTATTGCAAAGTTATAGATGGCTCGCAGATTCCCGTGATCAGAAGAAGGAAGAGCGTAAGGCAGCTTTGGACAACAGCATGAGTTTGTACAGATGTCACACAATTCTCAACTGCTCGAGAACATGTCCCAAGGGATTGAATCCTGGTTTGGCGATTGCGGAGATCAAGAAGGAAATGGCTTTTTAAGAAGCCTTTAGCGAGATGATATCAATTTTGGGGATATGATGGGAAAGCATTTCAGCAATGGGTTGTGGTGTTCTAGGGTGGTTACTGCTAAGTCAGTTTGTGTAGATAATGAGATTAACATGAATTTATCAGCACATGTTTTGTTTTCGTCTTCGAATCCTATTCTCCGGGTTGGCCTATTACTTGTGACTTTAAAGTGAGGAGAAAGCACCGAAACTTCGCGAGTGTGATGTTCTTCGAGAAACAAATTCGGCTCACGGTGGCCACAAAGTTGACAAAAGATATCCCACTGTTTTACTTACGATTCGAGAGTAGACTTCCTAGCAGTATTGGAACCCGTATATCTCTATATCAATTTTGCATAAATCGGGTGTTTTATCTATTCAAGCAGAATAGAAGAATTCACGATTTCGGGTTGTGTTACGGCAGTGCGCTCAGAGATGAATTGTGATATAAAGGCAAAGAAAGTAACTATATGTCGATACCTAAAGAGTGCGGAAGATGCTAATAATGTTTTCACTGGTTACAAGTCATCATGGGTTCATGACTTGCGTGGAGAATCCATGGGGGTCGAAAGATTGGGTGCAGGGAGGATGAATGCGGAAAGGATAAAAGAGAGGCGATGTTTGGGTATTGAGGATTGATCGTGATTTGGTTGGGGTATTAGAGTTGAGTGTTCGCGTGGCAATCATAATAGGATGACTTCTCGCGGTTTCTAGAGCGCATCCCTTCAGACTTGTAATCGAAGCTCCGAGGGTAAGATCTAAAGCATGTGAAAGGTGGTGGTTTACGTTCGCTTTGCTCGCAGTGGGGATCTGCTGTTGCTTTTAGAAACGCGGTGGCCTGCTGGCTGTGGGTTCCCGTGAAGGTCCCCGCTGGACGGTACTGTAGTTCCATCGTGGGAGAAGGGGTTTGATGGTAGAGGATTTGCTGTGGAAAATATCATGAATGATGTCTTGGATTCTACAGATGTGCTTTATGATTGGAGTGAGGATAATGTTTTGACATCCTACGGGATAGGATTAGTCTCCGGCTAGCTAAACCCCAAAAAGTCTTCGCCATCCATTGTAGGAATGGATATGATATATATTTGATAGCTACTGCAGGCAGGATGATAGTCTAGTAAGCTAGTACATGTTTATCCACATCTTATACTGAATGCTCTACCGGAGATTATCAGTATGCTATGGGGTAGAAGCATGTCATTCTGTCTATGTGGCCGAAGAAAACTCCTTTCAGGCCTGAAAATTTGATGGAAATGAACGGACTCAGTTGCCAGATCGATCTGGCGAGAACAAGTCCTGCTAATACTATTCTGGTGCTCGTTGGTCTGTACTTGATCAGCTATCTTGAGCTCTGGTGTACATTCCCAACTTCTAGGTTGCTTTGAAAAGTATTTTAATGGTCTAGATTGCAGTTAAATGACGAAAAAAGCTTTTAACCTTTAAGTCTTGGGGTTAGCGGAGGATGTCTCAACGTGAGATATTGGTTATTTCAAGGATCTAAATTATTAGGGATTTCACATTCATTCAAAACATTAGACTGTATTCAAACGTTCACTTCTTGTCGACATCGGGGGTTTCCGACAATCGGATGATTGCATGCTGAGTTGTAGGAGCTCCTAATTTCGAGGTCCTTTTGTGATCTTCTTGGTCATAGGAAAGTTCCTATTTGATTGAGATAGGGCTATTTATATTGATCTTACAAGAGCTATGCCTACTTCTTCGAGCCCTTCTATCTCCACCACTTTATCTCCACCTCCCCGCTTCCTCTAGGTGCTTTACTGTGTTCCAGCACGCTTTCGACACAATTGTATACCACATTTAAATTTTCATAGCAACATCTGTTGTCTATCAATTCCGAATCTATCGCTGCGTTCTGGCACTCTCTTACTCTGTTTTACCTAGCTCGTCCGGTGTCGCGGGGAGCGAAGGGCAATATAGCTGTTGTACAGCTTCATACCCCCACCAACATCAGATAACAAGACCCATAAAAGCCTCCGTGGTATCAGAAGTCACAAACGTACATGCCACCGCTACCTTAAAGAATATCATGTATTGAGCTTTCGAACTTCATTTCTTCTCCACTAGCCCCTCTTCTTTCCTGTTCACTATTCACCAAGCTCTTTTCGTCGTGCTATAAAATTCTTTTGAGTCATGAATACGGTGCTTTTGACAGCACCTTGTTTATAAGGTACCAGTAAGACAGTCTGCACGATTTCTTTCAATCGTGGATCTTAAGGCTTTTGCAATGTGCTCTGAACAGCAGATGGAGGATAATGCGATACTTTAGCGATACTTTGTTGGAAAGTTGCTGACAGGGGAATTTAACGGTTATGACTTAGAGACGCTTTCTCTAGTGTCCTACATGGTTTGTAGAGGAGGGAGGTCTGCTTTAGTCAGCTCTTTATGTCGCCTGGATTGCGGTCTCGAGGACATCCCTCAACATATTCCATTGCTTCCGAGGATCAGTGAAAGACTCTTTTAATAACTTCATGGTCCGCGTACATGATTAAATGGATTTAGTTATTCGAGGCGAAACTTGGCAAGGAGTAGATATGGTCGATGGTTTGATGAAAGTGTTGCAAGCTTAAGGCTTTCAGTTTGATATCTCGAAGAAGTTTTTAGCTTCGAATATTTTAGTTGGATGGCTAAGTGGCTCGAACTTTATAGCAAGATGTGCATTAATATTGAGGGTGTCTTCCTGCTCTTAATAATTCTATGCAAAATACGGTTGATGGCTTTTGCGGAAACATGGTTGTGAATGTCCCTTTTAAGCCTATTGATTTGCACATCTCGTATTGATCAAGGCAGGATGCACCAGCGCTCATTTTTTATTCACTCCATATTAAGAATGTTCATCAGTGGTTTGCACCTGCATATTCACAAAACATCTTCTTCTTGACTCATTCTAAAAACCTGCGCGCTCTCCATTTCTCATAATCTCCATCCCAGCGTTCAAAATATCCATTTTTTCCTCAACCCCGAAAGAGATTGAAGTTCAATGATGACATAGAACTCCAGTACCCGGTCCATCTCTATGGCTCCATAAAAGAAACCATCCCAACATGACCCTGACTCGAAGGACCAGCCTTATAAGTAACATGCATAAAATCCCCACTCTCCCTCTTCTGCAAGCTCAACGCCGTAGCAATTCTCTCATGTTGTCCATCAGGCAACTCCAGATAATTCTCATTCTTACTATACGCAAAAAGCAACTGAGGCGCCGTCTGCGTGAGACTAAGTTTCCACATTACCTCCATTCTATCGATCAAGTAGTTCCAGTACTTGTAATTCCGATGGTGGTTATGGATCGAGGAAACGATTTTTCCGGAAATGTTCGTCCATGTTTCTCTTGCTTCGTTTGCGGTTGTGATTCTGACCGTTTCGTACCAGGGTTCGTATTCGTGTGCATTGTGAGCATCGATCCTGTGAGGTGGGATGGGTAATCGGGTGAATTTTACTAGAATCATTGACATGATGAATTACTTGTCGAGAGATTTTTTGATTTCGAGTTGTGGATCTGGTTGATCTATGATTGGTATTGGCTTTTTTTGGGGGCAGAGATGGGCATATTTATATTGTGAGGTGGTTAGCTGAGGTTAAAGAAGTCTTCTGCTTTTAGAAAATATAAAATCAGTGGAGCTTATGTAGGGGAATTTTAGTATATGGGATCCCGCGAAAATGACACTAAGGGATCCCACAATTATTATAAGTTTTAAAAACAATTTTTTTAATTATTGAATGGTTCTTATATATGATATATACCCTTTTTGTATAGTTATAGAAGTCAATACATTCAAAATTATCTTTCTATAATTATTTCCAATGAAGATATTCAAAAATCCTTTTCTTTCTATTATAATATTGGATTAATAATCAAGATCTTTAATTATCCCTTTTTCAATCTTTTGATTTTATTTATAAATAATCTTATTAAAATTCATCTATTTCCTTTTACAACTCTATCAAAAATCATCAAAATTATCTAAATATTACTGTCGGTATATCATATATTTACTGTACTGAAAAGGGGAACTGTATTCATTAGCGAGTGTTAGTGTCTATCTTTTCTATTATAAATAGGGCCCTTTTCTTATAGATAATAATGACAAACAAGATTATATTAACAATCAAATTAATTGATATATACTACTAGCAAGATTCAGTATTATTGAAATGATATTAATATTAATTAGTGATATCACAAATTAGAAGCTTTGGAAAAATCAGTTTGGTTATTATAACCCTGATTTATTCTGATTTAAATTGAGATCAATTTGAAGAGATATAGCATCTAGTGTTAGGCAAGATCTATATATTAAGGGAACTATATTCAGATTTTAGATCTAAAGGGTTTCAAGGATTTTGAGGTTTTTGTATAGGATTGAAGTCTATATTTATTATATATTTGCTTATGTTAAGCAACAATAACTTCATTTAATTGAAGAAACCGGAATATATTATACAGAAGATTTTTCTATTATACCACAATATATCTATAATACAAAGGATCTCTACCAAATCCCATCTAAAAGTATTTTATATAAATACTTCTTTAAACAAACATCCATTTCTTTATATAATTATATAAATCATTATCTTATATATCGATACATCTCCAAATCTACCCTTAAGTTTTTAAATTGGGCTTAAAAACCAGAAAATAGAAATAATATATTATCAATATAACTATTACAATAGATATAGTTAATATAATCCCTAAAGGCTTCGATTACCTTATAATAAAGAACAAATTCAAAAGATGGATTAAGAAATAATTAATCAACAATAATATCAAGGAAGATATAAATAATTATATCATTCTCAAATCCATTCAATATAACAAAGAACATTTCTACAATAAAGAATTAGTCAATATATTCCACAAAGACTTTAGAAGATTCGATTCTAATCACTTCAAAATAGCCGAAAAAGCTAATCTTTATCTTCTACAACGAATTTTGCAAATCTTAGAAATCAATATTTAGAAAGATATTATTGATATCTCAAAAGCCCTTATCGATATAATTTAATCAAACAGATTCAGAGAATAAATAGAGTAAGAAATCAAGGCCTATAACTATAATGCATTTATACCAAAACCATATTTCAGATCATTATATTGTCTTTATAAGATTAAAACAAACTTTGAACAAAATGAAGAAGAAGAAGAATATAAAGCATCTACATAAGGACCTGATATATAAACCTCGAAAGATATTATAGATGAATTATTCAAAGCAGACAATTAACAATATAATATTATATCTACTCAATATATCCTTAATCTTATCAAACTTTATAAGAATAATGAATTTTATGAAGGATATAATAATAATTTTGATTATAAACTTTCAATATTCAAAGAATGATGTAGATAAGCTAATATCCCAAAGAAACTTTATATACAAATATTTTCTATTATACTCAAAGAAAGTATATTTAACTTTTACAATACTAATATTATTTAGTTATCATCCTGTCATGAACCACACTCATTATTATAAAATAAAACTAGGTACTGGTGTTTGAGCTGCTTTCTTCATAAGGATCCTTATTAATAAGGAATCCTAGAACAAATATTGTCCTAGGACAAATAGTATTCTAGAAAGAATAAGTTAGGCAATTATAGAGTCCTAGAATAAATATCCTAGGATATAATTCGTCCCAGGAATATTATCCCAGGATAATATTTGTCCTAGGACTATAATCCCAGAATTGGAATCATCCCAAGATTAGTGTCCTGAGGCTAATAATAGATCATATAATAAAGCCTCCAAGAGTATAGGTGTCACGAATCACGCTTATTATTATAAAATAAAACTAGTTATTGATGTTTGAATTGCTTTCTTTATAAGGATCCTTATCGATAAGGAATCTTAGGACAAATATTGTTCTAGGACAAATAATATCCTAGGAAGAATAGGTTAGGCAACTATAGGATCCTAGAATAAGTATTTTAGAATATAATTCATCTCAAAAAGATTATCTCAGGATAATATTTGTTCTAGGATTATTATCCCAGAACTATTATCTCAGGATCTATACAATCCCAGGATTAGAATTATTCTAAGATTAGTATTCTGAGGCTAATGATAGATCATATAATAGATAGACTAGATAATCAATCTATTTAAGCTATCCAATCCAGAGGATAATCTGGATAGCCAATTTATCCAAGCTATTTAATTATATTCATTAAGTATATAATCAGAATAATTTTATAGTTTAGAAGCTTTGTATTCAATTTAGTTATCAATTAATTTACCTATATTCTACTTGATCTAATAATGACTTCATTTCCAAGTGAACCTTATTAATAAAGTTTTAATCTACAATTACCAATTAACAAAACCTCAGACAATCGTTATCTTTAGTATAATATCATTATACTTTGAGCATTGTTTTGGTTAAGTTATATCAGTTATAATAGACTTCATTCAACAATCTATCAAACCAGTTTCCTTCTTTTCTATTAGAGCCTTAGGATAGATTACTATCAATATAAAGCCGAAATAAACAATCCAAATATCTATTCCTAATCTATTTTATAGAGATTATAGCAAATATCAAGCTTTTGTTATATAAGCTGATCTTTATTATATCTTTAATAGATATCTTTTCTTAATATAAATATAAAGGATTTTATAGTTAATCTTATTCTTTTAAGGAACTATGTTTAATTGGATTGAACCTTTCTTTAATGATCTAATAACCAAAACTATCAACAATCAGCTCAATGAAAATATGAAATCTGAGACACATCGTCTTTTTGACATTTACAAATCATTCCGATAAGGTTTCAATAGGGCTTTCGAGGAAGTAAACCTTGATTATATAATTGAAAAAGCATTACAACAATTTAAACAGATAAGATCAGTTATAACTTATATTGCTAAATTCCAATAATATATTAAGTATATTATATAAAATAATGATTATTTAAGATCCCAATTCTATAAGGGATTCAAAGATATTATTAAGGATGAGCTAGTAAGAGCTCCAAAACCACCAACCCTTTCTGAATTAATTGAAACCTTTATTCTAATTGACAATCGTTTTTATAAAAGACGAATAAAGAAAAAGGGAATCACTCAAAAAAATAGAAACTTTTCTAAGCCTTAGTGTCAGAATAAACATTACAATGCCGACGATTTAATGGAATTGGATAAAGCCAAATACCGATATAAATCAAACAGGCTTAGTATTGAAGAAAAGAAAAAATACAGAGAGAATAATCTATATTTCATCTATAGAAAGAATAGGTATATACCTTGAGACTGTAATCAAAAGAAACTATTCGTTATAAAAGGTAAGAAACAAGTAAGATTTGGAAACAAGAAATAAGGATCCCGAAAAGTGGATATATTGAAAAATAATTTTTACAAAATTGGATTACTAAAAAAATAGTTATTTTAATTATATTTAGAATAATTCAGGGAATTGGGATTAATCATTTTATATATAGAGATGGAATTATCCAGAAATATCGATAAGGAAGTCGAATTGACAAATAACCACAAATCAGTTGAGTTATTTGAAGAGAAAGGATTTATTAAAGGATCCGAAAATGATTAATGAATCAATAAAATCTATCTAAAATCTCAAGAAAACGAATTATAATATCTGATTAATTATCTCAATAGAAAATATATATGGCATTATCATAAAGAACAGAAACCTGATTTTGTAGAAAAATATCAGACTTATAATCATCCAACCCTATTGATCCTTTATATTATCATTTATAACAATCTTTACCGAATAGTATTCGAGGAGAATACAAAAGAAGGCAATGTTAGAAGATTTATCACAAATTTAAACTCTCTTCAAACTAATAAAGGATGGGAGTATAACAATTATAATCTAGAAATTAGAGATATATAGGAGATCCTGTTACAAACTGAATATCGCAGGATCTGGTGCAAGATTAATTATTACCATGAACATTAATAGGCCGAGAATTATTACCGAGACTTTCAGATAGGATCAATAAAACTATTGATAATTATACCTTATAGATTATTAAATATAAGCAAACATTGATATAAATGGTTGAATCTCCTCACCAAAAAACAAATCACCAAATCATTATCATTAGAACTCAATAGTATAACCAGGATTGGATAATTAATTATAAGAATCAATCTTGAAAAACAAAAAGCGAAAGTTTTGATCGATTCAGAAGCTATAGGAATGTTTATAGATTCCAATTTTGTAAAAGAAAACAGAATCTCTATTAAATCTAAAAAACATCTATATCAATTAATATTGTTAGGAGGAAAAAAGATTGGAGTAGATAAATAGGTATAAAGACAAATTAATACTTTTAAAATGATTATGCTAAAAGGGTATATAGAACAAGTCAAATTGGATTTAGTACTATTAGATAGATATACAGTAGTTTTGGGAACCCTTTGGATTAGAAAACATAATCCAAATATTAATTGGATAAAGGATACCCTTATATTCGATTGTTGTAAATATAAGAATGAATAATTATATAATTCAAAAGAACAGATTTTTGGGGAGATTGGATATTATATTATAATAACCATAGATCCTTTATTGATTGACAAGATCGATACAAAAAAAGATTCCAGTGTAATACAGAAAATTCATCAAGTTATTCGAAGACCCATAGGATTTGAGAATCTTGTCAGAATATAAGCCTTAGGATTATGAGATCAATTTCAAAGAAGGATTTATACTTTTAATTGAAAGATTGAGATTATATAACCCTAATACTTTAAGAATATAAAAGGAATATTGAACAAAAACTGAAAAGAAAGAATAGATTAGGAAATCTAAGTCCCCTTATATATCTAATATATTATTAGTGTTCAAAAAAGGAGATCTGAATAATCGATTTTGTAGAGACTATCATCAAATGAATAATGGGATCATCAGGGATGTGTACCTTATACTCAAAGCTTAAGAATTAAGGGATAAATTGAGTAAGGTGATGATCTATATTAAGCTGAATCAAAGAAACGCCTTCAATTTTATATGAATCAAGGAAGGATATAAATAGAAAATCGCTTTTATATTACTTTCTGGATTATAGGAATACATTATTATATTATTTGGATTAACAAATGCATCTGTTATATATCAACAATAAAATAACGAAATATTCAAAAAATTTAGCTTATTTATAATCTGTTATTTAGATGATATCCTTATCTTTTCCCAAAAAAAAGAAGAGTATAAAGAATATGTTCTTAAAGTACTCGAAATATTTAGGAAGGTCGATTTATAATTCAAGTTATCGAAATATAAGTTTGGAATCAAGAAAATAATCTTTCTAGGATATATAATCGAATCAGGACAAATGAGTATTGATTTAAAGAAAACTAAAAAAGTAAAAAATTAGGAATGATTTAGAAATATCAAAGTGTCACGAATCACGTTCATTTTTATAAAATAAATCTAGTTACTGGTATTTGAGCCGTTTTCTTCGGGGGGATCCTTATTGATAAGGAATCTTAGGACAAATATTGTTCTAGGACAAATGATATTCCAAAAAGAATGGGTTAGGCAATTATTGGATCCTAAGATAAATGTTTTAGGATATAATTCATTCCAGAACTATTATTTTAGGATAGTATTTGTCCCAAAACTATTATCCTAGAATAATATCTATTCCAAGATTATTATCCTAAAACCTCTACAATCCCAAGATTGGAATCGTCCCAGGATTAATATCCTAAAACTAATAATAAATCATATAATAAATAAATTGGATAATCTAAATAGATTGATTTATCTAGTTTATTTAAAGCTATCCAAATTAGATTCATTAATATATAATCAAAGTAGTTTTATAATTTAGGAACTTTATGTTTAACTTAGTTATTAATTAGTTTATTTATCTTCTACTTGATTTAATAACAATTTCACTTCCAAATAAATCCAATTGATAAAGTCTTAACCTACAACTATCAATCAATAAAACCTTAGACAGTTATTATCTTCAGTATAATATCATTATACTTTGAATATTGTTTCGGTTAAGCTATATCAATTATGATAGACTCTATTCAGCAATCCACCAAATCAATTTCCTTTTTCTCCATTGGAGTCTTAGAACAAGCTATTATCAATATAAAGCTAAGACAAATAATCCAAATATCCATCCTTGATCTATTTTATAGAAATTATAACAAATATTAAGCTTTTGTTATATAAGCTGATCTTTACTATATTTTTAATAGATATCTCTTTTTGATATTAATGTAGAGGATTTTATAGCTAATCTTGTTCTTCTGAGAAACTATATTCAATTAGATTAAACCCTTTGTTAATAATCTAATAACCAAAGTTACCAATAATCAATTTAATGAAAATATGAAATCTGAGATACATCGTTTTTTTAGTATTTACAAATCATTTCGATAGGATTTCGATAAGGTTTTTAGGGAAGTAAACCCTAATTATATAATTAAGAGAATATTACAACAATTTAAGTAAATAAGATCAATTATAGTCTATACTGCTAAGTTCTAATAATATATCAGATATATCATATAGAATGATAATTATCTTAGATCCTAATTTTATAAGGGACTTAAGGATATCATCAAGGATGAGCTAATAAGAGCTCCAAAACCACTAAATTTTTCTGAATTAATTGAAACCTTTATTCTAATCGACAATTGTTTCTATGAAAGACAAATAGAGAAAAAGGGAATTATTCAGAAAAACAGAAAATTTTCTAAACCTCAATGTTAGAACAAATATTATAATACCAACGACCCAATAGAATTAAATAAAATTGAATATTGATATAAATCAAATAAGCTTAATATTAAAGAAAAGAAAAGATATAGAGAAAATAATCTATACTTCACCTATAGAAAAGATAGGTATATATCTCGAGATTATAATCAAAAAAAGTTATTCATTATAAAAGGCAAGAAACAAAAGAGATTTGGAAATAAGAGATAAGGATCCTAAAAAGTAGATATACTAAAGGATAACTTTTATAAGATTGGATTGTTAAAAAAAGAATTACCCTAATTATATCCAGAACAATTTAGGGAGTTGAGTATGGTCATTCTATTTATAAAGGTGGAATCAACCAGAAATACTAATGAGGAAGTCGAACTTACAATTAATTATAAGTTAATTGAATTGTTCAAAAAGAAAGGATCTGAAAACAACCTATAAATCAATAAAGTTTACCTAAGATCTCAAGAGAACAAATTATGATACTTAACCAGTTACCTTGATGGAAAATGTATATAATATTATTATAAAGAATATAAACCTGATTTTATAGAAAAATATCAGACTCATAATTATCCAATCTTATTGATCCTATATATTGTTATTTATAACAATCCTTATCGAATAATATTTAAAGAGAATATAAAGGAAAATAATACTAAAAGATTTGTTATAGACTTAAATTCTCCTTAAACTAATAAAGGATAAGAGTATAATGATTATAATCTAAAAATCGAAGATATATAGGAAATCCTATTATAAATTGAATATTGCAGGATTTGGTATAGGATTAATTATTATTATAAACATAAATAGGCTGAGGATTATTATCGAGATTTTCAGACAGGATTAATAGAACTATCAATAATTATACCCTATAGATTATTAAGTATAAGCGAATATTAATATGAATGATTGAACTTCTTCACCAAAGAATGGATTATTGAACCACTATCGCTAAAACTTAATGGTACAACTGGGATTGGACAATTAATTGTAGGAATCAGTCTTGGAAAACAGGAAATTAGAGTTCTAATCAATTCAAAAGTTATAAAAATATTTATAAATCTCAACTTTATAGAAAAAAACAGAATCCCTATTGAGTTTAAGGAATATCTATATTAGTTGATATTGTTAGAAGGAAAGAAGGCTAGAATAGATAGATAGATATGAAGATAGATTAATGCTCTAAAAATGATTATATTAGAAGGGTATATAGAACAAGTCAAATTGAACTTAGTACTATTAGATAGATATATAATAGTTTTGGGAACCCCTTAGATTAGAAAATATAATCCAAATATTGATTAAATAAAGGATACCTTTATATTTGATTATTGTTGATATAAGAACAAATAATTATATAATCTAAAAGAACAGATTTCTGGAGAGATTGGATATTATGCTATAATAGCCACAGATCCTCTATTGATTGGTCAGACTAATACAAAAGAAATTCCAGTATAATATAAAAAATTCGTCAAATTGTTTGAAGACCTACAGGATTTAAGAGCCCTATCAGAATATAAGCTTTGGGATTATAAGATCAATTTCAAAGAAGGATTCATACCCTTAATTAAGAGATTGAGATTATATAATCTCAATATCTTAAGAATATAGAAGGAATACTAATCTAAAACTAAAAAGAAGAGATAGATTAGGAAATCTAAGTCCCTTTGTATATCTAATATATTATTAGCATTCAAAAAAAAAGATCCAAATAATCGACCTTGTAAAGATTATCATCAAATGAACAATAGGATCATCAGGGATATATACCTTATACCTAAAGTTCAAGAATTAAGAGATAAATTAAATAAAGTAATGATTTATACTAAATTAGATTAAAGGAATACCTTTAATCTTATATGAATCAAGGAAGGATATAAGTGGAAGATCATTTTCATATTACCTTCCGGATTGTGGGAATATATTGTTATGTTATTTGGATTAACAAATACATCTGTTATATATCAATAATAAAACAACGAAATACTTAAAGAGTTTAGCTTATTCATAATCTGTTATTTGGATGATATCCTGATCTTCTTCTAAAAAGAAAAAGAATATAAGGAATATATCCTTAAAGTATTCAAAATATTTAGGAAAGTTGATTTATAATTCAAGTTATCAAAATATAAATTTGGAATCAAGAAGGTAATCTTTCTAAGATATATAATCGAATCAGATCAGATAAACATTGACCCAGAAAAAATTGAGAAAGTAAAAAATTAGGAATAATCTAGAAATATCAAAGATATACAGATTATATTAGGATTCGCCAATTTTTGTTAGGTATTCATCAAAGACTTTTCCAAAATAATAGAATCATTTATAGAAATAATAAAAAAGGATATAGGATTTATATAAAGCGAAAAGGTGAAGCAAGTCTTCCAGGAAATCAAGGATAGATTTATTAGGGAACTTATATTCTATAATTATTATAATGATCGAGAAAGTATTATTGAAATAAACGCTTTCGATACCTGTGTAGCAGAAGTTCATTTTCAAAGAGATAATAATAGGAAATTACATTTAGTTGTTTATTATTTCAGCAAAATGGATAAAACAGAGCAAAATTACAATATTTATGAGACAGAACTTATAGCTATAATCAAATCATTGAAACATTGGAGAATCTATCTTCAAAGAGCTAAATTCCTAGTAATCATTCATATTGATTATATAAATCTATAAACCTTCATTACAATTAAGATTCTAGATAATCGAAGATTAGCTCGATGAACTGAAGAATTAGCTGGTTTCGATTTGATAATTAAGTATATCAAAAATAAAGATAATATAAGGACAAATACACTAAATAGATCATCAGGGTATAAGGATGATAAGATCTATCAAAAGATAATGATTTTGAAATCTCTTTCTAATAAAGACCTCATTCCAAATCTAACAGAAATTGCTGTTTTAAAGAATAAATCAATAGAAGTTTGGAAAAGCAAACTTACAGATATACAATTGAATAAGGAAAACATTAAATAGCCAGAGCCGCCAATAATTGTAGATGGATTGATATAGATCGCAGGAAAAATTTGGCTATCAAATAGTATTGCCATCAAATTCATTAAGGAACAGTATATATTGTTAGCTTATAATTACTAGGGAGTATAAAGAATATATTTGAGAATTAAGAGATAATACTAAAGTCCAGGACTCTGAATTATGATCAAAAAAGTGATCACTGAATATGATACCTGTATCAGGAACAAGGCTTTTCGCCATATCCTTTATGAATAGATGTACACAATCGAAATATCATCAATATTATGGAAATCGATATCATGGGATTTCATAGGGCCGCTATCTAAATCCAAGGATTCAACAATAGAAGTAGAATACGATTATCTCCTAATCATTATGAATCGATTGATTAAGTATATGATACTAGTACCATACAAGACCACCTTGATTGCAGAAACCCTAACAATTATATTCTTAAAAAAAGTTATTGTAGTACATAAATTACCAGAAGAGATATTGTCCAATAGAGATAAACTCTTTATATCAAAATTCTGGATCGCTTTAATAACATTACTAAATATGAAAAGGAAAATATTTATAGTATTCCATTTACAAACAAATGGAGAAAACAAATAGGTAAACCAGATTGTTGAAGTATACCTTTGTTATTATATGAATTATTAACAAAATAATTGAATAGGATTATTATCTTTAATACAATTCGTATACAACAATTCTGCTTCAGAAACTACCCAAGTCTCCCCGAATTATGCCAATTTTGGATACGAATTAATTGTATATCGAAAACCAAATATTTTAGAAATAAAGAATCAATCTGTTATTATATAAACAGAAAAACTCAAGGAAGTTCATAAGGAAATAACAACAGAACTCAAATTTATTGCTGAAAGAAATGTTTATTATTACAATAAGAAATATAATTAGAAATCAACATTAAAAAAAGGGGATAAAGTCTATCTACTCCAAAAAAACATTGAGATAAAAAGATCAAGTACAAAATTAGATTATAAGAAATTGGGATTATTCAAAATCAAGAAGATTAAAGAATCCTTGAATTATAAATTGGTATTATCAAGAAATATAAATATCTATCTAGTATTCTATATATCCTTACTCGAACTAGTACCACCAAAAACATTTAGAATTCCTGAAACCGAAATTATATCTATTAATCAAAACATCAAGTATAAGATAAAGAAAATACTAGATTACAAATATATTAGAAACAGAATCAAATATTTGATAAAATAGGAAAATTATCTAGACTCCGAGAATATATAGGAATTAAAGAAAGATCTCAAGCATCTTGAGAAGTTTGAGGATTTTTGTCAATAAAATCCGGATTTACCTAAAAGAAAGAAGAATCCAATATAGTTTACATAAATGGCGAATCTATCGAATATAAAAAAGAGGGATCGAAGGAGCCGGAACCAATTGTAGGAAGTTCAGAATCAAATTGACCAAATTAACCAAAAGGATCGGAAGGAATAATAAACGTTGAAGTTGCAGCAATTTCTTTTTCTTTTTTTTTTTTGAGTCTTTCCTTCTTTTTTAGAACATCAAGTTTATCCAAAGAATTTAAATCAGCTGCTATCAATTTCTGTTTTTATTTATCAAGTAAATGTTGTTGTTTATGAAGGCAAGAAATCTTGGCTATAATCTTTTATGATATTATGAAAGCCTTGGTCATAATCTTTTATAATATTACAAAAACTTTTTCCTCCTCTTCATAAAGCTTTTGTCGTTGATGATCAATAGAGAACTAATTGGAAAGAGTTGACATTTTGTTCCTCGACTTTATATCACAAGTTTTCCCTTAGCGATAGTATTCAGCATATCTATCATTATTAGAATCCGATTCTAAAGCGATACAATAATGATTGGCCTTTTCATATCGAGTACAAGCAACCATTTCGCTTCCTATTCGTTCGATTCGATTTCCAAGTTCCAATTGCTCTATTTGTTTTCGAGTATATTGAGGTGGTATATTGCAGAAAAGAAGAAAAGAATATGAGGGATAGATATTATAGATCTTGTCCTAGTTATAAGCGATCAAGGACGATGCTTAACTAGAAAGGGGATAATATCACGAATCACATTCATTTTTATAAAATAAATCTAATTACCGGTATTTGAACTGTTTTCTTTAGGGGGATCCTTATTGATAAGGAATCCTAGGATAAATATTGTTCTAGAACAAATAATATTCTAGAAAGAATAGGTTAGATAATCATTAGATCTTAGGATAAATGTTCTAGGATATAATTCGTCCCAGAATTATTATCCCAGAACAATATTTGTCCCAGGATTATTATTCTAGGATAATATCTGTCCCAAGATTATTATCCTAGAACCTCTACAATCCCAGGATTGAAATCGTCCTAGGATTAATATCCTAAGATTAATGATAAATCACATAATGGATAGATTGAATAGCCTGAATAGACTGATCTATTCAGTCTATCCAAAACTATCCAAATTAGATTTATTAGTATATAATCAAAGTAGTTTTATAATTTAGGAGCTTTGTGTTCAACTTAATTATCAATTAGTTTATCTACCTTCTACTTGATCTAATAATAACTTCACTTCCAAGTGAACCCAATTGATAAAGTCTTAACCTACAACTACCAACCAACGAAACCTCAGGCAGCCGCTGCCTCCAGTACAGTATCGTTACACAAAGATATATAGGCTATATTAGGATTCGCCAATTTTTGTTGGATGTTTATAAAAAACTTTTCAAAAATAATAGAATTATTTACAGAAATAACAAAAAAAGATATGGGATTTATATAAGACAAAAAGATAAAGCAAGTCTTCCAAGAAATCAAGGACAGATTTATCAGAGAACCTATACTCTATAATTATTATAACGATCGAGAAAGTATCATTGAAATAAACGCTTTTGATATCTATATAACAGAAGTTCATCTTCAAAGAGATAACAATAGGAAACTACACCCAATTGCTTATTATTCCAATAAGATAAATAAAACAAAGTAGAATTACAATATTTATAAAAAGGAACTCATAATTATAGTCAAATTATTAAAATATTGGAGAATCTATTTCCAAAAAGCTAAATTCCTAATAATCATCTATATTAATCATATGAATCTATAAACCTTCATTATAATTAAGATTCTGGATAATCGAAGATTAACTTGATAAAATTGAAGAATTAGCCAGTTTCGATTTAATAATCAAGTATATCAAAGGCAAAGACAATATAAGGGCAGATGTATTAAATAGGCCATCAAAGTATGAGGATGATAAGACTTATCAGGAAACAGCAATTTTGAAATCTCTTCCAAATAAAGATCTCATTCTGAATTTAATAGAAATTGCTGTTTTAGAGAATAAATCAATGGAAGTCTGGAAAAACAAACTTATAAATATATAATTGAATAAGGAAAATATCAAATAACCTAAGCTATTAATAATTATAAATAGATTGATATAAGTCGCAGGGAAAATTTGGTTATTAAATAATATTATTATCAAATTTATTAAGGAATAATATATATTATCAATTTATGATTATTAAGAAATACAAAGAATATACTTGAGAATTAAGAGACAATACTAAAATCCGGGACTCCGAATCATAATCAAAAAAGTGATTATTGAATATGATATCTATATCAGAAATAAGGTTTCTTGCTATACCCCTTATAGATAGATGCATATAATTGAGATACCACCAACACCATAGAAATCGATATTATAGGATTTCATAGAGTTGTTACCTAAATCCAAGGATCCAACAATAGAAATAGAATACAATTACCTCCTAATCATTATAGATCGATTAATTAAGTATATAATATTAGTATTATACAAGACTACTTTAATTGCAGAAATCTTAATAATTATATTCCTAAAAAGGATTATTGCAATATATAGATTATCAGAGAAAATATTGTTCAATAGAGATAAACTCTTTATATCAAAATTCTGGATTGCCTTAATAGTATTACTAAATGTGAAAAGGAAAATATTTATAACATTCTATTTACAAATAAATGATAGAAACGAATAAGTAAATCAGATTGTTGAAATATATCTTTATTGTTATATAAATTATTAATAAAATAATTAAATAGGATTATTACCTTTAGTATAATTTGTATATAATAGCTCTACTTCAGAAACTATCCAAGTCTTCTTGAATTATACCAATTTTGGATACGAATTAGTTGTATATTAGGAATCAGATATTTCAGAAATAGAGAACCAATCTGCTATTATATAAATAAAGAAACTTAAGGAAATTTATAAAGAATTAGCAGCGGAACTCAAGTTCATTATTGAAAGAAATGTTCATTATTATAACAAAAAATATAGTCAGGAGCTAATACTAAAAAAGGGGGATAAAGTTTATTTACTTCAAAAAAATATTGAGATAAAGAGACTTAATGCGAAACTGGATTGCAAGAAATTGGGATTATTCAAAATCAAGAAAATTAAGGGATCTTTAAATTATAAATTAGTGTTATCAAAGAATATAAATATTTATTTAATATTCTATATATCCTTGTTCGAATTAGTATTATTAAGAGTATTTAAAGTTTCTGAAACCGAAATCATATTTATTGATCAAAACATCAAATATAAAATAAAGAAAATATTAGATTATAAATATATTAGAAACAAAGTCAAATATTTGATAAAATAGGAAAATTATTTGGACTCCGAGAATATATAGAAATTAGAGAAAGATTTCAAGCATTTTGAGAAGTTTGAAGAGTTTCATTAACAAAACCCAGATTTACTTAGAAGGAAAAAGAATTCAATATGGTTTATATAGATGATGAATTTATCGAATATAAAAAAGAGGATTTGAGGAAATCAGAATTAGTTGTAGAAAGTTCAGAATCAAATTGACCAAAGGGATCGAAAAGAATAACAAACGTTGAAGTTGCAGTAATTTCTCTTTCTTTTTTCTTTTCAAGTTTTTCTTTCTTTTTTAGAGCATCGAGCTTATTGTTACGAGGGTAGCCGTCTAGATCACGTGGAAGTGCTCTAGGCTCTCGAGGTAGGTTTATAACTAGGCGTCAAGCAGGGACTTAAGTAATGATAATAACGATATGCTATTCGTAACTAATAGTAGAGTATACTATATGATTGATCTTGAGCACGAAGCTCTACATTTAATGAAATCCCATTCCTTATATAGATCTTCGTTTCTTGGTCGAATATCGACTTCGATATTCGATCTCGTCGAATATCGATTTCGACGATCGATCCCGTCGATTATCGACTTCGATCTTCGATATATCATGTGATTTGATACTATATATGCCTGAAGCTTTCTTGTTTGTGTATTCTGATGGTATGTGCACCTACGATCCTCAGGTGACCATAATCACATACTAATATGGTCAAATCGTATCTTATTTGCACATGGCCTTAGCTTATACAAACAAGTCAGCTGTTACCTTCGTAACACTTATCCAGAGAATTTAAACCAATCACAATCATTTTTTGTTTGTGTTCATCTAGGAAACATTGCTGTTTTCGAAGACGAAGAATCTTAGCCATAACCTCTTCCTTCTTTTCACGAAGTTTTTGTTATTGACGATTGATAGAGGACCAATCGGAAAAAGATAGTATAGTATTCTTTAACTTTATATTACAAATTCTTTCATAACGATAACATTCAGCATATCTATTATTATTAGAATCTAACTCCAAAGTAATACAACGACGATTGACCTTTTCATATCGAGTATAAACAACTATCTCGCTTTCTGTTCATTCGATTCGATTTCTAAGTTCCAATTGCTTTGTTTGTTTTCTGGTATATTGAAGTAATATATTGTAGAAGAAAAGGAAAGAATATAAATAATGGATATTGCAGGTCTCATACTAGTTATAAGCAATCGAGGACGACGTTTAATTAGGAAGGGGATAATGTCATGAATCATACTCATTATTATAAAATAAAATTAGTTATCAATATTTAAGCCATTTTCTTTATAAGGATCCTTATCAATAAGGAATCCTAAAACAAATATTATCCTAGAACAAATAATATCCTAAGAAAAATAGGTTAAACAATTATAAGGTCCTAAAACAAATGTTTTAGAATATAATTCGTCCTAGAAAGATTATCCTAAAATAATATTTGTCCTAGGACTATTGTCCCAGAACTATTATCCCAGGATTTATACAATCCCAGGATTGGAATCATCCCAGGATTAGTGTTCTGAGGTTAATGATAGATTATATGATGAATAGACTGAATAGTTAATTTATCCAAACTATCCAATCCAAAGGATAATCTGGATAGCCAGTTTATCCAAGCTATCCAATTATATTCATTACATATATAATCAGAATAATTTCATAATTTAGGAGCTTTATATTCAACTTAATTATCAATTAGTTTACCTATATTCTATTTGATCTAGTAACAACTTCACTTCCAAATGAACCCTATTGATAAAGTCTTAATCTATATATAACGATACTGTACTGAAGGCAGCGGCTGCCTAAGGTTTCGTCAATTAGTAGTTGTAGGTTAAGGCTTTATTAATTGGATTTATTTGAAAGTGAAGTCGTTATTAGATCAAGTAAAATATAGATAAACTAATTGATAACTAAGTTAAATATAAAGCTTCTAAACTATGAAATTATCCTGACTATATATTAATAAATATAATTTGGATAGTTTGGATAGACTGATCTATCCAGTCTATTCATTCAAATGAATAAATAGGATAGATTGATCTATTCAGTCTATCCATTATATGATCCATTATTAGTCCTAGAACATTAATTCTGGGATAATTCCAATCCTAGGATAATAATCCTGGGACAGATATTATCCTAGAACAATTGTTCTGGGACAAATATTATCCTGGGATAATAATTCTAGGACGAATCATATCCTAAAACATTTGTCCTAAAATCAAATAATTGTTTAGTTTATTCTTCTTGGGATATTATTTGTCCTAGGATAATATTTGTCCTAGGATTCCTTATCGATAAGGATCCCCTTAAAGAAAGCAACTCAAACATTAGTAACTAGATTTATTTTATAAAAATGAATATGATTCGTGACACTATCCCCTTCCTAACCAAGCATCATCCTCGATCGCTTATAACTAATATAAGATCTACAATATCTATCTATCAAATTCCTTTCTTTCTTTTTATAATATATCACCTTAATGTATTCAAAAACAAACAGAGCAATTGGAACTTAATAATCGAATCGAACAAATAGGAAACGAAATAATTGCTTGTACTCGATATGAAAAAGCCAATCATCATTATGTCGCTTTGAAATCGGGCTCTAATAATGATAAATATACTGAATATTATCATCATAGAAAAACTTGTGATATAAAATCGAAGAACAAAATGCTATCCCTTTCTGATTGGTCCTTTATTGATCATCAAAGACAAAAACTTCGTGAAAAGGAGGAAAAGGCTTTTGTGGTATTGCAAGAAACTATAGCCAAGATTTCTCGCCTTTGTAAACAACAACGTTTATTGGATGAGCAGAAGCAGAAATTGATAGCAGCTGATTTAAATTCTCTGGATAAACTTGATGCTTTAGAGGAGAAGGAAAGATTTGAAAAAGAAAAAAAAAGAGAAATTGCTGCAACTTCAACATTTGTTATTCCTTTTGATCATTTTGGTCAATTTGATTCTGAACTTCCTATAATTGGTTCCGATTCCTTCGATCCCTTTTTTTTGTATTCGATAGATTCGCCGTTTGTATAAGTTATATTGAATTCTCTTTCCTTTTAGGCAAATCCGGGTTTTGTTGACAAAAATCCTTAAACTTTTCAAGGTATTTGAGATCTTTCTTTAATTCCTATATATTCTCAGAGTCCAGGTAATTTTCCTATTTCACCAAATATTTGACTTTGTTTCTAATATATTTACAATCTAGTATTTTCTCCACCTTATACTCAGCGTTTTGATTAGTGGATATAATTTCGGTTTCAGAAGCTTTAGGTGCTTTTGATGGTGCTAGTTCGAACAAGGATATATAGAATACTAAATAGATATTCATACTTTTTGATAATATCAATTTATAATTCAAGGGTCCTTTAACTTTCTTGATTTTAAATGATCCCAATTTCTTATGGTCCAGTTTTGCACTTGGTTTCTTTATCTCGATGTTTTTTTGGAGTAGATAGACTTTATCCCTCTCTTTTAGTATTGGCTTTTAACTATATTTTTTGTTATAATAATAAATGTTTCTTTCAATAATAAACTTAAGTTCCATTGCTATTTCTTTGTGAACTTCTTTAAGTTTCTTTATTTGTACAATAACAGATTGATTCTTTATTTCTAAGATATCTGATTTTTGGTATATAATTAATTCGTATCCAAAGTTGGTATAATTTGGTGAGATTTGGATAGTTTCCGAAGCAGAACTGTTATATACAAATTGTGCTAAAAGTAATAATCCTATCTAATTATTTTATTGATAATTCATATAACAACAAAGATATATTTCGATAATCTGATTTATTTGTTTATTTCTTCTATTTGTTTGTAAATGGAATACTATAGACATTTTCCTTTTCACATTTAATAATACTATTAAAATAATCCAGAATTTTGATATAAAGAATTTATCTTTATCGGACAATATCTCTTCTGATAATCTATATATTACAATAACTTCTTTTAGAAATATAATTACTAGGGTTTCTGTAGTCAAGATGATTTTGTATAATACTAATATTATATATTTAATCAATCGATCTATAATGATTAAGAGATAATCATATTCTACTCCTATTATTGAATCCTTGGATTTAGGTAACGACCCTATGAAATCCTATGATATCGATTTCTATAATATTAATGATATTTCAATTGTGTGCATTTATCTATAAGGGGTATGGCGAGAAGCCTTATTCCTGATATAGGTATCATATTCAGTAACTACTTTTTTGACTATAATTCAGAGTCCTAAACTCCAATATTATCTCTTAATTCTTAAATATATTCTTTATACTTTCTAATAATCATAAATTAATAATGTATATTGCTCTTTAATAAATTCAATAGCAATATTACTTGATAACCAAATTTTCTTTGCGACTTATATCAATCTATCTACAATTATTAGCGGCTCAGATCATTTGATGTTTTCCTTATTTAATTGTATATCTATAAGTTTGTTTTTCCAGACTTTTGTTGATTTATTCTCTAAAACAATAATTTCTATTAGGTTTGGAATAAAATCTTTATTAAGAAGAGATTTCAAAATCGTTATCTTTTGATAGATTTTATTATCCTTATACCCTGGTGGTTTGTTTAATATATCTATCTTTATATTATCTTTGCCTTTGATATACTTGATTATTAAATCGAAATCAGCTAATTCTTCAGTTCATCGAGCTAATCTTCGATTATCCAGAATTTTAATTGTAATAAAGATTTGTAGATTCATATAATCAATATAAATAATTACTGGGAATTTAGCCCCTTGGAGATAGATTCTCCAATATTTCAACGATTTGACTATAGCCATGAATTCCTTCTCATAAATATTGTAATTTTGCTCTGTTTTATCCATTTTGTTAGAATAATAAGCAACTGGGTATAGTTTCCCATTATCATCTTTTTGAAGATGAACTCCTGTTATATAGATATCGGAAGCATCTGTTTCAATGATGCTTTCTTGATTGTCATAATAATTGTAAAGTATAGGTTCCCTGGTAAATCTATCTTTGATTTCTTGGAAGACTTGCTTCATTTTTTCGCTCTATACAAATCCCATCCCCTTTTTAGTTATTTCTGTGAGTAGTTCTATCATTTTGGAAAAGTCTTTGATGAATACCCAATAAAAGTTGGCGAATCCTAGTATAGCTTATATATCTTTGATGTTTCTAGATCGTTCCCAATTTTTTACTTTCTCAATTTTCTTTAAGTTAATGTTCATCTGATCTAATTCGATTATATATTCTAGGAAAGTTATCTTCTTGATTCTAAACTTATATTTTGATAACTTGAATTGTAAATTGATCCTCCTAAATACTTCGAGTATTTTAAGGATATATTCCTTATATTTTTCTTTCTTTTGAAAGAAGATTAGGATATCATCCAAATAACAGATTATGAATAAACTAAACTCCTTAAATATTTCGTTGTTTTGTTGTTGGCATATAACAGATATATTTGTTAATCCAAATGGCATAATAATATATTCCCACAATCCAGAAAGTAATATAAAAGCAGTCTTTTATTTGTATCCTTCCTTGATTCGTATGAGATTAAAGGTATTTCTTTGATCTAATTTAGTATAAATCATTGCCTTGTTTAACTTATCCCTTAACTCTTAAGCTTTAGGTATAGGGTACATATCCTTGATGATCCCATTATTCATTTGATGATAATCTTTGTAAGATCGATTATTCGGATCTTCTTTTTTAAACATTAATAATATATTAGATATATAAGGGGACTTGGATTTCCTAATCTATCCTTTTTTTTCAGTTTTAGATTAGTACTCTTCCCATATTCTTAAAGTATTGGGGTTATATAACCTTAATCTTTTAGTTAAGGATATGAATCCTTCTTTGAAATTGATCTCATAATCCCAAGGCTTATGTTCTGACAAGGCTCTCAAATCCTGTAGGTCTTCGAACAACTTGGCGAATTTTCTGTACTACACTGGAATTTCTTTTGCATCGATCTCGCCAATCAATGAAGGATCTGTAGTTGCCATAACATAATATCCAATCTCCCCAGAAATCTGTTCCTTTAGATTATATAATTATTTGTTCTTATATCAACAATGATCGAATATAAGGGTATCCTCTATTTAATTAATATTTAGATTATACTTTCTAATCCAAAAGATTCCTAAGATTATTGTATATCTGCCCAATAGTATTAAGTCCAATTTGATTTGTTCTGTATACTCTTCTGATATAATCATTTTTAGAGCATTAATCTGTCTTTATATCTATCTGTTTACTCTAATCTTCTTTTCTTTTAGTAACATTAATTGATATAGATATTCTTTAGGCTCAATAAGGATTCTGTTTTCTTCTACAAAGTTAGGATTTATAAATACTTTTATAACTTCTGAATCAATCAAAGCTCTAACTTCCTGTTTTCCAAAATTGATTCCTACAATTAATTGCCCAATCCCAATTGTATCATTGAGTTCTAGCGATAGTGGCTCGATAATCTGTTCTCCGGTAAAGAGGTTCAATTATTTATATTAATGTTCGCTTATACTTAATAATCTGTAGGGTATAACTACCAATAGTTCTATTAATCCTATCTGAAAGTCTTAGCAATAATCCTCGGCCCAATAACATTCATAATAATAATTAATCTTACATTAGATCTTACAATATTCAGCTTGTAACAAGATTTCTTATATATCTCCGATTTCCAGATTATAATTATTATACTCCTATTCTTCATTAATCTGAGAAGAGTTTAAGTCCACAACAAATCTCCTAGCATTGTCTTCCCTTGTATTCTCCTTGAATACTATATGATAAAGATTGTTATAAATGATAGTATATAGGATCAATAGGGTTGGATAATTATAAGTTTGATATCTTTCTACAAAATCAGGTTTCTGTTCTTTGTGATGACGCCATATACGTTTTCCATCAAAATAATTGATCAAATACCATAGCTCGTTTTTTTAAGGTTTTAGATAGATTTTATTGATTTGTGGATTATTTTCAGATCCTTTCTTTTCGAGCAACTCAATTAACTTATAGTTATCTGTAAGCTCGATATCCTTATCGGTATTTCCAATTGGTTCTACCTTTGTAAATAAAATTACCATATTCAACTCCCTAAATTGTTCTGGATATAATTAGGGTAACTCTTTTTCTAACAATTTAATCTCATGAAAGTTACCTTCTAATATACCTACTTTTTGGGGTTCCTGTCTCTTGTTTCCAAATCCTATTTGTTTCTTGTTTTTCATAGCGAATAGCTTTTTTTGATTATAGTCTCGAGATATATACCCATCTTTTCTATAGGTGAAGTATAGATTATTCTTTTTGTATCTTTTCTTTTCTTTAACACTAAGCTTGTTTGATTTATAATAATGTTCAGCTTTGTCCAATTCCATTGGGTCGCCGATATCATAGTATTTGTTCTAATGTTGAGGTTTAGAAAATTTTCTGTTTTCCTGAATAGTTCCTTTTTTCTTTATTCGTCTTTCGTAGAAACAATTGTCGATTAGAATAAAGGTTTCGATTAATTTAGAAAGGTTTAGTGGTTTTGGAGCTCTTATTAGCTCATTCTTGATGATATCCTTGAGTCCTTTATAGAACTAGGATCTAAGGTAATTATTATCCTATATAATATACTCAGTATATTATTGGAATTTAGCAGTATAGATTGTGACTAACCCTGTTTGCTTAAGTTATCGTAATGTTCTCTTAATTATATGATCAGGGTTAACTTCCCTGAATACCTTATCGAAACCTTGTCGAAATAATTTGTAAGTACCAAAAAGACAATATATCTCAGATTTCATATTTTCATTGAGCTGACCATTGATGGTTTTGGTTATTAGATTATTAAAGAAGGGTTTGATCTAATTGAACACAATTCTTTGAAAGAACAAGATTAATTATAAGATCCTCTATATTAGTGTTAAGAAGAAATGTTTATTAAAGGTATAGTAAAGATCAGTTTGTATAATAAAAGCTTGATGTTTGCTATAATCTTTATAAAATAGGTTAAGGGTAAATATTTGGATTGCTTGTCTTGACTTTATATTGATAGCAGTCTGTCCTGAGGCTTTGATGGAGGAGAAGGAAACTGGTTCGGTGGGTTGTTGAATAAAGTCCATTGTAATTGATAGAGCTTAACCGAAACGGTGCTCAAAGTGTAACGATACTGTATTGGAGGTAGTGGTTGCTTAAGGTTTCGTCGATTGATAGTTATAGGTTAAGGCTTTATTAATTGGATTCATTTGGAAGTAAAGTTGTTATTAAATCAAGTAGAATATAGGTAAACTAATTGATAATTAAGTTAAGTATGAAACTCTTAAACTATGAAATTATCCTGATTATATACTAATAAATATAATTTGGATAGTTTGGATAGATTGGTCTATCCAGTCTATTCATCCAAATGGATAGATAGGATAGATTGGTCTATCCAGTCTATTTATTATATGATCTACCATTAACCCTAGGACATTAATCTTGGGACAATTCCAATCCTAGGATAATAATCCTAGGATAATAATCCTAGGACAAATATTATCCTGGGACAATTGTCCTGGGATAAATACTATCCTGGGATAATAGTCCTGGGACGAATTATATCCTAAAACATTTATCCTAGGATCAAATGGTTGCCTAGCCCATTCTTTCTGGGATATTATTTGTCCTAGGACAATATTTGTCCTAGGATTCCTTATCGATAAGGATCCCTTTGAAGAAAGCGGCTCAAACACTGGTAACTAGATTTATTTTATAAAAATGAACGTGATTCGTGACACTATAACTACTAACCAACGAAACCTCAGGCAGCTGCTACCTCCAATACAGTATCGTTACAATAGGTTAGATAATTATAAAGTCCTAGAATAAATATCCTAGGATATAATTCGTCCCAGGAATATTATCCTAGGATAATATTTGTCCCAGGATTATAATCCCAGGATTGGAATCATCCCAGGATTAGTGTTCTAAGGCTAATAGTAGATTATATAATAGAGCCTCCAGAAGTGTAGGCTCCTTAAGGCTTCTAGGAGCCTCTAGGAACACAGGCTCCTCAAGGCTCCATAAAGGGATCAATATATAATTAGAATAATTTCATAGTTTAAAAACTTTATGCTCAATTTAGTTATCAATTAGTTTACCTATACTCTACTTGATCTAATAACAACTTCACTTTCAAATAAACCTTATTAATAAAGCCTTAACCTACAACTATCAATCAACGAAACCTCAGACAGCCGCTGCCTCCAATACAGTATCGTTACACATCCTTACTTAAATTAAGTATCCTGAAAAGAATTTATAAGATTATCTGCAAATATTATTAACAGAGCTTTGTCTTTTGCAATACAATTTGATAAACAAAATGAGAAAGTTAGAGATCTTATTTAATAAAGTTATTTCAGTATATGACACAATATCAACTTGTTCAGCTGCAATATACAACCCTAAAAATATTATGGGAAGATTAATCAATCAATTGAAATAATCAATTGATATATAGGAAAAGATATATCTAATAAACTCATAAAATGATGTATTCTTTATAAAACAAAGATATTTCAACGATTTTCAAAGATATTATAATCAATTCCTAAATAGGTTTAATAATAGAAGATTCAATAAATCAAAAGGTTCAAAGAATCAATTAAGTAGAGGAAACCAGAAATATTGGATTGAAGATTGTAGGAAATTAGGTTGTAAATTATATAAATATAGCAAAAAGGAGCAAGAAGAATCAAAACGAAAATATTGAGAGCAATTCGGGAAGAAAAGCAATAAAGACTTTGAAAAAAATTATTAACAATTCCTTATTGAATATGAAAAGAAATCAGACAAATATAATTCAGAAAATGAAATTATTAAGAGTTATTTTGTTAATCTCGATTTACAAAATAACGAAGACAAAATCAGAAACTATTTCACAATTTCTGATTCAATCAATAAATAAGAGATTCTGTAATTATTAGTTAATAAATCATTTTCATATATATTTATTAAAAAAGTCGAGATCTTTATTATCAATATATAATATAATAATAAGGAATTTCATAGTATTATAATTAATTCAAAAGTAGTCAAATACTTTACAATAAAGTATAACTAATATCAAATATAGAATAGGATTAAAGAAACCCTAATCAATATAATAATTGCTGGACAAACAATTATCTAATTCGGTATTAGGATTACTACCTTTATATAACGATACTGTATTGGAGGCAGCGGCTGCCTAAGGTTTCGTTGGTTGGTAGTTGTAGATTAAGGCTTTATCACTAAGATTCACTTAGAAGTGAAGTCGTTACTAGATCAAGTAGAATATAGGTAAACTAATTGATAACTAAGTTGAGCACGAAGCTCCTAAATTATGAAACTACTCTGATTATATAATGATTCCTTTCTGGAGCCCTGAGGAGCCTTGAGGAGCCTACGCTCCTGGAGGCTCCATCACGTGATCCCATATAAGCCTCAGGACACTAATCCTGGGGTGATTCCAATCCTGGGATTGTATAGTTCCTAGGATAATAGTCCTGGGATGAATATTATCCTGGGATGCTTTACTCTAGGACGAATCACATCCCAGGACACTTGTCCTAGGACTAAATGGTTGCCTAGCCCTTCTTTTCCTAGGATACCAACAATCCTAGGATCCCATTTATCCTAGGATTCCTTATCGATAAGGATTCCTACGGAACAGCGGCTGAAACCCTCGTACTTAGTTTTATTTTATAATAATGAGCGTGATTCGTGACAGGAGAATCCAAAGAAGGGACTCAAATTCATCCCTCTTGATACAGAATTATTGAAAGTTATTATATTCAGCAATGTATCATTCGTCAATAACAGAGATCATTCATTGCAAATAGACTTCATAATCGTCCTAGCAGACAAAAGCAATAATGCAAATATTCTTCATTGGTTATCAATCAAATGTAAGAGAGTTATCCGAAGTATATTAGCTTCAGAATTATATGGATTAATATATAGCTTCGATATAGCCTCAGCTGTAAAGGATACAATCAATACGATTCTCAAATCTAAGGCATCAATACCATTGGTTGTTTGTATCAACTTCAAGTCGCTTTACAACCTACTGACCAAGCTAGGATCTACTACCGAAAAGAGATTCATGATTGATATTATAGCTTTACAACAATCATATAAAAGAAGAGGAATAGCAGAGGTTAGATGAATTGATAATAAATCCAATCCAGCAGATGTTATGATTAAGGATAAACCTTGTCAAACACTTATAGACCTAATCGATATGAATAAGATTGATATCAAGGTGATAGAATAAATAGAAAAGAATTAAGAGAGAGTATAGTTTACCTTCTTAAAAAGAGAGTTGTTAATGTCGGTATATCATATATTTACTATATTAAAAAGGGGAATTGTATTCATTAGTGAATATTAGTATCTACCTTTTTTATTATAAATAAGGCCCTCTTTTTATAGATAATAATGATAAGCAAGATTATATTAACAATAAAACTAACTGATACATACTACTAGCAAGATTCAGTATCACCAGAGTGATACCAACAATTACACTATTATAATTTTTATTCATATAGAAGTGAATAAGAGATTTTAGAAAGCTATATAGTTTCTATTAAGAATCAAGTAGAGGCTTGGAATGAAGATACAATAATTATAATATTCAATTAATAATTGTTTTTAAATATAAAACTTTATATAAAGAAGTATTGTTTTGATTATATAGATCTTTGTAAAGAGAATATTGAGAGGTCTAGGCCTTTAAGGCTTTAGGATCCTCTTCTTTGTTGGTTTTATTATTTGTTTTCTGAAGATATATATATATGATCTTCGGATGTCCAAAATCGCATACTAAATTAATAAAATCTAATCGTATATATATAGAATCCAAATACCACTATTATCTTTGTAATATTATTCTTTTTTTAGATAAATATTATCTCGATTATTTATATAACTTAATAAGGATTTTTGTTTTTCTTTATAATTATTATAGAAAAAAATCGAATAGGATCTTGAATATCTTGATAAATTTAATATTCTTTAAAAGAAAAAAAGATTTAGAAAAAGAAATATATTAAAAAGAAAAAGAAAACTTTGAGTATATTATCTCTTGATTTAGAGAATATTTTAAATTATATTAATTCTTTTATTATTATTATATATTAGTTTTAAAAGAATATTAAAATATTTTATTAATATTTTATTAATACTCCTGATAAATTTTAGGTATTATACAAAGTATTTTAATAATTTTTGTGAAATTTCGATTCTTTTTCTATGCCTTTCAAGTCTAATTCCAATCGTTATCTCGAACTTTCCATCGTTGTATATTCTTTAATTGCTATTAATGATGCTTTGATTTTATTATCAATGATGAAATATCATTCAGATTCTAAAGCCATCTCCAGTAGTCAAGTTCTAGCATGATGGCATTGTAGACACCACACAAAGAACATATTTAAAAAGAAAACAACACAGCAATGAACAAAGTCGCGGTTCAAAAGCACTAGGCTACAGAAATCTATCGATGCCAACGCAGCCAAGTGGAAACACCTACAGCCTTTCTCATAGTGACAATATCCACATCACTATGACTTACCCGAAGATTCTATAGAGAGCCATGAACCTCATGATATCTATCATATTTCAAGGTCCTCAAAGAAAGTCTCAAATCGAGTAGATATCAATGGAGAAGAATCAAAAGCTATGATTGAGATACCTGTGTGTGTAAGATTTTACAATTCTCACATGCACTACTCAAGCTGTTCTTTTTGCTTCAATTTCAAAGGATGTACTAGCTGGCTTAGAGGCAATATTTACTACCCTGTCAACCTGCTTCTTCTTTTCTTTTCTTTTCTTTTCTTTTCTTTTCTTCTCGAAGAAATTCCTTCAGAATCTATCTTTTTCCCTTAATTGTCCACCCAATCTATCCTATCCTATCCAGTCTAATCTATCTCAACATACCCATATCAACACAAAGGCTTACCCATCCCTCATTCATCATTCATCACTAATCCCTCCCCAAAAACCTAGAAACTTTTACCCCATTATCCCATCTCTCCTTTTCTCCTTCTCTCCTTTTCTCCTTCTCTCCTTCTCTCCTTCTCTCCTTCACTCATCATCATTCATCAACCACTTATCATTTACTCCTATCACTCATTCTTATCATCACACAATAATAAAACAAAAGATGCAAGAAAAAAATAACACAATTCTCCAAACCTAGATAAATACCCCATAAAAGAAAGATATTAATAATAGAATTTATTCACCAAGTCTATTCCCATAGAATATAAATAGTAATCAACAGCTCCCATTAAAAACTAAATTCGTAAGATCTTACTAGAGTACATTTATCTGAATATTTTAAATATATTTCACTCCTGATCTGATGACTCTTACGTAGGTATGCATGTATTGATGAATTGGATCTACCTCGCTATAATCTCATTATCTATTGACATTACATTCCTAAGCCAGCACTGAAGAAATTATACAATAAAACAAAATTTATCATATTGATATCATCCGACCACTCACTCACCCATCCATCCATCCACAAAACATATTCCACAACACCAAAATCTAATAATATCATAACCATCTATCATAAATATCCACACATCCAATATCCAACATCTCCCTCCCCTCACTCCATCATAATCATATCCACACGCACACACACAAACGATATTCCTCTCCATCTCCCCACCAGTCACACTCCATACAAATACCAAGTATATAAAACACATATATATATAATCTTACCGAAAAATATATGTAATCCCCTCTCCCCCTCTCCCCTCTAAAAATCGATAGCACGAAAAATATATACTCCTTCCTTACCAATTACTTACTACCTAGATAAATTTCTATTCCCTCTCTCTCTCGTCTCTTTAACCTTACTCTTAATTACCTCCATTACCTCCATTACCGACCTAGGTAGGTCTAGACTCTATAAATCTCAAAATGCAGGTTTATCTCTATTCCTCTTGTTGTAATCATTACAACAAAGAAGTAATAAATTAATCGTACAAAAGAGGGGGAAAAGCAGCAAAATCCCATTTCATATTGATCCAAATAATTTAATCAATGTTAACTTAATTCTTTCCCCCTCCCCCAAAAATCTCGCATTCTAAACATAACATAAGATATAATAAAACCAAACCGAAAAGATTAATTTCATCTAATCCCCCAACACCCATTATAATTATCCCACCAACTTTTCAACTTTTCAACTTTTCAACCCAGAAAAAAAAAGTTATAATCAAACAACACGTCACATCGTCATCTCAAACCCAAAAGCGCTAAAACATCATGTTTATGAAAGAAGGCGCGATTTCGCTTCCCGAAAATATCTAGAAAAGGAACGAATAATAAGTATTAGTGAATCTCTTAGTACAATAACAGATAATACTTTGAATCATTCTCTATCAAAAGAGCAAGAAAAGGAAAAAACAACTTACACATTGGGATACTCAATAAACAAACACCGACTTGAATACTAGAAATAATCATAAAAGTACTGTAGACTCCATTTTTGACAAGCCACTCATATCCACTCCATGTGAGGCCAAAACTGAAGAAATTCTTGAATATCAAAAGGCAAGTAAATGCTTCGATGGCAATATCCCCTGTGTCAATGTCAACAATCATGCATATGAACCTGGAGGGAATCAATAAAAAAAAGGAAGACGAACTATGAGCATCAACAATGTAAAGAGAACTAAACACATTAGTAATCTTTCCCTACTCAAAACACAATAAACCCAAGCTCACCTAGCCACCGCACCAATAACCATCCCCATAACCTCCAACCCAAAGAAGAAAATCGGCCAAAACCAGCCAAAATCCACCGGTCTATTCGCCGTAATCCCAAATCCATAGAGACCCGCGCATCCGAATATAAACTGCGGGATGACCAGTAAGATTCTGAATTCCGGCTCGTAGATACCCTTATTCTTTCTTGTCATGTATTTAGCACTCCAGTCGGAAAGAACACCCGCGACGACAAATCCAAGAACTGCGCCGACGAATGCACCCGTGTAGGCATAGCCAGTTTTGACTTCATCCCAGAATAGAGGTGGACCTAGGAAGATTGCCGCGAGGATTATACCAATGAAGACGGTCCAGCCAATGAGAGTCCCTTGAATGAGACAGGACCAGAAGATTGCGGGTTGGAAAAACAGAGGGAATGGTCGTAGACACAATTTCCAAAAACTTTCGTCGGAGTAGCGACCACTAAAAGGCATGAGGGTGCTTTTATAATTCGATTTAGCTTTGCTATATGAAGTGTGGCTTATATTTGGATTATCTCGTGGGGACGAGCCACCATTACTATTTGCTGTGATATTGGTTTCTATTGTTTTAGGCCCTCGGAGAACTTGTTCTAATTCGCGACCTGGTTTCGAGACGAATTGATCTAATTCATCGCTAGATGCTAGATCAGTGTTAAAATGAAGAGGCCGTACGTAAGCAGTCTCAGGGACCAAGAAAATCACAAGTGGCAGACAAACTCCGATGAAAATAGCAACAAAGTAGAATGACCATGGCCAACCAATTGTGTGAGTTATTTTACCGACTAGAATTGGAGTGAAGAAGCAACCACCAAACACTGCAAGATTGGTTAAAGCCATACGTTTGCCACGTTCCTGTGTTTTGATGTGAGCATATGAACCATTTTGATAGGGCTATGACTCATGTGTCCAACAACCCTGACCGAAATTCATTAAGAGACGTTCGAACATTGAAATTCTCACGAATACTGAATTCATTGAAACATCCAAACATTTCAAAAGCTCAAAATTTGAACTCAATTGGATCCAGTCCGGACTGTTGAACAAGCGGGCAAAGATGATAGGCGCACTTACATGAACAAAATATATATCACCAACAGTAGCGTTTACCAAAGCTTCAAAAGGAGCTGTACCAATTCCCTGAAAAATTCTTGCCCATAGTAGACTTGCATAAGATTTAGAAGCACCACCCCAAGCACTTGAGAAGATCAGAATAACAGTTCCTAGAAGGAATTGATGTCTCTTGCCCCAAATCCTAGCCGAAGGTATGTAGAAGATACCAATGGCTCCAACGGCCATAAGATAATAACCGGTAAGAAGCGCAATTTCGGTAAATGGCAATCCGAAATGTAATGAAAGGGTTAGGGTATTTGCAGCGAGAATAGGACCCAGACAAGTTGCGAATATCGAAACGAGGGAAAGGACGAGCAAGATGACATCGCGCTTCCACAATGGCCAATTCTATAAACCAATTCAGTGATTAGTAGAGGTATGTCTTCTCATCTTGGATGAGAAGGCATAGAAGTCATACCAGAGGGTCCCTTGGGTCATCGGTGGGCTGGGGGACGAGAATAATAGGAACGGGGCCTGATGTATCACATTTCAAGCCGGCAGATGCAGCACTTGCGACCTGGGGTCTTTCGGGGTCATCGAAATATCGGGTGGTGCCTGAGAGTAATCAGTAACGAATGAATCTGACCAAGATGTGAGAAATTCCTAACCAGGAACGTGTTCCATTCTATCCTCTAATATAAGCATCCCCATGTTGATAGACCAGGGAGGTCTCCTTTGCTGAAATGTGACTCTAGCTGGGAAATAATTATGATTGTTGAACTAGATCATAGAATACCGTTCATCTCACTCTCGCGATATTTGGTTATGCATATTCTATCGCCTCTGTAGATATTTTGATGGTGTTTCTTTCCGATGAGGCTGAAATTGGAAGTGCGAATATGATAATACCTCTAATGAGGCTAATCAGAGGCTAGTGCTGTGGCTAGGTGCCTCGGCTAACTTCAAGTGGCTCAGATCAGCCAACAACAGGGACAAATGATGTTGCGGGGAAACCTTAACATGGATAGAGGAATGATTCGTTGTCGTCCGGTACGGAGTGTGTTGACGAGATGATTATTGCAAAAGAGTTTAATAAATAAACAAAACAAAACAAGAACAAGAACAAGACTCATCAAAGATTAAAGAAATTGAAATAGTCATCATGACGACACCTGTGCAGATTCTGCGAGACCTATGAGACCTACTACATAGCCGTGGTGACTTGTCGCATTGACTTGCTACCAGAACTTTTCATCATACACTTGTTGATCCCAATGATCCCAATTGGAAAACTATCTCATGCTACACATGGACCCTGAGAGAATGGTATTGATATAAACCCAATGTTGTACTCAGGCACCATTCCATGTTCCGCAGGTAGGTTGCAGTAATCTCTCCATTTTACCATTTTACCATATCACCATATCACCATATCACCATGTTACCATTTTACCATTTCACCATTGTGTATATATCCCTCTTGTTATTTTATATCTCTCCGCCTCCCCCATCACGATAACATTACATACAGTAAGATAAAAGTTAAATAAACCCAATTTAAAGTTCCAACAGCTGGAGATACCACGTGCTGGTGTGTCGTCGTGTTTGCAAACTTTATAAACCTCATCATAAACCTAAAGTCGGCGGATGTTTTGGCAAGGAATTTCCCGTGCAGCTGTTCACTTGGCTGCTCACTTGGCTGTTCACTTAGCTGTCCACTGTCCACTGTTCACTCATCTTATAGGTAGAGATGGCGACTTTAAGGTTTTCGCAGCTTATCTACGTAGGCTCTAAACTTCTTAGTGTGGTATTTTGGCTTGGTTGCACCAGAACTAGCAGGGTGCTATGGCAATATTTATCCTATCATTCCCAGATTGATCGAATGGACCAATTGAAATGCACACTGCAAATCACAAATGAAATATCGTGGCTTCTATGGCTTGATTTTATTTAAATCTGAATGGCGCCTCCTTCTTCATAGAGTGGAATGTTTTTCTAAATCACCTTACTTCTCTTTTCATTCACTCACTTGATTCCCTGATTTGGTTATTGAACTTCAATTCTTGTTGGCGCGATCTTACTCTCAAGTCACTCACTCACTCACCAACTCACCAACTCACCAACCCACACTACAAGACTCGAAAATATGAAGTCCATCTCCATCGTTGCCATCACCGCAGTGCTCGCAGGTCTCACCTCGGCACAGAATGGACTCCCAACTTGTGCAGTAAGTTCGAATAAGCTTTTCTATCCAACGTTATACAAATCACCCCTATCTATGGTTCGGCCGTGTGTCAATCTAGTCAAGCTGTTGTGCGCCATATGCAAGCCTATTGATACCAATATTCCATGTAGCAATCGTGTGTGACGAGGTACACGTCCGGGTCTGAGATCGGTGGCTGCACCAACCTCGATGTCGCCTGCATCTGTTCAAATTCTTCGTTTTTGAGTGGCATCGCGTGCTGTTTGGCGGACGCCTGCGAGGCGGCAGATGAGGCGACGGCGGTTGCTTATGCTCAGAATCTGTGTCGGACTGCGGGCGTAACCAATCTGCCATCTGCAGTCTCGTGCGCCTCGACTGCTAGCTCAACCGCCTCGGGCACATCGAGTAGTGCCACTGGAGCATCCTCCACGACCACTTCAGGCTCAGCGGACGCAACAACTACATCTGGTACGAGCACAGCTTCGGGCGCTGGCGTAAGTGGATCATCAACTGGAACATCGCCTTCCGCGTCAGCTTCTGCCGCAGATAACGCAGGGCTTCAGAAGGAAGTGGGTGGAGCTGCATTGTTTGGTGGATTAGCAGCAGCCATGATCGGGCTGTTGTGATAGATTGCACGGCTTATGATAAAGGGGTGTGGTTCGGGTTGCTTCTGAATCTGCAACATGATGGATTGGGGTCAAATCTAAGTTTGTGGAGCACATTTGCATGGTTGTAATAATTAATCGGAACCTGAGGTCAAAAGCACTTCCTATTCTGGGAGACCACTGGGGCTTTTCAAGGATAGGATAGGGATAGGATTAGTTCACTTCTACACATAATACAGAGCACATTGTCAAGTACATCATCATTTCTACTCAAGGCTGAATAAATTTAATCCTACTTTTGTCAATCCGTCCAAAAAAATAAAGGATGATTAGTCCTTCAAGGGTCTCGAAACATGATTGCGGGACAGCGAACGCCATTTAGATTATGCAGGAATAAAAGGGTACAATTCTACGTGGATCATAAATCTCCCGGAGCTCTTTCAGTATCCTCCGATCCTTCCCATAACTCTAACTCGAGTGAGTGTCAAGATCTAAGCTCTTACGTAAGAATTTACTTTCTTACTTTCGACCCCGGGGGCCCGGAGGAGTTCGTTCGTATGCATCTTACAGGGCTGGGAGCTAATTCTTAATTCTTCAACCAGGCCGGCGGGTCCATAAAATCATATGCATATCAATCAGTTCATAAAATCATGATGCGAACGACCTATTCGCGGAAATGATCTAGGGGTATGGTATGGTATCGTATCGTCACATATATTATCTTCAAAGCTCGCATAATTATCCTAGACCTGGGGAAATAACACAGGAGCTATAACATAAGGCATAGGTATCGAAAGATGCTTTGAAGGGGTGTGACGAAAGATTAGGAGGACGGTGTAAAGGTTGTCTAACTATCTATCTATCATCCATATTCACTTTAATCGAGTAAGGAGAGTAAGGAGAATCAGATAGAGACCTGTCTCTCCTGAAATGCATATACCTCATCTCACAACCTCACACTGCTTAACCGCGGAAAGGTAGTACCAATACGCCCCATCCACAAAGCTGTCAAAGTCCTTGTGGCACATAGATGGAATCCCGATTATCGCAAGATTTGATCGTACTGGGGTAAAATTGGCACGTCAGATGTCCCCCTGGGATGCCCGACTGCCGGCTTTAGATTTGAAGGTTGGGAGCTGTGCGGGCTGAGAGACTGGACTGGACTGGACTGGACTGGGACTGGGAATGGGACTGGTACCAAGCAAATCACTCTTGTGTTCGAATACCCAGGTTACGGAGTACTCTACCTACAGAGTCCTTACTTAAGCTTACTGTACATATCGGACGGAGATTTCGCTTTGACCTGTTCTGTAAAATCCATGAAATTTATGAAATCCATGAAATCCATGAATGAACAAAACTTGATGTACGAAGTAGGTAGGTAGTTTCAGCTTGGACCTCTTTTTTCAACGGTGAGATGAAGCAACGCAAAAAATAATTAAAGTGTCACCGATGGAAATTCTAAGGCTTTCGTTGACTTGTTTCGCTTCTTGGGTCTTTTTAGGTCTTTCTGTATCTAGGTAGGTACCTAGGTAGGTAGGTATTGATCGAATATGGAATATTGGATATTAGATATTGAACATTTAAAATAGATCAAACGTGACCTTGAACCTGTTTCGGATTTCATCATTTGCTCTTTGGAAAAATAAGAATTTAAAGGGTAATTTTATCATCATACATGCTACGTACATACATACATTTACTTCTTCCCTTGGCATCTCTTGTCCCAAAGATATTAAGTAGTAGCAGGTAAGACATCAACCGCCCCATGCACCCCCATGCATGAAATCTTTTGGTCCCACAACCCCTCCTTGAACTTTGGCAACTACCTTTGTATGTCAAACTTTTTCGATTAGCCCCGATGGTGCTTGCCGTCGAGCCGTTTACATGGGTGGCTGGATTTCTTGGGTCTCGGGGTGGAATGAGATAGGATTCATACGGCACAGACTTTTGTTTGCATTGAGCAAGTAATTGCTTTTTCCCGTCAATATCTCTATTTCCGCTTCTCCTCAAGAGATGTATGAGAGATCTGGGAAGATCATGTATTGAAGAGTGTAGGTGGTGTGGGAAAGGGGAAGATTTTGCCGAGATAAGATAGGGATGGCTTTAGATCTGCTAATCTTACAATGAGACGGCATATTTTTTCATTCAATCTACGATCCGACAACTACGTACTATACTATATGGATAATCTCCGATTCTGAATATCCTCGTAGGGTAGAAAACTTTCTAGGGTATTCTGGTCTAGGGTATCTGTCTAGGGTATCTGTCATCGAAGGGTATCTGCCATCGAAGGGCCTCTTGTGAACATCCAGATAAGTGAGGCTAAAATGACATTTCCAGCTCTCGGAGGGAGATGAACGATGGTATTACTATATTTGGAACGAAGGACATCAGGTATTAGATGATTTAACCATATGAATATCATATACTAGATGGATATAGTTCTTCAATCGTTCTAGCTCTTTCAGCCCTTTTAAGACTTCCGATTATAGTAAGATATAATAATCTATCGATATATTGATATATTGATCTTCGAGTAATATTATTTCTTGTATACAAACCCCCCCCATACCGGTATATATTACACCAAATTGTTATTATTTTTTGGGGAATTGACTTATTGACATGGTACAATACCGGGATCAATTAGACCAACTGATCACGGACCTTGCGCTACTTTTTTTTTTCAACGCATGTCACAGACACACACACCTCATTCCTTTCCGACTTTCACTCAAAAATTCCTAAAAGTGCTTCGCACAACACTGCACCAGTGATTTCATCTAACAGACACGATCCAAGTCTCTCATGGGCACGCACACTTTCTGGTAGTCACATCTGTGCCCACAATCGATAAATGATCCACATTTGAACAGCTTCACGGACTATTATGTATGTACGGTAGGTGCAAATCCCCAACAGGTTGCGTTTGCTGCCAGAAAAAAATGGCCCTGCTACGCTCGTCCGCCCGGTACTGTGCTTGCTATATCTCTTTTCCCTTTGCATGTTTGGGTATCCGGCGCACCATCCCACCATGGGTTACGGGTATGAAAAGCTTTGATTCTATCTATTGATATCCCGAGCCCACCCCGCTGGCAGCGCATATCATCCATCCATTGGCATCCGCAGCTTTATAGGTAGGTGTATTCTTCTTCCCTCTTTTGGCTCTTGCAATTTGCATCTCTTGTGTACGTTACGCGTTACATTAATACAGTTGTACTCGAGATCTCACAATCATCCCCATTCGATCTGTCTCTGCTCTGACGCCATTTTGACATTGGTGGCCAGAGCTCTCTCTTACTTTTCCCATTAATTAAAATCTTCCCGCGAGACCTTCAATTTGTTCATGCCCTGTTGCTTTTTTGCAAGCAGTCATACAGGGAAGCTCCGGGTGAAATATCCACATTGTCTTGTCAATATATCTCAGCCTCAAAAGGTTTCGGCATTGGATATATAAAGGCATGGGGATTCTCCCTGACTCGTCCTCATCACATATCGACCTCACATCCCTATCTAAACTCGAGCCTCATCTTGAAGTTATACCTCACGTCACTCCCCTCGCCAGACCCACACAGTACGCACATCATCTACTCCTCAACGCCATTGCCTTACTAACTTGTCCTCAAGTCACCTTCTATATACATCATACTCGCCAGCAAAATGTGCGAATACACAAGAAACTACTACATCTACACTTCATGTGTTGACCCTGGAGCTCACTACTTCTCTACCTCCATCGATGGCAGCAAAGACCGACAATGCGCAAAGGGTCCCCATGAACGCTACATTGTCGTTCCCGGACATTGTCCCTTGTGCTCATGAATACCAACCTCATCACTGAACCTCGACGAGTCATCAGGAGTTTCAACACATTACGTTCGACTCTACGCGCATCTCAATTAGCACTTTCACTTCGCAATTGACCTTCTCTCAATATCCATAACCTCTACAACAGGATTTTGGACAATCTTTTCCGGCAACATTAGCCGGGGCATCTTCGTAGTACTTTCAGCGAACCGGTGCATTTCTTTCTTGGGCGAGCTTTTTCTGAGCGGGGTGTTCGGGAAAAGGGGAATGGGTTGGAATGGGTTTCATTTGGGATTTTAGGGATATACATCTATCACCTGAGGAGTTTTCATTGGTCATCTCATTTTCTCTTTTTTTTCATTGTTAACGGCCAAAAAATATCAAGGGAAGGGCGGATCTCGGGATATGCAAAAGCAAGGGAAAGGGATGAAGGAGTAATTTAGCGATCAACGACATGGAATTTTCTCTTATTGGATATGGGCAAGGCAAGGTTTCAGCTTTCGGGTGGGAGGGTTTTTATCACAGAACACACATTTCTGGCTTCAGCAAGTCTCGGACAAATTTTTTCAAAATATAAACTTTATATGTTTAGCTTTTTTCAAACATCACACTCCTCTTTCTCCGCTTATTTCCGGGGAAAGCTGATCTCTAAATGTCCGAATCCGGCGCGGGTGAGATTTTGCTTTATGATAGGTATTAGATCTAATTGAGTATTTTATCTTACCTTACACTTATATTAGTGTCCGTATATGTATGTGGCTGCCTATTTATACAGAATATAGATTAAAAAGCATGATCACTCATGATTTCCTTTTAACGTTTAAGGACACGATGATCCATCTTGATCATAGGATACCTCCATACCGGTACTTGCATCGATGGCATGAAAAGTAGAGCGGGTTGATTCTTAATTAAGAATGTCACACACCTATTGACCTAGATACTTACCCGATGATCTAGTATAGTATCTTAAATGTTAATTAATGCCCATAGGGATAGCACACTGACTGCACAACACCCCAAAGTAGGAAATGAACGAGAGGTTCGCAATATCTGCGTCGTACGATGGGCTGTTTTTTTTATTTATTTGTGTTTTTGTTTTTGTTTTTATTTTTGTTCTCCTCTGTGAGTGTGATGTGATGTGATGTGATGTGATGTGAATGTGAATGTGATTGTGATTGTGATTGATACCGTGATGCGGTGCGGATACGAAGGAAGCTTGGACAGCTTTCTGCACACTGCTTCTAGGTAGGTTCTTTTTTGTGGCGTGAGCTTCCTTCATGTAGGTAGGTAGGTACGGGAGGTAGGTAACTATAAGCTCATAGATTCGTAGAGTCAGAGATTTATAAGCGTTGGATTTGATTGGATGGTTGGTGGATGGTTGGTGGATGGGCTGGGGGTTTGTGTTTCATTTATATACGGAAGATATACTAGGTAGGTACCTGGTATATCTATCGAGATGAGATCCCAGATTCGAGATCCGAGATTTGAGATTCGGAAGTATATTTGCTTTTTCCTTCTTTTTTAAAAAAATAAGGCGGTGCTGTGCTGTTCATTGTTTCGGGTAGGTTTCTCATGTTTCTCAGCTGAATTCTGGATATCTGAAGACTAGGTATGTATGTCTGTCTGTCTATATGACTAATCGGATATAAAAGTATAATAATGCTAAAAGTATAATAATGTATAGGTATCACCAGATATATAATTCTTCAGCCAAGCATTGGGGATGACGAAGCAGAAGGGCTGAAGAATTGACAGGGGATATGCATGGCTCGGCTCCCTATCACTTTTAGTTCTTTTTTTGTTTTGTTTTTGGGTGTGGTGTGCACGTGGGGGATCTCTAGATACCGTTTTTTGTGAGTAAGAGATTGTTGTAGATAGGTAGGACAATTTCTATATCTTTCGTTTTTATGTGATGTTCGTCTTCTAGATTGCGGATGATGAGGCTAACCGCATCGTGGCTTTTTGATATTCATATTTAAGATGTATGGTTGGGGTACATGTGCACGGGGTTTTGCTCGTCTCGGTACCGTGTGTGTGGAATTTTTTGAAACGATATTGAGGGGGATGCTTCATTTTGGACTGTTTGAGAGAGGTGCGGAGGTGCTTCATCTGCTTTGTAGTTATAGGCTTGATGCTTGATTCTTGATGCCCAAGATATGGATGTAGAGCTTCGCAATATTGATTTTGCATTTGGTTGAGCTCTAGTATCCTCGCTTTACCTCGGGTAATCTGACATCAGAACTAGTGGGAAATCTTCAACTCGTGGCTTCGCTTCACTTATATTTAGCTACATACCGGTTTGATGTAACAATATCTATACTTCCTCAAGTCGAAGCATACGACTTTTTCACAATAGCATGCGTGACCTTATTGGAGCGCATATAATCATAACACCAATATGATCATAATTACACCGATGAGCCATGACAGACTATCAAAGAGAAAACATCTCCAAATAATGAAAGAAAAAAGTCCGGCGAAAAGAAAAGGTCGAAAGAGAAAATAAACACTCAATCTGGTCCGAGAAAGAAGGGGAAAGATCCTTCCAAACTTTCTTTAAACACGACGCATACCTAACCCCTACGACATTTTCCCATTACCAAATCCTCTAGTTAGGGATAACGTCTGTGCAGTAAGTAGCACGAGGAGAAAACTTAAAATGAACCGAGGAGTACGGAGTGTTGTATCGGCTACGATTCTCATAAATTCTGGACGAGTTTTCTGCGCGGGATTATTGAGCTTAAATTTTACAAGTTTTGGCGAATACACATACGTACGTTCTACGGACAAGTCCGAAACTAATTAGAAAGGTAAAACGAGGTTGCTTTGACATCAGTATATTCCATCAAGATTCAAGTTAAACCTGGTAACCGATGAATCCGATGCATCTAGGACTCAATTCAATATGGACGTTCATACTTCATGTGCTTTTAGTCTTTATACTTTTAATACCCAACGTCTAGTTTTTGGATACCTAGCTAGTCCTAAAGCTACAAGTGAGCAACGTCAGCAGAGCCAAACCGACATATTAGCGCAACGCCAAACTTTTTGAGCGATGCTAGTTTCTAGAATCACAAGGCGTCCACTTACTTGCCGTTGGGAACTTCATGGAAGCCATAAGTGTGGACAAGGTGATCGGAGATGAGTGTTCTTGGAAGAATGTAGATCGTTCTACAGATGTGGACCATGTGCTATTTGAGGTCCACTGTGCACGATACAGAGTACTTCCTAGGAGAGTTAGTGGCATATTGTGGCAGGAACTGACATATTGTGGCAGAGATCGGTCCCGCACTAGACCCATCAAATCATCCGTTTATGGTCTCGATACGTTCTCTATTGGGATTACGTTACTTTAATTATTCTTGGGGATGTACCCTGGTGTCAAAATCATACGCGCCCAAGACGGATATCCCGCTAATATGTTTTATGGCTTTCGGGGTCCTCCAAATATATCTATCTATAGAACGCAGCTTCCAAAACTGCTTCCTGTTCCAATCAAATCCAAGGCATGCAATGAACTTCACAAGTGTGATGATTTCATCGTACGAAATGATTTTAGTATATCGGGGATAAATTCTTAGCGGGATAATCCTGAAGTTGAGATATTGAAAGAACGTTGAAGATTCGACGGGTCATGAGTATGATTCTGAGACAGGTAGACAGGTAGACAGGAAAAAGCAAAAGTGGCTTGCAATTGTATCTTCGTGGGGGACCAAGAATACGAGCCGCACTGCTACGAATTCTGGGGAAAAGGAGATCATCATTCAAGCTAGGGCTGATATGAAGATTGAAGATTGAAGATCCATCCTACGCATTCAAAACTATCCCGTTCTATCCATCTCCAATCTATCGATTCCAAAAAGCCAAAAACTAAAAAGAAAATAGGCCGAGTATACATCCTCAAGCTAACTCACCCCTCTTTGCGAGTTTTAGCTGTAATATCAGACCATGGGCTTTCGCAAATCATGATAATGAGGTCATGCACACTATATATCGAATCAGCTCTCTGATCAATTCCATCCATCCATTCTTCCATCCATCCCCTCTCTTCCCCACACTTAAAAACGTAACAATACAAAAAGAAAGTATTCCCCACAACAACGCCCCCAACGCCCGTTTTTGCACAGGAGAGCTGATGGAAAAACAAAAGAAAAGAAAGAGAAGGAAGAAGGGAAAACGGGTCAGATGAGTTTATTTCCTTCCTTACACAATCAAAGCTTAGCCTAAGCCATCCCACTCTCATTCACCCGGTACAAAAGAAATAAGAATATAATATAGATCAAAATGTAATACCTGTGGCTTTATATGATGGGGGTTGATCTCCATCATTACTTCATTACTTCATCGATTTTAATTTTAACTTTAGGAGCCCATGCAGAAAAAGAAAAGAGAAAGAAAGAAGAGAGAAGAGAAGAGAAGAGAAGAGAGGCTTGATGCATGATATTGACGTTATCTCCACACCAGCACGCCATCTAATACCACATCATTCAAAACAGCCCTGCCAGCCAACCGAATCATCGCACAGCTTTATATCACTAACTATGTGATGTCAAATTATCAAGTCAGTGTCCTATTCAGCCCTATCCTGACAAGTCAAGTCAAGCCAAGTGAAATCAAAACGAAAGTCAAGTCACAACACGAAATGTGGCTGGAGCGAGCAGAGACAAGTTTGTCCCACGATGCACAATGAATAGCACCCGCGATTTCCGGAGCAACCTCCTTACCATGATCAATCGAATCACAAACCAATCAATCGCATTGATTTCTACCACCATAGAATAAGCCGGTCTGACCCCTTCTTCTCTTCCCAGCCAGCCAGCTAAGCCAGTTACGCAATTAGCGAGAGCCATCATCCATCCATCCATCAATCGTCCATCCACATAATCATTTCTTCCCAACGAGCCTTTCTCCCACATCAAAATATCAAATTACATTCAAACATCAAAACATCAAAAAACATTCAAACATCAAAACATCAAGCCAAAAAAAGAAAGAAAAATCGGACCCAAAATGTGGCTGTAAAAGTAAAAAAAAAGTCTCACATGATCATTATTATTGCATTTCGAGATGAGCTGAAACATCGTGTTCACGATTCACGATTTGTCCGGCTCCGTGTGTCATTGCTTAACAGCAATGTCAGCTACCGAACAAGTATGATGTTATTATATTTAATTACCTTACAAATATCTTTTAGCTCTCGATGTTTGAAGTAAAGTGATGGCATAGGAGTTTATTGTAGAATCATCATTTGCATTTATCATCTCATGATCTAGCAAAATTGACTTATCTAAGATGTTTATATATTACGCTTTTCGTCTGTCATTTCAGAGTCCCTCAGAGCTCACTCTTGACTTGAGTATTTGCCTCTACCCAGGCCTTAACATCCTCTCTATCTCTCTCAACCCAAGCACTCTTTGCTCTAATGCCATCGAGGCTTTGTGCCAGACCTTGGTCAAAGCCCTTGGTATCTCTCTTTGAAAAGAACTCCTCAACTCTCTTCAAATTTTGTTCACCGGTAAAGCCCGACGTGCAAATGGTTACCATCGTTCCCAACATAGATAAACCGGCCGGCAATCGTCGTTGGAGTTCATCCCAGTTTTCAGTCATCCAAACATACAATGCTTCAATACCTTCAGGGTGGGTTCTAAGTCCGCTGATGGGGAGGTAAATATCTTGCTCCTTGACTTCACCGCTGAATGGTAAAGCGAGAGTTCGCTTAATCAACTCCGGATCTTTAGCTCGTCCTAGAGAACGGAGAGCAGTGTTGCGTTCGTCACTGTTTGTGGAGTTACGGTAGGCATCTAGGATGATATCGTACTGTAGGAATGTTAGCCACTATATTGTCTTGAAAAAGGTTAACGTACTTCTTTCTTGCCACCATATTTCAGGGCAATGGCATAAACGCGGCCACGAATGTTTGGATGGATAGCAGATTTGTCGCCTTCAGCAAATTTGGCAAACATGTCTTGTGCGGCTTTAATGATAACTTTGTCGCCGGATGTTCCAGCACTGCCGAAAAGCATAGCTTTAAATTGTTGGTGCACATGCTCATCGCTGTCCTTAAATTCCCATCCAAATTTGTGAGCATTTTCGCTTGTGAGTTCTTTCTGGAATGACTCAAGTCTGTTTCTAATTTTCTCGTCCTCGAAAACCCAAGCAGTCTGGATACTACCCAAGCGAGCGAGGATTTCGGTCCAAACAACAAACTCGTTTTCACTGGTGAAGCCTTTAAATAAGTTTAGAACACCAGAAGTCTTCTGATACCCAGCGGAAGCGAGAGCACCTGCATCTGCGATCATTCCTGCACGGTCTTCTACGGTTAGTAGCCCTTCCTTGGCAGCCTTTCCAAGCTTTTCAAGTCGTTCCGGGGTGTAGGATGTTCGATAAATGCTAGTATGGTCCGCGTTCAATTTGAAGAAATCTGCAGGGACCTTAATCGTGTCTTCTCGCTTGGTTAATACAAGCTCCTCATCGACACCGCTCTTGGTACGAAGACCCAAGAAAACAGGATACAAAACTTCGTCCTCCTCAGGCTTGACATCAGCTGTTCGCAAGAAACGATTTTGCTTGACGTGAATGCTCTTCCCATCTTCATTCTCAGTCACGCTGACAACAGGATATCCGACACGCTTTGTCCAGATGTCCATGACTGCCGAGACATCCTTACCGCTCGCCTTACTCAATGCATCCCAAAGGTCACCGGTTTGGGTGTTGCCATAAGCATGCTTTTTCAGGTATTGACGGATACCTTCCATAAACACATCCTCTCCCAAATAGCTTGCAATCATACGAAGGACACAAGAGCCCTTTGAATATGATATAGCATCAAATATCTGGTTGACTTGATCGGCTCTCTGAACTGGTACTTCAATTGGATGACTGCTTCGTATGGAATCAAGACCAAGGGCACTTTGAAGGTTATCTGTCACGTAATTTTGCCAAACCTTCCATTCTGGATAGAAGATGTTGCAGGAATACCAAGACATCCATGTCGCAAAACCCTCATTAAGCCACAACCCATCCCAGAAATCCATTGTCACTAAGTTGCCGAACCATTGATGAGCCAACTCATGTTGAACAACTTCCGCGACACGTTCTTTTGTGGAGGCACCGCTAGTCTTTTCGTCGAACAGAAGGTCAACGACACGGTAAGTGATCAAACCCCAATTCTCCATGGCACCAGCAGAAAAGTCCGGAATGGCAACCATGTCCTACAAACCGAGTTAGAATATTTCAATAGGGAAAATTATAAAAGCTCACCATCTTTGGCAAGGGGAACGAGCTATCAAAGGTCTTCTCATAAAATTCTAGGGTTCGTGCTGCAAGATCCAGTGAAAATCTTCCATGCTCAATGTCCTGATTTGGAGGAGCATAAACCCTGACAGGAATTCTGAACTTGTCTGTTTCAACATAGTTGAGTTCTCCCACGATGAAGGCCAAAAGATACGTCGACATTTTTGGCGATTTGTTAAATTTGACAGCCTTCCTATTTCCGTTGACCTCGGTCTCTGAAACAACATCCATATTGCTCAAGCAGGTGAGGTTCTTGTCCGCTACCAAAGTAATTGTGAATTCTGCCTTCAAAGCAGGTTCGTCGAAACAAGGAAAAGCTCTTCGGGCATCAGTCGGTTCCATTTGAGTTGTGGCCAAAATACCCTCGGATCCATCCGCATTCTTGTAAGTTGATCTGTAGAAACCTGCCATCTTGTCGTTGAGCTGACCAGTGAACTTCATCTCGATTTGTGCTTTTGCTCCTTTTGGAATTGTTTTCTCGAAAGCAACCTTGGTGGTTTGGTTTGCCTCGTCATAGGAGACATCTGGAGTAGAGCTATTGCATGTTAGATTTGAATGGGGAACAACTTGCAAAAACCTTTTCGGCCAGTCACTGACCTTATGGTTTCAGACCCAGAGGTGATCTTGGTGCTGTGTATCTCGAGTTCTAGAGTATTCAAGGAAATAGAAGTGGTATCCTCGGCAACATCTAAATCAATTATGACAGTACCATCATATGTATACTTCTTGAAGTCTGGCTCTAATGTGAGATCGTAATGTCTTGGAATAACATTTGCTGGCAAGATTTCTCTTCCTTTGGTAATATCCATTCCGGCACTCTCTACCTCCTCTCCAGCATGCACGCCTCTACACATATTGTGTCTTCTGTATGAACAATGGCGGATTGCCGAAGTTGTTGAAGGGGTATTTCGGAAATTGTTTAATAATTCAGGTCGTTTTGTTGAAGGATGGAGTCTATATTTCAATAAATGGTAAGTTTTTGAATAATAATGGTAGAATCATAGTGAAGAAATTGAGCTTGACTGAATCGAGCTTGCCTCAGATGGTAATACTGGTTGGAAGTATCACGAGGGTAGGTTGGTATTCAGAAGATGCACAATGAATGGAAGGAGCGACTCGGGTTGAAAGAAATGGCGGGGTATAACATACAATGAAGCTGAGCTTCGGTATGAACTAGTTGAAAGGCTTTGAAAGGTTCTGCTGACAGCTGGTAATCTTCTTTGTGCTCTAGTTAACGAGAGAAAAATACTGGCTGGAGGCCGAGAAAAAGACGATGTAAGGGTATTGGAGATACGCATTGACATCGACGTGGGAAGGGAAGGGAAGTGAGAGTAAATGTACTGTAGGTAGCTACAAATACAGAAAACCGTATGCTGTACCGTAGAGTAGTACTCTGTAGGTATATGCAGTAGAAAATGTCAATCTGACAGTATGACAGTATGATACAACCACCACTTTTGCAACCTTGGGCAGAGAAGGAACAACAGAAATGAGTGGAAAGGAATCAATGAGCTAGTGAACAATAAGGAAGGTGGGATCTTTGGTGGGTCTCTGGTGGGTCTCTCTGGATCTGCAGCTAATAATAAAGTCGTGGTGAACTGGGGGAGAGAGTGACAGTGGCAGAAGCAGACGCAGGTGGCAGACATGCAGTACTACAAATCGGCATAGGAGCCCAGGTGATACCTCAGAAACACTCGAGCTCCAACTTGAAGTTTTTGAATCTAAGCCTATTGAGGTATCACGGATAATCTTAACACCGACATCGCTTAATAAGTACTCCGTCAGCAAGCAGTGTTCTTGATCACATCAAATGCCGCATGTGCAGCGGTATAAGCTTCCGCTCTCCATGCTAAAATAAATTCCAGTGCTGCAGATCTATCTTCTCCAAAAAAATTTCCTGTTCCAAAATTACTTCAGGCGCATCCCACTGGCGGAGCCCAATGAGGGCGTCAGACAAAGCTCCTAATGATTCAAGTCTAACACATGCTGGGAATTTATATGGAATGTCCGAGTTGTATATTGGCTTGCCTGATTGGGTAGCTTTGGGTGGCATACAGGCTATTCGGGCCAGAGCAACGTCTTGGACAGTTCCAGCACCTTTGTTAGTATTAGGGAGCGTTGTCTGATCATCAGCAACCCTTGATAACCATGGTAGTATTGTCCGCCGCTTCTTCATTCCAGCGTACCTAGGTTGAGCGCCGTGAGAAATTTGAGGCATAGTGAATCTTGCCTCGCCTTTCCTACATGGGGCCGCTTCCCAGTTTAGTTGTGCTGAGAGCGGGATACGGGTTACTGGACCATTCTTTCTATGATGCTCAGGTAGCTCTTTCCACCACTTTTCAAGCACTCCAGGTTTATGAAACCCCCGGGGCAATCTTGGTACAGTTTTTGGAAGATTCATCATCAAAACTAATGGATCCTTGAACCTGAGAGTTCAAGCCAGATTCTCCACTGAGAATTTTCTCAGCATTCTGGTCAATATGTTCAAATCCACCTGTAGTTGGGTGTTTGTCATCAAATTCCGAGTATTTTGCATAATACGGATAGGACAATAAGCTTGTCCAGTGATCAGGTCTTAGGACTGCATATATTGCGTAATGAATTGGGTCCTGCGATGCTAACTGCTGCGCTATGGAATAAAAAGCTGTTGGGAGCCAACCTTTACTTTGGTCTCCATGCAAATGCTGACGAGTATGATGTTTGTACATATCAAGCTCATCTTCTATAATTCGTGCAACTCCTCCATCCATTTCCCACCACCATTTGAAAATAGGGATATTTACAGACCCTTTATCTTCCCAGGAAATAAGGGCAGCATCAGGATCCCAGTCATCTTCCCCTGTGACCTCTGCGGACAAAAGAAATAAAAGTGTTCTTTTCAAAAAGTTGGGGTCAAAGAGTCGATCTTGGATGCTTCTTGATGGCCACTTTGCTTGCTTGGCGAATTTATAATGTCCCAAAGCATCAGACTTCCTATATAGGCGATGCAAACTTGTAAACCAACCACGTGATGTACCTAGCTTAAGTGTTTGTAAAGCACTTTCACCAGCGAGGCTTGCCTTGTTTAAAGCCTCCATTCTTTTAATGAGCTCAGCTTGCTTTAAGTATTTAACCTTGAGCCCAGACAAACTGCTATCTTCCGTTGGTGCCTCACACACACTGGACGCGAGCCCCGAACAGCTGTATTAAGAATAATCTTAAGATTTTCAGTCACGTCTTTTGAGATAGGCCTCTATTTATAGTCTCGATGCAGCCCATCAAATTTTTTACGAAAAGACGTTGCACAATGGCATAAAGGGCAATCATGTGTTATTTGAGAAAAGCTTGATACCATAGACTCATCAGAGCTAGAGTAGGCCGAGGATTCCAGCTCTTCGTCCTCCGAATCAAAGCCGGGATATGCTGGGATAACTTGACAAGAGCAAGGAGAATTTGCCTCGAGCCCATCATTTACAGTTTCGCTTGCCGCTCGAAGTAATTCTGATGCGGCTTGGCTATGTGGTGTATATATATTTAAACTTGCATTGCTTTCTTCTAACAAGATCGACCCATCAATAAGACTGTTTGGCCTGTCTTGGCTGTGGTTCTTGTTTATATTCTCAAATAATCCTGTGGATGGGCTCCTACTCAGTTGTAGAGGTCCATAAGTTGATCGAGGGTGTTTCTGAGCTTTTTGTATGTTCGGAGCTCTTTCACAGTCTAATCCCTGCAATCGCTTTTCTTTTCTTGAACCCTTTTTTGATGTACTAAGTCGTTGAATTAGGGCATCGTTTAATCGATGTAGCGCATGTGAATAATCTGGAAACTTCTTGGCAACTTTTGCTAGATGATAAAGTAAGTTACTTGATTGGGATGGTTCCTCCACCCAAGAGCATACCCCTTGGTAATTGGACCATCTCGTCTTGATATAATTGATTCTTTCCATGCGGCGCACGCGAATGCGTGGTATGTTTTCCTCCAGTCCTTTACGAATGTGGAGAAGCTGATGATTAAGAGCCTCTTCGGTATATCTACCCTTCCACCAAGCTGGGTTGCTGTTGAGCAACTTAAACACGATATTCATATGTTCAAATATGTCATCTTTACGTACATCCAGAGCCTCGAGTGTCTCAAAACAATAGTTTGTTTTTTCTTCGTTGCTATCTAATTGAGTAATGAACTTGATAGTCTACCTTATGTCTACTGCCCCTGAAGTATCTTCTCGCTGGCCTAACAACGAGGGTCGTGTTTGGAGCTGTACAGCTTCGCCATCTCTCTGGGATGAAATCACGTGTCTTACTTGAGGAGACGTATCTCGCCGCTTTGCGCATCTGGGTGAAAATGGCATTTTGAGCTAAGAGATAAATCTTGATTTGCCTCGATTTATATAGCAAAAGACCGATCTATATACAAAAGTAGAAGAGTAAAGGTACTCGCCGAAAAAGATGGAAGAAAGAAGAAAAAGCCTAGGGCTCGCGACATAACATTATCGGCCACTCCAGCCTTGTAAACAAAGGGTAGTATTTGCCTGTCCGGCCAGAAGCTTTAAGAGCCGTCAAAAACATTCATGTTTGAATTTACTGAGTAGCTTTCGCTGTGAGACTATATGACAATGGAAACGCATGCGTTATTGCACAAAGCGAAAATCAAAGGACAAAATAAAAGGACCAGGTTTATGTAAAATTGAGGAATTAAACCCACCAAAAAGAATCAACAAAGGAGCTGCGGACAACTGTACCCCTGGCCCACTATCCTATGGCCAAAAAATATCCATACGTGCAAGATTACGGTTGATGTTCATGTGTACGAGCTACTATTTCACATCACATTGTTCGGTAAAATTAGCTAACTTCTGATACTATTTAGTGTATCGCTCTATACAATCCATGCTAAGTCCACGGAGTAGTTAACCCTATGGGGAAACTCTCTTTCTTTTCATTTCTTATCCTTCGATTATCTTCTGATTATGCAGATTCGGTATATGCCGTAGTACCCTTTGCTATACTGATTTATCTGAAATTTCCTCTCTAGGCTAAGGACTTTAGCCGATCTTATGGCCATTGAAAAAAATCGATAGTATTGTTAAAAATCCCTTTCACTAGGAATTTTGAATTCGATATCCTTAACTACATATCAAAATGATGGATTTATCAAAATATAGCCCGATCTCCAATCCATTACAGTCAAAGATAGACTGCTAGACATTGGTGATGCGAGAGCTTGAGTTGCGTACGAAGATGTGTTGGTCTTTTCCATACAAGGAATATGGCGGGAACTTTGGAGAAGTTGTATTTAGTATTTAGTACTACTATCATATGGAAAGGATAGTGGATACTTTTTTGGAGATGCGAAAATGGATTGCTGGCGCGATATGCTTGATACTTTTGCCTGGATGTGAATGGGACTATCCGCCGATTATGATCCGCACTCTAGGGATTTGAGAAAAGTCGCTATTATGGCGACAGAGATCGAATTTATTACATGTAATGAATTCCTAGCCGGGAAATACGTAGTTTTAACTGTGAATGCTGGGAGGAGAGCAGCAATAGTTCGATTCATCCCCGAATGCAAAATGACTAGTTTACAGCCCATCCTCTATTTTAGAACGGATTGCCCCAAGAAACCGGCATATATCATGTCTATTCTCTTTTGAGTATCTCAATCTTCTCAATCGTTTTCCTCAGGACCTCATTCTTGAGGCCCGGAGCTCCCGCAAGGTTTCGATTCAACGCGTTTGCATAATTATTCTTCATCGTCTTCAAATTATCCTCGATATGTTTGACGAAATTTGATGTCTAGGGGTTGGATATAATTACAATCTCAAAAATGACTCGATTATACGTCTTACAACAATAAATCACTGAATTCGTAATAATCAAATTTACTGTCCTCAAATCAAGAAAATCTAAGATTTCATGCCTCGTCCAAAAAGTCCCCCCCAAGTCCGCACTTTACACCCGGCGCTCCATATGAAAAGAACAACTCGCCATGACCATGCGGAAGACTAGTCTCCAAATACGCCATATTCAATGATGAAGTATTCCTCGGACGGTGTGCAAGCGCCTTAAGCATTGGGATCATGGCTTCATCACGAGGGATACGACGGAAGTCAAAATGCCGAAGCCCTCTACGTCCGTGGGCGGTTTCATTGATTCAAGAAGCGCGAGTGCCTCGCTATCGTCTTCCTCGGTCCCGTATCCCGGTGGAAAGAGGCCAGCTGTGTTGTGCGGAAGTGGCTCGTCGCTACCTTTATCATAGAATTTGTCGTCTAGAAGGCCTTTAAAGAACCATTGGCCGGAGAGACTGGCCATATCATATCGAATGTTAGGTTCGACTACAGATCTCCAATCTAAAATGGTTAATTCCTTGGATGCACCATTAAGGCAAAAGAGTGACTGCCACTGACTGGTCGATGGGACCTTCGTAATATATTTTCTGAATTTTGCTCTTGGCTATCATGATACGCAGGGCATCGCACAGAGATTTCTCGCCTGTCGGGTCAGCAAGGTTGGGAACTCTTGTGTTGTGTAGGTACTCGGGCGATTGTAATTTTATGTTCAAAATCGAAGCTGTCGACCGTGGTTGATAAGTAAATATTGATTCAGCGAATTGCTCTGTATGTTTACTACGGAGGACAATAAAATAGCCTGGGTCTTGGTGTGACCAGCTGATTCTCTGTAACCTTGGAAACGTAAAGGTTAATGCCACTAGACCGCATGGATTCAAATATCTTGTTGTAATTACCTATGGGCACTAATGGATAGTTGGTTTGAAAGATGAATGTAGGAGAATTTGTACCGCAAGTTCAATAGATCCTCACGAGCCCCTCTATCGACGTGTCTATGATCATTCCCCAACCTCTCCTCTTGTAGATTATTACAGTCTATGGGGGAGTATATGTTGACAACGAGGGTCAAATTTCCATCGGCGGGCCACCGTGACAAAAAATCTAATAGTATAAACATGTGATTGCTGGCAGCTTTATTGTTGATAGCTCTATCATCTTCTGTCTCCCACTTGGCACAATCATCGCCGCTGTATGGATGCAACAAAATATTGAACGTCAGGTCCTTGAGTAAGTGATGATGGTTCATCAGTGTCGAAGAAAAAGCCTATTTGAATGTATCAAGGTCTTCACTATCGACGCGCTAGGATCGAAAAGTGATGAATTCAACAGCCTTGCTGCCATGCGCGTGAGACTGTAGCGATATCAGAGAATAATTTGTCCTCATGGTTCCTGAGGAAGAAATCCGATAATTTTGTTCAGTACTTCTTGTGGGACTTTCATACTGATGACATTGCTTTCTCAGTAGGAAGTGTGAGGTTGTATCTGCCGAGGCAGATGACAACTGCAAACGCAAGGTCGAATTTGCTCTTAACAATGAATGCCCTTAGCTGGTTTCAATCTTCCAACATCTATGGTAAAAAAACAATCTATCACATGCCAAACTCAGGCAAAACTAATAAGCTATGAACTTGACGTCTGGGAAAATGCAAGCTGAATGTCTTGGGAAGTATTGAATGAGATCAAATTGAACCTCTTAGATTGATACAGATCAACTGGGCGGTTATCTTCACGAGGCTAATTTGAGCTACTTTGTCAAATCGCTCTTTGGGTAGGACAATTGCAAGTGAACGGGTGGCACCAGAATGAATGGAGGATAATCTGACTGAGAGATACTCAGGAGCTCGAGCATTATCCTTAAAACAAGCACACGTTACTGACATGTGCAAGTGAGATTTACAGATTTGCAAGAAAGCACATTTGAGATAAATTCACGTATTAGGATCTCCAATGTAAATCCGTAACAAATGAAAAGAGAGGTTGTTATAAATCAGCATATAAAAGAAAGTTGAATCATCATTACCACAGACAAGGATAAAAAGGCGGTGAAGAACCCATCAGGCATTAAACCGCATTAGAACTAGGCTGATATCTCATTAATCGTTACACAAAACTTTTTCCTGTGCACCTCCATTTCTTTCTTCCTCAAGCAACTTAAACGGTACGAACAGCACTTGATCTTTTTTTCTCCTACGATGTGTTGACGTGCTCCAATATTTACCGTAAGGTTTACTTTGGTTGTTGCAAGAGGAAGATTTACAACCACCGCAAGTTTGAGGCGACCAATAGCTTTCGAGCTTTGATTGGAAGTCATAGGAAGACGGTACATCTTTTTTAGAACAGTTGATATCTATCTATCTAGATATCGATCCATTCTCGTAGCAGTTATTACCTAGAGTTACATTCCAAGTGAATTCCTATATGTAAAAGTTCCCTAGCGTCTGCCATGACATTGCATTCCCCCTGGTCAGTGAACTCTGTGATTCCTATTGAAGCTTTCTATTGTGATATTTGCATTACATTATCGCACCTCATGTTGTATTCAGCCTCTGACCGCAAACCAGGTAGAGGCCAGTATCCTTTATTGAACTGCATCTATGCACCCGAAACCTTATCGTCCGGCAGATCCTCCATTACACCAAAAAGAACCTTGAGCCAGAGACTGCATCCCTTGCAGCCCACACTGATCTCGCCATCTTCAGCCGCCTCTTCTAGATCTTGCTCCCGAATCAAGAACCCTCGATCATCTCCACATCTGCAACTTCTATACCAAATCCCATCTTCTTCTTCGACATTCAAATCGTCTAAATCCACTACTTCAAACCCGGTTCGGAAAACCTCTCCTTCCTTTTGTCCAGCCTCATTTATTGAACGATTCTGCAATCGCAATTCCTTGTCATATTGTGCTCGTAGTTTGGAGTCCGATAAGTGAGAGAAAGCCACGGATATTTGATCGATTGTGTAAATGGTTTGGTTTTTGTTTGTAGGACCAAGTTCTTGGCCTGGGGATTTGTCTGGATGGTTCCGAAGAAGTGCGCGTCGGTATGCGCTTCGCAAAGTTGCTACCGGAATGTGTGTTTCATTTTGAAGACCCGATGGGATGCCTAAGATCTCGTAATATGTAGATGTGCAAGTCATCGATCCATCGGGTTTGAACTTCGCTGTCGCTGTCGTCTTTTGATCGTGTTCTTGATTCTACTTTTTTTTCGAGGCACCATGGATGTGAAGTGGGGCAAGACTTTAATGCCTGAGGCATAACATGTTCTCATCAGCTCACATGAACGCATTCCCCCCTCGTGGATGCCCTCATCTTCCTCAGATACCTGAATCTCCTATTGACCTCTGTCCCTGTAAATATTCTTGCGCATTATAGAGCACAAGTACCATCCAATCCAACCTCATTACCTTTGATTTCCAAGTACACAAGTATAGCTGTAGTAGGAAATTTAACAATGACAAAAAGTAACAAACATTTTTATTAATATTCAAGTTATGGTGATGTGGGAGTACATTTTTTAATGGTGTCGAACTTTACATTTTTTTCATGCGCAAAGGTGAACCTTTTCTTGTCTTCGATAGCCCTCTCCATCATTGATCTAGACCACAAGCAGAATTTGCACAAACCTCGCCCTAACAATAACAATAACTCACCCAATTGTCACTCAATCACTCAATTTTATCTGGTCTAAGATTCATCTCTGAAACAGAGAAATCTCTGACAGATTCTTGACGAGTTTTGACAACAATCAATCTTGAGTTTGTGTGGAGAGATCCAATTTTTCCTGGAAAAAATGGCAAGTATCTTCGTCCAAGCGTGTCTGTCAAAGATGCCAACCAAAATAGATGAAACAAAATAATTAATGTTTGTAAAGGCTCCCAAGAATCTGCCACCAGCAGCCAAGCAGGCAAAAATTCTGGACTGGTTTCGAACCACGATGGGAGTTTATTCTTTCAAAGAGCTTGAGAAACTACTTCCCTCCGTTGGATCGATCAACGGCATGCTAGTGAAAGAGTACATCCAAGCACTTACCGACGAGAACCTGATCCGTGTTGAGAAGATTGGAAGTGGTAATTGGTATTGGTCATTTACCTCGGATGCCAAGAAGAGCAAGGAAAATATGATCATCAAGCTAATGGAGGAGGAAAATAAATTGTCGGCTTCCATGAAGGATGCTGAACAGCAAATCGAGAAGGAAATGATGAAACGTCAAGAGGACGATGAAATGCTCCTGGACGGTGGATCCGACAGACACACTTTGATGGATGCTTACGAGACTCTTGTAAAGGAGAACGATATTCTAGACAAGGAACTGGCACTCTACAGTGATAACGACCCTACTGAGGTCTTGAGAAAAGTGGAGGAAACCAACAAACTCAAGGAGAGCACTTTAAGATGGACCGACAACCTTGAGTCACTGGAATCCTTCCTTGTCAATTTGACCGGAGACAGAGCTCAAGCTGGAGAAATCATGTCCCGAGCATGTGGTGATGACTATGTTATTGGGGAAGGGTTGAAGGAACTGGTGGCCCCAAATTAGTGGATACATCTTGGCTCTGCTCTGGCAAGGAAGAGAATCTCGGATCATCGGAATATGATATGATAGACATGGTATTACTGGTTTCCGATTATCGTTACTCGGCCTGGTCTGTCTGACCGGTCTGGCCGGTATAGCTTCATGGTTCGCTGTCACCAGCTTCTCCCAAATATGATATTGAGGACAATATGATCAAATATCGGTGATATGGCATGCACCGTAGGAAGCTGATCATTTCTGACACTAGCCTATCCATTCACTTGCTTGAAGATTCGAGAAGTTGCTGTCTTGTTTGCTTGCTTTTTCTAAATCAGATTGCTGATGATACGTTGATGAAACATTTTTCATGTTACAGGTGCGAAGATGTACGTACGCAAACCCCACCCCAACATGTCCACTTGGGCGGGCCACTTAAAAATATCCCTATCAGACAGATGCAGAAATTCGTCTATCATAGCTAAGGAAGGACTAGACAAGCTTTTCTCTAATATTACTAGGCTGATCGTGATTTTCGAGGGACCAGCTGGGCAACAATCTTCAGTGTCACAAATGGGACTACGGGGATTTTAACCAAAGTATACCCCGCACCGAGAATTTACCATTTAGGAAATAGACTGGTGAGATGTCACTGTGTCACATCATATATACCCCTCTGCCATTTCCATGCGCCCTATCATCTTCTTCAACGCTTCAACATTCAGTATAGATTGCTTGATATGGCTGCGTGCATATACCTGAAGGCGCGATTCAGTGATAGCGCTATGCATGATGAATGGTACATGATCGCAAGCTGGAAATGCATATGCCCACATGAATCGAAAGGATGCCTAGACAGTGGAGAATTTGATGCCGAAGAAAGGAGATATACTTTTGTGGATATTGCAAACTATCAAAGTATGATCATGGATGAGGTGTTATTCCAATGAATTGCCGGTGGGCAAAGCACCCTCACAACCATGAGGGCGGAGAGTACAAGCAGTACGGGTGAACAAGTATGCTGACGGCAGGCGACGTGGACGTTGTATGGATCGTTCGTATACCGATGCGTTTGATCACTTCTCTGTGTCTAGAACCATCCAGCCCTACTGTACTCATTCCCTTGTTATCCCTCGAGGGTTAGTCGTACCGAAAAGTTACCGAAGAATACATGCTGTACCTCATGAATTGTGAAAGTGTAAGCGACTTTGGTTGGTTGGTAATATTGTGTTGTATATACTCCGTACATATACTTTGGATTGTACCGATGCCATCCCGGAGTAATCACCCATAGCCAATATCCCTAAAGCCGAAGAGTTAGGTATCTTATCGGCCGTGTTCTAATGGAGTAATAACTTCCCTTTGCTTTCCTCGAGGGGACCTATGTACTAGAGTCGGGTATCCATCCTACTCTTCATCCTTTTCTTGCCAGGTACATATATATTTCGCTAAAATAGATTCTTACCTGTTTATTTTTTATTGTTCATTACGTACAACGTGTTACAGTGTCGTCGTCTCCATCAACTTCTCCATCCTTTCTTCTCCCTCTCCCTCTCTCTCTCTCTCAGCCTTATATAACTCAGAAGAAGGGAGAGTCAGAATTTGTCAGGGTTTCAGAGAACACACCGACCCTTAAAAACCACAATTGTGTTAACCGTGGAACTGTGGATTGTGGACTTGGTGGATCCTGGGCAAATTCAAGCTTTCTGCAACACGTCAGGGCATCTTCTGGTTCCCTCTTGGGAGACTTGGATCTTGTTGGAAATTTACCTGGGTGACCATTCGTTGCACTCTATCATGATTTGTACCCGATTTTAATCGATTCTTTAATTAAACAAACTTTTGTTGGACGGGAAGAAGTTCGAAGGGCCCTGTCCGAAGTTTCCAAAGTTTCCAAAGTTTCCAAAGTTTCCAAAGTTACCATATTCCCTCATATGAGAACTTAGAAGACACACCCAACCCCACCCTTCTTCTTCAATCAACACATACCGGTACTCCGTACATTGTACAGTAATTGAGTATATCCATATCCAGATCCAGATCCATACCTGTACCTGTACCTATACCCATACCCATCTCCGTCCATACCCACCCACATTCGTACCCATATCCATACTCTCGGACTCGGACAAATTGATGGATAAGATTGGTAAAACATTGATACGTTCTAGCTCGGAAACCGGCCTAGCACGCATAACTACTACATACTATTTAGTTACTACACCAAGATTACTGCGGTCCTAGTTGCATTTGAAATCTTTGACCGACAACTCCATCTCCATCTCCCCTCTCCCATAGAAGAAGATTGCAAATCCTGGTTCCAAGTCACAGATCACAAATCACAACTTACTCTCCAATAATACATACAATTCACAAATCTCTCCAAATCCTAAAGTCTCACTTAAAAAGTTGGAAAGAGGAAACAAGTCCTAAATTAGTCTTCCCCATTTCAACTACGCTCACACTACCCACCCGCCCACCAAATCTACCGACGACCGCCGACCAACGATCCTCATCTATTATTACCTTTTTCACCAACTTTACCATTATTATTATTATTATTTGTTTATTTTTGGTTGATCAATTACGCAAACTCAAGGATTTTGCCATGCATCTTGATTCACTTTGTGCTATAACAACTTAGCATTGGCGTCCGTCGTTGATTCCCCCCCCGCAGTCGCCCGGAATTTGCTTGTTCTGCCAATACTCTCCTACGTGCGACTTTCCGTCAGTTCCTTCCCAGTACTTGGCAGACACGATTGAAGACTTGGCATCGCGAACATTATCATATATTATATTAGCATGTGCGCGAACGCCACTTCAACGGCTCAGTCGTCGCCGACAGCATCGACAGGTCGCTCTCTGTTTTCTAGATTGACCGCACCGTTGAAGTCTCGTACGCGCAACCTGGCTGACTTCCACATCGAACCACTTGAACCTCATCGGCGGTATGCACCCGGGGATCTGGTAAGGGGCTCCGTTGTATTGACCGTGGTCAAACCCGTACGAATCACCCACCTCACCGTCTGCCTACACGGTTTCGTGCACGTTTATAAGAATGCCAATGGAGCAAACGAGCCCTTGCCAGATACGACGGCATTTGCCTCGGCCAATCCCATGAAATCCCAATACTTTGGGAACGGTTATTGCTCACTTTTCCAAGATGAAGTTACATTGTGCGGTGAAGGTAGACTTGAAGCTGGAGTATACAAATTTAATTTCGAACTGGAGTTTCCCACCAAGGGGATTCCCACGAGCGTGGATGTAGGCAACCTCCGGACGAACCCAATGCGACTTATACTAATGAAGTTGAATAGTTCGAGAGAGGAACGATATCGTATCAGATCTCCTCGACAATCACGCGGCCAACAACAATAGCCGCGACTTCGATGTGCGAAAGGAAGGTCGAGCTGGTAGAGAGAGTGGATGTCGGTCCCTTAGGTCCACCCCGACCGCGAACAATATCACTGGAACCGATATCGAAACGAGCAAAGAGAAAGAGGTCCATCAAGCCGAAAGATACTTCATCCCGGGAACATACGGACACTAGATCTATTAGTGATATGACCGAAGCCACATCACCACGGCCCGATGAATCTGTGAGTCAAGTGGGAATATCTGATAGCCAAATACAGCCTCGAAGCCCAGTGCAAAGTGACGTTCAAAGTACCTTCAGTACGGATAGTACGATCAGTAGTAGTACCGGCCTCAGCTTTCGGCTGGGACATGCTACATCATCAGCGCGGTCTGCTCGAGATAGCCAAGGGAACAGCAGTAATTCCATGGAAGACAAAACTATCACAGCCACAATAGAATTGCTCAAGTCCGGATGTTTACCGGGAGATTATCTACCCCTGAAAATCAGCGTACAGCACACCAAAGCCATCAAAAGTATGCATGGAATCATAATTACGTTTTACAGACAAGGCCGAATAGATTCTGCGCCTCCTCTGTCACTGTTCAAAGATATCAAAGGGAAAGAAGCCGAAAGACTAAAGCATGAAGAATACTATCCTAAATCTAAGACCGGATTGGGCGGCCTGTCACTGAGTTCCGCTGGATCGACCAGCGTCTTCCGGAAAGACCTTTCGCAGACATTTGCGCCACTCATCGTTGACCCTACAACTCTAGCTGCCCATGTTACAGCATCTGTCAGAGTTCCCGAAGACTGCTTTCCAACTATAAGTGGTGTGCCTGGCCAGATGGTGAATTTTAAATACCAAGTTGAGGTTGTAGTAGATCTAGGCGGGAAGTTAGCCGGTCAACAACGGCATGTACCACGGATTGGAACTGTTAGTCTTCCTTCCACCTATGGAAGCACGGGAAATAGATCAGAAGGGAATGCTAGCATGCTGGCTACCTTTGGGGGTAGCATTGTCGACACAGACCACATAAGGCGAGAGAAAAGCGTGGTTGCATGTGTTTTCGAAGTGATTGTTGGAACTACGGATAGTGCTCGAAATAAAGCAAGGCATACGGGCAAACAACCAGCTGAACCTTCGAATTCAAGGTCAGCCACACCATCGCTGGCTCATAACCCGATACAGGAGGAGCCATTCGACCCCGAGTATATACACCAGGAAAATGCAAACTATCCCAATCATCCTTATCAATATTACTATCCAAGTTACGAAGAATCATATCTATATGAACCTAATCAAAATTATGAACAGCACGCCGGTCAAAATTCTAGATACCCACCGTCTTCACATGCTCAAATATATGTACCACCACCGGAAGACGCCGGACAAGCAGAAGTCAGTGAAAAAGAACAACTCAGAAGAGCAGAACAGAGGCTTCTCCCTAGTCAACCTCCTGAAGCATCATCATCGTCATCATCGTCGGCCGCAGCAAGGGGCAATGTCGGGCCATCTGCACCTCCTAATCAAAATGAAGAAGATCTCTACACAGCCGATGGTCTAACACCAAGCAGTTCCAGACCTCTTGCACCTCACCTAGTTGACCGATCAGATTCGCCGTTGACCGAAATTCTAAGCATCGGCCCCTCAGCTCCCAGCCTCTCAGATCTTACCCCACATGCCTCGAACGTCACAGATGACAAACAAGAACTGGAACGTCAAAGACTTCTAGCCGAAGCAAGCGCACCATCTGAATTTCCCGATGTGGAAGAGGAAGGAAATAGTAGCCAACAGGGCGGTGCGGCGTCGACACCACATGATCATGAACCTTCAGCGCCGATATTTCATGAAGAAGATGAATATGGGAGAGGATATGCACATCAAGACTTTGAAGGTACAAGGGCAGGTCATGAGAGCCTACCGCCAATGTACGAAAGGTAGTTTGCGGTCGTGGTGAACAGTCAATGTAAATGAATACCCATGATTAGCGAAACGTTTTTAGATATGCCATATAGTAATTAGGGAAGCTTGGAAAGTTAGCGGACGATTAAATGAAATACATACTACATAGGACATAATATATAAAAATAAAATCTAAACTAATCATCTATGAACTATGAACTATGAACTATGAATTGTCCTGTTTCCCCATATTCGATACAGAGCTTTTGGATGGATATCATATATCAAGAGAAGTCATGTGAATTGTGCACACGACCACCACTTAACTTAACCTAACCACCTACCCTACCCTACCCTACCCTACCCTACTCACCCATCTAGACACCCATCTAAATACCCAACCACTCAACTATATTATCCTCCCTTCCCCCCTCCACCCGCCTTCCATCATCTCCTCTCCTCTCCTCTCCTTCCTTCCCTTGCTTCCTTCCTTCCCCCTCTTAATTCTAGTCCTCCATTCACTCACTCACCCACATTCAATATCATATACACACATATATATATACACATATCATCCTCCAAATCAACTATCAACTATCAGGTGTCAATCAAGTTCTTCAAATTGGGGATTGGGAATAGGGAATAGGGATACTATTATTATTACTATTACTAGTACTATTACTGAGGCGAAGTATTAATACGAATTCGAATACGAATTTACCTTAGAAGTTTTTTAGCTTTCTCTTTCCCTTTCTCTCTACTATTGGTCGTCTCGATGGAAGAAATTGGAAAATATGCTACCTAGAGGATCTTGAGGATCTCAATTGCAAATATTGAAGCTCCAAGTAACCATATCTATCATATTCACTAGGGGTGGGTATTAAAAAGAATATTGTTCATGAATTTCATTTTTAGACTCGTATTCTAGTTATTCTTTTTTAACTCTATCTAACTTATATCTCCAAGCGGGTAGTAAAAGCAAGCTATCTTGATCCCCAACACCGTAATGACCACAGTGTATTGAAGCGAGCGAGTGTCCCAAAATGATTTGAGACGTGTAAAGTGTCTTTGCGCCTCTTAAACACCTCATTCTCCGAAAAATCAACAGACAATGTAAAAGCAGATAAATCCCCACACGACCAGTTACTTTTGGCTAATCCCTTACACCAGCATATGAGCTTACGAGCACTTCGTCTACTCTATTTATGCCTTGAGCTTCATTGGTGGTGTACCGAGGCCGTTACGGTTACGGAAGAAGAACACCTTCTTGCCCTCGCCCTCAGCGCCCTCAGATGGCTCAACCCATTGGCACCAACGAGCGCTGGACCACAAGCTCTTCAAGAATCCGAGAGATCCTCCCCGTGTATCGGATCTGTAGTGACGGCCCATGATAGGTTTGATGGCCTCGGTAGCCTCGTCTGCATGATAGAATGGAATGGTGCTGACATAGTGGTGGAGAACATGGGTCTCGATGATACCGTGGAGAAGAGTGCGACCGACGAATCCAAATTCACGATCAATGGTTGCAGCAGCTCCACGAACGTAGTTCCAACTCTCGCCTGAGTAGTGAGGAAGGGTTGGGTCCGTGTGTTGAAGGAAGGTAATAGCAACGAGCCAGTGGTTGACCCAGAGGTATGGAGCAAAGTACCAAACAGCCATGTTGTAGAAACCGTAGGTCTTGGTGAGCATGACCAGAGCGGCGACGGTGATGGCGATACCGAGATCACTCAACAAAATCAATTTGGCATCCTTGGCTTCATAAAGAGGGCTGGATGGGTTGAAGTGACTGACAGTCCAGAAGCTGTTGACTTTTCCTTTTCCACGACCTTCATGTTGACCCTCGTGATGGTTGTGGCCGGTGACGTTCATGAACAAGTAAAGAGGCCAGCCGAAAAGTTGTTGGCCGATGGAGTGGATGAGAGTTGCAATTGGAGTTTCCTCGGTGAGCTCGTGAAGTTCGTGAATGAATTTCCCGAGGCGGTTAGCATAATCTTGACGAGTCTTGGGAACGAAAACCATATCACGCTCCATGTTGCCAGTTGCCTTGTGGTGCTTGCCGTGGGAGATCTTCCATGAGAAATATGGGACAAGGAGAGCAGAGTGACATATCCATCCAGTTGTGTCGTTCAAAACTTTTGAAGGTGAGAAGGATTGATGGCCACATTCATGAGCCAGAACCCAGAGACCAGTGCCAAATAAGCCCTGAACGACGGTGTATACAGCCCACAACACAGCGCGAGCTGGGGTCGAGGGAACATTTTCTGGTGTGAGGTATCTGTTGAAAAGGAAGAAGGTAACTGCCAAGCTGGCAATATCACGAGCCACATAGGCCAGACCTCGTGCTCCAGAGCGCTCGTAGCAATGCTTGGGAATTGCATTTCGGATATCATTGACGGTGTAATCTGGAAGTTCGAATTGGTTCCCGTAAGTATCGATGAGCTTGCCGTATCCAGTTGCCTTGGTCTTGTTGATCTCATCGCCTAGGGATGACATGGACGACAAAGAGGTAGACGAAGGAGATTGTCTAGGGGTATCATTGGGTGAGCCGACAGCTGTCGAAGGGGAGGATTCGGCAGTGGAAGAAGTAACGGTCCTTTGAAGGACGGTAGGCTTTGGTAGAGCAGTAGTAGAGGCCATTGTGTTGTAAACTTTGTAGACTCAAACTCTAAAAGGAAAAGAATGAAGGGTCGAAGGTATGGTCACTTCGAAAATCGACTTAAGAATGAAGGACAGAATGAAGAGTGAATCGGCCAAATTTGTTGAGGTTTTGGCGGGATATCAGTTAAGGAAGGCTCAACGATAAATTCTATTACCGGGTGGTACTGTCAGTTTGTGAAAGCCTGGAATTGAATAGAATATTGGAAAAAGACTTACGAGCTCTTACACACACTCTTCAAGAGGCGTATTAAGGTTGTAGAGAGGTTGAAGAGAGATGAGTGAGGGGGAAGGTTGGACTTTTAAAGGGAGGGAGGGTGACTTAGGAGGAGGGATGGAGGAGGGATGGAGGAGGGAGGATGAACTGAGTGGTGGAGCCTTAAAAAAAAGAAAGAGAAGAAATGTTTCCCGTAGGCTGTAGACTGACTTGATGGTGGGTGTTAAGATAGCGTTACTGCGGGTTGACAAGGATTTTAGTGTCATATTTTAGTGCGTTACTAGGTACACCTACCTACTTTGTACTTCTGTAGTGGGTTGATAGATGGATAGATGGATGATACACTGAACAGTACATACCAAATAAGTCGCTAGAAAATATTCAGGAAGAAGTCTAATTAATAAAGCTGAGGCATGCTGCGATCGACACATGTCTTGCATTGTATCAAAAAAGTTCTTTCGAATCTTCACCAAACTTCCAGCTTCGTTGTCAAAGGAAGATGGTGTTCAAAAGGTTCCACCATTCTCCATCTACATCATGTACATTGTATACCAGCTATACATACTATACATACTATAGTACCAGTGAGTACTTTCCAATCCCTATTCCATCATGTTTACCAAGAGCCATCTACCTACCGGTACACCAAGACCTGAAGCAGGGACAGTCCAATTATCTTAATTCGATTGCCACCACAAGTCACAGAGTCGTTAAAAAACGGGTAAAGGGATGAAGATCTTATCATGATTTTTCTATCTGATGGTGGGGTTTACAATCTAGTCTCAAGAGTCAATGCTGTTTTGTTGTTGAATTATTATGGTGGAGATGAATCATAGATCCCGAACCTTTATTCGATATGTTTATCAAAACGAAAGCAAATCCCGAGGACGACAAGTTTACGAATCACGATATTGCAATAGAGAATTGCCCAACATTAACACTTTAACTTTCTTGAAGTGAGTGATTGATTGTCTGGTGACATTTCGAATCACCAACAAAACTACAACAGTCTCCTCCTGCCGCCCCTCGTTCTGTCCCGCCTTCTCAGAAAACGGACATTCCGATTGATTTGAAGCTCACGCCACCATCTCTCGTTTCTGTCGTGGAGAACCCTTGACAAGTCGGTTTCAGGAAGCTCCAGAACTATAGATAGAGTAGATTTACCTTGGCCTAGCATCGCTGAGAAGGGATTCGAGAGAACTTAGAAGTCATTCTGTGGGGACACGAACAAGCTGGATGTTGAGGGGCTTCACCGCTAGAGTACTTCTGGACAATCCACAGTCCAATGGTTCGGTGGCTCAGCATAGCAAGTTCATGTTTTACAATGTTCAGCTTGGTGTGAGAAAAGCCCGAATATCCAAATCCCCCCCCATACATCAGAACTATTCGACTTCATAGGCTCATCTGTCTATCAAATTCAGCCTGTTTTTAATGTGCTCAGACAACCACATTCGCGCAAAACTCCCGGAATGAATTCTAGGGTAAAGTGAGTAGGCCTACTTCACTTGGGCACTAATAATAATCTCGTGGAAATATCACATTTGATCCAACGACGAGGGTTATGGTTGCCATCATGACTTTTGCCCGCGACTGGAAGTTTACTTGATGTTCACATTGACCAATCAAATCATGGCCATATAGAATTTATCCTTGCATGTTATGCATGGCATTGCAGAAAGGGTCCCATACTAAACTGAATTAATCAATTTACCCGAAAGTTTTCCCCAACAATTCTGAATGTCGATTTTTGTTGGGGTGGGACGCACAGTGTGAAAAACTAAAAGATCGCTACAGGGGTTCCTCTAACTTCTAATCTCACGCGAGATAGCACCGAGTTATTTTGCAAAGATGCAAAGATATCCCGAGATTTATCGTTGCATGATCACCATCCAACCCAACTCTTCTATTCTGCTTACATTACTCCAGGAGAAACATGTGCGAAGAAATACATTTTCCCGTGCCTGATCTGCATTGTCAAATCATCCAATGTGGAATCTTTGAAAGAGGTTCCATATTTCTTGCTGGTTGGACAATCCCCTGAGATAGAAATTCGGCTATCACCCAAGGCGAAATCTCTTTTGCCACTCATCGCTTTTGGGTCTGGCCAACCAACCAATCTGTGAGGACAAATGAGAAGAACCTTATTCTCGGATCCATTCTGCCCATGTTTCACTAACTGAATAGCATCGAGCTGGCCTTGCAACTTACCTCGAGCTTGCTTCAACACTACATGCATGGCCATTTTTCACGTGGAGGAGTCTACTGCTCGCTGCGTTGGTAGACTTACTTTCAATACCACATTCCCTCGACAAACAGTTGGGTGTAAATGCTTGGAAACAATTCGAACAAATTCCATGCTCCGACTTCTCATGTGCTGTAAGGATGCACACAAAAAGCAAGCATCCCAGATCTTCGGTCATGTAAGTCTTAGGTTTTACGTATGCAACTTTTGGAACTGTATCCAAGGTGTATCGAAGGTTTTCTTTAAATATGTTAAAGAGATGGTGTGTTATACACCAAGTTACAATGTTTTGAAACGCCATTTCCCATGCAGTCATTCCCAATATGGTGTTTGTACAACGAGTAGTCTTTCTACAAGGCTGAGATTGTGCCAAATAATCTTCATTATCATATCTATTTTGGCCATTTCTTCCATCCACGACCATGACCTCTCTGCGAAGATGAATTAGTAGCTGAACATGAAGTTGAGTTGATGTGGGAAGACAAACCTCTTTCCATGTCTGGATCATCTGTGGCATCTCTAACATAGCCTTTCTTCTCTTCTCCAATCTGTTGAAAACCATGAGTCAGTATATGTGCCAAATAATGTAAGACCAAAATCATCAAGCAATCCATCAAATGCAATGATTCAAACATACCTCGACTTCAATGTTCTCTCGGATTCCTTTCCCTTGACTCTCTGTCCAACACCTGTACCCTTCACCCTCAGTCCATTCTCCATTCTCTTGCGTAATTTCTCTTCTGTGCTCTTTACAGAGAGCGGCAAAAGTTCCTCCACTCCATGTTGTCGTGCAAGCTTGCACAAATCTGCTTGTCGTCTCAAGGAAAATACCGGATCATGCCATTTCCCAGTGGCTGGATGCTTATGGGGCTTAAATGGCGATGTCGCTTCTGTCACTGCTGGGCGTATAGCTGTATCCAAAGCTTCCTCCGCGCTCAATCCAGTCTTCTTAACAGCTTCTGACGCCGCCGCATCGGAGGTCGTATTGACAGCATTAACCTGCGGAAGAATGGCTTGCGGTGGATAACGGGCAAAAAACCTTTGAAGCTGCGGCGGCAGCGACTGCGCGAGCTTCACGTATTGCCTGGGCTTAAGCATCTTTTTTATCGCTGAAGGCTGAGATTTTACAATGATGTTGATGTCGAGATAAAATTCATGAATGGTGATTATGTAAGCCGAAGACTTTTGTCTGCCTCGACTCTCAGCCTTGCCTCTTCCCAAAAACATTCATCTCAAAAGTTATTTACATTGCGCCAACTCTTCTGCAGATTTTAACCTCTGGAAATCTGTAAAATAATAGACTTTATCTGATTTGGAGATACCAGGTCCCTCTTCTACATTGTCAATCATGGCTTCAAATGGATATTTAAACAGCATTGATGCAGTACCACCGCCCCCCATAGATAGTGATGGAAGACCACCATCTCCTCCACCTCCGCCTCCAGATTCATTCGTCCCTCCACCACCCCCAATCTCATTAGCTCCACCTCCTCCCCCTTCTAGTGATCTTCCACCACCGCCTCCATCGGAACTACAGCCTCCTCCCCCGGAACCCAAAAAGAAGAAAGGTTGGGGAGCTCCAAAACCAGGTCCACTGAGTATCGAGGACATTTTGAAGAAAAAGAAAGAGGCAGATGAGGCTGCAGCCAAGGTATGTAACCTTTCCCTTTCACATAAAGTTGGCAGCCATGTTCACAATGCATGTCTAGAATTTCCTCGCACCAGTACTAATTATTTGAAATTACAGCCTAAATTTCTATCAAAAGCTGCCCGGGAGAAGCTCGCTCTCGAGAAAAGAGCAAAAGAGGTCGAAGAACAGAGGCGCAAGCGTGAATCAGAGCAAGATAACCGGATACCTGTTGGAAGTGTGAATGGAAACGGATATGGAGCTGCTGCGAATGGACGAGATGGTTATGAGCGGTCGCATCAGCAAGATAATGGACGTCGAGATTCTTCCTTTGTGCCCACTGGACCTCGAGCTATGCGGAATGGCCAACAAAATCGATCCTCTAGTGACAAGGCGAATGGCATGGAGCCGCCACCTAAATCAGCCAAACCAGCTACCACTGCTGCAGGTACGAGTAAAGCTTCAGTGGCTGGGGAGAAACGTCCTGCGAATGCGGAAGATTTACAAGCTGCTCTCATAAGAACGCGATACATGGGTGCCGAAACGAATCAATCAACGTTTTCTGCGAAGAAGAAACGCCGCAGGACAACTGAGAAGAAATTTAACTTTGAGTGGAATGCTGAGGAGGATACTAGTCCAGATTACAATCCTATTTACCAAAATCGTGCGGAAGCAGGTTTATATGGTCGAGGTAGATTGGCTGGCTTTGCAGAAGATGAAGCAGCAACTTTGAAATATGCGAAAGCTCTAGAAGAACGAGATATAGAGGCTGGAAGTGCGCGTGCACGAGAAATTGTGGAAATGGAGAGGCGGAGGAAAGAAGATGCCGGCAGGAACTCACTTGACAAACATTGGAGTGAGAAGAAACTGGAACATATGCGAGAACGAGATTGGCGTATTTTCAAGGAGGATTTCAATATCAGTACAAAAGGAGGGGCAATTCCCAATCCTATGCGAAGTTGGTCGGAGTCCAAGTTACCAAAACGTCTTCTGGACGTTATCAATCAAGTTGGTTATGACGAGCCATCGGCAGTACAGAGAGCTGCTATTCCTATAGCACTACAAGCCAGAGATTTGATTGGTGTTGCCGTTACTGGTTCAGGTAAAACTGCGGCTTTCTTACTGCCATTACTGGTCTACATTTCTGAATTACCTCCACTAAACGAATTCACGAAGAATGATGGACCTTACGCTATCATTCTCGCACCTACCCGTGAATTGGCACAACAAATTGAGGTTGAAGCCAAGAAATTTGCAACGCCACTTGGGTTCACTTGTGTTAGTATCGTTGGTGGACATTCTCTGGAAGAACAATCTTACAACCTTCGCAACGGTGCTGAAATCATCATTGCTACACCTGGTCGTCTAGTTGATTGTATTGAAAGACGAGTTTTGGTCTTAGGTCAATGTTGTTATATCATCATGGACGAAGCAGATCGTATGATCGATCTAGGTTTCGAAGAATCCGTCAACAAAATCTTAGATGCCCTTCCAGTCAGTAATGAAAAGCCAGATACAGATGACGCAGAAGATGCCCAAGCTATGAGTAGACATCTAGGAGGCAAGGATCGTTATCGTCAAACTATGATGTACACAGCCACCATGCCTCCAGCCGTCGAAAAAATCGCCAAAAAGTATCTTCGTCGTCCAGCCATCGTTACTATTGGTAACATTGGTGAAGCAGTCGAAACAGTTGAACAACGCGTTGAATTTGTCGCCGGTGAAGATAAACGTAAGAAGCGTCTCAATGAAATCCTCGCCTCGGGCGAATTCCAACCTCCTATCATCGTCTTTGTCAACATCAAACGTAACTGCGATGCCGTGGCTCGCGATATCAAACATATGGGTTTCACATCCGTCACACTTCACGGATCCAAAACTCAAGAACAGCGTGAAGCGGCTCTGGCTTCCGTTCGCTCGGGTGCTACTAACGTCCTCGTCGCAACGGATCTCGCCGGTCGTGGTATCGATGTTCCGGATGTTTCCTTGGTGGTAAACTTTAATATGGCCACTAATATCGAGAGTTACACGCATCGTATTGGTCGTACGGGAAGAGCCGGGAAGAGTGGTGTGGCCATTACTTTCTTGGGTAATGAGGATGCTGATACCATGTATGATTTGAAGCAGATGTTGATGAAGAGTAGTATTAGTAAGGTGCCGGAAGAGCTGAGGAAACATGAGGCGGCGCAGCAGAAGAGTCAGAGGGGTCAGGGGTTGAAGAAGATTGAGGAGGGGGGTTTTGGTGGGAAGGGTGGTGGGGGGGGTTGGTAGGTGTTGTCGTTGTGGTTGTCGTGGTTACACTTGGCATTCGAGAGATAGGAGAAGCGAATAAGAATCTCAGAAGATATATTAATACAAATAAATATAAAATCAAATCTCTCTCTGTTAAATCTTTGGCGAAGATATCAAAGCTGATTGAGACTGATCGATTTTATTATTTTGATATAATATAATTATATTAAATTAAATTCCTCTCATTTAATTAATTAAAAAATATTATGAATAATACCTAGCAAGATTATCTACTCAACCCTAAATTAAACTAGATAGGGAAGTGAGCAGTTGACTCGAGTCTAATATTTCATTTAAAATAAAGTGCATTATTTTGAAGTTCTTAGAAATAGAGTTATACATATATAATATCTTATACCTACCTAGGTACCTAGTTGATGTTGTGCGAGGAGTAGATAGATATATGAGTATATAGTCGTGTAACTAATTAAAGAGATTTCTTTCTAGATAGGATAGGAGATGGGAAATGGGAAATGGGATGTCTGTAAGATTTTGTATTGGATTGATGAGATCATAACGGTATAATTAGGATCTAGGTTTTAGAAGGAGGAGTTGGTTATTAGGTAAATACTACTACATTCGTATGTCCCCACGAAATGAACAATAATCTCTTCTTTTCTTCAAAGTAGCATTCATACAAGAAAAGAAGCAATTGCAAGTGCAGAAGAAATTCATCAAATATGAAAATCGAATACTGGCGAGAGTTGATTGCTCTTAGATTGGTTTTACATATTCTAATATTCCCATATTCTGTCTCTATCCCACATCCAGGATATACTTTTCTTGTTCTTTCCTGATACTTTGTTCAATGCGTTATAGATGATATGCCATTGTTCGCTTGAAGTCGAGAAGTGAGGTTTCTTGAGTACTTAACTGTCTGTTATATGTGGCTTTGTGGTGTGAAGAGGAAGGAGGTGTGTTTTTTTGACTGCAGTTTTTCAGAGCCATTCTCTTGTGAGGAGAGGAATTGTACTCTGGGATGAGCATTATAATTATATCTATATGTGAAGAAGTATCTGAAAGAGGAATATTCGACTTTGGAACGAGTAGGAGGAGTGTGATTCGTAACATGAATGCGTATCTTCGTTTACGAAAGGGGAAGCGACAAGAAGTTAGTGAAACACCAAATCACTGAAGGTGTCTATAGATTCCTTCTAAATAGAACTAATCCCACAAATCATACGCAAAATAATATCTCCCTTTCATTCTAACTTTACGCTCAGAAGAAGATTATTCAAATTACTATTACTATTACTCTTCTGAATCACCGCTTCAGAAGTCTCCTAATAAGTTGCTTCTACATTTGAAGAAGGATAGTTAACTATCATTTGGATGCTTGCATTCGAGAATATGAAATGTAGTTTTATCTCTTGTGTTCAGAGAAAGGGACAGTGAATAAATAAATATATTTAGTCGGAATTTCGCAATTCACAGAGCCTCGTTATCCACGATTAGCAGAAAGAAGTTATACATAGAATCAATGACTTCTCCTTTATAACAGAGAATAGTCATTTGGGTGTTTTCATCAAGAAAGCCATTTGATGAATATCCTCCTGCTGTTGGCGACCACCATCGATATCTGTGGTGAGTCTAGAATGAAGATTTCTCAACTGATAAAAAGAAAGAAAATGGAAATCATCCAGATTTCTCCCCCAGAACATTTCAAGCTCCATCCAAAGGTTTCTCCGTACTACCAGATTGTAGACTTACATTGCAGTACTTACTGCACCTACAACCATACATACAAGTATGTGATAGCCCGCCTACTATATGCAGAGCTGCTACATGAATATGATGAATAAAAATATTCGTACACGCAAGCTTCAACATCAAACTCCAACACAAAGATTATATTTATATTTTCATTGTAAATCTTAACCAATCGGATATACTCACATTCCATCAAGTAGAAACATTGCTGAAACATCTTCACATGCAATAGCACCACTTTCCATCCGATCTGCACACATCTGCATAATTTTCATTGACCCCAACCTCTCATAACCTCCTCACATAATCAAATCAGACAATCAACAAAAATCCCCATCAATCACATCACATACATCACATACATCAGCCCGAGGAATGTAACTCTATAATGCACACTCACTCTCAACCATACATCCGCATATGTAAGGCACGCCAGGTCAGATTTTAACACTTGCCTTTTTAACAAAAACATGCTAGATACTCCGATCCCACCAGTTCCTTACCTTACCTACATGTCTCCCTTCCTCATTCAGAAAGATGCAAAACGACCAATTGAATGAGAATAATATTGAATCACCATTAAATACAAGATTACCCAAGCGCGAAACGGCACAGAGAGTTGCTTTTTCCAGAAATCGATTTTCACATGCTAAGATGAGTGAGTCTATAGAAAAATAGTTCATTCATTTGTATGTATATGTGCAGTGATAAAATGTAGAAAAGAGAAAAAGTACAGGAGCTTGCTTCCATACACCGCTCGTTTTGTAATTGTATGCAAAACCTCGAATTCATACATCTACATATAGTATTGAGTCAGTGCCATCAATACAATGGCAGGTATCAATAGTAGGTGGGCCCTAAGTACTAGGTACGCCGGCGAGGGTAATGTACTGTGTGTACCCTAGGTAGACAGTTGTGAAAATATATCTCTCTCGAAAACTTTTCACGATTCTGTTTCTATTAATAATTTTTTGATCTTATCGATTTACAAACTTTAATAAATCATATACAAATCCGCCCAAAAAAGCAAAGAAAAAAAAAAGGAAAAAGAAAGTCTGCAAGTTTTCAGCCCCCAAGATCACCGCATCTACAAACGAGGAAATATTCTAGAAATATTAGCTTACGTTCGTAGTTCTTCTCTAGAAAAGGAAGGAGCCATTCCGTAAACCATCTTCTTGAGAAAAACTTATCAGGATTAGGAAATGTAAATCCGATTTCTTGAATCGTAGTACTCTATAATTACTAGGTATAGGTAGGTAAGTAGGTAGCTAATAAAAGAATCCATCGAATTAGCTAGGTGAGTTCTGCATGCATATGCAGGAACAGAATAGGCAACACTCAGTACCTACCTATTTACATACCCAGCTGCTTACTTACTTACTTATTACTAGGTACTCAACAACCCCCACGAAACAACGCCGCGAAGAAAATTTTTATAATTTCGATTTCTTCAGGAAAGAGGCACAGACAAGCTGATATGAACATATGAACATACATATTGTGGCGTTGTCGTCTTACGACGTTCTGGATTAGAGATATGTAACTGTAAGGAATACGTACGCACAAGTGTAACCTTACTCTTCTCTGATTTTCCAATTCCCATTCATGCAAGCTTAACTCTCCGCGACCACTCCGGGAGGATTCCAAAGATCCTAAAGATTCTCACTTCCGATACGACATTGTAACGTTTTTTTATGTAGATAAGAAGCTATATCATGTCAGCCGTGGAAGGATGTGGCGTATAGTATGGTATATTTGTTACCACAATCAATCGTACGCACGCACTATCTTTTCGTAGTTTCGTAGATTGAATTATCCCCGAAGGATTTTTTTTGATGCTATTTTTTAACCTTCGATGTAAGTCTTATATTTATATGTATGTGGATTTTTGATATCGATGTGACGCTGTGCTTGGGTAAATGATTACATGGAGGGGTGGATTTGGTTTGTGGCGGGGATATATGGGATGGGATGTGTAATCAATTAATTCTTTGATGGGAGGGAAGGAGTGGATGGGGGAACATCAGCTTATTGAGGTGAGATGAGATGTGAATTGTTTGTGTGAAGAAAGGAAGGTAATCATTCATTTTCTTGAGATGGAATATCGACGCTGAGTTTAGTCTCTTTCTCTTGCTTACCTTACCTTACCTCACTCATCTCTTTGCTTTGCCTTGACATTGCATTCATCCCAAGTCAAATAAACGTTTCTGAGTAAGACGTGGAGGCGCGGAAGGAAGAATACCACGTGGGGTGTTTAAAGCTAGAGAAATTTGTAAAGAAACTATTCCTAACATTCGAATATTGCTGATGATACTCATAGAGCGGCATCTAGTTCTCCCCAAAGATGTTTTGTAAGCTGGAGATATCTCCACAATGAGACTAGTAGAATGGTAAAAATAGATTAACACTGATGTTTATGATATCCTCATGGTGTATGGATTATGTATACTATTCAAGATGTCGAAGCTAAACATCATTTGCTCTCGTGTGATTGGAGCTGTTTTGTTCGTGGCTCTACAGTATACGTGTATGAAGCTGATAATGCCTCCATATGTTGTAGCTACCAAGAAAGATATTGTGGTTTGTGTGATATGCTTCGCAGGAGTGACGGTATGCTTTGCTTGTCGGCGTTGTTATTCACATACTCTTTTGCTTATGAACATAGGGAAATTCGTGATTGATGTCAACCGTAAGTACCGTAGCATAGTAAACCACAGCCAGAAAATGAATACACTTGGATCCCAGCTTGATTTCCAAGGGTAATTCTCTTGATATGGGGAACAACGATTCCTATTGTATGCTACGGTTTCTCTTGCGACTCCGCAATCAATAGATACTTCTATTGGGTTTTGCTATTTGAGCTTCCTGCGCATCGTAGGATTAAAGAAAACTGAATTTAGAAAATCATCACTACTAACAATCTCTTGCTCAATATCTACCTTTTAACCTCAGTCTCGACATTCATATCTTTGACCTGTATGAGCCTCGATTTTAGGAAGCCGGCCGTGGTAATAATAGTACCCCTCATCCATGGCATGGCCATACATGGCTTGCAGATACAAAATCCACGGATAGAAATGCCTAGATTTTGACTACGCCGATATGGAATATGCCTGGAGCAACAGCAAATAGCATCAAAACAAGTGAACAAACACCATCGAAGAGAAGTCCATTCCTCACAACACACACGCATGCACCATAGAATCAGACAAAAAGACGCCCGACCATCGGTACCACAACAAATCGACCAAATTCGGAACTCCTCCCCAACTCCTTCCTTTCCCACAACAACAACAACGGTGCTTGCAGCACTGGTGTATACCGACCGACCGACCGACCAAGATCATTCATTTACCATACAAGCATATGCGCATCCAACACCGTCCATGCATACGATAGAAGAGCAAGCCGCCAGCCGCAACCGAAGAGCCAAAACCCCCCAAAAAACAGCATACCGCCATCTTTTGGATACCGCCAAACCGAACCTCGTGATGACAGGATGGATTTCTTTCTTCACCGTTCCCCCTCTTTTCAAGGATTGTAAAAGTCGGCTCTGCCTTTTCCACTCATCACCCATCATCCATCATCCACCACCCGCCACCCAGCACCTCTTTTCCAACCTTTCGTGTATGAAAAGAAAAAAAGTCTCGTGAATTGCGACCCATGGTAATCTAACGGTATACTATATTATATTATACCATACCGGTATCCTGATGTGGTAAAACGTCATAGCGTGTAGAGTAAAGCGAGCTGGTAGCTCGTAGCGAGCTCGTGAGGATTACTGGAAAAAAAAATTTAAGTGAAATTCGGAAAGGCTGTTGTTATTGCTATTGCTATTGCAAATGTAAATGCAAATGGCACTTTTTGGGGGGGTTTCAATTTGAAGAAAAGGCGAGACACGTGTACAAAAATTGTTCACCTACTTTCTTTCTTTCTTTCTTTCTTTCTTTCCTGCCTTCTCTCATTCTCTCATATTGCATATCATATTGATTGATACGATTGGTAGCTCTCCAAGCATGTGGAGAAGAGACATTTTCAGTGCATAATTAATATTGATAATAACATTAAATATTAGTGATCCATAAATCCATCCATCGATCCATCCATCCATCGCATCGCCGTAGATTGTAGACCGCATAAACTTCTTCCATATGTCAAACAGAGCATAGCGTCTTCATGCATATGTTCTACCTTAATGTACCAAACTTTGATCGTCCTCCATACCGCATAAACTTCCGCAGCAAATCATAACAATGGATTGGGTATCATATTTCCCCACCTGATTTGTCTGCGGCATCAACCGCGAATCCGTCCGGTTCATGCGCGATGCCCTGACAAGCTCTCGCAGTGTACTCTGTAGGAACAGAATAAAAATGGCAGATGGAACATTGGAAACGGTGATGGGGATAGGATAGAGAGGAGCCAGGTCATGGATGCCGTAATTGAAATTATTCGTGTGGGACCATCAGAAATGCTTCATGAAACATTCTCGAAGGCCCGTCAACAAGGTTCGCGGATACCTGGTGCCTCCAAAATGGTATATCGTCGGAGAACAGGTTACACTTTCGGGATGCATATCCGCGGCTGCATACAAGAGTGGAGTTGTTGCGAGCATTCAATTCTGGGTGGTGGTGTTTACGGAGTATGGGTGGGTGGATGCCCATACCACTGGATGGTTATCTGTCTTACGAACCTCGGACGGTTTTTGTTCTACTTGAGAGACAAGAGGGAAATCAATCTTCCCTCTGGAAAGAAGCTGCAGGGTATGATATATGATATGGAGCTCTCAATTAACCGTAAGGGTATCTGATTTGGCAGCGGACGGGCACCCCCATTTATTTGATTACCGGAAGGACAGTAGTGTACCAGAGATTCGACATGAACGGACATGGGTTACGAGGTATTGGGATGAAAAACCCATTTCGCTCATCTCACGATATCTCTAGAACGTTCGTACCCCTCACAATGGATTTCCAAAAGCTTCTTTCCCAGGGCTTGGGACATCGCCTACGGATCTGATTAACGACGAATTGGTAAGAACTGCCGACAGTCGGACAGTGGTATCAATAAAATCCAGGGTCCATTTTGGTCTTAGATCGACACTCTTAACCGTTGCGGAGTGATCTTCACATAATTTGTACCTGAATGGGCCCTGAATAACTTCATTATTGCCATTTGCGAATCCACCCTGTTCAAGGAAGCGTCCTGTACGCGAGTAGATCATAATAATGAGACATGTACCGGTAACACCCCCCCAAGAAAAAAGGTAATCTTGTATTGGGACCCTTCTTTGGTCTTACAATTAGAATAGACTTCAAACTAAAAACGATGTTATCGATAATTCAAGCCGATTCAAGCTTTTTGCCGCGCCTCTCCGGCCATAGAATCGTACAATAAGACATTATATCAGTGGCAAACATATGAAATTGAAAATGCGACTCGAGTACAAATTGTACAAACCAACATGTTTGAGACCTACCTAGTATGTACGTACCTTCAGTATTACTATTATTCCTTCTAACCGAACAGCGCCGCTCGCCTGCAGCCAAAAAGGTCTCGGGTTTAACGGTGAGAGCCTCGATGAAATAATCTCTAACCCTCAAGGGTAGGGGCAAAAATCCGGGGTTTTGGAATCAGTTCCAGTTCTTCTTCGGCCATTCTTTTCCAGCCATCATTAGAATAATAGTGCCGTATCGGTGTGCTCTTTCTCTGTGGAAATTGAAAGATCTCAGTGACCTCGGAATGCAATCAATCCTAGCTCGTAAAATAATGATTAATTAATTAGGTTATCTGAGTGAGGCTTCGAATCGTTGAACTTTGAACTTTTCGGAATAATAGCATTGTCATACTCAATGCTCGAGTACGAGTACCTGCTGCGTAGATCTCCAAGAAAATGTCATAATACTTACTAATCCTACATATGCCCTGATATCATTTTTGCGGCCGCCAGATCATCCAGACTAAACCTTCTAGCAGAACCTAAAAAGAGGAGCGTTCCGTGATTTAGCAGAGTGTGCTATACCGGTAGTCTGTAGATAGTCCCTCAACCGGCTTCGGGCTGGTCCCTATAGTTCAGATTTGATATGACCCAAAGGTTGCGCCAGCAAAAGCCATCGCTGGTAGTGTAAAGTTCGTAGCATTTCAATCCCGGTTGCCGTCCCGCTGGGACATGTACGGAGTATGATCTGACAAACGTCTTTTTCCTCGCATCAAGCCATCCGCCGACAAACTGACTCGGATGGTCAGGAAAGCCACTCCACATAAATCGATGGTATCGTGATCTTTGACCTGCGCTCTTCCAATAGTGACGCTGGTCAAGGTTCAAGATTGCACGAACGAGGGCATTAGGAATTCGAGATCCGGGACCCGCGAGTGGGCCCCTTTGTAGATTTCGATTGGAATTGAACCAAAGAATGGCCAGCCCGACAAAGTCTCGCCAGCCAGCGACCAAGCTAGGGTTTGGGGCTCTAGGAAAGAATCCCCGCTGACTAGGTCGTCTGGCGTGATATGGTAGCATGCTCCATACCATTTTCGCACTGGCATTACCACGGGAACAAGCGAGGGAACTTCAGATGACACCGGTAAATCATAAATGGGATGGACAGAAAAATTGGGACAAAACTTATCAATGAAGTAAGGGCTTTGAACTCTTCTTTTGATTTTCTGGGAATGGGAATCTACATTGGTACGGATTGATGGGTTCATGTTGTTGCTTGTTACTTGATGCAAGAATAAACAAATGAGGATTCAATACATGCATTTGTCGAGGTCGAGATCCCCCAACTTTTCATCACCGTCAAGCATTTTCCGTACCTGCATTGTTCCTGCAGTAGCAATCAGCAGGTTTGGATGGGGGGTGGTGGGTGGACATACGTAAAGTAACGTAATGAAAGCATTCATTGCCCGATTGGTGAAATAATTAAAAATGGGTTAGAGGATGGATATAGGAAAAATGTCATGACTGACCGACCGACCGACCGATTGATAAGAAAAGTTAAACCGAACTGGATATTAACGGAAAGCCATCAGAATGGGCCACCCACCACTCAGAATCCCTACCACTCTTTCACCGCGACCGTGAACATACCGGGACGAGGGACGAGGGACTAGGGCTCAAGGACTCAGGACTCAAGAGAAGGCAAGGCAAGGGAAGGGAGGGCTCCCTAGTCAAATGCATATCGCAACATTTTTTGCTTCTGGAAGTCCACCGAAGAAGACATTCCTGTGGCTTGAGAGAAATGGGATGCTAACATGCTAACATGCTAACATGCTATAGATTTTCGATGGATTCCAAGCTCTCAATCCATGTCCAGCGACTTCGTTACGGATTCGGTACGAAGTAATCCAGAAATGCTACCCCATTATGCAGGCCTCGGCCAAATCAGTCGATGCTCCACCACACGCAGAAATTTGTACCTACGCTTTGCACCAGCCCCAACCCAAGGGAGAAAAAAGAAGTATGTACACACATAAGTATATACACACATACATAAAATATTCATTATCCTGGGAAGCCCTTATTAGAATCGACCAAAAAGCGGCAAGGGAATCCCAAATCCAATAAGGAAAATCTTTCTCTCCGCGCTCTGGGAACTCGGGGAGCTCTAATGAAAAGAGCGCTCTATGTTTAGATTTCGCCACGGACAAAACTTGCATTAGATGAAATTGATGCGGAGTACCACTTTTACGCAACATGCAATATGCCAGTTGGGAAACATGAATTGCTGAGGTGATGTGACGATGATGGTCGCGCAGCCACTAAGAGATCATATGCATCTATCTTTGCATTCATTACTGTACAGTCAGTGTACACTCACTGTGCCGATATTCGTTCATTTTGGGAATGTTACTCAGGAACAAAAAGTTAAGCTGCATGAGCTAAACAGCATCAATGTCAAAGCACATACATAACCAGCTGGATTCTACTGTATATTGCATATGATAGGCATATCTACCTACCCACCGAGTATATCTAATCATCCCATTTTGAGTTCTCGAATCTTGATGTCTCGTTCTTCAATGTGACGATGGAAATCTTCATTGACAGGCCGTTAGAATTGGGCGAAGCGCTGAGCGCTGTGCAAAAAGAAAAATGCGTGCATTCATTTTTATGCAGCCATTAACCATCTTCCTTCAAGCGCTAGATAGATCGGCGAGTTCATCCTATCGTAATGATTATCACCTTATCGATTAGGTGAAGGAGTGGATAGGTAAACAGAGTGCCCGGGCATATGAGGTCAGATTTATATATATACAATCTTCAAATGATCATGTTGGAGAGTCTGAGTGGTCGATTCCGGTCGAAGGAAGTGTGTCCATTCAAGGTTCTACCCGATGCGAGCCATAGCCCAAAACGCGGCCTAATCGTTCGCATGATATGATAATACATGATGATGAATGATGAACTTTAGATCATCGCAAATGCCGGCGTTTAAGGAAATCACTAAGATGGTTTTATGTTTAGCTCGTATCAACAATATGTTTGACTTTTTTTCTTTTTTCTCAAGCGTGTTCAGAATCACATGAGAGACAGTGTTTCCGGTGCCAGTTCCAAAAGTGCGGCTGGAAACCTTCTTTGAGAATTGAGATGTCAAATCAAGTAGGTAAGGCAGTTGTTGCGCAAACTTTCTTGCGGGAATGAATGAATGAATGTATCAGTGTTAGTATTTTTGGAGCTTGAGACCATTGAGCAAGCCTCTACATTGCAACTTTAAAAAATCTCTGAATAGTGACCTGTCAGCGTAAGCCAGGACTAATCGAATGGATTGATTGGATTTTCTGACCTATCTCACGGGAGGCGGGGAGACAGTCTGACCTTACCCCGATGATGGAAAAGCAGGAGAGAGAGAAAAAAAAATGGGTGTTTCATCTTTTTTTTCTTCTTTCTTCTCCCCCACAATTGATGATGATGGTCGGTCGACCTTTGCAGTAGACGCGGGGCAAAGCGCTCTTGGGGTTGGAGGAAGCTGAAGGAGGGCTGAACCCAAGGATCATCCTACTACTATCGATAGGATACCTACTAGATGAAAAAGTTTTTGGGGTCTTGGGGGGGTCATGGGTAGGTGGGAAGGAAGGAAGGAAGGATGAATGCATATTGGATGCATACGATATCATCTCAGGTTACGTCGGGCGGATTGTCACTATTCGATGGGAGATGTAAGCTGCGCAAGATTAGTTGTAGGAGAAAAAGTCATAGAACGAGATGTGATAGGTGCAAGAGTAGGGCGCCGAAATTAGAAGAGAGGATTTCCATGTAGCCAATGAATGAGGCCGAGAGGTTTGCCAAATCGAGGGACCAGAGTTTGCAAGCACGACGACCAAAAGGAAAAAAGTTGTTGGGTGGTGTTGTTGGATCATTTGCATTTGCATTTGCATTTGCATTTGCATTAGCATTATCACCATCACCACCACTATGCACGAATCACACTTTAGAATCATGTAGATATCCCAAACCGGTATTTTACTGCATATTGGAGGTGTGCTTCACGATATGAATGGTCAGCAATGTGTTTCGCGTCTCGCTCTCCAGCATTTGATTCGTTGCGTGGGAGTTTTGAATCATCCCAATCAAAGGCATGAATGAGATGAAATAAAAGCACATCACGGAAAGGCTGGGTTGGTTGGTTGAAACAGAAGTCTCTCTTGGACAAACTATGTTTCCCTTTGGATTCAGATGTTGTGCTCGGGAATGTGATTCGCATCGCGAGTCAGAGATACCTGCATTAGATCGTAAGATTGTCGCGATTGGCATTGGATTGCGAATAAGACTTCTCTCTTCTCTCTTCTCTCTTCTCTCTTCGCTCTTCGCTCTCCTCTCTTCTCTTTGGTGCGGCAGGGCTGACTGAGTGAGGTCCGTTAGGTACGTACTAGGTAAAGGCAAAGAAAGTAGGTGAGGTGGGCGGTGTATTTCAGATATTACAATGGTCAATGTCATCAATAATGGGTATACGACTGTGTGGAGTATCTATTCATTCATCAGACAAACGTCGTCAAGACTCTGGCGTAGATATTATCTTAGAATTGATTAGTCTTTTCTCTCCATCGAATTGCAATGCTGAAAATAGTTTTCAATAAATCCATCTGTATCTGTGTGTTGAGTTTTGGGATGGATTTAGATTTAGAAAATGTCTATTGAAATCCCGAGGTGATCTCTGGAATAGATAGGTTCTCGAAATAATGTTTTAGGTTCAAGCAATTTAGCAATTTCGCAATTTATTAGTTTAGTTGTGTCTGTCGGTCGCAATTTCCGTCCATCACCACCATCCACCATCCACCGTCCAACACCTACCATCCAACACCCACCCTCCATCCAACACCCACCATTCACCATCCGCCATCACAGGTTGGAGATCCACCAACAATCATTCATGTTTTGCCTGCCACGAATCAATTGGAAAATGGCCATCGGCGGCATCTACCGCAAGTCCGTAACTTGTGCTTGTCTTGTACTGTTGTACTTTTTGTGAACCTTGGGAGGTACAGTAGTAGGGAGTTTTAGGGAGGAGAGCTGAATGAATGTTTATGTTGGTTGGCATGAGCATTAGCAGATGCGGTGGAAGTAGCTAGGTATCCTATCCATCTAATCACTTCCGAGTACCTATGCCAAACGTTATTGTACAACTTTACATACCTAGGTAGGTCCTTTAGAAAACAACGCAGATAATAACCCAATCTGAGGTAACCGTGACACAATGTTGGAATTTGAGAAAGGGAGATGCCAGATGCTAGATACTAGATACTCTCCAAACTCATAAACTTGTAACTCCTCTAGCTTCATTCTCTCTCTCAAAGCCACCAACAGCCTCTTTTCAAAGCCAAAGACCCTGACCGTTTCTTGTACGGAGTGAGTGTTGTGTCGTATAAATTTGTTCGTATGGATAATATAATAATGCTAACGATGCTAATAATGCTATAAATTATGATATGATGCCACTCCCACTCTACCCTCTCTACTCTAGTCAAATCATTCGGGCTTATGCATGCATGCACAATGCGCTTCGGTCGTGCACCTTTCAATCATCTCGCCGCTTTTTGCTCTTGGAACGAGAAGAGAAAGAGAAAGGGAAGGAAAATGGGATAAAATAATAATCATCTTCATCATCATCATAATAATCACAACAACAATAATAATAATGAAAGTGGCTTGGTGTCCATTGAATGGCTCCTCAAGTCAATAATAAGTAATGACTATTGGTCATGAACTAATTAACTAACTAACTAAATAACTAACTAACTCGCTCCGTAACCAACTAGCTAACCCACAGAGTTACGATGACCGCCTCTTCGTCCATGGCCTTTTCAATACCTACCCAGGGAATTCAAAAACTGTCCGTACAAGGACCCTAGCATTGCGTGGATGTAGTTTGCTCTATTCCATGTCTAGTAATATATCTCCTCTGCCCTCTCCACTCCCAACTCACACCTGGCATAGTATTATGGTATGGTGCTACCCGAGCCACCAGAATGAAATCCACTATGGCCACTAATCCACACAATCCGTGTATTAGTTCAAAAAATCAAAAAAGAAAAAGTTCCCGAACAATCATCACTTTCTCAATGTGCAATAGCGTCGAACACGAAAATGCTAGGATTCCGAATCCACAACTGCACTAGATTTAGAAATTTCCATACTACTCCATCAGACTATTCGTCCATCCCAACTCAATCGCTGCCGGTTCCCCCAGACAGGGTCCTGGACGTCGACTCACCACATCCACCTATCTCACCCACTCATTGCTTTCTTGTTCCTGGCCCACCCGTTTCCCATGCCCTCTCGCCTGAGACTTGGCCTGTTGGTCGCACTGCCTATCTTACCCTCTATCACTCTCGTTGATCTTTCGAGATCTTTACTTTATTTCCAGGGTCCCCGTCACCACCTTCGTTTGTTCATCTTGTCCAGGTTTCCCTCATCGCTACCATATTCTTCTTATACCGCCTAACGGTTTCCTTTTTGTAACTCAATCTTTTGGAACATCTTCGACTTGTGCTTTTCATATTATAAGCCTTCTCGATCTTCTTCTGTACCTTCATTTGGCATCCTGCTCTTGCTCTTGCTCTGTTATCTTGAACTCAACGGAATCCAATCCTCGATAATCTACCACACTGCACTGAACCATTAGGTCAATACCAATCCTTCCTCCGCTTGACGAGCCTATGTATAATCAGTTATTCGAACATTATTATTATTAGACAGATCTCTCTGCAGCTGTTGTCCGTCCCTCTTTACCTGCGAAGCCTTGTATTACTTGATTTAGCATCGACATCTTTGACCAACGCGGTCTGCCAACACAGTACCTTTGCAAGTGTACTATAATCTGCCAGACAAACTCAACTATAATCCAATCGGTATGTTGTGCTTGGATACAATGGATCCGAGAAATGCAACTGACGTTTTGCAGACCAGCCCATAACCCACCATGGACTATTACGCACAATCAATGGGACAATCCCCATTTTTCTACTACAACCCAGACCCAAAATCAGACAACCGTCAACATGGTCACTTCTCTCAACAACCAAGCCATATGCCAATGCCTATGTATCATCAGCATGCTCAATCAATGCCTTCAACACCAATGTACTCTAGACCAAACTCTTCCTCCTCGCAACCTTCGATGCAACAGAAGATCTTCAACTCTGGATACTTTGGAAACATAACACCAATGGCTTCTCCACGACCAATGTACCAAAAGCCCACCATCTTGATCCAGGACCACTCCCCAAGATTGATCTTGGACTCGGACAATGAACACGACATGTATTATTACCCTGCAACCCCACCTCTTTCAGCATCTGGAAGTGTCATGAGCAGCCCATCTAGCTGTGACATTCTGCCCACTCCAGTAAACAGTGTATTTTTTGGTGCCGAGAGTTTTGAAGGCGTTAAGGAAGGATGTGAGAGTGAAGTTCAATCGGAGAATCTTGCTGGTGAATGGGCTCGTTGCGGGTCTCCACCTATGACACCAGGTATGTTATCACTGATTACTCTTTATCCTTCCCACCTCCACATATGAAGACGGATAACGACAGTGATTACCGATAATCATTCTGAATAATTGCACACAAATTGTTACTGTTAATCAACAAGAACAATTTGTTGCGTTTATTTCAAAAAGAGAATTGATTTCCACTGACACGCTTTCTCATTCTCTTCTCCCATTGAATACATGTACTGACGAGGCTACCAATTTTCAGTGTTCATCCACCCAACCTCGCTTAGCTCTCACGCTAATGAACTCCTATCTGCCACTTCTTGCCCTTCGCTTTCACCTTCTCCTTCCCCTTATTCTCGCTCCGTCACATCTGAACAATCCGATTTCGACTTCTGTGATCCCAGAAATCTCACAGTTAATTCCTCAATTTTACCTCCTACTTCAAATCCCATCTTGAGCTCGGCCCGTGAATTCTCATCGTCAACCTTACCAACACTTTGCTCTGAGGACGAAGAACACCAATACATGTTAGGGGGTAGTGACGCATTCGCCAAAATCGAAACACGTGCGACATTCGATTTCACAACCACATCCAACCACGGCCTCCCTACCTTTGACCATATTTCAGATCTCGATTCTGAAGACGAGTTCGTTAATGGTCTCGTGAACTTCCCTTCTACTGACAACGTCCAATTCTTCGGCAATAAAAGACAACGAACTGTATCTGATCTCGTTTCCCCTACATCAGAGACATTCATTAGTGAAGACGATTTCGAGGATTTTGATGATCTAGAGACCGAAAGATTTGCAGTTGCGTGCCTTCCAAGCCCACCTGCTTCGGGCTCCGAAGCAGAACCCAAAAAGGAAAAGCGTTCCAAGAAATCCAAGATCGTTCATTGTGACGAAGACAGTTCGGAATTCGATTCTATGGTCCGATCCCGAAAATTCACTGTCCCAATGAATAATCTATCCGGTGCTCAGCCACAAGAGACCTCTGCCGACCATCAACAAACTTCCGCCGCTCCGAGTCAATCCGGTTCTTCGGAAAGCAACAACATGATGGGTTCATCAGGATCAGACGCCGCCAACACTCATCAAGCACCAGTCAACCGTCGCGGTCGCAAACAATCTTTAACTGAAGATCCTTCCAAGACTTTCCACTGCGAACTTTGCAACAGACGTTTCCGCAGACAAGAACACTTGAAACGCCATTACAGATCCCTCCACACTCAAGAAAAGCCATTCGAATGCCATGAGTGCGGTAAGAAGTTCTCCCGCAGCGACAACTTATCTCAACACTCGCGCACTCACGGCAGTGGTGCCATCGTCATGGGCGTATTGGAAGATGGCGAAGTTCCCGGCGACATGGAATCTGGCAGCGATGGGGAGCAAATAAGAGCCCTTGGCAGCGCACTCTTCGCCGCGGCCGCTGGCGCATCCGGCAGTGAAAGTAGTGGCACCGATAGCGATTCCGACAACCAATCCCGCAAGAAGCGCAAGAGGTCGGAGTAAATACTGATGTATGAATACTTGATTGGCCGAAGTACGCCGTTTACGAATCTTACGAACACAAAAGTTACATCCGGCGCTCATATTCGGACCTTCACTTGTTATGTGATTTGGTCGTTAGGGATAAAGGTTACATTGACGCTGTCATGATGATTTGGGAGGGTTGCTTTGAAACACAAAAGTCACTGTCCCGTGTATGTGCTGCTATTTGCAGACACTTTTTCCACCATTTTTGTACTTTACTTTTTTTTTTTTAACTTTGTGTATCACTTGTCAATTTAGCGTGATGATCGATGGTTAGTTGAGCAAACTTTCGAGCCGTGTATTTTGATGATGGGAGACAAGGGGATTCACTTTTCTTACATTCGTTGTAATAACTATCAGGGGAGCTGTGGATGGAAAGCGGGCGACCGTCTCTGATCTTTTGCTTTACAATTTTTTCTCTTCCAAACAACTCAGGTAGCTTTTGGGTCTTGCCTTGTGCCGGCCAGAATGTTGAGATATACCAACAGACTACAAATAACACACAATACAAACATAAACATAAATATTTCTCTTATCATGCAATTATCCAAAGTGACCTGATGATTGTGATGCCTTACTTTGAATCAGAACTCCCGTTTAGTACTTGCCTGAGGCATTAATCAATTCACAAGTTCTTCATTTTTGCCTGACAGAAAATTCGAATGCATCCCAATGTATAACAATTAACACCGCAATCTTTTACTCTCCGAATAAATAATTATACGCTATATGCGTTCCTGAAACTCTCCTTCCCCAACAAATGTTTTCTTGAGCAAATTCCGTGCATCTTGACACTCACTACCAATATAACAAAGAGCCATCCATGTCGGAGTCTCTAAACGTGATCGCCTTAATATCAGGCGGAAAAGACAGTTTCTTTTCAACGATCCATTGCATCCAAAATGGACACAAAGTCGTCGCATTAGGGAATCTCCATCCACCCATTACAGAGCCTCAAATAAAAGAAAATAATAATATCCATAAGGATGAAAATGATCTTAATAGCTTCATGTATCAGACGGTGGGACATACGGTGATACCGTTATATGAGCAGGCGTTGGGGATTCCGCTGTATCGACAGGCTATTGTTGGGGGTGCGGTTCAGACTGGGATGAGCTATGCTCATGCGGATGTCACGAGTTCTGGGGCTGGGAGGTTGGGAGGGGAGGAGAGTCGTATGGGTGAGGATGAGGATGAGGATGAGACGGAATCTCTCGTTCCCTTGTTAAGACGCATTATGCATGCTCATCCCGAGGCAAATGCTCTCAGTACTGGCGCTATCCTCTCCACATATCAACGAACGCGCGTGGAATCCGTAGCATTACGATTAGGGCTGATTCCTCTATCGTTCCTGTGGCAATACCCGAGTCTTCCGCCTGGGATGCAAATTTCTCTGCTGCGGGATATGGAAGTAGTGGGGTTAGATGCGAGGATTATCAAGGTGGCGAGTGGTGGGCTTGATGAGAGTTTTTTGTGGGAAAATGTTGCGAGTGCGAAGGGAATGCGCAGAGTGGAGAGAGCGATGATGAGATTTAGTGTTGATGGCGATGGGGCTGTGTTGGGTGAGGGTGGGGAATTCGAGACGCTGGTTTTGGATGGGCCGAGTTGGTTGTTTAAGAAAAGGATAGAGGTTGAGATGGAAAATTCGAGGATCGTCAGAGAAGGTGGAGGTTCTGCCTGGTTACAGATTACTGATGCGTCTTTGGTGGATAAGGAAATTGGTGAGAATGAGGAGATATCCTGTCGAGTGCCGGAATTGCTCGATCAAAGGTCGTTGGAGATTCTATCTGCATTGAAAAATAACAAGGATTTTGACGACCTGTCTACGTCAAGTACGGCGGAAGGCGAATCACCGATATCATCAGCGTGGGAGCTCAAGTCCCCTAATTCTAACAGGGTTGAGAACAGTAACATACTACATTGGACAATTGTACCAGACACTGGTTCTTGCTCATCAATATCAGAGGAAGCAAAAAGTGTTGTAGAAACGATAAGAGAGCGACTTGACCAAGCATCATTGTCAACCACCGACATCGTTTCCACCATGATCATGCTACGCTCAATGGAAGATTTCACAACAATCAACCAGGTACTATTGACCCTAAGTTTAATAACACATGAATATATCTCTAATAAATTTCCAGATTTACGGCACTCTCTTTCCACATCCCAATCCGCCATCTCGCGTAACTATCTCCTGCGGCTCCTCGATGCCCCTGAACAAATCCCTAATAATTCATCTCACACTGCATATTCCATCAGACAGCTCACCACCCCGCAAAGCTCTACACGTACAATCACGTTCCTACTGGGCGCCTGCAAATATCGGACCATACTCACAAGCCAGTTCACTTCCCTCCTCGAAATCATCCTCTCAATTTTTCACCATCGCCGGACAAATCCCTCTAATCCCTCACACCATGCTTCTCCCCACCTCATCATCCCACACCCAAACTCTACCATCACCTACCTTCCATATCTCTACAGTTCTCTCCCTCCAGCATCTCCTTCGCATCGCAGACGCCACATCCATCAAATGGTTCACCAGCGCCTGCATCTACATTCCCTCCCACCATTCCACAGACCAATATTCCCCATCGACCCGCTCAAAAATCGCCTGCCAAGCCTGGAAACATATCCATACCCTTCAAGCCCCAGAATCCGATGACGACGAACCCCGCGATCTATGGGAGGAAAAGTTCCGCTACTCAAACACGTCCCCTTTAGCGACCGAAACAACCTCTACTACATATCCCGATCACGCGCTCCTACAAGCTGATACCCCACCCATACCGCCATTCTGGACTGCAGAGGTTGATTCTTTGCCCCGTGGGAGCGAAGTAGAATGGCATGCGCATTTGGGGATTTGTGATGGTCCTATTGCTGTTCGTTTCCTTTCTTTACCTGTCATTTCCCTGCTGATAGTATAATAATGACTGACAATTTTCGTATTAGATCTTAGATTCTGAAACGCAAGGGCATTTTAACAGCTCTCTTACAACGTCAGATATGCGTCATACCGTCCTTATGTTCCCTCACAGTAGCATTCCCGAGCCTAGTGTTCTAGTAGATAATCACGATAACTATGGCCTACTCCACTTGGTATATGTGGATACATCGCTTTTCGATATGAGTACGCTCTTAGGTGGAGGATGGGGAGGTAAGGGGATGATACCATGCAAGAGTTTATGGGATGGTGAGGGGAGAAGATTAAGTTCTGTGATTGTTTATTGGGGGAATGCGAGGTAGAATTTAGAAAATATTGTATGATGATAAGGATGTTTTTTTTCGCATAGTGGATGAAGATTCGGTGTCCTAATTCATGACTTTATCCGGATATCATAGCTTCTTAACTCTTGAAACTAAATCGAGAGCAGTAGCATCTGCCATGGAGCTCTGACTTGTCCATTTCCTTAATATCTTCAATTTGTGAGCAATAGTATCTACGGAAACTTTCGGATCAGTAAACATAGCATCAGTCAGCCTACTTCCATTTCCAAAACGTATTGAGCCACCCGAAAGTATATCGTATTCCTAACATCCGCATGACATGATTATCACATCAAACAAACTAACATCATCTTTCCTGAATGTTATTTCACCACAGGAGCTACAATTAGAACCGCGATACAGAATGACCCAGTTGAAACCTCCCCAGGTAAGTGATAACTGCGACATCTGTGACTGATGCGCTCCAACCCAAGCGGTTTGTTATATCAGTGTTGCTGACCATCTGTGAATTTGCGCGTAAATTTTCATCGGTTGCTAGGCTTTGTGGTGTTGGCTGGTTAGGTGATAGGAGAGAGAGAATCGTTTTCCAGCTAGTTGACACCACTTACATCAATGTTGGCCGGGACACTTTGGGTAAATGATCTGGAGTGGTCATAAATACCATCAAGGGGTTTCATGAAGAAAGAAAGGTATGAAATGTCTGTGAAAGTATACATTATTGTAGATGGCTAAGGTGAAATGGGGATGATGGAATAGGGCTGCTGTAATATAGCTGGTGATTACTCATATATGAAAGCCCATATCAAAGTTATGAAGATGTAGTAGGAAGGGTAAGAACTAAAGTGGCCATCTGAGCCACACCTAGCTACGGATATAAAGAAAAAAGACTGTAATTTGTTGGTGGACTCTCGCAAATTGATGCATTCATAGGCGTCATCTTTACGCAAACGAACAAACATATTTGTGCATATTGTAGACAATCGCCCACCCACAATGAATTCTATGCCCAGAAACTTTTCGGGTCAATTTGTTGCGGATGACTCTATCATCCACACAGCAAAGAAATGAGAATTAGAGTACAAGACCGCGAAAGCGATGAAGTGAACAACAGACGTACATTTCAGATCAACTCACCTTGATAGCTAAAGACACAATGGAGCGTTACCCCGGCAGGCTTCCCTACCAAGACTGATAACAGAAACATGCGAATAAATATAGAGCGTGAGATGCCGAGTTCGCGAAGTAAGCGATTTGATCTCGAGGGAGGAGATGGTACAAATAAAGGAGCCTGGTGGTATGGATCAAACTGGCAGTGGGTCCGGCGCTTACAAGAACTGCGCAATATGCATGATGAATGACGATCTTGCTGGATCATGAAGATGGGGCTTCTGCTGAAATGGTGGCATGAAGACAACGAGAAAAATTGAATTTGGCTTTAGGTCATCTCGACTGGGAAACTCCTAAGTTCCACACAAGACAAACAATAGCGCTTAGCATGAAAGTGTGTGCCAAGATTGATGCCCCGAAGATTGATCAACTTCACCAAATACGGAGAGTCGCTTTAGAAGTCTAGGGATATCGATGCTCGATGCGATCCTCCGCACCTCCGGTGGACTCCCACGCGAAGGTCGAAAATAAATCCTGCACTAGAACATACTATTTTTATCACAGGTATCTAAGCCTAGAACAATTAGACCTGAATTAAAAATAAGAGAATATCACGAACCATCCAAGCTTGAAGACCTTTAAATGTGGAATCTCAGTTAAAGTACTAGTTTGGATACTTGGACACCGCACGGAATAGAAGGCTGGACGTTTATCGAGCCGAGATCATCGGGTGTCACTCGGAAATGGCACAAAGCCTGAGGCACACAAAGCATCACGATTCACGACATGATGAAATTGGATTTCTATGTGTCATCGCGTCCTGTATTCAAACCGAGCGAGCAACGCCAGCAGCATCAACAAGCTTTCCTCGCACAAACTCGGAGATTCTGCGCTTTCCATAGGTTAGTTACATGTGGGCTGTTTCAACTCACATAATATCGTGGATATATTGTTCATCAGTCAGTTCGACTAGGAGCCCTCTACCCCGGATCCCGGTTCTCCAGCTCTGCTTCAGTCTGTACCCATTTCCATGGCGCTTCGTGCAGTCGTGAATCATGTGGTGCCTTGGTTCTATTTGCGTGACCTATGCTCACCGGAGATGTCGAGAATTGGGATTTTTCCTTATGTCATATAGGTGGAGTGAATGACTTATTGCTTTGTTTGATATTCTTATAATACATAACTTTTCGCGTTTTGCTTTATGCGCATTTTCAGCTTGTGTCTTTACTACGGTTTGTATTCTTTTCTATACAATATATAGATTCCAAATCTTTGGGCTTCATTTGGATATTTTTTCTATCTGTTTTGGTCATCAGAGTTCATGATCAAATGTCATGAACAATGTCCGACTTAGATTTCGACATAGATCAATATCTCAATCGTTTTATCCCTTCTCCTAAACTTTATATACTTCCCACTCCCATTTCTTGGTTCCTGGGTTATCGAAGTAAGCCGAGGTCTCGAACTGGTAGTCCTGTTATTTGGTTTTGGGCTTTCATTGGCGCTTTCTGTGGCATTGCAATCGTCGAAAATATTTACCGATCTGCATACTTTAAAGAGCGCGGCTCTCCGTTGGTCATCGCAAGTCTTGTATGCAACCGAAATCCACATGAGGCGGCGTTATGTCTAATTTTAATGATAGGGCGCTGCTGCAATCCTAGAGTATAACACCATCGATTCTCCTCTTTCTCAGCCACGAAATGCAATCCTGGGTCAACTATTCGCCTCTTTCACTGGTGTCGCCATAACAAAATTATTCGAACTCAATGCTGACTTTGAAAATCTACGATGGCTAGCTGGTGCTCTTTCGGTCGGTGTATCTTCTGCGGTGATGGGCTTGACCAATACAATTCATCCACCAGCTGGGGCCACTGCTTTGTTAGCTGCTACGTCACCCGAGATCACGGAGATAGGATGGTATTTGATACCCTTGGTCGTGTTGGGAAGTGTTCTTCTGGTCGCTACTGCTTGTGTGGTGAACAATATTCAGAGGACTTTCCCCATCTACTGGTGGACGCCGCACTCGCTGAGCAGCCGGGCCGAAGAAGATATTGAGAAGTCTTCCGAAAGTACCACTGGAGTGGAGGAGCCTACCGAGGTCCAGCAGAATCACGAGGAGGAAACGATTAGGATCGACAAGCATCGCATCGTGATACCCGATTGGTTATCACTGGAGTATGAAGAGAGAGCGATATTAGAAGTGATTCAGACCAGGCTAGAACGAGGTTTAAAAAATTCCAAGACGGCAGGAAGTGATCGGAAATTGGTTAAATAAGGCTATGTAATATTGAATATAGAGGTCATTCGACATAATGTATAGTTTGGGCTGTTCTAAGGTGAGCTCTTTGAGTATCAGCGATAGCTATCCTCTCCAGCATTTTGCTATATATGCAGTGATATTATGAGCTAGTTCATATATTTACTCATCACTCACTACCCTGCTGATGTAGCAAATTGTTTTCCCACCAATTTGCCTCAGGAATTACCGACGTGCAACAAAATTTGGCGTTCATCTCCACATCCCACATGGTAGACCGAAAACATGTTGCAGCTCCGCAGGCCTCATCCCTTAGGCTTCAAGGCATTTCAACTTGCCGGATACCCGACGTCTTCTTCAACTTGATCAAAACGTGTTCATTCAATAGCTGGAATATACGCCACGAGGGCCTTACTTGCTCCCTCCATGCAATATTGCACAAGTTCGGCTTTCTTTCCTTCCGGCAACAATGCAGTAATTTGTCTGAGATCGCTGGTTCGTGGAAGATATAACGCCATATCCATCGTTTTGCATGCCTCGTGGATATGTTGCACAGAATATGGTTGCATAGTACTTAGATCGAATATATTTTCAGTGGTATAGCCCGGTCCTCCCCAGGGCGGAGATGCGAAAATAACAGTTTCTGAAGGATTGATAGAAGAAGCGTGGGTCTTGAGGTATTCGAAACAGTCACCGTTAACCCAAGTTATGTTTGTGGCACCGTAGATGTAGGCATTGTTTTCAGCGCAGGCGATAACCGACGGATCTTTCTCAATGGCTATGATATGGGCCCAACGATTGGAGAGAGCGAACGCAATCGAGTTACCACCAGCCCCAGCGAACAGATCGATAATGGTTGTTTTTGTTGGTGACGTAGAAGAGGCATAGTCCTGGGCGATCTGACTGTGGACAGTTAGTGATAAATAAACAGATTCCAGCGCAGGGGGAAACCTACGTGGCAACTGGTTCAGGGGTAACGCCGAACCAAGCATCATCCGTCATAAAAATACCGTAGTCATATAGTGAAAATACACTATAACGCTGCTGCCAGTATCTAGAAAAGTATCAGTAATGTGAATGAAAATACCACAGCATGTGAACTTACTTATGTAAATCCCAAGGTACTTCTTTCAAGGAGGTATAATGTGTGCACTTGTCGTCTAGTTTAAATTGCGCCAGATCACCATCTTCTTGGTTCTCTTCATAATCTACTGTGGCTGGGTGTCCATGCGAAGTGCTGCCGTTGACGACCATCTTGAAAAGTATCAGGGCTAAGATCAAGTTCCTGATGAAATACTCCTTGTAGACTTTGTTGATAGAGCTGCTGTTAGATCAATGTTCCTTGAGTTGAAAGTGTGTGTGTGCTGAAATGTGTACTCACTAAAACTCTCGAGCTTTTGAACAACGCCTTCACAATCGCAAGGTTCGCCTGCTTTTTACTGCGTTGACGCCGAATTGCTTGCAATATTGCACGCAGATGACGGACTAGTTTTTGGTCAGACAAAGGAGAGTAAATCCAATCTTTGGGCACAGAAGCGGAAGTCACGATTTTACTTTGACGAGAAAGAAGTTTCGAAATTGGTGATTTGACAGTGTTTGATTGTACGGCTCCCTCCCGTGAAATAGGGCTCGAGTTCTTGCTTGATATAAGACGTGAATCCAGGCACTTGCGATTCGAACCTCTTGACTCTAGTATGTGGTCTGGCTGAGTTCTACTAAGTGACGGAGTTCTAGGTCGAGAGACGTGTTTGATTTCTTGGAAAACACGGCCCGACCGAAGAAATCTCGAACTAGATTTTGTAGCAGAGGGGTCTTTTAATGAAGGCGATGGTATTACTTCCTCTTTACGACCAACCTCAGAAGTAACCACCTTGCTCAATGGGACAACAGCTGATGTTTGTCTGATAATCACCTGGGGAATCACCTTGAGGCGCTGTTCAGAATTTGACCTGCCAATTGATGCCAAGAGGGGAGGTAATGTAGGAATTGCTGGTACAGGCAGTGGAGTTTCTGAAGATCGTCGATTCTTCTCTTTCTGTTGCCTTATCCGCACACAAGGGGAGAGAGTACTTTGAAATGAGTTAAGATTCGGTCGATCGTGTCCAGCCGACACGAGTAGATTTTGTATCTCTTTTTCCAAAAATGAAAATTTTCAACACTCATGAACTTCTTCCTTCTCCACCGCAAGATCCTTCAGTTGCAGCCTTGCTGAACTAAATGCATGGGTGGAGAATAAGTACGCGGGTAGCTCAGGTAACTCTGGTACAATCTAGTTAAAAGTCAGTGATACTAGAATTTTCACTTGACAGTTCAGATCAGAAACTGACATACATCCTGAGAACACCACAAAGTTCATCTCATTCTTTTTATGGGGAGCAGGGTGGGAAGCTCAAGAGGACAAATTTGGTGAGAAAGTTGAAAATTGTGATGACAGCCTTCCACATGCAAACAAACAAGTGATGACTTGAAGCTTGGGCCACTTGGGTCCATAGCAGCAAGGCTGATGAAAGCAAGGGTCTCACCTAGAGAACAACACGTCTCAAATGAGTTGACAAAATATTCTCAGAGCTTCAACGAATGACACTATAAGGACTTTTCGTCAATTACGATGTTTAACGCTCTTAATCGGTTTATTTCCCGACTGGATTCGGACTCTCCCGTCCACCAAAACCGGGACAATCATAGTGCATTCGGATTTCAAGTCCTCAGAAACAAGACTCCAGAACTAGCTGTCGAACCTTGGTTTGATTTTATTGTAGGAATCAATGGACGAATGATTGTGAGTTCTCTATTTTAATACTATTGGCATAGCTAACTGGTTTCAGGATGATTCGGATGCAAATCTCTTTGCACAAGAAGTACGGAATTGTGCTGGAAGTACAGTAACTCTCGGTCTGTGGAGCGCAAAGGTATTCCCTCCCCTCTAGCTCGTTCGTTCGAGCAACTAACATCTCTAGGGCCAACGCACACGAACCATTCATATACCAGTACCTTCCGATACTCCGTCTCTAGGCCTGACCCTTCAATGGACTTCCCTCTCTACCGTTTCGAATATATGGCATATTTTAGATGTACCTGCCAACTCTCCAGCCGATCTCGCGGGACTTCTTCCTTACAGTGACTATATTCTCGGCACACCCGAGGGAGTTTTACATGGAGAGAGTGGCTTGGGTGAATTGGTTGAGGATCACATCGGGCGACCATTACGACTTTACGTTTATAATAATGAATATAACGTTACAAGGGAGATTACTATCCATCCAAGCAGAGACTGGGGTGGAGATGGGGCGCTTGGTTGTACCTTGGGGTATGGAGCATTGCATAGATTGCCAGCTCCACTAAGTGAGCCCGTCGCTGGACCAGGAGAAACACTGTTTGAAGGAGAGAGCGCGAGATTTTCGAATGAGGAACATAGGGAGAAAATAGGAAGTGAAGGTGCTGCAAGTCAGCTCTTTGTGCCAGCTGCTGTGGCAGAAGAACCAGGTGAATTCTTGGTGCCAGCTCAACTTGCGGCCCCTGTATCCGCGACACCAGCAAGGAAGAAAGAGAAGAAACATGCGCACAATCCGAATAATTTCATGGATGACTATTTTATGGAAGGGGAGAAAAAGAGTAGAGAATTAGATCATGCGCCGAGCACGAAGACTGGTGGTGTGCCTCCACCCCCTAAGGCAGGAGGACCCCCAAGGGCTGGAACGCCCAAAGTAGCAAGCCCTGAGCCCAGTCCAATACCGGTAGAGACGAAAGATCCGTATGATAGTGGTGTTGATTAACTGTTCGAGAGACGTCTAAATTTATAGCCAGTAATTTCACGCTCAACATGCAAATGCCACTTGAATAAAACCGTTATAGCTCATAAAAAGGGAATATATCACCTCCTGCTTTTGGTAATCCTACAGTCTCCACAAAGTCTGTCCACCCATCTTCAATCGCATCTCCCTTACCTAATATGTACACATCTAGTTGATGAAGTTGACACAAAAGAAATGTAGAATCAAACTTCCAAACACGTAATCTGCAAAAGCCCTAGGTATGTTGTTAGCAGCTCTTCAATTTACCAGAGAATGAGAACCATGTACCTCTCTGGAGACACCGAGTTGAATTCAGCCTTGTTCTCCTCATTCGTCTGTATGCGTAATGAAGCCGTCAAAACAAACTGTCCTACAGTTGCCGAGAATCCAGAAAGAAATGCATTAAATGGCTATTGTTGTGTTAGCATATGAGTTTCCCTTCGGTATACCACCATAAATCCTGCTGCCTGCTTCCCATATATTTCCTCTATACCCGTATTCCAAACTACAAAATAGTACCTACATAATTGCCAGCCAAAATACAATAGACAAATTGTAGAACCCCCACTACAACCAAAAACGACATGAACACATCAATTAACTTTGTTCTCTGTGGTGTTTTATCGAGGTAATTCTGCCAGATACCAATGGCCACTTGCTGCGGTGATTGATTTTGCGAAGAGGATCTGGAGGGTATCTTAACAGGTGTGGAGGAAGGTATTGTAGTTGTAGTACTCGGGATTTGTGTAGTGGGTGGTGCGACGGGAGCAGCAGCGGCAGCGTTCTTTTTGGGCGCCATTTTTGAGGTCGAGATATAGTTTGTATGGGAGAAAAGAACGTGAGATTCGTGATGTAATTGGAAACGTGCGAAGGTTGTGATTGTGAATTTGGAAATTTTGGCTCAAGAGCTCGAAGGCCACGAAGCTTGTTGCGATTACTATGGAGATGTGGCTAGCGTTTACCGGGGTTTTCTGCATGTGGGAAGAGCCGAGGGGAATAGCTTCCGTCATTCAATCTAGCTTTATAATAATAAAGAAGATATCACGGAACTACCAGGAAACATCGAATCACGAAACTTTTCATCAACTAATCTAAATCTAATTCAATTGCAAACCGCAAATATGGTGGGTTATGAATATGCTATACTAAAGATCTTCATTACGCTAACAAAGCCTAGGGAATTGAACTACCAGCATATATTCTTGGCGCACTCACTGCGGGTGGTGGGACGATGGGTTATGTCAGGACTGGAAGTGTCCCATCTGTCGCCGCAGGTCTCACTGTTGGATCCTTGTACCTCTTGGGCGGTTATCGTATTCAGAACCGCCAATCTTATGGTGTTGAGTATGTCTTTTAATCCGCCTTCTATACCTCATCATCTACCTTGTTCCGAAGCTTATATTGCTTTCTACAGACTCGCTCTACTCGCATCCATCGTCCTCGCAGGCTCTTCTATCCCAAGAGCAATTCGCACCCAAAAGCCATTGCCGGCTGGGTTGAGTCTTCTCGCCATATACGGACTCTTCACCTTTGGCAATGCATTTAGAGCGCAAAAGTAACAATGGATCTAATTGGGAGTGCACCAAGATTGATCGAGTGTGGGTTGATATTTTTAAGTGGAATAATAAGAATCTTTCCAAGCTCCACTGTAGATTCATTATAATGATTGAGTGGAGTTGTTGATATATCTTGACCAGCGGAATAAAAGCACTGAATAAGGCTCCTACTCCATGTGCTACACGCCTCTCTCCTGTCAAATCAACTCATTGTATCCCTATAGTATACTTCCGATCTCAGGATGCAATGTCAATAAAATTCGACATGCAATGATGTCCGAACGCCCCCGCCATCGTAAATCAACGCCGCTCCGCCAAATACCAGTCCGATCCAGTCCTTTAAACATATCTGCGCAGTCTGATTTGTGTATATTATGATGCCTCATCTATCTCTGCCCATTTCGCTTTTATTTTCTCGTTCTTGACTTTTGCAGCTTCCCGATTTGCCGCCGTTCGTGCTAGCCGTTGTGCCCTTAGACACTTGTTGACTGCTGTCTTTTTATCGTTGCACATTCCCATACACTTCCATAGGAATCCTCGAGCATGGCATTCATCCAAGGCTGCCATGACTTCCTCGCACGCTATTGAACGTTAGAGATTGTCAAAAATGATGAGATGAGCTCTTCCAAAATGCATGTGTGAAGTTCGCAGGAGAATAAGAGGTTGAAATAATACCTGCGGAATTGTCTTTGGTCCATAAATGGGGATGCATTTTGTAATTCTTTCTCGAATGTAATATTCCAGATCAATGTTTGTACTGGACAATGATTAATGACATCTGAAATTGTTCGAGAAGTACTTCGGAAATTCACAAGTCATATTTCTGAATGACGGTGGAAAGCGGCAGAATCAATTTTAGTGTAGGCCCCGCGCTCATCATTTCAGAATGACATATTTACTTACTTCCTCGAACCCCTTAAACTTTTTAAAAATCTCAAGGAACGATACTCACATTGATATTTTGAAATCGTATTCTGCAAAGAATGGCGCAGCAAATCACGGCCCGCAAGCAGCAAGGTACAAAACCCTATTACATATCGGGACTATCAAAACTAACTGTTTACAAGAGCTTCAAAACCAGTACACAAGCTACAAAAATGGTCTGCAGCAAATAGCCTCAAAAATTGGTGACGTAGAGACAGAAGCAGAGGAGCACAAGTGAGTTCCAGACTTGTTTTTGACTCCTTACAGAAAGGCATCGCTACCCCAGGTTTGGGGTATCATGAACGCACATTTGGCAACCCAATATCTCACCGCTTGAAAGCCTCATGCTCACCGCCATTATTCCAACAGACTTGTCCTCGAAACCCTTGAACCTCTTCCTGGCGACCGAAAGTGCTTTCGAATGATAAATGGTGTGTTGGTCGAGCGGACTGTAAAGGATGTGGTGCCGGCTCTGAAGACAAACTCTGAAGGTTTACGAAAAGTCCTGGAGGATTTGGTCAAGCAATACAACAGCAAACAGTCTGAGATGGAGAAATGGAAGGTACTGAAGCATCAATTCTCTGGTTTGATAGGAATCACCTGCTGACGAGTATCGTTACACAGAAGAAGAACAATATTCAGGTCGTGCAGCAGTGATAGCGTCGGCACTTGTCACATATTTTGGAGTATGGGCGTTGCATCAACAACAAAGATAGGTGAAATCTACTTTGACTTATAAGGCGGTCAATGAGGAGGCAAGGACTTGCCGGGCCATTCTTCTGCATAATGGGGAAGCAAATTTGACATACGCGGGAAAGCATTCATGCCCAAGATTTCGACTTGTCAGAAACTGAGTTACCCCGAAGGTTGTGATATTCTTATGTGCATCATGAGAGCTCTGTACGACGGCATAGTAACATTGGATTGCTCGTAAATCGGTGGATAAATGAGAACATCTAGACCCGATATATTCAGAATACTGATTGCTTTGATGCGCTGTAGAACAACCACTCAAGTGAGGCTCCTGCGGCTGAGCCTGAGTCCTGGAATTTCGCGGCGGCTCGCGCCTCGGCACCCAACGAGAACGCCTCGAGTTGACGTCCTTGATGCCCAATCATAAAGGGCTGTCAAAAATGAGAGGACCCGATGTGTCCACCTTTTTAGCCAAGTTCGCATGAGAAGCGCGGTGTGTTGTTCAATCACCGTCAGGCTGACCAGAACCCTGCATCTGCAGAATGATGTCCGCTGTGGGGTGTGAAGAAGGATGGATATGGTTCGTTTCGTATGTATGAATGGATGACGAACATAAGACTTCTGCAAAGAGACGGATTTGATGTTTATTTACAGAAATACGACAATGACAGCTACCTTTGCGATATCCTCATCTCCAGGCAACTCTTTACGCGTCCTGATATTCAAATCTTTTTTCTGAAAACTTGAGTTGTATTTTGATTGTGGAGCACTCCCATGTGGCCTCCTCCCGTTGTGAACACGTTCAATCATACCTGTTTCATCAGCGTCGATGAAAACACTTTGAAGCAAAGCAAGGGAATAAGTTCAAGACATTCGCAAGGACCTACGTAGATGCGTTCCCATCGTCTTACCCATGGACTTTACCCACGTCTTGGATGTTATACCACGTAATACCGAGCTCTGAGACTCACAGCGAGAGTGGGAATATTTGGTGATATCAATGCACATACACACACCAATTCACTAGAAAGAGGGATGCGAGGGAGAAGCAAACAAGGCTTCATCGGTTGACCGAAGATAGGATGTGATGAAAGGTGCAGCTGATAGGCTGCATATAACTTGAATAGTATTGGTCGGTTGAGTGAATAGTAATTGCTATTGCATATGGGATAATAATAAGCTATTGGAGGGGGAAAAGCACGAAGGTCTGCCATAATTACTTTATTCCCGAATCAATGCAGTTGAATTCCAATTCATTTGAAATGGAAGTGACCAATAGTAAAATTAATTGGTGCTTCATTTGTTCATTGGAAGATGAACATTAAAGCCATGGAAGCCGAGTTATCCATTCACATATCTTACCGAAAATCCTCAAGGCGATCCCATCAAGCCTTGCTTCTTGTACCTGACGTCTGGATGCTCGGTCGACCTTCACCCGCCACCATTCATGGCTCGAAGCAAAACTTAACCGGCATGGAAGTGAATCTTTGCGCGTTCACATATAGACAATTTTTGTGATTGTAGATTCATGGCTAGCATGGCACATTTATTAATGTCAGTCAGAAGAAGATTAGTTAGCAATGTATCCCCGCATTGTTAAGTTGACACACTACGTACCTTCGCTCCCAACGATTTGTTTGGCTAGGTAGTAGATACAGCTTGATTGATATCAATCCAAACTGCATTACACCACTTGTAAGGTAAGGTAGGTAGTTACCTTATTTACATACCTGCAGCCTAACTGCCTGGTTTATTAATGTAGGATACTACTACACATGGTGTTTTCGTTCCCATTGCATATTTCCCAGCATCTATCAAATGCTGGTAATGTAACAATAATAAGTCTTACTACAATTCTATAGTTCCACTCTACCTGATTCTAGTAGAGGGTTAACAAATCTAATAGTTATTGGATTTAGCTTGATTTTGATTCTGCTCTTTGAAATGTAAGAATTTTGCAAGCTGTGCTGTCCCCAGGTGTACTCCGCATTCGTTGCTCACTCACTATCCTACCTTACCACCTTTACCCGCCACACCTTGTTTTGGTTTGGTGATTGATTCACCTAGTCCGGGTACGGCCCCTCAGGAAACTGTCCCAGAATCATAGCTCCCGCTATCTACCTTAAAAGGTAAACCACTTATTTTTCAATTATTTTACTAACATACCAAAACAAAGCTGCCCAAGGCTTAAGCTCCATCCTACAACACTCCAACACTACATCCCACATTCTACAACTTATCCTACCATACTCACATACAATCAATCAACTTCTCTTGTCATTCATCCAGCCAACCCCACGTTTCTGCTTTTTACATGCACGCGCATTATTTTATTTATTGTCTTGCAGATTCACAATCATAGAAACACAAGGCGCATTCGTGCAGGAAGTCTTTGAATATCTCCGACTCGAACTAAAGTGGGTAAGCCTTCTTTACAATTCATACCAATTTCTCAACCCACCCTTCTATCCCCGAAATTTTTGTAAACCCTCTGACGCGATTTATGCGGTAGGATACCTGCAGCCCAGCCCAGAAAGTGATACACTTTCAAGAGACCCTAGTTTCATACGGAGGCGCACACCCCATCTAGTCGCGTCTTTTCGGCAACATCCAGCTAGGTAGAGTAAGCACATTGGGAAAAGAAGGCTGTCTGCTCGAGGATCGACGCAAGTCAACACGCAGATACGCATAACTGCGAGATCGCAAGGCTTTACGACGTGTCCTACACATCATACGGCCGACGTGGCAACCAAGGGATTTTGAGGAAGCGGCTATCCGACACCTGCACCTACCCAAATACATCATGTCCAATTCCCCTCCAAAGGAAACGGACGTTGAACAAGGAGTCTCGCCAGATGACACAGATGCACAAATGAATGAACATACGGATCCACACGCTCCTGGAGGCTATGAGTTCGAGGTCAAAGAACAAGATAGATGGCTCCCTATAGCAAATGGTTAGTTAATGATTTTTTTTTTCAGTCATTCATCTTCCTAGAATTGAGCTTGTGTGATTTCCTATATCGAAGTTATTTGTGACTGGTATCGCTTCGTCGATCACACCAATTACACGCGCATGTCCTCGCCATTGGACCAGTCAAGAGCTTGGGGCACAAACGCTTCAATCTAGCGGTGCCACTGTGGTCATACATTCTATCATGTCCCACACTTCTTCTTCTCAATCACCGGAGTCGCGCGGCGCCTCAAAGGGAGAAAAATATGATCTTGGTCATTCAGAAGCTAATATTCGTAACTTTGCGCCAGTTGCACGTATCATGAAGACGGCCTTACCTGAAAACGCAAAGATTGCAAAGGAGGCCAAAGAGTGCATGCAAGAATGTGTCAGCGAGTTCATCTCATTCATCACAAGCGAAGGTATGTCTCGGTCCAAGATTCAAGACAAATCGTGTACAGTACTAATTATCCTATCATTAGCCTCTGAGAAATGTCATCAAGAGAAGCGCAAGACTGTCAATGGAGAAGATATTCTTTTTGCCATGACGTCTTTGGGTTTCGAGAATTATGCTGAGGCACTCAAGATCTATTTATCAAAATATCGAGAAGTGAGTTATGTCGCTCATTTAAACATCCTTTAGCATCTACCTTTGATCTATGCTTACTCTGCCCCCGATGTACAAGACTAATGCAAAGTTCTAGCAACAATCAACTCGTGGAGACAACCAAAACAGACCTGGTAGCTCCGGCTTTGGACCGGCCGCTGGAGCAGCTTCCGCAAATGCAACTTCAGCAACTTTTTCGGGTGGAGCGGAGGGCGCCAACAATATCCTCACTGGCCAACAGGTAGAAACTGAACACGATAACAGTGCTTACGTATATGGAGGCGGCCACAATGGTGCTGCTAGTGGAGAAGGCTACTAGGTGTTTTATTTAGGATTCAAATTGACTATAGCGGATGGGCGAGGACTTCCACGGGGCGAAAGAAATCCATAGGGAATTACATTTCGAGAGTGTATCAACTATATGTAAAGGTGTTGGGAAGGGAGGAACTGGGCGGGTGCTACATGGGCCACTTTTGAGATATCCAGATCGCTTAGTTTGTACATGATGGGATAGGGTCAAAAGTAATGGGGTGTTCTTTGATGCTTTATTAGATTTGTTGGCTCTTGAGAGCAAGACCTATAACCTCAGCGGTTCGGTCTCAGAGTAGCTCAGAGATGGTCGGATGACATTGAGCAGTAGGACAGCATGAGATGTAGGTTAAACAACCGCGCATCAGATCGCCAGAATAATATCACATATCTTATGGCTTGTATATCAGGTAAAAAAAAAAAGCAATATAATGATACATCAACACTTGTAGCCTTGAACATACATACGCGTTTGAAACACTTTAGAATCCTCTCCTTCATTAATTATAAGCTTGAACCATGTGATGCTCAGTGCCCAATCGTTGTCGAATATTGCAAATTGGTTGCACTGCCACTGTATGTACTAAGCAAACTGCTTCGAGCCTAGAATATTGAGGGGCAAAACCTGGGGTAATCATGTGACTTGGATCTAAAATAATTTTACCTGGGAAAAGCACACGAGCGAAAACCTCCATTACCAACCGTAGCCTTACTCCGAGACACAACGATAGTTCTTAGCACAGCGCATTTATTTTTCCCTAAATTATTAATGAACTCACTGTTATTTTATTTTCCTCTGCAAATTCTTGCAATATGGTGTCTCTTGCCTCGGTCGATCGCTCAACACCTGCCACCGCAGGCAGCAAGCCACTCTTGAAAACTACAATGTCAGGCACGATCAGAAAAGCTCAAGAGGCAGATCTGGACGACGACCTAGAAGTACCGAACCCAAAACGAGCGAGAGTGTCTTTCAATCCCAAGGTCGAGGAAAAGGTTTTAGAGGAATATGTCGCGAAAGGTAGAAGCTTAGAAAGCGTCAGAGTGGAAGTCAAACGCGCAATAGAGGCACACGGCAAAGGTGACAGCGAGAGGTACGATAGTATTAAAGAAGTGTTCGCACAAACTGAAGGTGACGAGAGAGAAGATACTGGCGCAAATGATGAGGTCAAAACATATCTACTAGCCCTTACCAGTTATGCATCACTATTGAATAAAGACTGTAATGGGTTAGTTAAGGCTATATTGAAGTGTGACTGGATGGGCAGAGACGAGGGCTTCGTGAAGCTGTATGCCCAGTTTCTCGGAAACTTAGTTAGTGCACAAGGAGCATATGTCGGCTTGGTGCTTGGAACGCTTATTGATAACTTCATTGGAGGCACATTACCCATCACCAGTATCCTAGGCTCTACTAACAAGAATTTAGTGCGATTATCGAGTGGACGTCTTCCTGGCTGCCCAGATGTCAGTCGCGATACGCTTTTATCAAGAGTCCATTTTGCATTGAAATACCTTCTTCGATTGATCCCCTCCGCCAGCGCTACACTCTCGCCCATTCTTTCGGCTAAATTTCCTTTTGCTGATGAATCAAAGAGGGTGCATGTTACATATATTAATAATCTAATGCGCCTTCTCGAGTATGCTCCCGAGTTGAAGTCGGATGTTTTCGCTCTCATAACGGACAGGCTAGTCAAGATTGATGTGCAGATGCAAGTCGACCTAGATGATGTGGATGATGAGGTTGCAGGTGCCATTGTTCAAGCTCTCGCCATGAATTCTTCTGAACAGGGAGATGATGATGATGAAGACGCAGAAGATTCAGATGACAGCGACGCCGAATCGGTCAACAGCGATGATGCAACGGGAGATCAGGCAAAACGAGCGAAAGAAATCCAAGGAAGCGTTGAGAAGATGGATGCGATACTGGATCGCTTATTTGCTATCTACGATCCTTATTTCACAGACCCAAATAGCATAGAAGCCGCAAATATGTTTGAGACTTTACTAGGACATTTCGCGAATATCATTCTACCTACATATAGATCTCGACACACACAATTTCTACTCTTTCATTTTGCTCAAAAGTCGGAACATCTAATTGATCAATTCGCCGGAACCTGTGTTCAATTGGCATTTCAACCCGGCAGACCTGCCGTCCTTCGGCAATCTTCTGCCGCTTATCTTGCTAGTTTTGTAGCGCGAGGTGCACACGTCGAACCTCAAGTGGTTCGGACGGTTTTCGAGCTCATCGGGAGCAATCTGGATCACATCCGCACGGAAAATGAACTCACCTGTCGGGGACCTGATCTCAAGAAATACGGAACTTTCTATGCCATGACACAAGCTCTGCTTTATATCTTTTGTTTCCGCTGGCGAGATCTCATCGACTCTTCCGAGGTTTTTGACGACGAAGACCCTGCAGCATTCATTGGACAAGATCTTGTTTGGACGGCAGGTATCAAAGAGACTCTTTCCCGTGCTATCTACTCCAAACTCAATCCTCTTAAAATCTGCTCCCCGCCCATCGTTTCCGAATTTGCCAAAATTGCACATCATCTACATTTCATGTACGTATATTCTTTGCTAGAGACCAACAAACGTATTCGTTTAAGTCAATTTTCAAGTGCAGTTGGAAATGGTGCATTACGGGACTCGGGAAATGGCGCAAGCAATGATAGCTGGCATCAATTGGATGCCTACTTTCCTTTTGACCCATATCAATTACCGGTTTCAAAAAAGTGGATTGAAAACGACTATGTGCAATGGCAAGGTATTCCAGGACTCAACAAGGATGAAAGTGATGATGATAGCAGTGGAGATGAAGACGACGAGGAAGAGGATGAGAATGAGAATGCGCTTGAAGACGATGACACGGCAACTGACGAAGAAGCGGAAGATTGAAATTCACCATGGAGTCCGATGTAAAGTCATTTTTCAAAGCAAGGAGTTTTGACTACCATTTATACTATCGGAGTTCTATCTTTTGGGATTTTCGGGTACACATATGACTCTTTCAGCGAAGGTGCAGGAGGAAAACGGTTAACACAAGCGGGCGTTTCATTATTGCGTTGGGAAAAGTCTGGCGTCGGCATCACGGGCGTTCGATCCTTGATTTTGGAAATTCCCACGAGCGGGATGAAACATGGGGTTCTTTAACACGGGAGGGGACAGCGAACACGTGGGGAGCTCAGTCAATGGTGCACGAAGTTTTCGCAGTAGACTTGTTTGTCATTTGTTTCTGCCTCGGAAATTGTGATGTAGCACATATAGACCCTGCTAATTGTGGGCAGCACATACATCAGGTTGGTGTTTGATCAAATTTCATACAAGAAATAGACAGCCTAGGGAGAGCCAGAAATAAAAGTACCTTAGAAACGAACTTGTTCGTCTTATTACCTATGTAATTTGATTTATTTGGCAGAACCATTCATTCTCCTTTGCCCTTTTCACTTGAAATTAGAATTGAAAGATGAAGATGAAGATGAAGATGAAGATTGGCTCAACTTCCTTTTACCGTTTTGGATACGAGTGGTTGTAGTAACCTTATATATCTAGTATGTAAGAATATTTGTATATAATGCTTTTTATAATTTGATGATTTTGAAACTTAATTTTATGAATTGTGAAATGGTATTATGTTATGGTCTTTGTGGGGATGGGGATAAGAATGGAGATGGAGGTAAAGGGGGAGGGGAAGAGGAAGAGGAAGAGGAAGAGGAAGAGGAAGAGGAAGAGGAAGAGGAAGAGGAGATACAGGAGGTGCAGAAGGTGCAGAAGGTATAAAATATATAAAATAAAATAGAATATTGTATGAGAAAGGCATTATAAAATAAGAGTTTCGAGGTAGAGAATGAATAAATGAATGGTGGTCTTTTGTAGACATGAATGGATTTTAGATGTCTTTCTTTAATATAATACTTGATTGAGTCCTGAGGTGGTGTGGATGTATCTTTTTGATATCTCTATAGATATAGATGTATAACGAAATCGGATCTTGGGTGCTATATATAACTCAGGGTGTCGATACTAGATAGTTGAAGCCTTTCAAAGATTCCACGTTGAAATTATTTGATGTACTCTATCAATGTATTGGAGGTATGTAGGTCATTCAAACAATCGATATATTGTAGATATCCAAATGCTAGCAAAAATACTACAACTTCTCAAACATTCAAAGACCGCCTATCTATCTACAGGAACCTATCAACACATCCACACAACCTCAGCGAATCCCCCTAAACCTTAAATCGGTATACTGCCCGCAACACTAGCCCAAAAGCTACACCTAGCCTCCAAACTCTGTTCTCCAGCATTAATCCTCACATTTTCAAATCCATCACTCTCAATAACAAATTCCTTCCCCGAATTTAAATCTGGTACACCCGGCTCAGTTGCATTTGTGAGTTTATGTTCGTTAGGGTTTCCCGTTGCCATGAAAGAGGCAAATGCTCCTGCGTATCCTTGGTAGATGAGTGGTTGTGATTTTTGAACTGCGTTTACTTGGTTCCACTGATTTGGGGGTTGGTTAGGTTAAGTTTTGTATGAAGAAGAAAAAAGCAAGAAAGAGGAAAGTATAGAAAAGAAAAACATACATAAATAGTATCACTCCCATGTCTAGCAGGAGAAATAGTATATTGTCCCAACCAGCCACTCCCACTGGCCGCCCTACTCATCCACAACGCTGGACACGCCAATACCGAATCTCGATATATAAGGCCGGCTCTGACATAACTAGTGTTGTAACTTGGGAATGTCTCGGCGGTGCCAGAAGCTGGATATATGGCGCGTACGGCATCGAGTTGAGATTTGGAAAATGAGGGGAGGAATCCTGTTAGCCATGCGTTGAAAGAGGCGGTTGTGGAGTTGAAGGGGGGTGTGCCGGTATCTGTGGCGTCTTGGAGGCCGCTTGGAACGAAGTTTTCGCCTGGTTAGAAAATGTTAGTTTTGCGCTTAGAAGATCAAAGAGATAATTCGGATGAGTGCGGTAAGGCATCTTCATGATGCTTCATATGAGATTTCAGAAAGATGTTCTCTCTTTCACATCTCATCAATTTTCGGAACTTGGGGGAAGAATCCGAGACATCAGATACAAGCCAGTATTCACTCTCGGTGAAAGGAAAAAGCTCTTGCTATCCAGTTCATCGATCCTTCAACACAATATATCGACTTCCACCTTTCAAACTTAAGAAAGATCCAACTTGCCTTCATGCGCATTATACATGCCCCAGCCCTCCGAAATTGCAATTTGACCCCTTCCACCATTGCCACCTTTTGCATTAACCGTTGCATCACTCAAACTTCTCTTCAAGAACTTCCCGTCAATTACTGGTGCCCAGGTATAACTACTAGTATTCCAAGTATGGCTTGCCGCAACCGTTAGAGCAGCTTCAGCCAAAACCTCCCAATCTAAAGACTTCAAGCATTGTAGAGTGCCATTGATGGCGCCCGTGCAGTTTGTTAAGTCGGTCATGGTATCGTAGATAGATTGAGCTTGGGGAGCATCGTAGAGGTAGGTTTTGGGCCAGAAAGGCGAGGAGGCAAGAGCGCGGTGAAAGAGGGGTGGGCTGGTTTCTTCAGAAGTGGAGAGGACTTGTGCGCTGTGTAGATGGCGATTAGTTATGGCTTACGTCCATTTGGAAGAGGGATTGTTCCGACGAGCAAGTAGAAAAGGGCAACAAACACAACACTTCCCGCTCCCGCACTCTGACCCCAAATACCAACACTATCTTTGTCCCCGCCAAATTGATCAATGTATTTGTTCACCCATTCAAGAACCGCCTTCTGGTCCAGTAAACCAGGATTCAAGTCAGAATCTTCGTCTTCGGCTATCTCTTTCCCTGGCAGAAATCCAAATGTATTTACACGGTAATTGGGATACACAAAAAGGATATCGTTCTGTGCAGAAACATTGAGGATGGGGTAAGCTGAAGGGGGAACTTTTAGGGAACCACCGCCTTCGATGAATCCCCCACCAAAAAACACTACCATGACTGGTCGCAAAGGTTGCCCAGATGTCCATGGACGAGAGTAAAGGGATAAGTAAAGACAATCTTCGGAGCCGACATTCTAGATATGCCTGTCAGAGGGAAATCGGCTGGAGACGTGATAAAATGGGAGTTGATAAGAAGTACTTACGCCTTTTTGGGGACAAGCTGGAAAAGTCTGAACGGTATTATATGTGCCATTTATGATAGGAAGAGGAGGTTGTGGAGCTCTAAACCTATTGTTTCCCGTTGGAGGTGCCGCAAAGGGGATTTTCTGGTAATATGTTATGTTATATGTAGATGAGTATGCACCTTGAAAAGTACCATAATCCAGGGATGCTGTGATATCTTGAGCCAGTATAAGAAGGGGAAAGATGCAAAAGGAAAGCAATACGGAATGAGGTGAGGTTATATACATAGTGAAAGCATTTGAAGAAATGAAGACACTCCGAGAACGTATTTCTCCAATTTCTTTGGCCCTTGCGAGCTTGATATACTTATTACTACAGACAGCTTTTGATAATTGAGTTGTGATCCATACTTAAATGAATGCAAGCTCCTCAATTGAAGAATCATTTTTGAAGTTAAATATAAAATGGAGATGCTTACACCAAAATAAGTGACCAATAATAAGGTGAGGAACATATTGCCTAATATGATCAATGCATGATAACATCACAGTTGCATTAGGACATCGGGGTTCACTACACCGAAATATGTATTTTTTCCGTACTAATGAATTTAATGCCGTAGCTATAATCGAAATCTGCCATCAAACGCCAGTCCCACCCAGCAGCCTTTGCTTCTGCTAACAATAAGGGTATAAGGAGAAAATTCCCACTACTATGCAAGGTATCACAATTCCCCAGATTCCCAGATATCCCAATATAAAACCGAAATGTGAGCCCTTGCTCTACTTTGACCCCATCAATTAAAAGAAAATGCTGCATATTTCGATGTGCCTGCAAGACAGTATTTTAGGTCACGTACCAGTTATTTGGCGGCGGCGGTCGTCTGTAGTCTTGTCCAGGTTAGTAATGAGGAATTGGACCATAATTTCGACGTCTTTGACCTTGCATTATCTCTTCTCTTGGTAAAGGTGGCAACGGAGGACGTTCCATGGCAGGCAAGTCATCTTTGACATCCTCCTCTCTCCTCTCGGCCATTTCCTTGAGAATCAGAGTAGATAATTCCGGATTGTCCATAAAGAAATTTGAGGTTTCCTCGGGATATTTCTTCCATAGTCTAGCTTGCAAGAAACCAACCCGAGCGAAGACTTTCTTAAGGAGAGGATCCATTGAGCTTACGCCATCATATAATGTTTTACATGAATGCAAGACTGATGGTAATGCAGCATCTGAACCGGCAACTTCAAAATTGTTTACGATGAATGCCGCTACACAGCTTTTGAAGTCCTGCATCAGATACCTCTCAGCGCAAACGTAAACATTAATACTTATAGAGTAGGCTATTGACCAGGTCCTCAAGTCTTCTTGAGACATTCTCTCCTCCACAGGTGGTTCATCCAAGGCATTATTCCGAGAGCCTCTTATACGATCTCTATGGCCAGGAGGATGTGGATAACCATTGCGACCCATGACCGGCACTGGTTGAGGTGGAGGTGGTAGGCCATTCATCCAACGATTTCTGGGTGGAGGTATTCTTCTCGTCACGCCACAATTCCAGCAAGCTGGACCATAAGATTCTTGGGTACATTGCGCACAATTACAATCTGGTCGATGGCGTCCAGGCTCCTTTCGTTGTCTTTGTTCCCAGGCTCGTTCCTGACGTCTTCGACGAGTCTCCCGTCTTCTCCGGCTCCTGGCACTTGAGGCATTTAGCATGAAGATTTCATACAATTTTTGAAGATTCAGTTGGTATCCTACCTTTCATCGCTCGCGGTCCCACTCTCTGTTCCGTCGTCACTACCAGAAGCATTTCCATCGTCGTTCTGTTCCCTTCCTTTACCCTTCTCAGGCTCAGCGACAATGATTTCTGCGACAGGACGTAGAGGGCAGTACTTTGACTCGTAAAGGAAGGCAATGAGAAACTCGAACAGATTGGGGTCTTCCTCGGGTAGATCGATGGCTTGGGCTGAGGCCTCTTTGAACTCCCCACCCAGAGCTTTTCTGAAGTATTCTGATTTGGTTAAAACATCGCGGTGAACGTAAAACGTTTCGGCGTGAGGTCCAACACGGATTGGAATTATCGGTGATGAATAGCGACTATATGATTGTGAAATCAGTATCGTTTTGCTTGCGACTTTTGGGAAATAGATATGCAATCCAGAGTGAATCGCAAGAGACAATATTTTGACATACCCGTCGATACTAGACACCCAAAGATCCTTTTTTGGATCTGCCACTTCTTTGATCTTTACATCTTCGTCTAAAAAGCTGAGAACGACGACATCTGGGGCGGTAGTAGAAGGCGCTCGCATTGCCGCATCCAGAGAAGTCTCCCCTCGATTTGTCCGAGAAGTTTCAAATTGTGCAGCCATTATTTCCGAATTCCTTAAATATCCTCAACAAGATTCTAGGAAGTAAGCTGGCCTTGAGTAAGAAGTGGAAGAGGATAGGTCTGAAAGATATCAGCCCCGCTCGTGAATATGATCAAGGCTTCCCGCTTCGTGTTACCACACCTTTTTTAGTTTTGCGAACCACGAAACCACGACGTCCCTTGTGGCGCTATCTTGACTACCTTCGCAGGGTATGATTTGTGGTGGCGTTTCAATTCAGCTGGAAAGGTAATGTAGAAAGCAGATGGGCAGCAGCAGATAGGCAGTAGCAGATAGGCAGTAGTTAAAGTAGTAGTAGACCTGGAAGACGAGTGATTGTTTTAACTGAACCGACCAAAAACCCAGCTTTTGTGAAGCTTTCATGTAGTTTTAGAATTTTAGACAGTAGATTTAAAAGGATCGTCGCTATCATCGAGCCTGGTCGAATGAATTGCTCGTTCAACGGTCGCCCGTCATCAGGAAATGTAAACCTTAAGAGCCTGGCGGGGGAGGGGCAATAAGCTAAAATACCTACCTAATGGTGTATTAGTCTCCTAGTGAATTTGACGGGCAAGAAGAAGGAGGATCTAGAACGTGTGGGAGAGCAAAAGTCATGGGCATCTTCGCCTCAAAGATATCAACAATTTATTCTGCACTACTGCACTACTGCACTACTGCACTACTGCACGACTGTAGAAAGAGAGAATGTGAGCGCGTGTGTACTTTGCCTTTGTGGTGGGAGGGAAGGGGAGTCAAGGGAAGGGAAGGATAAGGTAAATGAATGAATGATACGATGGGTTGAAATTCTAGGTTGTCTTGAGCCTTGGTAGGTACCAGTAACACATCGTCCCAAGGATGGTAAATGGGCCGCAGATAGAAGAAACACGCTAGGCACGGTCCATGGATCTATGGGTCTATGGGTCCATACTCCATACCTACTCTGTACTCCGTACTCTATAGTGATACCCCTCAGATCCTCGATCTTCTGATAGTACCTACCTACCCAGTGATAATTTGTAAAGTTGAAAAGTAACCAAGATTACCTGTCGAAAACTAAACTCAGTATCCTACATTAGTTGCTAAGATTACATTCGCATTATTCAAGTTGATATCAATACTAACCACCTACTGCCTAGTGAGTAAGATCCTACCCAAGTTACCTAATCCCATCACCTACCGGGTATCACTGAGCCCAAGTCACATCGCAGAAGATGCTGCACAACATACATTTGGTGTTTTCAAACAGCACAAATAGCACGAGATACCTGCACTATTTAATATATCTGATTCAATGTCTAATGTCACTTTGAACTACCAAATCTTCCCTATTCTCTCTTTGACTGGTTAACATTTCCCGAGGATAAGTTAGCCAAGAGGGTGAACAAAATGATAAGGGTAAGAAGAGAAAGAGCAAATGCTGCTAATTAAGAGCCAACAGCGTGGCCTCATGTCTTACCACATAGGTCTCAGTAGTGGCCAGCCTCATTGTCGTCATGTCACATGCATTGCCTCAATTCTCTTCGGGTCAGCTAATCTTATCCATCGAGATTTGCAGCTACGCAAGCAATTTTGAACTAGATCTTACCATTCTCACCATGAGAACGAGAAACCAAACCCCCAAAATTCTCAATGTTCAATCTTGTTCTCCCTACCTCAACCCATATCCAAACAACCGGTACCGGGTATCTACAAGAAACTTCCGAATCTATTGATGCATGATAATCGCTTTTTTTGTCCTCATCATTGAAGTGGGGCATGGAAACCCTACTCGATGTTACAATACATATGTGTGCCGATAAGGAGCGAAAGTCCCCTATCCGTTCTCTTCACTGAAATTTGGGATGAAGCTTCAAAATGGATTATCGTATCAATTTCATAACTCGGAGAAACCATCGAACAGATGTATCCTAAATGGAGTCCCGCATGCTTGTCACTGCTTCATGCACAGAGGGGCGCCAAGGATTGCGACATTAAACAGACACGACATACGAAACAAGCGACAAACGAAATAGACTCTTTCAGATATCCCTGCCATCTTATGTATATATGAGGGTGGAATGACTACTGAGATCAGGTGTTTTCTCACACAATATAATGCCTTAGAATGTCTGAAAGTATTTTAGACAATCAAGCAGGCAGACCGAATTCATTTTCTTCTGCTTTCTAGTTTTAGTTCAGAACCGCTTTTTGGCCGTGATTTCGTCATAGTAGCTCTGGAAAGCCGGCCAAAGCTTTAATGACCCTGATTCGAGTCAAGAATATGCATTCCTCGCGAGTAGAAGGTGATATTACCTCGGACTTGCTTACAAGCAAAAGCTACCTCCTGATTTCGGATAATGTTCTTCACTTTCCCACTACCTGTGGCTGTTGAAGCAACGAGTAGCTGGGCATGGCAGGTCCTACCCAGGCTCATGAACCAAAAAGCTACTTCAAATACGCTCCAACTAACAATCAACAATCCGTGATTTTGTAGACTGCATGTCTTTCCGCCGCTCAAACTAATGGCGATGTGGGTACCTTCTTCGCGGTCAGGGACATCCCTTAAAAATTGACACATACTCACTAAGGGATCTATGAAACCGAGGGAATCCCGGACTGTCATATCAAGAGAAAGGCTGAATCTGCGCTATGCTTTGCTATAGACAGCGTGGGCATGACAGACAGCGTGGGCATGACAGACAGCGTGGGCATGACAGACAGCGTGGGCATGACAGACAGCGTGGGCATGACAGACAGCATATGCATCGGAACCAGCTTTGTGAACTGAAAAAATGTTAGCCATCTTAAATATCCATACTATCTTCCGTGGAGTTCCTGTACTCTCAGATTGAATAGCGAATGCGGCCATTAATTGGCCCGTCCTCAATTACCATACCACCACCGTCTTTCACCAGGATTGGGTCCGACAACACAAATTGAGAGAAGTCTTGAGGGTATAAAGCCAAGAGTGATGAGTGGGGACGGGGATGGAATCACGAAATGTTCTACTCAAATTTCATTAGCTTCTTATCATCGGCGACTAGAATATCACTTGATGGCATTCTTACATATGGCCAGCAACAACTTCGTCGAAACCTCGATCGGAAGATCTATCACATATTAGTAAAAAGCGCAAGTATCACAATTTAAGAGGAGTTATCATATTCTGAATGCAGCCGCTAAACATTGCTTGCGATACGATCTCTCCTCCTTCAAGGTTTAGAACCTCGGGTACGACCTGATATTTTAGCTCTTGCCCGACAGAGTAGTCTCCTGTGTGCCCGCTCGACTGTTATCGCGGGTTCATTGTTAGGAGAAGTCGCCGTTGGTGACATACTTTAGCAATCTAAGGGTAATTGGAATATGTTTCACGGTTCTCAAAGGAAGAACATATTTTGATCAAGGGCGGGAGATTGACTATCTCTTAGTTGTGATTATGTGCTTGATGTTTCGAGTGCAACCTTACCCTGCGATGGAGTATCAAAAAGCGCGCAAGGATTAGTACGTTATCTTGTACTTCATGCAAAGCCCGGGAAGAACTTACAAATTGTCTGGATAATCTTCGATATAGTTTTTGTCACTTCCTCTGAATATAATCAAAGTTCCAGGCCGCAGTTTCCTGCCTGCTAGATACTTGAACGAGCATTGAGAAGTCTCGATGCTCGCACTTCTAGGCTTCAAACTCGATAAGCATGATTAATGCCGCATTTTATAGAATATGTCAGAAGTAATCCTATTTCGTTTTACTTCTCAGGTCCTAAAACTAACTCTGAAAGGTCAGGTCCAAAAAGCTTTAAACAAGAGCCAGATGTCAAAGCTGCAAGAAATTTCTGCGCAAGTTACGTCTAGGCTTTGAATAAGATGCGACGGACTTTCATATGAGTCCAAATTATATGGCTTCGGTTGATTGTCTTTACGTACACCTTGTGATATTACTGCTTGAAGAGATGATTTGAGGACATGTCCCGTGTTCCTCCCCTTCCACATTCCACATTCAATCTCGATGTCAACTCTACCACCATCTCCTCTACACTGACATCTATATACCTAAATAGACATCATAAACCGAGATTCTATCTGACACTCGTAAAAGAGTCTACATATACAATACTTATACACGAAGCTTCGCAGCTGAATCGATCTTGAATTCTTCCCAACGACTTACTCTTCTCGCCTTAAAATCGACGGACCTTTCCCGAATCAACTCCAGTTCTTCCCCTGCCACCACAATATCCAAGCTACATACATACACAGCTATTCCCATGCTAGCGACAACATAAAAACGTCGTGGGAACGAACTTCCATCAACCAGAAGGAAAGAAATAAATTTCAACCAACACCCCCATCCATCCCATAAATAACGTGTTCAAAAAATTACTTGTAATATGTCAGGATAAAGCCCTGTAAACAAAATAAGGAGGGTTCCATCCATGAAACAGTTCCGTTCCATTCCGCTCCAAACTTTGTTATTCTAGCTTACTAAATTACTAGATAGATAGATATATAGATAGATAGATCACTGGTAACTGGTAATAAATGGATCTTTTCACTTCGTGATTCAGATAGATTGGTGATTCATTCTCAATGTTTACAAAATGTAACTTGTAGGTAGGTGTAGGTAAAGAAAGGTTCATATATAATAGATGAAGAAGAAGAAAAAAGCATGAGCATTTGGAATATTGATGGATGGATCGATCGATTATGGTTGGAGGGTTTTTGGGGGGAGGGGTTGCCTGGGTTTGATTGATGAATGAATGAATGAATGGATTGGATTAGATGGTTGAGAATCTGAGATGAAGGAGTTCGTACTGCTGATGAAGGGGAAGTGTACCTAATAAGTGGTTTACTGCACACTACAAAACATAATTCAAGTCACTTGACCGAAGTTATCACACGTATCACAAGCACCGTGCAAAAGATCACTCAACATCACATGAATTCAGACGAATTAAATTATTAAAAATGCTCACTTCATTCATTACTCTAAATGTTAAATCTCTTTAACAATAATCCCCTAAAGTCAATCCATCATTAAACAATAACATGCGGGAACTCTTTCAAAAAGTAATGACGCATATGTAGAAGAAGTGTATCATGACATTGTTGACCCTATAATCCTATATAACCAGAAGCTTTAAATTCGCACCAAAAACCAAACTCGACGACAGATGTATGCTGTCTAACGCCGCGCAATGCGTTGTATCTGTCCCTTGTATTTCTATACTCCCAGATATGCCACCCGATGCAAATAATTTTATCCACCGATGATGTAGGTTGATATATATTTACCAAGGCATTATATATTATATCTGAAATCTTGACGGTATGGAAAGAAATGATTTACAACATGAAGGCAGCGAAAAGGCCACCCAACAAGGCGAAGGAACCAGTGGCAATGTTGGCTGAACCAGCACCAGTGGCCTCAACGACGCTAGGACCAGTCTTGGTAGCGTTGCTACCGGAAGGAGCAGTGTAGGTTGCGTTGGAGGCAGTTCCATTGGTGGCTGGGGTAACGGTTGGAGCTGCAGCTGCTGTAGAGGTAGCTGTGGTGACGGTGCTGAAGTAGGAGCTTGGGCATGATCCTGGGTGAGCTGGGTTGCATCCACCTGGGATACCGGAGATGCTAGAGAACGAAGCGGTGGTGGATGATGCTGGAACGGTGCTGAAGTAGGAACTTGGGCATGATCCTGGGTGAGCTGGGTTGCATCCACCTGGAATACCGGAGATGCTGGTGAATGCAGCGGCGGAGGTGGTAGAGGGAGCAGCAGACGATGAGGCGGTGGTGGAGACGATGATGGATGAGGAAGAAGCTGCAGCGGGTTGGATCTTGAATGGGAAGGACCATTGGAAGGTGTTGACATCGGAATCGAGGATGATGGCAATTCCGTAGGTTTCGAAGCTACCAACGGAAGCTGGGATGGTCCACTTGTATTGCCCATCCAAGTTGTTGATGGAGTCTAGGTATGTTTGTCAGCACGATTGTCCTCGTCTTCAAACAGTGGAAGTATACTCACTAGCAACGATGACAGGATCGTAGTTCAAGGTAGCTGGAGTAGCACCCTCCAAGAGCTTGATGGTAACAGTTCCGGAGAGAGCATTAGGAGCCCAGGTGATATCCAAAACATCTCCAACCTTGACAACTTGACCGTTGGTTGGGACAGAGATGGCGTCGAAGCCAGCGGTTTGGGCAAAGACGGAGGAGATGGAGGCCAAGATGGCGGCGGAGACGAATTGGTAACGCATTATGTTATTGGGTTTTCGAGTAAATGACTAAAATCAAAGAATGGACAGTATCAAAGATACAAATATTATACTGAGAGAGAAGAAAAAGAGAGATTTTCTTTTATTATTTTGCTGCGGTTGTGAGAGTGAAAGGGAGAAGGAGAAATACGAGAAGAAGAGGATCCGATACTTAAACTACCCTCATTTCCCAAACTTACCAGTGCGGTTGCCATGCTTGGCAGCACCACTTCTTAGGTACTTACGGGGGGCTTTGGTACTAACGGGGGGGGGCTCTAGGTTGGGATAAAATTATACTTTAGGGAGGAGTGAAGGCTAAGGCTTGGATACACGGTACAAATGCGACACATCGTTAAGAGATTTGGGAGATTTGGAGTAAGATTTGGTTGATGAGGATGCAGCAGAGGCCTTTCTCGGAGATATTAGATTTAGACGAGTTAGCTTGTGGATTGTCAATTGTTGTGATTCGAGGGATTCGAGGATTGTGTTGGAAGCGCAACTGTTAGACCCTGCTTAAAAAGAAATGAGGATGACAGGGTTATATTTAGCCTTCCATCCACACAATAAAGTGGCCCGATTGGAATGGTGTTTAATGATTCATGATCGATGCATCTTTATGGCTGAGTAATAATAGTAGAAGTCTTCGTTCATACTGTAGATGATAGTCTCTGGCAAGAAACTTCTGTCGTTTGATCCCTTCATCAGGCTAAAAGATCCTATCACATGAATAACCTTAATTCTAGGATGTATTACTATTAATGCATTGGTCTACAGGGGCAAGAGATGCTAATTGAAATGGTACCTGAGCCTTACGGAAAACAGATAGTCTAGACGGAACCTAGTGGTACGGTACTACAAACCTGCAGGTAAACAAGGACTCGGAGGAGCAATGCGCATATTGATTCAATCACAACAGAGCAAAGCATGAATAGTTTTACCAAGCACAGTCTAAACGCAGAGAAACATCACGATTCCTTTGCGATTTTTGGTGTGTCAAGGCTCAAACCGAGTATTGTGTATAGAGTACATACTTACCTTACCGACTCTAATGTCTTGCATTCTGAGCTTCGGTGTGCCAGATTTCAAAATGTCGTTTAACCTTTACTGCGTTGACTAAACCTTGAAATCCGAAATTACAAATGATGTGGCCAACCAGGAAATACCATATACAGTGTCCACTCACGCACAGAGGTTGATTTCCAGAAGGTGGCTTCTATCTACGGAGTATCGCTCAATACAGCAATCCTCTTGTAAAAAGACTAGTTGAGCCAATAGACCGGAGTGAAGCTCTGTTCCCCTTGCGATAATTGGTGCACAGACCAGATTACTAATCCTTATTAAGCATTGTTTAGGTACTGTTTATCCAGCAAGGGATCTCAACCATCTTTCGCCCATTTCACAATTCAAATCGCCATCTAGGACATTTTCTATCCTTGATGCTTCATGGAGCAACTCACTCAGACCAATACCATAAGGATCATCATGTTAATTACTGCAATTCATTTCGCATTGAATTGGGAGAGTCACCATGACTTCATTGATCTTGATTTGTCACATAACGAATGCCAAAAGGTATAAATCGCGGGGAAAGTTTGAATCATTTTGCTAGGCGATAAATGACCTGGTGGAGTTCTCCTTGTCTGGTCATATATTCAAATTGACAACAATCTTGCTTGACATGCTAATAAGTGAGGAGGAGCAAGCTTATGTTTCTGATGAGTTCTAGGCTTTGTGCATGTCATTCGTTTCCATGTTCCTATTCTTATCTACTGAAGGATGGACTTGGGAATTCAAAAATGCCATGGCAACTCGATGTTATGAACTTCTGCAATTGTTTGGGCATTCTTGATTCTCGAGTTGAGACCGTTACCAAATAAGGTTGAAAATTTGCGAGACTCGGCCTGTCGATCTCTGTTTCATCGAAGAGAAATGTTTGTACCAGCCGGCTTCATCAGGACCAGGAATTCTATTCTTCCATCTCGGCCGTCATTGTCGTTCAAAAATGTTAAAGCAAAGGGAAACATGGGGTATCGATTTCCTCATCGCCAGGATATCCAAGCTCGAGTAGATAAGAGACAGGTGCCGAAATTTACTGAAGCCTGAGAACCTGAGACGGTCTGAGAACGGAGACTGACAAAATCACTGATTTCGTAGAACTAGCATGGCTGCCAAGTTCTTGACACTCGAAATAAAGTTCTCGCAATAATTTCGCAATTCTGCTGGTGACGACTGCATTCAAGAAACTCAAAATCACACCAACAACTTCTCACTTGGCCTTACTTGTAGGATGTTGCCGCACTACATGTCTGCTGGTGATCTCATCCTTAGGGCATACTCATCACTTAAGTTCTCATTCATTTGCATGTATATTGCATACTAAATTAATCACTCATATAGCAATTGATAGCAATGGTGAGTTGTACCATTCAGTATGTATCGCGTCTGGGACGCCTCAAGCATTTGGGTCTTAGCTATTACTTGTCACATTGCATTTTCACTCGATGGATGACACTGCTGTGAGCAGTTGATGTTTTTCCTCATACCAAAGATGGAAAAATTTACAGATATTTTGAATCCTTGAACCCCAGGGTTGTGACGCACACCCTCCGCCCCAGAACTCGCTGTCGTCTGTACATTATTTGAATACTCAGCTGTTTCCAAAGGCCTCAAGGTTCCAAGAAGCTTGAGTTGCTCGTACAGCATTCCAACTTTTTGATTCGACAAAACGCCTAAAGGCTCCACGATTCCAGTAATCTTCTTGCAAACAGCCAAAATACGGTTCCAGTTTACGAAGCTTTGCTCTCTCATGAAAACATACATCTTGCTTCGGGGCAGCAAAGGCGAAATATGATTTAAATGTTTGCTGCGGAAATATTATTGTACTATTCCTCGTTGTCTACGCTGGATTAACTTCTCCGACGAGGTTGCCTCAATTCACGTTTTAGTTCTTCGATTTTCCGGTTACATGCGGCGTCTTTCTCCTTGTTCTCTTAAATTCTGAGGTCTAGCGATCCCTTCTTCAGTCGCATGTGTGTGATACATGATATGATCTTTTCACTCGGCGTTTCACTCAAAGAAGAGAATGAGTATAGGGACTTCTCCCTTTGCAGTTTAGGTGGGGAACGTCGCGGTGGTGAGCTGTTACCTTAGAATTGACGACTTACCAGCTTTCGATGGCGAGCTAGATCTTTCGCGCTCGTGACACATTTTGAGAGTTCGCCATCCATCTGAGGACCATTGAGATCTCACAGAGTCTTTCCTTGATACTCAGAGAATCAAAGCGCTTTCTTGAAGGAAGGTTGTCCTTAGACCTTGCACGGTTCTCTTCCTTGGTGTCGCCCCGAGTTCTGTCTCCTTACCGTTGTTGAAGCGAACGCTACTAGAGTTGCTATTTTTACCTTTTCGTTCGTCCCTGTCGAGAACGTTGACATTTCGGTTTGATCCGGAAGATATCACTAATCCTTTTATTGGTTACAATGATGATTGCTGAAGTATTGACGTGTTTAACATGGCTGTAACTTTAGTGTCACAGTATACACATTCTCATTTAGCCTGTGCTATCACAGACTTTCTATATCCAAGAAGTTCTGAAATCGCGACAGGAGACTCGACCTGTAAAGTCCCCATGGTCTAGGTCAAGTCTTTGTTGCTACGATCTTGCAAGTCTATCCAGAATAACTACGCATCGGCCTTGACTCTGCCAAAAGAAGACAGACCTCGATAGCAACTAAGGTCTATAACTTTTATTTCTGATGATACAAGGCCCGAGCTTAGTAAAGATGAAATCAGAAGTCAATATTGCCAATGGTACCTTGCAGGCTTCCAAAATATAGGTCAGCAGACATGACTGACATCACTTCGGCCAGAGAAATTGTCACACAGCTTAGAAGCGGCAATTGCGGTTTGCATCGACCTCCAAGAATTCAGTATTGAGGTCAGATATTGGGCAAAAAGACTAGCACGTCCCTTGATGAGGTATATAACAAACGTCCGTCTTTGTAATTATCCATGAGTGCGCCAGGCATGTTCGATAAGCAAGCAAGCTCCATTCTAGCAGACTTGTTTTGGAATGAATGAGCTGATTGAACAAATTTGCCAACTATGATTCGCTCTTTATCAACGCGAGAAAAGGTCATCTTTTAATGAAACACTTCGCTTGACTCCTTTATAGCTGATGAATTTATCATACCAGCTTTGCTTTCCCTCTCACAAGTCATCAAAACCAAATGTAGCCTATATGTTACTTTTTTTAAGTCTTCAAGTTCGTACAGTCATCCGCAGCGGATGAATCGAGTAGCCTTTCGGCCTTTACTGCGCGCCGTCTCGACTTGTTGGTCAATCCATTCATAACCACCATGGGCATAGCCAGACACTCGCTCGTATAGAATTTCGGAACATCTGCTTTTCTAGTAGGAAGAGGAGTCATGCATATGTATTGGGCCATGATTACATTTGAATCTCACATTTCTCCGGGCAAACTCCTCCTCATTGTTGCTTCCACGCATTTCTTCTAAGCACATTGTTTATCTACAATGTTGTATCAGCTTATTTTCCTGTTGTCATTTCTGCTGCGATGTGCGTCCTGTTTCCGACCTTCGCTGTTTTTCATCACATATTCTCCTACACTCACGTACTTCTGTCCAGTTTGGCATATCCATGTTTGCTCTTTAATAATGGCTTCCCCGAATATAAGTAGCTTAATCAGCAGCCAAGTTTAATAGTTATTGTAGTGCAACACTATCGCGGTCCTGGGAATATGTAAGAAATCAAGGGTGGTGTAACCGACCAACCAACTCCAGATTATCAGCACTCTAATAACATCTATCCATATCCAATATTTCAAAAATCACTCAAGGAGATACAATCAATTAAATAAACAAAAGAATAAATAAAATACCACCCCTAACACGAAGACCTAAAAAAGTATACATCTCGCAAGTACATACCTACCCATCATTCATATCCCCCTCCCCACACGTGCTGGAGAACCCCTTTAGAATTTGCAGAAAAATGTCATCTTAAGTCTTAATTACATCGCAGAATCTTCGAATTCTATAGAATCACTACTCCTATCTGTGGATAATGGATGATAAGAAGCAGAAGAGAAACAGCGTATGATGATGATATCTCAAACAGAAATACTCGAGTAGCAAGAGCGAGTAAACATGTTACTCGGTCGGTCAACGACAAACCTTGGTCTGATTTGTTTGGTAATTATGTTTAGAGTAACTTGAGGATAGGAAATACCGATCGGTCAAGATGTAAGTCTATCTTGGTATATTAAGGTGAAAGTTCCCAAAAATTATTTTATCCCTCTTATTCTTGGTGTTTGATATCTTGCTGTTAAAACTATGGTCTCTACAGGGTTTGCTATCACTTGGCTTATGGGCAACACAATCCAAGCTCAAATGATAGTCCGTTTGAAAAACACTTAAAATCCATTCAAAAAGCCGAGCCGTGGTGAAGTATCAATAATCCCCAGTATCAAAGAAACATACGGAGAAACATTTGAAGTATTGACCATAATTATCATCAACTCTACCATTACAAACATCACTAATAAAAGATTATGCCTCCAGAAGCCCAAAAAACCTCGGAATGTGTTAGATCGTATGAGTCATGGATATAGCACCACGTGCTTGCTTCCCCTACAAAGCCATAATAGCACCCACAACACCAACCGCCAATCCTCCACAGATCCTCAACATATCAACGCCTAATGCACCAGCAGCGCCCTTCTCTACCGTCGCAGGATCAGTTGAGCTTGCACTTGCACTTGCAGTTCCACTTCCACTGGCTGAACTCTTTTGAGTTGCAGTCGCAGTCTTTGCCGCACCAGTATCTGACGCAGTGGCAGCTTCAGTCGCAGTTGCGCTTGCCACCAAGTCGCCGAAACCATCTTTGCTGAGAATGCTTATTTCTACGGTGTAGATTGATCCAATAACGCTGGCGAGGGGAGAAGGTAAAGCAGTCAAAATAGAAGTATTCGGAATTTGACCATTCAATACGTCGGATTGGAGGGACTCTTGAAGAGCTTGGAGAGAGTTTAGGGCGGCTGTATCGGTGGCAAGACTCGAAGCTATTGAAAGCAGGGCTGGCTGGGTGGCCAGAGCGGCGATGTAAGATTCAATATCATTAACTAGAGCTGAGGTTTGGCTTGAGGAGAGACTGTTAGTTTAAGTGGAGCTGACATGCGATATAGCAAAGGCTATTTTATTAAAAGGGAAAGAAAAATCAAGGATTTGCGGAAAAAGGGGAAGGGGGGCGAGGGGATGGATTCGGGGATGCAACAAGGTCAAGACATACGCTGCAGTCGGTGTTGTTGGCTCTGGAGCTGGAGCTGGAGCTGGAGACGCTGAGGCAAAGGCAATGAGCCCAGCGACAAGGAAAGAATTTGAGAAGTGCATTTTGTCGATATTCGAAAGACAGATGCAGATTGATTTACACTTGAAATCGAAAGAGTGGGTTTTGATTGATTTTTATATGTGAAATTGACAGGAAAACTACCGAGTTATGATACCAAAAGGAGCAGATTAAGAAGATGGAGGGAGAGAACGTTCAAAATATCAACAAAAGCGAATACTAAAAGTGACTGTTGGATGGCCCCCACTAAAGATGATATGGATGCCTAGCAGCCCATAATTTCGCTTTAAAAAGCGAGGGGATTAATTGTGGCTTCTATTTGTGAAGATCTATTGGTTACCTTGTTCGAGAACTTCCCACAATAACTCTCAATGCAGGTCTGACAATCAAAATGGCCTCTTGGGGCGGCAAATCTGACATTTATTAATTGAGATGCAATTTGCTGGTGCTCTTGTAGTTTGGTATTGCAGCACCTATAAAAAGCAACCCAGGATATCTGATTCGATAAAAAGCTATGGTGGGATGACCCACAAACCGTACGACCGGATGTCTTACTCCATTCAGCCGCAATTTCACGTTCTAATTTCAACGCGCTGTGTGCGCATCAAGCACCCTTTTTGTGTTCTTGAAGCTTGGAAACGGCCGTCATTTAGAGTGCCTAGAATCCACAACTTATCAAATCTCCATGGACTCATGTTCGAAGCCTGGTGTCGGCTTAATGTCCCAATGAAGGTGATACTTTTACTCTCGTACTTTTCGAGACCCCTTTTCCTGTAGCCGGCCGAAATATTTAACCGACTTCATATCTTCTTACCAGCCCTAATGAGATCTGACACTTTCGGTGGCAGCACCAATGCACTCCGGTCATTTCTTGAATAGAAGTCTACTAACACCATCGCTGTCTTTTCAGGAAGGTCTTCATGAACAAAATGGCCGGCCTCAGGAAAAACTTGCAGCGCATACTTCCCTATCGATTGTCAGCCTGAGCCTAAATTTAGATCCACATAAATAATGGTTCTTACCTTGCATTTGCCCAATAATTAACTCTTTATCGAGTCTGTCTGTCCCGGCAAGCAGCAATAGCTTTCCACCCTTGGCCTCGAGGAACTTTTTACTTAGCCCGACAAACCAACCTTCCCAAAATGGCTGAGTGGCCCCCAAGTTTGTGCGCCACGTCCATGACCGTGACCCGCCAGCTTCTTCATCGTGTCTCAGTAGCGCAGGTACACTCGTTCGTGCCGACAATGTATTTCGTATTGTTCTCGATCTCGTGTGCCACTCAATGCCAGATTGCAGAGAAGGGAAACCTAGTGGTCGAGTCGATAAGTAGGTTTGCATGCTTTGAAGAGCATCCATAGCAGAACCCTCAACTACGTCAAGAACCGCGTAGCCAAGGACTGAGCGACCTAGCTTTCCGCCCTTTGCAACGTTTGTAATAACTGCCCCACCAAGAGAGTGGCCAACAAGTACAAGAGGCGGAAGTTCTTTCCAACCCATTCTCTCTTTTGTAGCTCCAATGACATATAATAGGTCTGAACTTAATATCTCTAGGCTAAGATCAAGAAGTTCTGCCTCTGGGGAGATATCCGTAGAACCATGACCACGAGCATCAAGGGAAAGTACACCCGCAGAAGGTAGCCTTTTCCGAATTTCCGATGTCAAAACGGCAAATGACAAACCTGATGATCCCGCTCCATGATGTGTAACAAATAAAGGTGCAGACCCAACAGGAGATGTAAGATATGCATGGTGCGTTATAGTCTCCTGCTCCATCTTATGTTCAAGAAACAGTTCTCGCTCGAAATACGTCGTCCACGGTATCTGGTCCATCGTCCGTTTATTGGGAATACTGGCGGTATCAAAAATATCAGCTCGGCACAAAAATATAGCTTTAAGCAGAAACAAACCCTTGCGGTCGAGCAAACAATTTCTGATTTGAGGATGGTATGATCGTACCAGTAGACGAAGCTGAAGATGCCGAGGAAGAGTCATCATCTACTGGCAGATCTGGCAATTCACCAGGAACATCAATCTCTTCCTCCTCATCAGCTTCGTTGAACATTGGAGGAGCGAACTTTGGAAGCTTGGGTTTAACGAAGGACCGTTGTAAATCGCTCATGTTGTCGTCTTGATCGGTTCTGTATTATTTAGTTGTACGGAATGGCGATCAAATTACTTGTGAAAGAAGAGAACAGGTCAAAATCATATATTAAAAATGGCCAAAAGAATCTCCAAGTACACACAATGTGCATGGATTTCAAAGAAGTTGAGACAATCAGCTGCAGACAAAGCACAGATAAGATAAGAAAAGAGCATTTGACATTGCTTAGTCACACAAATGAATGATCGACAATTGAGAAATGGGAAAAGCCATCACCAATTACCTAACTCATATAGGTGCAGTACATCTAGGTCCTAGTAAGTACCTCAATCTGCAGGATCAAAAACAAAAGTCGACTAATTGGTGGTGAACTGAGCGACAAGATCCAAAATCATGATCATGGCAAATTTCCATACTTTTGTGTAATTGCGGTGGTTGCAGTGTGCATAAAGAACCTGACGTCATACTCTCCATTTTCCTCGATCTTCTTCAAAATAGCTTCACTCCAATAAAGCCCAACCTCTTCCATCATTGACCAAGCCCCCAAAACTAAACCTAACTGGAATCAAATCTGCATCTACACACGGGAGGGAAGAAAGGCAAAAAATAACAACACAAACATAGCTAGCTAGCTAGCTACTAGCTACATCAAAACACGATCAAGTACAACGCCAGATCTACTCAGCCTAGATCAAACGAAACAACTTCGTTCCTTGCTTGACTTTTAGTTGATTTTAGTTTACTTTAACAGTGTGAACATCATTGGTGCCCAGGTATTTCATGGTGACGATCTCCTTTTGAACCTATTTCCATTTCATGGTTTACTAGGAAATTTGTATTTCTTGTCATATTATCTCATCTCATCACATTCTCATCTCCCTCTCATCTCTTATCAATTTTCCATCCTTTCACACACGATAAAGCATATCGTTATTGTCGCCAAAGTCCCTACCTATCAAGTGCGCTTCGACAGAGTCAGTATGGTTTCCCTATGGGGTTCCAAGAAGGATGGCGATCATGATTCTGCTCCAGGAAGTGTGCATTCTCGTGCCCATTCTCAAAATGGAGATTCACATGAACATGTAGCTTCTCAACAATCGCCCCCTCAACCACGTTACCCCCATGAGGCTGACGAACGTACTCGTCTACTTCCACCCAATCGTGATGGTTTTTTGAGTCCCGATGATCCAGCTGTAAGCTCTTCCCCACCCCAATCAAACCCGCCACATAATCTGCGATCGTTTCGCTTGGGGAATTGATCCTGACCTTAAGCTGATGATATGCGCACATAGGTGTCTCCATATAACTTATGGAGTGTACGATTCCTACGATACTTCACAGTTTTGTTCACCGTTATCACCTTCCTTTGGTGGGTGCTACTACTGGTATCGATATTCGTTTCCCCACCTGGAATGCACTCAAGAGGCTCCGGCTTCTTCGATTTCTCCTATACTACCTTGACACTCGGATTGTTACTCATTGTACTTCTGTTCTTCTCGACACCATCCAAGGCGGCACAAGTAACATGTCTCGTCGTTGCCGTGATTCTACTAGTTGACGCGATAATGATTGTCGCTGTTCCACGTCTCCGTGTTGAGGAAGGATGGGTTGGTATTGCTAGTGTTCTTTGGGCTCTGCTCATTTCCATATGGACGATTGTCACGGATCGAGTCGTAGCAGCTGGCAAAGTGGAAGAGGAGGAGCGCTTGACTGGGCGCGCAGAGACTCGCCGTACACTTAGAGAATGGTGTTCTGTCTTGACATCTACAATCATCCTAATAATCCTAGCACTCGTCACTATTCTCTTAACTGCAACATTGATTCTGCGAGCTCGCGACACTTCACTTGCGCCACCAGGGGAACGATACTACGTCGATGGTGACAAATTCCAAATCCATGTCTTCTGCGAAGGTGACCTCACCGATGCAAAGGGCAACAAGAATCCAACAGTGCTATTCGAAGCCGGTGAAGGACCCTTTGAACATAGCATGATGCGGATCGCAACAAATGCTTACGCTAATGGAAGCATCAGCCGATACTGTTATTCCGATCGACCTGGCATTGCGTGGTCCGATAATGCGCCATCTCCATTCTCAGCTGGGATGGCAGCGGACGTGCTCTCAGAAGCTCTAGCTCGTGCAGGTGAAGAAGGCCCTTGGATTCTTGCTAGTGCAGGAGTAGGCAGTATCTATAGCCGAATATTTGCCTCCCGACACGGTCGTGAAGTCGCAGGTCTTTTACTCATCGATCCCCTCCATGAAGATCTACTCTATCGCCTCGGATCACCACAAAGAGGGTTCGTTGTCTGGGGTCGAGGTGTGCTCTCACCTCTCGGTTTAGATCGTACATTTGGCGCCATTTTCAACGGTCGCACACGTGAAGATCGAGTATTTGGGCGGTCAGCTTATCAGGGTGGAAAATATCTCAAAGCCAAACTCCAAGAATCTCTCGTCGCTAACTCGTTGACGAAAAACGAGATTAGTAGCGCGAGAAACATACAATACGATACCACGCCGCTTGTAGTGATTAGCTCTGGCATCGAGGTTAGAAGGAATGACGAGTGGAAGAGGAAACAAGAAGATCTTACTCATTTGACGAACAATCTGATGAGTTGGGATGTTGTCAACAAGGCTCCTTCGGAGGTTTGGAGGACACTCGAAGGACGAAACATTATTGAGAAGAGGTTGAAAAAATTGGTCAAAGAAGCTGCAGGCTTTGAATTAATGGAAGACACAAACTGATGATAAGATGTGAGGATGTGTGAGCAATGGGGATTTGAAGGATAATACTTGTGAGAGCATACGAGCGTGGATATGGAAATGGAAATGGACTTGATTATGAACATTTTTTTTTTCGGTTGGTGCTGAATGGCCGGGTTGGAAGGATCTTTCATATCATTTTACGATTGGTTTAGTTTACTTGTTTTAACTAGGTACTTAATGTATACCATTCATTTGCGCAGCATCGTTTAGATGGTCCCACAACCTGTCTGACTGTTTCCAAAGTTCAAGTCTATAACATATAATCTGATAATTTGAGACACCCAAGAGATCGACACGAGGACAGTATTCAATGTCTGAATCTAGATCTGAAAAACTAATGGTCCTCGAGGCTTGCATGCTTCATGACGGTCCTCATTATCTAACCTCGAGCCTAAGAACATGGCAGGGCTGAGGCTCATATACTCGGGATACCCAGCAATTGAAGCTCAAATGCCGCATCATATCACATCATTTGAATACAAGAGACAATTTGATATATAGTTTCTTTTTTTGGAACGTACGTCAAAACGAAGGAAAGAAACGTATATTTTTTAAGAGCAAGATCAGCAGCTCCAATCAGTAGGTGCTGCAGTAAAAATCGGCGATTATAAAGTGCTTGATAGGAGAAAGGAGAGATAAATAATGACTAGCTTAGCTTTTGAGGTAGTTAAGGTGTTGAGTTTACATTCTATATTACCATCTAATCAATGTTAGAGAGCATCCATCATGTCTCACCGCGTCATCCCATCAAAGCCCATCTCATCCACCTCAACCCATCCCACCCAATCCCATACCTCAGAAGACACCGAGGCACATCAATCCGACTCACTTCCGCTACCTATTTACGCATAAACAAAGCCAACACCAATAAACTCTCCTCCTCAACCCCAACTTCCACCACCCCAAACTCCTACAATCCTCTTTCGAAATCCCCGAAAGATGTATTTCGGTATCAGGAAACATCGCTAAATAGATCCTTTCTTTCAAATCTGAATTTGGAGCAAGAATGCAAAAGTTTACTGGGGTGTCAGATGTGCATCAAAACGTAACTATATTTCATCTAGTATCTCTTCTGAAAACATCCGTGGTGAACAAACATTACAGACTCATATTAACCTTTGTCTATTCATATAATTTAAATTGGGTATGAGAAGGTAGGCCATGATACACACTATAGCTACATATGCTGTTCCTAATATCGTATCCGTTTCAACATATCTTAGTAACCTTAACGCCAATACCTTTGCTATGCATACATGATCCCAATCCATTTTTCGTTCCAACAAGAGCATGTAAAACACCAATCAGGAACTACCTAGAATATTGGATATTCTCAATGACAAGTCGAGGATGGTGAGATGTTCATCTGCACCATCCACAAGTCGTTTGTCTGCTTCTGAAAAGAGAGCTACGATTTTATTTTTGTGGGTGTCGGCGATGAATTCAGAGTTGATAATGGTTTGATAAAGCTGTTACCTTTATTAGTTTCTAGTGTCCCATGTGGAACTGAGGGAAAGAACAATACATACCTGTGAGACGACCTGTGTGCCACTCCACCCATCGGCTACCATATCAACGACTACTTTTGATACAGCATCATATACGACCCCTCTTGATTTTGGTTTCATGGCCTTTACCAGCTTTTCGATCGTGTTATCCGGTATAACTCCAGCAATATCCTCCACACTGCTCACCGTAACCATTTTCGCATCCACATCCATTTTGTCCTCATTATCACCCTCCTCGTCTTTCAGACTAATCGCACCAACCAACCTGGCTGCGCTTTGTAAATATGTAATCGCCTTTCTCAAATCACCCTCACTGCATCTAATCAACGCTTCCACAGCCCCCTCCTCCAACTTAACCCCCTCTTTATCCGCAATCTCTTTCACCCTAACCACAGCATTCCCCTTATCCAAACTCTTGAACCGAAACTTACTACACCTACTCGCCAAGGGATCAATAATCCTCGTCACATAATTGCAAATCAAACAAAATCTCGTAATCCTGCTATACGTCTCCATCGTTCTTCTCAACGCACTCTGCGCATCCTGAGTCATACTATCCGCCTCATCCAATATAATGATCTTGTAAGGTGGACATGGGTATTTCTGACGATAGGCGGGAGACGGATTGGAAAGTTGCATACGAGCGAAATCTTTTACTTTTTCGCGGACGATGGATATTCCTCGTTCGTCAGAGGCGTTGAGTTCAAGGACTCGGGATTTAATAAGTTCGGGGCCGTAAAGTTCTTTGGCGAGAGCGAGAACAGTGGATGTTTTTCCCGTACCTGGAGGGCCGTAGAAGAGCATATGAGGAAGCTGTGAGGTAGATTGTTAGACAGAGTCCAAGAAGGGAACGGGAAAAAAGCTAACATTAGAGGATTGAAGTGTGCGTTGCAAAACAGTAATGGTATGATCTTGTGCCGTAACATCTCCCAAGCCCTTCGGACGACTGAGAAATCATTAGTAAAGTTCTAAAAGAAAGAGATTATGCTCAAATCAATGACTGACTATTTTTCAACCCATGGCTGCATCCGACTATTTTCCTTGGGCTTCTCTTTGGTATTGGCGGTGCCATTCGAAGCAGCTTCCGCCTTGCGAGCTTTAATATCGAAAAAGCTTGCCATGATGAAGAAGATACGGAACTTCCCCAAGGTTTACAAGCTGCAAAAAGTTTGAACTTCAGATGGTGGATATCACATTATCGAGGGAGACGCGTCGTGAAATTCCACTTTACGCGACATATTTAGCGCGAGGCTGAAATACCTTGAAATCTTATGCTACACACCCGCTTCATTCACATGCGTCGAAAATGCAATCCTTATTTCTTTAAAACTTTTGTGTTCAGATTGATATCAAGTAAGTAATATTTTGGGAAATCTTTAATCTACAATGCATAATGCTGTATACTTGTCCAATTTTACCTCATACAATGACTACACCATGTTTTGCCCTGCTTTCTTGCTATCGTTACCATGAGACCAAGTAGATGCCAATCCAATTAATGTCTGGGTAATGCAAACCATATATAGTCCCACCTAGGCATTGAAGTTTGAGCCTCAAGGAGCCCAACCACTAGGTTTTTTGTATTGTGTTTAATCCGACATCAAATCATCCGTCCTTATGACACCAAGATTGCCATCCAGAGTCGACCAAACACCCCCGATATTCGAGATCCCAAGCTTTTGCCTGCCAACAGGTACATCTCTTTCTACACCCTGTCCCTCGGGAACACAGCCCAAAAGGATTTGAAGGTCGTTCAAAGTTTTGTAGGCTTCTGTAAGAGCAGATTCTCCATCTTCTAATCTTTCTAAAACTGCCTCTTTAGTCGCGATGCTACTTGACTCGGCCGCAAAGACCCAAGCTTTGGCTCGACTGGATGAGCTTGGCTTATCGCTATTCGAAATATCCTCTTCGAACGATATCGGATCTCCAAGCCTTTTCCCTTGAGAGGTGATAATAGTCTGCATGGGATAAGCAGGCAAGAGATGGCTTTCGTCGACTAGCTTATCCAGATCTTTACCGGCTTCTTTGTGTTGCCCTGTGAGACTGCTAGTGAGATAAGACCTTTGCTGTATGGTGGACTTCTGCTCGTTTGAAATGAGAACCAAATCTTCAAGGTAAGGGTATGTCGGCACATTTGTGGTGTTCGAGGAGTTGTTTGGATTTTCTTCTATGAACATGCCAGATGAATCTTCTGTTCCAACATCTGTAGGGAGTGGTGCAGTAAGATCCTCAGTAGCAGCGACGATTAATCTTTTCCTGATATCAAGGTATTGCTCATATATTTGCTTTATGGATGCAAGTCGAGAATCAATGTATTTTTTCTCCTCATGCTCAGGCATACTTGGGCCTTGCCCCTCCGTTGCTGGTGTCGAATCTCCGGCTTTCCCCAATTCCATCTCGATCCAGTTAATTAGTTCATTACGGGTTGTTCCCAGTGCTTGCTGTCGACTACCCTGTTCTTGCTGATCTGTAGATGTGGTGGTTCCAGCTCTAACTTTTGCCAATAACTTCTGCTCCTTTTTGAGGAGAAGCTGTGCTCGTAGGACCGACTTCTCCAGTCGATCGACCAGTGATTTCAATCCAATCCTCTCAGAGTCTTGGTGATATTCTGTCGGTGCTATAACACTTGGAGGTACTGGCGGTAAGGATCCAATATCTCTCAGCACTTCTGAGTTCTTTGGGTCCAGATAAGCTTGTGTCGCAGCGGGCTTCTGTGCAAGTTGATCCACGATATCTTGGATAATACGAAAGCGTTCTTGCCTCTGACGTTGCTTTTCTAAAACTAGAAAAGCGTGGCGAGATACTTCCTTAGATGCAACCTTGTCTTGAGTCCTTGCTCGCATCTCGCTATGAGATTCTGTTTCATCATGTTGTGCACTGAGAATTGCAAAGTCTCTTTGGGCCTTCAGATTAGCTTGAAGACTGCGTAGATATTCATGTTGAACACCCGGAAAACCCAATCCTTGCTTCACATCAGAAGTAGGCTCTGGAAGAGACGAACTTATAGGCGTCAAGATACTTTCTCCAGCATTCACATTAGAATATAGGTGAGCAGCAAGGACACGTCGAACGTGCAGAGCATCCTGTCTTTGTCTGATGTAAGTGCTCAAGGCATGATGTATTTGTTTAATACCATCGGGAAGATTTTCCGAATCATTCATTTTGATAAAAATATAAATACCGATAATTCGAACAGCTTGACGCCCAGAAGCGATATTGATTAAGGTTACTACAGACAATGTTTTGCTTAGCTTATTTAGTGATTTTGATTTTGGTGTTGACGTGTAGAGTAGTGGATAGGTACGAGTAGCGCCAGGCCCACTAGCGTCTATCAAGTAAATTTAGTGGCCTCGCGTTAAACCTTAATTTTGCGAATTTTGGGAGCTGGAGACCTCTTTGATTTATATCAAAATACCCTTTGCTGTGGCGTCTACTAATTTTCTTTACATACCTTCTTTAACTGATCAATGTATTGGAGATAAATTTCATAATCCATGTTGTAAGGAGAATTACTTCAGATGACTTGAAAGCTCTCTTCCAGCCATCTTCTAACGATTTCTTCTCAATATCCGCCATCTAGGCTTCAGCCTCTCCCACACCGTAATTCGACGACTTATCAAAAATGACGGACCAACAGCGCGATGTATCGCAGTATAAATATGCGGCGATGTCCAACCTGGTTCTCCAGGCGGATCGTAGATTCGTTACTCGCCGCAACGATGAGGTGACAGGAGATCCAGAATCACTTGCGGGGCAAATCAGTATTCGGGATATGGGGTCGCGAACTGCACGCGAGGACGCGCCGAAACAGAAGAAGAAAGCTTCGGGCCTCCCAGATGTCGAGAGAGGAGGTTATCGCGAAGGCGAGGATGTCTTGGAACGAGAACAGCGCAAACGCAAGCGTGGAGAGCCGGCGCAGCTTCGGGGAAGTGGAATATTGTCTGCAGCAGATGCATTGGTTGAGGGAATTCGGTACAGACCAAGGACTTCGGCGACGCGAGCAACTTACGATCTTATTTTAACTACAGTAGCTAATAATCTCGGAGACGTTCCCCATGAAGTTGTTAGAAGCGCCACGGATGCCGTGTTGGAGTATTTAAAAGACGACGACATGAAAGATTTTGACAAGAAGAAGGAAATTGATGATCTACTAGGCGCCAGTATGAATCCGAAACAGTTCAACGAGCTTGTGAACCTAGGCAAAAAGATTACAGATTACGACGCGCAGGATGAAGACGAAGAGATGGCAGATGGAGACAACAGCGGCGAAAATGGCGCGGAAATAGATGACCGCCAGGGAGTAGCGGTTGTATTCGACGACAATTCCGACGAGGAGGGTGATGAAGTGCTTAATGAAATTCGAGAAGAGTCGTCCGAAGACGAGGATGATGCACAAGATCGTCCTGGTGACGAGGAAGTCGCCATGGCTGGTGGTGCCGGAGTCGATAGAGACGAAGAACCCCAGGAAATACCCGAAGAGGAAGCAATAATTATGGATTCTGGTTCCGTACAGAATGCTGACTCAGCTAAAGACAAGAAAGATTTCATACCCGCTCGTGAAATTGATGCATATTGGCTGCAACGACAAATTGGCTCAGTGTACACGGATGCACATGTACAGCAACATAAAACGCAGGAAGTTCTGCACACACTTTCTGGAGCACCGGCTGAAGAAGGTGGTGATGAGAGGCCTCTTAGAGAAATCGAAAATGATCTCGCAGAACTGTTTGACTACGAGCATCACGAGCTGGTACATAAGCTGATCGCCAACCGGGATAAGATAGTCTGGCTTACGCGTTTAGCCCGAGCTGAAGATGCTGAAGCTCGAGGTGTTGTTGAGCGTGAGATTGCTTCCGAGGGACTACGATGGATTTTGGACGAGCTTCGTGGAGTTGCGCCAGGAGATGGATCAAAGAAACGCAAACTGGAAATTAAAATGGACATCGACGTTCCAGCTGAATACATCAATGGCGGCACGAAGAACGAGGAAAAAGACAAGGATGGTTTAGTTGGTGGACTGCAACCACGAAAGCTCATTAACCTTGAAAATCTCGTCTTTGATCAAGGCAATCATTTGATGACGAACCCTAAGGTCAAATTGCCGGAGGGATCTACCAAGCGAACGTTTAAAGGATACGAAGAGATTCACGTGCCACCTCCCAAGAAACGCAACGACCCTTCCGATCGTGATATTCCGGTTACGGAAATGCCTGAATGGGCACGGGTGCCGTTCTCATCTACAGTGAAGCTCAACAAGATTCAATCTCAGTGCTTTCCGACAGCCTTTGAGGACGATGGTAACATGCTCATTTGCGCGCCCACTGGAAGTGGTAAGACCAATGTTGGAATGTTGACTATATTACGAGAAATCGGTAAAAATCGCAACCCAGAGACTGGAGAAATCAACCTGGACGCATTTAAAATAGTTTACATTGCGCCTCTCAAAGCCTTAGTTCAAGAACAAGTTGGAAATTTCGGTGCTAGACTGAAGCCATATGGTATCAAGGTTTCCGAATTGACTGGAGATCGTCAGCTCACGAAGCAGCAAATTGCCGATACCCAAATTATTGTGACGACCCCTGAAAAATGGGATGTCATCACTAGGAAAGCTACTGATCTGAGTTACACCAATCTTGTCCGTCTCATCATTATTGACGAGATCCATCTTTTGCACGATGACCGTGGACCAGTCCTAGAAAGCATTGTGAGTCGGACGATTAGAAAGATGGAGCAGACGGGTGATCCTGTTCGTCTGGTAGGTCTTTCAGCTACATTGCCAAATTACCGTGATGTTGCAAGCTTTCTTCGCGTTGACCCTCTCAAAGGCATGTTCCACTTTGATGGATCATACCGTCCTTGTCCACTTCGTCAGGAATTTGTTGGCATAACAGAAAAAAAGGCCATCAAACAGCTAAAGACAATGAATGACGTGACTTATACCAAGGTTTTGGAGCATGTAGGCAAGAATCGAAACCAGATGATCATTTTTGTGCACTCTCGTAAGGAGACAGCAAAAACAGCTAGATACATTCGAGACAAAGCCCTGGAAATGGAGACAATTGGACAAATATTGCGGAGTGATGTGTCGGGAACTCGAGAAACCCTTAGTTCCGAGGCTGAGGAGGTTAGCGATCGGGAGCTTAAGGATTTGTTACCCTATGGCTTCGGGATCCATCATGCTGGTATGAACAGGCCTGATCGAACATCTGTCGAGGAACTTTTCCATGAAGGTCTAATTCAAGTCCTTGTATGTACTGCTACATTGGCATGGGGTGTCAACCTACCAGCGCACACTGTCATTATTAAAGGCACTCAAGTCTATTCCCCAGAGAAAGGCAGCTGGGTGGAATTGAGTCCTCAAGATGTACTTCAAATGCTTGGACGTGCTGGTCGACCACAGTACGACACTTACGGAGAAGGTATCATCATCACCACGCAGAACGAAATGCAGTATTACCTGTCACTCCTGAATCAACAATTGCCGATTGAGAGCCAGTTTGTTAGCAGATTAGTAGACAACCTAAATGCAGAGGTTGTTCTTGGCAATGTCCGTAGTCGAGACGAAGGTGTCGAGTGGTTAGGATACACCTATTTGTTTGTTCGAATGCTTCGATCACCTGGATTGTATAGCGTAGGAGCCGACTATGAAGATGACAGTGCACTTGAGCAAAAACGAGTTGACTTGATTCATTCTGCTGCTATGGTTCTGGAGAAGTCTAACCTTATCAAATACGACAAGAAGACTGGCAAACTACAAGCGACCGAGCTTGGCAGAATTGCTTCTCATTATTACATTACACACGGCTCCATGTTGACTTATAATCACCACCTCCAACCATCGATCACACCAATCGAGCTCTTCCGCGTATTTGCGTTGAGCGATGAGTTCAAGTACATCCCAGTTCGCCAAGAGGAAAAGTTGGAACTGGCCAAACTTTTGGGACGTGTGCCAATTCCCGTGAAAGAGAGTGTCGAGGAACCCCATGCCAAAATAAATGTACTGCTGCAAGCTTATGTTTCGAGATTGAAACTGGATGGGCTTGCGTTAATGGCAGATTTGGTCTACGTCACTCAATCAGCTGGAAGAATCTTGCGTGCTATTTTCGAAATCACTCTCAAAAAGGGGTGGTCATCGGTAGCCAAGACAGCTTTGGAACTTTGCAAAATGGCAGAGAAGCGTATGTGGCCCACTATGTCACCTCTTCGACAATTCCCCGGATGTCCCCGGGACATTGTACAAAAAGCCGAAAGAATTGACGTCTCATGGGCCAACTACTTCGATCTTGATCCACCACGTATGGGCGAATTGCTAGGCCTTCCGAAAGCTGGCCGAACTGTCTGCAACCTCGTTGCAAAGTTTCCCCGCTTAGAACTTCAGGCACAAGTACAGCCAATGACGAGATCAATGTTGAGGGTGGAATTAACCATCACGCCCAAGTTTGAGTGGGATGAAGAAATCCATGGCGCCGCGGAAAGCTTTTGGATCATAGCCGAAGATTGTGACGGCGAGGATATACTTTTCCATGATCAGTTTATCCTTCGTAAAGATTTTGCTCAAGCCGAGATGAATGAGCATCTTGTCGAATTCACGGTCCCCATCACAGAACCCATGCCGCCGCATTATTTTATTACTGTCGTCTCGGATCGATGGATGAATTGTGAGACCAAGCTTGCAGTCTCGTTCCAGAAACTCATCTTACCTGAGAAATTTCCACCTCATACACCATTGTTGGATTTGCAGCCTCTACCTGTTGCAGCACTGAAAGTCGATGAATTCAGATCGCTTTATCCTGACTGGGATCGCTTTAACAAGATCCAGACACAAACATTCAAATCACTTTTTGATGCAGATGACAATGTTTTTGTTGGAGCGCCCACAGGAAGCGGCAAGACTGTTTGCGCAGAGTTTGCGTTACTCCATCACTGGAAAAAGACCGACTCAGGACGTGCTGTCTATATCGCTCCATTCCAAGAACTTGTTGATCTTCGACATCAAGATTGGCATAAGCGTTTTTCGACGCTTCTCGGAGGCAAAGAAATTGTGAAGCTCACAGGAGAAACCACTGCCGACCTCAAACTTTTGGAGAGGGGTGATCTAATCCTTGCAACTCCTTCTCAATGGGATGTTTTGTCGCGACAATGGCAACGGCGAAAGAACGTTCAGAATGTTCAATTATTCATCGCGGATGAAGTGCACATGCTTGGTGGGCAGGCTGGGTTTGTTTATGAAATCATTGTCTCTCGCATGCACTACATCCGATCACAAACTGAATTACCACTGCGGATCGTGGGCCTGGGTGTTTCACTCGCCAATGCTCGTGATATTGGAGAGTGGATTGACGCGAAGAAGCACAACATCTACAACTTTAGTCCTCATGTCCGTTCAGTTCCTCTGGAGCTTCATATTCAGTCATTCACTATTCCCCATTTCCCCTCTCTCATGCTTGCTATGGCGAAGCCTACCTACTTTGCCATAAATCAAATGTCGCCAGACAAGCCTGCTCTGGTATTCGTTCCTAGTAGAAAGCAGGCTCGTGCTACTACCCGTGATTTACTCCTTGCATGTGTAGCTAGCGATGACGAAGATCGTTTCCTGCACGCCGACGTGGATGAGATGAGGCCTTTACTAGAGCGCATCCAAGAAGAAGCACTTGCAGAGTCTATCTCGCACGGCATAGGTTATTTTCATGAGGCTCTTAGCACGGGTGATAAACGTATTGTGAAACATCTTTACGATAATGGTGCCATACAAGTAATGGTTGCGTCTCGTGATGTTTGCTGGGAACTTGATTCCAAAGCACATTTAGTTATTGTGATGGGTACACAGTTCTATGAAGGCAGGGAGCACCGCTATGTCGATTATCCTCTTAGTGAGATACTGCAAATGTTCGGCAAAGCAACACGACCCATGGAAGACAAAATTAGTAAAGGCGTTCTGATGGTACCAGCAGTCAAAAGAGAGTACTACAAGAAGTTCTTGAATGAAGCTCTTCCGATTGAGAGTCACCTCCAGGTGTATTTACATGATGCTTTCGTGTCTGAAATCAGTACGAAAATGATCGAGTCAGCTAGCGATGCCATCAACTGGACTACTTTCACATACTTCTATCGAAGATTACTTGCCAATCCCAGCTACTATAGTCTCAAAGACACATCCCATGAAGGTTTGAGTGCTCACCTCTCGGAGCTTGTAGAAACTACTTTGAAAGATTTGGCCGAGTTCAAGATCATTGATTTGGATGAAGAGGATGATTCTGTCACTCCATTGAATGCAGCAATGATTGCTGCTTATTACAACATCTCGTACATAACCATGCAGACCTTTTTGCTGTCGTTGACTGGTCGCACTAAGCTTAAGGGTATTCTGGAAATTGTCACTTCGGCAACCGAGTTCGAATCCATCCAGATTAGGAGGCACGAAGATAGTCTACTACGTAGGGTATATGATAGACTTCCGGTCAAGATGGCGCAACCAAGCTTTGATTCACCACACTTCAAGGCGTTTGTACTTCTTCAAGCCCATTTTTCCAGAATGCAGCTACCAATCGACCTGGCTAAAGATCAAGAGATTATCCTGGCGAAAGTCCTCGGTCTCTTAAGTGCTACCGTGGATGTCTTGTCTTCGGATGGCCATATCAACGCCATGAATGCCATGGAAATGTCGCAAATGGTTGTACAAGGGATGTGGGACCGCGATAGTCCTCTGAAACAGATTCCTCACTTCACACCTGAGGTCATCAAAGCTGCGAATGAATCTGGGTATGTTTTTAATCGTCAAATTGATCAGGTACCCCCGCTAATAAGACTTATCTACAGTATCAAGGACATCTTCGAGTTCATGGATGCGATGGACCCTTCCGAAAATCCAGACTATGAAGCTCTCATTAAACGACTGGGTCTCTCGCAAACTCAATTAGCGCAGGCTGCCTACTTTACAAATTCTAAATATCCTAACATTGAGCTTGACTTTGAAGTGGAGGATCCGGAGGAGATTGTATCTGGATCACCAGCTTACATTAAAATTAAGATTTTACGAGACGTTGACGAGGATGATGATGATGAGGCAGAGGTGGACATGTCTGTACACGCTCCTTTCTACCCCGCGAAGAAAATGGAGAATTGGTGGTTAGTTGTGGGCGATGAGAGCTCGAAAACCTTACTTGCGATCAAACGGATCACAATCGGAAAAGCGCTGAATCTTCGGCTTGAGTTTACAGTACCTACACCAGGGGAGCATGACCTGAAGTTGTTCCTCATGAGCGACAGCTATGTGGGTGTCGATCAAGATCCCAGTTTCCATGTCTCGGTGGCAGAAGGAATGGACGAAGATGAAGAAGAAGACGAAGATGAGGAATGAGCGACTTCCCCCTATTCTCCTCAACGAAAGCATTGCTGTATAGTAGATAGGTTTAGTTGGTCAAAAGCATATCTTGAGATTCATTGATTTGCTCGGGGGTTGCCTTGGATTCCGCATCCTTATTGGGTTCATGTTCGATGTTTGTGACTGTGCTGCCTGTGCCACGGACGCTGCTCGCAAAGTGATTGGCTACGTCAAAAGGTGGCCCAACAGTGGGCGGGTTCTTACTTGTGTGTTGATCATGACACGACAGAAGGTTCTGTCAATGGTGTCTTATTGATCTTTTTTTTTCATTCCTTTTTATTATCCAAAAAAAACTTTCTATCATCTCTTTCCCTTCACCATCACTTTTCATCACTGAGATTGAATGTCACATTCAATCCTGGGTTAGTGGAGCTTTGTTACTGTACTATTGTTATCTGAATCTCACTTTGCGCATCACTGTCTCCGACTAATATCCGGGAGGCTGGGGTGGTTGAGAGTTCTACAGAATCCACAGCCAAGCCACGTGATTATTGCCTCACTAGCGTAGCGCGCGTAACTTCTTTTCAAGCGACATTTTGATTTCCAGAATTCCAAAGCATCTTCTTCAGCGAAAAGTTTATCACCTCCATCAGATTATTCATCCGCGATTATCTTAATCATCTCAGACATTCCTCACGCGTCAATAACTACCCTACCAATACGTCTTACCACTATCATTGAACTTTTTTGAAGCTGTGTCGCGACAATGGCGGATGAGGCAAGCACGCGAGATGAGGTGGTGCCTCCTCAGTCTGCGGACACTTCAGCTCCCGACGATGCTGTTGTAGAGCCCCAAGTCGAGGTATCGGAAGGCGCCAACAGTAGCAATGGTGTTCAGAATGAAGCTGTCTCCGAGGATCCAGTCGCGACTTCCGGCACAAGCGCGACGGAACAAAGTATGAATGCTTCTCTATTATCTCAATTCACGTCACTTTACAATTACTAATTTCAGCTTCTGTTTATTTAGTTGAAGATAGCAAAGCCGAAGCTAAGGCCGAGAAAATGGACGAAAAAACAATACCCGATCGCTCGGTTCAAGAGGAGCGACCCGCGTCTAGTGCTCCCGAGGGCGAGGGCGAGGGCGAGGACGCAGAATTGAAGGGCGATGAACAATCAGAGGGTGCAGCTCCTGCAGCAGATGAGTCTGCGGATTTGGCAGATGCTGCCGCTGGCACCCCGGCTTCGGCCAGCAAATCGAAGGGTCGACGCAAGTCTGGCGTGCCGGAACACAAGAAGAAGTTAAACAAGAAGCAATCCAAGGCAAAGCTGACACACACGGATGCGAAACCCGGCGACTACTTCTATGTGCGATTGAAGGGCTATCCCTTGTGGCCTGCAATTGTTTGTGATGAGGATATGCTTCCCAGCACCCTCATCAAAAGTCGCCCAGTCACAGCAATGAGAGCAGATGGCACATACAGGAGTGACTATGAAGAGGGTGGCCCCAAAGCCAAAGACAGAACATTCCCGGTTATGTATCTATTTACAAATGAGTTGTGAGTAGCACTCATCCGAACTCTTTAGATGAATTTTTGCTGATTTATTTAGTGGCTGGATACCTAATTACGACCTTCTTGACCTCGACCTAGATACAGTTGGGGATGTCCCAAATAATATGCGCAAAGATTTGTATGCTGCGCATCAACTTGCTGCTGAAAAAAACGATTTGAATTATTTCAAGACTGTCTTGACAGAGTTCATGGAGCAGAAAAGGGCTGACGAGGAAGCCAAAGAGGCTGCGAAGGCAGCCAAGAAGGCCAAGAAAGAAAAGAAAGAGAAGACGCCAAAGGTAGTTCCGACCTTGGACGACAACGAAGACACAGAGATGATGGATGTCAGTGCTATCCCGGATGACGATGAAGCCGAAGCACCAAAATCGAATCAGAAGAAGCGCAAGAACCCTCCACAGAATCCTGATGAAGAAACTGTATGTTACCATTCTGTCGCGAATCCGTTGATCGAGACTAACATGATATCGCAGCAACAGCCTGACTCCGCCCCAAAGAAGCCTCGCATCAAATTGAACAACACTCCAAAGGCTGCGAACGGAACGTCTACTCCAAAAGCGGCTAAAGAGCCAAAAGAGCCTAAGTCTGCAAAGGAGAAGAGTAAGCCAAAGAAGGCTGCTTCTAAGGCTAAAGAAGCCGCCCCTGCTGTTCCGCCAGAACCGGAACTCACCACTGAAGAGAAGAGAGTTAAGAAAGAGGTACGTTGACGTCCTTTGATACGTCTGGTTATTTCATCTAACAGCTGCTATAGAAAGAAATTTTGTTCCTGAGACATAAGCTTCAAAAAGGTCTCCTTACTAAAGATCAGGAGCCAAGACCAGATGAGATGCAACAGATGTCTGAGTACGTGAATAAACTCGAAGGTTATGCCGATCTCGAGGTCAGCATTATCAGAGTGACCAAAATCAACAAAGTTCTTAAAGCCATTCTGAAACTACCCGCTATTCCCAAAGAAGACGAATTTCAATTCAAATCGAGGTCTCAGTCCTTGCTTGATAAATGGAACAGGCTTCTTGCCAGCGAACAGGTTGCTCCAGCTATCACTGAGGGAGCTGCCGACGGCTCCAGGGACGAGAGCAAAGAGAAAGACGAGCCAAAAGCCGACAGCGTGGCAGCAAACGGCATCTCCCAACACGATGAGACGAAGGCAGAGGAGAAATCCCCGGTCATTGAGACACCACTTACCGCGCTACCAAAAGAAGACGAGGCCAGTAATGACGAGCCAGTTGCAGCAGAAGACTCTCCTAAGGTAATGCTCTTACAAACCGAGATGACACAACAAAAGTTAACAGAATTCTAGGAAGCGGAAGCAACAGCCGTTGAATCAGAAGCATAAACCATTTCCCTCAGTGGAAGGAAAAAGACATACACCAGCCTAGGTCGAACAGCTTACGACCGGCGTTCTCGATCAACATTCAAAATCGATTAATGGACAAATCTGGTCCCCTTTAGGTCTTCAGTCGACATCTTTTCAGGTATCGTCGTCCAGGCTTAGGGTCGATAGTTTCGCATTTGCTTTTGCGGTTCCCCTTGTAACACTAAGAGCTACTGGATTATTATTTCTCTTACTCCTGGCTTCCAGAATGCCACAAACCATACCTTGTACAAATTTCCTTTTCTGAAAAGCACGTTATGGAGGATGCGTGAGGAGTTTGACTACGGATTTTCAAGTTGGCCCGGATGAACGCTCGCTTTTCGTCTGGCATTAAGGTTTTCTTCAATCTACGTTAGGAAATTGGGCAATACCACACACACAAGACATGAAAATATTAATGGAATTCCCCAATGATTTGACTTCTCTTTGTGCCCTCTATACCTCGACCTTGATCGCCCAAGGCAAATTGAGTGATCGCGTGATGTGATATCGTAAATTTTTAATCTCATTTGTCTGTCATCAAGGCATCCAAAAAGTCCATTGATTGTTTGCAGAAACTGAAAACTGCGAGGCTTGATAAATATTGAAGAATTTTCACGTCGAATCAGACCTGAATGAATCTGTATCACTACTAGGTATGCACGTGGCACGAGGAACTCAAAAGCCTGTGGTTCTTCCACACCGCCTCCTTATCAGGAGCAGTGTTTGGCAGAATTATTTATCGCAAAAAATAAATTTCGTCGATCGGAACTGACCAGAAACCTCATACACAATATACAATGTCCGCCCCTATTCCAGAAATCCTCCGATTCACAACTCATAAGTCTCTAAGCCACCGACTCGTTCTCTCTGCCCTAACAGGTCGCCCAATCCATATCTCCCAGATTCGAAGCTCCTCACCTACCAATCCGGGTCTTGCACCTCACGAAGTATCCTTCTTGCGACTGCTGGAATCCATCAGCAATGGATCCTCGGTACAAATATCCTATACTGGTACCACACTGGTCTATAATCCTGGTGTCATAGCTGGATCGATCGATGGTCTGGGTGCAGATGTGGATGGGGTGATAAAATGTCAGTTGCCGGCGAATAATACTCGAGGCGTTAGTTATTTCTTACTGCCTTTATGTATGCTTGCGCCCTTTGCAAAGAAGGCTGTCAATGTAAGGTTTGAGGGAGAGGGAGTCATCACAAGTTCGACGGAGGCAGGCGATATATCGGTGGATAGTGTCAGGACGGCTATTCTACCACTCTACGAACCGTTCGGCATCATGGCCAGCAAGTTGGAAATCAGAGTTCTGCAAAGAAGTTGTCCGGGCCCAGGAGGCAAAGGTGGTGGAGGTGTGGTAGAGTTAAGGTTTGGAAGTCAAATCAAGGCGCTGCCTAAGACTCTGCATTTAAATAGGAGTCCAGGCAGGGTGAGGAGGATAAGAGGTGTGGCATATGCGACCGGTGTGAGCAATAGTCACAATGCGAGGATGATACACGAGGCCAGGGGAATCTTGAATCCATTAGTAGGAGATATTCATATTGCGACACAGTATGATCAAGCGCCATTGGTATCAGCCAGGGATAAGACGAATCCGAGCGCGAAAAAGAGAACGGGAGTCGGATTTGGGTTGGCGTTGATTGCGGAAACTAGTTCGGCGGGTGTAATATATTCGGCGGATGTGGTGTCCCCGAGTGCCGGAGGTGTCGCGCCCGAAGATATTGGAAAGCAGTGCGCATATCAGCTGTTGGAAATCATATCACAAGGAGGTTGCGTGACCAAGGCTGGAGCACCTACGGTACTGACTATGATGGCAATGGGCTCAGAGGATATTGGCAGATTGAGATTAGGGCGAGAAGTAATAGCCACAGAGGATTTAATAGGGTTAGGGAGAGATCTGAAAAAGTTTGGAGCAAGTAGTTGGGGTTTACGGGATGTAGGAGAGGACGAAAGTGAGGATATCATAGTAAGCGTTAAGGGCACGGGAGTAGGGAATGTTGGCAGAGGCGTTCAATAGGTACCTAGGTAGCATAAGCATAATAAAATTAACCTTAACTGTTCATACTTATCAGGAGAGTATCATGCTATATAGTATGTATCCATTTCTTAACACTATGTGCGGAACTTTTGTTCGTGCATCCATGTCTTATTACATGTTGCGCTGAAATCTTCGAGCTATAAAATTTAGTCTCGGGTTCCTGGCCGTAAGCTCAGAAACATTAGCTGATAGACCGTGTGTTCGTAACGACCCAGATGCGGTCCCTGAAACTGCCAACTGACTGCGAAGGGTATCTAAAACACTAAACTCTCCTATAACAGCCGTCCCCGACCAAAAAATATCCAACGGTGCATCATCCGACTCTGTATTTACTGGATCAGCTAGCAACCCTTCTCGTTCGTTCCCCTCGTCCACCTCAGTGATGGATTCTTGGCCATGTGGACGAAGGCCAGCTCCCATGGAATCCAGCGGTTGCATTTCAATGTCCCCCAAGCCTGCAACAGAATCTCTCAACACCCCTCGTTCCTCCGCATCATAATCTTGTGTAGAAGGGGGAATTTGCGCCTCGGTAGTCTTTTGCCCATATACCGTGAGAAACTTGTCAAGCTTTTCTCTATCCAGGTGTATTGTGAATAATATAGATTGTAAAGTCAATACAAGCAAATCGAAAACTGCCAGTTTCAGTCTCGACGAAGGACCTTTCTGGCCAATAAGGTCGATGATTATCCCTCCATGTAGATAGCCCCTCATCTCCTCACTAGATCCAGATGGCGCAAGAAAAAGGTGTAGAAATATACAAAGAATATTCGTGCCTAATAACATGATGACCAGAGAAGAGTTTTGTGGAGGTTGTCTAACGTTCTTTGGCTTTGGCGTAAGAATAACAAATTGAGTGAGGGCACGCATGCATAGTTGAAAGAATGAGCAGCTTCGAGGACGTTAGCTTAGGGAATCATATTGAATGCAAGTGAATGTCATACTCCATGTAATACAACACGCAGAGTTGGCAATAAACCGCAAAGTCGAGATTCGTCATCAACGAACTTGCCAACTCATATTTTTTTCTCATTTGCTCGTAAGCTCTTCTCTGAGCGGGGGTTTTGGAACGATGTCGACGTCGTCGGCTCGAGCTCCCACTTCTGACGTGAGGAGAGGTTGCCGGTGGGCCCGATACTGATGTAGAATCATTGTTCATTGCTTTCAGGAGTCATTGGTGATGTGTGGTATTTATAATGGAAGTTTGGAAGTTCACATCTTTTGGGTGTGAAAAAGAGAGGGCAAGTAAGACTTGCAGCTCTGATAATTCGCTGGTCGATGTTCGAGGGATTTTTGGAAGCCGTTTATTGCGCAGCGGGGACGAAATAGGTGGACAGTATGATTACCTAAGGTATTACAGGGTAACGTGGTTTATCAGTAACCGGAACATATCAGTAACCGGAACACTTTTACCTCAATTACCCACATTCCATTAAAATAAAATTACAACAACACCATAAATTAGGATTGAATTATATACAATCTAAAGATCAATTAATGCTGGATCGAACTGACAAGTTCGTACATTATATAAAGTACTACCGCATTTGCTACATCGTCGTATAGTAGCTTGCCTCCTTGCTGAAGAACCATCATTTGTATATTCGTCGTGTCATATCTGATCTTCTACATTCTCTTGTTCTAATATACCATACCCATCTTCTATTGAAAGTGCTCCTCCTTTTCGTATTAAAGCTTTTCTAGCTCTCCAGCGTTTACTAAATGCTTCATTTGCTTTGCAGAGATTATGAACCTCAGCAATTAAAAGCATATTCGCATAAACTAGGAGCTCTGTACCCTTAGCTAAAACTGCAACTATTTCAAATATTGGAGTAGGTGAGCTCCCTTGATGTCGAGCAATACAACTTTTCACTAAAGTGGATTAGGAAAGAGCTTCAGTTGGATTATGAGGTGTTTGAGATTGCCATATATCAGGATCGGCTGATATTGATCTATTTGATAGAGTTCTTATTCGAATATCTAGCTTTGAAAGTACAATTTCCAGATTAAATGGGATTAGCCCAGCTCCGCGAAACCCAGCTTTATTATTTGATATAGATATTGCTTCGATATATGCAGTTTTGAAGGTTTGAAAGAATTCGGTTTTGGTAATATAAATGATATGTGCCTTGATAAAGTTCTCGATTTGTTGATTATATGAATGTTTTAAAGGACCAAAACAACCAATATCGAATGGTTGAGTTAAATGCGAAGAATGAGATGGCAAACTAAATAATATAATATTGTGTTCCTTGCAGTATTCCTGAAATGCTGGTGATTTATAACTTTCATACCTATCAAGCACTAGTATTCGATATCTACCCACTTTCCTACTTTCAGTATATTTGTTGAAGTGCTTAATCCATTCAAGACCTGTCTCATTATCTGTCCATCCATTGGTAGTAGGTTTAATAAGCCAATCATATAGTAAATCGCCTTCGGTATACCAATTTGAAAAGTGGTATTCGCCTTTTACTATCAAAAACAGAGATATATTATGATCTTCTCCATCAACACAAATAATCGCTGTAGCCCATTCCCGATTGCCTGATTGTATAGCTTTGCTTTTTCCATATCGATCAGCTTTAGTAATTATTATATATAGTGATATTTATCCCATCATAAAGCCTGTCTCATCGAAGTTGTAGAAATCGCAGTCTAGAATACCATATTTGGCCCGTATATTCGATACTAATCGAAATCATCTTTCAATAAGCTCTGAATCTTCGCAAAGAGCTCTTTGAAAGTCATAAACGTAATTAAAACACGTCTTTAATTCTATATATCATTTCACAAAGCGATGAGCTCAAAGCTTTCCAACCTTCTTCGCATCCTGCGTTTTGAGTATATAATTCGCCATATTTTCCATATCATTTATTCAAGGACTAAACCCTCTCTCGTCCATATCAATTATATATTAAAAAAGCGATTTCTCCTCTAATTCCATCATTTTACAATGTATTGATCGAGATCCAGCTTTCGGTGTTCGACCGGCTATTCTATAAGTAAGGATAGTATACAGTATATTATAGATTTTAGCAGCTCTTCGTACACTTAGTTTTTTGGATAAAGCAATAGCTTGAATAATTAGATTAATTTGTGACTCTTGCATATTGATTTGAAAGGTTGAATATGGATTTAACATATGTTAAAGTTGAGAGGTGATAATTGAGGTAAAAATGTTCTGGTTACTGATATGTTCCGGTTACTGATAAACCACGTTATCTTGTGCTATGGTTACATAAGCATCATGTTGGATTTACCGGCTCGGATGTCTGAGAAGATTTAAATCTTTCAAACTTTCTCAGCTATTCGAATGAGAAGAGATGGGTTTTTTAGCTTCTAATTTTACAATTTAATAATAAATGCAAAATGACGATTCTATAAATTACATATCTTGAGGTTTTGTACCCCATACGTCAGCGTGCCAATTCCAACTGCAGCAAATGAGACAAAGCAACCCTTTCCTCTACGTTCCCATGACCAGGCGTAAAAACTGTGAATTGTAGTGAAACACCTCAGGGTCAATATCATTCCTGGCTGTTACCCTTACAAGCATCGCCATTTTCTCTTGCCAATTTCGATCCGATCTAGACACCGCTCTATCATTCCACCTGTCGAACCACCAGTGTTTAGAGCACTGCCCTGTCCCTTCTGCTAGACAGACTAGCCTCGGCCAATGTGTTGGCCAACCACGTCCAGCTTCTTCTACCTTATCGAAACACATTTGTGCAAACATATACCCGTACCTCCTCATGTCCATTATTTTATCTTTATCATGATGGCATGCAACTGCTAATTCTTCCAACCCTTCGAATCTCTTGAATTCTCGTAGATTATCAAACACGTGCGGGATCAGGTAGTGCTCGTGTATGAGAATCCTTTTTATCTTCCTGCATTCTTCTTCAGTGATTTTTCCACCAAGGCGACCAGGGATAGATCCCATCGATGGCCAGTTGAAACACAACAAGTCTCGATCATAATTGATACAGGTGTGAGAAAAAGCGGGAGATGCGAAAGTCCAATAAGCAAGTGCTATTGCACGGGACTCGCTTGAGGTATGAAGCAAAGAAGGAGGCTTTCGATCAGAAATGAAACGATTTTTGGACGATGACCAGGATAGACCAATATATGGAGAGGTGAGTAAGATCGCGTAGTTCCAGATTTGAAGACGGAGCTCAGTGGGTAGCCTTGCGAATAGAAGAAAGGAAGTAGGAAAGCCAGCTGGAGATGATGATATATCGGTGCAGCAAGTCATCCCTAAACACATCTTGATGCAGAGAGATGGGCCAGCGTATGGTATATGGGCTGCCAACAAGATCTTGCAGTAAAGATCTCGTGGCTATAGTGACACTTGAAGCTACTGCCTGTCGATGTTTGGTTCGGTGTCAAGACAATGTTGAGTAGTATTTTTGAAGGGCTGGAGATAATAATGTATAGCAAGTGAAGAAAAGTACATTTGAGGAGGGAGATGTGATATATAAATGGACAAGAACTTACCCTACAGCTGTTGGTGTTTCGAAATCCTAGGAGGGTCGAGATCCTAGGAGGGTCGAGATCCTAGGAGGGTCGAGATCCTTGTACATGGTTGTGCTGTAGTCACGTACTACGTACTATGCCATAAATACCACTGAATCCTCTTTTCCGATACGACATGCTGTGATGAAGAAACATTTTTGGAAACAATAAAGTCCCCCACATCGATCTTGGGTATGTTTATTTTATCCTCAACCATGTGCCGGTATGCTAGCGTGACTCGCAGAGTATTAAGTGAGACGAAAATAGTACAAAATTTAAATTTTGCCAGAGTGTCTGGCATCAGTGGCATGCCTCCTGACCCGAGAAGAAGCCGGACACCAAATCTGCCTGCCAAGGACAAAACTATTAGTAGAAAGTGCTCTAGACTAGTCGAGTATATCTTCACAATAATGTTGATGTTATTGGCAATGGGATGTAATAGCTAGCGATCGACGGTTGTCGCTCCCCGTATTCAGATCAGATAATCGAATTGGCTGTTGAAGGATGGATGAACACAAAGTCGGAAAGGCTATTTAGGCATTTGACCTTTGAAAAGGATCCAAGAATTTAAGACGTGGACTTCAAGTACCTACGTGGATTATTGGGGATATTGAAAAGCTTGAAGGAGTATCGGAACATGGATCAACATGAAGGGCCATCTGATTGTGATTTGGAACCTCGAGGAAGAATGGGATGCTATGGTTCATTAATAAGTAAGATCTGACCTTGTAGATCTATTTCCTCGATTTTGGCGGCTGTGTTCAATGTTGGGTAGATTTACCAGTGGGGTCCTCCTGGTGGTCGGATGGTGGATTTATTAAAAAACCCCTCCTAATGCCTTAAAACATTATAAGGCAACACCCCACCTGAACTTCAAAATTATTGGAATTGAGTCACCTCTTGGAGTTATTATCATTGTAACAACAGACCGGTAGATTTTCAAAATGGCCACCGATTTACCGTCTGAGATCCTTCAGGCACTCTCTCAACATGACAATATCCTTTCCTCGGAAGCATTCCCTCTTCAAAAGTCTACGGACGTCAAAGGTGCTTTGGACCGACTTGGTTCAAGGTCCATGATTTCATACGAGACAATAGATCGAGAAGAAGTTATACTGGAAGCCGAAGCTGAAGAAATTGCAAGCAATGGCAGTCACGAGGCACGAGTTTTCGAGGCTTTAAAAAAGGCAATGGACGGCCTCACGGTTTCAGAATTAGAAGCCGCTGTAGGCGATAAGAATGTGGTCAAAGTAGGACAAGGTAAAGCATTCAAGTCGAAATGGATTGCAAAAGGTAAAGATGGCAAGCTGGTAGCATCAGTGAGTTATTCCCCAAGTACAATTACAATTTTGAAGAATGTGTCCTAATTGTTGCAGACCGATTCTATCCAAGATGTAACTCGAGAACAGCTCCAGATTATTCAAAAGACGCGTGCGCATCCAGATCCAAAAGTCATAACCGAACTCAAGAAACGTAAGCTGGTAAAGATGCAGAAGGTTATTAGCTATAAGATCTCGAAGGGACCGAAATTCGCCTTAGAAATGGTCAAGGAGGAGACAGATTTGACGGCAGACATGCTTGCATCGTGGGTTTTAACGACACCTTTGGTTCTGGAAAAGTGCTTACACATTTAGGGGTGCCTGGAAAACTGCTGCTTTCAAACCATATAACTTCAAATCTCTTGGAGCGGACCAAAACTCTGGTGCATTACATCCTCTGAATAAAGTACGACATGAGTTCCGCCAAATCTTCTTCGAAATGGGTTTCGAGGAAATGCCTACAAACAACTTTGTTGAAACCGGCTTCTGGAACTTCGATGCTCTTTTCGTCCCACAACAACATCCTGCTAGAGATTTACAAGATACCTTCTACATATCGGATCCCAAAACTGCAGACAAACCACGCGCAGTGTCTGAGGAGGACAAAGCAGACTACGAGGCATTGTGGAAGAACGTACAGGAAGTTCATCAAGAGGGAAAATACGGATCAATTGGTTATAGATATCCATGGGCTGCGGATGAATCGTTACGCCTAGTTCTTAGAACGCATACGACTGCGACCTCGACAGCAATGTTACACAAGTTAGCTCAACAAAAAGGACCCGATGGACGACCACCTCCAGCAAGATACTTCTCCATTGATCGTGTATTCCGTAATGAGACTGTGGACGCTACGCATCTAGCCGAGTTTCACCAAGTTGAGGGTGTTATTGCAGATTATGGATTGTCTCTTGGAGGTCTAATGGAATTCATGGAGGTCTTCTTCAACAAAATGGGTCTCGAAGATTTACGCTTCAAGCCAGCCTACAATCCTTACACTGAGCCAAGTATGGAAATTTTCAGTTATCACAAAGGTCTCGGCAAACTGGTTGAAATCGGAAACAGTGGAATGTTCAGACCGGAGATGTTAGAGGCCATGGGTTTACCAAAAGATATGAAAGTTTTCGGTTGGGGATTGAGTTTGGAGCGTCCGACTATGATTAAATACAAGGTAAGATATCCTCTCACGCTCATGAATTGCAAGCAGCTAATATAATTCGCCTTGTAGGTGAATAACATTCGAGAATTATTAGGCCACAAGGTTGATTTAGGGTTCATCGAGAGAAATCCAGCTGTCAGATTAGACAAGACATAAATGGTTAGATAGGTTCATAAAATGAATGGTTGCACAAATAAGAGTCAATTGATACCCATGAATTTCTTTAGTCATATGCACTATGCAGGCATTCGATATATCATAACTTCGAGTTAGTGATCAAACAAAACGATATTGGGTATCACAATATTATTACAATCTCCATAATGTAACCTGGTGATTTTCAATCGTGATCTTCCTCCGTTAGACCTGGGCAGCCATCCATTGAATCGTCGGGATATGTGTATTTGCAAAAGAAGCAATAATTATACTCGGACCTCAAATGCTCGACAAGTTTTTGTAATCTCTCGGTCGGTTCCAGTGAATTTAAAGCATCCAGCTCAGGGTCTTCCTCCTCCAAATCTTCCACGATGGTATGCTGTATTCTGTCTTTTCCCAGTGCTCTTTTATCATCCTTGTCTTCGTCCTCGTCGTCGTAGGTCGGTAGACGTGATAAACTTTGTTGGAGATCATATCTCATCCTTCTATCCCTTTCCTTCTCTTCGCGTTGTCGAACTAATCCTCTCCATAAAACATTGATCTGCTTCAATGGCTTTGTAGAGATCTTGCGTTTTACGCCATCTTGAGTTTCCCCAGTTCCCTCACCAACAGCATTCTCAAGCATCTCCTCCTCCCTCTCCCCATCCATCCTCTCCGCAACCCTCATTGCCGCTCCCACCATCCCCTCCAATCTCCCCTCCTCCCTCTCCCTCCTAACCCTCTCTCTATACTCCCCCTCCTCGACCTTCACCCTCTTCCCCTCCCTCTCCACCTCCTCCCTAAACCTCCTCTTCCTCTCCTCCTCCAACCCAATCCCCCCCTTCCCCTCCTTAACACTCACCACCACGGGTTCCAATCTCGCTCCCACATTATCCTTCGCCCCCAGCGCCACTCCCGGCTTAAACCCCATCTTCGCCATCATCTTCAACCCCTTACTATTTGCGCTCGATGGAGCCTCCAACATCGATTTCGATAATGCATTTTCCCTCGCCGCTGCTTCGTCCGCTGCTACTTCAGCTTTCGATTTCGTGCGCGATCGCGCTTCTGATTCGCGTTGGATGCGCTGTCGTCGTTGAGTATATGTTTCTTTCTCGCGCGGTTTGCTGGGCTCTGCTATTATCATGTTCATGTAATCGTCCTCCTCATCTTCTTCCTGCGCAGCTCCATTTGACGCTTCTACGTTTTGAATCTCGTCTTTAGTCATGATGGATGAGATAAATGAAATCAACTTATGTGTCGTGCTGCCTCACAGAAAAACACCCAATCGAATACACTCTCTCACGCTTACTTCTACCACAAACCCCAAAAAGTTTTGTTGCACATCTACAGACAAACCAACTTTTAGATTTTTGAGAAATGTATAACTTTTATTGCAGATATGAAAAGGGGAAGATGGCGCGATCTCGAAAAAAACTGTCCCGGGGGTTTTAAAAGAGTATTTGAGGAGCGACGACGAGGGGTGTTTGGGAATATTTGGGGTCAGGCTGTGGTTTGGCCTCGAGGCTACCAAATTTACTCACCAAATGTTTGTTCACCGCCCTGGGCAAAGGCTTGGATTTGGCCAATCATAAGATCGCTGAGGTATGGCTTCAATGCTCACTCTCAAGGTTCTTTCGAATTCACTGTTGGTGAAGCTACCACTTCACTTTCATTTCTCTTTTCAGTCCTTATCATTCAATCTACAGTATTTATATACGGCATCTATAGAGATATTGAAACAATTTACGCACCAATATAGTCATCTGCATATATCTCCTCACAAGCTGAAGTGAGTACAGCCATTTCGGTAGCAGACAAGCAATTGGCTCCCTGCATATTGATCGGCGATATGGTTATGGTACATTTTATGAGAGTGATTATTCTATTTTACACATCTAACAATTCCTCATCTATTGTGTTGTAGACAATCCAAGGAACGCAATCAGGAACACCCATCGCCATCGCCGCTTTTTTGGATGATTTGACGACATCAGTACGTCCGTCTTGACCACTATTGACTTGTAGCGTAACAATACGTAGGAGGTCAGATAGTAAAATCAAGGCCTCCTCCGATTGTGCTTGTCCTTGCAAGTCATCATAATTTATTCCCAGCTTCGCCAAAGCCTCAGCTCTTTGCGATTGTAGCAACCCTAGAACTTGCGTAACTTGTCGCACCCTCTCCTTAGTACCCTTATTAATATTGAGCCGCCTTACCAGAGGCCCAGTTATAGCACCAACAGCCGTTATTTGCAAAATAATGCTGCGTGCTGTATCATCCGTAGGATATGTTCCAAAGTACCTTTGCATGGCACGCAAAGCAACTGCAGATCCAGCTTGATCGTCAACCAAACCAAAGTTCATTATGATTAAGTTATAAAGCTCCATCGGTAGACCGTCTTTTCCCAACTCTGCCTTCAACTTATTGACCCACGCCATCATTTCTGCAAACAGTTCTCTGGGGATAAAAAAGTTATGGCGTTTATGTCTTTGCATATTCCGTTGTTTTAAATTGTGCCATAAGTGTAAAAACGTCGTAATGTCTGGCTTTACTCCGTCTGTGACGAAGGTATGATAAAACTGTTTGGTGTCCAAAGAATATCTACCGTCAACTTTGAGCACTGTGTTCATGAAGTTAGTATTTGCCGGGATCTTTGCTTTACTTAAGGTTGTGTAAAGATCCAAAAGCTGTTTGTGCTTCTGTTGTTTTACGTATTCTTCCACAAGAATTGAAAATGTCTCGATTGTAGCAGGAGGGAGAAGGTTAAAGCTGGCATGTTTGTACTCTTGCTTGTTTGTCCCCTCTACAGCCCTCAAAGGAAGCAACAATCCCTTAACCCCTTGCTCTCGCGCTTTGACAAAATCAAGTCTTGCAGCAATCATTGACCAACCCATTTCCTCAGCCAGCTTTCGATTCTTTAATGTGCCCGAACGAAACCAAGCACCCATAAGCCCGTTCGTGAACTTGGCGTCCGGGCAGATTCTAAGATTTCGCATGAGGTCAAGTACTTTACTGGCTTCGTCAAGATCGCCATTGCCAATGAGCTTTTTGATCCATTTTCCGAAGAAGAACTTGTTGTTCATGATCAATGGGAAATGATTATAATCTCGTGTTATCGTTGAGTCATGCTTTAAAGCAGCTAGATCATTTGTAAGCATCATGTCTTTGAAGACTGCTAATGCTTCACTGTGCTTGCCAGCCCGCATGAAAAGCCCGTTGATAACATCGTAGTCCTCCATCTCCATACGCGATCCCATGTGTTTTCGAAATTCAAGGTAGATATCCCAAGCTTCAGCAGTGCGGTTTGCGATTGTTGAAGCCAAACAGCCTTGTATTGTGTGAATAAGTATCCGAGCGCTGATGGGATCACTTGATCTCTGGATGACTATAGATGCTGCCTTCCGGGCTTCGTCAATGTCGCCGTTCTCAGCAAACATCCGAGTTCCAAGCTCCAAATACTGATCCCAGAGGTTGCAGTTTTCTTGCTGTTCAAAAAAGCTGTGCCCAGCAGCTCTCCATAGTTCAATTGCGGCCCTCGGGTCTCCTTCTACGAAGACAGCTTCGATGTATAACAACAATGTAGACCCTCCTAGATGTAATCCCGCTTTCTGCATATCTGACCCCAGCCGCTTCACATGCGCCATGCGATCCAGATTTGTCGGATCTTGTAACGAAACATAACCCCAAAGGAGTTCCCAAGCTGCTACAGGAATTGGTTCAGGGCATGACAATAGAGTCCTTCTGCATAATACGTAGTATTTCCATAAGTTATACATGAGCCTTTCATCCATTCGAAAATCACTACGACCATAATCATTATCAATTTTCCTCAATACATTGTTCAAAAGTTTGATATGGGGTCGGGCTGATTCAGGGTATGGCTTTTCCGGTATTAAAGGAGATTTTAAATTTGATTGTGGTATCGTGATGGAACCCGGCTTTGGTTGTGGCTTGAGAAATTGTTCTGTTGTGGAAGAAGTCGGAGGTGGAGATAGCTCTGTGGAAGTTTCAGCTTCATCTACGATAGTTAGCAGATGTACTGTGAGCCAGTGTACAAAAACTTGCCTTCCTCGACAGACTTTAAGAAGTACTCTCGTATCCTTTGCCGGTCTTCTTCAGACATGGGACCGGGCTTATTGGTAATGCTCTCCAATCTTTTTACTTCAGCGTCTAAACGTTCTATTTTCGCATCCATTGCATCTTCCCATTCCTCCATGTGAAGGCTTGGTTCCTCATCTTCGTCTACCTCCTCGAGTTCCTCCGCTGATACTTCCCCAATATCATCTTTTATTTCTCGAACCGCCTCTTGAAGACCTTCCAACAATTCGTCTTCTTCAGGATCAGGCTGTGCCTCTGTTCGCACACCATCCGGAGTCTCATCGTAATATTTATAGAAGGGCTCCTCAGTCTGCTCAGGTTGTTGCACTTCTGTCTTTGAGGCAAGCGGTGGTACCTTTTCCCCTCTATCTTTCGACCTCAGCGGGGTTTTTTGTGCCGTGAAATTTCGTGAAAGCCATGGTGCTCGTGGTGGAATCTGTAATTTTATTCGACATGACTTGCATACGAAACCACGAATACTAGAAGTAAGATTGGTGGGTGGCGGCGGCATAAGTATTGATGTTGATGGCTCAGTAAAAAAAGTTGGGAAGCGGGAAACTTTTTCTTTGGATAAGCCATTTGCGCAGCATGACTTCGCTTCCCGTTCGTGACAGCAGATCACGACCACGTCAAAACCTCACGCGTGCCCCTTTTCCCTTTCGATTTTAATCGACATTAGAAAATGTCTATAAACGGAGATACTAATAGTCTTGTTGGATTTGATGGAGCAGAGCATCGGGTAAGTTCTATTCTATTTTCTGCTCTTTTTTGCTGTGTACTTGGACTAAATTTTAATAGACGGCCTATGTATTTACTCCTACCTCTGTACCCTCAGAGGACCTACTTCAGCGCCCTAAGAAGCGTAGGAAAGTAGGAAAAACGCCAACAAAGGCCCTAGAACTTGATGAAGATACAGATACTTTCAAATTAGCACCATTGCTGAATGAGAAAGAGTCTCCCGAACTTTCAAGTCTACGTTTAAGCCTGTTTAATAAGTATTGGACGGAGACTGAAACAAAAATCAAGGTATTAATTCCAATTTATAAAACACCGAAATCATAAACATCTAATATTGTAATAGTTGATTCTGAATGAAGCAAATGAGGACACTTTAGTAGAGGTCACATCTTTTATAAAGAATGAGGAGTATGTATAATTCAGTACAATTAGCTACATGGAGTCTGATAGATATTCAAAGGACCACGGAAAAAGTCCCAGCCGGGTTTATTGTGACTGGGCCAAATATCGCATCTCAAGGCTTGCTCTTCGAGCAACTTTCAACGAGACTTTCCAACGAAGTCAATGGTCCCGTTGTCACCCTCAGATCTGGGGAATCATCAAATTTAAAGGTACTACTTAAAAAGCTTATTAGAGATGTTACCAATCAAAAGTCAAATGGCGAAGACGAGAGTGATAATTTCCTCGAGCAAGATGTGAGACTAAGCTTGCTACAACTCCGTCTAATCGATTATTGCTGACCGTCCAGGGCCGCAAATTTTTGAACTACGATCTAGAGATTGTTCATGGTTATGTTAAAGCCCACGGGTGTGGTAGAGTGGTGGTATCGTTCCAGGATAGTGAAGCCTTTGACTCTGCTTTACTTGGAGACGTAATATCCTTATTTGGGTAAGCCAATATATTCATACTCTCCCCTAATCATTCTTAACATTTTGGAACCTCAGCTCCTGGCTAGACCGCATCCCCTTCGTCCTGTTATTTGGAATCGCAACATCCGTCGACTTGTTCCAAGAACGACTTTCTCGTGTCGCTACTCGATCTTTGCATGGAGCTCAATTCGATGTGGAGCAAACAAGTTCCATCCTTGAAACCATATTTCTGGAGGTGATCGCTGCCTCAGATGCCCCAATAAGGCTAGGACCAGGCATTTTATCGAGTCTCATGGAACGGCAGAATGATCATGTCCAGAGTGTACAAGCTTTCGTCGGAGCACTAAAGGTAATCTTTCCTCTTGATTTATGTACAAGTCGGCACTGACTTTGTTAGTATGCATATATGTGTCACTTTTACGCCAACCCTTTAAGTATTTTTCTGAGCCTCAAGGACAACTCTGATTTGGCTGCACTTTTGCAAGTAGAGCATTTTGAAGCTATCAGGATGCTACCATCATTCCAAAATTATGTTGAACATCTTGTAGAGGAAGGTAATTTAGAGCATTCCATGAGTCTGATTACAGATGATGAGCTCCTTCTTCAAGAGGCGCAAACTTTAATCAAAGACAAAAATCATGCTGTGCAAAAAGTTCTCCGACTCATGCATGTTCTTGTCACTTTAGCAGTCGAAGCACCAGGAAAAATCAACCTTTATATGAAAGCATCGGCTGGTTCTTTGAAGAGCTCGAACAATCTACGCTCAATTGTAGATTCGATCAAACGTGCCAATCTCCATGATTTTCTAGGATTTGTAACTTCGCTCAGGGATGCCATAGAAAATGGAAGCACCGAGCTCAACCTTGAACAATGGTCGGATATGGAACCAGAATTCTATGCAGAAATTGTGGGTATTTGGGAAGATGCTTCATCACTCGCAGACTCAGAGGCAGGACAATTTATTCGCAGCAGTTACAACAAATCACTACGTACCACAGTTATTTCTCACAAGGTCAAAATCAGCCACGAAAGATCAGCACTTACCAAGCAAGACAAAGAATACACGGCTCTTGTCGACAGGTTAATTCAGACCATACAAAAGTTTGTAGATGTGGACAAACTGCAGGATCAATTTATGTCTGAGATTTGGCTCTACGATCTAAAATACCCCTATCAAGATGCATTTGCACCTAAACCCCGCTTCGCGATCGAGCGCGCCCTCTCCTCGCCCCATGAGTATCTTTCTTGTGCATGCTGTGATCCTACGAAAGAAGGGGCCCTGATGTCTCATCCACCCACCGCGATTTTATACAAACTATTTCTAGAAGCAGGAAATTTGATCAACATTTTCGATCTTTGGACTGCTTTTGTTGCTAATTTGGGACCGGAATATGACGAAGGAGATGATAGTGAAAGACAGGCTTTGATGTTGTTTTATAGGGGACTTGCAGATTTGAAATTATTGGGCATGATCAAGCAGAGTAGAAAAAAAACAGATCACTTGACAAAATTGGCATGGAAGGGATTGTAATATCTGGGGGCAAATAGGCGTCAGGGCAGGAGAAAGAATAGATGATGCATGTAAAATATAGTTATGTTAATCTTTGAATGCGAACGCTCAAAGCATCATAGAGACGTATTTAGCTGCCAAGTCGCTCTCAGACCTAATACCACTTGTTCTTCTTACTCCACATCTCCTCCTCCGCCCTCCTCGCCCTCTCCGACCGAACTCTGCTCTCGATCTCCTCGACCGTCTCCACCGGGCTCTCACAGCCCTTCAACCCAATAAACCTTCCCAACCTCATCCTCTTGACCTCCAAATCCGCATTCACGTCCCATTTCACCGGACATGGATAAGAGAATGTCCATTCACATGGGGTGCGCTGATGGTAAAAATGAGCTAGCTCGTCTAGTTCCTCGGACGTAAGAAGCCAGAAGTTGAGAAGTTGCTTTGGGAACGATGGATGTATTTGACCGGTTGTGAGGCGAACGAGTGGCGCGAGGGGTAAGGCCATCTGTGCGATTTTGGCGGCGAGCGCGGGGTTGGTCTTGTTGATGCGGTTCATGTTCGACATGATTGTGTCTGTTTTGTTTTTCTTCTCCGCTCGTGATTTTGTGATGAGATGAAGTTTGTTGTGCTTTGATCCGAACACCGCGCAGGGTTAGTGTTTCCCAATAATTTGTATGATCGTTTTGTAGTGGGAACAGATACTGTGGATATATGATATATATATGAAGATTTTTCGGAAAGGAATCAGATGTGAATGTATTCCCAAAAGGATGTGCAAGATTATTCGCAAAGCTGCCAGCAGCGTAAAGATAAAACTCTAGGACGAAAATCAAAGTATGACAATAGGAAGTAGAAAAAAAAGCGTAGATACTAGATACGAATAGAGATCTGGAAAACAGGTGGTTAGAAGGTTCTTATAGTTTGTCTCATTCATGAAACTTCATTGTGTCGGAATACTTCTTTGTATTTGAGATCGATTTTGTCTTTATTAGGGAATCATGTCTTTGAACGTGTTGTGCGTTGAAATATATTTTGATGACTTGGATGAAAGAACCCTTGTGAGGTTCTTTGTGGGAGGTTCTAACAGGACTTTTGTTATCAATGGTCTCAAAGCATCTTTCTTCACACCAGCCTAGAATAGCATCAACCAGGACAACTAGGCTAGGTCCAACTTCGAACATTTCCACCCAGATAATCTATAAATATTGAAGTAGGTATATGCCATATGTCCATGTTATAGGAAGGAAGTGATAATGTTTAGAGGCAAATAGCAAGATGATGAAAAGGTTCTGCTTGTCCTTCATCTAGAAGTCTAATGTATATTAGGTCTAGCCATACCAAGGACTGATCCTACAACGCTTCATACGTCCCTCAAAGAGGATATATGCAATATCTTACAACTGTAAAAACACCGGACACCACAACGCCTTTGCCTCATTTGTGCAAAATTCATGACCTTATACATTGCCTGACGGCCAAGGAAATCCACTTATTTCTTGCCTTTCTTCTTCCTGCTGGGGCTTCCTTGCTCACTAGCTGCAGGCCCACCTCCTTGAACTAGAATAGCATCCTCGTCGCTCATGATGCTGGTAGACTTCGTAGGTGAGGTAACTTTGGATGCCTTGGCTTCTTCATCTAACTCTTTCATGAATTCTGACTGAATTGAGGCTCGACGTTTCTCCCACCACTCCTTCTCAGATTGGGTCCTAGCCTGAATATCATCAATGTTTTTTCTGAACAGGGAATTTGTGGCTATTTCATTTGCAGACTGAAAAATCGTTTGTCCCCAATTTGGTGCCAATCCATTTGCCTATTTATGATTAGTTAAATTCAACTCCTCAGTTATGTAATGTTTGACCTACCTCCATGACCACATCTCTAAGCTCCTCCTCCATTTCTTTCTCCGCTCTCAGAAATCTTTGCCATAAATCATCGCCTACGCTCCCTCTTTGTAATAAGGTGCTGCATGCTTGCTTTGCTGTTCTGAGTTGGATAATTCGGTGGATATCTTCGACGGCCCTTCTCAATAAAGCCGCTCGTATGAGCTCTCCCGGTACTTTTGGCGCTTTCTCGTCCCCTTCTTCTGGTTCGAGATGAGCTAGTGAGAAGTAAATGTTTCTTTGTAGATGTGGAGGGAACCAAGGCGCAAGAGTCGCAGATTTGGCTAGATGTACCCATTAGTTGTGCGCACATTTGAGGATGAAGATCTACTAACCTGCTATCCGCTTCCTGTATAATGAAGAAAAGGTTCCTAAAGATCCAACGAGTACAACTACATATGCAAGAGGAAGGATTAGACCACGAAGAGTGGTCACATAATCGAAGTTATTGAACATTGTTACTTGCTGTATCGAATGCGCAGTAGATCTCTGTGTATCCAGAGAAATCTGAAATGATTGACAACTCAGAGAAAGAGTCCCAGGCCTCGAAATTGTATTGTGGGTATTTGGAATATCTCACTGAAGTGACGAATTGCTGGAAAATCCCAGATGTAGATATTTCCTCTTATGTGTTGTGTGTCCTTTATCTTCATTCCATTTAATTCTGCCACTTCAGGACAAATAACCTTAAGTTACTTTTTTGATAAATTGATCTAAACCAATCTAGGTAATCCCACACATTTTATTATCCTTGTGCCTCTAACGTTCGCATTCTATTACAAAGGCGGTGAATGGCATGGCAGTTCCTTTTTAGTTCTACTCTCCGTCCATAGACTTGCTAGGCTACCAAATTCTGACGTTATGTCTCTCTTGGTGCTGTACTGTAGTGGGAGGAACTTGAGCTAGAGCTTCCATTCCACATTCAACAATCCAACAATCCAACCAACCAGAAACACCAAATTAATAGGAATATCGAAGATTTCGATTCTCCCTACAATACTTCACTTTGCTTTGTTCTTTTAACATTTTTACACTTCAGCTGTCTAATCTACTTCATACATTTGACTTTACCTAAGGAACGACCGAGGAAGAAGTTAAGATGCTTCTAAGATTTCGTGGTCCTGATGGAACAGTCCGCATCGCTGTTGAAGCAAACGAAACTTTTGGTCAACTTGGTGATAAGGTTGGTCTATAATGAGTTGCACACATCTATATGGACTTCTGCTGATATACTATAGCTTTTAAAGCTGCTTCCAGAGAACCTTGACCCAAGGACTCTAACACTTTCAAATGCGCCCAGTGGTGGGGAGGTCAAACTACTTATGGAGATTGCAAGAGCCAAAGTATCGCAGATTGGTCTCAAGTAAGTTAGGAACTATAAACCTGTAATTCTCGTGCTGATAAATCGGAGGAATGGTGATATGGTCTTCATTAATTATAAGCTATTGGATAATCTTTCGAATGGTAATTCTACTACTTCCACCTCGACTCCCCATTCATCCCATCTTACCTCCTCAACAAATCGTCTAAATGGAAGCGCCGTTCTGCCAGAATCAATACCTATCAATGTTCCAGCTCAAGCAGTGACGTCGCCGTCCGAAAAGGTCAAGAACCCTTGGGAAGTAGTTCAACAATCGGACCTCGATAATAAGTTAGACAAGAAAAATGGAAAAATTCCCAGGAAGAGGGATACGAAGATGTGTCGGCATGGTGAGAAGGGAATGTGCGATTATTGTATGCCATTGGAGCCCTTCAATGCGCAATACTTGGCCGAGAAAAAAATCAAAAACCTGTCATTCCACTCATATCTGCGAAAGATCAACTCGGCTACCAACAAACCAGAGTTAGGAAGCTCTTTTATGCCTCCATTGACCGAGCCATATTATCGTGTGAAAAAGAACTGTCCATCGGGACACCCTCAGTGGCCTGAGGGTATTTGCACGAAATGCCAACCTAGCGCAATAACTCTACAACCGCAGGAATTCCGAATGGTAGATCATGTTGAATTCGCGCAAGCAAGCCTTGTTGAGAATTTACTTGTGTTTTGGAGGTCTACAGGCGCACAACGTTTTGGATATCTGTACGGCCGCTACGAGGAGTATACAGAGGTGCCGTTAGGAATTAAGGCTGTTGTGGAAGCCATCTACGAACCGCCACAAGTGGACGAGCTCGATGGAGTCACATTGAACGAATGGGAGTCCGAGAAAGACGTCGATGAGATGGCAAGATTGTGCGGTATGGAAAGAGTTGGCGTCATCTGGACTGATCTACTCGACTCAGGCGCAGGAGACGGGACTGTCATATGCAAACGACATATTGATTCATACTATCTATCGTCGCTGGAAATCGCATTTGCTGCACGTTTACAAGCAAAGCATCCCAAGCCCACGAAGTGGAGTGATACCGGCAAATTTGGTTCAAATTTCGTTACCTGTGTAGTAACAGCCGATGAGACCGGAGGAATTGCCATATCTGCATATCAGGTCTCAAACTCAGCCGTAGAAATGGTTCGAGCAGATATTGTCGAACCCTCGGCTGATCCTGCTGTGATGATCGTTCGTAGCGAAGGAGATGATGATTCCGATACGAGCGCGCGATACATCCCCGAAGTCTTCTACCGAAAGATTAACGAGTATGGTAGAAGTGTTCAAGAAAATGCTAAACCATCTTTTCCAGTTGAATATTTACTCGTCACATTAACTCACGGGTTTCCTAGCGATCCCAAACCAGCATTCATGGCTAAGAGCTCTTTCACTATCGAGAATCGTTTAATCATTGGCCAGGAACAAGATATCAAGGACGTTGGCAAGCAATTGGGACTTGATAAAAACGGCCAGCTGACCCAATCTAGCGATGGTGTCCTCGCAGTATCGGACTTCCATCTCCTCTGCTACGTTTATAGTATGGGAATTCTAAGCAAAGTACGTACTTATATTTCCCCTTTCCACATTTACAAGCGAGATATTAATATAGTATTTTGTAGGAAGAGATGGCACTTCTCTGTCGCGTGGCTACACAGCATGATTTAGCAGATGGATATCAATTGATAGCAACACCTGGATGGGCAACTTTCCTTGCAATTTTACAATCGACTGGTGAGCGGCCCCAAAAACGTCATTCGCCATTCGATGGCGATGGCGATGGTCCTGCAGAGCGTCTTGCTAAAAGGGTTGGCGGGGTAAGGCTAGATTGAATGGATAGTCAACTCCCAGACTATTTTATTCTTTTGCGGCTTATGCCCTGATTGTGATAGGTCTCTAATAGCCAAAATATTCCGAGGCTCACTAACGTAACGGAAAAGCAAATTTATGCGGGCCGGGGAAAGGGTGAGGGCAGGATTAGACAGGACGTTTTACCGTATGATTTATTGGGGCGTATGAAGAGGAAGCGAATTAGGCTAAACCACGACGCGGCGAGGGACTCTTTGGTAATGAATATGGCGATGGCTTTCGTGTTAAGGAAGGGTTACATACATGACGCTAGATCCTCCTGGTTGGGGAAAAGCAAATATCCCATGCAGGCATATTCGATTGAGGTATATGAAGTATCATGAAATCCAATCACATTACACTATTCCACATCCTCTGCGTTGAAAATATTAAAAATCCACCATCCTCCTATCCACTGCAATGATCAGCCATTTTGTAAACTTTTCCAAATATGAAACAACCTGGATTATATGAAATTCAATTGTTTTCAACCAACCTTCCGAGCCAGGAAGTGGAAAATGCGAATACCACTAAAGAAATTTGATTATCATCCACCATCCATCCAAACTAGGTGACAGGAATGCGAAAAACAATCGTGTCAAAGTTAATCCTGTCTCTGATGCCGCAATTCTACAGCGTAACAAGTGTTGGGGGATTATTTATGCACAGAGTAGTCGTTAATCAAGTAAGTTGAGTACCCCACTTTCGGACCACCCCTCTTTTGGACCACCTAAAATCTTACCTCATTTTAAGCACTACCTCCCAACTTCATCTTTAATAAATCAACAACCACTTATTCAATTGATATAAGATTTTAATACATTATCAATTAAGCTATGACAAAGCCTTATATTGAAGATGATATTGCTGCAGCACTTTTTGCGATTGCAGGAGGCATGTCTATACGTAAGGCTTGCTCAGAATATGGTATTCCCCGCACCACTTTACACAACTGTATAAATGGCCACCTTTCACATAAAAAAGGTGCACAAAACCTACAGAAGATAGCTCCTGTGCAGGAGAGAGCTCTAGCAAATTGGATTTTAGTACAGGAAGCCCTAGGAACTAGCCCTACCCATCGTCAAATACGAGAATTAGGAGAGTCCATTCTCAACCTCGAAGGAGGTGATTTATCTTTTGGCAAGCGATGGATACATAGTTTTTTGGAAAGAAACCCAGAGATTAAGACTAAAAGGCAATATAAAATCGATAATGCCTGTATCAATGGTGCAACTACCGAAATTATAAGCAAGTTCTTTGAAAAGTTGGATTTACCAGCAATTAAGTATATCAAGCCCGAAAACAGATGGAATATGGATGAAGCTGGTATAATGGAAGGCCAAGGTCTCAATGGTATGGTACTTGGGAGTTCAAAGCAATGTTTTATTCAGAAAAAGCAACCCGGTTCAAGAACGTAGACCTCTTTTATTGAGTGTATCTCAGCTACGGGAAGAGCACTTTTACCTTTGGTTATATTCAAAGGTAAAACACTTCAACAACAATGGTTTCCCATTAAACTTGATAACTATGAAGGGTGGGAGTTCATTGCTACAGATAATGGGTGGACTACGGATTCTACAGGTTTGGAATGGCTAAAAGAGGTGTTTATACCACAATCAGCACCAACTCGACCGAAAGAAGCAAGACTCCTTGTTTTGGATGGGTATGGAAGCCATGAAACCATTCAATTTATGCTTGAATGCTTCAAGAATAATATACACCTCTTATTTTTACCACCCCATACATCGCATGTACTACAACCTCTTGATTTATCAATATTTTCACCTCTGAAAAAAGAATATCGATACCACCTCAATACTCTCGATTCATTGACGGATTCTACTCCCATTGGCAAAAGAAACTTTCTTGCCTGCTATCAGAAAGCTAGATTAAAAGCTTTAACACTTCGAAATATCACTTCTGGGTGGAAGGCTTCAGGTTTATGGCCTCAAAACCGCGCTAAACCTCTTTTGTCCAGATTATTGCTCGAAAACAGTAATCAAGAGGTTGTATATCAAAATCCTGTTTCAGATGATGATCCCGAGCTTCAATGGAATATACATTCATCTTTTATTGCATAGAAAACCCCTCAAAAAGGAAGTGATATTCGAAAATATACTGATATAATGGAGAAAGTTGATGAGACCGATATTCCAACTCGCCGGCTGCTTTTTCGAAAGATTCAAAAAGGATTTGATGCTAAGGACTATGAACTTGTACAGTCCAAGAAACGAATAAAGCAATTGGAGCAAAAATTAGAAGAGATTATACCTAAAAAAAGAAGGATAGTAAAAACTAGTCCAAATTCGAGGTTTGCAGGGATAGAAGCTATATATCAAGCTCAAATTGAAGCTGGTGATCAGGAAATTGAGATAAAAGACTCTGATAGTATTTATGAAACTGACAATACAGGGGATTGTATTGAAGTTGAATAGTGGTTGAGTTATTGAAGTTTAAAATTCATATATATATATATTTTTAGGTGGTCCAAAAGAGGGGTGGTCCGAAAGTGGGGTACTCAACTTAATGTGGTGCAATATAATGTAATGTAAGACTTACTATATACAGACCTGAAATGTATATTTCAATATTGTGCCCGGGGAGAATGGGAAGGGTAAATGAAATTGAGATTTCCAGGGGCAACAGCGGTGGAATTTTGTGTTCATTGGATCTTGTTTGAGGTTTGCGAGGATTAGGTACTGTACCTAGGTAGGTAGTTCACGGTAGGGAGGTGGCTTAATTTGTAAGGTTAGGTTAATGTTGGTTTGGATAGCTGACTACTTGTCTATATACATACATACATACATACATACATACATCCTAGATGCATAGCGAAGAAGTATTCCCCGCAAGTTATTAAGTGAATGTACACAGGAGGCTTTTTTTGAAGATTTATGGGTTGATATAGTGGTAGTTTTGAATTATATATGTATGTATGTAAATATATAAGTAGGTGAGTAAGTAAATAAGAGGGTAGAGAGAGATTTGATACTGGGATCTAGATCTGTACTCGTACTCGTACATGTACTGGAAGCTGGATGATGGATGGAGATTTATTTGACGTGGAGGTTTTTTGGGGGGGCACGGGGTAGAGGGGTTTCTGAGGGATTCAAACGAGGTTGGATTTATTGGGAGTTTTTTTCGCAAGTCGCTTCTGTGTTTGGTGTTTCGAGGTGAAGATGCAGATGAAGGTGCAGATGCAGTTGAATATCTAAGATTAATTAATATCAGTTATGAGATCTTGTATTGTAATATGTCTTGTACTTCCTATTATGATATATACGGGGAAATTTACATGTATAGTCTGTATAGAACATGAGAAGTTAGAACGAGGTATCTCCCTCTCACTTTCAAGATTAAGAATTTAAAACCATGAGTGGGTTTTCATGCTCAAGGAGGATTCAAGGGGATGTTTTGAGTAATTAGCGCTTTTTTTGGACTATATGAACTTGAAAGTCGGTATATATGAATGGGGTTTGATCATGCTATTTAGACATATTTTTCATTTAAGTTATTAGTAGTAGCAAACAATTAGAAAAGTAATTTTGTTTTGGTATTATGGGCATTGGAGTAATTAATTTTATATTTAATATTTATTGCCATATAGTGTGAGAATCAACGACTTTCCGGGATAATATGCGCCTTGGGTTTGGGATGGCATAGATCTAATGCTTGTCAGAGGATATACAGTACTAGCAACTATTCATTCACATCTAATCTAATAGTAGGCGTCCGATATAATTGCAAAAGGGGTGTGAACAGATGAGATAAAATGTTTGGTATTATTTCTGCGCTCAGAAAATGAAGTTTTTTTTGGTTTAGTCTACGTACTAAGTTGCTTGTGATCTCCCTCTTTGCTCTGCTGGGGAGAATTAATAGATGACTTCTTACTACACGGTTCGAGGTTGGCAAGAGAGGTAAGAACGATGGTTAGCTAATAGCTAATATTGGAAAGAGCGGTAGGGACTACGACGACGAACTGTCTGTTCCTAAAAAGATTTCTCATATTCTTACTTAGATACATCATAGTAATAACCGTCTTCTTTTTTTGGCAGCCGCTCGTTTTGTCACTCATTTCTAATATACCTAATCTTGGAATATCGACACAGCCATTACTGATTTTCTCTTAATAAAGCTAGCCGATGACAACATTCCGACTCCATCTCTACCTACTTGTCGCGTCACTCATCCCTAAAAGGGTCTCTAGGCTCGATGTCTAGCCTTGAAACAAGCCAACCGGACGGATGGAAAACTTCGTCGATAACTTTTGCATCGTCTTCCGGTAGCTCCAGTCCTGAAAGCGATACATCGATTTCTCCACTCTCATCTGCTTCTTTTGTTAAATCACTCAAGGACCGTGTTGTACCACCGACTCTAGTCGACTTCTCAGAGGAGGTGGTACTTCAGAAATTTGTGAAAATGACTCCAACTATGAAGATCATGGGTAAAGGTAAGGGATTGGAAGTTACCACCTTTACCCGGTATGAGGCTTTCCCTCGATTGGTCGATACTTCAATCCCCTCAAAAGATTTTGAATTCGGTACTTTCGTTTCCTTCGGAGATCTCTTATTTGTTCTAACTCACTAACTAGATATTACACAAACCAACGAAACACCTGCAGTCGTGTTAATGCACTCTGTCAGTTCCGAATCACATACTACCCAAGGTAAAAGACCAAAACTCAAGGCATATAAATCTTTTAAAACACTGGGGTATAAAGGAGGGCACAAGTTTAAGCAGATCGAAAAGGCAAACGATGACATTTTTGAGGATGCACCAGTCGAACCACAATCTTGTGCTGAAGTTTACGTAGAATTCAACACGGCACCGTCATCACCAGCAAGGCGTTTATCAGTGTCTGACAAGCATGATATGGACGGTTCATACGATGATAAGCCGGAATTCTCCTCTGGCACAACCATACAAGACTTTGGAGCGTTGCCCGATCATCTCCGAGGTCCTTGCTTTGAAGTGAGCCCGAGAACGAGCGTTTTGGATGGTCCAACCGCTATCCCAAATATAGACAACATGTTGGCTATGAATAAAGCTGATACCTCAGTGGAATCCTCACTCATGAGACCCCTCGAGGCAGTGCCTGAAGCATTGACATCGCCAGAAGTAGTGGGAAACTGTATGGAACAATCCGACGGGCCTGCTCCTGTTCCTTCCATTGTACCAGACGTTGGTGTTGACTCCCCAGTTGGAGAGTTACCCGTCGACCCAATTGCAAAGGAAAAGAAGGACGCAAAGCGCACACACAAAACCATTAAGAAGGTTCGATCGGGCATAAGGAAAGGCAGATATCGTTGTCTAAGGACACCAGTACTGGTGGTGATTCTAGGAAAAGAGCTTTCGAAACCAACCAAAATAGCCATTGAAAATATTGCAAGTGGACTTCCCTCAGGCCTTGGTGAAGTAAAGCCCCTTTCCAAGTGATGACAAAGATGTCTTTGCGATGAGAGCTAAATTCAATAAGATGGAACCTCTCTCGCCGTCCGCTCCGCTTCCTCAACTTGAACGACTTACGCCTAATCCTATAGCAGAAAACGATTGTTGTGATGACTTGGAGTGTTAAAATTGAAGGCTTTGATATTTTTGAGGATTGAAATTGAGCTTGGTAACGATTGCAGACGGAATGGCTTGTGAGAATGGATACTATCATACACCCTAATACAAGGAAGTTGTGGACCTCAATCAATAGTCTGTGATAATGAAATGTGAAACGTTCTAGCAATTTGAGATGATCTGTCTGAAATAATTTTTGCGAACTCATGTTAGATGAACTTTGCTCTTTGAGATTCAACAGTGAGAGAGATAGCTTGAAACAGTTGAAGCTTTATTTAGCACAAAGTTACTCAGTATATGGAGAGATAGGAAACGAAATTGTTTTAAAAACATGTGTTCAACTGAAAGACCTACTCATAGGTGATTAATTGGGATTTTTGGGTTTGTGACATTATCTGGATCTGACACGCTTCGGTGTATGCTACACCATACGGTTGGAGGCCGGCCGGCAACCGATTGACGATATGGCAGACATGAAGAGATACTATGGCAGTGAGGTCAGGACTGAAATTGCGCAGATGAGTTTTGGTATTCGTAGGTATTATCGTTTTGTAGTGTATATGTAGAATAAGATAAAGTACAACAGTAGACAATTGACATTTTCCCCCTCCATTCACCAGCCCCACAATAACCCCTCCGCGCACCAATCCCCTCTCACGCTTCTCACCACCCGTCCACCACATCCCTGCAAAAACCCCCACCCACCTCAAACTTCCTTGATATAAACAAAATCACACACTTGGCCAAACAAACATGCCAAACTCCAGTGACGCGTAAGTTACTGCCCTCATTCCAAAAATGAAGGTTCCTCATGGCTAATTATAATTTCATCACAGAGTGGTTAGCGTGTCGTTCTTATATTATTCTCTTGATAGGGATCAATATGTAGTTATGCGAAAGTCGTGGGTTCGACACCCACCTGGAGTAACAATTTCCAGTTGACACCGGCTATCAATTTTTTGAGTTTTTGAACTTTTTGGTAGTTTGGGGATGAGTTTGCAGTTCTTTTTTTTTTTTTTTTTGGATGGGTGGAGGGTAATTTTTGGAGATGGGGATGGGGATGAAAATCCGTTTTTAGGGGAACAAAGGAGGGAAAGAGTGTGATGTAAGCGATAGATCGCTTCGTTTTGGGGTTGTTGGATTGGATTGCTGCGGACAGGATTGCTAGATAATAGGGAAATTAGAGAGCCAACAAGTTACGGAGAGCTTTAGACTAGGTAAGAAATCAGCTACTCGTACATTCAGGCATGCTGATGCCCTCACATACCTAGTCCTTTTGTAATCGAAAGAAATCAAAGCCATCTAGTGCTCTGCTGCCTCACTGTATATTTCTCTGTGTATCATACAAAGATTTATTTGAACATGCATGCCAGTAATCAAGTAAGTAGAGTTAGATATTTGGTAACTATTTCGCCGTGAAAAATGGATTGGAGTATGCAAAGAAATGTAGTACTACTCCCTATGTACGAATATCTTTCAACCAAAACTGGGTACCTGACATCCTCAGAAACCTATATCAATCTCGCTCAAGTCAAGCTTTCGACATATAGCACTCTCCAACATTCCGTGTCCCTCGAGATATTGAACGTCTTCCTTTCACAAACACATATGTTGTTAGTACCATTCGCGCCACGCCTTTCATTTCTATCCGGCATAAATCTCATCTTCCGTAAATCCGCCCGCTCCCTGAAATCCACGACTGAACCCTCAATGACATGCCGTTTCCTTCGAAGCCGAAAGGTTCTTTCCGAATATCAAGAAACCCACAAATGCACCCACTCCTACTGAAATCATAACCCATCCATTATATGTCATGAAGAGCAACCTATCATATTATTAGCATGCATATGCGGAAAGGATAAAGATAGGAACTTACATCAACATAAAGGCATAAAAATACTGGAAAGCATATAGCGCAGCCTTAATAATATGTGCTCTCTGACCCACTTCCTCTTGATTGCGTCCTGCCCAGAGAAAAGGCGCATTTTCAGTAACGTCATCCACTTAATGCGTGTAAACAATCTCAGCTTTTCATTCCACTGCTCAGGTATGAAAGTCGAGGGAAGAAGACCAAAGGGATGATGTGTGCAAGTAAGAGAACTTACGTGTTATAGATGCTTGTTGTTTCTCGACCCAGGTTTCATAGCGACGGGTTAGAGAGCGAATGCCTTCGTAGCCGGCAGTGATGGCTACGACGCCAAGGAGGGATATGAGAAGAGAGAATGTGGAACGGATGTGCCACCACCGGAAGATGATGCAAAGGTTGGTTGTGTCCCAGGTAAAGAGCATCTGCAATTGGATGTTAACGATTGAGGAATTGGAAGAGTGAAGCACATTGGAGACGGACGTTCATGTTACATCTATCTCCTCCCATATCCATCCCCATACCGTGCATGCTGTGATCCATGTGCGAGTGATCCATTGTGAATTTGAATTATTGTAGTTTGATATTGGAAGATCGTGGCCGGTGAAATAGATGGTAAGCTGGGCTTGAGGAGGGTCCGTAAGGTTTGAATGAAAGTAGGATGATAAGTTGAGATAAATATTAAGATACTATATATTACTCTTTTCTGAAGGGCTGACGTGACTACCAAGGTATTAATTGCACCAATTACCGAATGATACGAGTTTAGGTCCCCTATTTTACCTTCTCAAATGCGCTCAAACCAAAGCTAATAATAAATCCAACAGCTCGGACAAGCTTCACTTGCTTTATTGGGTAGCGCACGGACATCAATGGATAAGCTAAAACACACCGCCTTTATTCTGCCATAACCGGTTTCGTCGGATGGAGGGGCAATCGCGAGATGTTCAACTCGATGAGTTTCTGATTTTAGTTCTGAAGAACTCCACAACCTAACAATCTTCCAAAATGCTCACAGCCCCTCTAAATTTGCCCAAGTGGTAAGCTTTCATTGAAACAGCCAAAGAGAGCCATTTTAACGGTTTTAATAGGCTTGACGAGAACTCTCATCTTTTGAAGCCTCCGATTAATAATTACTGCGTTTACAACAAAGATGTGACTGTTATGGTACGAAACTCTTCTCTAATCATCGCCACAAAACATTTCTAAGCTTCGCAGATCGTAGGAGGTCCAAATGCACGAACCGACTATCACATCAACGAAACTGCAGAATGGTTCTACCAATACAAGGGAGCTATGATGTTGAAAGTGGTGGATGAAGGCGAATTCAAAGACATAATTATTGGGGAGGGAGAGATGTTCTTGCTGCCACCAAATACTCCTCATAATCCTGTCAGATTCGCAAATACAGTGGGCATTGTCCTGGAGCAACCGAGACCGAAGGATTCCTTAGATCGGTTAAGATGGTATTGTACAAATTGCCGTGAGGTGGTGGAGGAAGCCGCTTTCCATTGTACGGATCTAGGCACGCAGATCAAGGAAGCCGTGAATAGCTTCAAAGATAGCGAGGAGAGAAGGAAATGTAAGAAATGCGGGACGGTTGCGGAATCTGCACCACCGCCTGGATCTCTCCAGGATCCAAATCTTTCTTGATTGACAAGAAAAGAATAATGAATGAACGAATGCAGTCAATTGAATGAAGTCTAAACTCAACTCATTATGCCTATCTTCGGGTATCCTGAAAATAGTATAAACGTGACGTGCTCAAGTCTCCTTGAATTCATATGTACTCGTCGATTCCTCGACTGCAACTTCGATCTTTCCTTCAACCAACTCCTTACCCCCAACACTAATGCCGACTCTCATAACATCTCCAGGTTTCACGGATCCAACTCCCTTTGGTGTACCAGTTAAGACAATGTCACCCTTTTCCAGAGTCATAACCTTGGAGATATCGCTCAATATTCTAGGAATTCGGTAAAGCATCAATTCTGTAGAGTCCTTTTGTCGGTGCTCATTGTTGACTGTAAGCCACACGGTGGCATTATGAGGATCCGGAATTTGAGACTTGGAGATGATGTTGCTCATTGGGAGAAAGGTATCAAATCCCTTTGCAATATCCCAGGGAAGACCCTTCTTCTTTGCCTCGTTTTGAGCGTTGCGAGCAGTCATATCAATACTCATTGCGTAACCTATATAATTCAAAAATCAGAAATAAGATTGAATCATCTAGTCGAAAATACACACTTTCGATAGAATCATAAGCCTCCTTCTCATTTTCTGCCTCGAGATTCTTGAGCTGCTTCCCCATGATCAGGGCCAACTCTACTTCATAATGTAGATCTACGCCCTTTGGTCGGATGACAGCTCCACCATTTGGAGGAAGGATTGAGGAAGGTGGTTTGAGGAAGAAGAATGGTTGTTTGGGCTTGCTATTATTCAACTCTGTGATATGGTCTCTGTTCAATTGAGATCAGTCACTCTACTTATTTTGCAGGTCTTCAATTGATGAACTCATCTCGAAGAGAAGTGGGGGGGGGATGGGAAACATACGCATAGTTCCTCCCAATACATACAACTTTTGAGGCACTTTTGAAAGGAGATACGGTGGCAAGGCCACGACGGAAAATTAACGACATACTGGAAAAGTGTATACAAAAGAATGCCTATCAAAACTTTTTATGTACAGTATCAAAGGACATTAGGGAGCAAGCAATTCATGTGGGAGAGTGGGAGATCTTATGCTACCCTGGAGACCCCACTCTGTCGTTGATGGGACGAGCTTCCGGAAGCTCTGATCGGCACCGAAATCCGGAGCTCTGTAGATGTGACTGTAGATATGCTTCATGAGTAAGTAGGATTTTAATGTTCAGATGATATCCATTGATATTCGAATATCAAATGGACCTCTTGAGAACAGCATATGGAATTTTCAATCCATTGTATTTGAATGTTTAGATTATGTATTAAAAGTAACTAGTCGTATCTGGTACTCCAAGTCTTCCAACAGACGCTCTTTTCCTCACCTGGTGTCTCTTTTCTGCCTGTTCGTTCAACGCCTTATTAACTCTTTCCTGTGATAATGCCAATCCCTTTTCACCCTTTTCCTGTAGCTTGTCTCGATTATTGTAATACGCCAGTAATGTCTTCGCCCGCATCAACTCCTCATCTTTCTGGAACATTACTCATTAGCTATCGCTTTGAGTGAACAGTATAAATTCTATAACATACCCCGCTACTTCTTCTTCTTTCAAGACGTCGTTCTCGACTCTCTGCCTTTGATTCCTCAGTTTCTGGAGGATCAATTGATTCCATAGATGAGTGTTTCCTAAGTGGAGGAGATGGGGATTGAAACGCGGAGGGCGGTTGGATAACAGAGGGGGTTGAAGGTATACGGCGGCCTAGGCGATCAAATGTCGGCACTGGCTGTGAATGGATCGATGTTTTTCTTTCGTGTATGTCGGCTGGAATGGTGGAGAGGGTGCGTAGGAAGGAGAGTGCGGCTTTAGGAGGCTGCGCGAAAGACTGGTTAGCACGTATAATCAGGGAAATAATTGATATTGTAAGCGGAAACGCGGGTGAAGATCTCAAAAGCCACAGAATATAATGAAATGTCTTAAGTATGCGGGTTGAGGGGGATTAAAGTATACATGGACGCAGAGAGATGGAGTTGTGGAGATGACGAACTGCTTGTTTGAGGGTATTAAGATCAGCGAGAACATGCGCCACCTGTAGTTTTGGTGGCGACAGAATTGATGATGGGTCCATAATGATTGAACTATGGAATTGACAATGTGTAAAAAAAGAGATTATCTATTATTATGATTGATGTGTAAGGTTGTGAGGGAGGAGGGGCTTATGATGAAAAAGTGTCGATAGGAAGGAGCTTATGGGGTATCTTATCGGTTATCTCGGTTATGTCATCTTCTTTCCCGGCGGTAAGTCTTTTAGTGTACTAAGCGAGCAACCCCTCATTCATCAACAAGGAGCATCGCCAAAATAAGGTCAATTTCATACCAATCAAGGCAAGGCTATGATTTTGAAAGTAGGTCCAACACTCTACTCCATTCTAATATTTATACAAGGGGTCTAAGTGGGTTTTGACCTTGAAAGTCTTTTGTAATTTACTTGGCTAGGAATGAAGATGTAAGGTTTGTTTGCCATTTCATGCTTTTCTGTATGTCCAAGGAAATGTGCAAAACATAAGGGAAAGGAAACCAACAGACTATCGCCATGAGGATAATCTGAACTGCTGTGATCATTCATCTCGAATCGGAGTGCAAAGGGTTGTGACAAGCAACTGTGACAAGTTGACGTCGTCAGGAAAGAGTTTGTCATTTTATAGGTTCATTTTCAGCCTCCCTGATCCAAAGCTTACAACTTCCTATAATCCCGGCTATTGCAATGTATCCAGGTTTTTGAAATAGGACATGCTTTCAAATTCCTTGGGAACGTATGGATATTAAGCTTGCAAGCTTCTATTTCAATGGTTGAAGAGTTGCGAATTCCTCATCAGCTGAATTGTTGAGATGTCTTCATCATTGGATACTAGCTCGGGCTTGTCTGTTTACCAGAGCCTCGAGTATTTTTTAAATGTCGAGTATGGCAGTAGTAGATCTACTTGCTTTTTCATTTGGGGTCATAAATCAAATTACATGTGTCGAAAAGCATGGAGAAGGCGATTAATATGACTGACGAAATGACTGTGGACTCTAACGGAGTAATGATTATTAGAGCTGAATTAGAAGGGGGTAGGCAGGAGGCACAAAAGTCCATACTTTACCCATGAGATTTATATATCGGGTGATGAGAGGTCTATGTAACATGCTTTTGAGGGACCTTCAACAGCCAGTGCTGTATCTTAGGTGGCATTCTATAGTATGAAAACCACACATTTTGAGGTTGGGTGTTCCCCGAGTTGTGCTCAATCCGTCCGCTCCTCATTCGACTGCGATGACCAGTAGTGCTCACTTCATGTAACCGCAAGAGCTATGGACGGGGTAGCCGAGCTAGATTAGCTGCTAAGAGGTACGTACGATGCTTTGGCCCAAATCGTGGCACATCAGCATTTCGACGTTCCAATAAAGTAAACAAACAAAACAATCAGTAACTGTCATAAGACTCAGAGCCAGAATGCCTTGGTTAGCGATCGATTGGTGATTGTTATTTCTATATGAATTAGGTTGATGCCACACAATTGAAAGCTGTACATTTTGATATAATGAGGTAGGTTGGGGTGTGTGATGTAGGAGTTGGAAGAGGTTAGCAATACATGAAAAAAATCACAAAGCAAGCGAAATGTTGAGCGAGAGGTTGAGACAGAGATAATCTCCTCTAGCGTCACTGAAAAGTGCGATGTTTAGTAGATTACGCAGTACATCAATTACAGTGCATATGATGAGGTTTTTTCTGTAATTACAAAAGGGCGTCTCCCCTTTCGAAGGTGCTAAGCGAAGTACACCCGATGGTGGGGATTTTTTTAGATCAACAGATCAATATACGATATCCAAAGTTCCGAAGAGGCTCCAAGATCATGGCTAATAGAAAATGAAAATATGTGATACTCTTGAAGATCAATGTGACATAATATAATTTTTTAGACCCCACGTCTTCCTGCCACGCACATAAAATGATGCATGAAGAAGATTTTTATCATCCACCGGCATCGCTCTGGTAGTTTTTGAACCCCTCATTCATTCATTCATCCATTCATTCATTCATACATGTGGTAAGGCATATGGTAGGTTGCCTGACTAATACCCGGTCCGATGAAATAGCTCCCGTGGTCGCCAACATGGATTATTTTGCTTTAGTATGTAGTATATCGTGATGCTAAAATATCAATTGGTAAATTTGAGTATTAATTGAATGAATGACGGCTTCCAATTGACTCATTTCCAATCTTCTCAGGTCCCAATTTGGCTTAAATCGTAGATACTCTTTGTTGGTTGGTTGGGATTGTCCTTGCAGATCAAAAAGCGGGGCCAAGAAAATTTTGGTTCCAAGCAGCCGGTCACACAACGAAGACTCACCTCACCTTAAATAATAAATATAAGAACAAAAAACTTCTATCACAACCCTCATCATTTGACTCAAAACACATCCCAATTGAAAAGCTCACACAATTACTATTTTGACTTCCCCAACTTAACCGACAATGCTTAGAGACTTCGAACCTTCTAAACTCCAGGAATAACTTCAATCTGCTAAGACAGAGAGGTTCATCATTCCTTTATTATCAACCAACACCAAAAGCTTATCAGAAAGCTACCCCAGGTAGTTTTTCAACCAAAAAAATCCATTGTCCAAAACCACATTCATTTTCCCACAAAACCCCAAATCATTCTTGAAATAATTGGCAGGGCAAAATATTAAGGATCAGGTGGAAAAATTACTTTTAGGAAGTTCAATTATAGCTTCAATTCGACATCATGGCGCTTGCAAACCGCTTCGCATATCGATCTTCATCTCTCCTCCGCCAATGCAAGGCTCCAGCTTTGCCTGCGAGAGCATTCACTACTAGAGCTTCAATTAATGGTCTTGTACATCGTCAACCAGCTCAAGTTTGGAAACATAGCAAATATGCTCGAATGTTCTCCAGCTCGACACTCCTTAGGGATCAGTCACAAACCGCGCCTAGTGCGGAAGCATACTTGAATAGTGGGGTTGTAAAAGGAGCTGCCAACCCAGTGAACGTGAAAAAAGTTTTGGTCATTGGAAGTGGTGGCTTGAGTATTGGTCAAGCAGGAGAATTCGATTATTCAGGTTGGTGCCCCAGACCTCAGCCTTTCGTGGAATGAGTCATTGTGTTGGTGCAGGCTTTCTCCATAAGGTTGATCTTGAAGTCACCTCACATGAAGGAGGGATATTATAGCATGCTAACTGTTTGTTCAATCTAGGTTCTCAGGCTTTGAAAGCCCTAAAAGAAGCTGGCGTAGCTTCCGTGCTCATCAACCCCAACATTGCAACAATCCAAACTGCTCACGTTCTTACAGACGAGGTCTACTATCTTCCAGTCACACCCGAATATGTCACATACGTTATTGAGCGTGAGAGGCCTGATGGTATCTTCCTCACTTTCGGTGGTCAAACGGCTCTCAACCTCGGTGTACAAATGGAGCGCATGGGTATCTTTGAGAGATATGGTGTGAAGGTTTTGGGTACCAGCATCAAGACCCTTGAGACCAGTGAAGATAGAGATCTCTTCGCCAAGGCTCTTGGTGAGATCAATATTCCAATTGCTCAATCTGTCGCTGTATCAACCGTGGACGAGGCTTTAGAAGCTGCAAAGGGTATTGGTTACCCAATCATTGTCCGTGCCGCATACGCTCTTGGTGGTCTTGGCTCTGGTTTTGCAAACAATGAAGAAGAACTTCGCAACATGGCCTCTAGATCTTTGACTCTTTCACCTCAAATTCTGGTTGAGAAATCGTTGAAGGGATGGAAAGAAGTTGAATATGAGGTTGTCAGAGATGCTAGCAACAACTGCATCACTGTCTGCAACATGGAAAACTTTGACCCTCTCGGTATCCACACTGGTGACTCTATCGTCGTTGCCCCTAGTCAGACTTTGAGCGACGAGGAATATCACATGCTTCGTTCAGCTGCTATCAAGATTGTCAGACATTTGGGTGTTGTTGGAGAATGTAACGTTCAGTACGCTCTACAACCCGACGGATTGGACTACAGAGTTATTGAAGTCAATGCCCGTCTTTCTCGATCATCTGCTCTTGCCTCAAAGGCTACTGGTTACCCCCTTGCGTATACTGCTGCCAAGATTGGACTTGGTCACACTCTTCCCGAGTTACCAAACGCTGTTACCAAGACTACAACTGCCAATTTCGAGCCTTCTCTTGATTATATTGTCTCTAAGATTCCTAGATGGGATTTATCAAAGTTCCAGCACGTGAAACGTGACATCGGAAGCGCCATGAAGTCTGTTGGTGAAGTCATGGCTATTGGTAGAACTTTTGAAGAATCTATTCAAAAGGCCATTCGTCAAGTTGACCCAAGATTTGTCGGTTTCCAAGGAGACAAATTTGATGACCTTGACTACGAACTCCAAAATCCTACCGATCGTCGTTGGCTAGCTGTTGGTCAAGCCATGCTTCACGAGAACTACACAGTTGATCGTGTACATGACCTTACCAAGATTGATAAATGGTTCTTGTACAAGCTTCAGAACATTGTTGATTGTACTCGCGAGCTTGAGGATATCGGTAGTCTTGATGGACTGAAGAAGGAAATCATTCAAAAGGCAAAGAAATTGGGTTTCTCTGACAAACAAATCGCCAATGCCGTTAAATCCACCGAAGATGAAGTTCGGGCACGCAGAAAGAGCTTTGGTATCACTCCCTTCGTCAAGAGAATTGATACTCTCGCTGCCGAGTTTCCAGGTTCGTCATTTTTATTTCCCAAGACAGCTTTTATTCTCTCCCTTGATTGGCAATTACTAACTCCCAATTTTTCAACAGCTTCTACAAATTATTTGGTGAGCTTTTCCCCTTTCTTTTCGCTGCCTCAAAGACTTTTTTCGTTCAGCTATGTTTGAACATTCGACTACGTTTTACTGTTGAATGCTTTTTGATACTCAATTTCGGTTGAAAGTCCATTTTTTACCCCCTATTTGAACGTTTAAACTCTTTCAGGACGTTTAAGTCTATTGAAAGGTTCTGTCCATCTATCTCCTTTAGATGGCGGGTTTTTTTTGGAGATTCGGCTCTATTCAAATGCCCAACCATCTCACGATGTTCAGCTTTATCTGGAAGTACAGATTCATTTGAATACCCAAGTCCGTCTGGATGGCCAACTTCTCTCTTGAGAACATCACGTGGTTTGGCATTCAAACTTTAAATGGATATCCAGCTAGTTTTGGGCATCTAAATTTGATTTGAACATTTAGCTTGGTTTGGGTTCCCGACTTCGTCCCCGGAGTTTTAATCGATTTAAAGCATATTCTACTTGGATGCTTGAATAGGCATATTTGTCTTGAGATATTTCCTGGCCCTCGATGTCTAGTTTGGGTTCAATATCTCAACTGAGCAATTCTTCTGAGGACATTTCCTTATCCCTTTTGTTCAATTCCGTTAAGATGTTTCAATCAGGTATTGGGAATCTCATTTCATTGGAGAAATTCACTGGATCTGAATACCTCACTCGGTTTGAATATTTCATTTGATCAAATGTCTTTCTCATTTTGAATATTCCAGTTGATCTGAGTTTCTCAGTATTTTTGATTCTCTCAGTTTGTTTTTGATATTCAACATCGTTCGAATGTCCAGCTCTGTTTGGATAACTCGAGTTTCAAGTCTTGCTGGGGAAAAAGGATCTAACCTTCCAATGTTCTAGTACACAACATACAATGCAACAACTCATGACGTTACCTTCGATGATAATGGAACTATTATTTTGGGAAGTGGTGTGTACAGAATTGGTAGCTCAGTCGAATTTGATTGGTGTGCTGTTAGTGCAACTCTTGCTTTGAGAGAGATGGGCAAGAAAACCGTCATGATTAACGTGAGTCTGCTGGACTCCTGCATTCTGAACCAATACTGACCCCCTCAATGTACAATCCCGAGACTTACAGCACAGGTACGTCATATCTTCTGATTCCGCCATAATCATCCCAGCTAACATAAAAAATAGATTTCGATACTGCCGACAAACTCTACTTTGAAGAATTGAGCTACGAACGTGTAATGGATATCTATGAACTTGAGAACGCTACCGGAGTTGTTGTTTCTGTGGGCGGTCAGCTCCCACAAAACATTGCTCTCCGTTTGCAGGAGACAGGAGGAGCCAAGATCCTGGGAACAGATCCTAAGGACATCGACAAAGCAGAAGATAGACAAAAGTTTTCTGCAATCCTGGATAGCATTGGAGTTGATCAACCAGCTTGGAAGGAACTCACCTCAGTTGCAGATGCCGAGGCTTTTGCTGAGGAAGTCAGCTACCCAGTACTCGTTCGCCCCAGTTATGTCTTGTCAGGCGCAGCTATGACTGTCATTCGAAGCAAAGATGAGCTCAAAGAGAAACTCGAAGCTGCCAGCAATGTTTCTCCCGACCATCCAGTTGTCATCACTAAATTCATTGAAGGTGCCGAAGAAATTGATGTGGATGGTGTTGGATCTAACGGTAAACTCATTCTCCACGCTGTTAGTGAGCACGTGGAGCAGGCTGGTGTTCACTCAGGTGATGCTACTCTCGTTCTACCACCTGCTTCTCTCGATCAAACTACAATGGACCGTGTCAAGGAGATTGCCGAAAAGGTTGCCAAGGCCTGGAGCATTACCGGTCCTTTCAATATGCAAATCATCAAGGCTCAGGACCCTGAAGGAGGTCTTCCACAGCTGAAGGTCATCGAATGTAACTTACGTGCATCCCGTTCGTTCCCATTCGTTAGCAAGGTTCTCGGTGTCAACTTCATTGATGTTGCTACCAAGGCTCTTGTGGGCCAGAATGTCCCTGAACCCCAGGACCTCATGGCAGTCAAGCGTGATTACCTCGCCACAAAGGTTCCTCAGTTCTCATGGACTCGTCTTGCTGGAGCTGATCCATTTTTGGGTGTCGAAATGTCCAGTACTGGTGAAATTGCTTGCTTCGGTAAGGATCTTGTTGAGGCTTACTGGGCTTCTCTTCAATCAACCATGAACTTCCGTATGCCAGAACCAGGTGAAGGTCTCCTTTTCGGCGGTGATATCTCCAAGACTTCCCTGACTAAGATCGTCGACTATTTATCCCCATTGGGTTATAAGCTTTACGCTGCCGAACCTGAAGTCAAGAAGTTCTTGGAATCGACTGCTAAGGGCGGTGTCAGTGTTGAAGTTATTGAATTCCCCAAGGAGGACAAGAGAGCTTTGAGGGAAGTTTTCAAGAAGTATGATATCCGTGGTGTGTTCAATCTTGCACTCGCTAGAGGCAAGACTGTCCAAGATACCGACTACGTTATGCGCCGGAACGCTGTGGATTTCGGTGTTCCTCTCTTCATGGAGCCAAAGGTAAAAGAAATTTCCTCATTCCTCAAAGATCCTATGCTAACACTTTTTCAGACTGCTGAGCTCTTTGCCCAATGTATGAACGAGAAACTTCCTCGCAAGGAAGGTATTCCAGGAGAAGTTCGCAGGTGGTCCGATTTCATTGGTGGCAAGCCATTGTAAATGATATTATAACGAACAAACACATTGTATCTAGCGTACAGAAGGAATGCGATAGTAATTATGATTTGAAGCCAAGCTTACGCTCACCAGTGATTATCAAAAGGAAAAAGCAGGTTAAAAGTGATATCCCGATGTCCGTCTTTCATGAAGGCTGTGAATGGCTTCGGGCAGTGAAATCGAAAAGCTTAATTAGTCATGTCAATCATTTTCCCCTGGTGAAACACGTCATGAGTGGCACAGATTTCTATCTAGTTATATACTGGAGCAGAAATAGTATAATTTAAATATCTTACATCGGGGAATGATATTAGTTGTACAGTTGCACTCGGCAATGAAATGGTGACTACGGCAGCTATCTGTTTCCTGACAAACTGGGTAACCCATTTAAAAGTTTATATTCCCTTGATGCGTAGGATAGTTTGGCTGGGAAGAAGAAGCCAATCGATGATTGTCAGTAATTGCCTGAAAATCAAATTCAATCAAAATGAAATGTTTGCTTAGAATTTGATGTTCAAGGACGGTTTGTCTTTTATCGTTGCAACGAGTCATTCGATGTGGTGAATGCTTACATAAGCGAATCATGCCCTGTGACGATATCCCAATGCCTGTAGAAGCTAGAACGCGCGTGGATTGCTCGTATTTTATTATCTCGCGAGCTTTGTGCTCCAAGTTCAGTAACTCGTACTTTGTATTTTAATAAACCACAAACCTAACCACACCTTATCCCAACATCAATAGCCTCTAACAGCAGTCACCATGACTTCTGTTGATGCGAAACTGTTGAAATCGACCAAATTTCCACCGGAATTCAACCAGAAAGTCGACTTTCAGAAGGTTAATTTGGAGGTTATGAAAAAGTACGTTCAAACGAGCCGGAAGCTACAGACGAAGTAAAGGGACAAGCTGACTTTGTTTTCCTACGTAGATGGATCGCAGGAAAGATATCAGATATATTAGGAGCTGAAGATGATGTAGTGATTGAACTGTGCTTCAATCTTATTGAGGGTTCTCGATATGTAGGTTTCATTTTGATAATATACCATATGCTAAGCTAATATTGGCTGCAGCCGGACATTAAAAAGCTACAGATACAACTTACAGGTTTTCTCGACAAAGATACCCCGGGCTTTTGCAAAGAATTATGGAAGCTTTGTCTGAGTGCGCAAAATAATCCTCAAGGAGTTCCCAAGGAACTTCTTGAGGCGAAAAAGATGGAACTCATACAAGAAAAGGTACAAATAGCTTAAGACAGGGGTATCATTGGCTAACATCCAGCTAGATACAAGCCGAGCAAGCTGCAGATGAGGCACGTCGACGCCGCGAAGATGGTGAACGGAGAGACCGCGAAATGCATGCAATAAGAAACCGCGAACGAGGCGATCGCGGCGGACGTGGGCGAGGAGGAGGAGATAGCTGGCGCGGCGGTCGTGGGGACAGAGATTTTGATCGAAGTGGTGGTAGAGGATTTGATCGAAGAGGTCCAAGATATTCAAGGTCACCACGTGGAGGGCGAGACAATAGAGATTATGGTCCGCCACCTCGAAGAGAATTTGATACTTACGTTCCTGCGGGGCGTGGCAGACGGGACGATAGACGGAGGTCATCCTTATCGCGCTCTAGGTCACCTTCAAGATCAAAATCCTTATCGCGATCTCCACCAAGACGACGTAGTCGGACAGTTTCAGAATCTCGTTCACCATCCCCTCGTAGACGGAGGTCCAGATCGCCAGACAGGCGCAACCGTGGCAGAGGTGGTAGAGGACGTGTGAGAAGCCCAGAAAGAAGACCCCGACGTGGATCTCCTTCGCCCTCCGAATCTCGCTCCCCACCTCGAAAGCGGAGAAGAGCTACAAGTGAATCTTTAAGTCGCTCTCCACCTCCGAAGTCTCGCAGATATCGTCGTCGCAACACGAGTTCAAGATCTAGGTCTCGATCCACTTCTCCATCATTAAGCCGGAGCCCAGCTCCACGCAACAGAACTGTATCACCCTTGAGCCCTGCCGGGAATGGTAGACGGGCTAGTCGCGAGGTGAGGCGACCCACGCGAAGTATTAGCCGGAGTGCTTCCCCGCCCGCTAGACGTCGTAGCGGTTCTGTAAAGGTCGAAGGTCGTAATGGAAGGAATGATCATGGGAGGAGGCGTCGTTCTATGCAAAGATATGAATCCGCAAGCCGAAGAAGAAGAGATAGCTCTTCAGGTGTAGAGGAGGGAAGAGACAAACGGACTGATGCTGAAGTTGAAAGCGATAGGGGATCGCCAACTCGAGACGTCGAAGCCACAAAATCAGCTGGATCTGCCGAACCTGCAGAGGTAGGTAGTGATTCATAAGGCAAGAGGAGATTCTCATTTGTATCGAAAGAAGACCCGACTAAGTTCATGTTCGTTATCTCGCTGACTCGTCTTTTTGACATCAGAATCTGAGACAAGATCCGCAGAAATTGGCCACTGAATTACGAGAAAAATTGCTAAGGGAAAAGATCAAGAAGATGAGAGCTTCGAGTACCACTGAACATTCAATATCTCATGCTAACGCTCATTGAGGAACATATCAATCGATTCAGGCATACGCAGGGCCATGGCACTAGGGAATACCTGACATAAAAGGAAATATATTTACAAGATTAGTTTCTTACTTGCATAACGTGATGGCACTATCAATTTAAACCTTGAAAACTAGCCCGCCATGTCACGGCTTTATAAGTAATTCATTCACACAGTTAGTGTTTTGAGATTTGTTTTGATGGATAGCTGAGTGAGCATTGCACCCATAAAATTCTCCCCAACCAATGCATTCTGTGTAGACATATAACAATAGACGAGAATCGAAGGCACAGCTCCAGGCTTTCCAATGTTTATTCCTGGTCCAGCCTCAGCCCTATCTCAATCCGCAGACTTCTAGAACGAACCTATTCATTTAGAGGCTTTCCAAAATCTGATTATCACAAGCTTCGATAAGAGGATAAGAGCAAAAAGCTACCATTTTTTGTCCGTGCACCAAGCTTTCCACCATAGAGAGATCTTTCACCCAGCTTCCTGCTCCTTTTACGGGACCTAGTTCATTCATACCACCACATCTCAGTTATATCCCTACCCAATCCCTCAGCCCATCCAAACTCACCCCAGTATGGACCCCAATAAACCATCCACTGCGACCAGTAGCGCCTCGAAGGAAAATCGTACTGCAGATCCTACGGCAGGCCTTCCGTATTATGAGGAAACACGTCGAAAACTCAAACAATTATTGGAGCAAAAGAAGAGCCTCGATCGGATTTTAGCGCTGAGCGAAGACAGTATTTTTAGGAAGGAAACGGAATACCTGGATGAGACGCCGCAAGGGAACATCATTAATGGGTTTGATGGGTATGCTAAGGGTGCCGGTGTAGGAGGGGTGGGAAGAGGTGCTGGGACAGGCAGGAAAAGTGCGGCGGCGGGGGGAACGGATAGACCCTTTAGTGGGAGTTCGTATAGTTGGAGAGTGAATGTTGTGAGTTGAGCTGTATTACTTGGGAGGTTTTCTCTTGTGATATGATGCGATGCGGAGGAAAGGGAGGGGAGAGAAGGGAGTGGTGATGCAGGAATTCAAGCGAATGCACATGCTGGGCATAAAGCTCTGAAAGAATGAGGAGAATCGCATGCAATTTGAATGGAGACTAATAATGAAACTGAAATAGGATTCTCCGGCACCGTCGGGTGCTTCGACACCAGTTGCAGCTATGGCTCCTACGCCTCTGTCTATGACTTTTCAAAAGAATGGGGAGAGCTCGTCGAATCATCCAACGCCTACATCTACTACTTCGGGGAAAGGGAAAAAGAACAAGAAGATGGCCGGGGGTGATGATAGTGAAACTGATACCAAGGACTCAACGGGGAATAAGAAGGCGAGGACTAATTTCGGAGCTATAAGGAAATAAGCGGATGTGAAGGTTGGGAGTTTTGCGCTGTGATTGTCAGTTTTTGTAATTGTGATGGACATCTTGGAGGCTACAGGAACTTGGTGTTGGATTTGCTGGTGGGGAAAATGGGTTATGGTACGGGAATCGGGTAGGGGGTATGACAGGCGTTCTTGGAAATTGGGAAGGAGGAAAAGCTGGTCTATGTTGAAATACCTGTGGGGTCTCGAAGAAAATCTGCAGTCAACTGCGAAGTGATTAATTTCATAATTGGGGAGTATCGGTTTGCATATCAATATTCAAAAGCTGGATAAACTGAATCCCGGGGTTTATCGTTATCAAGGGAAGCTTTTAGCGAATTTCACAATTTTCTCAATGGTTTGCATCAAGAGTATATTGCACTCGGCACCATTGTAGCATGACGTCTATCCAAATGACCGCCTAGAAAACGAAACGTTCGGCTGCAGTATAGAGTTATTTACCCCCTATGTTCAAGATAGAATTGAAGCACCTTAGCACACCCCTAAGTCTAAGGCACCTCCTCATCACTATCCCCACCAAATCCAAAACTAAAGCCACCAGCTTCCCCATCGCCATCCCCACTCGCAACAGCCACATCCCACTTCCTCTTCCTCCCTTCGGCTCTCCTCTCCAACTCCGCCATCGCTTCCTCCAATAACTCCGGATACTCTCTCTTCATCCCATCCACAAACATTGCATATGGATCCACCACTTCTTTCTTAAATCCAGACACTTGATCCGCTTTATCTTTCAGGAAAGATAATACTCCTACTAAATGTGCGCGCGGCACGAAATTCTGTGTAATGGCTATACTGGCATCTAGATTAACCACCAAATGCCACCATCCACTCGGAACATGGAGAACTTCCCCCGCAGCACAGACGCCCTCTACACAGCCCGGAGTACGGCGCGCTTCGGCGTGGAAACCGAGGAGCCATTCGGCTATGGATAAGGGTGAGGTAACTTCGGATTGATCCGCGCTGACGTAGACACCTGGAGGAGGGGGGGATGAGGGCGTCGAGGGAAACATGATCCAGTATTTTGAACCGCGCAGTACGGCGTTCCAGGCTGAGGTTGCGTTGGGATCTTTGTGGTAGGTGGAGCCTGAGCGGGCGGGTCCGACGATTAACCATTTATCGTCTGGACGGTTAGGACCGAGGACTTTGAAGAGGTCCTCGCCGAAGCAGGAGGGGATTTGATAGGGAGGGGATGAGGTGTCTTTGGTGGTGTGGAGGTTCATTTTGGAGATGAAGTCGCGGTCGAAGAGGTAGAGTGGTGATTCATCGTTGCTGTGGTTCATGTATTGGATGTAGGTTTTTAGGGACCAGTCGACGGCTTCGGCGCGGAATTTGGTATCGCGGTGTTGTTGGAGGAGGGCTTCGGTGTCCCAGGAATGGTAGGCGGGCCATTCTTGCACGGGCTTTGTTAGGATGAAGGGTTTATCGCTCCAGGCTGACGTGAATTCTTCCGGGGTGAGGTTTTCCATTCGCGAGATTTGGTTCTTGCGGGGTATGTTTGTTGTGTAGGGGGTTAGTGGAGTGTGGGTGCAGAGGAATGGTCGGTATAAGACGTCTGAGAAGACATTGTTACACTGGATCTTTGTGAGATTGCTGTCGTCTATATTGAGGAATGTAGCACGCCATGAGCCTCGCCATTCAAAGGAGCCTGATTTTGATGCTGGAGACCTGATATCATGGTTAGCAGTCAGATCGGATGAGAATTATGGTAGATTTGTGCATGTAATTGTGATTTTTGGGATTATTTATATTTATTTGAGGTACTCTATATACATCCCCTAGACTGGAAAAGATACAATTGAGAAAATCACTTGATGTTTATCTTTCTCTGGTCTCTAATCGACTTCTATCAACTGAAAATCCCACCAAAATACAACTAAAGCTTCCAGCATTTAAAAAGCTAGTCAATGAACATTTGGTATCCTGAAAAGTCGCCTGCTTGCCTGGCCCCTTTTCTCAGAAACACCATTTCCCTTCTGAAATATGACAAAGGCTCAGCTATCGGGATATCTAAGCCCCGGTCTCAAAGGAGTGACTCCCATTGTACAATGACTCCAATCACCTAAAACAAAACTCGGACCATCTGGTTTACCAATTAAACCGAAATCGGGGAATAAAAAGTGTCCAAATTCTCAAGTCATCATTTCAGACTGGATAAAAGAAGAGAAAGTTGAAAAAGAGATACACAATTACTCACTCGATGAATAAAGGTTTCCAAAACTCTTCAGATCGACAGAATGCATATAGAAATTTGCAAGTGGAACCAAGTAAGGCCAACAATGCTGGATGCAAAGATTCTAATACTATGGCCAGCACTTCATCTGGCAATATTTGAAAAAGCCCAATGGCGTAACGGGCATTGCTGGAAGCGGTATATTGATTTCCTGACGGCTTTACACCTAGAGGATGAAGGGGGATTGACACAGATGCGTCTGACTCTGACTCCTCGATGATTTCGCCGGACTCAAACACCGGTATGGTACTAATGCCACTAGGCTGTATTGAAGTTGAGGAATCTAGATTCATTGCTGATTTCATGATATCGAGATGTGAAGGAAAAGAATGGAAAAGAAGGAGGCGAATACAAATAAGGGAGGTATGTTATCAAAGTTGAGGGTTTCAATTGTTGTGCAGGACTAAATTATGTTTCGTATCTCGGTCCAAATTGATTGTACAAGTAGAGTAGAATGAAAAGGATTTTATTTTTTTCACAGTTCTCATAGTGGTCCGTGGGGTTAAAGATGGAGGTTATCGCCACTTTAATGATTTGAAGATGTGGTGGCATTTGTCTAGCAGACATATGTACTACTACCTAGAATTTTGATGTAGAATTTTATATCCAGTTCCAAAATTTATTAAAAACCGCTTTCTCATTGGCCGAGCGACCCTAGATTTATGACTAGAAAATACTAAAAAGATGTTTACATCTCCTAAAAGGTTAACTCCATATATAGAAAGAATTTTGGTTGGATAAGCTTGTTTCTACAGCAGTGTTTGTTACGTGGGGTCTAAAACTCACAAATAGCACTAATAAAGTAGCCGGACAAAAAAATAAGCGAGTCGTTCTCCAAAAAACTTTTAATATATCAAAGCCTTCCTTCCTCTTTTCTTCCCTTCCATTTTCAAAATCCATTTTTTACAACACAATCAAACATTCAAACCACTAGATATACATAAAACTCTCGTTTTCGGGAGTTGTTATCTAGTTTTTAACTTCAAATAATCAAGAGCTTCACGTCGCAGTCTCTTCAAGAGTACTTTGCGCGTTTTTTTCACCCCACCTCCACCCTCCAACTTTATCTTTTTCTAGGTTCCAAGCTCAGCTTGTAATCTAGATTTTACATCAAACAACTCGCAAATATGGCTTCCGCAGATAAGGGTCTCGAGGAGATCCAAGAGGGTGAGTTTATTCCGATGTTTTTGAGACGATTCTATGCGATCGCGCTGGGAGAGGATGGAATCCGATAGGACCAGAAGAAAAAAGAGGAAGAAAAAAAAACTGATCATTTTTTCTTTGCTTGCAGGACAAATCGAGTCCAACTATGACGAGACCGTCGACTCTTTCGATACCATGAACTTGAAGCCAGAGCTTCTCCGAGGTACGATGAAAATCCAAATATTTTTGGAGGAGCAACATTTAACATGAAGATACAGGTGTCTATGCTTACGGTTTCGAGCGTCCTTCTGCTATTCAGCAGCGTGCTATCATGCCAGTCATCAAGGGTGAGTTCACCGAATTTGCGACTTCTTCCAGCGTCTCTAACAAATTTACAAAGGCCATGACGTTATTGCCCAGGCTCAATCTGGTACCGGAAAGACCGCCACTTTCTCCATCTCTGTCCTCCAAAAGCTTGACCCCAATGTCAAGCAATGCCAGGCTTTGATCCTTGCACCAACCCGTGAGTTGGCTCAACAAATCCAAAAGGTCGTTGTCGCCATCGGTGACTTCATGAACGTTGAGTGCCACGCATGCATTGGTGGTACCAGCGTTCGTGATGACATGAAGGCTCTCCAAGATGGTCCTCAAGTCGTTGTTGGTACCCCAGGTCGTGTCCACGACATGATCCAAAGACGATTCTTGAAGACCGATTCCATGAAGATGTTCGTTCTTGATGAGGCCGATGAGATGCTTTCCGTAAGTCTAAAGATATTCATCTCTACTTAAAATGGTTTCGCTAACAGTGATTCAAGCGTGGTTTCACCGAGCAAATCTACGACATCTTCCAACTCCTTCCTCAATCTACCCAAGTTGTTCTCCTTTCTGCTACCATGCCTCAAGACGTTCTCGAGGTTACCACCAAGTTCATGCGTGATCCAGTCCGTATCTTGGTTAAGAAGGCCGAACTTACCCTCGAAGGTATCAAGCAATTCTACATTGCCGTCGAGAAGGAGGACTGGAAATTGGATACCCTTTCCGATTTGTACGAGACCGTCACCATCACACAAGCAGTCATCTTCTGCAACACCAGAAGAAAGGTTGACTGGCTCACCGACAAACTCACTGCCCGTGATTTCACCGTCTCCGCCATGCACGGTGACATGGACCAAGGTCAACGTGACTTGATTATGAAGGAGTTCCGTTCCGGTTCATCCCGTGTCTTGATCGCTACCGATCTTTTGGCCCGTGGTATCGATGTTCAACAAGTTTCCTTGGTCATCAACTACGATCTCCCAGCCAACCGTGAGAACTACATCCATCGTATCGGTCGTGGTGGACGTTTCGGACGTAAGGGTGTTGCTATCAACTTTGTCACCGCTGAGGATGTCCGCATGATGAGAGAAATCGAGCAATTCTACAGCACTCAAATCGAGGAGATGCCAATGAACGTTGCTGATCTCATCTAAGCTTTTTTCTTCTAATATACAATTTGGTAAATCACGAGTTCTCGGGCGTGCATGTCTATCGAACGACCACAGCATCGGAACCCCCTTTGTAAGGGCTGTGATGGTGAGCGTAGCTGGTTCGCCCGGCACGTGAGGATTGGGTCAATAGGTAGCATAAAAATCGCTGCATGGGTTTGTGCAGCTCGGTTATTTCTTGCGTATTTTATGGCATTAGAGGTTTGGGGGATGCTTCGCTTTTCAGTCTCTGTATTTAAGGATTCTCCTTGGGCTGTCTCACGAACTCTATGTCTACTCAGATCAGACTACATTTGGCCCGCGATTGGACCATGCAATGTAGTACGATTGATGATAGATGCCGAGATTATTTTCCATAGATCAAGGCGAAAATAAAAACAAAAATAAAATAAAAATTGTCAAAATGTTCGAGTGATTAATTTCCTTTGCGCCCATCTCTTGTGTGGCCATATATGATTCCTATCGCATTCGCTCTTTCCTGTTTTATCATTTATGTTCGATCCATCACCAGTGTAGGAAGGCTCGCTTAGTGAGTTAGAGCGGAAGAAGTCCAATGTCGGCAACTCATTTTCGCCTTTTTTCACTCATCATATTCAAACACATCATCTACATTTCACTTTTTGAGCCTTAGTATATAAGACTGTTTTAATATACTAGGACTTTTGTCATTACATCTCATGTTAAATATCGTCAATCGTCAGTCATTTATCTCATTAAGTTATCTTGTATCTTCATGATGAAGGTGGTCATGAACTCACCTCTCAAACTTGTTGGTTTGAGCCAAGGAGCTGCAAGTGGCGTCCAGGCCATAGTCAATCTAGAGTTTCGAAAGGAACATCGTGCTCTATTGAAGTTGTTTGATGATTTGAAGACTAGGACCGATAAGACATCTGCCGAAGCAGAGCGTAAATTGAAGGAGTGTCTGAGGCAATTGGAAGAAAGCGAAATTCGATTTGAAAAACTTGAAAATGAGTCCAAAGAATTGATGCAGAAGAACAGGCAGTGGGAGGATGAATTAAGGCATTTAAAAGACAGGATAATAAAGTTTACTGAATTCATGGAAGCAGGTTTGTGGAGATGATTGTGAAATTTTAAATTATTCTGACGAACGAAAGGTATTCGCGCTACATGTGCCTCTTCTCCTCAGGGCCGTCTCCACGACACAGATGCACAGCAGACTCAGTTATCACCTGTCACTGCCTCGCCCGCTCACGATCTGGATGTCGCAGAACCACAATATCCTGAATCACTATCCACCGTAGCATCTCACCGGACAGGTTCAGATGTGCCAGGAGTCACACAGAATCTGTCGGCACCTACTACCGAGCAGCTTGAACCGGTTGCACGACCTGATTTACCCTCCCCGCCAGGAGTCAAGACAACACTTGAGGAACACAATCGATGTTCCGGGAATAGACGCAAATCAAGTCAATTAATGCCATCACTGGCGCATAGTGGTCAGACGATTCTCCCCGCTCTACCCTTACAAGTGGCGGCTTCACCAGCGAATGAGAGAACTCCACTGGCTCTAGACATGCCATTACGAAAAGCCGCCTCGCGTAAAGTTTGGCACAACATATCGCAAGCGCCGGATCAAAATGTCGAGACCTATTTAGCTCATGCAGAAAAATATATCGGGGCCATCAAACAACGAGCGGGTCATTTCAAATTCATCGCGAGATTCATTAAAGGATTGCTGAATGAGAAAGATCGCGAGGCTGTGCTCAAGCAATTGCAGCAGAAGTTCCAATCTCGAATCACCGAGGACGGACTTGTTGAGGTCAAGTGTGGCTTTCTTAATTTGAAGGATGGATTAGTGGCCGCTGGCTTGATCGAAACTAGGGGTGGAAAAAGAGATTGTGATGATAGCGGGATGAAAGCCGAGGCGAATACACTACGTCAAAAGAGGAGAAAGACTCTGGAATCTCAAGCGTCCGAGGAAAATGATGATGAATTGTAAGACGGCTATTCAGTTGCTAACCCAGCCTTTAAAGGGAACTTAATGGCTTGAATAGTGCTTTATCAAAGTTAGGGATTGTCAATCACTGTCAAAGTGCCATATGGTATGTAATCCGAAGATAAGGTTGATTCTGAACTGAACTTGTTGCTAATGTATCATTAGAATTTACAAATATCGTTCGAATATAATAGCATCTTAATATGTAGCTCGCCACTAAAAAATTACTGATTACTTGCATAGACTATTTGATATCTAACTCGGGGTTAACTGAGTAATCCTAGACCCAATATTAAATACGGCGTCGTCCACGTCTTCAAAGTAATACCACTTACTATGTTTCTCAAATCCAACTTCGAAATAAAAATATATGTATCCTCCAAAATGACCAGGCCCGAACAAAACAATCGGAACAAACCTTGATGATCTTAGTAGAAAAAACAAATGTGTCCAGCCTACGGTAGACATGTAGACATGTAAAAATCACTAAAAAGCATCTCTATTATAAGCAAATATACCCCATTAAACAACTAGGCAGACTTTTAAGCTCATGATTTAAGAGTTGAAACCCTCCTCAAATCTCCATTATTTCATCGCTGGCTAGATCGAGGTAGCTGTAGCCGTAGCAGTGCTTCCTCCCCGCAAACGCCTCGTTTCATCCTTTGTCTTAGATCATCCTTATTTTCTTCGAGTAGAAAATTAAAAAAAAAGGAAAATAAAATCGTACATGGCCGATTGAAATCATACCTAACCAAATGGAACCGACTTCTTCCTATCCTACCCCATCCAAAATCATCCCATCTTATCATGAAGGCCCGTCCTCGGGCAATTCATCAATCACCCCCCTTACAATCTCCATCAATTCATCCACATCCGGCCTTTCGCTAGGTTCGACTCTCAAGCATTTCCGCACCACTTCGCGGATACTTTCACTGATACCACTATCTTCACTTTGCCCCGTTTGATTTGTCGTCTTCTTTTTTCCACCGGCTCCTTCATCCGGGAAGCGCCAATCGCCGCCTAATACACAAATGCTTAGACTTCCTCCTGTCTCATCACTGCGCATCTCAAAGGGTGATTTCCCTACGAGACAAGCGTATAATGTGCAGCCTAATGACCAGATGTCGACTTTGGTGTCGATAGTACTGCCGGTTTTTACATCGAAAAGTTCGGGGGCGCGGTAAGGCATAGTGGAATGTTCGGCTGCTTGATCTTGTACCGCAAGGGCGAGTGATCGCGAGGTTATCGGCGTGGGTGACGGAGCCAGAGATCCGAGATCCATGAGAATGGGTTGTACACCGTCGTCATCAATCATGATGTTTCCTACTTTAGCATTAGATATATTCGCGCATTATATTCTCCACAAGGCCTACCTGGTTTGATATCTCTATGCGCATATGCCCTAGCTCCTCCTGGTGCAATACCCTCCTGGCTCATTGTAACTTCACCATCCATGAGTGGTTCCTGCTGTTCACTATCCGGATCGGTTTCTCTCCCTCCTTGTCTACCCCTCCTTGATTCCACTTCCTCTTCTGCCTCTTCATCTGCCCTCGCCGCATCCGTCCTCACTTTCTTCGCCTTATCCACACTACTCGCACCACCTGGGCCTCCCTTAACCTTGTATTGATGCATTGCCTTCAGTGCATTTAAAACCCCCAAAAACAAAACCATCAATCTCTTTTCCGGGAACTTCGTATGGTTTACTAGGTTCGCATTGATGATATCCTGTAAATTCCCCCGCCTGTAATATGGGAGTAGGATATACACGGTCTTCGCCCCAGGATCCGAACGATCCGCCGAGACGCAGTAATCGACACTATGAATTATATTCGGATGTGGTGAGAAGAGCGCATATGCTTCGACTTCCTTCATAGCTTGAGCCACGGATTCCTGTCCAAACGGACATCTTATCTTCTTCACGGCATATGTGTTGTCATTGCTGGTATCTTGCACGAGGTAGACATATGAGAAGCCGCCCTGCAGAAGCAATATTAGCTACACACGGCTTTTAAATATCTGGAGGAATTGCATACCTCACCCAACAATCGCAGGATTTTAAAACTGCGATTATTGATTTTCAGCTGTGGAGAACCCGGAAAACAACTCATGCAGTTTGTGAGGGTATATAAAAGGTCAAGAAAGTATTGAGCCATTTTGAGGTTCGAGCTTGCGTAGCTCTTGAGCGCGAAGTGGGATGTTTCGTATTCGTGCGGATGTATTGATGGAAATGTTGCGCATGAAGTAATTGAGATGGGACAATAGAGCCTTTCAATGCGATTAGTTAGAACGGGTTTCTTATAATTCCAAATTGATTTGTGTTGAATTATTGTTGTGCTGAGAGGTGTCTTTACTCTTTACCCAAGGTACCTAACAAGGGACGAGGCTGAGTAGTTAGCTCGCGGAAAGCCACACACCAGCCACATTTTTGTTGTGAACATGTGGGAATGATCGGTCAACCTTAAATACTTTGAGCTTAAATTTATTAAATGCAACTCTTGAAGGATATCGTGGTCAAAATTTATATTGCCAGTCGCTTATGATTGATACACCAAAGTTATGTACAAGCAATTTGCTCAAGTCTAAATATGCTAGTTACACATACTAGGTAGTTCCATACATCTACTCGAAGTGCCATCCCCTTCCTTGTTACCTTTGTTCACGATATGTCTCATTTGAAAAGCAAATGCATCCACCCACTTATCATCAAGATTGTGGGATTTATGGGGAATCCCCGTGCTACTCCAATGTCAAGACCTGCAAGCCATTTCCACTAAACGGTACCAGGTCCTCGAAGTTCTGCCCCATCGGTGTGAACCAGATCTATGGTTGTATGTATCATTCAAAATAGTTCATGCGGTAGCATTTAATGGTGCCCCAAAGAGCATTGGATAAAGCCCCAGTGGGCAATGACGCTGCGAAGTCGGGGCCATATGTAGGCTTGTAGCCTAAAATATCGTAGTTAAGAGATGGATGTATAATACAGGCTCTTGATGGGAATTTCATCCAAACTCAACGCTTGTATTGAGATCCTGCACTTTTCCACTGGCTCAGTTTGGCTGTCCATCATAAATGACCATTTACAAGGCACCGCAGTTTTCTGCCCATGGATTCGATCTTTTTTTGTTGAAGCGGAGGCGTGGGCCAGCCACACGCCATAATGCCCTATAGACAGCCACGTTCAATGACTTCCAATGCGAGGTGACGTATTGGGCATAAACCTGAGAGCTTTCTTGAGAAACTAACGGCCGGCGGCATAAGGGCAACGCAGCAGCAGCTTTCTGTTGAGTGCGGCAAGTGCGACGGCGGCCCTGCCTGCAATACAAGTTGTTCTACAAACGCAGGCCAAAAGCGACATCCATTGCTCAAAACAACATTATCAATGCAATTTTAAGGATGAAACGGTAGAGATTGGTGTGCGTCCTGGTCTTCAAAGTAGGGGAGGGGCGAAGGCGGCACAGTAAAAAAGTGATTGGTTCTTAATGGCGGGGCTCTAGGCGGTTAATTGCTACATACTCCATAGAATCAATTTCAAACAAAACTTCAATTGTACCAAGAAGACATCGTACCCTAACAACAAACCGGTATGAGGAACCCGACTTTCGATCATAAAATCACAGACAAGCTTTCTAACCGCAGACCTGGCACTCCGAGTGACAGCGGCAATACCACCACCCCAGCAGCTGAGAGTAATCCTTCAACATACCTTCAAAGCGACTTCTATTGCGCGAAGTGCAAAAGTAATAATAAGTTTGCCCTTATTTTTGCTCTGTTACTAGCTATTCCCTTAGCTCTTATCCTCAATAAAGCTATGGTTTGCAAGCAAGACATCCACGATTCCATCCCAGATTGCGATTCCGATACCTTTACAGAGTACACAACTAAGACTCCCCAATGTACCACCATTGAAAATTGCAACTGCGACAATAATGATGATAAACGTTTTGATACCTCAGGCTCAGTCCCTTCGCCCGGTTCGACCTATTTGATTCGCGCCTCCTCATCTGGGAAACTTTTAACTTTAGACTCTGGGAACGTCGTTCTGGCTCAACCAGCCGCCAATCGCGGATCCAGCATTCATGTGAGTGTATATTTCCTCGAAATCATTCGACCGGCTCTTCATTGCCCTATGCTTTATACTAACTTCCACGCCAATAGTGGAGATGCATCGAAGTCAAAGGATGGCTCCATTTCCAAAACGTCGCTTCCGGTTGTTACATCGGTCACGATTTCTGGGGCAATATAATTTGTTCTGCAAGAAATCCTGATGGATGGGAGAGATTCACTGCAAGACTTAGACCAGATGGGGGTTACTATTTGATGATGACGCATTGGGAAAGATTATGGAAGGTGGGGATGCGCGATGGGATGTTGGCGAAGATTGAGGAAGGTGAGTGGGGGGGAATGGTCAGGACTGGAGAGGGAAATAATGAGGTGATTGTTTGGGAGTTCGTTAAAGTCTAGTGAAAATTCGTTACGCAGATTCATTAAATCAACGTGGGAGTTAAATGCAACAATATTCTTGAATTGCCTTTTTGTATGTGAAAGGCTTGATGAATTCATTTCATATAAACAACCGGTCATTCTGTTCCCCTTCATTACCTACATAACGGCGCGACTGTCAACGAAAGGGTGAGGATAGATTGAGATTTCTTTGCATTAAACGGACTGTAAGCGAGTTGCTAGGTGGCGGGATAGATCTTTTGTAATGAACTCGTCATGGTGCGTGAACATTCGGCCTGCAAGCAGATGATTATAGCAGTTATATAGGTACACAAGGGGTGTATAAATCCATTCTACAATAATTACACATTGGAACAGGAAACATATATCACATTAAGTTACAAATGAGGTGAATCTGCTATACATTAATACCCAACCTCGAATTAGCTTTTCGCCCGATGAAAGAATTCCAAATACACCCAAACACCAACTCTGGGTCCTGAACCATAGGAACCATTATTGACATTGTGCCTCATGCGCCTCACATACCATATTTACGTGAGGATTAAGATCCCCAACATCTCTACACTCGGGAATAGAGACCCCCACTAGGGAATCTCTGATCACTACAATATCCAAAATACCTACAACACCTTTCGCTATGCAATTATTTCCCTCCCGTACATATATACCATCAAATACAATATCAATATCGATAACCATGATTTCCATCCAGCTCCGCAGAAGTTGATCCGGTCAGTTCGTGTAACGGCGTACTGTGTATCTCATGCGGGACTTCGGATTTAGGTGATGATGGAAGAGAAGCGATTTCGCCCATCTTAACTTCGGATGATGAGTATGGGGTTTCTTGTTGTGGTGCTGTGCCGTAGCCTTTTCTTCTTCGCATGAAAAGTATAATGCTAACGAGAGCCGCAATGACGATTACGCCAACTGAGATACCGACTGCCAGGCCAATTTTTGCTCCGGTGCTAAGTCCAGGACTACTACTTGCTGAAGGTGGTGAAACTGCGGAGGTGGCTGCGGCTTCAGCTGCGCTGGGTGTAGATCCAGAAGTTGCCAAAGCCGAATTGAAACCCGACGCAGATCCGGAACTTGTGCTCGAACTTGTGCTCGAACTCGTGCTCGAACTAAAAGCCGTCACGGTGGGTTCTGCGGAATTGCCATCAAAATTGTATCCATTTATCTGCACAGCCTGGATCGCATGATCACTGTCCAACACAGTAGTGATTGTCGTGTATCCATCGGCTCCAGGTGTCCAACTACTAACATATGTAATCGTGGCGCCGGATGTAAAGCTGGATGTGCATTCGCCGGGATATGGTTGGGACATCAGCGATGAGAGACCATAGCCACTAGGACAGCAACCCGTTAGCGTAGAGCCTGGGTTTACTACTTGGGTAACGACGGCGGTATATGCTTCTGGGCATAAAAATGGTCCTAGTGAAGTGATCGCTGTTGCATCGGTTTCCTGGTTCCACCACGATCGTGCTTCGGAGGGCCAGCATTTGGTCGAGAAGGTAAGGGCATTCTGATTAGGATCGTAGGCATAAATTTGTGTCATATTGTTAGGGGAATAGAATTCATTCTTGCAGCGGGGTACGATGGGATAAACGGTCGTGAGCGGTAGCCAAGTTGTCACCACACCAGCGGACCCCTCAGCTGCTGGATAACGCGAAGTTGGAGTCGCCATCGCACAGTTGCTTCTCCAGCGGCCGCAAAAACAAACCACAAAGAAATGGCGAGAAATCTAGAAAACGCAAGTAAATGGAGATCTAATGCATTTTACAAAATAATGTATTCCTGCGCCATGGGCCTCCACCCCCGAAGTCCCACTTTTCCCAAAAAAATACATGTAAACACATGGGGTATTTTATGACCATAGCTAGTTCGTGATACGCTATAGTCTGAATCCACGACAAGCTCAACAACCTTGGAACTCCTTGCGCCAAGAAAGCACTTCTGACTGGAAGGATTGTTATCTCGGAGTGGGCCACATAAGCTTAAATGGATGCCGCCTTGTGTTGCCCCTGATGGACAAGGCTGGCACTGACGAAATAGGTAAAGCAGCAGCAAAAATGAAATTTGGGGTTCCGCTTGTAGATTGTACGCATGGTTTGATTGGCCTCCTCACCTTGATTGTAAGCGAAGGAATGATTGAAGATTATCAGGGCTGAAAATACTAGACTTCACCCTTTCCATTCGTGGACGAATATCTATTTTTAGGGATAAATATGAAGAGAACGCTCACATCGCGACGTAAAATGTTTTCTTTACTTTGTAGCATTTGCCTCAAATAAATGTAAATCCATAGGTCCAGATAAGTACTATCAGTCTGGAAGCTTCTCCCACTTTAGACTTGTGCACGCATTGGATTACGAGATGCAATGACTTTATGACCAGCTTTTAGTGCTATCAAACAGAGCTGGAAGCCAGAGCCAAATGAACATCCAGTAATGAGCCATACTAGAGATGTTGTACTCGCCGTCATTGCGTTCTGAATATAGTCAACATCAACAGAGCACGAAATGAGCAGTGGGCACATATAACGTATTGTTTATGTAGGACTTTGAAAGCTTCGGAATTGTGAGCTAAAGTCCGCTGTGCTCATTATTCATTATTCCAAGGAGCAAGCAGAGTCTGGACTTAAGAGTTGCCGGTGCACCGACTGTGAGATACTCTCCTGGATTTATTGCCTTTCTAGAAAAGTGAACTTGGCAGGTTTCAATATGAGCGTGCCTCATGCAACATGCTGACACTTGCAGCATGACTGTCAAACAAGGGAAAAATTCAAAAACTAAATTGAATGAACACCAGGGCAATAAACGCAGAGAAATAGGCAACCAACTGCAGCATATAGTCTCAATATAAAGAAGATAAAGACAATCGTTTGGCGGATGGGAGATTTTTTATACTATCGGCATCTTCTTCATTTCCCTTCTCGGAATCTAGATATTACCTCGAACATCACCATGCCCTCTATAATACAACATCTTGCCATTCGCTTCTCCGGGCTAACTCATAATCTGTAACATAATCATAAAGGCATCTATGCGCCGAATTTTGACTCCTTGTATGGGTATCTAATTTCGTCATCCTTCCTCACCCATAATTGTTTCTTCTTCTTGGTGACTACATGTTCACCCCAAACTTGCTTCGCATATTGCTTCATAAACTTCCTGATATATCGAGGATCCCAAAGCTCACTGGCCACGCCCAGGTCCTTGCAGCAGCGCATCAGAGCGTTCGATTTGCATCCTTCTGTCGCGGTCGGAATACCTTCGGGAGCGAAATAGTCTTGTTCACCACGAGCCACGGATACCAATCTGCATAGAGGAAATAGTTAGTTGTGTCCCTTCAAACTATATAGAAAACTCGAAGACTTGCCGTCCATGAGCAACGAGAGCATATTCTCTTGTGATACTCTTCTGCGTAACAATTGTTTCTCCTCTTGGTGCCAAACCCCACCCACCAGGTCCAAAAGCCCTATTCAATATTCTTCGATATTTGATTTCCGGCAAGTATATAATACCATCTGGCTTGACTTCCACATCATCAGGAGGTATTGGTGCGAGTAGGATGTCTGCAGCTTCTTTGGAGAATGGCTGGGACGATAATCCGTGATATGATCTTGTCCAATCAACCTGTCTAACTCCCTCGTCCAAAATCAATGGTTCGTCTGCAAGCCCCTCAGTCATGTCCTTGATGGGTGATTGATCATCTATCGCAGCTTCTGGCTCTTTTGCTTTGGCTACAGGGACTGCAGAGCTTGTTGGAGGCTTTGTTGTAATCGATGCCCTTTGTGTGTAGCTTGAAGTTGGGGTCGCTGCATTTCGGAAAGTATTGGAAAAATGTCTTGATTGACGGGTCAGGGTTGTAGTCCTTGATACTGCGGATAATCTTGACACTGATGACATTGCATCAGCAACTAAAGAGCGTGAAGCTCTGCGTGTAATTGTTGCCATGTTGATGTGTGAAGAGAAGATGTTCTCGGTAGACGCGATTTCTCCAGATATATAAAATTGTGGCGCGCTTCAAAATGACATCCATTCTTTTTTTGTTTGTTTGACAATTTTGAAGATTGGCAATAACACAGCAGAATCACTATGTAACCAATGACTTATATTGAATGTTGCTGGTTTTATTATTCTTGAGAAGCATTTTAATTTCTATAATAATATTACATTTGGCCATCGTGAACCGTAGTTCTTCACACTCCGTATACCATTCTCATGAAATCTACTCCTGTCGGTATTTCGAGCAATATCAAGCATCCTTCGTCGACGTCCTCTGATCATTTGAATGTTTCGTCCAACATTTCCTAAAAGTCTCAAGCTTCATATTCATGAAGAAAGTCAGTCATGCATGTTCTTGCCATCTCCATCAACTAGACACGTGATATAACGCTAAGAGGAGCTTTTTCATACCTCTGCTTTGCACAGTCTCCAATCTTTCTTTTCGTAATAGCAATCGGTCATTTTTGCATTCTCCTCTGCAGTGATTTAGCATTCGTGTCTCTATTTCTCGTTGTTGCTTGAGAGTCTCAATATACCCGCGCATCCAGTGCTAAAGATTCGTTTCTCCCTGCAAAATTGAGTCAGTGATTAGACCCGAGTTGTGAGGATCAACAATTTTACCATTCATCAGGCTCCTCATCATCCCCGACGACGGTTGCAACCTGGGGGTTATCTTCTGGCTTATCAGGCATTTGGGAGCTTTATTTTCTTTTCGGCGGGTTTTGAAGAATTGTGATACAGGTAGTTCTCGAAGGACTTCGGAGAGACTTAGTAACCTCGGTTGTGACTCAGTGGGCAAATTTTTAAATTCGTGTTAAAATGGTCGCAAGAAAGATGGATGTTTTGGTCTACTCAGGTATATAGGACCATCAGTTTTTCATGGCTCGTTCTAAGTGTTTTGTTAGGCAATGGAAGTACAATTGAATCCGTTCGCCACTGCCTTTATACTTTACGGCGTTTGCTCTCGCCAAGTTACGCTGTGATTCCAGTCAGTGATTCTATCATTCTCAAAGAACCTTGGACCACTTCTTGCGCTCTTCTTGTATTTCCAGGGGGCGCTGACCAAGGATATTGCCGCTCCCTCAATGGGGAAGGCAATAGACGCATCTCCCAATACGTTCGTAGAGGTGGCGCCTATCTTGGATTTTGTGCCGGAGGCTACTATGGCACCTCCAAATGTGAGTTCGAGGTCGGAAACAGACAGCTAGAGGTTGTGGGACCACGAGAATTACAATTCTACCCGGGTATCTCCCGAGGATGTGCTTTCAAAGGATTTGTGTACCATAGTGAGGAAGGTGCAAAGGCTGCAGAGATCAAGATCGGGGACGGACTTCGCAATGAAAATGTTTCTCAAAGTTTTAAATTATATTACAACGGCGGAGGCGTCTTCGTTGATGCGGGAAAATTCAAGGATAAAGGAGTTGAAACGCTTGCCACTTATGTACACCTACTTGATGTCGACGGCGGAGAAGACCCCGCAGCGGTTGTCTATTGCAAGGTTGGGGAAGGTGGAGCAATATTGACAGGGCCTCATCCAGAGTATGCATGTTCTGCTGACTCCTTTGGCTATCTGCTTACATTTTACCAGGTTTGCTGCCGTGAATCTGGACCCAACGATAAAGATACCCGGATACGCTGATATTGTAAAGGATCTGGCTGCGGATGACGACTCGCGAACAAAGTTTTTGAAAGGATGTCTATTGAAGTTAGGGTTATCAGTGAGCGAAGAATCATCCACGGTGCCGTCCCTCTCTCGCCTTCATCTTTCATCTGTTCATCCACATCTGGTTCCAGAGTTATTAGCTTCTTGGGAAGAAATCATTGATAAGGAGAATGGTGAAGAGATTATCAAGGGCGAAAACGACACATTTCATATAGAAAAGCAAGAGAGTAGCTGGTCCGTTGAATCGTTAGTAGAGTCACTTCCAGCTTCGGCTGTTTCCGCAACAGAGGAAAAATCAAATGTTGCGCCAGCTGCATCAGGTGATGGAATTATTGATTATAATGCTATTCCAAAACGACTCATTCCGCATGAGACTAGTTGGCCTGGCACAAAGGAAACACCATGTTTTAATCACCATGTGTTTTATTCCAACTTGAGACACTACCAGCAAGAAAAATCCAGCGAAGCCGAAGAGTTTGGAAACACGCTCCTATACGGAGAGGTCGTTACAAGTACCAATACAATGTTGGAAAAGTGAGTTTCTCCTTCACAACTTGAAGCAAACCCTTTTTAATATTTTCTAGGAATTCGAAGCTTCTTTCTAGAGTTCCTAACGGCTTTACTTTCACAGCTACAACACAAGTTGCCGGACGTGGCCGCGGTTCAAATGTTTGGGTTTCCCCTCTGGGGTGCTTGATCTGGTCAGTTTGCATGAAACACCCTATGGAACTTGGAAACACAGCGCCGGTTGTCTTCATACAGTATCTTGCAGCAATAGCCATTGTTGAAGCTATTCATTCATATGATAAGGGTTATGATACGGTCCCCATTAAGCTCAAGTGGCCAAATGATATTTGTAAGTCCAGTTCATTTTTTTGAGCTCTTTCTGACAACAACAGATGCTCAAGATCCATCCAAGCCCGGAAAGAAAGAATATGTCAAAGTTGGCGGCATACTTGTTAATTCCTCATATTCATCCGGAAACTACGATTTAGTCGTAGGTATCGGACTCAACACCACAAACGCCGCTCCAACAACATCACTCAATGCCCTCTTACCCCCGCATCTGGCACCTTTCTCCCTCGAAAAACTTCTCGCCCGTTTCCTCACAAAGTTCGAAACCATCTATAAAACGTTCTGTCGAAATGGCTTCGATCGGAAGCTAGAAGAGGTGTATTATAAACACTGGTTACATACTGATCAAATCGTTACTCTGGAGACGGAAGGTGGCGCCAGAGCTATCATCAGGGGAATCACTACGAATTGGGGATTACTACGCGCAGAAGAATTGGGTTGGGAGGATAGACCTACGGGTAAGGTTTGGGAGTTGCAGAGTGATAGTAATAGCTTTGATTTCTTGAAAGGGTTATTGAAGCGGAAGATTTGAAATGGGGTGTGAAAGTAAAATACTGTTTTAGAAAGGAGTAGATGGAAAATTCATACATTTCAGTAGACTTCTTTCTGACTATTCATCTTTGATCGCATGAATAGAGTACCTAGTAATTCCCAAAGAGCTCCATGTAATTTGAAAGCCCCCAATTCCATTCTAAAATACCGCACAAATACTCATCCATATGAATGAATCATGAAATAACAATTTTCACTCTCTCTGCACTCCAGCACATGATTTACGAGTTTGCAAAAGTTTCATTCTACTCTAACAAGTACCTCTAATATCCATCTTCTTCATCAAGAATGAACAAAATAATAATTCCTATGTATAACGATCCTCTACTAATATTGATATGAATTATAGTTTGATTGTATCTATCTGATATGTGAGTATCTATCTCTCTCATCTGAAATTTTGTAATTGGGATGAATGAACTAGCGAAGTAAGTTATCTTACTTTGAAAATTGAAAGGTATAATAGTAGTACCTAGCAGTAGTAGATTCATAATAATATATTTACTAGATTTTTATGATGTGATTCTATTGTAAGTGTATGCACTATACACCTATATATATATTGTGTAATATAAATTGATATAAAAAATTTCACCCAAGAGAAATAAATAAAAAATTAAATCCCTATCCGAATGATATCCCTTATACCATCATATCACGAGATATCAAAAACTAATTCAGTGAAAAAATATAATAAAAATACATTCAGCTAGTGAAAACTAAGCTAAATGAAAAAGTGGCATGGGTTTATTATAGACCATTACCAGAAAAGAAGAGTTCTTAAACAAGGAGCTAGGTTGGCAATTCAATTCTGCATAGAGCCCATCACCTAAAGAAGTAGAAACCTTTGGAAAACCCCAACCTGAAGCCCAAAACCGAAACCGAGTCCAATGTTCGATTTTAAATAGGTGGTCCTGCGACCCTAAGGGGATGCGCCTCGGTGTTGAATACCCATTTATTAACACCGCCGCCCCCAACTTGATATTCCTCATCCTGCGCATTAAGCGTTAGTAAGTTTGAATTCTCACATAAAGCGATGTGATGGAAAGAATAGGAAGGGAATAAGGGAAAAAATACTTACATCTCCATGAATCAAATATGCATATTTCATAACTTCAGCAAACAAGAAACTGTCTTGGAAATCATTAAATCCACCTCCATTAGGCGCATTAACATCCTCGAGTTCAGCAAATCCACTACCAGTTCTATGGTTTTCAAAGTTAGTACTCACAGTTTCGCGAAGAGAATATAGCTAGACGAATACATACCTAGCTGTTGCGTTAATAGCCACAAATCCATTCCAACTCCATTCACGATACTTCTGATCTCCAGTGACGCGATAAGCATAGTAAAAAGATTCGAGGACTTCGGGTCTCAAGATATACTGCGAGTTAGTGATGTAAAAACCTGCTTTTTCATAGAATGCCTGTTGGTCGGCGGATGGAGGAGGATTGGTGGAAGAATTAGTAGGAGTGTCGCTTTCTACCCATTGGAAGATTTCGGGTCCGATGCCGGTGAGTGTGCTGTTGTATGTGTCTTCGCAACCGGCGACGAGTGCAAGTCCGAAATCTATGTACTTTTGCTCTTTGAGCACGAGACCTGCCAGGAGGAAATTGCCTCCGTCAAAACAAGCGACTGTGTTTCTGATTAGTATTTTGAATATATAGTTGTAGAGACGGCAATATTCGTGCACAAGGACCCAAAAATACAGCGACCTAATACCTCTAGGGTCTACTAATCCCACGCAGAAAGTTTGCCATCTATCACAACCCAATCAACTGGTAAAAAAAAATGTACTTACGATGCTCAGAAACAAAAAGACGTGTTTTGTTTTGATAAGCAGCCATAAAGGTCAAATCTGGACGAGTTGAAGGATGGCTGGCCAAATGTTCGATGGATGAATCTGCAGCTGCGATCCATCGATCTTTGTATTCGCCGAATCGAGTCGAGTCATACACGTACATCTTGATGAGATACTCGTAGAAACTGTCATCACCACCTACCCAGCCTCCGCTGGCATCTTCGAAAAGTCCTGTGTTGAGATTCACGTTTGTACCAAGCAAACCTAGGGCACAGATGAGTCAACGATTCTTAGTAGTGAGAATTTTGGGTGGAGGAGTAAGAAATCAAGGCTGCGTTGCGCTGAAAGGAATAAACAGAACAAATGAAGCATGAAACAGGAGTTTTGGCAGGAGAGTCAGAATGGAAGAAGACCAGGGGTTTGCTTACCAGGCCATGGCGAGTTGTATGCGGGCTTCGGGTTCAACAAATACGATTCACCCTTTTGTGAAAGTTCCCCATAAGTCTTGTTACCGGTCAAATCAGACAAATGAGTCCATTCGAGAACCAGTGTGCCAATTGTGGCTATTCCATTCGTGGTAGAGTCATCAGTGCGTGGAGGATTGAGATAAATATTGTTAGATGGCACTCCTGTTGGTGTATCAAATGCAAACGCAAGATTATCAGCTAGGCGTGCTGCCTGCTTGAGAACTGCATTGACGGCCGTATCATTTGAGTTGAGGTTGGAAAGAGGACCTTTGAGGAGATCGTAACCTGAAAATATGTAAGTTACACGACAGTTATCACTAGACGACAAAAAGCTTACCTGCAAGCAATCCACCAACATATCTAATTGTAGTCTCAAACAACGAAACCTGAGAAGAAGTGTTGTCGAAATCGATAGTTGGAATCCAGTCTAGAATTGTATCCACAATTTCTGGAATTTCCATCACAATTGCGGTGCTGAATGCATCAACAGCAGAGGCACCCCATCCATTTCTTTTGCGAGATTAGCTTAAAGATCACGAGATATGACATGGTCAACATACCTTGAGTCCGAATAACTATTCGCAATTGGATGTAGTTCATCATGAGGGAATGCATATTTTTGGTATCCATCCCAAGCAAATGTGAATGCCTCTTTCACGGCAGCTTGTCGATCTGCGGCAGTGCTTGCTGGGTTGCCATAGTATTGTCTTCTATCAAGCTTAGGATTGTGAGGTACAGCTAATGTGGTTGAACACAAACATGCCAATGCAGGCACGGTTGTGAAAAGTGAACGCATTGTGATATTAAATCCAAGAACTTTCTATGGGTTATCACGAACCTGTCTGATATTAGCATTTTCTGGTGCCATTCGCTCTTGACTGTAGACTTACGACACGATATTTGCAAGAGATATGAGGGAAAGGAATGGCCTTGATTTAGCTTTGAAGAAATTTATAGTTGTCCGTCGTCTTCTATGCAAGTACAGAGCGGGGAGGGGTACTGTATGCGGAAGGAAGGTTCGGCTCGGGAAAAGTCAGATCACCTGCACCTCGATCTAAAAGAAAACAGGTGAATCACTAAAGATTTCCCCGGCTGCGTCAAAGAGGGGTAAACTAGATGGTGAATCCGTCTCGAAGAGAACTGAGTCTAACAAGAAAGACTAGAAGGTACTAGATGGGGATCAAAGGGAGATATTAAGTGAATTAATCATTCTCTCAATAATAGCAGGTCACATAGGAGAACAAACTTTGTAGCTCCACGAACCTAATGGTTCACATGAGGATGAATATGCAGGAACACTCGAACTACTGAACACAAAAGATTTAACTTCCGATGATCCTGTCACCGGCCATATTGAATATGTGCATTGGTTGTCCCCCTAACGTTTTGTTTTCGGGGTGTTCTGCGTGATTGGACACGCACATGCACCGCGTTAAGTCATGCCGAAAGTCTTCATTGGCATTTGATTCTCGGATAAGCGTATTTAGTGCGGGCAGAAGTTGATAGTATGACGATGGTTGTTCTAGAGCAGTGTTGATCATATGCGCCGGCTATATGAGCTTCTTTAAACGTGTTAGAGCAAATATATAAGCCTAGTATGTAGATGCATGTCTCTGAAGTATCCTCGAGTACCGGATGAAGTGACGTTGTAAATATTAGTGATAAGAGTCACTGTGGATCCGTTGAGCAAGGTAATGCGTGGGCATTGAAGCACCAGAACGGGACAAACGGCATTCATTTTGGATTTCACGGCGTGTTTTTAAAGTATTAATGATGTTTTAGAGAACGGAGATTTCTTTTGCGGTACTTGGTATGCACGAAATGTTGTGGAGAAGGTCACGGACGAGACATGAACAAACGAGTCAGATCGGGTTTACCCCGCCCCTTCATCCAGTCCAATAAAATAACCTCATTGTAGTCCCGGTACACCAATACTGTACGTACATACATACATACATACATACATACTAAAGAAAACAATGCCGAGCGAATCAACAACGATAACCTATCGCGTAACCCTTTTACCTTACAACATCACGTGGGGATCTGGATCCCATCATCCACTAACCCTTGCTTCGACGATCTTGGTCGGTCAACAAACAATTCACATCGCACAACCATCTTATCCTTCTATCTTGCAGATTTATCCCGCGTGAGTCTCAATGTAACTCCTCCTAGGATTTCAATATTTGAGGTCTAGGATGCATTCGACACATCCCGGACCTCTCCCCAAGCTGTCATGGTCATCTCTGCTCGGCCCAGTGGGTCCATCCGCATCTCACAACCAATTTCAAGGATCAGGTGAAGTAAGGTATCATTGCATGTTGTACGTGATATTTCCATGTCTGCACGAATCCATCTCTGGCGGCGTGTCTTGGTCTGCTCGACCATTGTTTGGCGGGAAGAACGCCTGAGTGATTGTTGATGATATTCAGTCGGCTGATCACCCAGTTGCACAAGTCTTCAGATATCCCAATTCCTTCACCGGCAATTGCATACCGCTCATTCGAGGTAACAACGTTAGACGTTTCACTACCGTCGTATGGCCGAAAGAACTAGAAATTCCGGGGCAGATATCTATTGCCACCTTCTGATGATTATTTCGAGCTATTTCATCCCTTGAATTAGATGTTTAGATGGGAAGTGTTGTATTCCGGCAATGCTCGATCAGAAGTTCAAGTTCACTCAACAACATTCTTACCCATCAATAATGGTTTAACATGGGCAAAATCCATATTTCATGATATTCATGACACTTTTTAGTGAAAAAGCTCTCATGTCGCAGGTCTTTTTCCAAGACATTATCACAACAATCAGGGATCTGCGTCCCATCGCTCCATTTCGGCATACTAGAAAAATACTTCCGGAACAATTTTCTCTGAATCTATATGTCCTTGCGTCCTAACTGATACATGAAGATCAATGAATCGAATAACAATTTCAATTGCTGCGGAAAGCGTCGCGCCTTGAGCCGCCGGTTTCTTAGCATAAGCTGAGATGACTCTACTATTGCACCGGAATTGGGAAGGAAAATCCATCTTAAAGTTGTTGATATGTATCGCAGAAAAGGGCTGCAATTCGAGCTTCATAGTCGGTTTGCTCTCCTCGAAATTCTTTCCAAGCTATTGTTCGCAAAAGATTTATAGCCCCATCGAGATGCACAATAAGTGAGTCAGATGCACTAGGTGTAACATTTATTGACTTAGTTGTTAGTATTGTTTTCCGGCTTGCAAATAGCGACATTTGCCTCGAAAATGATCAACATTATAACATTCTTGAAGATTCCGTCAATATTTACATTTACCATATTTCCAAGATCCCAAATCATATCATTTACATTATAGGATTGTTTTCTTTTTTGCAATCGTTATCAACTTGGAACTGTTAGTCACATTCGGCAATCCAGCTAATTCCATCGATAAAACTGCTTCCAAAGTTTTGCTTTGCACGAATGATCGAGGAAAATGAGTTGGCATTAATTAGATCCGCCCGTCTATGGGCACATCCAATGGACGCATCATATACTATGCGAGAAAAAGGTTATTCTTTTATTATCTAAAGAATTTGGATTACTGGCTAGCGTTAGGTTTGATATGGAAAAACCGCTGACTTCAAGTTATGTTTTAGAGTCCGGGACTGTGGTTTTACTCTTATAATGAACGTCGAAATGTTTATTTTTCAATAATCATGCGACCCTTTATACTTCACTGTATGAAGCATTCGAAGATTTGACTTTTTTTAACGTCCATTCATTCTCATCTCGAAAGAAAAGTTCCAACTGATCTCCGTGTCCTGGATGACCCGGATCTAGGTAAAAACCATGGAGCTTTTCTCTTCTGTCTCGGCAGCATAAACATGCTTTGCTTAGCTTCCTACCAAAACCATGCCAGTGGTTTTGCAATTGACAAGCTTTGAGGGTAAGGCCCGGAGGAGGCGTGGGAACCGTGCCATACGGAGCTCTAGCTTCTATTCGGCACCCGGCAGATGATTTGCGCTAGTTAGCAGACCGAGTGGATACATAACTGCCGCAAAATTTTCGCTTGTTGCGATTTGATTTGGGAAAATTGTAAAATTTCGCGAGGCTGTAAATATGTTCAGTTCTCATAATGATGGTTATATTTTTCTTTTTAAAGGAAAAAGCTGACTGTAACTTGGGGTGTATGACGGATAGTATCGTATGCACAGTATTTATTCGGGAAAAGAGTATCTAATTTGCCATGCCAGTCGCGAAAGTGGTAAGCAACACCATTGCCTGTCCCGCCTTTTGATCGATGCGGCTGCTGTTCTGGTTAGATATCAATGATTCAAGATGTCATGGATATCTATGAGATGAGGAAATGAATACTATTCGAGACTGCTAAGCGGCTACTCGACGGTTTTCAAAAAATTTATAAAAACGAATCCAAAGAAAAGAAAATCTCCCAATATTAATGAACCGATGATACTCGGCATCTGCATTATCCTACCCAGAAAATCCGATACCTCTTTATGAATATGGCAAGTAGTGTCCTCCGATCACAATTCCAGAGAGTCATTGATTCATCTAGCATGTTCCCGTAATCTCATGCAGACAGATATGGAAGATATTTCGATTGATGCTAATAATTGAGGTTCCACAAAGGGGGAAATAGGCAACGCGTCAAAAACTTACGCACTTTCTCGTCAGTCAACCAATCCCTATTTCCGATGTGCTAAATAAGGAAAACAGGTATTCGCCACTACTCATGTTCCTCAGTACATTCAGTTCTTTCCAGCGCACAATCCACCATGCGAAACACCCCCTTCACCACACCATCGCTCCACCACCACTGGGAAGAGTAACCCCGCTCTTGAAATCCTTGCTTAAGCCATCGAGATATGAGATTAAACCATATCTATCAAGGAAAAGAACACAAAACATGCAATATGGATATCTACTCCAATGAAAGTAATTCTTTTCTCGAAATTGAACTTGAATTGGACATCACGAGAACCATTTACTAGCAGCAGCAGCAACAACAACCATGACGGTCCATATTCCAGCTTTCTATTTAATATATTAGGAGGAAATGATGGAGGATGCTAATGAACAGAATTTCAGACTGCCACGGTAAAAATTGATTATATATTAATAAGATCTCTAGAATGCTATATAATGCCCAGAAATATCCATTTATTCCCCCTGTATGAATGAACTCTTTGCGCATGCTAATCAACATCAAAGGAACAATATAAACAAACATGATTAAAATAGATATAAACACACTCGACCAAATGAGTGTACGAGACCCTACTAAAAAAAGAGAAATATATCCATAACCCAAAAAATGCCCCTGAGATCGTGAATTTAAATGACATGAAAAACTTTTGATTGAAATCCGTGTGAAATGCAATGCTAGTTATGTGAGTAAGATACCAAGTATCTGATTAAATGATGACAAAAGAAACCTACACGCGCTCAAGAGCCGTGTCTAGATCATGAAGAAATGAGTCTTCTCCCGGTAATCGTTTAGATGGTACCATCAATGACGAGCTCTCAGATCTAGTATCATAACTAGTGCTGCCTCTAGAGAGCATTGTAAGACGTGCAGATTGCCCTTTCCTCATCGGCGACTGGCTTCTAGTAGAATTGGTCCCGGGCGAGTGAATGCCGGGAGGTGTGAGGAAATGGAAATCAGGAGTGGAGATGTTGCTATCGCCTGTTCGATAGCCGGTGAAGTAATCGTTAATGTTTTGAATGCCTTTGATACCACTGCCGGAACCCATGACAGATATAGGTCTTTCGCCGCCGGGAGATGGTACCACCGTCGAGGCCTGCATGGAACGTGCCAACATACTGGATCCTCGGAAGATGGACGGTCGTAGAGGTCGAGCTTGTAGTGCAGAGGGCACAGATGCTTGTCCCCACATATGACTTGCCATCGGGAGCGATGGTAATGCCGATCTTAATGTCGGTCTCGGATTTTTTGATGGATATTTCACATCGTAACGAGATTTTCCAATCCAGAGCATTTGCTCATGCTCTCTGAGATATCTATTACCTCCAAATGATTTCTGAACGATTTCTCGACTTCGCATTCCGAGGGCTCGGAGTTCGCTTTTCTTTTCATACATTCGTTTCGTGATTATTGCGACCTCTTCAGGAGTAGGTTTATCGATGATAGAGGGAGGTTTGTATCCTTGAGGATCATTTGCATAAGGAGCCCATTCGTCTAAAAGAGCAAGCATGTTGATTTGCGCTCTTGCAAGACTTTGCGCATCATTGGGAGCTACCACCGCGCTAAAACAATCACCAGTATTGAAATCTGTGAGTACTCGAAGCGAAGCTCCAACATCTGTACACACGACAGGCGCACCAGTCAGTGCAGCTTCTCCGAGTGCCAAAGGAAGCCCTTCGGAGATAGAGGAATTGAGGAAGACCCAAGTCTTCTTTAGCACTTCAGTTGGACTTGCAGTTCCACACAAATTGACATACCCAGGAAGTGATTTGGATGCTAATATCTCGAAACAATCTGTTGAGTATTGCGGTGCTTTATCGATTGCGCCGTAAATATCGAGGCGATAGTCTTTGAATCCCCACACATTGACAATGATATCAGCAGCTAGAATAGCTGTCTTGATGTCTTTCGCATACCAGACATGAGAAAGCATTGTGACTGTTGGTAGTGGCGAAGTCGTCTCCTTGATTGGACTGAATTTCGAGATATCCGCAGGAGGGATACCATTAACGACAGGATCAATTTTGCGTTTGAAAATATTCCGGTTTTCTAGTTTGCCTTGATGCGATCCTATTTCTACTTCCCATCCAGGGTTGAAGAAGTCGGCGCAAGGTAGAATGACATCCGCATGATGAAGTGTCAGTTGACTCGTGAGCTTCATAAGTCCGAGCAACGAATTTCGAACAAATGGTGGCAGAGAACAGAGATCTGAGGAGAGGTAGAGATTTGTCTCACGCCAGCTAATAGCGTGGTCCCAAATTTGTAATATGCTTCCCCTAGTAATCTTGCAAACAACCCCATAGGAAGCACTTACCGAATGATGTGAAGCTTGGAAGATTGCTGGAATCTTCTCAGGCATGGGAAGGGAGAATATGAATAGGTAACGAAACCAGAGATCAAGTGCGGCATCAAGTTGCGCTATCGTGGGTATTTCGGTCTGAAACCAACCCTCTGAAGGCGTAGGACTCACAAGATCTTGTGAGATCCATAGATTTCTCCAGGCATTTTTAACGATCCTACTGTTCCAAACACCCGTCCAGTGTTTTCCTTGAGAGAAATATGCATTTAGGTTTACAAGAGCTCGAGTTGATTGTAGAATGTCACTCTTCGAATACTGACTTGTCCTAGCTCCTTTTACTAGCGCTTTGAGGATCGGGACAAAATTCTTCTGGATGTCTAACTTTGTCGCATCTCTAACAACATGTATGACTTCCGAATCCAACCGATCTCTGAAAATCCCATGGGTCGGTGTCATGAAGTCAAGTCCCCAGATTGGAATGACTTTAAGTGTCTGGACATTCTCCTGTGTTTGGTGTTTAGGCACTCCAAAATCATTTGCCGATTCTGAAATCATATACCACTTTGCTGCCTTGAGATTGTTCACCATGTCTCGTCGGCATGCAGACACTCCGCCTCCTTCATTTGGCCATGTTCCAGAGTCTGTTGCGAGGACATGAAGTTCGTCGCTCTTAAAATCCGGAGCGGATCTAGTGCGAGCGTTGGCGGAACCCCCTTGTCCGAATGCGTACAAGTCAGCGATTTGAAATGCAAGTGGAGCCCATCCCGAAATAGATTTATCAAGATCGATGACAGCCATAATTGCATCTGCATTCTCATGCAAATATTCTTCAGCCGATTTGAGATTGCCGTGATCGCGCCTCCGGAAATATGGGCGCAACAGTGGTTCCTGTCGAAGAAGTCTTTCGTCAAGCCATCTCATTATCACACCATCAAAAGCAGAATTTTTTTTCCATGCTTGCCATAATCTCGACCTAGCTCGCGAAGTAGAGACTGGATTTTGATGGGTATTCCTACCTAGCCATCTGGGAACAGCATGTGAACGTAATGATTTGAAACCGATCATATGATCATCGTGACGAAATGTAAAGTTTGTAGGCTTTTTGAGGACTCCGAGATGATCCCATTGTATTAGGGCCGGTGTTTCAACAGGTGCGCCATTCAATGTCGTAAATATGGTCGGATGGTATTTATGATCGTAGGACCATTGTGCCTCATATACATCGGGGCCTATGACAAATGTTGCCTCGAGGACTTGCGAGTGGGGTATCCACGTGTCCAATTTGTCTTGATGTTTTGCAGGAGGCGCTGCCCATGAAACCATGCAGAACATATGTGGTAAAACGAACTCTGCTCTCAACAATTCATCATCATAATTGCTGTTTTGTCTATAATGGCAATTGAAGCGCACCAGATTCCCATCAAGAATATAAGACCCACTTTGGACAAGACCCTGATTGTTAAAAGACACTTGCTCAAATTCGTTCTTCCCTTCAACGCAACGCCGCGAAATCGGATAGCGAGGACGCTTTTTCATGATTTTTTGTCTTGGAATACTTTCAGAGTCGTACTCATATTCGTAAACATTGGTCCTCGCACCTTTGGCGTAGTCTTCTCTGCGTAATAGAAGAAGATTCTTGCTATAAATGCTGATGCGCTCAAGCTTAGCTCCGTCAGCTGGCTCTTGATCCAGGACGCCGCCATACTGGCGGATCTCGCAAATGCCAGAACCTAGTAAGGATTCTTGAAAAGCATCAGTATCTTCCCCGGCACTGCCGGTGAGATGGCTCGCGGCAATACTTGCAGTGTCCGGAACTCGAACAAATGCGGTGGAAGATCCTCCGGTGCTCTCTATCATTATCTTCTGCCGTTTTAAAGACACAGTCGTTCCACGTATTTCTTTCCAGAGAATTTCCACATTCTTTCTTCCATGGAGCAAGAACATTGGCATCAACAAGTCCTGCAGAATTTTAGCATATGACCAGATGCCTGTTATCAAGAACATGACAATTAGTCGTATGTACTTCGGAGTCGACTTCATGGTATAGTCCAGCTCTCTTTGTAATTCTGGCTCCGCCACAAATGCTATTGCAAATAACTTAAGACAGTGACCAATAGTATGATAAATTGTGCTGAACGGCGACTTCAACTGGAGCTTGAGTAACTTCGACGGCCCCCTCCGTGTTCGAGCCTTTCCAAATAAATTCATCATATTGGACTTCTCATACTTATCAGACCTCTCTAATGGGGCTGTTTTGGCGAATTCTAATGTGTATATCCTCTTTTCCATGGCAACAAAGGCACCGAAATTACGACGAGTCATGAATGTATTTAAAGGCAAGCCCTGAAGCTTGTTCGTTCGTAACCAGTCATGCTGATCGGTTGTCAATGTGTCAACATGTCCTGTGCATCTATCGAGAATGAGTTCTCGAATATCCGTAGGTAGACTTTCCCAATCAATGTTTGGATTGCATCCAATTGCTGTGTGACGCAGAATCTCTTCCTGGAAATATGCTGCAATGTTTTCTGCGTGTGCTCGCGAGGGCTTTGAAAAGTTCAAGAAGTTCCGTAGACCCTGAGGTATAAGGGTGTGCTCCAATAAACCAGATGGTGAAATAGAAGATAGTAAAGATTCTAGCAGTGTAGCATCCTCGTATGAAAGGCTCTGAAGGCTTTCGGCTGTGATATGAAGCAATATTTCCGCGGTGCTACTCCAGGTTAGGACCATGTGTTTTTGTATTATAGAATGACGGGAAAAACAGGCCTAAAAATATTGCAGCCAAAACAGGAATTGAACTTACGTCTGACAGAAAATACTGATGCTTGACTGCTGTTCCATTGCATCCATTGCTTCGCAACCAACAATGACTCTTATTAAATCATTTGAATCGCAGCTGATTGCTTTCAGGTCCTTGAATTCATCAGAGAACATAGACACGGATACACATTCGACCACAATCTTTCCACTGTCAAACGCTGTGATGGCCTCCGTCAACAGCATTATCGCCTCCGGAAATGCACTCAGAGCGAACTTTGGGATTGAATCAACTGAAGTTCCTTTGATCTCTTCAAATATTTCAATAGCATGATACAGGATCGACTTAATCTCCAAACCTGGATGGGCCATAGGTTCGACTTCATATTTTTCGTCGTCGCTAAGGGCATTCAGGTTTTCGAAAGTGATGCGAAGTTCGTCCTGAGATAGTAACAAGTCGCGACCTGGGCTTGTAAATTCATGGAATGATCTGTCTTGTGATATCTTATTCCAAACACGACTTTCCGAGTCCATGGTATCGATTGGTTTTAACCTGATACCCGCGTAATACAAAGAGAGAAATGCTGCCGTCCAAGTAGCTGCTGCAAGTGCTACCACATCGCAATACTCAAACTGCGGAAGAAAATGACGGAGAATTTGTCCGAGAGGGAGGCCCACGCAAGCAGCAATCAAAAGGGGTTTGAGACTTCGAGGACCCGTGAAAATCTTTGTGTACTAATACTAGCTTAGTTGATATGAACTAGTGAATTGTGATCATAGCTCTCGCCAAGAACAAACATACCTGATAAAATAGCAAACCTTCAAAGTTTTATTAGCAGAAGTTTTGAATAATGTGTAGTTTACTTACCTGTATATGCCCCGACATATGCAACAAAAAGAAGCGTCGAGGCCTGTGTGCTGTCAAATACCCAAAGAAGACTAGAAGCCACAGCTAAACTCCAAACATGAAATAATGAAAATCGCGCTAACATCCTCCAGTATAAGTGCTTCCTAGCCTTGACACCAGCATTAACCGCGTCTTTGATTGAAGACACATCACCAACTAACATGTTTTGACTCTGTGCCGTCATGGTATGGAGCTTTGTAGCATTGAGATCCAGAAGAACTGCGCCAATCAGATAATAAGCCAGAGCAAAGCCAACGGGCATCCGGTATCTTGTGTTTTGGGCCGATAGTCCTAAAACGCGCCCACCAGCAAGAAGGGAGTTCCATTTGTCAAGAAGTGCTACGATGAAGTAGAGAAGAGAACAACCAACCTGTATGGTTTTAGTGCTTACTTTAGGCATTTTCATGATTAGAGGCAGACAGAAAAATATGACTCACCTCATCACCGGCCTGGCGCCAGTGTATAAAAGCATTATGTAGTCTGAGGCCTGTTTGCATCTGCTTGAGAGTATCAAGCGCAACCTTGATTTGCATGTTCCAAGTTGATGAATATGGCATTGGTAGTGGCGTTCCTGAGTAACCCGAATACCATTGCAATAGAAAGATTGTTGCATCGTAGCTTTCCGCTAAAGACTTGACTGTAGGATCTTGGCATTTGTGCAGAAAGCCGCTTCGTACTTTGGTTATTTCCTCGATCATTGCAGTCCTTGAAATCTTTAGAGCTGCTGGGTCGGTCATCCTGTCGAATGCATGATCATCACCCCCTTTATGTGTCTTGATGTACCATTCCTTCAAAGCCTTGTCGCTAATATTTTCAATTTTTTGATGCCACGTGGTCCATTTGGATGCGATATGTCGAGTTCCCAAAGCAAGAAAAAAAATGAAGACATAAAGAACCGATAAGTAGATATATATGTCATAACCAGGAACAAAGATTGTCGTGATTGGGGAGATGAATAATAAAGGAATAATCGTGAGGATTACTGGACGTCCAGATTGAAAAGTGGTACCAGGATAAGAAAAGTTAGCTAAAGTTGCCAGCAGTGACAAGTAAGTGCTCAATGCAATCAAGTACAAGAAAAATACGACTCCTGCAACGATGCCGTCTTTAAAACCAAGGCCGATCAATCCGATCAAGCCAACAACGAGTGAAAAGGCAATACCACCAACCAGTCTCGTCGCCACGAACAGGTTCATTGCCGAGAAGGCCATAGAAATCAGATAATAAGCACCACCACAAGTTATCCATGTACCACAGACGCAAGATATCAAAAGAGAGATCATCAAAGCCAACGTTGCAGAGTGCTGGGCCGTGCGACTCATGTGCGCACTTAAATAGAGGCCTTTCCCGGTACTTGTCAACAGCAGAATGTCCAAAAGTGCTGGTATTGCAAAAACGCTTAGAAAGGTAAATCTCATTACTCCAGATAAGGGCTTGCTCTTGAAATCTCCAATATCAATTTTTGCTGCCGCATAAGCTGACGGTGTTGATGGGTCGGCATCAGACCATATCGGAGGCTCCCGGCCGGGTTGATGATGGCAAGTCCGATACCGATCCGATAGTAATTTCCCGAAGGAACTTGGGGTCATATCGAAGTAAGATTCGCATCGAGCGCCCGTTGCAAAGAGCTCCGCAAAGGCAGCTGCCTGATCACTCTGATCGTTGAACAAGGTGTTCCTATCTGTTACCTCAACATAAGCTTCCTCGAAAGCGTGTTTTCGAAATGCGGAAAATAAAGCAAGGCAAATGACATCAATGCGAGCATCAATCTTTTCGGCCTCGAGAATTTCAATCAAGGTTTTCGTAACAACTTGAAGAGTATCCAACCTCCTTTCTTTCAGTACAATAGTAATTGAGTCGTTGATTTGGTGGAAGACGTCCAGTGCATTTTCCTCGGAAGGATGCTGTGAGTTATTGTCCTCATGCCATTTTGTTCTCAATGCTATTAGGTCTTGTGGAGACTTCTGATTTCCTAGATAACCAGTTGAACAGGCATCTTTCATCTGAGTGAAATCTGCGGCATCTAATAGCTGTCTCTCGCAAGCAAATATTATAGAATCGGTGAAATCCCCGTGACCTTTGACTGACGATAACTGCAATATTTGGACGAATCTGAGTAGCTCTGATGGTGAAAGCGAGCTTATGTCATTGAGTAACCGCGGGGGAAGGTAAGAGTTTGAACGAGTCGACCACTGCCAAAACTCCTTTTCTGCTTCAAATGATTCATGGCGGGGACAGCCCCGACTTGATAAGAATGTATGCAGGATTGTGCCACTAAGATCTTGAACATTTCTTGACATAAAGATGTCAAGCATGGCACGTTCTTCAAATGCAAATACCGCCCAGTATCGAGCCCCATCTTGGAACTGGAATCCCGAATCAAGTCCTTTGTACACCCTGATCAAGTCTGTGGTGGCAGAATCATCGGCTAAACCACAAAGCTGGTTCGCAAGCTCTTGTATAGCTGCATGCCATGCTGAGAGCTCAATTGTGTCTTGCTCATCACAAAATTGGTTTAACTTTGCACCAATTTCCCTCAACACGGTATTTTCTACCGATTCGAGAAGATCAAGAGATTTTAGTTTTTTTTGTGATTGGAGGATTTCATCAAAAGAATTTCTAGAAGCATGTACTCCAAGTGGGAAGCACCCAAGAAAGTCATTCGAAGATCCAGTAGGAGACGTTGAAATTGGATTTCCGGGAATTTGGCTGAGATAGGAATATGGGCCATCGGAGAATCTGCGGTTCTGGGCCGGAATCGATACAAATGACTCTGTCGGAGTGAGTGATCTACTTGAAAATCCCGGAAGGTCACAGTCAGAGGAATGTCCGGGTAAGTCCGAAGGTACTTGCAAATTAACTGAAGGCAATCCAAGGTCTATGTCGACAAATGGTACCTGGACAGATTTGCCCGATGGCTGGAGGTCGACCTCAATGGAAAGGGCACCAAGAAGACTTTGAGCTAGGGGTGATATTTCCTGTGCATATTCGCTAGCAATCTAAAACAAGGTTAGTATGATCAACAGATATTATGGAGCAGTATAGTGGTGTTTATTAATCATAAGTGGAGTCTGTGGCCCATAGGTGGTAGTATATGGAGTGTTGTCCTTACAGTATGGTTCAGTCGCCATCTCTTGTGCGCTTCCATCACACCAGGCTCCTTGAGCCAAGAAAATGCCCCCAGCGGTTCCTTCTGGTTTATGCCAAGAGTTGTCAAAGTCAAATCGGCCTTTGAGCCAATCCATGGTGATAGGGCGCTATAGAATTTTGACCACTGGTATGATCTCCTAACAATGGCATTGGTGGGATTAATCCCGTCATCTAAAGTCTCCCACAAGCAGACCACGAAAGGTCTGAGGCATGCTTGAGAAACGAAAGCTTTAATGGTGGGCCTCATCTCTTGCATCTGAAATGCATCCCGTTCGTCCCCGTTTGACGATATCGTGCCATTTCTGATTATTAATCCCGCCACTGCACCCAGTTCTGCCAATTTGGGATCACGTAGGAATCCAGGCGAAGATGTTTCAAGGTAGGTCTGGAATCCAAGTTTGTGAATGAAGGCAATAAATTCGATAATCATTGGGCTTGATAATTGATCGTCCCAGTTGCTGATCAGAATTCCAGAAAAATTGCAATCACTTCCTGATGCTGTTGATGCAGATAGCAGCCTAGCGACCCATCCAATGGCACCTTCGAGTGCTGTTGGCACCTTGCATTGACGCGGGGCAATAGTGCTTAAATCAAGTCTTGCTAGAACTAACGGCGGCTTGTGATACAGCCCACATGAAAGAACATGATTTATGTTCTCTTGAAAGGCATCGACGACAAGAAGATCCCATTGTGCTAACAATTGCAGTTCATCAGTTGTTGGCGTATGATTAAACGCCCCCAGGTATACTCCGAAGCTTTCAGGCTTCTTCTCAATAGCGACGATTTTATGATGTGATAGTTCTCCGTAAGTCTTGGCAAGATACTTCTTGATGGACGCGGGGACTGCGTCTATCGTGGATTTCCAATTCTACATTAACCTGTTGTTACTACAAATAATGATGATATAAAATTTATAAATCTGCGACCGGATATGAAGATATTCTTTCATATTTCACTTACCTGGTATCTTTTTATTGAACTCTGGAGTGCGATATAAGAGATGAAGGCCAGGCCAAGACCAATAGAGGCAAGGATAAATGCAACAAGAATCTATTTGATCATTAGTAGGGCACATATTTACACGTATGCGAAAGCTTACAAACTGCCACCAATCTTTGACTAAGTCCTTCCAAGAAGCAGCTTCAAGGCCTGTGTATTGAGCCATGGATGATATGAAGACCAAAGAATGTAGAGTCCTTCAAAGAGAACGAAAGTAAACGGCAACGAATAACATCCGGCGAGTGAAAGTAAACCTTACAAGTCAAGGAAAATAAAACATAGGAAAAAACCGCGGGGAGCATGTCCCGACATAATAAACGCCAGATTTAGAACAAGATTTCAGTACGATGGTGTGGGCGGTGGGCGGCGCCGAGAATACAAAGATATCGGGCATCCCTATGTAGGTCTAGGTAGCTGCGAATGTTACTCGCTTGTATATTTTTGACAGGAATTTTCAGCCCACGCTCTATAGCGCGGAGAGTGGTTAGTTATCCAGGAATAGGATTTTTTTGCGAGTTTCTGTTCTCGCAACTACACTGGATCTCAAATCCTTGGCGTCCAAATTGGGAAACTGTCAGTCAGGGTTGCTACAGTCACTCCTTGGGCTTTTTTGTACCAAAAGTATCGTTTTGTAACGTAGCTTGCATACTGTACGGACGATGACAACTAGAAACTCCTAGTTTGGACCCCAAAACCATAAACACGTGGCCCTACACTTCATGTAGGAAAAGTCCTATCCAACGTGAACATTGTTGCAGGATCCAAAGATCGATCAAAAGAAATCAAAATATGGACTCTTTGGGGAGCGCTTGATAGCTGCAGATCGTTGGATGGATCAATGATGCCATATGCACGGATAAGTACACATCGTGTGCCGCAGAAGGATAATAGAATATTCCTATACCCGAGGGATCAAACTTTGACAAGAACAATTGTTAGATTCAGCATATATTTAGCATGGTGACCCAAGGTTCAGCTTCGTATACTTCAACATGCATGTTCGTTATGAAGGATGCGCTGGGCATGTGGCGATCAAAGACGTTGTGCTACAGAGAGTTGACATGAAATCTGGGAAATATGAAATGGCTTTATTGAATGGTAAAGAGCAAATAAAGCGTATGATCCTTTTGTTTCAGGTGGGCTGTTGTGTAGTATTGAGTATTGGTTAGATGGGATGGATGTGGTTACAATGGAAAATTGCTCGAGACGATGGATGGATTCGGGTTTGCCTAACAACCGGGGCATTTAACCGGCTTCGGGTCGGAAAATCTTTTTCATAATGAAATCCCAAATAGTACTAGTTCCCCACACTTCTGCCCACGATGTACCTTTAGGATGTCTGTGCAAACAAAAAGCTTCCAAGTTTATCCAAGCTATACTCCGTATTTTCTATATTGTCTGTATTTTCCATATTTCCAATTTTATCCGAATTTAGTCCTTAAAAGGTAGCTATAATTTAGCCTCATTAGGCCTGGCGCTCCGAGGTTTTTCCGAGAGCTTATTTCTTCCTAAGGAATCACCTGGACCACTCTCATCACGACTTTGATATAACATCCGTCGTGCATATACTGCACCAAGTGTTCATTAAGCCAGCATGCTTACTGCTGCTCCCAGCGATCCTTCTCCAAGCCTTACAGTTCCCTAGTCTTGGTAATTTACACATGAGTTGGATTTAATGGAATAGGCTTCCAAATCCTTCCCCAGGGCAATATGTGCTGCAGTTACATTTGGTTCATATTTGGCCATCGTTCTTCATACTACGCGTCATTCAGCTCCCCATTAGATCTATGTGCATTGGATAAATTCAGCCCTTCTTTGCTGTCATGTCGGCTATTTCGTGTTTTGGTACACATCCTTGTTTTGTTCTTCATGTATCTTCCTTCCTATCTCATTTCCGTTGCATATTATTCGCCTCATGAGGTGTATATCGAACCATAGACGGCTTTTTTGATCCCGTGTGAGCCTCTAGAGCTCGTGTCCGAAGTCTTGGAGAAGAATACCGTAGAAGCTATGGGTTTGTGTCGCAAGTAACGTTGTCCTTGGCCGTCAGAACTTGTGCGCAGATTCAATAGTTTCCATGCGGTACTTACTCGAAAGTGACATGAGACTTTTGGGTGCTTGGATTTCACTGCTACATTTTATTTTACTTCTTAAGGCGGGCCATGTACACCTCTCAGTTCACGATATCTATCGCCATACATCTTCTCATTCTTCCTTCGTTCTGAAAACCAATAACAATCGTTATAGCGAACTTTGAGTTCCGAATTTCATAATATTTATCGGCTTTCTTGAAAATTCAGAATGTTGTTATTGTACCGCCTCGTTACCCATATTCTTCCCTTGAGCTTGTTCTTGGATGCAGCTCTTGGCCATCGGGTTCATCGCCGAGACTCCGCTGCCGCAGTTAATGGGCCTCAATCAGAATCAGTTGCAATCACCAATGCTCAGGCTATTATGACATCGACAGTGCCTGCCGCACCTCTCGCTACACTATCCATTGGAAAGGTAGCTGTCCTTGCCAATACCACAGCTGCCACAGCTCCTAAGGCAAAACTTGTAGCTGTCGATGCAGTTGATACTGTCCGCAGTAAAGTTCTTATCATTGCACGAGATACAGTCTCCGCATACTCTGCCTGGAGTGGACTTAATGATCGAGGAATTCCATATGAAGCCTTGATTGTTCCTGCAGCTGGTGTAGCACTACCGGCCTTGAACAGTTCAAAAACTCAAGGCAATTATGGCCTCATTGTTGTGATGTCAGAAGTGAGCTACTCCTACACCGGCGTGGGATACCAAAGTGCAATAACAGCCGATCAATGGCAAGCACTCTACAATTACCAAGTCTCCTTTCGAGTTCGAATGGTAAGGCTTGACTCTTATCCGTCCGCTGCCTTTGGTACACAGGCTTTAGGAGCTTGTTGCAATGATGGTGTTGAGCAGCTTGTTCATATTTCCGATAACTCGGCATTCCCTAAGGCGGGACTCAAAACAGGTGCTACCATGAGTACCAAGGGAATTTATCACTATCCTACTCAAATTATAAACTCCACGTTGGCAAAAGAGTTTTTACAACTTGGAGCTTCCTCCGATGGCCAATTTACTACTGCGAGCACAGCAGGCGTCATTAATAATATTGATGGTAGAGAACAAATGGTCTTTTACGTTCCATTCTCCACTGATTGGGCTGTAACCTCGGTATGGTTGCAACACGCTTGGATCGACTGGGGTACAAGAGGCCTTTATACTGGTTACAGGAGAGCACTATTACCCACACAGATTGATGATATGTTCTTGGAGTCAGATATTTATTCGCCCACTGGAACGACCTACCGTATTGGCACAGATGATTTAGCACAACATATTACGTTTATGGGCACGATCAATTCCAAGTTAAATGCTGGAAGTAACTGGTTCATTGAAGTTGGTCACAATGGCAATGGGAATGTCGAAAAATCCGATGAATTAAATAATAATGGAAATGTAAGTGCTCTTTTGGGTTTTGCGACTCGTACTTTCCGTTTCCATCGCTCTTCAGTTTCTTTCTCCTTTCTATTCAGCAAAACTAACTTATGCAACCTAGGTCTGTAGTCCTGGACCTATTGAGTATGGCGGACAGATAGATACACCATTGGAGTGGGTCAAACCTCTTGGAACAGGAACCAATATCTGGCCTGCCACAGCGGGCCTTTATCCCAACTACAACTCAACGTGCTTGAACAAGGACCCTTTGCTCCAATGGTGGACTACTCCCTCTAATCTTAATGCTTATGCACACGTATCCCATACGTTCACTCACGAGGATCAAAATAATGCGACATATTCCGATGTATATAAAGAAATCACTTGGAACCAAGCCTGGCTCGCTGCGACTGGAATTGCTAATGCTCAAAAGTTCGCTTCGAAAGGACTTATCCCGCCCGCCATCACAGGACTTCATAATGGAGATGCCCTTAGGGCTTGGAGTGACAGTGGTATCACACATGTAGTTGGAGATAATACTCGACCAGCTCTTCTAAACCCTGTAAGTTACTTTGTCCAAAAAGTTTCGAGGGGCGGCCTTTTCAAATGTTCCACGGACCTTGCTCCACCCAAGATCCATTTGAATTTCGCTAAAATTGACCCAGAACAATGAACATTGGCCTCTGTTCACTACTGTTGCAGCTAACGGTTTCGCCGGCATTCAAATAACTCCTAGATGGGCGACTAATATTTACTACAACGTAAGTTCGACTTGGTAATGTCGAGAACATAAATATCTGACAGCAATTAGTGTGACACGCCTACTTGTACCGTCTTGGAATGGATCAACACCAGTGCCGGATCGGGTGATATTAACACTCTCCTTGAGATCGAGAAACAGACAAACGTCAGGCATCTGCTGGGTCTTCACCACGATGCCTACATGTGAGTGCCCCGGTCCCTATTCTTCCATACAAATTCGCTAATTTGAAGCAGGTTCCATCAAGCCAATTGTAAGCCTTGGCCCTAAATCCTTTTTATTCACCCTTTCTCTTTCCACGTTTGGCTCGATGATGGTCCCCATAGAAAATCCCCACAATCGACACTTACTAACGCACTGCTGTTCTAGTGCGCTACAATGGAGGAGCAACATACACTATAAATGGAGTGACGGCAAAACTCTCGCTGTTCATGGCATGGGTTGAGACTGTGACGCAGGAATTTGTTCGATTGTGAGTTTCACTCCTGGTGTAATACTATCAGCATTGACATGATGTAGGGTTGATTGGCCTCTTATCTCCTATAAACATGATGATGTAAGTCTCAAAGCTGCTCTTTAATCCATCTGTCCTAACCAAGGATTAGCTTGCTGCTGTCTTTCTCAACCGCATGACCCGAGACGCTTGTGGGGCCAGCTTGTCATATCAACTCGACACCACATCCTCATCAATCACTGGCTTCACGCTCTTTGCTAACGGTGACACCTGTTCAACACCACTTCCTGTCACGCTTCCGGGCCCAGTCACCGATACGCAAGGAGCCACTGTCGAGCAGATTGGCAGTGACCCCACAACTTTGTGGGTCACTTTGTCGGGCACACCCGTCAGCTTTACTCTAAGCACACCACTTTCAATAGTGTAGCTCCAATCTCACTAGCACAAAAGCAAGAATAATTTTGGTCTGAGAAGGGGAGCTGCAAAAGAGCACTCACTATCAGTACTTTTACCTTGTGTCGATAAAATTCTCTTCTTGTCAGTGGATGCGCTCTATGCTATTCCAACTTTTGAATCAAAAGTTTTGTTCTTTCTTACATACTTAAATTGGGATTATCGCCGTTCAGATAATGGGGCTTCTTTATCTCAGGCTTAAATTCAATGGCAAGCTTCAAAATGCAACTGTCATATATCAATCACAATAGTTTCTTGGCGTCTAATCAGCTTCTTTTCACCATCCACCGCGTGAATGTGACCGTACAACAATTCTTTTTGTTCTGCTCCAACAATATGCCAAAAGACGTACATCACTTCTTCTTTCCCGATTTCCGAATTCTCTCCTAATTTTTTTTACTCGCTACCAGGAAATGGATCTCAAAGGAGGGTTCGGGTTACATAACATAAAAAATTCTGAATCATGCATGCCATAATCACACCACCCGATCCCCCGCCAAAAAAAGTCTCCTAGCTTACTAAAGCGCCTTATCCCGAACTCCCAGCCCCACCCCCGTCTTACTTTCCAAAAACTAGCCCCCGCTACCATTTTTTTCTAATTTGCACGCAATACTGTACCTAAAATCAAATCTGCATGGGGAATGTGGGGGAAAAGCATCTGTGCTCTCCTAATGTTTATTGTTTACACACGAGGAGCATAGAAGAAGCGAACAACATCCCAGAAACGTGTAACTACATCGCTTGACACCTCGGTGAATATTTTTAAGCGTATCTTATTATACGAACATGTGCGGAATATGCATAGATGCGCTCACATCTCGGTGTCCTTTCTTGGCACTACAGCAGCGCATACGGTCGGTCTTGGGTGTAAGATGTTAAACAACCCAAGACTCCAGACCTTCCAGGCCTTGCTGGCCCAGAATCAAATGCACGCTGACACTATTCTCATCCCATCTCCCCTGAAATTATAGCATCGCCACAGAAATGTCGTATCCATCATCCTACATACATGTATGATACCAGTTGGTACATGAAAAACGATGCACATTATGTACCTAAGCATCATCGCAACGTTGTAATAGGCGCCAACGCTTCGGGTATTATTTCTTTGCATATAAGCTTCAACCTAATGAAACGCTGCTTACAATTGCAGGGAAATGCTCTGTAATCGTTGTCACTTCACCGGGTGAATTCTTCCGTTTCTGGAAGGTAAAAAGCCAAGCGCATCCGTTGCTTGGTATTTCGAGGATTATATCAATACAATAACACGTTTCCCTGCGTGTCTGCGCCAAGCACCGCATATGCTATAATGGATGTATTGAGAAACCTGAATGAAGTACATTCTCGGTTCTGGTTAGTGGAGTTCGGGACAGTGAGTGGGCCTAAACAGAGAATCATTACACCACCGCAATTCGGGACCTCTCGGCGAATCGAAGTGGAGGGTTTTCAGCTTGGAAAATTGGTTCCTTCGGAATGCATAGGGTTCATTGTAAGCTTTGCTACGACTTCATTTCGTATTGAACCGAGGGGGCTCATTTTATCCTGTTCAGCGGCGTTGGTGAGGCTGTGCGTATTGAATGAGACAGGGCGTTTTGGGGTTACTCAAATATTCACTAGGTGGTTTTACTATATAGGGTCACTTAACGTCAACCTCAGAACATGGAGGCCATGCAACGAAAACGTCGCTATCGCAGTGTCGCGTAAAAACTTTCCTCGCCCGCCAAGATAATCATCTCTTCTTTGATCCTCCTCATTTCCAGGGTCTCAGCCTGATCTTTTTTCTCCGACCTGCCACCGCATCATCAGGGGTCTTTAGCTTGCCTTTACCGTTTGCCTTTTTGGTAAAATCGAATCGGATATCAGGCATAAACAACATGTCGTCCGGAGGAATATTCAAGTCGCCTCTCACGAGCGAGAAGCCCATCACAGATTCATCCATGGCTTCCAAAGAGCAGAAACCTGCAAATCCTCACAAGATTTTCACGAGAAAATGCAACATTATTCTTGGTCTAATTTTCCTCTTTCTGCTGGCAATCGCCTTGGCACTAGGCCTCACATTCAGTCTACGCCATCGCCACCCCTCCCCTCCAACTTCTAGTCCTACCCCACCAACATTACCGATCCCTCCTACCAACACCTCATTTTGGACCCCAAATCTCAACGCTTCCAATACGTGGAACATCGAGCTACTATGGCCCCTGGATCCCACCAATATCTATCCGAATACAACCATCTATGACATCGATCTCTTCCTTTCGGCCAATACCACGCCCCCAATAATCAGTACCTTACATTCCAAATCTCACAAAGTAATCTGCTACTTCTCAGCCGGCACCATCGAAACATTCCGTCCCGATTCAAACCGCTTCATTCGTTCGGACTATGGCAAGCAGCTCCCTGACTGGAAAAACGAATACTGGGCGAATATCTCCTCACTAAATGTCCGATCTATTATGCTGTCACGTTTGGACCTGGCGGTCAATCAGTCCTGCGATGCGGTAGATCCCGACAACGTCGATGGCTATTCCAATGACAATGGGCTCGGACTAACAAAAGATGATTCTGTTGAATACATGCAGTGGTTGGCGGCTGAAGCCCACGGAAGGGGTTTAGGGATCGGCCTGAAAAATGCTGGCGAGATCATCGATCGTGTGCTGGACGCGGTGCAGTTTGCTGTCAACGAGCAGTGTGTGCAGTACCAAGAGTGTGACACTTGGCAGGCCTTCATTGACAATGGTAAGCCCGTATTCAATATTGAATACCCAGGAGATGCGCCAAAGGTTAGTCAAGTGGAAAAGACGGATGTGTGCGATGGCTCAGACATACATGCGGATGGCTTTTTCACCATTCTCAAGAAGATGGAGTTGGATGATTGGGTAGAAAGCTGCTGAAAGAGTCTTGGCGTCGTATGTCCAGAGTAGTATTCCAACATTTTAGCCTAAAGGGGATACGATGTGGCTCAACGATATCGTGTACCAATTAATCCCCGCACGTGTTTGTTTCCCGCAGCATCTGTTATATGCATACTCAAATATATTAATAGATATTGCTAGCAATTTCATGAAATATGTGTTAGCATAGGACGTGCAGTGTAGAAATTTCACCACGAGTGACCAAAAATTACTGTAAAAATGGGTACGCTGAGATGTCACGGTATACGAACCTTCATGTCAGTCTCGAACCTACCTCATCCTAATGTTTGGGGAAGAAGATGGGACTGTGTGGGGATCCCTGCGCAAATCATCAATTTTTGACACATAGAAACTCAGCCTGCGTACCACGACTAGGATTTCTGCAGCAAAAAACTATTTTTGACATACTTTCAAGAATGCAAAGCACCATCAAAGTTGCGCGGGATGTAAGTTCTCAGTTGGCTCACCTGCCTTTAGAAATTTTATCCATAATAGAAGCTTCCTTTTTGAACACAACTTCCCCCTCGATATCTTTGAGAACAGACGTCGGTATAACGATGTGCATGAGCCCTATGCCCCGAAGTGGAAGCTGCACTTGTGCTAGCCTTTGGACTCTTTTCCCCGGTGTCCATGCTTACTATATAGGTATATATTGGTAGTACTAGATGCACACCTACCAATTTTGGTAAGCGATGTAACCCTAATCTGGTTGAGACCTAAAACATAACCTAACCCTGTCAAGCTGCACGAAAAGTACTTTCTGATTGCGGGGTATCAAGACAGGATCTTATGATTTGCAGAATCGCTGCAGGTTATATGCGACCACAACAGCTCAGCTCCTGGGTTCCTGGCCGTTCGACTTCTTAGGTGGCGAAATAAAACGGTAAAATTATTAAATCATATAATTTTAGCGTCGTTTATTTTATTACCATCGATGATGCCACGACTAGTTGAGTTAGCTGTATTGGATAGAAGGGCCGAAGCGCATTTTGTCAAGACATTGTGCCATACTTCTTGGCTCTTGCTTAACAAGCCATGCTTATTCATTGGGATGATTCCAGCCATGTAGAAGGCGCAGGGGTAGCCGTCTCATTGCAGCGGCAAATATTCTCGGGAAATTAACCTCCAAGTCACCACATAATCGAAGGATCGTGGCTGACCCAAAAGTTTTTCAATTATCTTGGTCAAAGGCATAAACCTGTATTAACAGTTCCTTCTAAATGCTTCCGCAGAATCCAACATCAATACATGGCGATGCAGCCCGAAGCGCAAATCCTGATACCCAGTCTGCAAGAATGAAAATTTAGATGAGATGATGAGATGAGATGCCTGTTCCAGATCCTCCTTAAAGGCTAATTGCTTGGATGAATTGTTCCCAGTGATCCCCCAAGCTGGTATAGAGATCTGTAGCCTGACTAGTAATGAAAAATACCCCTATCAACGGCTTCAGCTTTTCAATCTCAGATGCGACGTCAGAATACGTAGTCATCAAGGAATGTGGTACAGAGTGCATTAGGCATGCCAAACGTCCTCGATCCACGTTGAGATCCGTGAGAGCTTTCTCGAAACCACTCTCATGATACGTCTGATAAGTTGCCTCGAAAATTACATTGATATCCGGTAAACAGAGGCCAGACATTAATCTTGCTTGTGGAATTGTTCCTGGATTGTGAATGACCTGTTGGTTAAAATATCAGCATTTGTAGCAAATATTGCAGGATATACACGTACAAGAGGCTCTGCTCCCAAACCAGAACAACCTTTTACCGCGGTGTTGATATTTCCCAAAAATGAAGCATTTGATGTGGTCCATTGGTTCGGAGTTTCATCGAAGAATATTCCCCGGACGCCGAGCCCATCATCTTCAAGCCTCCAACCTGCGTAGACCATCACATCTTCTAGAACTCTGGAACATTGCCTGGTTGCATATGCAGTAGAGACATACCCGACAACCACAACGTTAGGATACTGGTTCAACTTGCAGATATCTCTTTTGTAGTTACTATCAAGTGATTGACCGGGACCATTGTGAGGGTTCACCACGACGATGAACTTGATACTCGGATAAGTAGAGATGCTGTTCTTCAGTCAGCCTCATGATCAATATTTTTAGATACAGTAATTCCCGGCATACCTTTGAAATAGCCGTTCCCACGCCCCTGGGGAGGGATAAATGTAAAGGGGGATGAGAACCGACAATTTGGTAGGTATCATTGAAGTAGCTTTCATAGCTTTCCTAGCTTTCTTGAAGAACATGGTCGATTAGTAGAAGGAATGATGGGATAAATTACACGGCTAGGCTGCTGCAACCTAACTTCCCTTTCAAGGTATTCTGAGGATTTCGGAAAGTGTCCCCAAAGAAGGAAGGCAGCCTCAAGCCCTATATCGAAAGTTTTGTAACGGCTGAATCGGGCCAGAAGAATTGCTTGAAATTGCACTTCAGCAGTTTTGGAACCAGTGTGGTCAGATATGGCACGCAATGTAATCACGCAAAGTCTTGGTAGTAATGCGATACAGATGAAAAGTGTGTCAAAACTATAATTATATACGAGTTAGCTGAAAGGACTTCCAGTGAAAAGGTATAATATGAAGAAGTCTAAGCCTTGGAACCAACGCATTTAACATAAAGTACTTTATCTTTACAGGGATTCCGCTGACAAAATGCCTGGTTCGACAAATTCTTCTAGAAATTCTGGAGCTTCCACTCCCGAACGACTCTCTTCCGGTAATGAAAGTAGTGCTCTTGGGACACCTTTAACAGAAAGATCCTTAATTTTTGATGAAGACGATATCAATTTTGCAGTAAGAAATGCGATTAACGATCAATGGATATTGGTCGTCGGTGGTTTGGGATTCATTGGTAGTCACACAGTCTGGGAATTAGCCAAAGCTGGGTACAATGTAATTGACACCGCTCCAAATTTCCTGAGTAATAGCTAACAAGTCTGTAGGTGGCCGTGGTCGACAATCTCAGTAACTCATTCTTTACCGTCTTCGAAAAGCTCCAATTGATGGTCAACCAGCACTATAGTGTTCAAAGCAAAAATGGGCACCCACCATCACTCAAATTTCACGACGCGGACTTTAGAAACATCAATAAAATGACAATGATACTCGAGGAATATGAATATTCCGGCGTAATGAGATTCGGTTCGAGTTCCGATAACCTTTGCAATAGTCAGCGATCAAGAATTTCGGGCGTGATTCATTTCGCCGCGTACAAGGCCGTCGAAGAGAGTATACAGCAGCCCCTGAAATATTATTCAAACAATGTTGGCGGCCTGGTCGATTTCTGTGCTCTTCTGCAGGAATTTGGAATTAAGAAAATGGTATTCAGTTCTTCTGCAACTGTTTATGGGACAGTTGCCGACAGTGGGGTACCACTCCGAGAAGAATATGTAGTGGGTTCAGGATGCTCAGGTCTCACAAACCCCTACGGACGCACCAAATGGATGTGCGAAGCAATCTTGAGTGATCTTGCTAATTCAGACCCCGATTGGGAGATCACTGCACTGCGCTACTTCAACCCGATCGGGTGCGATGAATCAGGCTTGTTGGGTGAAGACCCACGAGTTGCCGCCACGAATTTGATGCCAGTTGTTTTGCGGGTGCTCACTGGGGCATTGCCTGCACTGAACGTGTATGGTGATGATTACGACACTCACGATGGCACGGCTGTGAGAGATTATATCCACGTCACTGATCTCGCGCGCGGTCACTTGGCAGCTCTCAGCAATCGACCAAACGGTAGTTTCAAGGTCTATAACCTTGGTACTGGTCAGGGATACTCTGTGCTCGATGTGGTGAATGCAATGGAGCAAGCTACCCAGAATAAGATCCCCATCAATATTGTTGGCAGAAGAGGAGGAGATGTTGGAAAGTGCGTAGCACTAGCGAACAAAGCCGAAGAGGAGTTGATGTGGAAGACGGAGAAAAGTCTGGCGGATTGCTGTAAAGATTTGTGGCGATTCTTAGAAGGTACAGCAATCACCAAAGGACAAGCATACTGAGGCGTGAGATGGGCAATTTGTGAATGGAATTCTTGAGGGTAACTTTAATTGCGAAAAAATGTATTTAGCACTATTATAAAATAAATGTTTGAGGGCTGCAATGAATGATTTCAACAAACTCAACGTCTTTGCGTGTGATCTAAGATAAGGCTGCTTACATAAACTTCATCACATGATTTAAAGCGCTCTGTCAGAAAAAGACGGTACATTCAAAAATCAATTGAAAACCAAAGAGATGCGGTATATATGAAGTTTCTGTTCATGCAGAATGATAATTCGGCTTCTTTCCTAAGGAACCATGGTTTTTGGAGATATATGAAGCTTTCCAAGTGCAGCAACGTGGATTTGAAATCTAAGGCTTTTCTCAGGTTGTTCTGCATCAAATGAGGGGTTTGATACTCAATTTTCTCATGTGGAAAACGCCCTCCTCACCCTCGACAATCGAGAAACGGCGCCGAGAAAGCCACTTGCAGCGCGAGCCTCACATATGATCATTATAAGCAGGAGACGTCTCTGAGGTACACGTGAGGATCGTTACATGCAGGAAAATAAGGCAGAATAGCATAAAGGTAACGTATATTCAACAGAGTTAAGGAGAAATGCCAGAAATGGCTTGTGAGTAAAATATCTACATACTTGGCGGGTATCATTACTCCTTACACCATATGCACTATACACCCGGTTTTACCATCGCTCTCGCACATGTTCTGCCAAGAGAACCATCCCAAGCTCACAAATTATAGTACACAAACTCAAATATACATAATGTACAATAGATATCCAAGATCATTCATTCCCATTATTGCTCAGCCCAACAACCAGTGTTTGAGGCTTTTGGAAGTGCTTCTCTGATTTATCCATAGTTCAGTACTTTCGATTTTCTTCTCGACTTCTTGTCTGTTCCTCCGGATCAAAGGTCGAGTCAGTGGTTCAGAGAACATAGGGAGCTCGGCACTATTGCTTGCCATAGGCACCATCCACATACCTTCCACAGAGACCTGTGCTATAGGTGATGACTTGGGCGTCCAAGTCTTTGAATTTTCGACTGTCAAAGATTGAGTAAAGTCGACTAGATTTTCAGGCGCCTTTGGAGTCAGTATCTCTCCTAAGCTCGAGACGGGCGATAAGCAGGAACTGTGAAGCCAGTCGATTTCAACCTTGGAAGTGGAGCTCGAAATGAAAAGCTTCGATGACTCGAGTCTTAGAAGACCCGTCTGGGAAGAGGTGGATGACCTGTGAGAGTACAATACATCGCTCTTTATGAAGATGTCGGGGCTAGTGATTGCAGTCGATGAGGATAATTTCCATGTACCGGTGGTTTCTTCCGTTGTGGCCTTTGGTGATGGGCTCCACAGACTTCCAAATCGTGATTGATTCCTGACTAGAGGCTCATCAGCGACAAGCTTTGCAATCGTGTCTTCTTCTGTTTTGAACTCCTCAGCTGCTAGTAATTCGGCAATTTCCTCTTCAGTAAGTGCTTCCACATCAGCCATTAACTCCTCGAATGTAGGCTCTACAACGACTGGTGACTCAATGGTTATGAATTTGGTGAAAGGTTCGTCGTCTACTGGCTCAGAGACAGATACATGTAGCCAATCAATTTCCATGCTCGATTTATCTTTAAGCTTGAAGAGCTCAGAGGACTCTAAATGTGGGAGAACAGATGAGCGCGTGCTAGAGACCCTCTTGATACGTTCATGAGTTATATTTGAGAACAAGTCCAGGGTAGATGACCCATTAGCTGTCCACATCATTGAAGCCTCCTGGACCTTGACTATGCGTGTCGCAATGGATGCATTCAACCAGTTCATTTCGGGCTTACTCTTTTTTGACACTTTGTAGAGTTCGGTAGATTCAATGCACGGAAGAGGAGAAGAACGAGCAGCAGCAGTTCTTCGAATATACTCATGCTTAATGCTTGCGAACATATCCGGGGTAGATCTAATTGTTCCTGTAGACGGTTCCCACATGAAACCATCAGTGTGGTTGGTAACAGTAATAACAGACTTTTGGAAGAGGAAACTGCGGCTTGCATTGGACTTGCTTGAAGTGTGAAGCCATTTTTTGGAGACAGGTAAGACTGAAGACGGCTCCCACAACTCATGAGATTCTAAAATTGGTAATTTCATGGTTTTTTGTGACGTAGCTCTTCGCTTAGACTCAGAGACCAACTCCTCAAAATTTAACCGAAGTTTCTGTACAGCAGGAACTTGTAGTCTCCACAGACCGATACTTGTAAGTGGCGTCATGCTCGCTATTTTGGGGATCCAGAGACTAGACTTGGACGTTGGATGAGAATCTGTCACAAGGCAATGGCCGATACAAGCAGGATGAATATCCATTGCGGTTGAGACGAGAGTAGTAGTGAAGAATACGGGATGACGAGATGCAACATTGTAGCTTGTATAGTCATTGACATTCGTCACCGCTGTACTTTGTTGAATCTCGATAGCACTGATTCTCTTCACCTCCTTAGGAGTTCCTGCAGCGATAGCCTCCTTTAGGGCATCTTTCCACATGAACGCGAATGCAGTCGGTCGCTGCATTCGTGTTGTCTCAGTAGAAGCAGTCTTTCCCAGCGCTCGGTCCCAATCATTAACACTGGCTGTGAGACGTAGGAGCTGTGTATGTCCGATAGCAGCAGGATGAATACTGTCTACATCTGAGACAAGGGTTTTCGTAAAGAAAACTGGGTGGACTATTGCGGGATTGTACACAGCGGAATATGTTGGGCCTACGATATCTTCCAGCACCTCCTCTGCAGCAACTGGTGACAAGCTGTTTAAAGATGTTTGAAGAGGTTCGGTAATTGGCGACCCGAGAGCTACAGCTTCACCCAGAGCAAGGTCCCAATCAGCAGCTGTTGCCTTGAATCTAGGCAGCCCTGCAATGATAGCTTCATTCAAAGCATCCTCCCAATTGGCACGGAAAGCGGTGGTATTTCTATATTGATGTCTAATAGCTCTGTGGGCTGGCTTGACCGGCTTCGTTGGCACCACAGATCTGCGAAACCTTGGTAATTGAGGCTTCTCCAAACTAAGGGGAAGGTTTGCCTCAAAAATATCCCTGTAGGATAAAACACCTGATTTTCTGAGTGGCTTTGAGGATGCAGCCTCCGGGAGAGATCTTGGAGTAGGTTTAAGAGAAACTCGACGAACAGGAAGCTTTGACTGATACTTGGCTAGGTCAATAGGAGGTGGCGGTGGTGGTATGAACTCTCCCTTCTTTTTGGCTGAAAGCGTTCTCCGCATTGAAATAGAAGCTAAAGAGAACAGTGATGATGCTTTGGTACTCGTGGAAGCGATGGAGGATGCATCCGATATATCAGGAGATGATCTTCCAGAACTTGTCTCCGATGCTATCGATGGACTACTTGGTCGAATTGACGACTCTGAGATCCAATCGTGATCACGCTCCAGATGCAATAAAGACGATCGGCGCCAAAGCCTATTTGATACCAGCTTTGAAAGGGCTCCTGGCGTACTTCGTGCTTTGGAGGTCAAAATCAATGCGGCTGGTTCCAGCTCGGTGTTGCGATAATTCACACGAGACGACCTTGGTTGAAATAGACCCTCGCTGGCAGCATCGGCGACTATTGAACTTGCGGTCCATAGGAAGGTGCGGCTATCGGCAGCTCTTGATGGAGTTGGTTTGGCCGCACTTGTCAACAGCCAGTTTTTGCTGGTAGGCTGTACAAGCTCTGCTAGCGACCATAATTTCTTAGTTGAAATTACAGGTAATGGGGATGAGATCACCCGTTGAATTTTTTTGAGATCAATCGCAGCCGGTATTTCGGCAGTTGAGCGGAAATTCTGACGCCTAGCCTCTACAGAGAAGAGGCCATAATTTTGGACTTCGACGAACACCGCTGGGGCACTCCACATGAGGGTTTCGACAGTTGTGGATAGCGACTCGGGCTCGAAGTAAGAATCCGCGATTGACTCTTCCTCCAAAAAGTCACTCTCTTCGCTAGTCCAAAGATCATGGCTCATGAGTTTTTGCATCGGCGACGGTGGATGAGGTTGTGTTCGAACTGTGCCTTGCGATGATGGGATATATGATTTCCACATATCGGGACTTGGTTGAGGTAAGCCATACTCAGATATCTTTGTATCTGCCGATATGTTGTTATCCCAAAGCAGTGGGTCTTCAACGAAAACTCTAGGTGAATCACCTGAAAGTACGAACAAGTCTTCGGAGTTCTCTTCAGCAAAATTGGCGACTGGCGCTCCCATACCGGGAACAAACTCATCATCTAGGTTGAAGTCGTCTTCATGAGAAAATATAATGGTTGAGTTTCTAGCCTCATCATTGTATTCTCCATAATATTCATTATTATTATTAAACTCCACATAATCTTCGTTTTCCGAGCTGAAATCAGTCTCCGAGCTAGTCTCATAATCATCGTAATCATCAATATCTTCCGAAGACCGTATCGGTGGCAAGAGGCTGTTCTTTGAGGGAACATCAGTAGACTTAAGCATGCTTGCTATTTCCCACAAAGTGGTCTCGTCAAACTCATCTTCACTTTCTGAAGTCATATCGGAGCCAAGCTCGTCTTCCTCGTCGTAATCTTCAAAGAAAGATGTAGATGAATATTCTAATGAGTCAGGCTCCAATTGACGAGATCTCGAGTCGAGGGCCGCATTCAAGGCTGGGTTGTAAGTTTGTTGGGGCATCGCTGTGTCAGATCGCTCTCCCCAGGGGAATTGAAATATTCCTAATGTATCACGTTTGTTAGGGAGAGGTTCAGGGTTCTCGACTATTTATTGTTAGCTACGAATTTCTGTGTTTAGCAATATAACAGCAATAGACACTTACCAATGTCTGCTAAAAGTGTGGTGCGCTTAGATCTTCTTGGAGGTCTTTGGGTCACGGGGCGAGCTTTGACTGTGGATGCTCGGACTGATTTTGATGCCCACAATCCTTGCACCAAAACATCGCCGGATCGCATGTTCGGAGATGGTTTTGACCACAAATTACCACTGCTGAGGAGCATTTCAACGCCAATTTGCCGCTGAGCCGGACGGAGATTCTTTGCTGGAGGCTCGAGAGATCGACTAGCGGGCTTGTCATTGGCAGAGCTCCAAAGGAATGAGGCAGCCGCTTTGGGCGATTGCACCACTGGCTGCCACAATGACGCTGGGTAGTATGGCGAAGGAATTGACCGTTCATCCTCCTTAATTGCTCCTTCGCTTTCATATTCGCTTTCGGACTCGATCTCCAACTCGCTCTCTGTAGGAGTAGGACTTTCCATTGGTGCATTCGGTGCTTTGGAAACCGACAAGAAATTCATACTGCTATTGCGAGAATGAGAGACTGTTGGGGCATTCTCCATGTAAGACATTTGTGCATCAGCTAGGCGCTGCTGCCAACCACCAAGGCTGGAACTCTCTTGAAATTGATAAGGCACAGTTTCAGCTTCTGCAGACGTCCCGTTCAGATCATCTCTCATTCGTTGACGTATGAGTCGAGACGAACTACGGCGTAATCCCAACGACAATCTTTGTGATGCCCTTGTATCCATAGCAGATCTTGTTAGTTCGGGAGAGGCCTGGGATGTTGGAGTCGCAAGAGTTCCAGTCGAGGACATAGAATCCCGACTAAAGTTCTGATGCATCTTTTGCCAATCGTTCTCCTGCTCACCCATCTCTCGCTCAAGAGTTTCGAGTAATCGTAGTCTCTCCAATCCATCATCACTTTCAAAACCTCCAACGTTTTCCGTAGCTGGCATACGACTAAGAATTGATCTTAACGATGCGCGTCTTGGCTGTTCAATTCGATTCAGTTGGTCTTCAATGTCTTGGAGAGCCCTTCCTGGCGAGTCTAATGCTGGAGATGGTTCAACGTTGCGAATGAGAATGGGAGAAGCTCTACCACGCGCTGGTTCTAACAATAAAGCCGTTGGTGGAGATATTTTCCGCGTGCCATGCTTCAATCGCCGATCAGAAAAAGTAGGCAGCTCGTCACCGATACGTCGGTGCCATGTTGAAGTAAAGTGTTTTGCATCAACAGGTAAGCCATTAATATCAAAAATGAAGGACTCGCTGTCATCAGCCACAGATTCTGCCATGGATTTTCGATGTTCAGCAGAATTGATGGTGACAACCATAACCTCGTCGCTTTCACCTTCATTATCCTCTATTGCTATTTCTGACATTATTTCTAATCTCTCAAGATCATCCAAAAATCTCTGACTTCTCTGCGGTGAAAATGCAGAATACGATGAACCTCTATATGTGTCAGATGCATTTGATGGACTAATATAGCTCACGTAACCTTCCTCCACAGGAATCGACACTTGTGCATCTCGTTCACGAGAGTCATTGGATAGCCTTTTGCTAACCAACTCGAGAATATTTTCATTGGTAAAATTATGATTTGCCACCAAAGTCTTTGAAACACTTCCTACTGCGTTTGAACGATATGTTTCGCGATTTGCATCCGCTTCTGTCAAGTTTTGTTTGGCTGGATATTCTTGTGGGGTGAGTAACGCAATGGTTGTTGTCCGTCTAGAGACAGAATTACCCTGCTCTGGCTCGATTAAAGTAGCTAATTTGCTAGCCATGCTTGGGAGATCTGGAACGGAGGAGCGACGATTATCAAGTAGACTTACTCCTGGCGGAGCTGGAAACAGAAATTCTATCTTCTCTTTGAAGGTCATGCTCTTGGTGTCATTAGGTAAAAGCTTCTTCAGTTTGGAAGCAGTATACACCGGAGGTGGATTTGGAAGTGGAGGCAGTTGTGATGGACTACCCGGGGTAGTAGTGAGCAAGGATTTCCTACCCAATATTGCAGAGCTTGATTTACTACGTCTATGAACAGGCAAAGGCTCATTTCCAAACAGTCCAGTATTTTTGTGTCTTGGAATGGGCCTTGCTCTCTGTATAATTGATTCCCGTGGTTCGAAACCCGAAGTATAAGGAGTCAAGGGTGACAATTCCATTAAGGATTTTTGTTTGAGATGTCCTGGAGTTCTGCTGATAATGGACTCTACCACTGCAGGGTTGTCGTAGATAATATCATTCACTAACATGACTGTTTGTGGTTGAGGCTCTGCTCTCTGTTGAGGTATTGTTGATTTCTGAGATCTAGGATTCATCGGTAGGCCTGTGACAGGTCTGAAAGTTTGCTTCTCCTCCAAAGTTTCCAGGTTATTAACTCCTCGTGGTGAACGACGTCGCACCTCATCGCGTGCGGGGGAGAGTAATGCAGAAGTTGACAACCCCGATGCAGCCATCCACTCATTAGCCTGATTCGATGCTCCTTTTTGTGCAACTTCATTTGCTTTGTTTAAAATATCCTCAGGTGACATTCTTGATCGTGGAAAGTCCGCTCTCGGAGTATTGGGCAGGGACTTCTTGCTGGCCATTGCTCTTCGTTCGCGGTCGTTCATAATAGCAGTCTTGAGATCGATTGTTGCAATTCGTGAAAAAGGTGTATCAGGATCCGTTTCATCGTTGACTATAGGTTTTGAGATGGCAAGACCTCGAACAGATACCTTTGGACGTTTGGAGGAGACTGGAGTTGACATGGAAGGGTTAAAGAGTTGCCCAGTCGCTGGTGTGGGTGCTTCTTGACCCGGTGCCAATGATGATGCACCAAAGATGGTGGGGTAAGAACCACTTGGAGCCTGGTAACCCGAAGCATTTCGAGCTTCTCTTGAATTTCCATCGTCGGCGAGTTTTGTGAAGCCCCGCACATCTCTTGAGGTTGGCGTTGAGGAAGGATTGGCTACAAATAATTGACTTTTAGTGCCAGGACGACCAATTATAGGGGATCCTTCTGCTCCTATACCATTTTGAAAAATTCCTCGAGATATCGCCATCGGGCTGGTGGAAAATGGAGATTGTGCACCCGCGGTCACAGAATCCTCTTGCTTCGGAGACAACAATGCCACCGGGTAAACGGTAATGATGCCTACAATCTATATCAGTATATCCTGGCAGCCATAGATGAATTGCACGTACCAATGAGAACAAGAAGGCCATTTGCAGGTACGACGGTTCGAGCGATCAAATCAATGCTAGGTATCCCAAGAACCATGGGTACACTGGTCTAAATTTATATCAGCATTTGAGTCAAAGAAATTCTGCGAGCACATACTGCAGTCCAGATGGCGAAACCTGCAATGACGAGCAATAAAGCTCTGTTCTGCAATTTTCGGTCTTCACGGCTGTCTCTAAACATTCCCAAAGAGCCGGCTTGGACGAGTAGAGCTCCAACAATGATGAGGTCCATGACCAGAACTACAATTGCGACAGGTAATACCGAAGTATTGGCAACACATGTAGGTGCGAATTGAGGACGAGTAACTCCGGCCAAAATACCTCCCACTATCAACCGAATGCCCAATAGACCTTGTAAAATAGCTCGAATAGCGGTGATCTTCGTTCCATGGCCAATTGACCACAACAAGAATTGTTCGAGCGCCACCCTCGCCAATTGATCGAAACTCGTTGTAAATATTAATCCAGCCTGACAAATTCCGGTACCCGATGTTGGCATCAAGAGCTCCAAAAAGTCGACTTGTGCCCACAATACACTAAACAACAAGAACAGTAAGAGGACCAGCCTCCGGCCGTCCTTGAAAACATTTGAACCATGACCCCTAATATATATAAGAAATGCGCCGGTGGCTGCCTGCAGAAGTATGCCACTATATTGAATGTTAGAAAAAACTTGAAAGATATTCGAGCTGATGAACTAACAATGAGAATGCAGCCGACAAGGTCTGAATGGCATCCGGTATAGTCATCGCGGCACAAATTTGAAAAGAATTATTATAATGTAAGTTCCCAATCTATGGGTAATAATGTTAAGAAAAGAAAATCATGAGTGAACATTATGTTCGAAGCTATCAACGCGAGCTCATGTTCGGCGCCGGCGTCGTCAACAACAATAATTGTTAATATCAGGATGTTTAGATTTGATGAAAAAGAAGAGGGGACTAGAATGCAAGATGAGTGCATAGCAAGCCTACCATCACTCCAGTAGTATCTTCCAAATGAAGAAAACACCGACTGAATGGGTTCCTAAACGACGATCAGGCACGGTATCTACTCTATTTGGAATGACTGCCCCAAATCAGACAAGCGTTGAAGTAAACTGTAACACAAGCTCTAACAATGAAAGGTACCGGCATTGCGTGAGATGAATTTCTCAACAGAGACTCAAACTAAAATAACAATAGTTATTGTGTGATAGAGAGTCCTGATAGGACGGAAGCTGTTCTGTGCGTGGATCTTACTAGGAGGCACGGTTTCAAATGAAACTTACTAAGTCTCAAAACCACATGGACACGACCTTCCTCTTCAGGTTCAATAACTTTATATTCGTCGAAGACACCTGAAAGAAATCGAAGACTGAAGTGATTCGATCGATGCTTATCCAATTCCGAAGAACAATGAATGGAATAGAAAGATGATTCAGATGAGCTGAAATTATGAAGCGTTGTGAATGGTAATATCTAATCCTTCCGTAACTTACTGAATCAATGATCTCAAAACCGGCCCCGAAAAGACTAATAATAGATCACCTCCAACGACGCCATGGGGACTTGCGGCAGTGATAATGTGGGGAGCATTCAATGACAAACAATGCCTTCGTTCCATCCGTACTTGACCTCATGACTTCTCGGTGGTGAAATGTGCTCGACGCTGGAGCAATAGCACACTTCGACCTCGTATTTTCGAGTAAATACGTCCGAGAAAGGATATGCCAATATCCCAAGGTCAATGAGTATCCACGACTCATCCTTACCGACCATGTAGCTGGTGAGATTCGTTGACACTGATCATTAGGTTGTGTAGAGCATCGAGTTGTGCCAAGTCTTCATTTTTTCCAGTTGAAACAACTTTGAAGATCCAAGCACAATCAATCTCTCGGCCTTCACGGTCTTCTCACCCTCGAACGCGAAATCATTGTTTGCAGTAAGAAGCCAAGATAGAGACTGGCAGGTTTCTGGTGATCCAGTTTGTCGGGAATTCGAGTATATCACAACAATATAACCTTACGTTGAAAGATATTAACCTTAGTTGAATCATGCTAGTATCTCGGCGTTCCTTATCACATCTCATCACGTGAATATCGCGATTTTGACGGAATCTGGTGGATGATTTTATGAGTGCATTGAACACCGGAAAAGTCATTCCACAGTGGATAGTTTTGATAAAATTCAATTGCTATGGATAGTCTTGAGTGTTTATCATTTGCTGCATATTTGCAGGCCCACATCACGTGCAGTATTTTATTTGGCTAACCGCTCTTAATGTTGATTCTCACAACCACCAAGCCTAAGGACCAAAACCCCAAATCAATCTTCCATCTAAAAAAAGCCCTCCAACTCGAAAGACTTTCAAAGTAGACCTCTATCTACAAACTACCATTGAGCCCCAAAATTCCCCAGTAATCTTCTTCTTAACAAACATCAATCTTCCTAATAAAGTTAATTCCTGAGACGTCGACAAATCAATAACATACGCTCACCAGCTCACAAAAACTCAAGATCTTACAACAAGAAAGTATCAGCACAAGCCTCGATTTGAAATAGGAACTATTAGAAACAAAGCTAACCATCCGCAGCATCTATGAACCTACACATCCATCTATAGAGTCCTTCAACTAAAAGCCTTTTGACTTTAAGCTTCAGAACGGGACATATGATACGAGTACAAGTAAGGCTTGTCCATGAATTTCGAAATTACCAAAAACTATCACATTCTATAAACTTAAAATCCGTCTTCTCTAACAATCCAATATCCAGATGCCAATCTACCTACTAATTACCTAGATATAACAGAGACCTTAATCCCCGATCCTTAATCTTCCAATTTTCCTGAAAAAAAGAAAAAGAAATGTACAATATAAAGTAAAAATCCATCTTGAACTCCATAAATCCTATCTACCCTTTACTTCCTTCCTCCGCTTCCCCTTTACATTTCAATAAAAACAGGATCCATCTATCCAATAACACGTACAAGAAAAGTAAATTGAATTACTTCCGATCATCTTATATATCTACATAATTCACATACATCCATTCACAAATCGAGCATACATATCATCAGGAACGGAATATTGAGTTGTGTTGTTGTAAATTTCCCACTATCTAAGCTTAAGCTTATCTATAAAAATAATCCCAATACTCCATCCATACCATCTGATTCTTCACAGCACCCACCAATTGCAAACCCTACCAATCAATCCCGCCCTCCTCCCCCCCAACCCTCACCTCTTTCCTCGACTCCCCAGGTCTCCTCCCTTTCACTTTAACCCCATTCCTCCCAATCTTCCCCAACCCCCCAATCCTCTCATCCAACCCCTTAAACGGATGCTCCCCACTCTCCCCTGCCCTAACCCTCCACCTCTGCATACCCAACACCCCATCCAACTCAAACACCGGCGGCAGCTTCAAATAAACCCACCCATCATCTCTCTCCTCCGCTTCAAAAATAGCTATACTAACCTCCTCATCATTTCTACACCTTCCCTTATCCTTTCCATTTAAGTTGAAGTTTCTCTTATGATTCGGACAGGAGATCCAGAGGGATTCTTCTTTTTTTGCTTCTCCAGGTGTAGATGTAGAGCTAGAATCACCAATCAATCCATCGCTCAAAACAAACGCCCTCTTATGAGGACACATCTGCTGACTAGCCAACCACCTACCCCTCACCCTCCAGACCGCCAACTGGGTATCCCCCCTCTTAACACTCGCCGAAATCCCATTGGGAAGATCATCCGCACCCGCAAAATGATCCTTCTTAACGGCCCTTTCCCAGCTTAAAGAAGTCCACTTCACATTCTTAAAATCCGTCTTCACGCTCTCCTTGGCCCAGTGAACCGGTCTCATCTGTCCCCTATCAACCTCCATCTCCATATTCTCCACCTCCTCATCGCAATTATCAAACTGTTTAAACTTCCTCGCGATCTCCGGGTCGTGAATTGCAGCCGCCCATTCATCGAAGAATGATCCTACTAACTCTTCCATTTGTGCTTCGAGACTAGCGCAAATCCCTAATTTATCCTCGAGGATTACCTCGCGGAGGTATTTGATGCCACCGGGGAGAGCCTCGAGCCATCGAGCGGTTCGTTGCAGTTTGTCTGCGGTGCGGATGTAGAATATGAGATAGCGGTCTAGGATAGGGATTACGGAGTCGGGGGGAACGTCTTTGGCTAGGAGTTCGCTATGACGAGGGGTGGCGCCACCGTTGCCGCCAACGAAGATGTTGAAACCTTTTTCTGTGGCGATGAGACCGAAACTAATGGTTATTGATTAGCATTATGTTTAACTTTCTACATGAGCAGAAAGAAACGATGGATTCGAACATACTCTTTATTCTGCGCTTCAGCACATTCCCTCACACATCCACTCACACCACCCTTAATTTTATGCGGACTCCTAATACTCTTATACCGCTCCTCCAATCTCACAGCCATGCCCACCGAATCCCCAATACCATATCGACACCAAGTAGTTCCCACGCAACTTTTGACTGTACGCAAACTCTTCGCATACGCATGACCAGATTCCATACCTCCTTCAACAAGCTCCTTCCAGATAGCCAGGAGATCTTGTTTCTTAGCTCCAAACATATCGATTCTCTGACCACCAGTAATTTTGGTGTAAAGATTATATTTCTTCGCAACATTACCTATAAGTATTAATTTCTCCGGAGTGATTTCTCCAGCAGAGACTCTCGGCACCACAGAAAAGGTACCATTTCGTTGAATGTTCGCCAAAAATCGATCGTTAGTCTCCTGAAGACCATGCAAAGGACGCGAAATTATATGTTTGTTGTACAAAGAGCTGAAAATTGATCCGATAGAAGGTTTACAAGCCTCGCATCCCTGACTATCTGGATCATTTCCAGCTTCCTTCATGACTTCCGCCAGGGTTTTCAAGCCCTTTACAGAAATAATATTGTAGAGGTCGGCTCGTGAAAAGTTGAAATGAGGACAAATATGATTCTTGACTTCCTGTCCCATGGATTTCATCGTGTTGTTGAAGATGCTCGTAACCAAAGGCATGCAACCGCCACATCCGGTTCCAGCTTTGGTACAGGATTTGACGTCTCCGATACTTTTGCATTTTCCTTCCTTTACCGAATGGACGACATCACCCTTGGAGACATTATGACACGAACATATTTGCGTGTCGTCGTCCAAGTCGTCTCCACCATCGTCACCTTCCTTACTGGCCCCAAGGATAAATTGGCTAGGTGGTACATCTAGCATTTTCTGATTCTTCACCATAGGCACCAACTTGACATAGTCTTTCGTATCACCAATCATCATACCACCTAATAAGTACTTTCCATCCATGGTGAACAAGTACTTCTTGTAGATGGCTTGAAAAGGATCCTTGTAAGTGAGTGCCTTGACTTGCGACGACCTAGATCCATTCGTCAACTCCCTTGAAGCATCAGATGAATCTTTATCCTTCCTGGCCGCTCTGACAGGTAAATTCTTAGGTCCATCCCTATCCGCGAAGAAATCCCCAAAACTGGCAACTTCCACTCCTAATAACTTTAACTTAGTACTGAGATCAGGTCGCTTAAACTTTCGATATGCATGTATCTTTGCCTGTGTCAAGTTGAAAGACAATACATCTGCCATTTCGATTCCAGGAGCAATCAAACCAAATGTTTGATTTTCCCAGCTAGCACATTCGCCGATGGCGTAGATGTCTTTGACACTGGTACTTAGATCATCCCCTACAACAATTCCTCCACCACGATCAGCACATTTGATACCTGCCTGGCGAGCAAGTTCATCTCGAGCTTTGATACCAATCGCAAAACAGATAGTCGAACATTCTAACTCTTCTCCATCTTCAAACACCACACCTTTCACCTCATTTTCCTCCGTCACTTCAATCTTCCCAACTCGTTTGGATAACATAACATCCAAACCAAGACCTCTCACTTGTTCAACCACCAAGCCTCCAGCATCAGCATCAAGCTGACGACTCAACACCCATTTATTCCTCTCGATAAGATGTACTTTCTTATAATTCTCAAGGTCCATCATAGCCTTTGCAGCTTCGAGACCCAAGAGTCCCCCACCCACAACAAGTCCATGAGTATCCTTCTTCTGATCAGAAAACCGTATAAGATTTTCCAAATCCTCTATCGTTCGATACACGAAAACACCTTTAGCAGCATGTCCCGGTGTATGTTCCGGCACAAGGGCATCAGAACCCGTTGCTAAAACAAGGATATCGTACGGAACAGATTCGCCCGAAGCACAAGTGACTTTTTTGTCAGAGTGACAAATCTCCACAACTTTGGTATTGACATGATAACTGAGAGATCCTGCAGGAACATCTGAATACTAGTCCGAATTAGCCAAAAAGTACAGTGAAGGGTCAAACAGAAAAACCTACCCATGTTTTCGGGTTCAGATATAAATTCTCCACGATACGATGTTGGAAGAAACTCGTCAGACCAACTCGATTATATGCCAAATGTGATTCTTCGCCTATGACCACGATATCGTATTCTCGTTTCTTTGCATCCAACTTCATCAACTTCTCTCTATTTTAGAATTAGCATATATCTCAAATTCGAGGACCTACGCAACCAGCTTTTGAATCAACTCGAGCGAATGATACGCCAATTCTAGACAGAATGAATCTGGACTCACATAAAAGCAATCCCCACCATACCCAAACCAACAACCACCACCTTCTTTCTCGTCGGCTCATGGCCTTCATTCCCAGATTCTTTGACGCCGTTCGCAGCCCCATTCATCTGACCTTCTCCCTCTTGCCAGTTTGACATGATGATATTCGAGCTCTAGAAGAAAGAGAAATATATGAAGTCTTCCAATCCGGAGCTTACTTCCACACAGACACAAAGTGTGCTCACCACCTATAAACACAAGAACCAGCTGTCTTCCTATAGACGTAGACAGCAGGTATTTATCTATGAGCACAAACTCATAATCCCACCAACCGCGCAATAGCAATAATAATCAGACAATCAATCCGCCGAGAAAGACCCAAAAGAATATATCGAAGCTTTTTATCCCAGGTTAAAAGAAAGAAGACATCAAGATATCAAGATATCAAAAGAAAAAGCAAACAAATCAAATCAAATCAAATCGTAATCCATCCATCCATCCATAGATATATATCTATATCTACACCCCAAACACAAACCCAAACACAACTAAATACCATACCCATACCCATACCCCTTAGCAAAATATCATCTCACATCATGACACCAGACACCAGATACAAGACACAAGACAGGAGATAAGTTACAAGAAACAGTAAGTATGAATAATAGTAAACCCATCTCGTCCTATCCATCCATCCAGATCCATCCTATCCTTACCTAACTCACAACCACGCCACCACTACCACTACCAATACCAATACCAATTTACCAAAGAAACCTACCTACCTACCTACCTACCACCAGAAATCCATCCCCCCCAAAAAAGAACCATCATCACAACTCCTCGGAAACCCATAAACTTCCCACCATCGATCAAGACATTTCCTCGGGGATACTGAACAATAAATCACTCCATATCTATCCATATCCATAAGCTCTGATACCAGTACCATCTATCCATCTATCTAATAAATTTCCGAAATCCCGATAAATTTCCTCGACGACAAGATAGGGAGTGGGGCTCATGAGATGATAAGAGATAAAACCAGCTTACCTGTAAGTAAATGTATTGGTCAATTGAGCATGTCGTTCAACCTTTCCCACTCACTGCCGGAGAAGGTCGGAAATGCTACATACTTCATAGGAGGGAGCTATTTTGGTGCAGTTGGGAAATAAATCACGCTTCTTGGTCTTAGTCTACATTTTGGGGAAATATGGTGCGCAGTCGAGTGCTTTTCTGAGTCTGGGGTTGTGAGAAGAAATCATCAAATGCATGCTTATGTGTTTAACCAGGTCACCCGTAAAATGAAGACACAACTTCAATCTGCAACTAACAAGCTGCTCTCAGGCAAAAATCTGGATAGAATAATAAGCACGAGAGATGCATCAGGATTTCATTTGAAGAGTAAAATTTTATTGAAAAGGGAGCGCATGCATTTAACCACAAACCAAACTAGCCCAATGCAGTGCTCTATGATACTATCGCATCTAGACCAAACCTCAAACGCCCACCATTCCTGAGGCTTGCATACCTGGTATCCTTTTCAGTTGATTCAATAAATAAAAAGAAAAATATTCCGTGTGCCGTCCCAAATGCCGAAAAATTCTGCAAGACAAAAGAGATTGTCTGTTCTTCGGATTAATTGTATGCATTACTTCTTGGGGATTTGCAAAAAGATGAAAATTATCATCAGCATCCCTCACTGTCACCATCCTCACTCATGCTTCCATACCCAGCATCATTTTCCATGCCAACAACCTGTGCAGTAATCGTTAGGCATTTCTCCACCATTTCTCTCTTCAATTCCGTCTCCAAACCACTCTTCTCGCCCTCTACACCACCGATCCAAATTCGAAGATTGCCAGCAAACTTCTCCAAGGACACGGCACAGGCTGAGGCGATCAGAGTGTGCTCATGCATCTTTTCAACAAGTTTGAACATTGCGGTAAAGCCAAGTAAAGTGAGATTGACTGGGACGATCGAGTCAATGATCTTTGGAGCGTTCTCAGGATTACCTGGCATTGGGAAGCGTTCCAAATAAGCAAGGGCCATCGCGCAATGGATTGAAGTCCGAATGTCTGGTAGGTTTGCGACAGAGGTTTTGATGTTAACGTTTGATTCCACCGGCATCTTTTGTTGCCCGGCACCGACTGCCTTGAGAGCCATAGCGATACTTTGTCCACGTTTCTCTCTGACGAGAACAGCACGTGCCACGAGAGCACGGATTTGAGCCCCGGATCCAGGAGGTGCTGTTTGAATGGCAATTTTGATATCATCAGCAATGGTCTTGTGGCTTTCAGTATCGTCATCCTCTGCCTCAAGACTCCTTGCCAAAGCTTTGTGGAGAGTCATACTTGACCACCAAGCTGCGACTGCATCAAGAGGGCTGCGGATAGCAAAATCGTCCACAACACGATCCATACCACAGTTAACCTTTGTGTTGTTGGTAGTTGGTAGATTCCATGCGAGGTTGTAAGCACGTTGTACAACTGTATCTACCAAGACATCATCGCATTGTTGCTCAAGAAGAGTAGCAAGATATTCAGGAAGTTCGTCATGTTGCTCTTTGGATTGTGACCAAAGTTGCTGCATTTGCTTTGCCTCGTTCCATTTCCATCTAGCCAATTCCTGTGCACAGTTTCTAATGAAGTTGGAACCGGTGAATCCAATCTTGTTTAGCTCCCATAATAAAACGCGAATGTGTAGCGCTTTGAGCATTAAGCGTGCTGGAGTATCAGGCAGTGTGCCAGATGCCAATAGCGTCAATGTCAAACGACTTTTGCTGACTTCAACATCGCCACCAGTCAGTTGGGCATCAAGAGCGATAGACCAGGCTTTTATCCGAGCAACCTCTTGCTCTTCGGTGGTACCAGTCAAGAAGGAATAGAGCGAGGGTCCCACGAGGTTGCGGCATGCGCACTTGCCAACCTTCATACATAGAGCAGCTGCCTCGAGAAAGAAATTGTGTCTTGGTACCCAAACCGTCTGAACCGCTGTAAGCCAAGCTTGTCTCCGAACTTGGATCGAAGAGGCAAGGGACGGTGCGGCGACTAAATTGGCAGATTTGGAACCTTTTCCCTTTGGCTTGGGGCTGAATAAAGAAGGGAGGAAGATGTAGAGGAGAAGACCGAGTGCGAGGGAGTATTGAAGGTAGTGGATGGTCTGGCTTGCTGGAAGATGATATCCTTGAAAGTTGACCTCCAACATTGAATGAAAACCACGGCTCAAGGCTCTAAGGAATTGGGTAGGAAGAGCCATGAGACCACGAGCACCAGGTGTATCAGTGTCTTGCTCTGCCTCTGAAAAGCCTTGCATAAGCATGAGCCCTGCAAGAGAGCCGACCATGAGCTTGCCAAAGTATCCCCCATTCCATGCATTAGGACCGATTGGTTGACGGTTGATGTATTGTGTGGGAACGGCAAAAGCCTCTTGACTCATTTGACCATGCAATCTTCGCATGTCATCTGGTACAGGTATCATACCTTGATCGGAGGAAGGTGAAGGGCCTGGGGTGTTGAAATCGTGAGCGTATTGATATGGATTCATTGGTTGCTGCATGGGACCGAAGCCCATGGATCCAGAGACGAAGAGCTTTTCGAAAGCGTTGATGCGTGTCTTCATTTGATTATTCTCATCTTGCAGACGTGAATTGCGCTTCTCTAAATGTCGAATATATTCAGTAGCCTTAGAGAGGACCTATTTAGGAGGGGTGATGATTAGCATGAGGCTGAACCTTGGATGAATGGTGAAGATGGAAAATAGTGGCGTGATTTTGAGACTCGCATGACATGACATGTTTTGAAGCCATTCTCACTCACAGCCGCAGATCGATCGACTCACAAGCGCATGATAGGATCAAGAAAAGACTCACTGTTGCTTTGTTCAATTTATGAGCAGGAGTTAAACCTTGTAACTCATCTCGATCATCAGCCGTAACTTCACCACGAGCGCTCTTCTGCATTATCCGGAGACTCGGTACACTGTCCCGAAGAGCTGCAATCTTGTCGTTCAAGTTATTGCGATATCTCTTTTCGATCATGTTGTGAGCCGTCTTCTTAATCGGTGGATGTTGACCTCCAGACTCGTCGTCGTCGTCCTCGTCGGCTTCTGCGGACGATTTGCGTTTGCGGCTCATATCCTGTGACTCGGGCGAGGAAATGGAATTGCTCTTGGAAGTGGTGGAGACTGGGCTGTGTTGACTTTGGTATTGTAGGTGAGGTGGCATTGCAATGTCGCGCAGCTTCTCCTGTTGAGCAGCAGTAAGTCCACCGTTGGAGTTCATACTATTGTACGCTGGACCTATGTCTTGAAGGTCTTCTTGTTTCGGCATTGGAGGGGGATCCCAATTCAATGGGGTCGAATATAGACCACCGTCGTAAGGCGGGGTATTCTCGTCCCAGTTTGTGGGAAACAAAGGATCGTCGTCGAGGCCTAGTGAATCTGCGAAAACAGCAGTTTGATCAAAATCATTGGAGGGATCGAGACCGGCTGATATCCCCGACAAGGTCGGATCAAATGAAGAAATCTTAGATGCCATGATTAGGCACGTCACCTGGAGGAGATATATCTAATGGCAGATTATGGAGAATCTGGAAATCTGGAAATCTGGGTATATGGTGAGAAAGTGAGAAAGTGGTTTGATATTTTGAACCAATTAGTTAGGAAATGGAAGGTTGTTAGAATAGAAGTCCGTAAAACAAGGATTGAATTATGCACAAAGATGTACGAAATTAGACAAGTTTGCGAAGGTTTGGGCAGTGAATGCGAAGAAATTTGGGTAAATTTGGGTAAATTAGGAAATATAATAAATTGAAAGAATTTAATTTTGTATGGAAGAGAGTGAAAGAATCATCCTGAGAGGTTGAAAATTGAAAGATTAGTTCTGGTGGTTGAAAATGGTTGAAAATGTTTGTAGATGTTTTTGGGTGTATTGGAGGATGGATGGATGATGTGAGGACGGATTGAAAGGATTCTAGTGGATGAATTATCGACCGATAACGCCGTAGTGGTCTGATTTTATCGTATGATGGGGTCGTCCCGCAGATTTAACTTATCCTAACCTACTTTTTAGTGACATTAATGAAAATCTACTAAACTCTATTTGTTCAAGTGGTATGATTTTATGTTTTGGAGCTTGGCTGTGTGTGCATTTAATTGTTTTATTATTATTTATTATTTATTATTATCCGGTCTAGAGATGTATATAAAGATTCATATTTCATCCCTCCATAGCCACAGCAACACCAAAGTTGTATTGAACATCCACCTAGTAGTAACCACAGTATGGCAGTATATCCTTCAATAGTAGAGTAGGAGGCAATCCAACAATCTCCTATTATGATTAATATTCCATCAAAAATCAATCGAGCGCAGCGAGGACGGGGGTTTGGGCTTGCCCCCATAAAAAGAACATGTATAAGAAGCGTTTTGATTGATGACGCTCCGCTGGGCCACTGCCGTGGAGGCTTTTTCGCTTCGCTCTTTGACTCTTAATAGAAGAAATATAGGTATATCCAGCAAATGGTAAGGGATTCGAGCATATCAAAGCATATAGGGGAAGCTTGACGATATCAAAACGCGGCGGTGAACAAAGAAAGAACCTTCGAATACTTACTTATTCGCTGCGACGATATTATTTTAAACTTCAAAAAGCATTTTCATCTCTATTATTGTATGTATTTCAACAGAAGGGCACCCGTCGTTCTCTAGATTTCATTCATTGTCCTCGGATGGATGGGTTGTCTATAGTTGGCCAATTCAATGGATCAAAGGCTCTTTTGAAGGTGCTTCCAAGCGAAAGTTAAAATTTTGAGACATTGTATTGTAAGTATCTCAAAAATTTAGTCATGTAAAACACAATGATCCAGCATCAATGTCAAGACTACAGTGGAATAGTCTCGCAATACTCATTATCATGGAGAAGTGATCTCCTTGATGATGTGTATATCTTCTGTGGCACAAGATTTCTCACCATCTCTTCTTGTCTCTTGTCAAATTATGCCTTCTTCTGAAAGTATATCTAGTCAGATCTCGCCAACATTCTTCTCCCATCAATGACACACTTTTCAACCATCATATATGATCAACTTGTCCCGAGATCTGGAATCCCTTGCCTGTGTGCAAGATGCCTTGAGGTAAGTAAAGTAAGGAAGGAGGGTGAGTGAAAGATCTTTTTTCTCTCTCTACTGTGGGTGTAGTGACGAACATATATTTCATTGGTGGCATCATCTTGACCATTCATAAGATATTTGTTCGTTTTTCAATCTCTCATTTTCTACTCACAACGACTTACCCTTTCATTACCTAATGCTGGCATTCCTGGCTGATTTACGCTTGCTCATCATCCTTTGCATAGAGTGTGAATGCATGCTGCAGGAGTCAACCAAGCTCTACTTGACTCTAGGTCTTCGCTAAATGAATGTACGGTGTCATTGCCATTTGATATTTACCACTGAGATAGAAAGTCACAGCCAAACTTCTAGACATCTTCACACAACATCAGGTTCCTATCTCACTTCCTGACACTTGCAACCTCCTCAATCACCATTGACGGCGGAAATACAACGCTTGCTAGTCCGGGTAAGTCCATGGCTTCCCGAAAACCATATATATAGATCAAGCAATCTACCAAGCGGGATGACTTCTAGCATCTCTCGAAAATAAATTCGAGTGACTAACGGTTCCTCCTTTGGCCAATCTTTTTTATTAATGTCACTAGGTTTGGCCCGATTGATAGTCTGAGGAGTAGTAAAGGTAGAAATGGCACCTTCTTGCTAAGGGCTAAGGTCAGATACTTTTTTTTTATAAAAAAAAGGCTCTCGTTGGATTTGAAGCTTAAATTCATACCTCCAACGCAAAAGAGCACCTTATTAATCATAACCATCACTACTTATCATTAGAATAAAATTTAATAAAATATATCTCCCATCTCAGACCCACAAGTCCGTAGCAATAGAACACATCAACCCCTCCCTCCATCACCTTCAGGTCCACAAATGAAGTTTCTCGCTAGCGCAGTCAGAATTATTTGATATATCTCAAAATTTTTCTTCATCAGTGATACTTCATCCATAAATGGCATATTAATCCTGTACCCTGGAGAATTTCACTATGGATTCTTCAAAATTCAACGTCTTTGTTATAATGCTATCACAGTGTACAAAAATATGAAAATCAAGCTTATGTATATCCTAGTACCCGAAAACGTCTCTTTAGGATCTTATTCCCTATTCGTGAAAATTCACAGCGATGACTCAGTACTCCTTTCCATGCAATACTTCTCGTCTTTACCCTCTTCCCCGGCTAAAAACCGCAAGTCTTCAGCTACCACGCCACCCTGACCTTCCCAAAATCCAACATCATCCCCAGCCCAACAACCCACTCCTTCTCAAACCAGCTACTCTAGAAATAACCTCCAACATCCAACATTCCCTTCTTCAAATCCTGCACCCCTCCCACACCTTCCTCACCACCACCACCACCACCCTCTCCAAATTGCAAACCCTCTTACCAATACACAACTACATCACCGGTCTCGCACCCCCTCTCTTTTCTCCATCCTCTTCAGCTAACCGATCTAAAAATACGTCAAACCCACATAACCTTCCCTCTACTTTCCCAATTTAGAAAAAATAATACATATATGATTTTATATAAAATATCCAAATTTATATCCTCTCAAACACCGGCTTTGATTATGGATATTTTAGATGACATTGTAAGAAAGTATTTGAGGACAATGGAGGTTAGAAACTGAAATGGGTATCGAGCGAGACGTAGGATCTGGGGAGTTGTTGGGTTGTTATTGTAGCCTTTTTGGGAGATGGAGAGATGGGGAAAGGGGAGATGGAAGGAGGAGGGGAAGAAAAGAATCAAGCTTAAAGAGGATGAAATAAAGTGCAAGAAAATGTTTTAATCAAAAGATGTATCATACAAAAGAAGATACCGGTAGTGTGATATATATAGTGTGAGAAAGTCAGGATTTCATGCCATTCCCATAGGAGGAATTCTAGTAGTTTCATCATGTGATCCTCATTAGCTAGTTATAAGGAGAGGCCTTCACTCTCCCCTTGAAAACAATCAACTCTTTTCATACGATCTTTTCCAGAACACATTGTCATAACCCCAAAAACCCATTGTGAAACCTATTTTATCTTTAAGTGATATACTTCGATGTAGTCTAATCAGCTTTCTATTCTTATATCCCCCCCTTCACAGCGTGCTATCGGGATGCACGTATCTCGACCTCCTACTTTTACAATAGCTGGACCGATAAAATTTGTGCGGAAACAGAGGGAGGGGATTGGTTGGTCAGGGGTGGGTGAGTGTGCATGCGGAAATGGAAATGGAAATGGAAAGTGTGCGAAATATCAATTTGGGTATGAGGCTGATATTGAAGTTATGTTGGCAGGATATAATAGAAGTGAAGGATAGAGTTGGTGAGAAGTAATAGAGGAGTTTGGGCGGTCTAGATCTTGGGATATTAATTATTACAGAGCTGCAAGATATGAGAATACAAACATCAATATAACGATAAAATTCTCCATTGTGAATACCCAAGCACATCAATGTCACATCGCCCTTGATAAATCCACGAACCCAAATTCCATAGATCATAATTAAAGCATGAATCACTACCCAAACCCCAATATTACTCAAAAAGTAAGAATAAGTCTTCAGATTTTTATAATTACCTCAATGGCAAAAACAAACATCATACACAAAACTCGAAACAAAATACTAATAACTCCACACCCACTAAATGATCATAGTAAACTCTCCAAGAATCCCCATCCCAAACACCTTCCTTTAATCCTTCAATCCTTCATATCCATAATCCATCAATCATTTATCCATCAAAGGCATTACACCCAGCTCCAAAATTCTACTAACCTAATAAACTCCGCTCCCTCTGCTATTCATTCCATGCTTGCGATTCCTGTCTATTCCGTAGATGAAAGATCGATAGTATTGCTGTATTGCTGTATTGCTGTATTGCTGTATTGCTGTATTGCTGTATTGCTGTATTGCTGTATTGCTGTATTGCTGTATCCTGCATCGCGTCCTGTCGGTGGGTGATTATCGGGAAAGGAACTTCTATCGAATTCCCATTTGATTGTAGACCTCTTTACTCTGGAGGAATATTCCGGCAGAGAAGTTGCGGTACTCTGTTTCCAAGGCGTGAGTCTCTCATCGTGGTATCTTAACCGATCTCGACTTCCCCTTTGTCGTACTCGTCTCTTCGCTTCTCATCGAAACATCATTATCTATCTCCTTCTGATCAGTCCACCTTATTCTCCACGAATAAAAGTATTTCCATACACATCCATCTTAGCCATTCATAAAATCAATCGATCTCCTTCTCCTTCTCCTTCTCCTTCTCCATCTCACCCCTCAACCTGGAAACGCAGGCTGTAATCTAGGCGGTGTCATAAGAAGTCCATTTCCATTTCCATTCGGACTCCCATTCCCATTTCCTCCATTCGCATTCCCATTTCCATTTCCATTCCCACTCCCCCCACCAAAATTCTGCGACGCCATAAAAGAAATTTGTCTCGCCCTCGTCGGTTTCGCAGGCATAGCAATAACCTTTGCAAAAGCCTCCATACTCGCTTCATGATCTTTGAGTCTCCTCTCATGTTTCCTCATAAATTCTATAACAACGTTAGATTCTTCACTTCTTCAAATCTCCTAAACATCTCAAATCCCACCTCCCTCAATCCAACAACATCCGTAATCACAACTTCAACTCTCTCCCATCTCCCCTCTCCAAAGCCAAGAAAAAACAAAACAAAGAAAACATACCCTCATGTCTCCTCACCTCCTCAAGATGCAACCTCATCTCCTCCGCATGTTTCAACGCCTCCGTCTCATAATACTGTTCCATCTCATACTGTTCCTGGGCAATGCGATTCGCCTCATCCTGAATACGCGATTGTGCTTCCAACATGCGATCTTGAGCTAGTGCCATTTCATCCTGTTCTTTTGCGCGTTGTTCGGCTTGTCGTTCGTATTCGAGGATACGGGGGGGTTTTTGTGCCATGTTTGTTGATTATTTTCTTTTTGGGGGGAGGGGGGGTTCTCTGGGAAGGTTTCTGTAGGATTAATATTGCGTGGGTGGAATGGCTCCCCAGGGGTTTGGTTGTGTGTATATATTTGTTTAAGATTTATATTTATTCATCTAGCTAGCTAAGAAAGGTTACCTAGCTATCTTTAATGTCTAACAGATGGAGGGATAATGTAGCTTTGACTCTAACCATCCACACACACAAATCCAAACAAAACAAATCACCATCATCTCGCCTTCCACTCCAACCAAGATACATGTAAGAAAGAATACGTACGTACATGGATCTACCGTTTCGACGCTACACACTTCAAAGCGGGAGTAGAGACAGGATGATAAACAAGAGGAGAAAAGCGACGGGGTAAATGTTTGATTTCCATCATAGCCGCTGCTCTTCCTACTCTCCGATTGTTTCTGGCGTTTCGCATTTTTCTGCGATAGAGGAGGTCTGAATGCTTTGAAGGCTTTTGATACGTTGAGCGTGTCATGTAATCTGAGGTTGGACGGTGGGTAGGTACATGATTAGTGAGTGTTTAATGAATGGTTTTAGTGTTTTAGTGTCCGTCGAGCCTCACTGAGCTCTGTTCTGAACTTCTTCTTGGCGATTTCAGATTGCGAAACGTTGAAATAACCTTAACCTTCCTTATCTGTGCGTGCGTTAATGGATTGATGGTGTTGAGTGCGTATTGAGTATCTTGCTCCTTTTCGATCTTGTATTTGTTGTATATCGGATATACTGCACATCTCTCTCATTGAGGTGAGGCCTTTCCCTGAAAATTGCGATACACGAAATGTGTCCCCAAGCTGTACTTTCTCCTGGTTCGTCTCAACTTTCGCCGGCGTAAGGTCTAGGTTATGCTGCACTAGATATATATTCTATGCGGAAAGATTCAAAATACTCCAACAATCCGAAGCTGTAAAAACCTCGTGAAGACTCCGAGTATGATTCGATTGCTCCTCTAGACATACTTTTCCGCAAATGGTAAGGGATCCAGATCTAGACACCTACCGTTAGTTACACAAAGCATCCGCCGACTATACTTAAATAGGTGCCAAGGAGATTTTCAGCGAAAAGTATTTAATCCTTCCTGATTGCCCTTAGCTATTCAATCACGAATCGGGGTGATTGGCATCATAATATTAACTATTTGCATTTGGCGGCAGAAAAAAAGAAAGGAAAGCTTCCCGTCACCGGTGGCAATGTAACGTTCTTACATACACTAACTGATAAACACTTAGTGATGAGGAATCATGAAAAGACACTCGCTGAATTAATTAATTAATATTCTACAATAATCTCTACTTGTTGTCAGTTGAGAAAAGACCTGTCATAAAGTTCCCATCTATTTGTTTTCCGCTTTCATCTGATGATTATGATCAAGTATTCGTCGCGTTTGTCAATCACTGTGATAATTTGAGGACTTGTAACTTTTGCAGACTTCATTCTTTTCTTAAATCCATCAGAGAGAGAGAGAGGTCTAATTCTTCCTTCCTTCCCCTTACTTGAAACATCCTCGTACTTTGATTTCTTCACTTAGTTTCTACTACCTTTACTCTTCTCTGTTTGCTATGGGTTCCCATGGTAGAGGCAACAGAGGGGTAGCTTCTCAAGCTTCAGTTGACCGACCATCAACGCTTGTGAGTCTTAGATCGACCTAAGAGATCTTAAATTCATCTGAAGCTAACTTTTGACTTTAAAGCAATTGAGAATTGAATCTGAATCTCTGCCAGAACTTTCATTCTCCGCCATTTCCATATCTCAAGTTCCGGAAGAAAATGACCCCACGATTGTGAGTATAAGATCTGCCATAGAACTCTTAAAACTTCAACTAACTCTTGACCTCAAAGCAATCACGGATTAAGTCAGAACCTCAGTCATGTCCTCGATTATTCTCTGTTCCTCAAACTCCTGAAGATGTGATGGGAGTTGAAACCAGCATAGGAGATGGTGATGAAAATGTTATCTTATCAGCAACGCCACAGTTCAATCTTCAGGATGCCATCGCTAAGCTTGTTGAGAGCTCTAAATTCAAACCTTCAGATATCAACACTGATCCTAGTGTTGCCCTCAAAAGACTCTTGGATTTGAAAAATACTATTAAACTCGCAGCTGTACGTTCTAAAAATGGCAAAAGCCGCGATCCAGAACAATGGGAGAAATTGAACCTCTTCCTTTACATCCTCTCATCCCTTGACACAGTCACACCCGAGCTCAGGTATGAGGTCATCCCTTTTATATTTTCTACAACTAAATTAACTCTTACAACATAGCAATGCTCTTTTGCTGAAATCTATCCTCGAAATCATCATTGATCCGATCTACAATTTCCCTCGAGAATACTCCAACATCTCACAAGCTTTGATCGACAAAATTGAGGGTCAAAATGGCTTTCAAAGACCCCCATCACCACCACCCGCATTAAATACAAATGCTGAGTCTACTACTTCAAATAGCAGGAAAAGAAGATCTACACCCAGCGAAACACCTACAACTGCTAAAAAATCGAGGAACAATTCAATATCTGGCTCTTCAAACGTAGTCCCGCCTCCTTCCGACCATCCTATTTGGGGGGACAATAGTATCATGCGTGGGCTTGTACGGGATGGCACTGGTACTAGACTTAACAAAAAGAGACGTCTTGTCTTCCAAAAAAAATTCAACTGTTTTGGCCACAATAATCTTACTGTAGGGGATTGCTGGCCAAAACAAATTGTAGCACTTCGAGATGGCGCACATGGTAAGTGAATTCCTCAGACGTCCCATATGTGCTACCACGAATTTTGACTAACATGACATTAGGCTGTTCACAAGGTGGAATTTCCGGGACCGCCGAAACTGGAGCTTACAGCATCGTAATCTCCAAACACTACGGAGGATTTGATCACGATCTAGGATACACAATCTATTTTTCAGCACCCGGAGCCAAAGACTCCACAGCCAAGGAGCCCGATTCGGAGAAGATAGGAGTCAAAGCCTTGAAGCGTTCAATCGAGAGCAGAAATCCAGTTCGCGTTTTGAGAAAGGCGGGCTGTGCCTGGAATTATGCTCCAGCAGCTGGTATAAGATATGATGGACTCTATCGGGCCATCAAGGGCGATGTTGGAACCAACGGAAAGGGAGGGAAGTTTTGGCGTTTCACCTTGAAGAGATTGGAAAATCAAGATCCCATCAGAATTCACCTGCCTGATCGGGAGCAGATGAGTTTGTTTGAAAGGGTCAGGGAGGGATATTGAGGCTTGTTGCTTGGTTTATCGAGAATTACTTATAAAATTTTCTTGCTCGGAGAGATAGATATTAATTATTGTTTTTATTAAGATTTAATAATAATATTGGGGAATTATTTTTAAAAATCTATAGGATTATTTATTATAGTTTGAAAAGTTTAATATAAGATTAGGAAATGAAACATTTATTTAAGATTTTTTATTAAAAAAATATCTTGTAAAAAAAATTTTAAATTTTTTTTTTTCAAATTTCAAATCCTATTATATTATATTAAACAAATACAGATAAAAAATATAAATATAAACACTCTTTAATTCAATTCAATTCAATCCATCATCTCAATACTCAAAAAATTCAGAAAGTAAATAATTTATTTATTAAAAAAAGAATCTATCTATTCAATTAATCTAACTAATGTATATCTATTTATCCATACCCAAGGAACCTAACAACCCTTTTCCTTCTCTCATCTCATCTCATAAAAGATAGTGTATATATATAATCCCCTCATCTAAATCCATAATCTACATAGGTATAAAAGCATACATCATACATTAAAAGTTGTTCATGAAACATGAATCTCTCCACTTCTCTTCTCCTCTCTCATGCTCTCCCTCCTTCTCCTCTCATGAAACTTTCAAAACCACGCGTCAAGCATCCTCATACATATACCAAAAAAAAAAGAGAAAAAATATCACACGTACTCCTACCAGTAGTCTATATGCCGCTAAAAATACTCAAACTATGTTTTCCTAAAAATGACTTTTGCGCAGGGAATGATTGGAGTGGTATGTGAAAAAGAACTGCGGTGCGCTGTACAATGCGAGTAATTCGATACACGCAAAGCAACAAGGCATTTAACGACGATTGAAGTTCAAGTATCTCGACTATTAAGATATTAGTAAATATTCTTCTTAAAGAGGGAGAAGGAAGGGGTGGGGCTTTACTCACAGCCAAAAATAGAATAATCAAATTACTTCCAATAAATGCCAAGAAGATACCCAAATCCCTCCACCTATTTGCGAACTCGAAACCCAAGGGCTCGTAAAATTGTTCTCCAGCTTTGTATGCACAGTACTCACAAGCACTCGTAGCATTGTTAACAATATATCCAATACCTCCGCTGGAGAAATACTTCTCCATGTACTGTCCGCACGTTTGACCGGAAGGAGCATTGAAACGACTGAGTTCCGCAGATGCGCATTTGACTTCCCGACCTTGGAGTTCGGTGACGACCATTCCACCGATGAGTCGAGTGAAGGGATCGAGTTGGTAAAGCCATGCGCGCCAGAATTTGGGAATTTGAGGTTTGGGGATGGTGACACCGCAGAAGAGAGAGAATGTAATGGTGATGAAGGGATTGACGAGGGCGGAGATGTAAGGGGAGGGGGTGAGTGCTGCGATCATTTGACCCATGGTTACGGAGAAGAGTTCGGTGATGAGAATCATGAAGAATTGGTACCCGGCGCGGCTGGATGCGGTCTGGAAACCGGGCATGTAGTAAAGTGGGAGGAAGAAACCAACGGCGCAGAGAATCGAGTAAGGCATCTCGGCTACGACTAGAGACGATGCAAAGGCGAATTGACTGTACATTTTGGAAGATGCTTCTCGGTAGTAAATCATACGTGATAATGCGTATTTAGGTTCGACTTGAGCGAGAATGAGTGCGGGAAGGACGGTAACTTGGAAGATGACGAATACACGATATTGTAATGAAGCCTTTGAGTCGTCGAGGTTCAAATAGGCAAGACCAGTGATGATGGAGATGATAACGTGGTTGAAGAGACGAGTGAAACCATAATTGGGAGATCTCCAGAAAGCTAAGTTGGTACGCGCTTGCACGATTTTCAATTGATGTAGTAGTGGCGTAGCGAATTCCCGCTCGTCAGGTTGAGCGTTACTGGCGGCGTCGGCTAGACGTTCGGTTTTCATTTGAGAAATGCGATCTTTGATGTTGGCGAGTTCAGGTGAATCGGCAAAGATATCAGCCCAGTCACGATCACCAATTCTTGGGGCTTGACCAGCACCAACAGCATCAAGCATCCACTCAGCAGGGTTAGCATCAGGAGGGCAGTCAGCTCCGTGTCTGTGGAAGTAGTCAAGGAGTACATGAGCATCTTTTCCAATATCACCAAAGTAGACACATCTTCCTCCACGCTGAAGAAGTAAGAGACGATCAAAGTTTTCAAACAATGCTGCGTTAGGTTGATGGATAGTACAGAGAATAGCTTGTCCGGCATTGGCCAATTTCTTCAAGAAACGAACAATGTTGAAAGCACTTTGAGAGTCGAGACCAGAAGTAGGTTCATCCAAGAAAAGTAAGAGCTCTGGCTTGGCGGCCAATTCGACTCCGATAGTGACACGTTTTCGTTGTTCAACAGCAAGACCATTTTCTGGATCTCCAATGATTGCATCAGCCATATCTTCCATTTCAAGAAGACTGATAATTTCCTCGACGTAAGCGTACTTTTCGGCTTGTGGGACATGGTAAGGTTGACGAAGATCAGCAGAGAATCGAAGTGCTTCTCGGACGGTAGCAGTTCCCTCGTGGACATCAAGTTGTTCAGCATAAGAAGTTCCTCTTTGGAAAGAGTTACCAGGCTTAATACCATCGACAAGAACGTCACCAGAAATAACACCGATATTCTTTCTTGAAGCCAAAACATCAAGGAGTGTTGTTTTTCCAGCACCTGAGGATCCCATAAGTGCCGTCAATTCACCTGGTCGAACGTAGCCGTAAATATTCTTCAAAAGTCGCAATTCTCCATTGGGAGTTGGTACATCATAGTTTAATCCTTCCCAGGTCAAGATAGCTTTTGAGTTGATGCTGATTTCGGACCCTGATTCTTCACTCTTTGTGGCACGGCGTTGATCGCGTTTGGCGGCCAATGCTTGGTTGAGCTCATCACGTTCCTTGTTAGGCTTTTGATATACTTTGGCAGCATTGCCGCCGGCACCGAATGAAACCCACTCGCCGAGCGTTGCGTTTGTGAATAAGAAAGCGGCGATCAAAGCAATGATGATACCGAAGTTTCTCCAAAGTTCAGATGGCTTGTAGGCAAAACTTTGTGTGATGTATTGGCTACCAGAAACGATGTTTGATCCAGCAACACTGCCAGGAAGCGTACACACTTGATTGTCAATGTTATCGTAACCTGGACCGGAGGGGACAAGATAGGAGCCTGTACAATTCAAATCAAGACGGCTGAACTCGTTCTCCATCAAAGCTGAGAATCCAAGACCAAGCGCGTTAATCCAGTAGATCCATCGAATCCAGACCTTTTCAGTTGGATATTGAATGAGATAACCCGATGTAATGACGAAAAATGTAATGATTGTGGCGGCAAACTTAATCGCGTAATCGAAATCAGGGCAAAGACATCCGACGGTTCTGAAAAAGAGAGTCATAGCCAAATAGCCACAGAGGATGACGATGTAGAATGTAAAGAATGCCCCAGCTTCTCTGACTAAACCGCACATAAAGTATACGATGATGGAGAACAACAAAATTTGGGCGGCAGAGAAGGCAGTGTCGACTATAATCTGAGCTATCCAAAGTGCGGACGGGCGGTGAAACGTGTATGACCTATGCTTGTTGACAATTGGTCTGCCCAACATGGTAGATGCCAATTCGGAGAACGCTTGGAAAGCATTGAACAATAACGAGATGAAGAGAAGACCGCCCCTAGTAAATGCTCCCGCAGAAGTTTTGGGTAAATTAAGCCAAACGGTACCCAAAACAATAGCGACAGTAATACTAGTAACCCAACTAACGACCAGAGAGAATTTGTCTTGCCACTTAATCAAGTATTGTCGTTGCATCAATGCCCAGACTTGCAAGTGGTACGGAACAGAGTACACGGAAGTTTTCGATGCTCCCTTGCGTTTGCTTTCCAGAATAGCAACCTCGAAATCATCATGCGCTTTCTTGTCCGCAGCTACTTGTTTTCTGTAGACATCCATTTCCTCGTTTAAGCGAGTTGAGATTTTGGACTCCAAAAACGCTTGAGCCAAAGTTTCAGGATTGTGTGGCGAGTCTGCAGCGGAGCGACCAGTTGCATACTCCCGCTCAAACTCATCGGTACAACCAGTCAAGAAATCAGGGGTGGTTTGACGGGGCTTCTCCTTGAAGCCGAGGCCTTCGAAATAGGCTCTCGCTTCAGTTGTTGGTCCAAAGTAGACCTCCCTTCCATCATCAATGACCAAGACTTTGTCGAATTGCTTGTAGATATTTTCACTTGCTTGATACAACGAAACAAAGGTTGTGGTCTTATAAATGTTCGTCATGATACGAAGAGATTTGGCATAATCGAGAGCGGTTGAAGCGTCCAATCCTCTTGTACTGTTATCCCAGGCCAAAACTGTACCACTAGTGATCATCATTTCCGCAATGGAAACACGCTTTCTCTCTCCTCCGGAGACACCTCTGACGAAGGCATTACCCACAACCGTATTACGAGTGTGACTAATGTTGAACATTCGAAGAAGTGTATCGATTACTTTCTCCTTAAATTCCCCTTTGGACATTCCATTGGGGCGCTTTCTGGGAGTTTTGGTGTCAAGAGCAAAACCCAAGGTTTGACCTACAGTTAAAGTGGGGTGATGAACATCATCCTCCTGATTGTAGACTGCTTCTCCCCTATATTTTTTGGAAAATTCTTGAGAGTTGAAAGGGCCGTAAAGTACCTCTCTGTATAAAATTGTGAGTAATTGGCTAACCTTTGAAAAAAAAAAAAATTTGAAAAAAGAGCGAGTGCTTAAACAATCTGGATCATTCAAGCAAACTCGAAAGGATAAAATCAAAACTTACCCGTCCACACCTGTGTAACCAAATCTTTGATTTGCAATGACCTTCAAGAAGGTTGTGCAACCAGAACCAGGCCTTCCAAGCACAAGAACCATCTCTCCAGCTTTCACTACTCCCCTGAAATCCTGCAAGATCTTTACTTCTTTGCCTTGCTTGCCTATACCAAAGATGTTCATCGCAGTCTCAACCACATTGAAGAAACTGACAAATGCATCAGGGAATGTCTTGACAAAATTTGACACGCCACCTGTTCCGCGAACTGTGAGCCCATCCCATATCACTCCAATATGTTTTGAACGAATGCCAGAATCTTCCTCCGCCTGCCTGTTGCCTCGAAGGGTGTCCTCTAAATCGAATTCTTCCGCCCCTTCAGATGAGCTTCCAGTCTTCTCTACATCGCCAGCGGCGTTAGACTTCGATCGCGTCCTAGACAATGCCTTGCTCTTAGAACTAATACCAGTCAACTCTCGCTGAAGTTGCGCAAACTCGGCCTCGGCAGTTTTGACATCAATGCCCTGATTGGTGCTGACGAAGCCATTGGGATTGGCGTTCCGCACATTTTCTCGATGGGTTTCGGCGTCTTCGATGGATTCGCGAGCAGTGTTTGTAGTGGCGGCTAAGGATCGTGTTTCGTCCTTGGATGTAGGACGGTCTTGGAAATCTCTTTCCATGTTGATGTGTGTATGGTATGTTTAGCTAGGTGTGTATGGGGATATATGTATATTAAGTGGTAATCACTGAGCTATACAGTGACTCCAGTGTCCGCGGATGGACGATGTGTGAGGAAAGAGACCAAATTAGCAGTATTAAGGAATAAACACAATGGTTTTGAAACAATAAGAAACAAGCAAAGGGTGTAAGGTTGAGAAGAGATCTGGCAGGGACCCTCTCATATAGATAATGTTTCCCGATAGAAAGAAGAAAGTCCCACTTGGATTTAATATCGATTAAGTACCAGGTAGGTATCATTAGCGCCCTTTTGGCATCTTGCATGGAAGCTTGAGGAGCGCGGTCCAGCAATCCACCGTGCCGGGGGTGCTTCAAATCCTTGCAGATCTTCTGCAAACACTCGCCCCCTTGGTGGATAAAATGTATCATAATGCATGCACGCTTGCTGTGCAGTGTATAGTGACTATACGGAGTAGTGATTATGACAGAAACTCGTGGAGTCATCAACTCATCGATGATGGATATGAAGTCTAGAGTTAATGCATCCCCAATATTTAACTCCATCTCACCTATTGTCAAGCTGGCGCCGCTGAACGCAGACATGGGCAAACACCAATCCTCCTCTGTTTGTTGCTCGCGAGTTGAGCTCAACATACATGAGTAATCATCGGGAAGCGCTGGACTGCGCAGTAATTAAATGAGAAGAGGTCCCACTGTCCCGCTGAAACCTATAAGTAACCTAGTTTGGTTTTTTTGGTTTGTAAGGCAGCTGGAGCTCATGTTAGCCTACCATGCTATCATGTTAGCCTACCGTACTGCCATGCAGACTAACGTAAAAAGTCGATAACATGGGCCACTTTAATTTCTTTCACTGCTTCCAGAACAAAAAACCATCAGAAACTTCCTCATGTTTCTGATGGTTCGTGGCTTTTCCTTTCAAGGCCCCATAAAAGCGGCATGAATCTTTAATTTTCCCGGTATTGCGGCAGTCAAAACAGCCTTATCTCCCTTGTCGAACAATGATTGGCTGCGGGAATTCCAACTTGTGATTTCTAAGCCAGGATAAGAGATTTAGAGCACATTCATTAGTCAGAGATCCCATCAACTCAAACTTTATTGACTCGAAAATCATAGGAGTTAGGAACGTTCTCGGATTTAGGACGCCAAAAAATGTCCGCAATGGATCCATTCATTATTTTTGAGGAATTAAGGAACGAAAATGAAAACAACCCCCCTGCGTCGACAAGGGCAGCAAGGGCAAGCAAAGAAATAGAAAATACAACATTGTCTAGTAGACATGTCTTGTAGGTGCCTAGGTAGTTCTAGTATCTGGTATCTGGTATCTAGTATCTAGTATCTAGTATCTAGTATCTAGTATCTACTATCTACTATACGGAGTATCTTCTCGGAACCAAATAACCCAGTCACATCACCCAACCCAGCAGCTACGGAGTACCGAAGTCATAACTCTCTCTCCTTCCCACTCTGTCACTACTCCACCATGCAACTAATGATGCGCGTGGCGTTTGCCCGGTCTGACACATCGGGGACGACTCTATTTGGAGTGATGTGATATGATATGATATGATTGATGTGATATGGTTTGAAAAAGCTCTAATCCATTCTATCCATCCATCGTCTGTGTTGAGAATCGAGAATTGCATATATTAAACTTTGAAGCTTGGATAACAAGGCCAGCCTTCTGATATCTGAAGCGAAGATTCTCGCTTTTCACATTATTAATACACAATACTACTTTGTACACACACACTTCCCAAACTGACAATACCGGCACATACACTTCGTGTTTACGTACCTAGGTAGGTAGTTACGGTGAGCAATTTCTAACAAAAGTTACGTGTCCCATCCATCATTCTTCGACTTCGTCAGGACTCAGGAGTAATCGATCGGTACACCGTATTTGAAATCTTCAGGAGATTCTTATGGGCCTCATGACCTTGATCGAGCGATTCCAACCTCAACACGAATTCGGGGCTGGAAAGGGGAAAGTTTTGGCAAGTTTAGCTAGTGTACTTTGCAAGGGAGAAAGTATACGGAGTAGATTTAGCTATTTTATGGATCCAAAGGATAAATAATAATAAATTACCTGCAGAGTTCGGTGATGAATTGAATAATCTTTATCAGCAATCTTGGTATTTATGCAAGCCATTCCGTCGAGTCGGCGGTGGAAAATAATGAAGTACTGCTTGATTCCCATCAATTTTCCACAATCCAATCGATCTTCTTGCACATTAAACATATATTTCACCTGGTTGATTACTAATATCAACATTATTGCTAGGAAATTTACTTGTTCTATTATAAATAATTTTATGTGCTTCGATTGAAGCTGTGAATAGCTTCACATTCTTAAACTTGCGCTCGCAAGAACCCGATTAAATAAGAAGCAGCTTTCTCGAACTTCAAACTGCTCTATTAACGGTCAATTGTTGGGCCATCGCTGAATTAATGCATGTCAAAAGGGAATGGTATTGCTGTCGCAATTCGTGTTAGGCATGTCGATGTCTATACACACACATATATATACCTCTCCCCCAAACAGAAATCTTCCTCAAAGCGTTTTTATTGACAGATAAAAGGATAAGAAACGGTAACCATTTATGTCTGAGTGGGGATCAAGAATCAGATTATGGTTCTCACTTCACTGTCAACTTTGACATGAAAAAAACCTCGATATACTGATAATTTCACAAAAGTTGGGAGATAATCCTCAGAGTTCTGGATAGTTGGATTGACAAATTTTATCGCCAATCTTGAGGCTCAAAATTGTTATTTTCTTTTTGGTGGTTCTTGATCTCTGGGATGGTATGTGAGTTTTAGATGACATAATATTAGGTGCGTCCCAAACATGCGCATTGCCGCATATGCGAACATCTCCTCTACAGCCATCACTTCATCTACCTATACAAAAGTCAGTCATTTCGAGGGTACCTGCTTATGCATGATCTTGCATGAGATATGCTGGAGCCACTTTTCTGTGCATCAGATTCTCAATAATACCAATGTACATCACCATGTTTGATGCTGAGCAAAAGCTTGCCAGTATGTGCTTGATGTGCAATTGCCCCGGCAGACTTTAGCCGATCTGGAATCCTGATTGACTTTTCTAGAGAGACTTTGATCTGACTTGGCAATAACATCGTGGAGAGATGTGACTTAAACTTTGTCATAGGGGTGGTACGTGAGGACAATCCTTTCAAGTTTGGGAGGGAAATTAGGAGGATCAAACCAAAAACCGGCTTGGCTCCTAGGTGAAGCATATCAGTACGAGATGATAAGTGAGCACAAGGTTTGAACAGAGGTCCAGTACGAACTGTTTTACCCTCTGTGTCTGTTTGGTTCAAAGCTTGGGTTTTACGGCAAAAGCTTGACTATGAGATGAAAAAACAATAGAAGTATGCTCGACAGAGGAGAATACAAAGCTATAATCTTACACTTCCTACAACGAAATTTGTGCTCCTAGTACCCTGATGAATACCTCCATATATCTTCCTCCGCTGTCAACTCCTTAACGGATACCTACTCATTTGCCATGCCTTTCACAAACCGTTCGGTGCCAACTCACAGTTTCAGATCTTTAAATCCTCAGATCCATGGCTCTGAAATCATTTTGGGGGAAACCAAAAGATCCGGAAATACATCTGTACGTAGTAGTACGACATCGAGGTCTAACTCAAATTATGGTCGAGGAGGTACACAGTCATAGTTAGCAGAACGTTATCTGCAGCTCGCTTGCATGGAAATTGCATGGTAACCAGGGTGGAGGAAAGTACATGTTCTGTGTGCTCGGTAAGGACTCTTTGTCCTCGGAATCGATGGCTTTTCAATGTCTAGTGAACGGGCATACTATCACGGGATATCTTGACCGCCGAAACCTTGTGCTACCATCCTGGTGAGAATATAAGACGGAAGGAAGAAATCTTCCGAACTACGCTTGCAATTCTTATATTTCTAGTCTTCCTATATTACCGATCACAATGAACATTTCATAGAGTTTTGCAATATCGCAAGGATGTATCCCTTTTCCATGCTCGAAAATATTGTTCTGTGCGCCCTTACCTGCCACTCATGGACATGGAAATCAGCCCATCCGAATGTTATCAAGTAGCGTCGTGTCACAAGAGGTGATTCCAATGTTACGAGTAGTACCGCCGACTGTACTATGTACATCCATCCATTTTTTCAGCACGGAACTCTTCCTTCAATATCAATTTCCCACTGCGAATTTACTTCTGCGTTGATAATAGATGCGTTTCCACCCATCCTAAGAACTATCTTTGTATCACGTATTGTTTCTTCACTACCACTACTACCCTATCACCACATAAAATCATATGTCCCATTTACTGCGTAGGAATATTCTAGTTAACAGGAGCTCCAAAACCCGGTATCAAATCACAAACGAAGGATTATCGTGAGTAAAAGTAAATACTTTGATACCAAAAAAAGTACCTACAAACCGTACCACACCGTCCCACCCCCCTCCCAATCTTATTCGCCCAAAATCCCCACGTACCACGCATCTAAGGTTCACTCATGTATCATTCCGTCTTTCCCAGTCCAGCAACCTTAACCACTACACTACTGCATTGAAAAAACGTTGCGGTAAGGATCTCGCACATCTATCTGTACCATATGCACACACACACACCTATTCTCGCACCGAGAAATGCCTCGTCTGTCTCGAGAATCGTAGTTCCTGTTACGCCAATTTTCATCCTCGTAAGGATCTGGGTGCTGTGGGATTATTGCTACCAAGGAGCTGAGAGTGAGGAACTCGAAATGTCCCGAGGGGATTTCCCCACGGGGTCTTGGTGCCTGCTGCCGTATAGGTATTGGTATCTGTACTTGTATTTGTATATGTATATAGAGTTAGTATCCCGTTGTTTCTTTTGCTAGATTATAGGTGCTTTGTTATTGTATTGTTTTCTATCTTTGCAAGAGGAGACTGATTTTTTCTTTTCTTTTTATACTCTCCTTTTCTTTCATCATTGCTAGGTTTTAATCGTACGTATCGAATTGTCTAGCTGAGCAACAAAACAAATCAATACGTATTATACGACAACCCTCTCGAAATTCCAACCCCAAAATGGCAGATCTTCAAATCCATGCAAATTTAGCCATAGCAGCAGCAGCTGTTTTCATCCCTGTTTGCTCTGCTACAGTGTGTCTTAGAATCTATGCTAGACATTTGAAGAAGGTGGGTTTGGGAGCTGATGATTATTTGATTATGGGTGCTTTGGTATGTTCATTCGATTATTTATCTTAATAGGTGTCTGTATCTGCATGATTCTAGTTAGTAGATAAATGTTGATGATGGTATATGTATATAGGTCTTTGTGATTGGGATGGGCGTCGCTATTATAGCTGGTGAGTAATATATATATATATATATATATATATGTATTATCTTTTGGAAGAGAGGAAGTAGAAAACTGATATATGAACTGAAAAGAGGTCGATCTTAAACAACTTGGATATCCAGCCCCAGCCCCATCAACTCAGATTGGAAAGCCAGACTCAAACATCGTACGTCCACCCCCCCCTCTACAATGCCCCCCTTCCCATTCATTCCACAAATCCTCCCCTCACCTCATCCTCATCCACCCCCGACTAACAAACCCAGGCATTCTGGCCAGGCGAGCTCCTCCAAATCCCCGCCCTAGGCCTCGTCAAACTCTCCCTCATCCTCTTCTACCGGCGCGTCTTCACACGCAACGCCGCCCCCCGCTTCAACATCATCACCTGGTTCATGATCCTCATAATTCTCCTCTGGACACTTTCCTTCTTCTTCTCCATCCTCTTTATCTGCGGCTTAGATTTTGCAGCTTATTGGACTAGTACGATTGTGGAGAAGGCGCATTGTGTGGATACGGATCGCTTGCATAATGCGTTTGCGATTAGTGATGTTGTCACGGATTTTGTTATTATTTGTTTGCCGGTGCCGATGGTATGTTGTTTTGGTTGCGTTTTCTTTGGAATTTGTGGATTTTTTTGTGTGGAGGGTGGAATGGGGGAGTGGAGTGTGGATGTTTTCACACTAGACTTCACTTCATCTATCACTTCTAACCTTGAAAGCGGCTGGTTACAATATTCTGAGAAACGGAAGTTCTGTTTCACATCTGAATACTCAATTGTCGAGAATTGGTCAATCGATTTCCCTAATTGAAATCGAAAACTTCTATGGCATACTCATCGCATTCAGAACTCTCCCAACTTTCTCCTCAACTTCAAGACCAATAATAGTCTCAATCACTAACCATCTATCCAGATATTTGGTCTCCACCTGACCGTCGCCAGGAAAATAGGTATTCTAGCCATCTTCTCCCTAGGAGCCCTGTAAGTTATGCGTGTACCTACCCGCATCAAGGACGTTGTGGATACCATTCAAACTAACCCTAAATACACAGCACCATCGCTGCCTCAATCGTCCGAATGATAGTATTCATCCAAGCCACCGCCGTAAACTACGATCCGCACGCCGATTTTGAATGTACGTCTCTTCCCCTTCCCCTTCCCTTCCCTTTCATTTCCCCCACTTTCCTTCCCTTCCCACCCTTTCCTCCCAAACTAACACCCAAAAAAAGTCATCTGTACCTCCGGCCTCTACTGGTCCATGATCGAATCCGGCCTCGGCATAATCGCCGCCTGTCTCCCCGCCCAATATGGCCTCCTCAACACCAAAGGCGTGCAATCCCTGGTCGCGAGCGTCCAATCCGCCATTTCGCTCCGCTCAATCAGGAGTTCTTCTCAGCATCCCAGTTTGGAGAATGCAAATGGAAATGCAAACGGAAATGGAAATGGAGAGAGAAATATATTCGGTCAATACGCTGGAATGCAATATATGCATCGAGAAACGAAGCTGGAACCGTGGATTATGGGACATGGTCATGGACATGGACGGGGACGTATTAATGGGAGTAGGAGTGCGAATGGAAGTGAGACGCAGCATATTACTGCGCATGCGGAGGGACCGGCGAGGTATGAGAGGGAGGGGGAATTGGAGGACGGGATGGGGGAAGGGGAATTTAATGGGAAGGGTGGGATTGTTGTTACGAATAGTTTTGAGAGTAGAGAGGGGTTGGCGTAGATTGTGGAAGAGAGATGATGTTGCTTCATGCTGCATGCAGTAAGCGAGGAGAGTTGAAATTGGGAATTAGAGGTAGATGTTGTATGAGGGGATAGATATATAAATTAGGTCTTCTTTGTGCTGGAAATATTACCTTGAGGTTGTTGACGTTTAGCATATCCGTGTTGTGATTAAGCAGAAGAGAATACCATTACCTAATTTTGATACGAGAATATAACTTGACAATTTCTAGATTTAGATATATTCCATTCATCCATGCATTCCCTTACTCACTCATCTTAATTCCCAATTCCCAATTTCCAATTCCTAATTTCCAATTCTCAAATTCAAATTCGAAATCCATAATTCAAAAAAGAAATTCAAGATTCGAAATATCCCCCAAAGGTTATTCATTACCTCCTACCTAGGTATTGAAGTATAACCTGGTGACCCAGACAGAGTAATAGTGACGTGAAACTTTAAAAAAACAAAACACTGACTTGTGTACATCATGGAATAGTGAGAATAAGACCCTATCCGGTTTTCCCTCGTCCCAACTTTGGGGTTGGGGAAAGTCTTCTAGTAGGTAGAATTAGGTATATTTAATTACCTAGCTTAAAATGGACTTTTGGTGTCGATCCTATTGAAACTGCAAAGTAATATACTCTCGCTAAACTTGACAAATACTTCGCTGAGATAATATTCTATTCTATCGAAGGAAGTTACTCATTTTATCTACCATGCTTTCCATATCTGTATAATACCACCTATTTTAATCCCAGTACGAATCAATCATCTAGCAGGTTTCAAGGCTTCCCATCCCCCAATATCATCGCTATCGCCCAATAAGTCTACCGGTCTTTTTGGCAGCTCTGGCTTCGGCCCCTCATCAGCCACCTTTCTCCCAGGCCTCCGAGGTTGTGGTGGCGGTGGTGGTTCTATATTACTTTTTTCCAGACTAGAAGTTGCTCTTCTGGAAGGTGGTAAAAAATCTCTATATTCCCCAGGTATAGGTCCAGGGTTTTCTCTCGGTCTTGACGCCAACGAAGAAGTTGATAGTGTAGGTGAAACAGAAGAAGAAGCTAGATGTACAGGTTTTCTCGGAAGGGGTGGAGCTTTCTTATATGAGGAACGTGTTGTTTCTGTAGATGCACGGCGTGTCAGTTGTGGTGGAGGAAGAACTGCTTTCGCTGTTGTGGTCAGGGTCGGAGTCGAAGTATTGCTCGCCATTAACCGTGGTGGAGGAAGTACTGGTTTTGTTGCCAGAGATGTAGTTGACGGATGATTTGCTATTGAATGTCTAAATCGGTTTTGAGAGCTGGGGAGTGATGAAGGATTAAAAGGCGGGGGAAGCTTTCTTGGTACTGTGCCATTCCTTGCCATGTCAGTCTGTAAAGACATTCGATGCGAATTGTTTCGTGAAGATATACCAGGCCTTGGTACAGTAACCCAATCAGGTTCATCGGCCAAAGTCCACGGGTTGCTCGGCCTTTTTGGGTTTGGTACTGCATCTCTTAAATTGCTTGGTGGTTGGACTTGACTCTTCGCAAGTTTCCCCCCGTCAAGCCACCATTTTCTCTGACCGGAGCTTGCAGGTGGTAAACCAGGCTCGATGCTCTCGAACCCAATCAAATCCTCATCATCCGTTCCATCCAATTTTGAACTAGCCGTCGCACCGCCAATCTCCTCCCTCCTTCGCTCATAGATGCTCCTGCTTAGAGAGTCACGCATGGCTTCATCAATGATACTCACGGTGCATTGGAATGTTGCAAAGACAGGCCTGTGGTCGGAAAAGCGAAGGGGCGCGGAATTGTAGTTTATTTGGCGTAGATTGTTACCTTTTCGGAGTATTCTGTCGGTCCAGGCCGGAATTCTGGCTTTTTCACTAGTATCGTATGTATCGTTACCAATATCAAATTTATAAGTTGGCATGAAGGTAATCCGTGACTCGGAATAGTATTGGAATGTTAGGCCAGCTACCATCTGGAGGTTTAACTACGCCTTTGTTAGTAGGTTATTCAGTTTCTGCTGAGCTGTGACACTCACTTGATCGTTCTCGTATAGAGTCTCCAAGTCGCCCATTTTTATGAGTTGTTTGACCTAGAAGGATGTCAGAATTAACATCACGCTTGTATAGGAGTTACTTACCCGCTCTGCTCCAAGTCCAATACGATAATTGAAATCTCCCATCCAAATGACCGTGTCTGTGATACCGTTAGTGGACGATCCTGACAGCCACCTGGACATAACTTGCCATGATCATCAATTCCACGGTTCCTTTGGAACCTCAACCCATTGTGGATGGTGTGATAATCCCTATTACGTTCCTCATAATTACTAAATCCAGCAGCTAGATGTGCAGTTACGAAGCAAATCTGAGTATTTGCATAATCCATGCGGATCGAAACAGCGCCTTTATTACCAGCCATACCGGACATCCCAGTCTTTTTGACACTACCTTCAACATTTTTAATGTTTGAAAGAACAGAGGCTCTGACAAATACACACAAAGCAGCTCCCACAAGTTGACCGCTTCGTAGAAGCACATAGTGATCGTTGGTAACTGTAGTAGCATGTTTGTTCAGAGTATTTCGCACAGCTTCTTCCCATTCTTGTTTTATTGTTGGATCGCTATTCATAATTTGTTGAGGGCTTAGTTCCACTATTTCTTGGAAGCCGACCACTACGATTTCTGGCTGCTGTTGTGACTTCTCTAGCTCAGGACATAACCATACCGACAAGTCTTCTTCTATGCCAAATGTACGTCCATTAAGATTGAAAGTTCCAGCCCATCTAAAACATCAAGTCAGCATACTAATCAGGGTAGAAGGGTAATAACCTTACATATTTATCACCTCGGAAGACTGGAACTCTGAGCTGCGTTTGTTGAGCTCAGCCGTCACGTAATCATTAATAGGGTCAAACAAATGAACTGGCACTTGTCCCACAAGTCTGCCCAAAAGTACGTCGATGGTATTCTGTCGCCCTTTGTCTGCAAAATTGTTTATATATAGTCGGGTAGCACTCTTCCGTGCATCAGCAATAGCTCCAGCGATTGACATTTTTCCATGTCTCGTAAACGACGATTTAAGAGCTCCTGTGCCTGCATATATTCGTGAAAGAGCGTCGCCATTGTCAGCCCACATGGTTGAATGACGCATCCAAAAATCCGAAGTGCCTCTGGCTCCTCTATGCATAAGAAATGACTCTATTGCCATTTGGGATATGATAGTTTGAATAAGATTTGTTCTGTCTAAACAATCGAGACAATTCGTTCTAAATACGCCTTCTTGTTGTAATAAAACAACTGTTCTTCGCAATTGTGTCTTCGGAATTTCTTCAGCATCTTCAATATCTTCAGACAGATAATATGCAAAGCCGTCTGCTGAATGTTCAATGATTCTTCGAATCATGCTAGCTGCCTCATAGCCTAGAGGACCCTTAGTCTCTGCGTGAAAATCATATTCCGTGACCCTCAACAGTTGGTGATCTTTGGAATTTTTCTCTTCCGGTGTATTCAACGACGAGTGGCGAATCCCGTATTGATAAGATCTAGTAATTTCAGCTTCACCTGGTTTAGTTTCACTGAGCAGATTGACCACATGAACCGCGCCGTAGTTTCGTTCCAATTCCTCAAAGTGTTTGTCAAAGGCGGGCTGAGTACCTTCAGGGGATCTAGTTATACTAATCTTTTGTTGACCTGGAATCAAACCAGGTGCCTGCTCGAAAAATATTGGGACACTTCCCCTTATTTGGGCATATGAAAAACAGACACCAGTTGGTTGCTCGCCCCCTTGTTCCGAAGAATATTGTGCATTGGCTGAGGGACTCCAATATATTGTTTCTGATTCGACGAAGTTTGCCACATTTCCATCGTCATCGATTCCTCGAGCATTAAACCTCGTTCCAGCTCTTCGACAAGATAACCGAGATATTAAAGTAAGAGATGAAGGGAGGCCTGATCTTGAAGTTCTCAAAGGATCAGAGGCGGGAGGTATAGTAATCGTGAGGACAAAACCACGAATGGCGGATGTGAGAATGCCAGACTTGTCCAAGGCCTTTCGTTCATGTAACACAAGACGAGATCGAAATTTTCCCAAGGGGCCAATCATATATGAGTTCCATAAGAATGAGTCGTCGAAACTTTCAACATCATTCGTTGTTGCATCTGTAGATCTGAGAATGTATAAGAGCCTGGCATCGTAGGTACATCAACTTTGCTTACCGGTCTTGCAATCGATTGGTGAGGTCAAAATTCGTGCTGTAATAGAAGCTTCCATTGCTCAGCAATTTTTGTAAGTCAGTACACGGATGCTCCGCTATCTCCCGTCGACTCAAATTCTGGCCATATGAATCTTCCGCATTGTAATTGTAGGGATCCAAATTGTCCGTAAAAGTATTGTCGTACTCCGCATTGTTTAGACAGTGGAATTCTACCCCCAAGATCTTTTCAACTGTCTCTCCAGGCCTCACCTGTGCCACTCTTGTCGTGCCTGTTATTACACAGAGGAATATATCATTGCTGACAGTGATGAGTCCGAGAGTACCATGGACTGGCATGGGACTCAAAGTCCGATATTCGCTGAGATCAATTGAGGAGACATCTGCAAACTCTACCATACACTTAGGAGCGGCAAGCCCATCGGTAGACCCACGTGGATATATTGGATAAACTGGATTCAGTAATCCATTGCTTGTGGAATCGTTCGTAGGACTATGGCGAAAGATGAGAGTGTGGGTAGGCGTCACAAGTGCAATTGAGCGGTGGGGATATTCGCGGAGAAGAACGCGAATAGACATGATTGAAAACTGATAATGAAATTGATTGAAGTACTATTGCTACTAAGCAGCATTTTGAAAACTAGTCATGTTATAAAATCATTGCGGCTTGAATGTACGATGACACCAAGAAGGACGTCTCAGAAGTCTTAAGCTTTTGTGTTGTGCTGCCACTGCCATATTATTCTGCCTACTTCAGGACTCTCACCGCCTTTGAAACTTACCGCCTCAAAACAAAGGCATGACATTCTCGGAGCTGGAAATTCAATTCGGCCGGTCCTTTGGGATTCTCAGAGTTCTGTTTGTCCAACAACCTCTTCATGATATGATTCTTTATCTTTCGAGGCACTGTCCGGCTTGAAGTTGTGATACTACCTAGTATTACTGTATCTCTGAGACTTAAGGCTTTCCGTTCGCTACCACTTGCCTACCTTGAATGCATCATTCGAAAGTCGGGGTTACATGGCTCACGGACATGATGTAGAATTTGTATCCACGTGCATGAGTGTAGCACACAAAGATGTAGATTTTTGGATTCTGTACGAGCTGTGATACCCGAGAGTTTGGAATTCACTGAGTCTTGTGTTTGGGCTGAAGTTAATACCGATCCGTTAACAGTAGCTCTCCCAAGCCATCCGTTGACCCAAGCGAATCAAACTCTACATCCTGTCAATAGTCATGCTGTACCGCGCCCTCTACAACCACCACCTTCTCTTTCACACTAAACCATACGCAGTATTCCCAAGGCAGAAGAATTGGCCCCTGCTGCAGCGGTGCCGCTCGCTTTTTTTAAAGGACGGAGCTGCTGCAAGATCATCAATTTCACTCGGAGATCATTGTGGACTGTGCTTTGAAACAATTCGTGGGGGGTGCATAATGGGGAAAAGAAAATAAAACGTCCCTGCTTGACCTATGCCACCATATAAGAACGGTGGCTGAAGATGCATGTGTACCAAGCAAGGATTCAAGTCTCCATGTTTGTGATATCGAGGCTCGGAAGTAAGCAACATTGATTCCACAGCACAAAGTATGTTGAGACGGAAAGGAGAAACTTCACGTATTGTAACAGATGGTACAACATTGTTGGTATACTCGTCGCAGGTTAGAAATCCGGTTTGACTTTGATATTCCCTAAGTTATCCACAAGTCCAGCCACAACCTCTGCGGAATCCTTCATGCCGAGCCATTCAATCGGTGTTAGAATAGTGCTGTTGTGATGAATCAATACTTTAAAAGACTCTATTAGAGGAGATTCGTTTACAGGATGAATGCATTACTACAGGTATGACGATCGAATTCTTGATCCTCCATCGCAGGATACAGAATGGAAGGGGCGTTTAGACGGCTGGTACTCCCACAATAGTGCTGACACTTGCTGACGATGTAGGAATGTGTCTGTGTCTGGAGATTGATACAATATCACCTTTTGATGGTAACTTTTCTTTAACAGAAAGGAATGGAAAATCATAAATGATGATGGAAGACCTGAGAATGCCAAGATTACTGAAAGAAGCTGCTTAATCGCACATGTAAATCCCTGATTGGCGTAAAAAATCCAATACATCCATCTACTTCGGTAGGTTTCGACAGAAGGAGTTTCGTGTATCTCAATAGCGATACCCTTACTCGGTAGATCCGTAAAGGTGGCAGGATATTCTGTCCCGAGGTCATCAAGGAATTTTCTTTCGGAGCCTGCTCCGTCCAGTTGTACCCCCTTCATTTTGTGAAGCTCTCGTATTTTACCAGCATGGAAGAATTTTGTCCTTATAATTTAGAAGTACTGTACTTGATTCATCGAGTAACGATTATGCTTTCAACAACACAGAAGGAATGCGAATTGAGGAAGATCAAGTCCCGGGGTCTCCATATATATATCTTTTTTTTAATGCAAGTCCATTATTATCTCTTTGAAATACCGAATACCTAGGCATGTTCGTTTCAAATGATTTCCGGTCTTGTCAACTCCAGCCAATCACTCGGTGTCAAATGAAAGGAAAGCTTTCGGATAATTTTCTTAAATCTAGAATCGAAAGAAAGTATAAAAAATGTGTGGAGCATTCATTTCTTGGGTGTAACTTGGCAAATCAATCACTCAAAGAGTTCAAGGTCCAATTCGAAAAAGGATCGTTCTAGATGTCTTACCAAGGGGTGGGGGAGCCGGAGCCTGGGTTATGAACATGGATAACATATCTCTTCCGTACGATAGAAAAAATGATGCAGAGAAGTGAACAAGTTTGCGAAAATAATTGGCCAATAATAGGCGGATATAAGATGGAATCCTCCATCTTTTCTCTTTTCGAGCTGAAGGACATTAGTTGGGACGGCACCGCTGTTGATCTTGATAATAATCCGCGGTTAAAGATTGCAGAAGTCTAATAAGTTCTTCGCTTCATACTGGGATTTGAAGATTGTTTACCGAATATGGAATGAAAATATATGGGAACTAGCAGTCATTTGGATCTAGCATGTTGTTTTGTTTTTGATTTATAGAAGAAGGAAAGAATCAGAATGCGAAGTCCGATTCTGCCTACTCCGTCCATATATATCTTCTGATCAAGCGGAAAACACTCTCGAAATCGGATACGAATAATTCGTAACTTTATAATTACTCCGTAGCTGGTGTTGCTCATGGGCTATTGTGAAATAAGCTTGTTGCGAGGAAGGATAAGAAAAAGAATAGTACGAATGAGGAAGTTCATCATGTTCTAGGTAAAGGTGTAAAGGTGTAAAGATATACAGGGGTAAAAGTATAAAAGTATAAAAGATAAACTACCGCTGTTTGACAGTCGGGGAATCGGCCTTTACATTCTTTTCCTCCAATATGAATCGTGACACTGTTGTTGTCCCAGACATCTATCTTATTATTAAGAGTCAAGCAGGACTTGTGATATTATTAAAACCATTTCATACAGTCATCTTAACCTGACGGATATCGGCACCGTTTACTATACCTGGCTCACCTAGTAGTTCTTATCCCAGTACCCTATCCTTATCCTAGTATCCTAGTATCCCAGTGCGGGAACATCAGTCACGATGATTAGTTGATTAGTTTGTTGGTTGATTAGTATGTTACACCAGACACGTTTCTCAAACCATCCGAGCTCTCTCTTTCTTATTACAGTGTGAACGCAAGGAGGAAAAAGAGAAGATCTTCGCAAGGCTTGCTTATCCAATGACTAACTAACCGAGTATCCGCTTCATGCCCGCTCCACCAAAATCTAAATTCGACCTGGCTAGATCTTTCCCAAAAGATTCTTTTTGGACCAAAGAACTTAGAAAGCCCATCCATCATCTCCTCTACGCCTACGCAATGCAATGCGCAGAACTGCAACACTCCCACACTCCCACCGACTTGAGCTTTTACTATCCTCACTACCCAATACTTACTATTCACACTATCCACACTATCCATTGCCCAATGGATATTCTTTTCTCCCTTTACTAGTCACTCCAGATCTCACTACCTTGAACTATCCCTGTTTTACCTGGCACCTTACCTAGTACCTACCCAGGATCATATCGATCAATCATTGATCTCCTCTACTACCTACTCCGTACTCTTACATCTTTCGACTTTTTATATCATAAAGTATCCATCTTTACATATTCCCAGCAAAAACCCCCATCGTACATATCTCTCCGCCTCGTCTATTTCAAATTTTATTATCAAAAAGCTTCCCATTAAAGTCAACACTTTGAGTAATCAATTCAATGCTCTTTGACCAATAGTATCCAACTGCCGGTAACCCGACCTAGACTCACCCGGTCCTTTAAGTTTCAATGTTTGTTTAAACTTTTGCATCCAGACCCTTTAGACCCTCTACCCGCTTGCCCTCGTCCCAATTACAAGCTCTCCCCCTCATCCACCACAGTTTTGGTTAGAATATTTTCTAACACTCTGTCATCGAGCCAGGAGTCTAGAATCACATTCGCGCATAATTCCATTTGCCGGGGTTTCCATTCTGGTCAACACCCTCAATTAACTTCGCTCCTGCCCATCCATCATTTTCTCGTCGATCAATAGAGAAAGGCCCACTGTTGGATGAGGTGCAATCTCATACCGGTACTTGAGCACTCATATGCTCTTCCGAAAACGTACCCCCCCTACCATTTTCATTGTACATTGTCGTCGACGACCTTTGCTCTGATCGTTTTGACCAAGGCAGACAGCGTCCGAAACGCCTGACTAAATGCTTAATGCATTCATACCCACGATTAAACCAGAAATTGGAATGCAAGTGCCACGATATCGTCGTGAGGGCTTTGAGGGAAAGCTTTGCACTTCGAGAATATACAAATCCCAGCGTCAAAGAATTAGACGAATACATACACAGACTCCGATAAAAAATCTATTCCTTGAGAGGACTGGGAAGGAAATGACGGGGGTAACGGGAACAGGGACACAGGCACCACACGATCTCATAGACAGACAAACATTGTGCTTGCCCGACTTCACAGCCGATTCCATACTGCATAACGGTGATGAAGGCTTTACAAATACATTGGGTCGATACTTTCCCGCTGCCGCGGAAAGCAATGCTTCAGAACGCTTGGTTAAATTGAAATCTCAGCTTCGCAAGGCCGACACCTACGACTTCTGGAGAGTATTGATGGAGGAAATGTGCGATATAACAGGAGCTCAATGCGGATTGGTTGCTAAACGAATGTCGGTGGATGAACAGGATACCGCTGGTGAACTTCCAGAATTTGGAGAAGAAGGCTCAAGTTTAATGGGTGTTGCTTTCTATACCAAAAGTGAGGATCAGGAACCGAAATTTGAAAGAGATTATAAGTATACGGCCTTTGGTGCACCTTGCGCTTTTATGAAATATGACAAAGTGGTCATTGTGCCCGAGAGAATGAAGGAGGTAACACCTAACAGCCCAAACATAATACCATGCAGTCAATCAGAGGCCTTTATCGGCGTGCCATTATCTGTGGAAGACAAATATTTTGCTCACTTTGCATTATTGTGGTCCGAAGAGGGTGCTCAAAGAAGGACGCTCAGTTGGAGCTTCATAGAAATGTTCATGCATTCTCTTGAAGACATGATTCTCCAGCGCATAATGGAGGGGCGTGGTCTCGCTAAAGAGGCTAATTTCCCAGAGTCCCTTCCAGCACAGATCATACCTCTTTCGCCTATCACCGCTTCCAAGTCACTTAAACCATACGCCCGAAGCCTATCCCACGAGCTAAGGACACCTATGCAAGGAGTGGTAGGGATGCTAGATATCATGTATTCAACTGTACTCGATGCTGTCGCAAACCAACAGGATGAGCGGGCTCGATCTGTTTTTGCAGATCTCAAAGGCAATATTGAGATTGTGCAAGGTAAGTGAAGCCCTCGTTATGGTTACCTATTTGATACTGACCTTACACAGAAAGCTCTAGAAGGGCGATAGAAGCAGCCGATAATGTCGTCCACGCATACGATCTCAACATGCAAATGCCCGATGTTCCTTTAACTCCTGAAGATGATGGGAATAAATCTTTTGTACTGACGCCAAATTACTACCAGCCTAACGATGGCCATTTACAGGACGCATTTTCATCTCCAACTTTGAACAAGCGAAATCGTTCTGAAGACCTTGAGCTCAATTTAGGATCTCCTCCTAAACGTACATTCACTTTATCCGAGCGAGAAATGTCGCGTCGTTTGACCGATATCGATTCCACGATAATTTCTACGGCAAGTTCAAGCCGTGAGACGATTGTTCGGTGCACAGTCACAATGGATTCAGACGTACAGATGGAGTCAGATGGCTTTCCTTTCGCCTCAAAACCCAGTCTACTTACTTCGCCGGCTTCCATGAACTCGGGGCATCAACGTATCATCACCCGTGATTTTATGCGAAATCTCATCAGTGATGCTCTCAAAAGCGATTATCCAACCAGCGAGCACCATACCATGACTGAATTTGGTGAGATAATTGAAGTGAAAACGCAAGGTTCAAGGGGTGAAATGCAAGAGTGTTTAGTTGAATTGGTGATCCAGCCCGATGTTCCGGAGGCCATTCTTACTGAAGAACAGCATTTACAATTCTCAATTTCAAAAATAATCGATAATGCAATCAAGTTCACGGATAGTGGCAAGATTACAATAACAGTCAAACTTAATAATACTGGGCATATGGTTGAGGTATGGGTGGTTGATACAGGATGCGGCATTACCGAAGAATCAAAATCACGTCTATTTCAACCTCATTTCCAAGAGAACGCATCAATTAGTCGACCGAAAGATGGACTAGGCCTTAGTTTATTCAACGCGAAAGCTCATGTTAGGAAGAATCTTGGTGGTGATGTTACGTTGGAAAGATCCGCAACAGAAGGTCCGTCTAAGGGATCTGAATTCCTGATACGTCTCCCAATATCAGCTCTGGATATGAAAAGGTCCGTAACTCCACTAGTGGGCTCATCGCCCAGCCACCCTCGAATTACTCGAGATGCTGTTATATCTCCTTATACAACCGTTCCCTTAAAAACTCCACGTCGACGAGCAACTCCCAATGCCAATCTTGCCAAAGAATACCCTCTCAACTTCCTCGTTGCAGAAGATAATGTAATCAATCGAAAATTCGCTTTTACAGCTCTTAGCAGACTTGGCTATGGTGCAGATAACATCACACTTGCATTTGATGGTGCAGACGCTGTTCGCTCTTATCAAGCCTCCTTATCAAAACCATCGGGTCGCTATGACATTATATTGATGGATATATGGATGCCAAATATGGATGGTTACCAAGCTACAAGGGAGATCATGAGATTGGCGGAATCTCATGGGCAAACGGCGACGATTGTGGCGGTCACAGCTGATATCACAGATGACTGTTCGATGAGGGCAAAGGAAGCAGGCATGCAGAGTTTCTTGGCGAAGCCGTATCGGGTTATTGATATGGAGAAACTGATTATTGGAAATTTTCAGCAGGGACTATTCTGCTGTTCGGAATAACGCAGCGTCCTTTATTTTCTCTTTTGTATATTTTGCATTGCGATCTTGGGGTTTAAACAACTTAGCGGGCTAGGTTTTCATGGCGCTTGGTAGATGTCAAAATCCTAGGATATTGAGAGGGAAGACTGGGTGGGTACAGGAGCATTCAGCGTAGCATTATGGAGTCTTCAGGTGTCTTTTTGATCTTGGAGTTTTTATATGATCAGGGTGGGAAATCAAATTGGTAAGGTTGGGGAGACATGGGAAATCAATTACAGGAATAGGAATAGGAACAGGTATGGGCGGGAATTATGTATGAATTAATGTATGGGAAATATTGGGAGGATTTAGGGTACATCACAGTGTCATTAATTGTGGAAATATCGTCGAGGTAAAAGCTACTCGTGAGTGAGTATTTGCTCCTCGTTAGACTTACATTGAATATATTATTTGCCCATACCACTCAATTCAAATGCATTCTCAATTCGTAAAAGTATATCTTCAGAATGAGTCCAATGATTTAATCATCCCATGATTTGACTAACAATGTTTGCTAAATCTAGAATGTGATGTACTTACTGACAGAGGAAATCTGGGGTAACAAGATTCGCTTCGCTAGCTTAGTTTAGCTTAGGACAATGACGCTGCACCCCCGACTTCAAATTATCACACGACCAACTTTAACATTCAGAGACTTTAACTTCATGTTAACACCGCCCTTCCCTTCCTTTTACCTAACATTAATATTCTCCCTTCAAACAAGTTATTGCATCTGAATATGTAAGATACCACGAGACAAGATGCGCTTTCTTAGCATCATCAACACCATATTCGCTATTACCTTTCTGGGGACCGAATCGTCTGCCCTCGCACATCCAACATCTGCGAAAACATCATTGCACCATGCTGCCTTTTCCGCATCCCAGTCCATCGATCAATCTGTTTCTACCTCTCATACTCGATCTTCTCCTTCCTCCTCCATCTCCGCGCAATTCAAATTAGCGCACGACCAGCCAACAATATCTTTACCCCTCTTCCATTCTCTGGAGGAACTAGCCCGTCTAGTCGACATATCCTATTGTATTGGTACAAGCGGTATTTCAAAGCCTTTTCAATGCGCCAGTCGCTGCGATGAATTTCCAGGGTACGAGTTGGTAGATACTTTTAATACAGGGGTGGTAAAAAGTGATAGTTCTGGATATATAGTACTAGATCATGGATTGCAGAGTGGAGGGAATGGGAGAGAAGGTAGGATCATTGTCGCCTTCAGAGGCACTTATTCTGTTGCCAATACAATTGCCGACTTGAGCACGGTGCCGCAAGAATATATACCATATCCTGAGGATCCTGATAACCCCGATGACCAGGATGCTTCTAGTAATACTTCTGGAACAAGTGTTGTACAGCGGCTCTTCAATCGAATCTCTCGACCTTGGAGCTTTAGGTGGCAACACGCATTAAAGTCAATGACAGCAAAACAAAATTTGGGAAAACTGGAAAGAAAGTGTACAAATTGTACAGTTCATACAGGCTTCTATACTTCATGGCTTAATACCCGTCCGTATATCCTACCGCATCTTAATGTCTTGAAACAGAAATACCCAGAATATCAGTTGCATCTTGTAGGACATTCACTTGGTGGAGCAGTTGCCGCTCTTGCAGGATTGGAACTCGAAGGGAATGGATGGAGGACAATAGTTACAACTTTTGGGGAGCCAATGATTGGAAATGATGGGTTGATGGAATTTATTGATGGAGTTTTTGAGTTGGATGAGAGAGATCACGACGGCATGAATAGAAGATATAGAAAGGTAACACATGTAGGAGATCCGGTACCATTACTTCCTCTAAAAGAGTGGGGTTATAGAAGTCATGCCGGAGAGATATACATTGGGAAGGAAGATTTGCAACCTGAAACTCAAGACGTTCATCTTTGTTACGGTGATGAGGATAAGGACTGTATCACGGGAAGAGACGGAGACAATTTGTGGTTTCAAGGGGAGGATATATCTTCAATAATCCCAGTGGACTTCCTTGACGAAATACAGAATGCAAAATGGAATATCGAAGAAGCAGAAGCTAAGACAGAAAAAGATGAAGAAATAAAGAGAATCCAAAAAAGATGGCCAAAGCTTCCCGTTCCTACGAGATATAAATTCTGGCAGCTATTCTTCGCTCATAGAGATTACTTTTGGAGATTGGGCGTTTGTTTACCAGGAGGTGATCCTTTAGATTGGAGGAGACCGCGTTATAATTTTACGGAAATGGGGCTTGTGATGGATAGGGATAGGGATAGGGAAGAGCTTTGATGACCTGGATTAGTAATTTGATGTTGTTTATGGTTTTTATGGATTATGGGTAGTTGAAAGTATTCTAATCGGAGAATTATAAATTCAGATTAAAACTAATAATGTATCGCTCGCTGTATGAGAATACACTCCTCAACCTACCTAACTAATGCTGACTCCCCCGCTTCCCCCCCTATTCCCTCGCTTTTTTATCCTTGGTATTCTATACAGTTCCTGTATTGTGTAGTGTTTTGAAAATGGGTTTATTCTCACTCCTCTGATTGGAGATAGCTATACACAAACTAAATATGCAAGATAGATACGATTACCCTATCTATCTATCTATCTATCTACGGAGATATCTCCGTTGCTTTTTGCTGATGTGTATGTTACTACGTATTGATGACGATTTCATAAGTCTTACGAATTTATCTCCGAGAGCTTGTTGGAGATCACGGAGGACATTAGGGTTCTTGGGTATACTAGGTGTGTATGTATGGAGGGTTTGTGATTGGTTGATTTGTTGGTTTGTTGGTTTCTTTTGCTTGTATATGAGGTATGATGTATGGTGTGTGATGTATGGTGTATGATGTATGGTGTATGTTGTGTGATGTATGGTGGGTGTATGGTGTATGGGTGTGTGTATGCATGGGTTTTTATAGCTGATATGTACGTGTATAGGACGGGTAGGATGGTGAGGGTTTGATGTGATGTGTAATAGATAAGATCTAGATATGTATGTAAGATCTAAGTAAGATTTAGATAAGTATGTAAGATCTCTCCACATCGGTTCGATGAGATCTGAGGAGATCCTGGTGATCTGGTGAGATGGGAGATCAGATAGAAAAAGGAAAAAGAAAGGAGGAAAAGAAAAGGTTTGAGGTTCGATGAGCTGAAGGGAAGGGAACCCTGGGTCAGAGCGAATTAGAATCAGACAGAATCAGGGTTCGGCCCGTACATACCTGTCCTGTGCCCTTCCTTGATCTAGACTACGCTAGTTTGGAGATTTTAGATGCGATATACCGTGTTTGAATTTCTTGTGCTTTGTTTTACTTTGCGTTGCTTTTTCCATGGGTGTGTTTGGTGTCCTGTGTATTTTGTGGACGGATATATCTCCGTCGCTAGCTAACTAGCTGAGCAGATCATTGACCATTAACCCGAGTCCTGAATCTAGAATCTAATGTCTGGGGTCAGGATCCAAATTCTCCGGAATCCCCCAAAGCAAAGGTGCTTTTTGAGAGAAAAAGAAAAAGAAAATTGTAAATCTCCATCGTGCATATGCACAAGCACAAGCACAAGCACAAGCAAGCAAGCGTTGTGATTCTCCCGCTCTTTTTCATCATTTTTATGCGAGGTGAGATGGGATGGGATAGCTAGGATTAATCGCCGAGGTTTCTAGATTTTTATTCGAGTATCTAGCAAGTATTTGCTTTTTTTTTTCTAGATTTATGATCCACTATGCTAGGACATGATGCGCGATTCGAGTTGGGAGTTATTGCTTCTTTTGGGTGCGGGAAAGGATCAGCTGGGATTTGGAGGGGTGTACTATATTCGTATTGGGTATCTATGCTAGGTAGCTGGTGGATTTGCGTGGGGGTTTTGCGGATTTTGCAGAAATGGGTATGTAAGTCGAGATGAGCCATGTACTCGTTCGGTAGGGTGATGTGTAATAAGATCTAAATGCTACGCTGTATATCTACGTCATGGGTATGAGGGCGTGAAGTGGGACAGCTGAAAATGTTAGCTGAGGATTGTAGATGTATCATATTAGATCATCTAGTGGATAGATTGGTGATCTGCAAGATCTCTCCGAGTCGGAAAATAATTTTTGTGTCTCTATAGATGGATGGGATGGATAGATTGAAATATGATGGGATGCGATGTTATGTGATAGATGATTAGATTCACTCCAGTCTTCAAATATCCATCTAAATATATCTAACCATAACCATAACCATGAATATCTTCAAATAGTTTATGTATACAGCTGGGGCTTTACACTATATACTATTTATCATAGATTAGAAATGGAATAGTGTGTCAAAGAAGTCAAGGATAGTTGAAACTGAGACTTGTTATAATTGAATTGTACTTGAAATGGTAATATTCTTCTTCCTATTCTTAATGGAAGACTTTAATTCCAAAATAAGTGATTTTTAGACATATAGATGACTGGTATTGGGGCGTGAATTTCTGTATTGAAACATGGAAATATAGAGATATGCCTCCGTAAACAGGATGATAAATAACATGATCTCACAACTGACAACTGACAATTTCCCTATCAGCAAGGACAATCCCATAGGACTGAAATTATGTCAAGAGGTAACCATATATATAATACCGATAGAGTTATCATCAGATCATTAGAGATTCGAAGATCGCCTCGTATGCATCGCCCGTTCTTCAGTATGGGAGGTCGCGGGGTAAGTAAGTTAAGATCGTGATATTCCTGTTTGATACTGCTGTTCAGACTCCTATTCAAAATTGATACTACTGTTTAAACTCTAGTACTTATACCTAAGGTAGGTAGATGTTCGTAAATGGGTGATTATGGCATGCATCACTGATGCGATAACAATCAGAGATTCTCTCAATCTTTATTACCCTTTTCAAAAGCTGCTACAAAGATCGATGTTGGGGATTACTATTGACTGCTCAAAATGGCTTTCTGTGCTTCATTGTGTACTTAATGTAAAGGCAGTGCGTATGGACCTTAATAGATCGAGTATAGAAAGAAATGGATGCCTAATGAACATCCCTCTGAACATACATTTCAAAATCGACCCTATTCACATCCGACCTCATACTTCAACTGCTTAGACTCAATAAACTCAATATGAACTCAGGCTAAATATTCTGCTGTGCCAATGGAATGACTACATGATGAACTTTGCTGTATTGTTGAACTTATTCCAATTGGTATCCACGTCTCATATGCTTCAGCGTCTAGAAACTTATAGCTTCGCTTTCTCCGTTGTTTGAGTAAACTCAACCTTATTAATACAACTTCCTACCCCTTCCAGTCCAACTTCAACTACATCACCATCCTTCAACCAAACTTGTGGTTTTCTTCCCATTCCTACACCTTGTGGACTATTCATATATTAGCATCTCTTTAATCAAGAAATCGTAAGGTGAAAGAATTCGCAATACTCACGTTCCTGTAAAAATCAAATCTCCTGGTAACAATGTAGTTCCCTGACTCAAAAAGGCAATAGTTTTTGCTACACCAAAAATCATATCCTTGGTACTACTCTCCTGTACCATTTTCCCATTCAATTTCGTAAAGATCTGAAGATTTTGCGGATCAATCAATTTACTAGAGACAATTCCCGGACCATACGGAGCCCATCCATCAAATCCCTTTCCGAGAGCCCATTGACCACCTCCTCGTTGAATCTGCCATTCACGATGAGATACATCGTCACCTACGGCATAACCAAGAACATAATCTAAAGCTTTAGATTCGGGAACATTGGTGCAGGATTTCCCTATCACCACCACAAGTTCGCATTCGTAGTCAAGACCAGTACCTTCTTGAGCCATCGCGGGGATGGGAATGGAATCGGTGGGACCAGAGAGTGATGTGATGGGTTTATACTTTGGGATGTCAATTGTTGTTGAAATTTCGGGGGAACGGAAACATGAACTTACAAACAGAATTGGGAATTTTGGAATCGGCATATTTGACTAGAGATATTCAGCTTGAGTCAACTTTCCTTCTTGTTTCATTGCATCTAAGATTCATATCCATGAATACTTACCTCCTTAGCGTGCTGTTCATAGTTCAACCCCAAACATCTCACAGTCTTAACATCTTCGGTTGCTAATGGGGCAAGCAGAAGTCGAATATCTTGTATTTGATCTGTAACCTCATGCTTCCCAAATATTTCACCTGTAATCACTTTGGCTTGAGTAGCTTTCGCGATATCTGATACTCCTTTGGGTAGAATGGCATCGCCGTAGTATGTACGACCGTTTTTGGCTAGGAAGCGGACAAGTCGCTAGAGGAACATTAGTATTGTATAAATAGCTAATGATCTAGGCCCTAGGGATGTAGTAGTATTGACTGAATTGGACTTACGGAGAATGAAGGTGATGACATTGTAGTAATTGATAGTGAAGTAAATTGAATGAATGAGAAATGAGAGTATTCTAGATGCAGTTCACATTGGAATTCAACAACTCGCGATAAGAAAGATATCAGAAGAGATTAGGAATCTCCCGAGGTAAATATTTCCCCACATCCAGCCACATCTTTCTGGAGCTTTGCTGACTCATATCTTGGAATACCTTCTTTCTACGCGTACGACAACAAGATGTGGCAGAAATTGAATCAACGAATAAATCAACGAATATAAAAATATACCATCTTTCTTGAAATCTTTGGAATTAGAACATCGTAAAGCTATTAGAATTAAAGCTCCCACAATAAGAGAGCTACTTCTCGCATCCATGCGACTTCCTCATATCACTCAACAACATCTCAATTTCGACCAATTCTATTCAAACTCTGGAAAGGGATAATATCATCAGAATCCATCGTCACCAATACTTCCGTGTTCTTCCTGACTTGCAATGACTGTTTTGCACTTCCAGTTGATCTTTCTAACAAGTCCGGCGCAATCCCCAGCACTCTGTAGAGTATGGGAATATTGGTACCCCAGCAGCACCTTGCTTTCCACAGCCGGACGGAAAAGTAGCTCTGTTTCTTCGACCGGGTACAAATTTGCGTGAGCCTTCTGCAAATTGCTTAGACACTCTGCAATGTGTCAGGGTGATCCAGTACCAGAATCCTTTTCCTTCCTTCTAATCCTTGTCTATGAAGGGAATCTGCCACGATGTAGTCTAAAAGTTCAAGCGAACACCACCAAATTTGTCAATATTTTCTAGCGTATCTGGATGTTCATTGTTGATATATATTCTCTGCTTCCATGTATTTTTCTTGTTTTTCGAGCAATAAATCTACATGGTTCAAACCTCTCAACGGTACGGTATTGGGGTAGTTTCGTCCTAATGTCTTTTCTCTGTCTATCAGTGCTTGCTGGTCAAGAATTACGACCTTTTGATATTACCCTTGGTTTCGAAGGATACCTCCTTTGTTGTGGAGCCTCTGTAGTGTGTCTGCGTGCTCATCTTCCAACACTTTCATCCTTCCCTTGAATGCCTGGCGATGAAGCTCCTCTGCTGTTTCGCTGCCCCGTTTTCCCAAATGTCCCCCCTAGGTTATTAAAGCTTCGTTTTCATTGTACTTCCTCGGTTTCTTATGTTGGCCTTGGTTTCAAAGCGCTAGGCGTGTGTATATTTTCTAATACATAAGGATGCTCAGGCTCAAGTGTTTTCTCTCCCTCTGCCAGTGCTCGCTGACGCAGTCCCCCGGCTGCTTTAAATTGCCTTGGCAAAGAATAGCTTAAGCTAAGTTGTTGAGACACTTTTTTGTGCCGTGCCCATGGCCTAGTATTTTCCCACCCTACCAATCCATACTGATAGACCTCTTATGCTTCCTCATACTTTCCTTGAAAGAACAGACTTGCGTAGGGTTATTTACATTCGTTAGGTTCTCTGAATGCTCCGGACTTAACATTTTCTCTCTAACTGCAAGTATCTACCCCTGTGCTTAATTCCGCTGTTTATTAAATGTCTATCAGCTGTTGGGAAAGATACAAAGTTACAAGAAGACTATTACCAAATATACTCTAGCGTTTCAGGCCTGTCTGCAGCCTGAGGATATCTTTGATGAAGATGCTAGTAACGAAATGCAAACGACAAAGTTTGCATGCTAGCATCTTGGATCCTTTAGAGGCAACTTTGATGCCATACGATATACAAACGAACTGGATTCGGCTCCTAGGAGCAGCAAGACTCCTTAGAGCCAGCTACAAGATCTGTCCTGAGAACTTCGCAACTTGCATAATGCGAGTATTTAATATGTTGGCTCAACGGATTTGTGGCCTCGAACTCTACAACAACTAAGCGGCATCTATTGACCAGAAGGTAGCTTCAGGTTCCGTGCTGGCCGGAAGATGATTTCAAAATTTGCAAATATCCCGCATAGAAATCAATTTACGTATAGGAGCTACTTGGAGGACAATGCCAAATGTACCGGCACTAATGGATATGAAACGTATGCGGTAGGTTTGCTGCTCAAAGTGGCGCCTAACTCAGATCTATTTGTCCAGCGGATCACACAAATAAAGAGTTTGATTTCGATGTAGTCGCCAAGGAGAATATCCGCAGCGGAATATTTTTCAAAGATAATATAATGATATGTAAGTGACTGCGGGCCATTGAATATGCTACTGTTGTGTGGAAAGCGAACGTAATCACCATCGATCAAAAGGGGCAAATATGGAACTTCCTTCAGATAATCTTGAAATCAGAGCCGATGTCAGCACGGGATCGCAACAAGCAAGAGATGATATCCAGAAGTTTCATCGACTGGACACAAAGTACCTTGAGCCCGATGTGGAATGTATTGAAGAAAGTCTGAAAGCTCAGGGCGTCATCACGTATAAATCGGCTGCCAGATTCAAGAATTCTATCTACATGGTCACGTGTCCAGCGCTTCAAGGTAGGGCTAGTTACATCGGTCACGAGTAGAGCGGACAATGGATAGGAGAAAATGTTAAATTTTGGCTTAGGTGTGGCAGTTTTACCGGGTGGATGGTCTCTGTTGCCATTGGGCCACAGATTGAGATGAGCAGTAGAAAAAATAGAAAAGTAAAGTTGAACAGCGTCCAGGATTATGTGTTTGCCTATCGTGTGACGGAGGTCAAGCTCAATAAGGATGGTAGCCTGTACGAGTACAAAGATTTTACAAAAGGATCGTTCTTTAGCACTGATAAAGGGATTGAAAACAAGGCGGATGCGGTTATTGGGCCCTTGGTTGTAGAGGAGCTAATTGCTGCTGGAAGGATTCCTACTCACCAGTGGCTCTACATAGGGGAAAATAGAGAATGGTCTTATAATTGTAGGTGGATATATAGCATTCCTATACAATTTGAATGTTGGATCATTAAAATGACTATTCATTTTGCGCTACGAATAATCAGTAGTCTAAGTTCATTCTGAACAATAAATCTGGAGGGAATGATGCGACAGGTGAGAGTGAAATGGATTGGCATAGAAAGGAGCATTTACGATACCGAGGCCGCTTATCTAATCCCCCACCTAGGAGCTCACCCCTGCTGCAATCATGGTCACTGCATCATCGATTATTTTCTTTTACTTCTATGTAGACATCTTCAATCACCAACAATCAATAAATAAGGAAGGAAGGAAATATGGCGAGGTTATCAGGACTTCAGAGAGAGGTTCTCGCCCTTTATAGAAAATGCTTGAGAGAAAGTAGGAAAAAACCGGCTGTGAGTGGTGTTTCTATGAGGATTTAGAGTATACTATTAACTAGATGAAGGAGTCGAGAAAGCATTTTGAAGCATTTGCGAGGTACGTCGACTATTAATCAATTTGCTATTTTCTGCCATCCTTGTGTAAATCTTGCTAACATCATTGGTAATTCCAGACTCGAATTTGACAAGAGTATAACTCTAGATAAAAAGGATTTCAGTGCAATTGAGTACCTTCTGAGAAAAGGTCAGCGGCAGGTCGACATGTATTCTTCACCCGGTATCAAAGATATTCGATGAAGAAACCCATATTCGTGATGGAAGGATTTTATCTTTGAGATTAGCGGATCATGTGTGAAGCTTTAATTGGAATGGCAGGAGCAGTGGACATCGAGGAGCTCCCTTAATTTCTCAGCCTCGACAATCTCGAAGACCTCACATTTCCTAAAATATGCATTCTTCAAGGTTCTATTTTTATAGTTAATAATGGTCAATTTCAATATACATTGGAAGGGCTGTCCTCATCGAACGTTTCCACGCATAGATATTGCTTCAAATCGTCCTCAAACCAATTCCACTCGCTGTGCCTCTCACGCCAATAAAGGCACTTGCGAAATACACAATTGTCGAGCGCTAGAACAGGCTCGAAGGAAAGAAAGGACTAAGGCTCGTAGTCGAAGATCCAGAACCTCAAAGAGCTTTATAGTCACTCGCTCGCAAAACCGTGCTTCGAAGCTAGCTAGACAAGAAGTTTTTGGATGGGAATCACCTTGTTCGGATATTACTAGGCAGGATCAGGAGAGTGATAATTGTCTTCCATCTGCCGAGAGTTTCGTCGAACCGGAACTATCCCATTCGTACGAAACAATCGACGAAAGTCGTATTCATTCTGTAGACGGCGCTGGATGTTCGAGCTTCAATAGAATCAAGGGTAGTGTTGCAAAATATAATATAAAAACTCAAGCAGGAAGTCGAACAAACTCCATTAATTCGAGACAATTGACTGGAGCCGCCGTAGGTCAAGCCCGTCGCTATCAAGCGAATCCTGGAACTGTTGCACCGCAAAACAGTAGTGTTTATTCCAGGAGCTTGTATAGGAAGTATCATCCATCCATACGTACTGGTTTTGCCTCTCCAGCTAGAAGTAAAGCTTTTTTGGCTGCATCTACGCTCGCGAGTCTTTACGAAGAGAAAAATTCCACTCGTCAGAACGCCACCCAGGCAGAGATATCTACATCGGGCGATCCTTCTAAAAAAGATATCTCAACAAGTAACACAGCATTCATTGGAGCATCTAGGCTTGCGAGTCTTGCTCAAGGGAAATCATTCTCTCCTTCTGTTCATTCTATTGTGCAAAGTATTACTTCGAATCCTTCTTCTCGTAGTCCTAGCCAAAGAAGAGCTTTGAAACGTTTCACCAGGGAACTTGAGTTATATCTTCAAACCGCGAAGCAGGCCCCAAAGCAAACGCCTATTTCATCTGCACCCTCAACCAGTTTCTCTACGCAAACGATAGAGACTATACAAGAATTCAAACCTTACCACGCCGAGTTTCAAGCTGTTGGATTAGCTGTAACATCGGCGGAACAACGTAACCGATCCGTTCTGGGCGTCCAGTCATACGAACGTAGGAGTACCGTTCCAGAAGTTCAGCCAGTGCCATATGAATATAGCAGTGCTGGGCTGCTAGCGAAATCTGAAATTGATCGAAGAAGGTCCCTCTCTGATATTGACGAGCCACCACAACGTACTCTACCCAACGACGAAATGGGGATCAAGGGCTCAAATGTTCTGATCAAGAAATCAGTATCTGACCATGCAAAACCGGACAGAGAAATCTCGGCAATGAGTTTTGCGTCAGAAGAAACTGTCATTGAGTGGACGCCAGCATATGAGCGAGGCGATCCTACCAATCGTCTTGAGTCTCCACCGTGTTGCGATCTGGCACATCCGCGAGCACCATCGCCTGGAAAAGCACATCGGCTGGAATCCGTTATTCCACCTGAACGTCCGAGGTCTCCTGCCAAGAAATCCTTACCATGGCTTCGTAAGCCACCAACCTCAGCTGAGCCTGCCCCTGACTCCGGCACTGCTATAAAACACGCCAGATTGAGCAAGTTGGCTGGAGATGCTGCTGCATCACCTCCGTACTCGGAATTCACGAGTCAGCCAAACTCTCAGTCTTCTTCTATAGTATTGCATCTCGATACTCCTCCGGAGCACACTCGTTCTTTCCCAGATCAAATCCCTCGAACTCCTACCAGTACCACGTCCTCTGACATTCCCATAACACCAGTTACAACCATTTATCCACATTCATTCGTTGGTCCTGAAGAAGGTGATAATATCGGAGTGGCAGATTTCGCGAGTCTGGAGCACCTCCCCAATCAATCTCGTGCCATGCTTACCATTGGGAACGTCATAGCACAAAAGGATACACGTCTTCTCAAAAATCATGCCACCCAGACAAGTGGTGCCCCATCATTCATTACCCGAGCTCCACATTTCACAACTCAAATTCCCGTTACCGTTCAAAGTCAACAACGTCGAGGTCTGGTTCTTAAGTCTTCTTTAATCGACGAAAGTCAAAGACGACAAGTACCCCAAGAAGTAAAGATTGTCAGTGTATCTGGGCCAGCACCTCCACATCAAATTCCACGCGCTGCTTCCACAGTCGCGTCGTCTTGCACCCCACAATCTCCAATTCGTTGTACCCAGTGTAAAGTAGAGTTGAATACCATCAAGGGCTCAAAAGTCCGTTCAAATATGGCATCGGTGCCGAGTCCATCCATTGGATTTGGACCAACTTCGAAGAAGAAGAACATGCGAATGTGTGAGATTCCTGAAGCAGTACATTGTGAGGGGTGCAATCTATCTATGACTGATTTAGATAAGAGTACAAAGACCATAGCAAGTCAATCTTCCAACCAACAGGTAGAGAGAGATATTCCGCCCCAAGAACATGACGAAATGAGGAGAACGGGCATTGGTTTAAAGGAGAAACAAAAGAAACTGAATTCATCAGCCGATGAAGAATGTTTTGCTCGTCAATCTGATGTTCGTAAAAGTGGAGGAAAATCAACAACAGAACAAGTATCAGCACCACTTCCTGATCCGGTCAAACGAAGGTCAATAGTGGATCGAGTACCGCCACCACAATCAAATGCTACCTCCATACCAATACCTATCCAAGCTACTCAGTCAAGTCAATCAACAAGACCTGACTACGTTCAAGGCCAAGTTCTTTCTTATGCAAAACTGCCTGATATTCCTATCCTTTTAGATATCAATCCTAAACTTTCAGTCTCTGAATCAGTTGGCGATTTAGAAAGCCAACTTAAATCATTGGAAAAACAAACCCGACAAGAAAGAGATACAAAGAAGATGTTCAGGGGATTGAGGGTCGCTACTGCAGCAGCTTGTGAAGAAGGAGTGGACAAATTCATTGAAGAAATCACAGGATACAAAGTCAGAAAACTACTCACGGATCTCAGTGCATTGGATGGACTTGGTGTAAATAGCTTGGCACATGTTGCAAGGCAGACTGCTCAAAAGCGGAGGGGAGATATCAGAAGGTTACAAATGACTAAGATAAGTACAGAGAAAGACAGGAAAGGAAATTTTGAAACGGGATTTGGATTTGGTGATGGTGGTGATGGATCGTGGAAAAGTAATTTGGAAGAAGTAGTTAAGATGAGAGAAAAGGGACGGGGAAAATTGCCAAGAAGCCAGTCTGGAGAGAGGCGGAAGAATAACAATAGTGCTGAGAAACCATCTAGAGATAGAGCTTTGGGGTTGGTGGCAGGGGATCAAGGAGTTAGGATGAGGGAGGAGGCAGAAGCTGCTTTTGATGAAGTTAGTGCGAGGGAGGATTAATGGATGGGTTCTTTTGATTGAGTAGACACTATGGGTAGAATGGTTTACTAGATGCCCTACCTATGTATACCTATGGAATACACCACGAGACATGAATTAAGTATACATGAGATTCTCCACTGACTTTCACACTTATTATTTCCACCTGTACAACTGATTCTTCGCAATGTGCTTTACACGTTCGTTCCTTGCACAAGGGAAATATCTATATTGCATGAATGGAATGATAAGATTACAACATATAAACTCGTCAAATTGGCACAAGCATGTAAATTCACACAATGTAGGTAAGATTACATGGGATATTAATCACTGGTTAACAAGTTACTTACTTACTTGTAATCAATAGCTGCAGGTAGGTAGGTAGGTAGGTAGGTAGGGACGCATCCGAAACCAATATCATAAGATGTCGGAGGTAGATAGTGAGAGGAGTGCGTTAGGGTCGGGGTCGGGGTAGAGCTGGCGGGGGGTGGGGGGTGGGGGGAGAGTAGATCTGGGTGGGATGTGGGATATATGTAGATAGTGAGGGGGGTTGTATAAAGTGTGTGGATTGGGATGGGATGGGATGGGATGGAGGGTTGTGGATTATAAAGTAGAGTGGAAGCTACGAAGACGTGGAAAGATGGGAGGAGATGAAATGATGGGGAAAAAGGGGGGAGGGATCGGAGGTATGTGGCTGGCTGGCTAGTGGCTAGTTAAGGTGATGAGGGGAGAATATGAGTTTAGGTTCGTTGAAGTTGGTTGTGTATCTGTTTGGTTTGCTTTGCTTTGAGGGGTGGAGGGAAGTGGTTAGATTTTATATATAATGGTGTTGTGTTTGGTGTTTCGTATTTAATATACAATAAAAAGAAATAGATAGATAAAGAAGTTCGTCCGTTGGAGTAATATGTAATCTAACTTTCAAATTGAATCATCAATCACCAATCATAAAGCGTCTAGATATTCTAATTAACAGTTTTGTTATCCTTACATACTTACTCTATACGTCACAATAAATCAGATATCCCGTATTAAGAGTTTCAGGATTTTGGCTACTTGTAAGATCTTACAGAGTGGATGTGGGATCGAATATGGATATAGAATTAGAAATGTACATAATTACATCGGCGATCCGCATCAACAAACAAAATACCACACGATCTATATCTACACAAGAAAATGCTTCGATAACCGGACAACCAAGCTGGAAAAGGGGTAGGAGATACGAACTGCTGCCGTGAAACAAACATTATGAGATGATGGGACTCGAGATTAATATTCTTATTCTCGGTGCTGTAACCTTAACCGAATATTTGTGAGTAAATCATGTGTTTCTTATGTTGTATTCGTGATTCGTGAGGTGTGAGTGGATTGCATGAGAGAGAGAGACAGAGAGGTTTTGTTGCATGTCTCTTTTCGGGGTTATGGGTTTGTACGTGTTTGTGGAATGGTGGTTTGTGGTATGGTGAGCTGGTTGATTTGGGGGCTGAGGCTGGGCTGGCGAATCGGTAGTTGAGGGATGGGGTGTTATGGTGGTGTGGTGAGGGAATGGAGATTAATTCTATGGTGCATAGATGTTGTGGCGGTGCTTTGATGGATTTTGGGTTGTGTTCAAAGTGGTGATGGGTTGGTAAGCACTTGATAGTGTATGACGAGAATATAGGGGGAGGATGGGTACTGGTTCAAATGGAAATGCATGTCTTTTGAGGTTTTACAGAAATGCATCTTCGCACTGCGGTATTCCCAGTACTGCAGCTTGGAATGATGAACAGATATCAGGATTGTGATTTGTGAGAATAAAATGATTGAATACTCATGGTGTGAAGATTATGAAGATTATAGAAGAGTATAACAAGACGTACGAACACGAGACACACTATACCATGCTCTAAAGGCTTATGCACAAGCTGAAGTATCTTCAGACCTGGCTCTGAGTTATCACTGGTTGTAACCTAGATGGAATGGTGGATGTAGGTAGAATCATGATAGTGGAATAAATAACGATAGCAAGGCGGATTGGTTGTGAAATACAAGACCGGAGAAATTATTGTAGCACAGATATCTCAAGGGCTTTCCCATCATTGAAGGTCGTGTAGGTAAGAAATAAAAGTTGCATATGATCCGAAGTTGATAGATGAATCTAAGAATGATATTGGTTGAATGTAAACGGGGGAGGTAATGCAGGTTCGAATTTCTTGAAGAATTTTCCCTGCATTCATTTCATTCATGGCAAGGAGGAGGTTCTGATTACTCCATTGAATACATTCAATTGACTAGAGCATGTGGATTTTAGATGTAATCCTAGTATTCTTCATCATGAGACCTTCTTTAGAGCCTCACTTAAGGTTGAGCTGAAAAAGGTATGTTGTGAAGAAAGTTTGAACTTTGATGTTTGATTGGTTTGAGTATAAATGATAACCGCCGTGAAAGTTAAAGTATGGTGATATGTGCGTAATTTATTGAGGCAGTGGAGAAAGAGGTCATGTTAATATTGGTCTCGAATTATGAGATGTGATTGAAAATGTTTCATATGTGATTTGTGGCTGATCGTTACCTCTCTTTGAAGATTGGCACAGCCTAGACTTTCAATTGCCGTCGACCAATGGAAGATTAGGATGCAGGTCTATTGTGATTCTGACTGTACTGCTATTGAAAGCTGTAGAAAAGTAGATGGATACTATGACTGTATACTCCGTTTATATATCTTAAATATATCTTTGTATATATATACCCCGTACTTACATATCTTTCAAAGCATTAATTTACTGTGCCTCAAACGGTATCTTTGCATCCGGGGGTAGCATCACTACGGTACATTTTACAAACCTGACTCTCCACACTTGTTTCAAAGTCCAATTCAGGAAACTGCCGGTTCTTGGTGTATGGAGGGAGGTGTATTGGTGTGGTAAGAAGAGATTACTTCAGTCGGTAGATGAACACCACTCATCGAATTAGCGAATTGGTTTATGTTATCAGTAGTTTGTAAATCACACTGGCTACTATATCCTCAGACTGCTCCAGCACCTCTTTGGTGGATATGCGGGCCCGCTGTCATGCTTAGGGTGTGGATTAATGGCGTGCAGAAATAACTAGGTTGCATGCAACTAGACCTAAGCCTTGGGGGTCCGATAGTGCAAAGCCGCCCATATATTTGCGATAAAAGGGCCATGGGATTCTAATACGGATCAGTGCGTCAAATGCTCTACCAATCTGATACTACCAAAGTTCGACTTCATTGTCCCAATTGGATTCATGCTAAGCACCTGAATCGGCCGATATTTAAGATGCTACACTCGCATGTGCTAAGCAAGTATCGATTTCTATCCGTACTGCATGCAATGCTATGAGAATAAAATGTCAATGGGCTGCTATTGTGCCTGGAATTAAAACTTGGGGGTCCGTTTCTGATGTTTCGGTGATGTTTCTACAAGCGCTCTGGGTACTATATACAGATTTTGTAAGACTTACTTACTGTCGTAGTAAGTATTAATGATTGATGATGAACTGCGTATACCTTTCACATGAATTGATCCGCGGAGTCCTTCTTTCCAATACAGCCAGCTGACAGCACATTCTGCTTTAACCAACATCTTCTTGAGAGACTGAGACATTTATATGTACCTAGATTCATAAGAGTGATAATAATGAGGGTTATCTAGAGTACCGAAGCACTGACCCTTTTTCCGGAAATGAAATACTCCGTCTATCATCATGGCTCAAAAATTGGTGAAACTATTTTGTTTTAATATCCTTTTTTGGCAAATGGGAAGTGTAGGAAGTATGGGAAGTGTGAGTTTTCAAATTTACCCCAAGCTTTTCCGAAGTCTGTGCATTTGGCTAAGTGACACGGCTTGCAGAAGATGCCGTGAACATGAGGCTTGGGGATTATTTAGATTTGATAAGATCTGAGGGGGTATGGAGGTAATTAGAGCTGGGGAAGGGGAGAAATGGGAGGAGGGTAATGAAGTGTTATTTATTGGTGAGTGTTGGTGATTGTCATCTTATAATATATCAACATCACAATGAAGGGCGACGGTAAAAAAAGCCATCAATAGACTCAATCCTTAAAGAAATTAAGAGTGGAATAGTTTGTTCGTTGATAAGACCTGCATGTGTCGTGATATGTGCTGCGTACCTGCCTTTCCGTAGGCCTAGGGGAGGAAACAAGCGGGAATTGACCATGCTAATCATCAAAACTAAGACATCGCTGAATAATTAAAATCATCATCTACAAATTAAATGATAAGATTTTAAACAGTAAAAAGTTTACCATATCTCAACATTATATTTCATGTAAAAGTAAATAGCCTACAGAAAGCCTGCACAAGTAGAACAAACGAACTCCCCCTGCATTGCATATAAGTATTGAAGATATTACTTTGGGAACTAGGAGTTACTTTCTGTAAGGTTAAGGAGTCGAAGACACTCTAAAAGAAAGCCAAGAGTACACTTCTAGATATTTTGCCTCAATCATACTGTGTTGATGACTTTAATTGGTTGTTATATTAGAGTATGGTTGCAGCCGTCGGGTATGGGCAGGAACCGAAGGATGAAGGGGTATTGAGTTGGGGTCGGGTATGCACCTAGTACCGCAAGAACCTATCCCATGGTGGGTGGGTGGTGAGCATAGAGGCAATATTTAAGAGTATTTCCAATGATATTCCATCCATGAGATAGATGGCAACGCCAGATCAAAAAACATGTATCCTGTTATTGTTGCTCATATTCAATAAGGCTAGCATTCAATAACAACAATCAAGTCCAGGGTTACAATCAATCACGGCAATTCAATCAAGCTAAATCTTATGTCATATACGATGGCAGGCGGAGAATCCTTTGGATCAAATTTAGGATTAGTTGATATAACTTCAGTGTATGCCATCCGGTTGGTAGATAAGAACTTAAGCAAGACTAATAAGTATATACTCAATGCAGACTGCTGTCGCCTCTTCACCTCTTGATTATACCTGACTGACTGGTACATCATTTTCTTTCCGAGGTTCTCACATTCACCAATCTCAGTGCTAATCACCTGCGTCTCTCTTGAAAACAGGCAGGGATGGTAGCATAGCATCATAGACACAGGGCTAGAGTTGATCAATGAGCAATCTTGCAGGGAATTTGATTGCCAACCACGAAAAAAGATTGTCCATAGAGAGGAAGGGAAGAAAAAAAGAATCCTTTTCTTTACTTCCATTCCAACCCTCGACCATTTCCTACCTTACCTACCTAGGTACACTTCTATCTAATTCATACAAACTTTTTCTATCTCATCTAAGCCATCAATTACCCTTTTTCTACTCGTTGGCGTGGAGCTCGCTGACGTGAGGTCCCATGAACTTGCTACGAAATGCAACATCTATGTATTAATCTCTAATACTGTATTCCAACATCTTTCTGTACATACCCATGCTCTACCTACCCATACCTGCTCACCATAGCAAACGATCTCCAAAGCATAATATATACAAAGGGAACCTCGGAACTTGGGAGCGTCACCTAAGTATTCGTACACGCAGATTCACTGTTGTGCCAAATACATTCATTGCATTATCTCTACCAGTCACAACTCACAACTCGCAAGTCACGACTCACGACTCACGACTCACTCAATTCACAACAGCTTAAATATCTAATCTTCTAATAATATTTCCCGCGCGCCCGGACGTAACTCGATACATCTTCATCCTGGTCTTGAGTTTCTCATTTGTGCACTATTCCGTGTTGGAACATGATTGCTTGAACGAATTCTTGTAAACGTGCGACATCAATCGACTCGCTCAAATCATTTCGAAACTCTGAACCTAGTAGCAGCGACAGGCGCCACCAAAAATTGCAGAGGACCGACGACCCTTCTTCCTTGTTATTTACCCCCACAACCAATTGGTGCTCAGTCTAGAGTCCAAAACATCTCGGCATATGAATACATAGCGAGCTTGAGGGAGTGTCAGCAGCCGACGAGCCTACCTGGCCATGTCACAACTTTCGCAACAGGCCGAAAGACCTTTTGATACCCATTACCTGCCACAGGAAAGCCCCACAGCTGGTCGCACTCAACTTCTTCAGTCAGCAATCCACTCTTCGCCTGTCTTGGAAACGCGCAATAGGTAAGCTCCCTCTTTCCAATGTTGACCAGCTTCTCGTTACGGGCACTTACATGTTTGTCCTAGGTCCCTGCACAAGGCTGCTCCCAGTCCTCTACAAACAAGTACTACTCCTACATCAACTTCAAGTAGTGTCACTCCGACAAGAACCAAATTCCCTATGAAAGGTTCTGGTGATCGACACCCACTCATAAGTACGAAATCAAGTCAGAGCCCTCTGGAGGAGCCTCGATCGCCAAAAGAGCGCCTTGATGATTTACTAGCGACTGAGAAGAACTTCTATACTTCCGAACAAAGTGTCAGGCCACCGCAAACACCGGGCAATACGAGGTATTTATTAATTCCATGTGTATGATCAGTTTACTCATTTCCCAACAGATACGGCAGACCATTACAAGAAGCGAATTCGAATGCCCCGATACGGAGTGTCTCTGATCCTGTCCTGGCAAACGTAGGTTCGACCTCACCTACCGGTAAACCACCCACGATGGCGTCTACCACACCCGCCCATCGTGTCGAGATGGGTCGACCACCTCCCCGCACCTCCTCAATTGATTCCGCTATTTCCTCAATATCGAGCAGTGGACATTCACACAAGAACTCGCAGGACTCTAAAGGCTCGAGTGCACAATTTGACGTCGCACAACTCATTCAAGCGGCGGGATCATCAGAGGCTGCTATACAATATTTGATCAAGGAAAAGCAATCACAAACCGCGCAGAATTCACAATTATGGCGTTTGGTAGATAAACAAAGAGCTATGATTTTGGGCTTAAACAAGGATCTTGAGCGCGCTCTCAAAGATAAGGAACGATATAGGAAAAAGCTGAAGGAGAATCTCACACAGCATGCAGCTCCTTCACCCGTAGATTCGACACAAGGTCCAACGTCGGAATCAGAATCGATGACGTCGGAATCAAGGATTACCGAGATCTCAGCTCAAAAGAGTATTGATGGTCATTTGAAGTCTGATGGATCAAAGGATGGTGGTTCCCAGGCGCAACACTCGCCTATAGATTGTGCTTTAGCACCTTATCCAATCACCCCTCCAGCATTAGCAACGACCGCACTGTCTAATATGATAGTAGCCGAGCACAAGATGCCTTCGCCGACTAAACATGCATTTCAGCAATACAATCCTGACTCTCCACCTCTCGGATTTGAGGCATCTCAACGCCAGCGGAAGAACCAAACGGTGGCTGTTAATATGCCGTATGATGTAACCGTTCCACCTTCAAGGAATCTTCCATCTGATTCCCCACGGGGACCGCCTCCGATCGCACCACCGCCTCCGCCTATATCATCGCAAGGCCCTTCGTTGGCCATCGTAGAACCATCGCCAAAGTTTGATCATGGATCCTCCAAATTTCCAGCGCCGAGAAAAGCCCCGCCGGCACCACTTAATCTTGGCAAAATGACTGAACCGAGTAATCATTTGCGTCAGGCACCGGAGACGAAAGAAGAGTCTGATTCAGACTATGACGATATATTGGAAGTTGGTGAGATTCCAGCGTTTCCTGAGAGAGGTCGACGAAAGACCAGGGAAGAGGACGATCGAGTACGGGAGATTGCCGCGGCGAAAGATGCGGAGGCAAGGAGCCTGTCAAAGAAAAGTTCGAAAGGCAGCGTTAAAGGAACACCGAAATCGATATCGACCACTCCAAAGGAACCAGTACCAGCGATGCCTCTAAGTCCCCGACCAACGGTCCCGATCTCACCACCAGATGCTCACTTGCGGGCTCTTTCCCCATCAGATGAGAGTACCGGTTCCTTGGCAGGAATGTTGAGTGCATCAAGATCGCCTCCCGCCAAGGTCGGGTTAATGTCGGCCCCATTAATGAGTCCTGGTCTACCACAGAGTCCAAGACCAATGGGTATGTCTTCGAGGACCAATTCAGCTCACCCATCCATGGCTTCGCCCCCATTGTCTCCTCGAGGAATGAACGCTTTTCCAGGTGCTATCCCATTATCGCCACGAGCCCCGCGACAACCAATTCCTCTTCCCCCTGGTACTCCAATGTCAATAGCTTCTCCTCGTGCACCCCGAGCGGAGCCTTTAGTTCTGGTGTCCCCACAGCCATTGGTGATTACTAAGAGATCCGAGGAAACTCTCAATACTCTCAAATCTGAGGAAACCCTCGTCAATGGCAGCATTTATGAAAGACGTCCAAGCGATTCTCCACACCTCGGTCACTCGGGAAATGTGGTTTACAAAGGCCTTGTTACTGAAGAATACCCAGACCTGCTTCTTCCGCCGAATGCTTTGCCTTCCATAGACGTGAAGGTGGCCTCATCACGTCTGAAGCCATCAAGAGCTAGTCTCATGTGCCCGGCGAACCTTGAGACTGATCCTGTTTTCACTCTCGCAGTATTCGCAAGGTCAGATGGCAGAGAGCTATGGCGCGTGGAGAAAGACTCGGCATCTTTAGTACATTTGGACCAAATTTTGAAACAATGCCCCACGTTTACAGCCAGGACACCAGACAAATATCTTTTTAGTGGTCACTCCCCAGCTAAGATAGATGCAAGGCGTACCGCACTAGATAATTATCTTGACGAAGTTCTCAACACGGAGCTAGATACGGAATCTGCACTAGAAATATGCCGATATCTATCTTCCAACACAATGGAGCCACATGCCGATGATCTAACCCCAAGTAGTGATACAGGTTCCGAAAGTCCTGTGAAGACTGGGCCAGGTGGCAGACCTCTCAAGAATGGCTACTTAACCAAGAAAGGTAAAAACTTTGGAGGATGGAAAGCGAGATTCTTCGTGTTAGACGGCCCAGTGTTCAGATATTACGAGTCGCCTGGCGGAACACATCTAGGAAGTATCAAACTTCAAAGCGCTCAAATCGGGAAGCAATCCCAACAAAGTGAACCATCACCCTCTTCCAGAGCCGACTCTGATGACGTTGACAATCAATATCGCCATGCCTTTCTAATTTTGGAGCCGAAAAGGAAGGATTCTTCTAGCCTCGTGCGACATGTTCTGTGTGCTGAAAGCGACAAGGAGCGCGATGAATGGGTTGAGGCTCTCCTCCGTTACGTTGATTACAAGGATGAGGATGAGCATAATCATTCAAGCCATACTCGCTCTGGCTCAGGCGGCTCTCATCCACACGGAAGGAGAAAGAATAGTGCTCAAGGGAAGCTGGGCGAAGGCAGCGACTCACGTGCTGGTCATGATACGACAAAACAAGGTGGTGCACCACACGGATCGAAATTGAAGAGCTCAGGTACACCTTCACCTCCATCTCATGCTCACGAAAGAGATCCCATATCACTACCACAGTCCCAATCGATGAAATCGATTTCTGGTCCAAAGAATGCCCACTTAATTCAGGATGCTGGTTCATGGGGAAACAAATCAGGACTATCCCCACCAGATGACAAAATCAAACAGAAGAAGCGCAGCTTTTTTGGATTCGGCTCAAGACCTAGACCATCTGTAGATTTACCAGACGTATCACTCAACATTTCAAATCATAATTTAACACAGATGGCATTCGAGCAGCACGGTCCAATTAGACCTGTTTTTGGAACTCCATTAACAGAAGCTGTGAGGTATAATCACCCGGCTGATGTTCAAGTTGAGCTCCCAGCGGTCATATATCGATGCATTGAGTACCTAGATTCGAAGAATGCTGCAGGGGAAGAAGGAATTTTTAGATTGAGTGGATCTAATATTGTCATCAGACAGCTTCGAGAACGCTTTAACGTCGAGGGCGATGTCAACTTAGTGACTGACGATCAGTACTACGACATACATGCCGTGGCCTCTCTGTTGAAGTTGTATTTGAGGGAGTTGCCAACCACTATTCTGACCCGCGAGCTTCACCTCGAATTTCTCGCTGTCACAGAGCTTCACGACATGAAGGAAAAAGTCAGTGCTCTTAACGGTTTAGTTCACAGGTTGCCACGAGCAAATAACATTCTGCTCAGATATCTTGCAGGTTTCCTGATTAACATCATCAACCATTCGGATGTAAATAAAATGACTGTTCGAAATGTCGGTATTGTGTTTTCGCCAACCCTCAACATACCAGCTCCTGTGTTTGCGCTCTTCTTGCAACAATATGATGCCATTTTTGAACAGGAGCCTGACGACCATGAACATCGTCCCGTAGAGGTGACAGTCACTGCGCCCACCCTATCTCCTGAAGATATTCGCTCTCCACGACGCCAAAAGTTCCAACAGGATCTCCCAACGCCCTCTTTTAACCAGCAATCTTTTGGTCAACAAGGTCCGGGATTTGCTGGGTTCAGCACAATGGCTGGGCTTGAGTATGGTAGTCGAGCCAATGCACTAGGAGTCCCTTCCCAAGACCAACAATACTCGGCCTCTAAAACGAAAAGGAGAGAAAGTAGCATGTTTAACATGGGAATGGGATTAGGACAGAAGAAGTCAACCAATAGATTGAAGGAAAATGATCCTCGTAAGAAATAAATTCAATCTCCGCTGATAAATTGTACTGACGAGAAATTATAGGTCTAGCCGATGAAGAATCATTCTTCGATTAGACGAATATTGACGATTGATCAACGAAATATACACGACTTCGGACAGGTGCCCTAGCCGTACTTATGATCATCAAGCTCAATACACAAACACAACACGACTGTAATCATAATAATGCTCTCGTCTACTTTTCCTTGAACCTTTTCAAGTACAGCATTAGCAAGCAGACTTTCAATACCCTTCGACCTTTTGTATATTACCTTGCATTCACACGAACAACATTAAGAGTACAAACAGTATCATCTTCTATATACCATTTTCAATTCGCAGCATTATAGGCAATGGATCAACTCGTTTAGAGGAAGGAGCGGAGGTTATACCCAAACTTTTTTTCTATATTACATTTCGCATTGGATGCATTCTTGATCCGGTTTACAATGCCACCTTTTTTTACTTTTGCATGTTTCTCAAGCATTTTCAAGATATTTTATGGATCAAATCGACTTTAGCGCGCGTGGATTTGGGTCTTACGAGAAGTGGGACCTGGGAGTTGAAAGGGTAATTCATATGATATGAGGGTATGAACGAGGGAGGCAGGGGAGGGAAAAGAAAAGAAAAGAACTTATGATGGATTTGGATTGAATGGATGGATATGTATTATTGGTGGGTGGAAGAATGGGTGGGATAAATGAAAGGTTTGGGGTAGGACTTGGGATGGGCGGGGATGTGAGAGGAGTAAAGGGTTGAATGAAAGATGTCCTGGTGACTTTTACGATGGGGGTATTAATGGCTGGGTTCGTAAAGTACTAGGTATATCGCAAGATGGTATATGTAGTATGAAAGGGGGATAACACAGATAATGATACCATATTTTATTTCGATGCTGGGGATTTTTTGTGACGTGCATATTTTGATTTGTGGTGGTTTTCTTTATATTGATGAAGCTGATGAAGCTGATGAAGTTGGGGGGGAAGTAAGAGAGGAGAGGAGATATATTAGGTATCTATCAGATATGGATATTAGGTATATATAATATAAGAAGGATATAGGAAGGATATAAGATCTTAATTGATTCGAAGAATGAGGGAAGAAAGTGGAAAGTAAAGGTGGAGGATGGAGGAAGAAGATAGGAAGGATATAAGAATGTAAGAAGATTGAATATAGGGAAGGAGATAAAACAATGTAGTTGGGATTAGATGGAATAGAATGGAATATGAGGTTTTTAGTTGATTTAGGAGTGAGGGGAGGAAGGGGAAAGATAAGGTAGGGGAATACGGGGAGGATGAGGGGAAGTAGGTTAGATTATATTGTTTGATTTTAAAGAAATGGCCAAAGGGCATCTAAAAATCATGTTAGAAGATTGTATAAGGAGTATAGTATAAATATGAGGAATTAGCTTGTTTATTAAATGAGGGTGATATAATTAGTAATTTATCTAGTCTCTTGAACTTCCAGTGAGCATTATCGATGGGGATATTGTGTTCATGCACAGTCTTGATCATAGCTGATCCAAAACCCGGTTTGGGAATGGGAGTAGAGATGTGAGATGTGGAGTTTTATCTTTTTGGTTTCTTATAAAAGCAAGCTCTTTTGGTTTTGGTGGAGGAGGGAGTGGGTGGTGAGGTTGAGGTTGAGTGTTGTTGTTGGGTTTTAGACTGGTAGCTTGGTAGGTATTTAATGCTTTGGAAGGTAAATTGGGTGGTGAATAGAGTAGATGAATTGGATGGTATATATACCTACTCGAATGCATAGGATAAAAGTTAGATATTTCATGGTAGAGATCTTTTAAGGGTTGGTAGTTGGACATGGGTATAAAGTGAGAAGAATGAAATCTATTTTAAATCTTATATCCAATATCACACTCCAATGCACACTGAACAAGAAACAATCCGTAAAATGAATACACAACATTACCATACCTTCGGAATTTCGAAACCCCGAAAATAGTGTCTCTTAAAAGAGTAGATTGGTTAAGAAATGACACTTGAGGATTTTGAATTTCTATATGGTGGGTGGGTATCCAATTATAGGATTCAAGGTACATAGTTGGTGCCGTATTGATAGGGTTTTTTGTCAGAGGGACGATGTCTATTCACTTCTTTAATGCATCTTCTTGTGAGTAGAATTGGCGGTTTGCCTTTTGATGGAATTCGAATAGGATGGAAGTTTGGGGGGGAATTTGGGGGACTGATGGTAGTAGATGGGGGGACGCGTGGTGTATGCGTGTATACTCTCTCGTATAGGCTTAATGATGTAATCTTACATACGGAAAGCGTATAATACAAACTTAATAGAGAAATTGATGGTTATCACTTCATAGTATGGAGAATGGGTATGGGAGTGGGAAATTCTTGGTTGTTTTTGTCGGATGCAAAGAGTGATATATCGTTATAAATGAAGGGGGGAGAGTTGATAATCTGGTTGTTATGTAAAGAATACTAGGGAGAAAGGAAGTAGAGGATCTATATATATTTGAGATGTGATGAGGGGATGGGTTATTTTAATACTCGGATTGGAAGGAATGAGTTTGTGGCTAGAGGGATTGAATCGAGATAGGATGGGATGAGGATTGAAATTTGCAGGATCATGCATTTGATGACGCGGGATTCAATGAGTTGATTGAGTAGTGTTATTGAGACATGAATGAACGAGGTGAACATGGAAAGATTCATCAGGTACATACATGGACATGTTTATAAACCTTTTTGATTTTCTTCTCTATCAATCATTAAACCGCTATATAATAAATATGAATAGTATATCACTCAGTAACTCCTATCCTTTTAATGCAATGCAATGCAACGCTCTGCCTCCTCCATCTATCAACTTCTGCAAATATCGACGAAAGCTAAAAACCCCTCAGTAAAAATATTCTTCGCTCCATCCACCCTTTCATACTTCGGGTATATCATTACAAGCAATACATTCTCCATCGTAATCTATATTTCGAAGATGAGAAAACCCGCCCAAAATCGGGCCATATTCAATACAGCAGCCGGCGGTTCATACATTTTTCTCATTCGTACCCGTACACACGCACAGAAACGGAAAAGAACGCTAAAATTCGACCAGAGACAAGATTATATTGTGTGACTTTACATGACGAGATAACCAAGTCCAAGACCCAAAGCCATGACGCCAAGGTCAAGCATGCCGTATTCGTGTTTGGGCTTCTTGATGGAGTTTGAGTCGGAGGTGCTGACTTGGGTTAAGGTGGATGAACCGCTGGTAGAGCCTGAGGCGGATGCTGATGCGGTGCCAGTGGCTTTGACACCTGCGGAAAGTGTGGCTGTTTGAATTCCAGTTGCGGTTCCAGATGCGGTTCCAGATGCGGTTCCACTTGCAGTCTTAGTTGAGCTTCCGCTGGTGGATTTGCCAGATGCACTTGAGGAAGTGGATGATGAGCTGCTGGAAGAGGATAAGGTGGATTTACCATCTTTGCTGCAGCCACCAGTGGCCTTGATGGATTGGTAGGAACCGCTCAAATCGCCATAGGTATATTCGGTGGCGCATCCGTAATCTTGAATGGTGACGTTCTTGACATACATGGTGAATGGACCCTTGGTGAGATCGGCGGCTCCTCCAGCCCATGAACAGGTACCTGCTGTGGCGGGGTTGGTTACAGCTGCTTGATCTAAACATCCGATCCAGCTTCCCATCTTGACCAACATAGGAGTTTGAGGGTAGTTCTTTCCGCCAACGGTTAGAGGGTCATCGTAGGCAAGGGTTCGGACGGCTACTCCATCGATGTACCAGATGGTTGATTCGGCGGTCCAATCAATGGTGTAGTTGTGGAAGATGTCCATTGGTGTAGCGACTGGTGGGTATTGGGCACGGTTGTAGGTGGTGGTGTTTCCCTTTCCGAAGAAGTTGTTTTCGGCGGAGGTGTTGTCGTAACCGAGCCACTCCCAATCGATTTCATCGAGATCATCGGACTCGAGAATGAAACTACTGACAATACCACTTCCAGGCGATGCACGAATCCACGTTTCGATTCTACCAAACATCATATACCCAACGTTCTTGATGGTTGGTGCATCGGTGCCCTTGCTAATGACGAACTTGGCACCAAGCTGAGGATCGTATGACATTGTTGTACCAGCTTCATCCTCCCAATTGCTACTCTTTCCAGCTGTGAAATCGGTCACTTGAATTCCTCCGATGGCCGGGTCTGAAGGGCAGGCTGGCTGATGGTTAGATTTATTTTTATCAATAATGCTTCATCTAACTTACTTTTTTTTGTTGGATCACAATCAGTAAATGTTTGTGCGCTAGCAAGTCCTGAGAGGAGGAGAACAGCAGACGCTGATAGTGTTGATGAACGCATCTTGCAATATGTGATATAGATGATGTGAGAACGAACTACAGGTACAAGACTTCAAGTACGAAAAACGTAAGGCGCAAGGTGAAGGTAGCGAATGTGAGCGAATGTGAGTTGAAGTATAAAAGGTAGAACGTTCAAACGAAAGATGAACAGTTTCAATGTAAAGAACCACTTTTCAGATAGGTAGATGATGAAATAGAAAATTAATGCCAAGACGTGGAGAGTTTCCAGAAATTGGATGAGGGGGACGAGAGATAAATAAGTAGAACAAAATTTATGTGGAGACGATTAGTTGCGGCGGAAGGAAGAGCAATTAAATTTGGGGATTCGAGTATTTCAATAATTTCCATCGCATTTCACTCCTCCACCTGCACAACTGTGGGCTGGTCAAGGTCAATCAATGGTGTCAAATTCGAATTCCGAACACAGCCTTGTCATCGAGGGGCGGGGCGTGGTCAAACAAACCTTGTATCAGAAGCCACTTTTGTGAATTTATTGGTTAAGCGAGGTTTTCAGCATTGTCATGAAGGAGGCAGGGAGGCGTGAGAGACTAATGCCATGCTATTCCACGTTGTCGTATACGTCCTCTAGGAAGAGACGAAAACCCATATTAAAAATACATGGTACTGAGATGCTAGACTGAATCAATAAGAGTGCAATGATTAATTGCGGGTTTCTGATGATTCTTGTTGTTTATGATGCAGGTACGGAATACTAGCCATCAAATAACACGCTTGGAATTCCTGATCTATCGTATCAAAGATGGGGCAACGGAAGGGCACGTACGTTGTTCCCCTCGTGTTTTGGTGGAACCGATAGTTTTATTATTGCTCAGAAAAGTGGTCTTCCTGTAAAATTTACGATGTTGTTTCCATACGGTATCCATATTATATTTAAATTGTTTCTTGTGTTACCGAAGTTGAAGTAACAGTCAGTCAGTTACTCCTGTGCATAATTCTATCCCATTTCCAAAGCATAGAGATTAAAAATATGGCTTGATCCTGTGGGAAGATTAGATGACTAAAGTTTCTCCAAGGGCTCGTGTTTGACTTGGCTTGTTGGATTCTTGTCGAATCCAACCATTCACCGTTCATTAACCTTTTTGACGGCCGTGTAATGAAACAGAAGGTCGGAATTTAGTTTCCAGCAAAATGCCACGACTGGTTCGACTGCAGATTTTGATTTGGACCCCTAGGTACTGTACTCCGTACTTAATAAAGTGAGATCGATCTGAAGTAGTAAAAAAAGCATCTGTAGAAAGGATTTCAGGAACGAAATTGATTTGATTGGTGCGGCGTGTCCATCTCTGCTTAGTTCGTACTAATGTCTATTGGTATTTAAAGCCTTTAACGGCGGCTGAGCATATCATAAGGTACTGAAAAGGGAGCTAGAAGGGAAAAAAGAAAGTATTTTGGGGAATCCCAAGAATTTAGTTTTACTGTGCCACTTCTTTTTCCGAGGTAAACCGAAAATTGGTTCAATGTCTCGGTCACTGCCATCCTCGCCGAAAGAATGGATACCTTTGCGATACGAATAATGATCAGTATGAAAAAAGCAACGTTTCCCAGTAACAGTTATTATCAAGTGTAAAGTCAAAACTTTGTACAATATATCTCTACACCAATTCCATGTATTTCGAATACGCAATAGAGCGTTGTTGCCCTTTTTTCTATTTTGCTGATGCCTCTTTAGCTGAAAGGCCTTAATCTTGTCGCTGAAGGTGTTCATATAAACCGTACCAACCTTAAAATTCTTGGTTATTCTCTAGATTTCCTCCTCCCATTACTGGCCGTCGTTGTTGATCTACGGCCATCATCATACAAGACGAGAGCAATACTGAGTTGTTGGTGGCAGTACCACTCATAATCCCGTTGTTCTTTACGATTTGGTTCTGTCGTGCAAACCGTCATTTTTCTTCTCTTTCCATCGCTAGATTCGTCAGATTCCCAGCGGACAGTCAACATTAGAAAAAAGTAATCCTTTTACCGCTCTCGTATCATTCTTTCTACCTCATTTTCATTTTGCGGGGATGATCATACAATTGGTCCTCGGCATGTCTCGGGCGCTTCGAATTTCCTGCACAATACGACATTTACTCGGTGAAAAATGATAAGGGTGGACCCCTATTCCGAACAGGCAGCCTTCAAGAGGACTTCAACTGTGCGCGAAAAGGTTTCACTCCGGTAACAAAATTTGGCCTGAGCTCTTGAAAAGACCGTGAACACCTCCTGGAGTTTCTGTTATGAAAATAAGCTTAACGTCTATCCGCTGATCAAAAGTCCCATTCTTCTTGGCAACGGGATTGTATCAGTCAATTGGAATACGAGTAATAAGAGAAAGTTCATATCAGGGGCAGAAAACGTCACTCACGAATAGTTCCTCCCACTCCCGGGCATTCGTTCATAATGAAGGGGTGGTTCGAAAGAAGCGAGCATAGAGACCATAATGAGGCTTATGGCTCATAAGGCTATTAGTGTTTGTCTTGGCATTTTAATTATTATCCGCACTTTTTGACAACACATCTACTTACAGCTCCTGATTATAGCAAAACTCTTTAATAAAAGACACGAAAGGAAGCGTCAAAAATAATGGATATTTGTAAGCACCCCTGTAGTCAAATTTCCGATTGTCCCCGATTTGGTAGTATCATGATCCAAATCCGATCACATGAACTCCTCCACCGATTCTTGACTGGGCATAAAACTCATAAATATTTCATATATATTTCCTAGGTATGAAAAAATGACTAGAAATTTGAATCTGTCAATTCACATGCTAGTTTTTTGATTGGTCGAATAAGGAAAGACATGGGATACGGGATCAGAGCCGCAAAGATATTCTTATAAAGGGGATTAAGGTTATAACTCTTTTCCATATCAAAATCAAAAGGGGATTGAAGAAATGATCCTTTAAAGGGGGTGTCCTTACAAAGGGGATCTTATAAAGATGTTTTGCTGTGCAAGTGTTGAATTGCAACCATCTTCTGATTATAGACTTCCAAAGTTTTGAAGGAGCCGTGAGGCCATGGTCTAATAAGTTTCTATCATGACAAGCAAATTTTCCTTGCTTGTGAAGTTGTATTATAAACTTCTCACTCCATCGCGTTACAAATGAGCACGATTCCCTGAATGTTTGACAAGGAGTAGACCGGGTTCGTCACTTATTCTGCAATATATACCAGCTGCGATTTCTCTACCGAAGCCTTCCAAGCCTCACATCAGTGGCAGAAGCATTAAAAAAGAGTTGTTGGTGCTTTGTTACTCAGGTATGACTGGAATGCTGATAACTTTTTAGCTCTCCTGCAGGAACTGGAAGTTTATGAGGTTAGTGGCCGGTATTGACAAGACTTTATCGAAAACAATTTCTAGATGCACAATGTAACTACTGTTAGATTACATCATTACAACACATCCCAAAGATACAGGTTAGAAGAATCTCAATACTAGTGATGATTTTTCTCAGAAGTTCGATGACTTCGTGGCTCCCATCTTATAAATATTTTTGGGGAATGGTAGGATGAACCGCTCATGTGGAGTCTAGAGACTCATATTTTCATCTTCTCCTAGCAGACTGGTTGCTGGATCATAATTTGCTTCACAACTTGTGAGTATTGAAGTTCAAGGCCACTTCATCCCTTTGGCAATTAGACAATTGAGTCGTATATAATCCAGCAGGCGGCTTCGCGGTATTGCCATAGATAAAGCTCTAAATGATCTTTCAAATTTCTCATTAGGTCGTGTTGATAAGGCATGGAAAAGAATATATGTGGTACAAGGGTAGTACTGCATTGTGTTTAATGCTATGACTTGGTTTGGTAAATGACTTGACTCTTCCGACTAAGTCCATTAACTTACAGGAATATGGGAAAGGCAATAATAGTGAATCCATTTCCAACACATTCAGATTCCAGTTAATCATTCTAAAAGATTTGAATTTGAATTTGGTCAAGAGGCTATCAAGGGAACGGTTGCATGTACTTGCATTGACCCTATTCCATAATCCTTCCGATCCTCTCGAGCGTTCGGAAGAATGAGAAATCTCATGTAGCATTTCATTCAAGTCACGACACTAGCAGTTACAGCCAACAAATCCGAACGAGAGGATTTTGCAGATGTCCACCAAAATCTGCCATGATTACATCATCAACGGGTTGAAATATGATCCAGGCCTTACCATTGAGCGGAATTAAAGCCAAATCCTTCGTTTCCTCCATATTACTAACTTATGTTTGTACATCCTTGCTTACCTTTCTTTCTCTTTTCACTCTCACTCTCATCAACCAAACTAACCAGACCAAACCCCATGGGCGCGTCGAAAACCATATAGTCAAATTCACCGAGTAGCATGCTCACAGTTGGCAGGTTACCAGTCTCCAAACTCAGTGCTATTGGTAGGCCCAATCGCGAAGAGGTAATCAATACATGGTAGAATTTTGGTATAGTATGTTTGGTTATGTGCCTATGGTTCATGTTTCGGGACAGGCTTCTCCGTCTACTAGACTATATTTAGATGGGAAGATTAAGGATAAGTTGTGGAATGAGAATCTCTTGCAATTGGAAAGGACTTTCCTTTGTGCAGAGAAGTCTTCGAGATGAGAGACTATCTCTGATATTCTGGCCGACTTACAGAGTTGACGAATCTAATCACTGTCTTTGTTCAATTTTATCTCACCGTTCAGCTCTTGTTGTCCGACTCTATTCTGCAGCACTTGTATCCCGGTCCAACGGCTTGCTGTAACCTTGAACAACGAGCTCTCGTTGTCTAAATACAATACAGAATATTCATAGGGTTGTCCTCTAACATCGTCCTAATGTCTTTAACTGCATAGTATAATCTCCAATATCTACTACATTTTACATATTCAGGCAAATCTTAGAGCCGTTCCCATGATGGTAAGAGACTATACAAAGAAGTACGATACTATCACAATAAACCTATTAATAAACTTCACACTTTCCTTTCCACATCAACCACAAGTAACAATACACGATAAATACATTCCCACAACCCCACCACCACCCTCCTCCCATCAAAAACCAGTAATTTCACCCAAACAACCGCTTCATGTCTCATCCGTCCACCAACCAACTCCTTAGTCTCCACACAATACGAAACGGACAAGCCCTAGTCACTTGTAAGTTGTCACTACGCTATACGAGATATAAGCTTTCGGCTATCCAACTCCCTTGAGACCGTGCTGCTATTATAAATTACCATATCTCTCTCCGTGGTGAGACGAATCGCTGATGTAAGATTATCTCACTTTGTAAGATGCTCAGTACCGGGAAATGAGAGATCTACGATGGATGTAAATCTTAGCTTAGTATGTGGTAGGTACCCTGTAGTGAGAGATCCTCCCTATACTCCCTTACAAAAGCAATTTCTAATTTAGATAACGGGGGTTTCAAGTTCATGTATGCCCATGTCATGAAAACAGGTTAATTAGACCAGCGCTTGCGAAAGCGGATGATTTAAATTATTTATAAAGTTAGATCCCCTTCTTTTCTTTGTCTATTCTTACTCTCAAGTCTTGACTTTAAGATCGATCGATTACTTAGAAATATACCATGAACGACTGCGTAAACTCTACTCGATACTGTGTACTTCCAAGGAGTTTTGTAGGATGGGTATCTACAAATTTTTGTGATACTTCAATTGTATCGGTCGTTTAACAGGAAGGGTTAACGTTGTATGCAAAGGAGATTGTGTTTTCCTGGAGAAGCAAACGCAGGGTAGAAGGAGATGTGATTAGCAGTAAAGAGAATTCAATGAACGCGAGGATTTATAGAAATGAATATAGAAGGATGAGATGCAAAGCAATTTCACAAGTTTTTAGAGACAATGAAATTTTTACAGCAATATTCAGTAGAAAATTGAGTTTTGATGGTGTGAATATCTATCATGGGATAAATTTTAAGCTATGCCATGTCATAATATGCCGTTCCCACCTCTTCCCACCTAGGCTTCTCACAAACTACACAGCTATAGCTATCGTGCAGTGAATTTAAAAATGTTTCTAGCAGCATTAATCTGTGAGTCATGAAAGATACGTCGCAAAAACCAGCCATGCACAGCCGGAAATCTCAAAATGCTAACTTCTATGCTAAAGAGCAAATCAAACCCGAACCCTCGGAACTCCGGCCTATCCATGCACCTCATGCTGTGATTGAAAGAAAAGAAATCACCAAGAAGATGAGAGCCGGTCGCTACTAACGGCTGGCAATCTCCTCATCTCATGTCGGCATAGGATTTATGCCACTACCACCACCTCCACCACTTCTGCCAAACTGTGACATTAAGTTTGATCCCTTGGATGATGTGCTTTTCCTGCTACTCGTAGGTGCTCGCTTCTTCGTAACACCACTGCTTGACCCTGCCTTGCTTGACGTCGATCCACCACTCTTTCGCCTGTAATTATTAAACCGAGGTTTCGATTTATAACCATGAGAACTTTTTTGATTTGATCTTTTAGATGAATCAGCTTCTGTAGGTTGGGTCCTCGGAACTTGTGCTGCCATCTCCATTCGCTCATTAAATGCTTGTACGGCGGGATTGACTTGGTGAAAGTACGGAGAAGGCTCTTCCGACTGCTCTTCATACTCATCTTCCATATCACTTTCGTCATCGTCGCTCACCAAGTCGACTATCAAGTGGTTTTTATCTGGCTTAAAGCTTGGGTCCATCATCTGCCTATAGGAGAAATGGCTTTCCTCCAGTAACTTTAAAAATCGCATGCCGTGGGCATGTATGTTTTCTTTGCTGATTCCAGGAATTTGTGACATTAAAGCCGTGCTTGTAGTCCAGCGGATCGCCATTTGTCTGAATTCGAGCTCCGTGAAATACGGTTTCCTGTGACCATTCTTATTCCGGGTTGATTCTTCTAGTGTCTTGGCTTGCTGAACGAAATCATCAACAACATCTCGATGCACTGGATTCAGCCTCTTCATCTCTTCATCAACTGTGATCGGTGGTCCAATACGATTAGCTTGTCTGCTGCTGCGCATGGTCCTAAAACTCCCTCTCATTGGCTCTAAAGCGTCATCCTCGGAACTTTCAACACTGTCGGAAGCAAGGGGATCATGCTGAGGATAGGTGCTTGGATGAAAATCGTCGTCAGTCATGGCGATATCGTCTACGACGTATCGTTCCTTGCCCTTTCTACTAGGTCGAGTTTCGGCGATTGGCGAAGTAAGCAACGTGGATGGCGGCGGTGCTTGCCTTTTGGGTTTGTTTTTCGAGGTCTTGTGTGAAGCTACATTTGGGGATGTCGAGATCCTAGTTTGCAGGGGAAGTTTTAGGTTTTTAGACATATACTGCCTATATTTCGGTCCTAGCTTGGGAATTGGTTAGCGCTTGTACATTGCTTCAGACGGATTTCTTTTACAAAAACAAAATCATTATGGAATCCACCCCTATTCTTAATGGCGCGAAATTGCAGGCCTCCAAACTGGATGAGTTTCTCAATGAGTCGTTCAATTTCTGCTTTTCCCATATGTTTTAGTGAGCCAAACTCATCAAATTCATGATGATTCTCAGATTTGACCTTTGCTATCGCCTTGCCTTCCAGGATGGCGGAAAAGTGACCTATAGCAAAATTTCCGTGTACTTGACTAACAACACTGATAACTTTCCGAGCCTCACTGCTAAAATCGCGTTCCTCGTAAGAGTCATTGGAGTTGCATGTGTCACAATTACTACATTCCTCTTTTCTGAAAGTCTCACCAAAGTATCGTAGGAGTTGCACTCGGCGGCAATCAATGCGATTGTCGCAAAATCGTACCATAGCTTCTAACATTTGACGCTGCTCGTTTTTGACATCTGGGCTACCATCTCCCTTATCAATCATCTTTTTGTAAATCTGAGTATCTTGAAATCCATAGTAGAGGAAACAAGACGCCGGTTTGCCGTCCCGACCAGCTCGCCCTGTTTCCTGGTAATAACCTTCCAAAGTCTTGGGAAGGCAATAATGAATGACAAATCGCACGTTTTGTTTGTCAATGCCCATACCAAACGCAATCGTTGCCACAACAACTTGAATGTCACCTACCTGCCATTGGTGTTGGATATCTTTCTTGTCTTCGGCTGTCATACCCGCATGGAAATGATGAGCCTTGATCCCTTGGCCTCGTAGCTTTTTGGCCACCTCTTCGCAATTGTCACGAGAGAGACAGTATATGATTCCGCTCTGGTTTTTGTAGTTGACAGAAAGCATGGTCGTTATCTCACTAAACATTGCCGCCGTTGATCCTTTGCCCGTCTTACGTCGGACCTCATAGTAAATGTTAGGCCGGTTGAAACTCTGTTTTAGCTGGTCACAGTTGTGCATTCCAAGATTGTGAATAACATCTTTTTTTACCCTTTCTGTTGCAGTGGCAGTTAAGGCAATGAATGGCACCCCAGGATATCTCCCACGAAGCTCATGAAGGCTTTTGTAGTCTGGTCGAAAGTCATGACCCCATTGGCTGACACAATGAGCCTCGTCGATGACAATGCGGGCAAGTCGCTCTTTAGCATACAGATCATCTAATTTCGATTGAATAATACTACTTTTGTTGATCATCTCTGGCGTGACGTATAGAAGCTCGACAAATTGCTCTGGCTTACTTTGGCTTAGACCGGTGAATAGTTCCTGCTTCGTCTCCTTAGTTGATTCGCTATTAAACAAATATGCCTGAATGCGAAGTCTCTTGAGATGGTCGACCTGATCATGCATGAGGGCTAAAAGAGGAGAAACCACAATTGTAACACCCTTGGTTGCGCCCGATTGTACAATTGCAGGCAATTGATAACACAGAGATTTTCCGCCACCAGTAGGCATCAGTATGAATGCATCACGCCCCGCTAAGGTAGCATTAATTGCCTCCAGCTGGTTCTGTCGAAAGCCTGCTAAACGAAAGCGATCTTTCAACCCCTTTTTGACATCTTTCGACCATGCATAGCGGTACCTATCTGCATGTGAAGAGTCCACTATTGAATACATATCTTTGGGTTTGTCGGAATTTGAGTTATCACGTTTTGAACTTTTGAATGAGTTCCTTGGCGCATCCTGCAAAGTGGGATTAAGCGAAGTTTTCGCCGAGTTTTCCTTGAAAGAGCTATTCTGCTCAACTTGTTGCGCGAAAGAGATCAAAGCATCATCATCATCGGAGTCCCCATAATCTTCCTCCTCATGTCCTTCTGATTTGTTGTCAGCTACACGAGTCTCTTCCATAATCTGCTCCTCGTCTTCAAGCAAACGACAGAGCAACTCATCATCAGCACCGTAATCTGTTGGTGAAGGTTGCCTGGAAAAAGCCGGTTGTTTCATGGAAATACCAGGTCTCGAGTAGTTACTTCCGGGAACCATCGACCTAAAAGGCGATGTTTGTCTTACAGGAGATGGCTCTGCATAACGAGGTTCCTGTTCCCTTGTGTTAGGGGGTCTTTGAAAATTAGATATTGGATAGTCCTGCCTGAAGTCCCTCACCGCGCTTGATGATCCACGCGTAAGAGGAGGAACCTGGGTCTGCAGAACAACTTGCCTACTCGCATTTGCACTCGACGTGTGAGTGGAAAGTGGAGTTTTCGTAGACAAAACAGACCCGAATCCGTAGTTTATTGCGCCAGAGGCATCTAATAACCGCCAACACTCTTTCTTTTTTTCCGATAGCTCCCGGGCTAGTACGTGAGACTGTGCTTCTTCGTCACTATCCGCAATACCCTCTTCTAGAAGGGTCATCACCCTACGCAATGCAGCAGTTGTTTTTGAAGCGAGATCCTGAAGATCTTGAGAGTTATCCGTAAGAGTCTTCAGGGCTCTTTTCTGTTCCAATATAGCTTTCCGCTCGGACACCATCTCTTCTGGAGGGTGCTCGCCGTCCTCAAGATAGACTTGGAGCGCCTCGTAATTCTGGCTGAGAAGATTGTCCAGGTGATTTTGGAAAGGCACGAGTGCTGACGGATTTTTCAAGTATAAACCTACAATTCTTTTTTCTTCGAGACCCAGAGAACCTGATGAAGCCTGACTTGAGCCTCGCTGTGGCAATTTCTGTGAAGCCATATACCTGGTGGGAGAATCGCGTTGAAATGGAGATGGCTCATTCTCCTGACGAAATGATGCATTTTGTGATATTGGTTTCAGAGGGCTAGTGAATCTCTTCTTTGCGGGCGTCACTTTTTCGTTCTCGTGCATCGAATTCGTGGAGACTGCATGCATGTCTGGCGTGCTATGAATTCCCTCCGGTGTTTTCATCAATGGTGGGTTAGGTGAGCAGCTTACTCTTGCTTCTGCCTCTGACAAAACGTCTTCATCCTCTGAGTCGAATATTTCTGGCTTAAGCCTTCGACGTTTGAGTGGTGACGGTGTTTTTTTTGCGCAATGTTCACGGGATTTGATACTAGGGGACGCTCGTACTTGAACTGGCGACATATGTCGCACGCTACTAGGAGTAATGTGTTTCTGAGAGCTAATCGTAGGGGCGGGCGTCGTTCTTGGGATTGATCTCTTATCTATAATAATATCCTCGGAGTTTTGTCTGCTTCTGACCTTGGATTTCGCACGCCCAGCCTGAGACATCATTTCTTGAACCATCTCAATTTCCTCCAAGTGATTCGGATCAGGGTATTCCTCCACTTTCCTGGGTGGAACAATTGTTCGCTGAGAGTCCGGCAGGGTCTCTCGAAACGATGGCCCTGGTAATCCCAATTCGTCAATGTCCAAAAACGAATAATGTTCCTCGTCTTGCAATTCTGTTGAGCGAGCTGGTGGTATCTTTTTGGATTTCCTAGGAGACTGTGTCATAGATAAATCCTCGCTTTTCCTTTTCTTCGCCTTCTTCAAAGGTTCTGGTCGGGACGCTGACCCCTCATCCCACAATACAACAGAAGCATCTTCAAAGGCTTCCACAGTACTAGATGATTGAATAGGGGGGACTCCAGCCAGATCATCGCCAGTAAGATCTATAGATTCCACATTGTCGAAATTGAATCTTGTTTTCGGTAAGGGCGTCGGGCGGGGTGTCAAACCTCTTGGTTCTCTCGTTGATATGGGTCTGGAAGGGGTGCCTAGAAGAGTCAATTGAGGGACGAACCGAGTCACATCACATTCACATACCACTTATGTGTTGTTTATAACTTCTCGTAAGGGATGAGCTGGTCGTCGAGGAAGGGGTTCCAAATTGTTTGTTTTGACTTATGAGACTTGGTCTAGTCGTCTTTCGTGCTGATGTGAGTTTTCCCATATCCAGATCCGCCAATTCATCCCCAGGATCTGGTGTAGATTGTGTTATCGGAGTGAGGATACGAGGACGAGGTGATCGTGAATTCGCCACAACATTGGAGATTTCTTCGACTCGACGGTTTCGAATCTGAGCAGTCGGTGTATTTCTTGTTTTGTGCACAGTACTTTCTTCCTCCAAATTACCAAAACTCCCAAATCCGAACCCAATCGTGTCTGGCAAGGTTGCAAATGCACTGATTTGGGCTACAGCGGGGGCAGTAACTTTGTTTTGTATCAACCAAGAAATGTGACTTTGAAGATTATGTCGAGTCATGGAGAGTGAATAAGATACCGACTTTTTGGTGAATCCATTTGTATCCGATGTCGAATTTTATAAAAATTTGAGTGTGTGTTGAAAGATCGTTAGGTATGGTAACCTTTGTAAATGAATGTCAATTCCACATCATTGATTGTTTTGCGAAATCGCGGCCGCAAACGCGATTTGACGCGTTAGTTAGCGCCATCATGTGACACCCCGCAAAAGCTTAAACTTTCCACTTCCCAAGTGTCTACTCTCTTGTAAATTTATTTGCTTTTTCTGTATAGCATTGATCCTAACACATATGTTATACCTGTAATAGCAACCTATCAACGACTCTGATTTCGTTTGCACCGGCTTCTTTCTCAGCGATCAGGATACCGACTGACGGCTACTTGATGTAGTACGAAGACTTGCATTAGAGTCACCTACATACCGCAGCCTTTTATCGAGAAAGATCAAACGGTGATATTTACCGAACTCGACATTTTTCAGTACCTTTCATGGTTCAAAGGCCGAAAGAAAAGTTTCAAGTGTACATGAGGAAAGCTTCATCTATGAACATAATAATCTACTAGGTCTCCATTTCATGTTTCGAGGGTCATCTCTCAATACTATACGGTCATTACCAGTTATGTCTCCAAAACCATTTGAGTATCTCCACACTCTGCATCAATGCCGTCGTTTGTATATGTAAACTTCCGTTTCAGCAGTGATGAGTGCGGGAATCTGCAGCCGCTATTTTGACATTGAATCACGAAATTCTATGACTGCATACAATCTACACATAAACGATGCATGTCTCCGCGACAAACGGAAATTTTATCCACAAACTACCATATCCTAAGCTGCTTCAGGATCAAACTAGCGTCCTTCCCCAAGACTTTTCAAAGACTTGCAAGCGCGTTTGAAAATTACGCGAGGAACTGCAATACGGACTCAAAAAATATTATATTGCAAGAACGACTTGATGTCTCAGTGGATACATGTAGTATTAATATGGCATGAATTCTTATCACTTGGAAATTCCTGCATGGGGTTTAAAGGCATTTAAAGCTATATAATGACTAGTCTTGTAGAGGTTGACTCCCAACCTGTGCTGCGTATCTATCTCTTCATCGTCTCTCTTCCATTTTGTTGGTCATTGGTGCATGAATATCCATCACATGGGATACATGCCAGATCGTGAAAACACCAATGCTTCACACCAAAAGGGCAACAAGATCAACATATCAAGGCTATATTACATACGGTAGTACGTATAAAATTCAATGTCATCTACGGCCGTATGTATAAATGCAATAATACTGATGATATTCACAATACTGGAATTTGCATATTTGGAAGGCGTTCCAAGCCTCATTAGGTTTGGAATGGGGACTAATTTTCCTCGATTAGCCCTAATCTACCAGTAATACGCTTGGAATGCCTTGAAAATATGCAAATTCCAGTATTTCAGGATATTCCTAGTGGTATTCAATATTAGATATACATATTCTTAGTGATATCTGTTAAGAATTCGATACTTATCACTAAAATGGGGCGTATTCCAAATACAGAAAATACTCAATACAACATTGGTATGCAGCCAATACCTTCGACCTATTTACATGCTTTCAACACCTAGCGATAACGTCATTCCACATACTTGTTCCATAAACCTTCACAAGCCCAATCAACCCAGCTGACCCTCACTCCAAAGACCTCAAGAATCACCTTATCAAGCCAAAGATCCCACAAGGTCTTCCCCAAGCATTTGCAGCCTCAGCTAACCTCACCAAGCACCCAGACATCCACAAAAGCCTCCCCCACAAAGCAGCCCTGCACAAACACCTCCCCAACATCTCATCCGCCAAAATCTCTTATCGCACCCAAGAATACTAAATTTCCACAATCGTTACACTGCCCATGGCCACCGAGCAAAATCCCCGAGTCCGTGCGCACAAAATCACCAGGCCTATCGAAACGTCCCGCCTTGCATGCAACTGATAAGCATGCATATACACCTCCAACAACACCACCTACCTAATCTCCCATCTCCCCATCATCCTCCCATTCTTGCTCCCATCATACCCCGAGTTCTTATCTCTACACCAATGCCCATGCATATCCATTCTTATCCCTGTTCTTACCCTTGCCCTTACCCTTACTTCCACTCCATGCACATCATCATCCGCAATGAGTCCCCCATCACATCACATCACACTCTATACCATGTACATCCATCCATCCATCCTATTCTATACATAGACAGACCCCGTCCGGTTCCATACATATATGCACCCCAGACTCGGGTAATAAATAAGATATCACTATGATGCTATGTGATATGGTGTGTGATGTCATGGTGGAGAAGCATGTTAAAACTGACGTCGTTTGATATTCTGAGAATTTTAAAGTTTCATTCGGAAATGATGATATATCGGTAGAGTCTAGACTTCAGAGCTTAGATTACATTAAGATGGCGAATGGTGAACTATTGGCCTATGCATACACACATACGCATATAATTTCATTTATCTCTTCCTGTTCCCCCCTTCGAGCTCTCATAGACACGGTAATGAATATTCAAATGCATGATACAAAGCTCATTTTTGTGGTGCCTGATTATATATAGTCATCTCTTCTCCTCATTCATCAATAGTTACACACATCTGCCTTACATCATTTCTATATACAATAAATACCCACCACACTTTCCTTTCCTTTTTCATTCAGACATTTTGAATCAGATATTGCCACCCACCAAAACCATTCATTTTTGATGACCTTTAAACCCAACCCCGATCATCAACCTAAAAAGCATAAACATAAACATATAAAGAAATTAGATATCTCGTAAACAAAGTGTCCCTCACTCAACTCCTCGCAATAAATTAGTATCCAAAGAATTTCATCAAAACCTCCCAAAATTATCCCTTAGAGCCGGCCATCTAATTTATCCTTCTCTTGCCATTGCAGCCTTCTCTTTATCCATCACTGCAATTCCATGTCTATCTCCCATAATCATGTTGTGCGCATGTCCACCTTCACTTCCACTATTTCGTCCACTTCCTGGTGCGTGTCCCGTAATCATGTCGGAAGGGTTGGTTAGCATATCTGAGTGTTCTGGGATGCCATGACGATCTTCCGGGTTAACGTTACTCTCCACGTTTTCTGGTTCGTCCTTCGCAGGTGTCCAGGCGAGGTAGTCTCGTCTTACTTCTACGTAATCGTATGCGAATTCACCAAGTTGATCGTCATCCATACCGAGGAGTTCGGCTTCTTCTGAGGCGCGGAGATGTAGACCAGGAATATAGTTGATGATGATAGCGAGGATGGCGGAGACGACGAAAGAATAGGCGGTGCAGGCAACGATGTAGGCGATTTGAATGTAGAGTTGCTTGTAGTTGTGGTTGAGCCAGCCGCCTGTGATGATACCGGTGTTGACACCGTCAAGTCCGATTACATAGTCTGCCGCAAATAAAGCGTTAAAAATTAGTCCAACGACACCGGCCATTCCGTGCTCAGCTAACACATCCATGGAATCGTCGATACGGATCCAGAACTTAATTTTGGTGCTGTAGTTGCAGACGATACCGGTGACAATGCCGAGAATGACAGAAGCCCAGGGAGGGATAAATCCGGATGTGGGTGTGGCAGCCACAAGACCAGAGATACAGCCCGAACACCAACCTACCATGGACCTATTTTATATTAGTATGCAAATTTTTGGAATGAAAGGAAGAGAACTGACCATTTTCTCGCAAGTCTCCAATCCAACAAACACCAAGTAATACTTCCAAACATAGCAGCTAAGCAGGAATTCCAACAAGCCATCACGGCTCTCAAATTCGCTCCAAAAGCACTTCCTCCGTTAAATCCTAACCATCCAAACCACAGTAAAATTGTACCCAAGGTAATCAACGACACATTATGCGGTCTGAAATTCAACATCATCTTTTCCTGTCTCTTGCCCAACACCATTGAATATGCAAGCGCAGACATACCCGAAACAATTTCGACAGGTCCACCACCGGCATAATCGAGAACACCATATTTGAATCCCCAGCCATTGATATTCCAGACCCAGCAAGCAACGGGACAGTAGACAATAGTAGCCCAGAAGAATATGAATACCATCATAGGAACCAAACGACCTCTTTCGGCGACAGCTCCTACGACAATTGCGGCGGTTGTTGCGCAGAATTGTAACTAAATCCCAAGCATCAGCCATCCATGCTATTTCCTCACCATTCAAACTCAAGACCAAAAAGCAACATACCTGGTAGAAACTGTACAACAACTCTGGAATCAGCGGACTCCCTGGACTTGGCGTGCCCAAAGTGTTCATCAAACCAAAATGTTTTAAATTTCCAATAAACCCATTCGTAGCCGTCGAACTAAAAGCCAGAGAATAACCCCAAAAATACCATTGGAAGACTATGATGGAAAAAGCGCCCATACAAGCCCATATCATCGAGAGCGCGGACTTTCGCCTTGCAAGACCGGAGTATAGGAAGCCCAGACCGGGGGGCATGAGTAGGACCATACATGCTGCTACAATGATAAAAGCTTGGTCGCCTGCATCGAACCATTGGTTTAAATTTATGACAGCTGAGTTTGGAGAGTAGATATTAGTTTTTGGTTCTTCGTATCATGAAGCGCCTGTGAATTGAGGTGGTTGATTTGAGTGAGTTAAGAGAGGTATGCGGAATGTACACATGGTGGGGGTACATTTTGGTACTTGGAGATGTGAAGAAGAGATGAAAACATACCACTGTCGCCACCATTGGGTCCAGTACCATTATAATTTGCAGGAGCTCCAACGTAGCCATAGTTGGGGTAATATGCGTCGGTTGACATTGTTATCGAAATTCGAAATTTCCTGCAACTGACCTTCCTACCGGCGTTTTTCCCTTCAGATTTCCTTTGTATCGAGATTTTGAGCAGGGAATGCCTTCAGGAGTGACGTAGAGCGGTTCCTTCGTTGTACCAGGGTAAAAGTGGGTGATTTCGAGAAATCAGCTGAATACGATCGATATCTGAGTGATGAAGCGGCTGTTCTGATTACAACTAAGAAGAATTGGTGGTTTTGGAACTGTCGATGTTATGTTGTCCTGCTACCGAATGCGGATAATAGATTGCTAGTAGAGATGAATTTCTTTCGAAACTAACAGGTAGGTAGGTAGTGAACAAGAACCCAGATTAATATTTCCAAAGTAATTCTAGAGTGCAAGTCCAATTCCAAAATAAATAGCTACAAAATCAATAAACAAAAATCTGTGATTAGAGAAAATAAATCTCACATAATGAAACCAGAAGCATCGTTAGAAATCGGGACTGTTCTTTCCTTTAGTACTTTTCTACCAAGACGGTGGAGCTACCGCTTTTAAAACGGAACATCCGCATAGCAATTGGCAATTATGAACTTTATAATTATAATACCTAGGTACCCACACATAAAGAGGAAGATGCCAGGCAAGCATCTTCAAGAAAATACAAAATACCCAGCCCTCAATGTCATGGATAGGGATACCGTGGTTTTCTTCTCCGAAGAGATCGGATGATCACACATCCTACCCAAAGATCGAATATACAAACTAATCTCATCTCATGCTCAAGCAGGCAGTCAGTGTTGCTTACAGTATCGATACCAAAAGGGTCTATTTGTCGGTTGCTTCGTCTACTAAATACATAAAACTTTTTCTTTTTCCTTTATGCGTTCTTAGACACTCCGCACATGCAGATGAGGTCTGTAATAACACCAAGTAGATCATTTTAGATCGACAGGCCGAGAATTCAACCAGTCAGGTTTTATCCATGTAACTGGGTTCTACAATTCGACGTGGTATATTCGTGTGGGTGGACCTCAACTCCAATTTATCCAGAGCTAGCCATGCAATCGAAAAAAAACAGTCGGGAAAATTAACGGCTCCAGATTCGATTTCCGTACGACAAGCCATGACAAGCCAAGAGATATGAAGGTACTGAGACGAGTAGATGTTTGTGACATGAATGACATCTAAAAGATATGTTATCGTACATCATTGGTCAATGATATGTGCGTATCAATTCTCCAAAATCCATCCCCCAAATCTCGAAAAATTGCTATGCCATTTCATGCACAAATTTCCTAGTAGAGACTGCAGGATGTCAAATCACATCAGGCCCCGAGATCGCAAGTGTCAGATTAAGTTGTACGAAGATACACATCCCACGAACATGGCTGAAAGATAGGTACTCGAGGCTTACATGTTTCATCAAGCACTACTGGGTTGTATTGTCATACGTGCAAACAAAATGAGGCTATTTCTATTTCCATCTAATAATCCGGCACTTTAGCACTTGTGAATGAGTATTCACAAAAATCCAGCAGATAAATCTCCACGGAAAATCGGAATTATTCCCAGACCATTGACTAACATCTCTACCTCCCGATTTTACCCATTGGTGAAATTGCACATCGTCTCTCAGCCCTTGAATTATGGGGTACATGTACTGGACGAGCATTGCCCATGTTGAAGCACGAGAATTGAATATTTTAGTAGCTTAGGTATGTATCTTAGCGGGTCTGTAGAGATATTCCCGAAAAGTAGGTAAGCGGGATGAACTACGGATGGACGTTTTGAACTTTTGATATTTGGAAGAACTAGAGTCATGGGATTTGAATGGAGGATTGGTTATCTGATCTGGCAAGACTTGAAGCTTTTGACTGGCTGATTGGGGATTGATATTAGAGCCCAATATCACACTTATAAAAGTAAGATTCTCGCGTGAGTATCGAAAGGGCTTCTTTCTTCCTTTCTTTTTCCATCATCCATAAAATAGGATTCCGTCTCAGCTGGTTACCATCATTCATACGAAGCATCCAGGTCAATCTTCAATCTTACTCCGATTTCGCTTTCACCCACACTCACGCCCCTTTCCTCTCCCCAGTTTGTCGTCAACATGCTTGTCTATTCCCCGCCTGTGGCGCCTGCAAAAATGGTACCCTCATGTACCTATCCTCCTGGCTGGTAACTTGGGGTTTCTCTGCTGCATGGAAAGGGTACATCAGCTTACAGATATGTATGATGAAAGTGATTTTTATTACTCATGAACGGATGATTTTTCTTTGTGCATCTTGCGGTTCCTTCTCTCTTGGAGAGTCATCAATGTAATCGTTATAATCTTAACATGGTGAGTATTTTTCAGCTACCCCTTCATTTCTCGTTTATTTTCATCAATTTCATTGATTGAGTGGCGAGATCTATCTACTCTGCTTCACGCAACTAAACATACCAAGATATTTCATAAAAGTCCCTGTTTCAAAGCCAAAAGTATTACTCCCTCATACATGACATGACGTATTCACTTCCGGGCTCCCAAATCATCAATTTCTCTTTCCAAGCCTCCCCTCTCTCACTTCAGAGTCTTTGACCTCTTCAAATTATCAACAAATAACTGACAATCTTCTTATCAAGATAAGCTCCTAAAAAGATCTAGTGCGCTCCTTAGTCTTATCGTCGTTGAAATCATCCAATAGAAACACGCATGACAAAAAGCCTTGACATGTTCATTGACCAATTAAGCGGCGGAACTTCTTTCATCGGTCTTCGTTATCTTTAAGTTTGAAATTTGTGAAAGCTAAAATTTACTAAGAATTAGCAAGGTACATGCTCCGCTTTCAATGGGTCTCAGGCGATTTTGATTCTGGAATTATGGAACTTTTGTGGATACCTATGGAAGGGTTCTAGAAAGGCATTGAAGCGATGTAGTAAGCGAGGAGATGGGTGGAGTGAATTTTAAATACATCAGGTCAATGCTTTTGTTTCCTTTTTCTGCAAACCATAATCTCCCGCCCGGTATGTATTGCATGCTATTGTTGTCAATGAAATGTAGGCCATGCTTTTAAGTTCCATATTTCTTTTTCAATGAACGAATATGTCTTATTTTATTGTTATGTATACATATATACATGATACTGCGGCTGAAATATTGGTTGGAGCACAGAAGAGGAGCGGTTTATTGGGAATAGTTTCATGCGCACGATACACTGCACTTGCTAGGCAGGATAACCCCCACGCTTCTGGGGTGCAGGTTGTAGGCAAGTGAGGCTGTCTATGGAAATATTCAGGTCCGGAGCGCTTACTGCGGGATTGGCAGTTGCCTCGTCGTTGTTGGGCTTTGGCTATAGCTATAATAGGAGAATGATATGAGTGGAAAACGAGGTCATGAGACGAGAGAAAAGAAGTCGATTCAGAGATCAGAGTTTGGAACTATCCGTTTGCGTACTTGGCATCAAACTATCTTGAATATTCCATTCTTCTTCGAAATTTTGAGGTCAATATCGTTCATCAGAGGAGGCTCCTGCTCCCTCCTCTTTCCTACGTCCAAGTGCTTTTTCCTTTTGTTCGCATGGCCAATCTCTAATATCTTTTTACTTCTTGAGAAGTCTCACCCAGTCCTCCTGAGGTTGTTTTCATCTATGTTTCGACTGTATTTCTTTTAGTGCGAGTGGAGACGAAATCCAAGTCAGGTCGAATACAATAACTAGAATGCAGCATGCCACACTCGATTCGCAGTATTCAAATGCTCCTCCCAGCTATACTTGAGACTGTAGGCTGCTAAAAGAGTGCAGAACCATATAAGTGATCCCAGTTGTTGTTGTAGGCACTAGATTATTTACCTCCTCAAAAGGACACTCTGTGGTGAGGAATTCTTTATAGGAGTCACTCTGCCAGACCTATATTGATGGTATGCGGATATATATCCTGCCATCGATCGAAAACCGTGAGGTAGATGGGACTGCATCCGACCAGGCCTTTCACGTTGGGGTCGGGAACTCGGTTTGCGTGTACCCCGCTATATGTGAGCGAGGAGAATTGGTGATTAGAGCTAATAGGGTGACTAAAGCCCTAAACTGAGATATTCACATCGAAATAATATGGAATAGCATGCAACAGTACCTCGCCACGAGACTTCCCTTTTTGTCGCAGTATGGAAGATGAATTAACTGTTACAAGAAAAGGCAGGTGCATTTTGCTCGACGCTTACCGGAATTGACAATTTATCTGTACAGTAAGACCTTGTACTGTAGATCAACATGGGAGTCTGAGTAACAATCCTCATCAAATCACATCGATTGGCATATTCCGAGGTTTCACAGTGCTGAATAAGTATATGCACACTCACCTCATCCAGTGACCAAAGTAATGCAACCTTAAGCTTACCCCTCATTTCTTTTCGGCAGAGCAACGAAACTTATGCCAATGTTGCCAGGACAATTCTTTCATTTGTCAGCCTTTCACATGTTCCCCAATTTTTGGCACGGAGAAATTGAAAAATGGTCAATGTATATTGGTTCAATAAGCTGACGACTTTTAGGATATGCTGGTGTGGTGATACAGTCAGTCGCTCACTGTTTATACCAGTATTGCCAGGACCAGTATCATAATATCGAAAATCGCCCCAGACATGCAGGAAGATATAAATTGAACCTCGTCACGATTTACAATCTCAATCCAACATTGAAGATTGATCATTTCAACAGCTGTTAACCATTTGATTCCACGTCGCTTCAAGCCACATCTTCACACAAAAATCTCAATATGACATCCGATCCCACCTCCCCAATCCCCATCATCGACTTCTCTCCCTTTCTACACCCCACCTCCCAGACTTCTCGTCTCGAAACTGCCAAAGCGCTCGTCGACGCCTGTCGTCACGTCGGTTTCGTATACATCATTAATCATGATGTTCCATCTTTATTACTGGAGGAAGCTTTCGCAATGACAAAAAAACTGTTCGATCTTTCACACGAGGAAAAAATGCAAGCAGAACATCCGCCGGGTCCAAGTGTTCATAGAGGCTATTCGTATCCGGGGATGGAGAAGGTTTATCAGGTGATTAGTGATGATGTTGAGTTGGGAGAGAAGTTAAGAGACGTTAGGGATTGTAAGGTGTGTTTGCTCGAGGCTTTATCTTATTATCTGATCTTACTTTTCAATATCGCACTTGGGAGTGATTGAATGAAGTGGAACTCTATTGATTTGTTTTTTATTGGACTGTAAATGAACTTACAAAACAACATCATCATAGGAAAGTTACGAAATCGGCTCTGAAAAAAACCCCGAGCAGCCCAACATCTGGCTTCCCGAATCCACTCTCCCAAGCTTCCACTCCTTCATGCAATCCTTCTACCACCGTCTCTCTTCCACCGCGCAGCAAATCCTCTTAGCTCTCGGCACAGGACTAGAACTCCACAATCCCTCTTTACTCGCGGATTTTCATTCCGGAAATGGTAATCAACTACGACTCCTCCACTATCCTCCGATCCCCGCCTCCGAGATCGAAAAAGGAATTGCAGCCAGAATGCCAGCACATAGTGACTTCGGAAGTATCACCATAGTATTCCAAGACGAATGCGGAGGATTAGAAATCGAACATCCTAAGAAGCCTGGTGAATTTATCAGGGCGGATCCGGTTAAAGATGCTATTGTGATGAACGTAGGGGACTTATTGATGAGATGGACAAATGGTATACTATTTCTCCATTTTGAACTCCACAGTTCCTACAACTTATCGTATGGGAAACTGTCATATTAACAAAATACAGATGATCTCAAATCAACACTCCATCGCGTACAACTCCCTCCGTTAAGTACTCGCTATACAATCACAGACAAAGGAGAAAGAATAACACAAGCACGCTATTCGATTCCATATTTTTGTGGTCCGGATACGGATAAGGTTATAGAAGTCCTTGAGGAGTGTGTAAAGGAGGGTGAGGAGAAGAAGTATGAATCGATTGCGGCGGGGGACTATTACAAGATGAGGTACGCGTTGGCGTATAAAAGTTAAGGGGAGACTGGAGAACGTCGGGCTGAACGACCAAAAAATTATTAGGTGATGGGTGTATTTAACTTCTTGGCTGGTGGTGAGTTGCTGATTTCTTGGCCTTTCTACTTGATTGATACGGTGGTTTCGCTTTTTACTGCAAAATAGGCTTAAATTCATAGCTATACACAATTGAACTGTAGGTCCGAAGTTTAAGTCATATTTTCGTGATTTTAACCCAGTTTTAAAGCATTCATTCTAGTGGCGAGTCGAGTATGAACATGGAGAACTTCGTCCTCCTTTCTATGCTAGTCACTCGATGAGCCGCCAAGAGGTTAGTTTAGTGTTTTCAGCAGATATCATTCGCGCTGCTAAAAATTCCATGCAGATAAAGTAAATCTATAACATCCTCTTCCTGAATTTCACCACAGAATCCGCAAGTTGATACACACCCTCGCTCCCCTTAACCATACCCTATTTCCCTATTCCCTTCCCCTGTCACATCCCCCCCCCCACCCTCCTAACATCTCTTCTCCACAAGATTTTAAGAAAAACTAGACATAGTAATAAAATTTGTATCCAAAGCAACTACAATAAGCATCCATGCTTCTCTCTTAAACCATCCATATTCTAAGCAGGTAAACCAATCTCTCTTCTTTCTTGACGTTGAAATAAGTAGTGGAACATTTCCTGACGAATATCTTTCGTGTTTCATGTACTCATTGATCACGCATGCGTTCGATCCATCAACTCGCTTCGATGAACTGGTTGTACTGTAGGACTTTATTTCTGTTGGTGTGAAGTGCTCGAGAAGTGAAGTTGGTTTAGACTGCAGGGTCTGCATGGAGTAGATCCAGTGGTTGAAGAGTGTGTTTTCGTGGATTTCCTACGCCTTTTTACTTCAAACGATTTCCCAAAACATGATCATCCGTGATGTCAGAAGCTACTGATCGACGAGTCTCCGAAATCGTAGGCATCAGTTCAAACATTCTTATTGTTGTCTTGAGTTACACGGATTCGGTAATCAAAATGGTTAATTACAAAAGCTTCTGATAAGCTTAGGTGCTGCGAAGTCCGTTGGTTGTGCTTATCTTAAGACAGTTTTGTCTTAAGCGTAATGTCTCTCCTGTGTAAAGGGCCGCATTGGTTATCCGGGTTTGGTGTTAGATTTCGTGAGTATGATCACAATCATGCGCAGACCGTATATATGGTCATTTTTCCATGTCCGTATGAGATAAATTCCTGTACTGGCATGATAGCTAGAAGTGCATTTGGAAGTCTTGGTGAGGAAAGGCCCTTGATACTCTGCAAAAGGATGGATATATATTACAGACAAAGTATACGGGATTGTAAGGAAGATTAATTGGAATGTACTTCAAGGATCGTCGTGAGCGGAAACCAACTATGATGACGCATCCTATCGACTTATCGACGACCAGTATAAATAAAATTCAGAGTTACACTGGGATTGCTTCTAAACATCGAAGAAACAACTCGAAGAAGCACCCGCCGCATGTAACAATTTTTTTTAACTGGCTTCTGCAACCGCCGAAGATCTCAACAACGAGTTCCATGCCCCCTCTGCACGAATCCGATGAATGACTTCTCACGGTAGCAATTAGCAACCAATTATCACGCGTTACACCAACCTGCACCTATCCGCCGTATACTTGCATACGCCCAAGCAATTATCTTCCACATTTCACTCAACTGTTGCATATCGTACGATCTGGAACATTTTCAATAATACGTCGTCTTGTACTTACAAACGGAGTATATCCATCCAATGGCACATTTTCAGAGGGTGGGAGGGAAACGACACAAGATTTCGAGGTGGTCTTGACTTCTCGCTTGGGTATTTCCGACGAGGTGTCGGAGTTACGTGATCCTATTTGATGGGTTCATGGGGTTGATGCGGTTGTGGCAATGCAGTAGGAATCTATGTATGGGGCTTGATGTGATGGGGGATATGTGGACAGAAAAGCCACGGCGGTCGAAGGCAAAAATGAGATGTGCAACAATTGGTTTTGATCGGATTAAAGGATGGGTAGTATGCAGAAAAGTACGATCATGTGAGTTATCATGTGAACGAACATGCGTATGCGTAACATCTTATCATTATTCATGTCATTGATTGCCCAGTGGTCTGTAGTTTGAAATTGTTCATGGTTTAGAGCCTGGGAATAAGATTCCCTTGCGTGGTTTTTCGATTTTGTATACCTTCAAAATATTATATATTCCTTTTTTTATCTTTCAAAGTGTCACATTATTGAATGATCTCGATCCTAATAATTCTTCATGCTTGAAGAGGGTATCTGGGAAGTAGAAGCCCTCTTCCAACTACGAAAGGATGTAGTGGAGGAGAAAATTAGGGGAGAAAAGGAAAGGCTGAGAAGGAAGAATTTGCTTCTTAGAGAAATCTTAATCTTATATTCAAGTTCACCTCCGATTCAGGTATAATTTCAGACAAAATATTTACAAGCTGCATCACTTTAGATTTCAAGTATGTTCAATGATGGGAACGAATTTCCTTCTGGGACCTATGTAAAGCAACAGTGGTAGGCGCAGGCAGATAATTGGCGAATTCTGGTCATAGTAAATATCTATATTGGATAGCTGAAGCATTTCTATACAACAAGCGACTGTATATACCGCACAGTTAACATATAAGCCTTCGCCTTGTCCCCAACTTCCTGAAAAAAAAACAACCAAACACTTCATGATCTGCATCCAAGACAAACTCTCCTGAACATCTCAAAACGAACAATATCCAACTCACTTCTCTAACCATCCACTAGTAATTATTAATCATGGGAAAAGCGAAAGCCCAAAGACGTAAAGGGAAAAAAGCCAACTCTAAGAATATGCCAGGAGCTTCGCTGAAGAACCATCTAATGGCAAAGGGTTTCAATGCTGCTGCAGTAAGCCACGCTTTTACTCGAGCTCCTAGCAGCAATCCATGACCACTTAGTCCATGCTAAATTTTTGCAGGCTAGACAAACCATGAAAGTACAAGGAAAACACTGCAGACTCGTGAACGAGCGAATCGACATCAATGTAGGTATTTTCGAAATTGCAGCAAATTCTCTCCTGAAACTGACTTTTATCCACTCTCAGACTTGGGCCAACTCTATTCGTCCACAGAAAACAGAATGTTTGTTAATGGATCTGCCACTCGAAGTACGTCTCAGGATCTGGGAATTTTGTATTCGAAATCTTCGTATGTGCTCTCTTCCGTCTACAATATGCCACAGTATGAGAGACCACCGATGCTAACCTATTCAGCTTGCGGCAGACGCCCCGTGACGACTGCGAGGTCTGAGCGGCAATCTAAACGGGATCAGCATTTGATCGAGCGTAAGCATTATAGCGGTCAAGTTTACGCAGTTCTTAAGCGCGCTGGATTTTTCGACGCAGTGCATCCCGACTTTCGAGCGCAGATGTTCAATCTTCTCATGATTTGTCGCCAGGCATATCTCGAAATTGCGGGTGGAGCACTCCTATACAAACTCAAGGCCTTCCGGTTCACCCACCCGACAATTATGGCCCAATTTTGCAATAGAATCGATCCGCTTTGGAATTTTATTCAAAGTCTGGTTCTTGACTTCGAGATCTTTTCTGGTCCAAGACTTTTTCACGTTTTGGGTGTCATAAAGGGTTTAAAAAATTTCCAAACCCTCAACAAATTGAGAGTGAAGATGAAGATACGCACCGGAGTCTGGGCAGATGAGGACCCTCTTATCCCACAGAATCTGACAGATAGTTTTGTAGACTGCATGGGATTATGGCAGTGGACCATGAGAATTCCAAAGACTGAGACGCACCGCCTCAATGATTTCTACATCGAAATCAGCTGTGTTGAAAAACTTTGGCCTTGCTACCTCAGATTCGGCGGTGATAAAAGCGGTTGGCATATCATCAGGAATGATTACGCTATACAATCCATGGAAGTGAGTGGTATAGCATTTCGACTCACGAAAACATATCCAAGTATCCACAAGATGAAAGGTTTAAGTGAATATGACCCACCAAAAAATGAGTTTATTTGGTATGATTATGAGGAGCCTGTCTTTGATGTGGAAAGTGCTCAGGAGTTTCTTGAGATGATGCAAGAGAAGCAGGAGGAGCAAGAGGAGCAAGAAGAACAAGAAGAACAAGAGGAGCAAGAAGAACAAGAAGAACAAGAAGAACAAGAAGAACAAGAAGAACAAGAAGAACAAGAAGAACAAGACGAACAAGAAGAACAAGAAGAACAAGACGAACAAGACGAACAAGACGAACAAGACGAACAAGACGAACAAGACGAACAAGACGAACAAGACGAACAAGACGAACAAGACGAACAAGACGAACAAGACGAACAAGACGAACAGAGCAAGAAGAGCAAGATAGGGAAGAGGCAGAAGAGGAGCGAAAAGATCAAGAAGAGCAAGAGGAAGAGGAGCGAAGAGAGCAAGAAGAGCAAGAGGAAGAGGAGCGAAGAGAGCAAGAAGAGCAAGAGGAAGAGGAGCGAAGAGAGCAGGAAGAGCAAGATAGGGAAGAGGCAGAAGAGGAAGAAGAGGAGCGAAGAGAGCAGGAAGAACAAGACGAAGAGGAGCGAAGAGAGCAAGAAGAGCAAGAAAAAGAATAAGGAGAAGAAGAAGAAGACGACGACGAGGAAGACGAGGAAACATGGATCATTCAAAAGCGCAGCAATACCCTGCCCTTTGCTCACATGCCACTATCCCGATGAACCGACCCCAATATCACTACAAACAAGCATTAACAACACGAGAATCGTTTACTAAACCATAATCCTCTATATATTTAGATAAATAATACAAAATTTACAAATTGCTCACTCGTGATACTGGTGACACCACACTTGGCTGATTCTCCCTCTCGATTCTGCGTCTAGCTTCTTCGTTTCCCCTCTTCCACATATCTATTCGTTTCAGATGTCCATTATCAAAGCCTTCTCTCCACCACTTCTGAAACTTCGGTAAACTTCTACCTTTACCGTCTTGTGGTTCGCCGGCCATCTCCCTTATGGTCTCAAAATACTCCTCGAAGTCGGGATATAGAGCCGTGAATTGTACTCCATCTCCTTTTAATGCTATTCTATCGTCTTCCCATTTCTTTTGCTCTTCAGTAGAAGGAAGGGTGATGCGTCCGGCTAAAAACCGTGCTGCAAATACAGCTTGCCATTCGAAAATTTTGAATGTGAATCCTGCACCCACAGCACCGACGAAAGTTAAGGTAGGGTCCTCGCGCCAGAAAATATGTTGATAAAGATTCGGAAGACGGTTATTACGGATTGTAGAATCGAGATTAGGAATGAAAGGAAGTGTCCAGGAATATCCAGTTCCGAATATGATATAGTCTACTTTTTCTAGTTTAGTTCCATCTTCAAAATGGACTGTTCTTTCATCTGTGTCAGGATCTGAGGTTATGTGAGTTATTGGCGGACGTCGAAGGATATCGGGATGTTGGAAAGCATAGTCGAAAAAGTAAGGGTGATATCTGCCCCGAACAACAGCATGAAGAGGTCGCTCGACATAATCAACGAGAGCATAAGATATATCAGGTCCGGAAATACTGGCACCAACAACTACCACACGCTTCCCTTGATATGGTTCTGGGTCACGCCAAGCTTTTGAGTGAAGAACCCTACCGGGAAAGTTTTGAGAAAAGGTAGAAAGACCCGGAGTTGAAGGTATAAACGGAACATTATAGTGCCCTGCTGCTACAACAACTGCATCGAAAGACTCTGTCCACCATCTATCCTCAATTCCATTGTCGAGGGGTTTGCGCAACGTCAAAACCCATTTCGATGTATGTGGGTCTTTATGCACAAGCTCCACAGTGGTACCATACGATATCAGATCCGGATATCCTCTCCTGCCAACCAAATCTTGAATATATTTCTCCACAACCTTCCAATGGCGAAACGGTGAATCATTGCCGTGTCTCTTAATATTGACCGCAGATCTTGTTTCCGGAAACGGTTCTTGAGAAAATGACATGGCAAATGCATCAATGTTCGTTTCCAACGTAGGATATATCGAGGTATCGGAAAACCGATATTGAGTATTATGCGGAAGAATGGCGGGAAGTTCGGATGGGATTTGTAGAGGCTCATCTAGTTTGCGAGAAGCAATCTTCTCAAAGTCTGGTAATCGTTGGACGTGATCTTTGGGATCTCCGAGCCTGGAGGGGGGAAATGAGTGATTGTCCTGTCCATTGAGAAATATCGTACTAACCAACATCCTCCAGCTTTCTCCCTTCTCTCAAAAAGTCGAATTTTATCAAATGCTTGCTCTTGCGCCAGAGCATCAAGTGCAATTGCGCCGGCAGGTCCGGCGCCGATGATTGCTACCGACTTGATAGTAGCCATGCTTTTATGAAATATTCCTTTGATGAGTGTATTGACTGATTGGTATCACTACAAAGTCATGGAGGGCGTAGAGAGGGTAGAAAAACCTTCACAGCACATTTCATACTCTTATTTACCATCTTAGTACCGCGGAAGTAGAGGATCTGCAAGGAAACGAATATGGCGAAATTTGTCGTGCATATCCCATCACTCGGGTTCGTTTCGGTCATATGAGCATGAATCTAGATCTAGATCTAAGATAAGATTAGATCTTGCAGGTCTTTGATGCGCACAAAGATCATCTAGACCACAACACGAGTAATGAGTGTTCACTCTTCAATTTTTTTTTGACCATCGATTTCTTATTGGCCGAAATATGGTTCTTAATAAAAGATATGTGTCACGACTTCACTCCTATAGTAGTGTCCATAGATAAAATCAAAATCATCAATCTAGAAACAAGAGAAAAGTTTTGAAAGCTACTGTCGCATTCGACATTGATAAAACTACGTAGTTGAGCCCCCGTTATGGGTCCCTGAGATACAGAATCTTCAAAGAATATCAAAAAATTCATCACCCGCCTCCCCCGCGCGCTCCCTTTCCAGATCTGTAAGATCCCTTAGTTCCTCGTCCACGTCTTTACACAGAGTACAAGCCTCCGTTACCCTCAGCCAGCCACACAATGACATTGCCGCATGCGAAATAGCTGTTCGCGCTTCTTCATTTCCTGCCCTCTCTTCTAGACCATCGACCAAATTTCCTCCCCACTTGTAAAGAGTTTTCATGTCCATAACAGCATCTGACTCGGCTCGATGAGGCGCCATCTCATCTCTTCTCGCTTTTCTCCAAAGAAATGTGCTGATTACTTCGATGTTGTCCATGAGAGTTTTTGAGCGGTCGTCATTGTACGCTCTTTCCCGTTCCTTGCCTCGGTATGGATGGTATCTGATAGAGTACGGCCGACGACGTTCATACTGAAGGCCAGTACGAGAAGGATTTGGGAGGGCCCGAATGTAGGCTGTGGTTGCATCCAGGCATATCTGATAGAGGGTGTTCAAAAGGAAGTAGCGCTGCTCTGGTATTGAAATCGGCGGAACGATTGTACTGTCCGAAGCATTTGAAATGGACATCCTATTGTCAAATCTTGATTTCGGCAGTAAGTGATTTCCTGTTGAATGTATGGAAGCGTGGCCCGATGGAGGATTATTTAGCATCATAGCAATACTAGGGAGGCGGCTGCGAGAAACAGGGCGGCGTAGAGGCGGAGCACGTGAATTCCCAGCGCGGTTGCCACTCGTGCGAGCACCCCCTTGACATTGACAGTAATTCGCGTCTGATGCGGAGTGAGAATTATGTCGGCTCGAGGCAGGTGTGGTCATTAGACAATCCGGATCAGGATCATTCATCGTGTCAATATTTGAAGAGGTTCCGTGCAACACATACCCTTGAGATGCTCCGTTTCCGCCTTGAGCGAGCTTGCTTCCTTCAACACCAACGTTTTCGGTCGCCGAAGCCATATGACTACCGGACGAAATAGGAGAATTGGGAATCGCTTGATCAGATAAGTGCACAGGATTATTAAGCCCATGTCTAATGCCTCCAAAATTTCGGGAGTGAGGTAATAAATCCATGTTATCGTTGGTAAACTCCATGGCGCAAAAGAGAATTCTCATGAGGGTGGAGATGGTACTTCCGGAAGCTGGAGATGAACTACTAACAAAGTTTCTCAAGCCAAGGGAACAGGGTTGGGTTCTTATAAGAGGCAGAAGTTGTGAAGAGAAAGGCAATGATTCTCGAAGGAAACATACTCAACTGGGATATTCTCTGGTATGTTTGAAATTTAATATGTAATAAGCTAAAGTTCTGCATGGAAAGCATGGAACGGTAAAGAGCTACGGAGTTGCCTGCTGGAACTTTGTACAAAAGGATCTGAAACTCTTCCATTTTTCCATTTAAGTCTATTCTATGCATTCCAAATGACGATTCTTCCATCAACACCACTCGCTTAAAACAGATTAGCCTCTCCAAAGATCTAGATTATCAGAGTACTTACTAGTAAATTTTCTAACACCGGCTTCCGAACCTTCGTAAACACGGATGGTGCTAATGGTATTTTGATGCACGGTTGTCAATTGTGTATCGTCCTTGACCTTCCCCTTCAAGTCCATTTGCTTGAACATATTGAAAGCGCTCTCCTCCCCAACGTCTTTAACTGGGCCTCCCTTTGATTCCAAAGAGCCAGTGAGTTGCCAGCCTCCTTCGTTACCACCAAATCGAAATGCCTCACAATCATAACCTGCCGCAATGATCTCAGCTTCGCCGTTCCAGATCAAGCTCATGAAAGGCAGAAGCTGTGTGCTAACACTGACAACAGCCTTTGGAGGTTGGTCTGCGCCATTGGGGTATACGACCGTGATGCTGCTGTCATGTGCAGCAAAGGCCAGAGCATTTCCACTCGGCGAAAACGAAACCGCATGAATCCATCCAGCAGAGTTGTTGAGATATTCTCCACAGACGGTGTTGAAGGGTAGACGTTCCCCCCAGACACCAGGTTCCGGCCTAGCGTCTACCCCTTTGATGAAACTCGAGAAAACCCTCGCATGAGCATCGGTAGAACCTGCAGCGAGAAGTACAGAGTTTGGATGCCATGCAACAGTTGTGATTGTGCTACGAATCGGCTTCTTGATATGTTTCGAGACCCACCAGTCGTTCTCCTCCTCAAAGTAGCAGATAGCAATCACTCTCGCACCAGATCCAACGGCGAACTTGGTTTCGGAAGGAGACCAACGAACAAACGTGGCAGCGCGGTTGATTCGAAGAAGAACGAGAGTCGGTTTGTAGCCAGTGGGAGATGGTTCCCAGACCAAAGCGTTACGGTCTAGCCCGATAGTATTAGCATTGTTGAGTTCAAACTGAAGCTTAGATAGGTACAAACCTTGAGAACATGTTACAATTCTGCCACTGTTAGGAGCAATATCGACACTGGTGACAGTCTTGTCATGACCTTTCAATTCGTCCTTGAGCTTGAATCCATTACCATCTCGTCCATAAAGCTCAACACTGGTGTCGCGTGCTACAGCCAATGTCTGTCTATCGGCCGAGAAGGAATGATCCGCAATAGGATGATGGAAAAGGTGATGAACTTCTGGACCAGGCATTTTGTTGCTTTTTGATAGGAGGAGCTCTCTACTATCACATTGATTATGCTACTTATGTTGGCATTACCGCATGGACGAGAGATGCTTGCTTGACGTGGGGCGGATACTCCGTATAAGTCTGTTGACTAACTACTTTAAGCTAGCGCAAGGCTGCGAAAGGCGGACTCTCGAAATTTATGATATTGACATATTGTACCTCAAAGCTCCAATTCAACGCGACAGATTTCTGAATATTTACAGAATGAGTACCGCAGTTAATGCTCCAGTTAGGACATCGTTCCCTCCAAATCAAACACTCTACATCACCAATTTACCTTCGTCAAAGATTCAAAAAGATGATTTGAGGAGAGAGCTTTACACATTATGCTCGACTTACGGGCCAGTCCTCGATGTCGTAGCTCTTATGTCAATGAAGATGAGGGGTCAAGCACATATTGTATACAGAGATATTCAAACCGCGACTCAAGCTATGAGAGCATTACAAGGATTTGAGTTTCTTGGTCGTGAAATGGTTAGTTGGGAATTCCACGTTTTCATTCTTCGTTTTCTTGAAATAATCACGGCTGACCTTTATCTTACTAGAAAATTCAATATGCCATATCAAAGTCAGACACCATTGCTAAATTGGATGGTACTTTCCGTATGCCTTCCGCAGCAGCGGGTGCTGTGACGGCCACAGAATTACAGCAAAGCATTTTTAATGCGCCGCCTTCCGCAGCTATCACAACAACCACCTTACCCCCTCCACCACCGCCATCAAGTCTCCAGGTCCCAATTCCTGCCTCTGATCATGCTATGGAAGATGCAACGAGCCCAGGTGCAAGTGTTGCAGGACAGAAAAGACGCCGAGATGAAGAGGAGGAAGAGGATAGTGAAGGAGATGTTGCCATGGAGGAAGATAGTGATGATGATTAGCGACAAATGATATTGCATAACAAGGCGTTGGGGATTTGAGGCGTATTGGTCTTGGTCACAGAGTTAGCGGCTGAAAAAAGATCTAAAGGGCTAAGGCTCCTATACAATTCGCATATGAAGTATATTGACGTCTAATGACATGTCAGATATAGTCTGTGGGGCTTTTTACAGTAAAAACGCATATACCTAGCCTCTTGTGTTACGGTCGTGCAACCACTTTGTTGTTTAATACTTGCAAAGAAAATGAGACTCAATGTCTATGTTAGTTCACGGATTGAAGAATTATATATCTAATAGATGCAACGCCTTCGTAAGCTAAAATGTCAATTGCTCTTCTCTATATCTTCCCAGGCCATTTCGTGTGGCATCCATAGACCTACACATCCGCCTACTAGGCCGAGCCACACCATCAAATAATCATTTGCTGGACAGTCAAAATTTTCCATGGCCTCTTTGGTTTGACACGGATGAATGAAGAATGCTGGTACATCTGTAATGGGATGCGGCTGGAACTTGATTAAAACGTGTTGGCATGACAGATTTCAGGACTTACAGCGGCAGAAATTCCACCCATGACTCCTATTGCACGAAGTTGACTTTTATACTCTTCTGGTACAAGATTTCGATAGACGGAATTTATATCGAATGCAGGCTCATCCATCGGTAAGTCATGGAGCATGAACCATAGTGTTGGCATTCTATAGGTGGGATGAAGGTGAATTTCGTAAGTAACATAAGGCTGGTGAGAATATAGATTGTATTTCGGAATAGTGCCACTAGTCGTCGTAGATTGTTTGTTTACATCCAGTGCCTCCTGTATCCTGTCAACAAATTCAGATACTAATATATGATCAACATGAACGGAGAGGGTCACTAACATCGTCCTCATCCTCGTCCATCATATCCACCTCCGGGCTGGGAGTAGGATTTGGAGCGTGACCACTACTCAAATTGCTAAGGGCAAGTAATAGATCATCATCATCCTTTGGTGGTTGAAGTAATCGAATAATTTCGACAAAGCATGACCCAGTAGTTGCAGTTCGTCCCATGCGTAACTTGAGATTCTTTCTTGCGGGACCTAATTCTGCTCTGATATATCTTCGATCAAGGAACGCACAGGCAAGTTCAAACTCTTCCTCGGTGAGAAATGGCCACTGACGATATTCGTCGCGATGTAGCGCCATGATGACTTACTTAGCACTAGCTACAGTAGAAAGAGTCTATACAACCCACGAACTAATATCGATGCAGATGCAAATGCCTTCTTAAACTAATAGCAGGTAGATGAATATTTGATATACCCGTCCGAAAAAGTCTTCATCAATGTAGAATAAAAGCAGATCTGCTTTACTATTACCGTGAACATGAGCTGCAGATGTGAGGATCCGGTAGTTGCTGTTAGACTATGAAGTTGTAGCTATTCTCCTTAGTTACCCCTGATTAAAAAAGTGGTCAAGGGACAGCTTTTCGAGACCTACGGTATGTACTAGGTACTCCGTAGTATCTACTCCGTACTAAAAGCTATTCCATAGGCAAATTCAGAGAACACGAATATCCCCGATAATTACCCAATAATATTATATGGAGTCGAGACATCATTATTTACTTGATCTGGAATTCAACTCCTTCTGATATACTCTGGTGTTTGATTGTATCCATTGAAGATAAATTGAAGCTAAAGATGCCCAAAATGTCAAGATCTACCTCCCCGGCTGGTACTACGCAAGGTAGATGAGTTAAGGTTACAGGGCTGAAAAGAAAGCCTGTTATTAAATCCAAGGCTCGGTAAGTACTACGCCTTACGTGTACTGTTCTCTATACCTATCTCTCAATGACACTTAACAAGCTTCAAGTATTTTGATCTTTCGTATTCTGTTGTTTTCTTTAAAGTCGCTCCTTCCAGAAATGAAATGATTTTGAAGTTTCCATGAACAGTCGCGACCCGTTTAATTTACGCCGCTCCCCAGCATTCGATATCCTTCGAGGCACTGCGACACAAGCGGCTTCGAACATTACTCAGAGGGTTAAAGAAGTAGGCGAACAAGCTTTTGAGTCTGGGAAGCAAGCTGTTGAAGAGATGTCCACTTTTTCAATACCGAAGAACGTCCCCTCTTTTACAGACCCCCAGCGGAATTTGGAAAACAGAGCTTGGGCGGCCTCTGGCATGACCGCGAGATCATCGACTGCAAACACAAGTGGAGGAGTAATTAGTGGCATACAAGACCGGGTTGGAAACCTCCTTGGTGAAAGTAGGGATCTGCCGATGTATAAAGACAAGCCATACTCATATGCCTCCTCCCGGAGGACATTGCCTATTTACAAGCGGCGGCGCATTATCTTCGGAGGCATAGCGTTTGTGGTTTTTGTGTTATACCTCTTAGGGTTCTTCGGATCTAATGACGTGACGAAAGAAAAATCGAAAGACAGATGGACATGGCTGCAGCGACCTGAAAAGGGAGCCAAAGCAATTGATTGGCTGGATCGAAGGGAAAGGGTCAAGGAGGCCTTTATTTTGAGTTGGGATGCATATGAACGATATGCATGGGGATATGATGAGTTCCATCCAATCTCGAAACACGGGAAGCAAATGACACCAAAGGGAATGGGTTGGATAATTGTGGATGCTTTGGATACGATGATATTAATGAATCTGACAAGCCGAGTGCAACATGCAAGAGAATGGATTACAACCTCGCTGGACTACGATCAAGACCAAGAAGTTAATACATTCGAAACTACGATCCGCATGCTCGGGGGGCTTCTATCCGCTCATTATCTCTCCACGGAATATCCACACTTAGCTCCATTGACCGAGGACGATGAAGGAGCTGCAGGAGAAGATTTATACCTGGAAAAGTCAAGGGATTTAGCTGATCGATTGCTTGGCGCTTTTGAATCTCCCTCTGGAATACCATTCGCCAGTGTCAATCTTAAGACAAACAAAGGTGTACCATCTCATGACGACGGTGGGGCGTCATCTACAGCAGAGGCAGCCACGTTACAATTGGAAATGAAATATCTTACCAAACTCACTGGAGAAACTGAATACTGGGAAAAGGCTGAGAAGGTTATGAAGATCATTGATGATAATGGCATGGAGGATGGACTTTTGCCAATTTACATATACGCTAGCAATGGAAATTTCCGTGGGAAAAACATCCGCTTGGGCAGCCGTGGCGATTCATACTACGAGTATTTGATCAAACAGTATCTTCAAACTTCAAAAGAAGAGCCTATCTATGAAGAACTTTGGGACGAGGCACTCAAGGGAGTTCGCAAGCATCTCATCACGTACTCTAGCCCTTCGCGTTTTACCATTCTTGCAGAGAGACCCGAAGGTTTGGGTGGCTCTCTTTCACCAAAGATGGATCATTTGGTATGTTTCATGGGCGGAACGATTGCCTTAGGCGCTACTGGTGGTATCACGGAGGCTGAGGCACGTAAGCTACCAAGTTGGAGCGCGAAAAAGGATGAAGAGATGAAACTCGCCAGAGAGTTGACGCACACCTGCTGGGGAATGTACAAGGTCATGGCAACCGGGCTTGCTCCCGAAATCGCACATTTCAACATTGATAGCCCTCCTCTGCCGGAAAATGCTCCACACGAGGCACCTTCGAATTTTGATGACCCTGAAAATCAAGAGTGGCGGAAAGACTTTATTATAAAGAAGAGTGATAACCACAATCTTCAGAGGCCGGAAACTATCGAAACACTATTCTATATGTGGAGAATAACGGGAGACGAGATGTACAGAGAGTGGGGATGGGAGATGTTCAGGTCTTTCATGAACCATACAGCCGTTGAAGAGGGTGGTGGATTTACGAGTCTTTCTGATGCTGATGTTCTGCCTCCACAGACCAAGGACAATATGGAAAGCTTTTGGCTTGTAAGTATAATTTGCTTGTTATTGTTATGAACAAATTTGCTGACTTTATCAAGGCTGAAACTCTTAAATACTTTTACCTTCTTTTCTCGCCAGATGACCTCCTTCCCTTGGATCAAATAGTCCTCAACACAGAAGCACATGCATTCCCGCGATTCAAGATGGGTCCATTGTTGTCTACTGGATGGAAGAGGAAGCCCAGGGGACCAGATGGCAAGATTCTAGCAGAAGCAGAGAAAAAGCCCGAAGTGAAGGAGATTAAAATTCAGGAAGTGAAGGATGCTGGGACGTGAAGTTGAAGAAGGAATATTGTATCTGATTGATGATAATCATGTAAATTCATTGTATTTTTATCAGATCTAAATAGTGGGCCACTGAATGGCTTCCTCGTCATTACCCACGTTGATGAGTCTGGGCAATCTAAAAATAGATCTTGCTACTCGAGTGTTGTACTCGTGGTCAGACTATTGTACTTTGTATGTACGGATCTACTCGGATCTACTCCCGTACATTCCAATAGTAAAGGAGCTAGCTGAATGCACTTTTCCACCGTATCCGAAGTACCTTCTTCCAATACAATATTTTACTCGTCTACATTTGGTTTTATTAATGAAATTGCGTCTGGGTGATTGACTCAGTTTCTACATTGCAGCTGAACACTCATGCACTATTTGCTCTAAGTAGCACAATGTCCGAACCATCGCTTGAATCTAGATTGTACAGAGACGTATGGTTCGCATTTCAATCGATGCAGCTTTGACAAGTCGGTGATCCAAACGACCAATTCTAAAAAGACGACGTTTGAAGCATTGTATGCAAGGAAGATATCCGGAGGCACCGTCACATGGTTTCCAATATTATCTCCTAATATGGACGACAATGAAGCTGTTCAAATAATTTACAGACGATGTGACGGGCCGTCGTACAATTACACCAAGATTTGCCCAGCAGTTAGGATCTCATCCCCTTACTTTCCCTACTTGGCAACGGTGATACACCAAACACAATGTTATGCAGCTTCTGAAGCATCTAGGACCATTTGATGCCATTTTTAAATCACCATATTTGCGACAATCTTGCAGTTTGATGATGTTCATCCCGTTACCAGGGTGTTAGGCATGATAATCTCTATAAGCCCTAGCGTCCCGTACTCCAGATCAAGCTCAACACATCCAATCACACCCAGCAATTATCCTGCAAAGATAAGCCTTTACTTTTCGAGATCGCTGTGCCTTTCCGGCTAAGAATTATTGTCGTCTTCTCCCTCGTCGGGCTACCTTTATACGACTTTCGTACTCATCCTATTATCTATGATGTAGCATACCACTGGAAAAATGTCCGATTATACTTGCACGACCTTTAAGCTGCAGGCGACTAATTGAGAGATCCAACAGTTGCTCTCCTGATCGTTCGAAACAACTCAGCCTCACTGCTTCCCTCCGAGGAGCTATCTTCTGACCGACACCAGCGATATTCTTAGTACAGGTCGTCGACGCTTCCTTGATCACATAAGCATCGAATTCACAAATACATCAAGATGAATAGTTTCAGGATGAACGATATCGAAAAAGGTTCGCCCTATCCTGATAGGGACCAATCTACAACTCCGGATTACAGTAGCGGTCGCGGGGAACCAAGTTACGAACAAATTACGCACATAAAACATGGTATTGGACGTCGCTTTGTGGACAGCTTCAGGAGAGATCCAAGTCTCACAATGACCCCGCCCGGTGTTGTTGGCGCAAATGGAAGAGTGTTTCACGCCAAAATCGCGGCGGCAGCAACGGCAAACTCACCTCTTGCGCGAAGATTGAAAGGGAGGCATCTGCAAATGATTGCAATTGGAGGCTCAATAGGTTAGTTACTTGACATGAAGTAATGAACAGTTACTAAGTCGTCTTCGTGGACAGGTACCGGACTTTTTGTTGCATCGGGCAAATCTCTCGCAACCGGCGGGCCCGCATCTCTTATTATATGCTTTACACTCATTGGACTTATGTTATATTGTACGGTGCATGCTTTAGGTGAGATGGCTGTTCTGTTTCCAGTTTCGGGGTCGTTTTCGGCATACTCGACACGATTTTTGGATCCGGCTGTAAGTTGTGTCACCTCTGCTTAAATGGGTAATTTTTATTAACATAGTAACTAGTGGGGTTTTGCCATGGGCTGGGTATGAGGCATTCTAGTTAATATGGTGGTTGGCATGGGAAACTAACTCATATCAAATAGAATTATGCTATGCAATGGCTTGTTGTTCTTCCATTGGAAATTATTGCGGCATCTATCACGATCGATTTTTGGGACACGACACAGCAATACAACCACGCTATATTCGTCACGGTATTTCTCTTCACAATCATCAGCATAAACATGTTCGGGGTGAAAGGTTACGGGGAAGCAGAGTTTTTCTTCGCTATTGTCAAGGTCGTAGCTATAATTGGATACATGTACGTTTATTGTCTATTCGCATCCTCCGATAGTTCAAAAATGCCTGGGATATATCTTCCTACCAACTTTCAGATTAGGAGATACGATTCAATCGGAAACGTAAAACTGACGCATGTATAGTCTTTTAGCCATAACTCTTAACTGTGGTGGTAGCCTTGAAGAAGGTTACGTAGCTGGTCAATTGTGGCATAATCCAGGCGCTTTCAACAACGGCTTCAAAGGCCTTTGTAGTGTTTTTGTTACAGCAGCTTTTGCTTTTGCTGGCACTGAATTGGTTGGCCTCGCTGCCGCCGAAACACAAAACCCTAGAAAGTCACTGCCAACGGCTGTGAAACAAGTATTCTGGCGCATCACTCTTTTCTACATCGTCTCACTTACACTCGTTGGACTACTCGTTCCTTATACCGACGAAAGACTCCTCACTGCTGGTAGTGCGAATGCTGCCGCAAGTCCCTTTGTTATTTCTATTCAGAATGCCGGAATAACGGTACTCCCTTCTATCATGAACGCTGTTATTCTAATTGCTGTGTTATCCGTCGGCAATTCCTCAATATTTGGGTCTTCCCGGACTCTTGCAGCATTAGCAGATCAGGGACAAGCCCCAAAGATTTTAGCTTATGTCGATCGTAAAGGACGTCCTATTGTATCTATTTGCGTATCTTCGGCGCTTGGATTTCTTGCATACGCAGCGGATTCTGGTGCCCAAGGAACGGTTCTAGATTGGATGCTAGCACTCTCTGGACTCTCTTCGATCTTTACCTGGGGATCTATCTGCCTCGCCCATATTCGTTTTCGACGTGCTTGGAGACTTCAAGGTCATAGTCTAGACGAATTAGCCTTTCGTTCTCAGCCAGGTGTCATAGGCTCCTGGATTGGGTTTTTATTTAACGTTCTTATTCTTATTGCACAATTCTGGACGGGTGCATGGCCTACAAACTATGAGGCAATGACTGCACTTGAACAGTGTCAAAGCTTTTTCATAGCTTACTTAGCGGCACCCATCATAATTGTTTTCTATGTTGGATATAAGGTTTGGTACAGAACTTCTATCATGAGATCGATGGATATGGATTTAAAGACTGGAATGCGTGGTTTAGATTTACCAGCGTTGATAGCAGAAGAGCGAGCAGAAAAAGCAGCATGGCCAAAGTGGAAACGAGTATACAAAACTGTCTGTTAGTTCAACCACTAGGCGTTTATGTAATGGAGGTCGGTTTGGAGTTTTCATTGTAGGGAATTTCATGAGCGGGAGATACCATCTGATTTCGGCGTTAACCAAAGTATTGCGAGGGAGGATATTTATGGCATGGGGTTTTGCTGGGAACATGTTCTTATATTTCGACAAGGTTGGTATTCAATCTATAGATAAATTACATAATATGACTAACTATCTTAAGAGTTCTGTTGCATGTCGGACAATACCTAGCGCGGGTAGTTCTTTTTCTAAGAGCTTTTAACCGCGACCAATCGGCGCTTTCTAAAGCTTGATATAAGGTAACGGGAACTATTGGAGCTATCGATGACTCTAACAGAATCAAGGAACTATTCATATAAATGGCTACCCCGCTTGTTTATCAAAGCTGTAGGCGGACTCCGTGGTATTCATGTGTAGCAAAGTCGTAAATAGTTTTTAATCAGATCAATTTGTAACACTGGAGAGGTTAATTGATCTCGAAAGCAGAAGAAGAATTTCCAATATCGATTCTCTGGAACATCTGGATTCTGCAACTTTGATGATTGCTTAGTTCTTACCTAGGTAGGTGGGAACTACAAATTTTCTACTCAGTAGTGAGGGGAAAAGTGGGAGTGGAGCTCTCTTTTCATAACCCCTCCAAGAATCAGACATACAGAATAGGTACAGGTATTGATTGGTTAATTAGCCCGGAAGACTAAGGGGAACTAGGATATTCATCACGCCTTTTGATGCTGTTTGATTATTAGATATCCATGTATCTCCGGATGATACTCGTAGTCTTGCATCAAAAGATCCTGCGAGGAGATGTGTGCTTGAAAGATAAGGAAGCGATGTATGTATGATAACAAGGGCCCGGCTAATACGTGTAGAAACAGTTCATATAACATGGCATTTTTCCAAAAGTTACTCAACTTTTTAATGTCCTAGTTCTACTTCTTTTCTTTTTCAAAGTATTGTAAATACTCGTTTCAGGCTTTGCCTGTCAACTTAATTGACGATCCTCTTCGTTTAGTATATTAACCTTCAAGATGTTGGCCAAGCAAGCTCTTTTAATTTCTGCACTTCTGCCCTTAATTCAAGGACAAGAATCCACCTCAGAAACTGTTTTAGGTGTTTATATATACCATCGTCACGGAGATCGCACGACAAAAAGCTATCCGCCTGTATCTCTCACAGATCTTGGCTATGCTCAAGTCCACGCATCTGGAAATTACTATCGAAACCGCTACATCGATTCCAACGCATCATCTCCCATCTACAAAATCAGTCCCGACATAGTCAAGACCTCTCAATTGAATATTCAAGCACCAGTCGATACTGTGCTTCAAAATTCTGCTGCGGGATTCCTGCAAGGTTTATATCCGCCTGTGGGTGCAGCGTTGGGAAGTCAAACACTTGCAAATGGCACAAGTGTTGAAGCACCTTTGGGTGGTTTTCAACTCATCCCTGTAAATGCTGTTTCTACGGCTTCCAGCAGTGCTAATTCAGAGAGCTCCACATGGCTTCAAGGCTCAAGTGGTTGTGGAAATGCTATTACGAGCTCTAATAATTATTTTTACTCGGATGAATATACAAGGCTCCTGAATTCGACCAAGAGTTTCTATCAGAGCATTCTCCCTGTAGTTAATACTACGTTTAATTCCGCTACGAATACCTTTAAGAATGCTTATACGAGTAAGATCCGTTATACCTTGTATGATGCATATTGTTAACGAAATTAGTCTATGATTACGTTCACGTCTCTACTATTCACAATTCGTCTATTCCTTCCGATGATCTTCTTACGGATGAGACACTCTCCCAATTGCAAACTCTAGCAGATAATCATGAGTTTAATCTTGCGTATAATGCTTCAGAGCCAATTCGTGCTATTGCGGGATCGACTTTGGCAGGGGAAATGTAAGTCTATCATCCATCCATCATATTCACCTCAATCATCAAATAAAAATCCATATCCATTATTTCTCCATCCCAACCCATATCACTCAATCCTCATCATCCCCAAACCCACCAACTAACACTCCCAGCCTCCAATCCCTCAACACCACCCTAACCACCCACTCCACCACACCCCTCACCATCCAATTCGGCGCCTACGCCACCTTCCTCTCCTTCTTCGGCCTGTCCGGCCTCTCGGGTCTCTCCTCACCCTTCACCCAAATAGTCCCCTACGCCTCCTCGATGACCTTCGAACTCCTCACCAACGCCACCATCTCAAACACCTCTTACCCCCCCCTATCCTCCATCTCCATCCGCTTCTCCTACGCAAATGGTCCCGCGTCTGAAAACCCCCCTATCTCCTACCCATTATTCGGACAAAATGAACTCGTGCTTCCGTATGAAAAGTTCGTAGAGGAAATGAGCCGCTTTGCCGTGCGGGATTTGGGGGATTGGTGTGGAGTTTGTGGGGAGTCTGGGGGGGTTTGTGCTTCTTCCTCCTCTTCCTCTTCTTCTTCTTCAAGCTCGAGCTCAGGATCAGGAAATGGAAAGGAAAAGGACAATGGGATTTCAAAAACAGTAGCGGGTGTGATTGGAGCCATGGTTACGTTGGGTGTTATTTTGGGTGTGGAGGCGTTGGTTCTTTTGGGGGCGGGACTGAGGGTTGTGAGGAGGAGGAGCGTGGGTGCTGCAGGTGCTGCAGGTGCTGCGGGTGCTGCGGGGGGTATGGGGGAACAGGGTGGGAAATAGGGGGATGTGATATTTTCTTTGGGTGTGGGTAGGTAGGTAGGTAGGTAGGTTGGTAGGTAGGTAATGATAATACGTACATGCATCAGGGAAGAAAATAGCTTAAAGAACCCTCATATACCCAACTAATCACATGGACAAAGTAGTCAGATACACAGATTATGGGTTGAGGGTTCTTGTTATAATGAATGAATGAATGAATGAATGGTTTATTGATTGTGTATCCTATACCTATACCTATACAAATAAGTAGTAGTAGTATACTATCTACTCCTACTCCTACTCCTACTCCTATTCCTATCATATAATTATCCATAATTTCCCTAACGCGTGAATTTTTGTCAAGACACCAGAGACCGACCGACCGACCGACCATCCTATGTAATAATAATATAATACTCCAAATAAATGCTTCATCAAACCATAGCATGGCATGCCATACACAGCATAGACATCCAAACAAAGCGCTCAAACCCCGCAACACTATGCAATAAAAATAAAAATAAACAACACAACACCACTATCCAAAAAACCACTAATCCAACCCCTCACCATTCAATATACTCTTCAAAATCCCTGCTCCCAATCCCTCCACCGCAGCCGCAACTTCCTTCTGGCCCACACAACTAGCCACTCTCTTCTCATCACCCACACCCACACCCGTTCCGAAAACCTTTCTCCCCGGTCTACCTTTTGCTCGGACTCCATTTAACACGAATGATCCGTTTTTTCCATCGACTGCCGCCACTAGTGATAATGTCTCTAAACTTCCTACCACATCTCTGAATTCCGTGCTAGTTAATGGATGGAGGATCGCATCGCGGGTACAGAGCATACTGTATGTGTTATACAATTGCTTGATTGTTGGGGCTAGATTGTGAGATTTTGAGGGTGTTGCGAGGAGATTGGAGGATTGGGAACGATTTCGGGATTCGAGGGCGAGGAGGGCGCAAAGTGCGGCTTTTTGTTGGAGATTAAGGGTTTTCAAACGTTGGGTGGAACCATTGCCGAATGTGGAGGCTGTGATTTTATTGACGTGAGAAATACTTGCGCGGGGAGCAGTCTCGACGGTGAGGGTTGCGAGAGATTGGGCTAGTGTTCTTGGACGCAGGATATTTTTGCTAGGCGTATTTAGAATGGAGGAGAGATTGATGTTGTCTTCGAGGATCCGTTTAGAAGGGCTATCGAGTAGAACTTGTTCTTTTAGCTCTTGCTCGTGCTTCTGCTTAGTTTCTGTCTCGATTAAATCGATTGCTCTTCGACAGATATCGAAGGCTTTGCGTAAATCTCCTGTTTGACTTGCCACTTTTCGAGAGCAGAGCTCAATGGCTGCTGGGTGGAGGAATGGAACAAAATTTGGAGTCGCGCTGTCGGCGGGAACAAGTGACTTGAGACGTGTCATGATGACATTTTTGATCTGTGATGCTGTATATGGAAGAAACGGTAATAGTTGTGGTTGTAGGTTTCGGGCTTTAAGTCTTGGTAGGAAACGATCTGTAAGATCTAATGCATTTGCAATGCCGATGAGAATTAGGCGCGACGACTTTTGTAACGACCACTCGAACAGTTTGTATAAAATTTCCAGGTCCAAAGTAAGGATGTGGTCGATTTCATCCAGAGTAATGAGGTAAACATCCTTAGTTTTCTTCCTCGAAACAAACATATTCTGCAGAGTCTTCTCCTCATCACCCTCCAGAACTTCTTCCTCGCCGCAGTAAGACTCCAACAACATACTATATAAATCCTTCGACGTTTTCATACTCATACAATTGACATACGTCTTGTGTAATGTGCTCGATTCTTCATACTCCGTCGTGACTTCGTTGATCATAGCACTCTTTCCAGTTCCTGGTGGACCACTAACATAAATACATCCACCATTTGTTTTACCAACACAATTTTGTACAAAAGTTTTCAATTCGTCCTTTTCAGCTTCTCTTCCAACAAGTCGACCGGGTTCCGAACTGCGTGTAAAGATTTGGCGAGCTTGACTATATACTGTCGCAATGGATCCGCCAGGTGTTACAGGAGTCCGAGGAGTTCTAGGAGTCATTGGCTTGCCGGTGATCGTGACACGATGTCGAGGAGTTATCTGTACTTGTTTGGAGAGCGCATCTCGATGTCGAGGTGTTTGAGGAGTAGGAGTTTGGGCCGTCTTCGATGCCTCTTCCGTTACTGTTCTCGGTAATGCAATTCTTCTTCCTGCGATTCCATGTTTCGAGGGCGAGGGCTTGACTGGTATATGTTCCGATAATTCATCAATTTCCATAGAATCGGCATCGGAGTCTTCGACCTCATTGCGCCTCTTGCGGGTGATGAAAGGACTTTCATTCTCATCATTGTATATTTCTGCTCCCGTTTGACGTTTCGCGCGTGTTGATCGGACTTTGAAATCTATAGAATGAAAGTTAGAAAGTTTTGAGATGGATCTGAAGATGATTCGTACCTGCTATTGTGGTTGTACTCCTCGTTCGTTTTCCTAATACAGAAGGCATAATTGAAGGAATCTGTAGAAAGTTGTAACTCAATTCAAATATGTTCTTGCTTAATTACAAAGTTTTACTTGAAGTTGAAGAAATTGAGGAAGTTGTAATGAGTGAAAATCAACGGGTGGTGTATTGATTGAAATGTAGAAATTCGCGTGGACGCGTTCGCGTATAGTGGATTTTACGCGTTTTAGCAATGGTACGGCAGCGGACAAAGAGCAGTCCCTGTACATCGCAGAAGAGTAGGTGTATGTAGGAAGTAGACGTATGTAGGAAGTAGATGCAAGTTGTGATAATGTTACATCTACCATCTACATTAGATGATAATATGCATGCAGAATATTAGATTTTGATATATTTATGCATTTATGGCTGTGGATGTAGGCCATTGAGGTTTTGAATCAATACAATACTCGATTGCTTGTTGTAACTAACGTCAAAACAAGACAACCTGATACAGATCACAATGCTAATTTATACCGTGTACTCCGTACATAGCTAGCAAATCGTATAGATGATCTCGGGACTCGGGAGGAAAAGAATCAAGTTGGATCATCAGCTAGTAGTCACTCATTGATGAATGAATTAGTTTGGGCGGCAACCAAATTTAGACAAACTCTGTACTTTCATCTTTCTCTTAGCCAATATTCATATAATTAAGACCTACTTTATATGTCTTCATATTAATATCATATCGTATCACAATCACACAGCACCAATAACCTTATAAGTATTTCAACATGTTGCGGGTTCCCTTTGATAGGTAGATAGATATCCCATCAGGGCCGTCACACCACCCCCATCAGCTTCATAGCCGCCCATCTTGGTGCCAGGGTGTTGGCCTCATTCTCCACCATTACAGCTTTTCAGGGTAAAGCTGGGTTGTGCGGGTTGGACTGCTCCCCGCCCTTCCTATTCGTCATTTGTTCAGATTCACTCATTTCGATACAATAAACTCACTCACCAACTTCGGATTTCCCTGCTTGTAGGCCCTTTTTCTATCTCGAAACTTTTTCATTTCTCATTTCATGCTGTGAAGATATCTCCAGCGGGTCGTTGAATCTTCGAGACAGGCTTTCTTATCGTTTATCTCTTCCTGCCCTACAGGCCTTTTTCGTGGCCCGCCGCAAGCTTTGATATTACATACCTGTCGCAACTTACCCCCGCCCTGCCGGCAAAGAACTTGGCTCTTATTTCAACCATCTATTCAGCAAATTGTTGAACACAGAAAGCATATCAAGAAGACTTTGCACCTCAATAACGAGTCTATCTGCTGAACCTTTATATTTTGTACAGGATGGCTAGGCGCACTGGGAAACCCAGCGATGAGTTATTCATGCAACGTCCCGGCGACGGTTGTGATAGTCCTACGGTCGCCATAGAACCTTTGAGGATTGTGAAGCCGACGAGCCCTCCCCGAAATCGAGCGGCATCCAGCTCGTCGAGTCGATTTGCGTCCCCACCCCCTGCGAACAAGCATAAATTTCCTTTACCACCAGGTGCCTCGAGCTCCGCAAGCCCTTTACCATATCCTGATGACGACGATGACGACGACCTCTTTCAGAAAAAACCAAATCCCCCTTATCCTGACGATCGAAGAAAAGCCCCACAGAGAATTGATTTGAGCGATCAAGAAAATAGAACATCTGGAGGAAGTGGTAGGCCAACCGCATATGATACGGCACCACGATTTACAAGCCCTACAGAGAGAACTGGCCCGGGTCTATCTGAAAGAAGGGGGAATGCACCGCAGCCTTTGCCCGCTTCCCCGGAGATAGGCTCCTCAGACAGAGATGGAATGTTTGGCAGACTACCGCCAAAGGAGCAAATCCCTCAAGCTGGCGCAAGTGCGTACTCAGAGGGTAATAGGCATTATTATCCACCACCCATTCCTAAACCCATGTCTTCAAATGGGACGCCTTCAATACTATCACCAACGCCGAAAAATGACATGAATAGATTCGCTTCCACGGCTTCAACCTCCACGACTAGAGCAACCAGAGGATCCCCGCCCCCACCAGAAACTCCCATCGAGCCGCCAACTGAGCTTGCGGGAGGTGGCATAGAGGCGCGATATGCTGCATCGGGAATTGCAGGTGCTGCAACTTTAAGTAGCCTTCAGGCGCATAATGCAGCCGCTGCTCAGCGTGCTAATCAATATGCGCCGCCCCCTGTCCCACAAATGCCCCAATCGCCTCCCGCAAGACCCTGGACTCCAACAGAGTCTCCAGAAAATGCCCCGCATGGACCACCTAGAGTGTATCAAGGGTTGAATGAGATTACCCCATCGGCATCTCCACCTGCTGTTACTCGTCCGCAAAGACAAGGTTCGGCACCACCGGTCAACTCTTTAGAACAAGACTTTCAGCGGATGCAAATGTCAGCTGAAGAGCCTCCGCCGGCGTATTCTAGTGTGACTCCTGGTGCCAACTCCCGAGCATACCCGGCCGAGAAACAACAGCGGACGAATCCTCCCGCTGCTATAGACACTACCCCGAAACCAAATATTGCACCACCTTTAGCGACACCTGCAAATAATCCTGACCACCCTGCATTTGCAAATGAACCAAGACAGGAGCAGATTCCACAGCAGCCCACTCAAGCCGGCCCATCTGCTCAGCCTGCCAATGTTTCTCCTTTTCAAGGCGTTGGTCCAACATCTCCACCACCACTTCCAGAGGGCTGGATTGCCCATCTTGATCAGAACTCTGGTCAGTATTATTATATCCATCTCCCCACTCAAGCTACTCAATGGGAGTTCCCCAAGGGCCCTACTCCACTGAATGATGTTCCGCTTTCGCCAGTCCTGTCAACCTATGGTGGGTATGGAAACCCCATGGCATCCCCAGGCTTAAGTATGTTCAGTAAACAATCCCTTGCCTCTCCTGGCTTTCAGGGGATGGCCTCACCTGGATTTCCTCCACACACTCCAGGCTATGCGGAAAGTATTATGAGTATGGCGTCAGGCACGCCAACTACTGCTGGCTTTTCTGGACCACCACCTAGTGCAGGAGTCGACATGTATAAAGTTCTACCGACGAATGGAGTGTATTTTGGTCCTTATTTAAGATATGTAAATATGGATATGGAGAACGGTATATGGCTGGGTACAATAATGCTTGTAACGGATGCTCCACAACCTCCAACTATTCATATTCATCAAAGCGTTGATTTGTCGCCAAATCCTAGACAGCTCAGACCGAACCCGATTTATACACATCGAAGATGGGTCTTCTACCGTTATGATATAGATTTGAAGATGGGAGAAGGTCTAGGTGATAAATGGACTTATGCTATAACCTCGCATTTGGGTTGCACGCGATATGAGTTTCTGGTAGCGGGACGTTTCGAGACGAATTGGAGATTCATTGCACATTCTGGTAATGATTTCGCTATGAATACTACAGTCAACGAGCGTTCAAAACTTGGCGGCATCGGGTTTATGTGGAAAGATATTTTGCAAAAGAATGTAGAGTGTGGTGGTTTCCATGTGCAATTGGGATTAGGAGATCAAATTTATGGTGATAGGCTATGGAAGGACATTCCTCTGTTGAAGCAATGGCTTGCTATGAGTGGCAAGGAGAACAGAAGAAGTGCAGCATGGACAGCAAGGCATGAGGAGGAAGTTTCCCATGCTTACTTCCATTATTACACCAGTCATTTTGATCAGCCATACTTGAGGGAGGCGTTTGCTCAAATCCCTCACATACTACAGATTGATGATCATGATATGTAAGTGTTCGCCGTTGCCCTTCCTTACCTTTACTAATACTTTCAAGTTTTGATGGTTACGGCTCTTATCCAGAATATATGCAAAATTCCAATATGTTCAGAAACATCGGTCGTGTTGGTATTGAGATGTATCTCCTATTCCAACACCACACTACAGTCGATATTCTTCGGAACGTCAGCACAGACATTGATCTATTTACAATCACTGGAACTGGCTGGCACTTTGTTAAATATCTAGGACCTTCAGTCGTCGTGGTAGGTCCAGATTGTCGATCAGAACGTACTCAACGCCAGGTTCTCGCGGGTCCTACTTATCAAGGCATCCTCCCTAAAGTAGCCACTCTACCTCCAAGTGTACAGCACTGTATATGGATGATATCAGTGCCTCTGATATATCCACGACTTGAAGCCGTAGAAAGTCTTGCACATACCATGGCCACGGGTAAAAAGGCGGTTAACAGCACATACAACTTACTCGGTAAAGTCACAAGTTCTGTGGCTGGAGTGGTGGGAGGTAAAGAAGCCGTAGCAACTGGATTTTCCCACGTCAAAAAGGCTGTAGGAAAGTCTGGATTAATGGGAGGTGTGCTGAATACATTTGGTGATATTGATATTGCGGATGAGTTGAGAGATATGTGGACACATGAGAGTAAGGATTTGGAGCGAACGTATTTGATACGGACATTGCAGGGAATTGCCCATCAAAAAGGAATTAGGATGACGTTCTTATCTGGCGGTAAGTTGCCTACGCATCTTTCAAAGTACTACAAGTTACTGACCCAACCCTAGATGTAAACTGTTGCGGTGCAGGTCTTGTCCACGATCCTTCCCATCCCTCTAACCACAAAACCATGTATCAAATCATTGCATCTGCAGTCGTCGCAGCTCCACCTCCATCTTATGTCCTCAAAATGCTTCACAACAACAAACCACTCTACGTTCCTCAAAATGGTGTCAAAACCACAAACCTAGTCAGCGATACCAAAGAAGATATGATGGAAATATTTCAGACGGACACTAACGGTGGACCACGAGACATGAAGAAGTTGATGGGTAGGAGAAACTACGTAGCGTTTGTAGCTTTCGACCCGGATACAATCATGGGAGGCATGAGTGCAAATGGAAGTATGCACAGCGGGAATGCTGGATTGGCAAAGTTGAGTCTGGCGGTTGACTTTGTGGTGCAAGGGGATGGGGGTTTTAGTCCTCCTACTAAATATGGTCCTGTTATTATACCAAGCCTGGAGTTTGGTAGATAAGGAGGAGGAGGATGTATTTATTTGTGGTGCGGGAGAGAGGTATTAGCGACGAAATGTATTTGATGAGATATAATTGAACTCTTGATATATTTAATGGACTCTTATTATTCGATGGCTTGGAAAGCATTTATGAGGGAGTTGGTTGTTGGGAAGCGATTTTTTATACCTTTACTGCTTAAGGTTATCTTGAATAATTAAAATACTAGATAGTTGGTTGGAATAACAAGTATGATTTCTTGGATGTATAAATATGGATGTATATCCGCCTTTCAATGATTTGGTAAGATGATACATGTGGATTGTTTACCTAGTTAAAACCTAGTTAGATAAGTTGAGATGATATCGGGAGAAATTATAAAGGTTTTGAATGTGACTTGCGTTTGTTTGTGTTTGTCTCGAGGGTTTGTGGGTTGGAGTATTAGACTTGATAAATATTCTAGGGAATGAAAGGGAGAGGAGGGGAGGGGAGAGGAGAGGAGAGGAGAGGAGGATGTATGGCATGGGGTTTGGAGAATTGAGAGTTGAGAGTTGAGAGTTGAGAGTTGAGAGTTGAGAGTTGAGAGTTGAGAGTTGAGAGTTGAGAGTTGAGAGTTGAGAGTTGAGTTGAGAGTTGATTTGGGGAGGTTGTATGTATATGCTTGTGGTATTGTGATTGCTGGGAGGTTTTTGTAGGGATAATGTATAAGATTGAAGATCTTCTGAATATATATAGAGCACAGATTTTGTTATAAAGTTATAATATCTAATTTGAAATTTAAAATGTCTACTACTCTGGGAATGTAGGTCATTATAAAGTAAGATACTCCTGCAATTATAATGGGGGCCCCAGTGGTTCTCGCTAGGTTAGCGTCTTAACCAGCTTATCCCTGCCATCCACATAATGCCCCTCGTTCCCCCTGGTAAAATAAGCAGACCGCCAAAGTGTCAACTTTCTTAAGATCCTCAATATCACTCCTCTCGTTCATTTCTCACCCTATTCCCCAGAATTACATATTTCAAAATGACAGACGCAATAATCGCCAGCTTTCCTCCTCTCGCAGAGCGTCCCATCAAAAACACCATCTGTCTCTTTGATGTTGATGGAACTCTCTCTCCTGCGCGGTTGGTACGTTACTCTTAACTTCTATATCCTTTGCTATGGCTCAATTAACATTGAAACCTCTAGTCCGCTTCCGCTGAAATGCTCTCCCTTCTTGCTGCCCTTCGCCAAAAATGCGCCATCGGGTATGTAGGTGGTAGCGACATGGCCAAGCAACAAGAACAACTCGGCACAGCTGAGATCCCCGTTACTTCCCTCTTCGATTTCTGCTTCGCCGAAAACGGTCTCACAGCTTTCAAGAGCGGTGTTCCACTTCAATCGAATAGCTTCATTAAATGGATCGGGGAGACTCAATACAAGGAGTTGGTTAAATTTATCTTGCATTATGTTGCGGATTTGGATATTCCAGTAAAGAGAGGAACATTTATCGAGTTCAGAAACGGCATGATCAATGTTAGCCCAATTGGCAGAAATGCCAGTGTTGTGGAGAGAAATGAGTATGAGGTTTATGATAAGGAACATCATATTAGAGAGAAGTTTATCGAGGCGTTGAAAGAGAAGTTTACTGGTTTGGACTTGACGTGAGTTTAATTGGAAATTCTAGAATTCAAAGGATGGGCCAGGCTAATACTTTTAAATACAGCTACTCAATCGGTGGTCAAATTTCCTTCGATGTCTTCCCTACTGGTTGGGACAAGACATACTGTCTTCAACATCTTGAGAACGATGCGAAACGCCCAGGCGGTATCGAATATACGACTGTTCATTTCTTTGGAGATAAAACTTATAAGGGGGGAAATGATTTTGAGATCTATGAGGACAAGAGGACAATTGGTCACAGTGTGAAGAATCCAGATGATACCATGAGGGACATTAGACAACTTTTTGATCTTTAAGTTCGTGAGATTCTAATAGAGATATATACATTAATACTTAGGGGGGATAGGAAAATTGGGAAGGATTTTACAGTAGCTCACCGCCTATCGCCGGTGACCATCTATGTCAATCAGCAAATATTTCCGAAACGCAATGCAGTACATGGATTTTTGGGTCATTGGACTATTTATTCGATGCGATTGACCCCTTTCTATCTTTCTATTGGAAAATCAATTCCATAAAAGCTGTCTAGTCTAAATGATCTGGTAAGCCAAAAGCGGAATAACAACATTCTCCCCATCAGGAATAACACAAGTTGCATTATTACCCGAATCATACGAACAATCCATTTCAAACTCTACACTTCCACTCCCCTGAATCACACTCCCATTCGTACAAGCCCACTGATGATTCGGCTCATAATCAATCCGTCCCACATTCCCACCAGCAGAGCTGGGATTACTATCCCCGATAAACGTAACGCGGTACGCTACCCCCGCGCAAAATACAATCCCGTTTCCTACATCGTACCGACGGAAGCCGGCCGGGTTGGTCTGCTCGCAAGAGTTGTATTCTAAGGGTGTGTTGATGGATATTTTAATATCGTCCGGTGGGCCGTAGCCTGCTGGTTGGAGGGGGAGTCCCGTGAGGCATGCGTTGAGTCCGCATTCGGTGCAGGGGCCGAGGTTGCCGTCGCAGCCGGTGAGGCCGTTGGGGGTGCTGTTGATGCAGACGTTGGCTGTGGGGGTGGGGAGGTTGGTTAGTTGGGGATTTGTGTAAGTTTTTTAAAGTAAGGAAGAGAGGAAGCAGATTGTATATGGTATATGGGATATGAATAAGTAGATAGAAGGTTATACTCACGAACATCAACCTGATGCACACAATCCAGATTATGCGAGGAATTGAACCAGATAAAATTTGTTACTTCCCACGTGGGAATCACGTCGCATTCTGGGGGTGGAGTGACGGGTTGCGGGAATGGGGAGAGGAGGGGTGAGCTCGTGCTTGGTGTTACTGTCACGCTTAGGAGGAGGAGGAGGAGGGGGGAGAGAATTTGGGTATGAGGTAGGTGCATGGTGAATGTGGATTTGGGATGTGTGATGTGTGATGGTGGATGTTGGGAGATTGATTAAGCAATTCTTGGATTTCTCTCAGAGGGGAAATAGGTGTATTTGTACTTCTTATACTCTCGTCACAAACTCCAATATCGTAATCGGAATTTTAATTCTAATTCGCTTACTCGAAAAGAGAGGGGTGACATTGTCTTGGATCCGGAGTACTGTAATCACTAGGTACTTTTATACAGGGCACACATGGGTACATATACGAAGGATAAATAGCAAATACTAGATCTACATGGTTCTCCTCTTCGTATCGACGCAATAGATATACCCGGGTGGTACATACATATATTCGGAGATACATACAGAAGTAGTCGCATGTGTTTGTGTTTGTGGCGATGCGATGCGATGTAAGATTTTGATACGGCTGAATGCTATGGAAAGCCAATAGGGATATACGCTTACAATACTCCGTATAGAGTCCAGTACTTGGTAAGATGATTACTTAGATACGTACTCCGATGCATGCGCTGAATAAGCATACGTGCAGTGCAGAAAGGATGGATGTCGGATATTTTCTTGGCGAAGAATTTTTACGTTATAGGGTTACATAGGTTTCTTTGATTTTTGTGAGTCGAGTTTGAGTAAAGATCTTTCGGGTTGTTTTTGCGATTTGTGGAAGGTTTGAGGTTTGAGGTTTGAAGTTTGAAGTTTGAAGTAAGACTTATAGTAAATCGTAAGTTTTTCTCCTCCTTTTCGGTGTCGGGCCGCTAACTTGTCACATCATGCATATATAGGGATTTTCCATACCCTGGATTCGGGAATCGTGTTTCTTTGTCTTATATTAAGTCGTAAAATTTCACCAGAGTTACATTATATTGTTCTTCTAGGAGTAGGTTTGAAGGGATGTGTATATTTATATATATATATATATATACGTATATACATTCTGGCAAATCTACTACGGATTAAATATATACAATCATTTGGAAGAAATAACACGATTGGGATTTCTACACAATTCTCAAAAGGAAGATTAGAATTTACTCTGAAATATCTTCTTTCTATATCTACAAACTAGCAGAGATGCTGTTATATGCAGGCAGTAGTAGTTGTGCGAGCAATCTTGCTATATATACGATTCTGGCAGAAGTTTAATTCAGTTGGCTAATGGCTACTGGAAACAGGAAGCTGATCGATTAACAGAAAGTTCTGAATGTATTTGCTAGAATGGTTTTGTGATGGTTGTTAGTTACAAACACTGGATTCTTACTAGCTCTACAATACAATTAACTTTCTAGTGGAAGATTTCGGTCGATATGGTACTGAGCACTTTCCTTTCTTTCTATTTCACTGCTGCGGAATCATGGTAAGATTATTAGGTCCGTTCACTTATTTCCAACTTCAATGCTTTATTGTCTGATGCACGTGCGAGATGGATCGATTTGATTATGTGTCGGTATCTGTAATTGAATAGTGTCGTTTGGGAATACGATGATGAGGCTTTTGTGCAAGGCATGTGAAGCCAGGGCTGAGTACCCGTACCCTACTCACAGTGTGAGGCGTCATGATCGTGCAATTAGAAATAATGGATAGATTTTCTTTTATATGAGAAGGATTCAAGTCGCGAGGAAGATGTAGTTTCGATTGCATCAAGGTCATTTGTGTTAGATATCTATCAACATCAAGTATTTGAAGCAATCTTAGTTTGGACGTTTGAGTTTTGGTAGTGGCCAGGTCTATTATTAGAGCTCAGAGTATGGGTAAATTCGATGACTACAAGAGAGGATAGATGAAAATCTCAAATTGCAATCAAAATTCAATGCGCTGGCAGGTCTGTAGGGGTAAGAGTGATTGTCGATATGTATAGGAAATTAAGACCTTTTTGCATATTTTGGCTCATTATTTTATGAATGTTGGCTATTGTACATGCTATTTTGCTTGATTCGGATGTAATCAGGTATATTTCATGGAAGAGAGTGTTCGGCGTCTGGTGTGGTTTCTGTGATTTTATCTTGATACTATAGCTCATCGTTCTGAAATATTTAAAAGTCCCCCAGAAGTAGGGTTTGAGAGAAGTTAAAGGTCTCTTGGGATTATTACCAGAAAAAGCTCACGGGACTGAGACCTAATTCCACCTAATATGAGCTCACAGTAGGTAGTTTTTGAGATGTATATACCAGGAATGCAGTTTTACACTCAATTCATCGTCACAGTTTGGAGTTTCCCAAAAGAGTTATGATTATATCAATGTGTCTTTCTTGACTTAGGCACGGAGTCACGAATTGTTTTGGTGATAACTTAGTGAGCATGCTTTGAATTGCATTTTACCAAAATATATTCGATGAGATATCTAGGAATATCTAGAGGTCACTTTGAGGAAGGATGAGCTCATTCCTATTGCTTCTCCGAGATTGAGGAAAGAGATACCATTGCCTTCGAGCTCGTCAGGGATATGTAACATCTATAATCATATGCCAAAGCACTGCTGATGTACGCCGTCTTGTGGGGATCTATTTGATACCAAAAGAATTACTTGTATTAATGGCCCATGACAAAGGTATCTTTTCAAAATGAGACAGCGCTTGCTTAGAGTTATGGTGAATATTCTGCCTCGGTGTTCGATAACTTCCGCTTGTATTTCAACGATCATGAGATATTCCTTATCAAAATACATCCCACATCGAGTACACAGATTGAAGAGTGTGATTTGAGCTCTTGATATGTATGGCACGGGGTATTTCTCTTCTCTCGTGACGTTGTTATACTGTACATCTCTGTAAGTATAAAGCCACTGAACTGGATCTTTGAAGCGCCTCTTTTTCTTTATCGAGATTTTCGAGAGCGGGTATGAGTTTACGTGTGCTACATCAAACCCATCATATAAATTAGTTAGCTCAAGGCCCCTTTTTCAAATTTGCTGAATATGTTTGCCTCTATTTCTGGGTCTAGATTTCATCACTGATGGACCAGTTGCAGTTGTGGACTCAGATTTCATCATCTACATCTCTACATACCACTGGAGTGCAAATTCAGAGGATGCAAACTTTGTAGCACGGGAGTAGACTTGAGTTCTCTGCAACTGCTGACAGGAGGGCGAATAATACCTCTGCTTGCCCATAATTAGAGCCCAGCAGCAGGAGGAAAAGTATATTCGAATGCTGACGGAAAGAAGTGTCATAAGTATCCAATGGTCTGGCTTGTGCAAGAGATGGAAAAAGGTCTTTCTGGTTTGAGAATAGAGGCATTTCTTTACACGTTCTCATCCAGAAACTTCCTGAAAGCTACATTAAATCCGGGAAACAATATCTTTAGTAAGATCATGACGCCAGCATGGTTGAGGTTCCCCTGCGGTTTTATCCCTTCAAACATTGAATATTTGACTTCTTTACTGCAAGGTGGCATTCTACAATGATTCCATACGCCCTATGAAGCCTCATTATATATTATTTATCACAATAGTATTATTATACAATAATAATAAATAAACCAGCAAGATATAAAAGTTTCTCACTCAGGGTGAACACCGTGGTGATAGGAAGATCATTACAACATACTCATATATAACAGAATGACTAATGGAAAGTTTCTGGTAAGTCTAGATTTTAATATTCTTCACCTCGTCGCTGCTAGATAACTTTGAACTCGCAATTAGTAGTCATATCGTAAGAGAGTTGGAATTGCAAGCTATATATATAGAGGTTTTTAATTATTTACTTATATAATCTTTTATAATTAAATATAAAAAGAGACCTTTTTTTCTTTCAATAATTAATCACCTTTTTATATATTTACTTTTGAATTTACATTATTCTAATATCAAATGTATTATAAAATATATTGTCTTCATAAATGATCTATTACGATATAATTTAATCCGTTTTTTTTCTTTATTTCCCTTTCACAATATACTATCAGGATGTATATATCTCGATCTCTCTCTTTTACAATATCATATCATATGACACTCTTCTGAACTTCGATATTTCACTAAAGTGTATGAAAATCACCGTTTTTCTGCTGCAATATTGACTAAAGCACTTTCTTGAATACGAATTGCTACCAACGTAATATATTAAATAAGAAGACCGATCGCCAAATAAACCCCTCGAAACACCCTGAAATTTCACACCACGAAAATCCTAAACTGCCCCAAACTATAAAATACTCCGTATTTATCCACTGTCCCGCTCCACGAGAAACTTTGAATTGACCCCGTACATTAAAGATCCCATAATATTTAAACGCCCCAAATGATCAGACATAATCTAATCGTCGCATTGCCCCGTAGATTTCGAGTCCTTTAAATATTCAAAATATCATATCCAAATCCAGTTACCACTACCTCATCCATAATACCCAACATACCCATACCTCGAATCCACCATCCCATTGCTATTCCCATTCCCATTCCCATCCACCCACTCCAACTGCCTCCTCTGCTGCCGCTGCCGCTGCCCCTCCGGCTCCCTCTCCCTCTTTCTCTCCCCCTCCCTAAAAACCCTATACTGTCTCTGCACCGCAAGCGTATACCTAAACAACCAACTCTGCAACGGACCCCAACCATGATAAAACTCCGTCCAAGCCCGATACTTCGTAACACCCGGCCAACCCCTCTCGGCAAAAATCCGCGGCCAATCTCTCGTATCAAAAAACCGTCGATCATGATAATCCGGCGCATCCAACACCCAGTGAAATTCCAACCACATCCGATTCTGTAATGGAGTCCCATCAGTCCATCGCCCTGCTTTCTTTTCCTGATCCCGCCGTCTGGAGCGCCAGGCGGCGCTCATTACTTGTGCGATTCGTCGATGTGTTTTGAGTTTCTTTGCGTGAGGTTCCTGAATCCGTGTCTCTTTCACATCGTTTGCTTTGACAGCCATCTCCTCTACTACATCGATTTTCCGCTTCAATTTCCCATATTCCTCACCAACACCCTTAGAAGCCCAAACCTCCACCCCATCCCAGATCAAACAGTTCCTAATAAAAAGCTCCTCCCTAAACCCCCTCCCCATCATATCATGAAAAATCCTCTTCCTCCTCGCCCACCACGCCCCAGGTACTCTCTTCAAACCACATCCCTCCATCCTCTCCCTCTCCGCATCTACACCTTCAAAAATACTCTCAAAAACCCCCCTTGATAACCCTCCATCAACCACAATCGAATCGACCTGCGCGCTCCACGAAAACCTCGCAAATTGCTCCTGCAGCTGTACCACCTCCAGAATCTTCTTATTCGGTTTCTGCCACGGACAAAAACCATCATGCCACTGTTCTCCCTGTACCCGCGCGCGATTCCATCCCGAATTTAGATTTAAATGTGGATAGGGGTTTAGTTCCTCGTCGCGTCGACATTTGGCCAAGAATCCTTCCATTTGGTACCATTCTCGCAGATTCTCTTTTATTACTCTGGGATGCATGTTTACTTTTATGGGAAGAGGTGTTCTGGAGGCGAAAGATTCAGCAAGACGATGTGAATCTGGTTGGCCATATTTACGCGGTGAGGCTGGTGGTGATCGTACGCTTTCGAGATAAGTTTTCTGGTTGAATACTCGGTTGAAGAAAGCGGGTGGGGGTGCGGGAATGCTAGGACAGATATTGGGGAACTTTTCGTAGAGTGCTCGAAGTTCAATACGGGTTGTGGGAATGTGGATTATTGGATTTACGGGCGGGGTACTGGGTCTTGTAATTTTGTCACTCTGCTTGCAGATCTCTCTTTTTCGCAGGTGCTGAAGATTGTCCATATCTGGAACTATAGTACTGTCAGATGTGACTTTTTTGTGTCCACTGCCAGAGATGACTACAGTTTGAGCTGCGTTATCCACATTCAGACTTGGAGTCGTACTTGCAGACGTAGATCTAGAACTGGAAGTGGAAAGTGATGATTCTGGTGTTAGCATGTATGATTTTGTGATAATGGTAAGAGGATCAATCTCTTCCTCATCATCAATAATGACCTCATTCCCCACAGATGTACCAGTATTGATTTCATCTCCAATACCATAAGTTGACCCAGACTTATCAATTATCCATTTGATTTCAGATTTGTCATTAGAAATAGAAACAGAAGAGTTGAAAAGTTGGGCAAAATCAACATCAATGTAAGAATCCAGAACCCGAAGTTCTTGCAGTGGTGCTTGTACATGAGAAATGTGTGGCATTGCAAAGAGCGTCGCTTGTTGTACCCAATATGCCAGAAATTGTGTTGATAAATTGAAGCTGGTTGTAGAAGTAGGAAGGTGTTGTGTCGTTAAGTATGTAGTTGGATTGGCTTAAAATTAGAAACAGATCAAAAGGAAATTAAAACAATTATTGCACCATACATAGTGAATAGGAAAGGTTCACAAGGTCTTGAGGCAGTGTCATGGGAATACATCACTAGTGTCTGAATATGATCAAATAATAGTAGTTTTGTTACTATTGTAACACAATGGACTGTATTCGCTTATTTCAAAAAGGGGATTTTCTCAATGACCGTCATGAAATAAACAAGTGACAGTACCTCAGCTGGCAGATCAAAAGCCATCCCAATTTCTCTGTCAAGGCTTCAAAAATAACAATCAGCAAAAGAACTTACTTACGCAAGTAGGTAAACTCGCACCATAGATTTGTCCCCGTTAACTCAACATTTCTCGCATCTTCCCAATGTTAGAAACCCCTAAATAATAATCATACACCAAACCACACCGTTACACCAATTTTGTTTGCCTTTCCCAAAAATTGACCAGTACCCCAAACGACCAAGCTCTGGTATGACGCCGCATCATTACATTCATTTCTCGTATCATTGACTACGCAGGATCCTGATTACCGCCAATTCCCTTGACTCAGTGATAGAAGTCCTTGTATACAGTCGACATCATCCTTCTTACTCGGGCTCGCCGAGCCTCGCATAAAACGCGTAACATCATCATCAGGGACTTTTGGGGTCTCTACTCTAGTTTCCGTATCCTCGTAAACCTGAGCTTCAGCATGTGCGCTCTTTCTTCTTTTATTTCCATCAACGCCAAAGTCTGCATGAGTAGGAATTTTGAGATTTTCCTGGAGGATTCCTTTCGGTTGTATCTCAATATCTTTTCTAATATGAGCAGGTCGTCGACGTGGGTTAACGCCGTTTTGATGTGGTATCCAATTCTCCTTGTCCGAGTCCCCTGATGGAGATCTCATCAATGGATCTTTCTCAGTAGCAGGCTGTCTCTGTTTCTTGACTCCGCTCTGCATTCTCGCAACACTTGATGAAGCACGACCCATCTTAGGCCTCTTTCCTTGCGGATTCGGTCGAGATAGCGTATTTCGTTTGCTAGGGTTGGATTTCAAAGCACCGCCACTGGTGGAGCGGATAAGACTAATAGCCGCGATCGCTGAACCATTGGACTCATTTTCAGCCTGAGTTGTGAGCTCATCACGAGGTTCTCCTTCAGCGCAGAATTCCCAAGTTCGTGCATCACGCGAGCGGCCGCTTAGTAAACGAGGCATAAAAGGGCCACCGAAAGATGAAGATCCGAGAGGCAAAGCACTGCGGCTACGTTGCAAGCTTCGCATGCGCTTCAGCGGAATGACACTTGACAAAGATGATGTAGGCCGTTCAGCATGTGGGCGGGGAGGGGTAATTTCTCCTTCGACCAATTCTGCTCTACCATCGAGGCCAGTTGAGAGACGCACACGAGATTTAGGGGTAGTATCTGTTGTAATCCTCTCAGGACAAGATGATGGGAAAACCGGTCGAGAACTAGGAGCAATCTTGTCAGTAGCTCATCGGTGATAGACAGGTTTAAATGGAAATATTTACATGGCGGGAGTTGTGAACATAACACTTTGAGCAGCAACAGGGGTTGAAAACAGGTTCACGTTATTCCATCGATTAGCCAAATATCCAGGTGTAGCGGAAAAGGACTGGGACAAGGCTTCTGAAACAGATTGAGAGCGAGTTCCATTCGTGGATGTCTCTGAAACAAGAGTATTGGGTTTGATTTCCATTTTTGAATCTTCAGCCCTTTCCACAGTTGTTTCTGTAGGTTTAATCGTTGGAGTAGTTTCACGTGGCGGCGGTAGTTGAAGGTCCCGTGCAAGTATAGTCTCTTCCTCATTATCGACTGTGTCCAACGGCTCATGTGGCGGAAAAGATTCGTTTTGCTCCTCTGTTTCCTGGCTGCTACTATAGCTGACTGCGGATGCAGGATCAGAAGACAGAGGATTTATACCAAGACCAAAGGCTGCAATTTCATGGGGGAGAAGTGGACGCGACTTTCTTCGATTAATTTGACGACGATTTTGAAACCATATCTAGAAAAATCCGCCAGTCAGCCGAAACGCGTCTTGTCATAGCGTACAGAAGCAATTCAGCAGTAACCATACCTGAACCTCTTTCTCATTTAACCTAACACTCTTGACAATTTCCGCACGCGCTGCTTTATTCGGCTTCGGGTTTTCCTTGTATTGGGCTTCCAGGAATGCCTGGTCTTCCGGGCTGTGAATTCAGACTTGTCAGCACACAAGTCTGCTATTATACATAATAGGGCAAGCACCCCGAGTTTGAATCAAAGGTTTTGACAATTGGCTGTCGAAGGCCTGGCCATTTCATCCCGCATACCTAGTTCGTTTCCTTTTCTGCTTCCCGCCCTCCAATTTCCCTTCATGATCAAGAATCTCCTCTTTCAGAGGAGCAGTTGCGGTGAAATCGTGGGGAGAGTTGGCTGGCTCCGCTCCCTCTTTAGTGTCTGAGCAGGTAGATATTTCAGGTCCAGGTTCGGCTTGGAATTCATGTTGAGGTTGAATTTGAGGATCAATAGATTTAGGTAGAGGGTTAAAGTCACTTTGAATGTGAGGTTCAGGGAAGGGGGGAGATATCGGGGGTAGAGTCGCGTCGTCCATATTAACGAATATTCATACCAAGTGAACTTATGATTGAAGAAACGGTAATGGAAAATGAGTCCCCGTAACAGAAATGCCAATTCCTGTACAAATAAAATGGTTTGGGGAGTAAAAAGGAGTAGAGATAGGAGAATTTGTATGCATGAGGTTGACGCGTTTGGGGAACCGCGACGCAAGCGAGAATCTAAAGAATCTAAGAAATTCCACTTACCCCGGAACAGATGTTGTTATCATCACGACATATTTTTGTTATTATTTAATTTAATCATTCCATGCAATTGAATCTGTTTGTTTAGGAGGTTAAATTTGGCAATATTTCACAGTCAACTTTCCATAAAGATTCCATAAAATCTTGGTAATATATCGATTTGTATTTACTCGAGTAGTTCATGAAAAGCAATTGATCGTCAACACGTGACCTGCATGCACTTCCCGATACAAGGATCCTTAGTGGCGATTTGTACTTTCGACAGAGATCCTCCTCTATCTTTGCCAGTTAGGTAGCCCAGCAGCTGCCGTGCTAGAACCTGATGTTGATGATGGCAAAGCGACAAAAGGTTCAGTATGGGTGGCTGAAGCGATACCTGGGCTTGAATAATTACTAGTAAGCCTCGATTTTCCATCCGCAATATCGAGGTTGAGTAATGTACGCCTGAAAAATTCCAAACTTGCTATTGGCTGGTAGTACGGTACTTCATGGCCTTTCATATGAGTTAGCAAGTAAATCATGAATTGGGTATAGGTAAATATAGGAATATATGACTTACCTGCTTCGTAGACTCTCAAGAAACTGAAATTCCCATACTGTCTCACTTCTCCGTACTCTGTTTCATCAACTACGAAAGGAGCATAACCTGCTGCCGCAAATTCGGCGCTGTGAGTGTAGTTCGCGGCCAAAGAAATGGCTTCTCCGCCGAACCACTAGTTGTGTTAACTTGGATTTCTTAATCTTCGGGCTAAACTTACATTGCAAATATAATCCGCGTCACCGTAGTATAGCGATACTCGAACGTCGTTTGCGAGTAAGTATTCTAGATCCTCCAAGAAAGTCGGATAGACAAAATCTCCAGTCTGCTGGAAAGCATAGTAAACTTCCAAATTGGAGTCCGCACTGTAATTTAGGTTGACACCCAAAGCAGACTGCGTAGAAGCTAAGTTTAGGAAATCCAAAAAATAGGTTGGTGGAGTAGGATCAGCTGGAAAATTTTGTTAGCTCAAAGTCACATCATCGTTGCTCTTGGAATCTAAGGAAAATGGTTGAAAATGCGTGAAACAAGGAAACGAACCATAAGGATGTCGAATGTCGTATGCTCCCCGTCCCCCAAACGTATAGTAAACACCTTCCACGGTATCTCTGCAGATATTCTCGGCTTCAGTGCATACTGCTTGATCCGCGGCCGTCGTCAAGTTTGTTGCGCGGCAAAAGTTAATCTGGTCAAGGCAGCCGTTACCCATATTCAAAGCAAATTTCGCAAAGTTGTAGACTAATGAATTAGTATGGACAATGAATGTTCCATTGGGTATTAAATACCTGTGTCGTTATAAGCCTTGATGCCATATGTATTGTTTACGGCAAACTCAGGATAACTAGTTTTTCACATGATTAGTGGATGTTGGTGATTTAAGATAACTACTTATATATCCGACTCACAATGGTGCCTGAATGTATTCGTCGATGATTCCATTACCAACACCAAGAGTGTTGAAGTCTAGATGGATGCCTGCAATAGTGCCATTTGAGATTTCCTGGTTTCTGTCATAGAAGTACTTGTAGAAGGCGGGACCATAGTGACCGCCATAAGACTCTGTCCATAGGTTGAATTCCTTTTTCGTAGTAAGATTGACAGCGGGGTCAAGTTGTGGTAAACCACCAAGGAATCCTTGCCTAGAAAAAATAAGCACTGAGCTATGCCACTTATACAAAATATATAATGGACTAAGAGATACACAGAGGGAATATCCGGAATACTGAAGGATGGCTAGCTAGTTTCCATGTCATCAGCGAAGAAGAGATATTTCTTACAGAACGTGCCAAGCGGCCACAGCCGCAAGGTCTGTAGTATCAAGAGCTGTCGCGTTAATGACAGGATACCTTCCCTGTGCCCCGGCATAGGATGCATTTTCATAGATACCGGTGACTGTTACTGAAATTAGCAATCTTCATGGATGCCGCACTGATCGACTTGCCTGGATTCAGACTTCCAACACCTTCTGATCCATACGAAAACCCAACGCCTAAAGGTTGAGAAAGAAACAACAAATTTGAATATTCGCTAAATGAATGAGGATTCAACTCAGTAGTGAGGTTTGCGGTAACATTGCAAGGACCCAGCTCTGAAAATGTCAGATTATGTTTGCGGAGTTGTTTAAATCGCTGCATACCTTGAAAAAGGCCAATCATAGAATCGGAACCTGGTCCACCATTCAGCCATAGAGTGACTGGTGCATTTGCAGGGTCATTTCGGGCTTCAAAGAACCAAAAGAAGGTATGTGAGTTGCTGCAATCACTTAGCATGCTGTGACTGCAATTCTCATGAAAGTGTCAAGTGCCAAGATTCACGTACGCATCAAGGTCGATGTATCCAGAGTACGAATTCACACCAGGCGTAGTCTCACATACACCTTCCTTCCCAGGCTCCTTATAACGAATTGTTATGTTTTGAGGTGTAACGAGAGTTTTTACCCCGGTGGCGTTTGCTGGAACTCCTCTGTCTACCAGATTAGCTTGTATGTTCCTTTGAGTAATTTTGGCACCGTTCACCACCGTGAACAATGCCAATCCTGCTGTGATTCGGGAAATCATTCTCTATATATGAAAATTATATTCAATGAGCATATCGTCAACAGATGTTTTGGATAGCTTCGGGGTGATCGATATTTATAAGTGTTCCAAAACGCCTCCAGATCGTTGTTGCTTAATGGCCTTCCTGATGTGCTCTAGCTCCTTATTACTATTCAACGGGCCTGCATCATACTCCACTTGATGAGCAGAGCAGCAGGAATTCACCACCGTCCCGGGCAATAGAATCGAGTGAAGATACGAGGGTTAGCAGAGTGGCATCACCATATTGCAGATCCAATGATAGATATTGGAAGTGCCAAGGTCGATAGATAAGAGAAACAGAAATTAACATTTTCGTTCTACAGTTGACACTGCATGGAGCGCAGGGAGATTCCGGAAATTATCTATCAAGAAACTCTTTTGGACAAACCTATCAACCGCTTGTATGGTGGCGTGGGGTTTTGTTGGCTGAAATATCAATGCAATGCTCGTGTATCCTGATTTGGAGATGTCTGTGGGACAAATTGGAACCTAAGGCTGACGATAAGCAACGGTGTGATGAGGAATCGTAAGAACTTAAAAATCTGAATCCGAGCTTCCTTCCCTGGTTTAGTCAAATGCAACTGAACTGCAGAGAGTAGAGATAAAATATGAAGTTGGCATATGGCGAGAGATGCTGCTCATACCTACATACCTTTGGTGATATTCCGAGGTCACATCCGATCACATTTTAGCCACATGATTCCACACTAGGCCTTACAAGGCTTTAAGTTCGCAAGGCTGTCTGTCAAAAGAACTAATGGCATTTCATGCTTCTAGCTACATAAGCTGCCAATGGCAGTAATATCTCGAGAATTAATTTTAATTCCATCTCAAGATGTTCGTCGCTCGTAAAATTCCCAATCCATCCACCCCAGCATACCCCTTGGCCTGTGATGTGCCCTGCCCGAGTAAAAGAGGGAGGCGCCATCCACCTCTATCCGCAAACCGATCGACAGGAGAAATGCAAATACCACCGAGAAAAAGAACGATCTAAGATACTGCTAAATGATCGAAGATCCTCTGGACATTATTGCGGTCGATTTACAAGTCGTTTTCATCCTCATCTGGAAGTGGCATAGCTGCGGCGTCCTCCATCTCCTTGTTGTAAACCTTCAAGAGCTCCTCATCGACTTGTGCAGTTGGTGGTGCCAAGGCTGGTGCAGCAACAAATTCCTGTACATGTTAGCCAGGTCACTTTAAGCAGAAGAGGAGTTCTATCCATACCAAAGTTGGGTTACCAACGAGCTTGCGGGCCAACCACAAGAAAGGCTTCTCGAAGTTGTAGTTTGACTTGGCGGAAATGTCGTAGTATTGGAGGTTCTTCTTTCTGTGGAAGGTAATGGTCTTGGCCTTTACTTTTCGTTCCTTAACATCGACCTTGTTGCCGGTAAGGACAATAGGGATGTTTTCGCAAACACGAACCAAGTCACCTATTCAGGAATATTTAGCTTGAGGATGGTTTAGACAGTAAATTGGAGAAACTCACGATGCCAATTAGGAACGTTCTTGTATGTGATACGGGAAGTAACATCGAACATGATGATACCACATTGACCATTAATGTAATATCCATCACGAAGACCTCCGAACTTCTCTTGTCCAGCAGTATCCCATACATCAAATTGAATGTTTCCCAAGTTCTGCGGATGTCAGTAAACCTTGCTTCGGATCGTGGTGGGAAATCGCAACATACGGTAGTGAACCCAAGTGGGTGGACTTCGACACCGAGAGTGGCAATATATTTCTTTTCGAACTCACCAGTCAAATGGCGCTTGACGAAAGTGGTCTATTTGATGGTTAGTCTTTGATTCGAAATATCACTAGCCAATACCGTTGAGAGGAAGGCGCAAATCTCGCGACCATGGCATCCAACTCAACAATGACGAGGGCGATATGAAATTATCCGCAATCTCAACCTGCTTACCTTTCCGGTTCCTCCATCACCGACAAGCACGAGCTTGAAGGTTGGTGTTACTGGAGCAGAAGATTCCGCCATGATTTCCTGATGTTTTCCTTAGGTAGAAGTTTAAAAGAACAGAGCTCGCAGAATGCCGACACTGTTGATGAAATGTGTCAGCGCAAATGAAATTTTTGATGCGAAAATAAACTCGATGACTGGCGTAGTTGGAAAGGACGAGGGGTACCTGTTATCTTTGAAAATTCGTCGTGGACGTGGTGGAGTATGATTTGGTCTTCAAGGATGGTGAGAATGTGAGAATGTTTTGATTGCTACAAGACCAAAACTTTAGTGAGAATAGAGCGGTGGGCGAACTTTATGTAAGCGAAAAATGGAAAAATCGAGAAGTTGGCGTGGGTCACGTTATCTCTGTATTATTCTGCCGCCTAATTCATTCACTCTTGGAACAAACAGTGGAATTAAGTGGAATTTAAAAACATTCTGTGAATCAAATCCATCAGAACAAAGGTATCACCTCGCGGCCGGATTGGTGCAGCAAGCAAAGATGAACCTTCCTTGTATGGAGTACTTGTACGGTACTACGAATACGACTAAAGTTATAAGCGGTTCCAAATGCATATATTTCAAGAAGCTACTGGTCAACCACTTGCATGATTGGTAAGTCATCTTATCGCTTCTCTAACAAGCTATGTAGCTTGACTTTGACACACAGAAAACCCATTTCTCAAGAAAGGATTTGCTATGCTAGTAGCTAGGTAGTAGGTATCATATGAGTATTGCCCCAAATATGCCTAAATTAACCTTATGCGTTGGCACGGAAAGTCTTTGGGCCAAACTCGTTCCATTTTACAATTCAAGCAGAACCAAACGCCTGCCATGTAACTCCTACGCTGGAATAGCACCTGCAATATCATGAATAGCAGTCACGATTTTGGACTACAGTGGCAGAATATGACAACCCAAAAGACCTCTGCCTCCCCAGTTTCTTCGTGGCGTCAAAGTTAATTGTAACTCTTGGCGTCCTAAATCCCGGGAGACTTTCACAGTAACCTCGCGCTGTTATGGGTAGAGATCAGTAAGGCTTTTGCATATCTTGTAGTGATTCAGAAAACATACGCCTTCATTTCCTTGTACACATTCTGCAACTCTCTTTAAGCCATCATGGTTCGCATGATTGACGTACCCAAAGTTTCTGATTTTATCCCCGGCTTTTAAACCTGCATCATCGGCAGGGCTACCGGCTGCAACACTATTGACTGTCGCGAATGGTAAATCTAAGGGTGCTGGCTCGTCAAAAGAAGCTATAATCTCGCTAGCCTGGGCGTCGCCGACGACGGGCTCCTCTGGTTTTGGGTCTTCGGCAAGTCTCGCGAAATGTTCATGGATATGCTTCTCGATAACGCCCATAAGCGCTTTGTAGTCATTTTTGAGATGAATTATTCGTGATCTAGTAGTTCTAACTTTAGAGGAGAAATTAGTCTAGATGGCACTTTTAGAGCTCGAATACCTTACTTTGTGCAACATCTAGATCTGCTCGAGGGAAACCATCGGGTGTCAGAAGCCGCGTAGTCATATCAACACCATGCTGCCAAATATTAGCAGAAGCTTATGCGACTCGAAATATTACCTGCCGAGTCAAGGACACCACTCAAAGCTTTAATTTCAGTCTCTATATTGTCTTTCTTAGCCTGAAGTTGAGAAAATGTGAGGCCATCCGTTTGCATTCCATTTGTAGCTGCTGGACCAGAGGTAGGACCTGACGGAACTGTAGGCGCATGAAGATTTTCCATATTTAAAGGTAATCCCATTTCTTGTTAAGTTGCTGCTTGATATTTATTTTGAGGCGAAATCATTCAGCCTTGTGAACCACATTAGATCAGGCTGCGATGATGCACGCGTCTGTGTAAAAATGGCGGGGTAATGTAGCGATGATGACTAATTCCACATAATGTTGTTTACTTCAGTCAACCACCTTCAGTCTCTGAGCATTCAATCAAACTGATGAACCACAAGTGTGATCATAGTGTACAATTTTACTTGTATAAGAGAAAAAGATTTATAATCATAGTGATTAATGTCTCTTGTACAAATGATTGTTTTCAATTGACATCTCCTCTATTACTTATCTCCGCTTCACTTCAGGAATACAGCATCCATCTTACATAGGCCTATGGATATCTTGTAAAATTGTTTGAGGATATGGTGTTGGTAGTAGATGCGTGGATATGGACCCATTGTCAGTGGGAAATAGGAGTTAATGGCGTTGGCCAAGGAGGAGAGGCCTGCTGCTGTCCCTGAAGTCGTTTGCAGCTCATTTTTTGCATTTCTACTCCTGATTGTCATGCCCGAGGATTATTTGCAAGTGTTTTCACTTAGATACTAAGTAGCACTGCTTTATTTGAATGCCGTATATGCAGCTCCTGTGAGATTGCGGGATTGACGTAGGTAGACAAATAAGAAAGTAAACACAATCATATCCAAAAACAGCATGACCTCCTCACTTTCAAAAGTGGCACTTGACCTTGTTGTCTGCTTATCAGGGCTGGAATTAAATTGGGAACGCCAATATCAAACGCTATACCGTAAGCTCCGTCCTTCTTTGTGTATTATATAAGGACATACCATGATATTGCTGCTGAACGTGTCTTAAAGAGCCATAAATTCCAGCGATCGGCTGTGTACCAGTGGCCACCTTATACAACAAAGATGTGGTTGCTCGTGGTTATCGAAACTACCTTTTTAGGGCGTGTCTCGATGGTCTCGGGCTCAGCTTCGCAATTAAATCCAGCAGCGGTAGTCGAAGTATACTAAATCATTTAAATCACTCGAAAAGGGCTGTCCAATAAGATCCTTGCGGCATGGTGAGCGGATCTCATTTAGCCCCCAGTCACAGGACTTTGTGGTTAGTAAAGAAGAGTTCGAGGTCCACAAGCCAAAAGTCTGCGAAGGGAATCAGTTCTCATGAGAGGCTTTTCCCTATCAACAGATGATTTCGCACAATCTTAGGAAGAATTTACGCACCCCAGGAGGAGGACGTCGGCTCTTTCATAACAGAGCAGGAGTGAAATTTTGTTGAGAAGTGAGGACTGATTATTGGGTAGAGGAAACGCTGAATGTAACGATACCTCCAAGGTCATGCCATTGCAATCAGCCAAATTCAAATATTTTTGGTGAATTTGTTTCATCCACATAGAACTTGACGCAAAGAAATATATCAAAGAACCTATGTGTGATAATGCAGATTTTCCCAGATGAAAATTATTGGTTTTGTCAAAAAAATAAAAAATAAGCGAAACTCGGGGAAGAGACCAATTATTTTTGTCAAAATATTCTGGCTCTGGATTTTTTCTTAATTATCTATTTCTTGGCCCGATGTAGTGTTTTGGTTAAGATTTTTATTTCAGAGGAAAATGAATTTGACTTCATACTTTACTTGCGTTTGGCTTTCCCCCTTGGTTATATTCAGAGTAGGACAAACCCTCCTCGACCCTTCCCGATTGACTTGGATCCTGAGAGATACTCTTTCCCTTTGTATTTATTGAGATATTGAAGCAAATTTCTGCTATTCATCTTCAAAACTTCTACAACTCTGCTTTGGCAAACACTTCTTGGTACATTGGAACAATTTTGTATCTACATTTTGCTCCACTTGCTCCCTTTGCTTTTGCTCCTTTTTGATTCAGTTTTGATTCAATTTTGTTCAGTCTTATATTATGGAAAGTTTTATCCAGGAGGATAGATCTGTTCACGCGTTAATTAATCCTGCTCACACAGTTGATAGTATTGATACCTCTAACACAAAAGATACAACGCTTCTCGCACCAATCGTTCTCAATCCCTCAAGCAGCATCAAAGATAAATTCGGCGAGGAAGTCCCAGTACTTGGAAAGAAGTGGTATGCAAATTGTACAGCAGGTTCCTCTATCAAGGCCCTCCACGAAGCAGAATATTGTCCAGAAAATCACATCACCTTTGGCACCAGATATACAATCAGCTACTTCACCAAAGAAGGTGTACTTATTGAGCATCCTGTTGAGGAATCCGTCGAAGAACCTATCCGAGTAAAGAAATTGATGTTTAACAGACAAAGAGCCTCCAGTCTCGCCGATACTCTTCACGTTGGCGGTCGATACATCGATCTAAAAACGCCTATCAAGATGGAGTCGGATACACTTGAGCACCCAAGGCAGCCAATGATCTATGACTACTTTGGTATCAATTCCGAAGTTAGTCACTCATCCATCAAAGATAAATGTGTGGATGGAACGGTCACTATAACCCCAACCCCTAGCTACGAAGATAAGCCTTCGATAGATAGCAGTCTCGAAATCAAAATCTCTAATACCATACGCGACATGGCTACTGTAGGACTACAAGTTGTTGATCATCTGGATGAAAAAGCAGCTACTCGTGATCAATTTTCTTTTGATAACCCGGATCATGAATCTACGGATGAATACAGCACTACAGTGCCAGTCACCAGCTATCAAGATAAACCCGCCAAAGATGACAGTTTTGGATGCAGAGTCTCCAATACTATGCGTAACGTTGCTTCTATAGGACTTCAAGTTGTTAACGACTTGGATAAAAAAGCTGCTGCACGCGCTCAATTTTCTTTTGATGGTGCAGATGATGAATATCCGGATAACCATGTTACTACAATGCCTTTAACCAGGCGCCACGACAAGTCTTTGACAAACAGCAGTTTAGGAAGCAGAGTTTCTAGCAGCATGCGTAACTTGGCTGAAGTTGGCTTACAAGTTATTCATGATTTAGATGAGAAAGCCGCTCGTCACGCTCGATTTTCCTTAGATAGCCCAACCCCTATGGCCCAAGAGCCGGTTAACACAATTCAAACAAACCCTTTCGAGAAATGGCTCCATACCATCAAGCGACGAGGTGGACATAGAAAAGCCACCAGCTGTGATATGCCAAGGAATGGGATTGAAGGGGGCATATTTGAAAGGCCCAACACAGCAGAAAGTCGACCAGGCCACAGAAAATCCTTATCGGGTAGTTCTTTCGGTTTTGTGAGTAATATGAAGAGTGTAGGTACCAGTCTAGCCAGCTTCAGTATTGCACCACGTTCGAGGACTGGCGTTTCTTCTCGTCATCAGCGAACCGATTACAGCAGTAGAGCATCGTACGCTGTAAGTATCCATCCTTTGATCACTAATTTACGAATGCGTGGCGTGTACTTCCAAGTACACAAAGGGATAGCTCAAATGTTAATGTTGTCAAATAGGGAAGAGCTTCCGAAGATAATGCAAATTGCTTGTCACGAGGCTTTATCATGGATAAGGATGTTCTCAAACGCATGGAGCAACGTCAAGGTGTCATCGAGGAAATTCTTTCCACCGAGAAGGTTTATCTAGATGATATTCGGGCTCTCATACGTGTATGCGACAAGAAACCCACTTTACTTGACTGTTTTACTGACACTTTGATAGGTTTTTGATGGTCTTTTACTCGCCATTCCAATTCTCTCTCAGAGCTTACGCAAGTCAATTGCTCTCACGCTCAAAGATATATGGACTCACAATAACGAACTCTACAATGAACTCGTCAAAGTTGTAGCCAATACCAATAAATTCTCTGGAGTGTTCCCGGTCGATCAACCAAGCCATCCGCTCGTCAAGGGACATAAGAGATGGCAAAGCCTAGGAGAAGTACCTGCTTCAGAGTCTACTGAGAGTCGTGGCCGACATATTGGTGACCCGAAGGTAGCGGGAGAGATTGCGAAGGTCTTTTGTGGAAAGGTTCGACTCTACACTCTGTTTGATGGCATACATATTAACACATAATAAGCAGATCCCAGGCTTGTTCTTATACGAATCATATGGCATTATGCACAAGGAAGTGATGAAGCAGATCCATACAACATATCGAACGACCGATGAATGGAAAGATTTTAATCAAGCAATTCGGTCGACTGAGGAAATGATTGTCTCTACGGATAATCGAAAGAGTGGCTCACAGAAAGGAAGAATTTTCGAGGATTATTTCATCAAGGTAAGGATCTGACCTTCCTAAAACCTGCGGTTGAGATTAACGATATCCAAGCCTATCCACCGTATCGCTAGATACGAGGTTTTGTTTGGTCGTCTCCTAGAACAAAGCCCAGTTTGCGATTGCCCGGAATCCTCAACCACTGTTGAGACGACTCTTTTCCGAATCAAAGAATTACATAAGACGATGAACTCCGCGGCAGGTAATCATCAAAAAGTAACCACCATGTCAAGAACGTGGCTGTTACAGGACCATCTAGTATTTACAAGTCAGGTACGTCTTTGAAATCCAACCCCACGCTTTTCTTGCTAATGTTGCTTAGCCGGAAAGTAGATCTCGCGACAAGATTCGTACCCTAGAGCAGAATCATTTGTGTGGTGTGCTTCATGCTTGCTGGCAGACGAAAGATACTGTTGCGGGTCACAATATCACCGGACAGTACTTTATAGCTCTCTTGTATGAAAAATTCTTCGTTCTTGCTCAGCCTTCTGGGAATCAGGATGAGTTTTACGCGGTTCAGGCTTGTATTCCGATTAGTGAGCTTAGTGTGGAGGATGTTGATAATGGTAAAGGTATGTAATTATATTTCTTGCTAGATTCTATTAGGTTTACTACGCTGTTGCATAGTTCTGACATATGGAATAGGTTTACAATGCCACACGGCACCTCATTCATGGAAGATAGTCTTTGAGCACATTTCTCAACTCTTCGAAATTATTATGAGTGCATGCTCAGCAAAGGAGGAGTTAGAGTGGAAGAGCCGCCTTATTGATCGTTCTGGCAAGCAATGTGATAGCACTGTTCAACAAGAAATGACTGCATCGTTGTCACTTGATATCAAGCCAATGGGAACAATCTATGGGAAGCCTGGCAAGTTCACACACTCATACTATTTTCCAACAAGACAACTAATCTACCTCAAAACAGGCACGGTTGCTCGCCGCAAGTCTATCCACAGAGCAACAACAATGAAAGGACAAACCACCATTCCCCGCAGCGTCATCGTAAGAAACACAAGCGCGACAACTGAACCTTCTCTCTCCAGCTCCGCTTCTCAACTCTCAATCAACAGATCCCAATCCCTAGCCGGTCCGCACCGCCCCACAATCCTCGCTCCTCCGCGCACCGAACGCGTGCGTCTCGAAACCCTCCTCGCAGACGTCTGGACCCGCGATATCATCCCCTATCCCGGAATGGGCAGCAAACCCCACAGAGAACACACAGTCCGCGCATCCGCGACTTCCATGATGCGTAAAATTAGCCACGCGAGTATTTCTAGCATTACGAAACGCTCGGGTACGGGTAGTATAGCTAGTCTCCACAAGAGCGAAGATCACACGGCGACCGAGTTGGATAGTTTGAGACCGATGATTCTTAATCGACAAGCTCGTCATAATTCAAGTGATAGCATGCCATTGCCTGATCTCGAACACTCTCTATCGCAAGATACGAGTGCTGGGAGACATGGCTCTCGCCTTGCGGTTATCATCGACGAGAAGGAAAGTAACGCCAGTACCAATGGTGCGCGCTCCACAAGCGGCAGTCCAATCATGGCGCGACTTGCAAGTTTCAGGAGTAAAAAGAGTGAAGGATCGCTAGCCGATTCGTTGAATTCCAAGCGCTCTACTGCTTCGAAATCTCCGTCGGGAAAGAGTTCGCTGGCGTTACCGGTTGTCACGGCGGCGCATGGAGAGGAATTGAGAAAGGAGAATATGTTGCATTTGTTGAAGATGCTGGATGATGGTGTTAGTGGAGAGGATGCAGCGGGAGATTTGTTGCAGGCGCAGCAGAGGAAGGGGAGGAATAGGACGATGCTTATGGAGGGGTTTAAGAATTTTTTTCGTTGAATGGGGGTGTGGATTGCTGGGTTTGTATATTTTCCTAGGGAGTATTTTTTTATAGGGTATATTAATGATTATTTGATATTTGCTGATGTGGAACTGTGATTGTGTAGATAGCTCTTCAGTGATGAAGACTTTACCTGTATATATGAGACATTATTGATTGTCTTTTATAGAACTTCAATTGCGACGTAGCATTTCTTCAAGATTCGTGGGATATTTAACTATAATTAATCCTCGACTCTGATATACACATTACAAAGGTATCACCTGGACATTGAAGTTATTCAAACACAATGCTTCATTTAAATTACAATCTGAACTTGAAAATTCTTTTAAAATTCTATAACCAATAAATACTCCGTATAATCACTCAACTCAATTTACCGTCTAAAGATCTAGATGATGTAAGTTACAAAGAACGGATAATTAGGAGAAGGCATCTGCCGAATCTGCCGAATCTGACGGACAAAACCCCCCAAAAATGCTCTTTTCTCCATTCCCTCTGCTGAAATAATCCAGAAACACCTTGATTTTGATTCTAAAACTTGTATGGTGAGATATTCAAGGCGGAGGGATATCCATACCGAACCTGGAGTGCCATATTGAGATTGTGGGAAAGCTAATAAATAGTAAGATAGATGGCAGCTGGCTGACGCAAAGCTGAAATGCTTTATAGTAGACTATATATATATATAGGTTTAGAAAGAATGATGAAAGATTCCATGCATATATATATATATATGTATATATGATTGACAAATCGAATGTTAAATATGTGTTCGACTGGTAAGATTCTTCGCCGTGGTGATATCAAAAGCAGAATCATTCCTATTTTTAAATTCAAATTCTTTAGATGCAGCAAAGCGCGTTTATCCTCTGTGAACAATCGCAATGATCTGTCTATCTATAGGGTAACAGCAGAAGATTCATGGCGCAGCCTTTCAAAGCGAAAGAAAAAAAAAAGATATCGAAATCTTACCCGAAAGGTTCTAAATCTTCACTTTACAACAATCTCATCAATACCTAGCCGCATAGTAAATCAACACTCGAGAGAATTTTACCGTCCTGCCCTGTTGTTAACCTGTCCAACTCCAACCTCAACCGGTATTCCTGCCAGATGTATGCACAAGCTCGACGTGGCTCTAAAGAATACAAGTCGAGAATCTCTCATCAGCCAGATTTATGAACCACCCAGCGCATGCAGGCGTCACTTAGCGGTGGTTGCTACAATACGAGTAACGAATAAGGAAGAGATGTATGGAATTGTAGAGAGTGTCTTGGAATATGACCAGAAGAAAATGAATGGCATGAACTATGATTACTTGGAAACCATAACTAGATAGAATGCCGAAATGATCCAAAGTAAGCCCTAGGAACTGAGGATGTATCGACATAATGAACGAGTGATGAATTTGAGGAACTTTATCTTCCCAGTAAGTAGGTGGTTGAGTTGCAATGCTTACCGGCGCCTACTGCATTACAAGGAGATATAGATCTTTCAATACCTAATAACATCGAGCTTCAAATGATGTGGAAGTGGAACATCTAGATGATGGAATGGGATGGTTGGGGTTGAAATTTGTTGCTGGATATTGGGATTGGGGGCCGGTGGCAGACGGAGTACATTAATATATAGATCGTATAACCTTACCTGATAATGAGAGTGTAAATTATTTTTGTTAATATAAGACTGACTTGACATTTGCCATATTCATCATTTTCATCTCCATGAGATTGAGAATTGCCAGATTAGTCATAGATACAGCATGAGGTATGGTATGGATGTGTAGTGGCTTGGCTGGCGCACGCAGTTTTTCCCTTGATGACTGCATCGTGGCACAGCGAGCTTCCAGTACAACCAAGAGTTACACAATAATTCCCCAAACAATTTGATACGATCGGATCGGATACGAGACGGCGTGTCGTGAAATTAATTGACGAATCGGAAGTTTAGAAATGCGAGGTGTGAAATACAGAGTAAGGGTTGCGAGTGCATTTGTACGGCGTACGTACTCCGTACTGAAGAAGCGCGCGCATGGTCATGGCCGGTAGGAGTAATGTATACGGAGAGTAAAGTATAATAATAAAGAAAGAATAAATCCTTTTAGATGAAGAAAATGGGGGCTGATTATTATAAATATTCACATGTTTACCGAAAACATTCCCATTCGGAAAAGGAACTGCCCCACCTACTGCAAACAGTACAGTGTACAGAGTAATTATTTCTACCTGCGGTCGACGGGAGACTTGCTTTCTCCTATGGAGTTATCTCTTTTCTCCTCTCCCTATCAATGCATCCACACCCAAGCATCCACATCCACATCCAAGCACCCGTTTTATAATAGTCCGGACTAGGGACGTACTCAAACTGCTAGGTAGATACAATCAAGACTTTAATCACAAATGATCAAGTTTTTGAAAATGTTTAATTCGGATTATTACCCGTCAAATCCATGCTTTTGATAGTAGCTAAGTGGTAGCTAAGTATCATGATGTGAATGCACAAGATATTCAATTCAGATGTACAGTATCCATATATTTCCCACACCATACCCAATACTGATACAGGATACGATACGCACGACTCGACATCCGACCCGACAGACGGATAAAGGATTTTCAACAGGATTTGTCATCTCATCTCAAAACATCCTCATCCTCATCTTTTCTTCTTTGTTTCCAGCCCCGTTCGATAGGTGTCAGCTCATTTGACTGCGCCTTGTGGAGGATCGCGTATGCATCTTTACCTATGTACCTACCTATGTACTGCCACTACCCTCCGTTATACACCTCATCATGCCATGAGGTAATTGTGCACCGGATAACATTTCACTGTGCAGAATCTTTTGCCAACTCGCTTTTGTGATCTACGCGTTTGTCACTTTGCATCCATCCGCATTCCTTCAGTACATACAGAGCACATACTCCCCTGCATATATAATCTGGGACCCCCGAGATACCCGGAACCGTCAACTTTTCCAAACTTCCTATTGCAGAATCGAGTTAGCAGTCATACCCAGGCACAGTATATGGATCTTGAGGTCACCGCAGTTCTTGAGACACCCCCACTCCACACAACCATTTCTACTTTCGACAAGGCTGGAAAATACACAAGCTGTGCAGTGAGTGTCGTGTACGGAGGATACAGTAGTTCGTTCGTACAGCAGCAACACCGTCATTAGATTATCAGGTACCGACACAACGACATTAAAACTTGGTTACATCGCTTCGCAAGCTCAAGCTTAACGTCGCGGCACGGAATTCATTCAAATCTCCTGTTCCTTCCTAAGATCTTACCCGGGATCTAATAATAATACTTTGACCAATTGCAACCACAACGATACAACACCTGCTTCCCTCTCCAATCATATTCACCAAATCAAAAACGGAAGTTGCCGACTCGGTGGGAATTTTGCATACTCCGTACAGAGTACAACTTGTTCGTTCCTGACTCCCTGTAGATCTCCCTCCCGTGCAAATTTACTAGCAAGGTACTAAAAGCTTAACACCATAGAAGCGTGGGCCTGCGTCATCTGGACATATAAAAGGACCAAGCCTCGTTGGGATTTTGCTTATCAGTTACCATTTTAGTTTCTTTAATCCCAAACACCATCTTCCGACAAGCACGGAGGAAGGAGAAACATTTGACTTTATTTTTTTTAATATCTTTTTTGTATTATCATTTATAAATCTTCCTTCTCGTCCTTCTTTCTATTTCGAGATAATTTCAACTTGATCTTCTTTTCCTTTTCATTTGTTCTTGAATATCCTACCTCCCTGCCTACAGGTAGCAAGACAATATGAAAGCCTTTGGAGCTATCGTCGCTTCCGTTGCATTAACTTCAATATGTGATGGTATGTCTTACTCCAAAGAGAGTCCCAAGTTCAACTTTGGTTAACCCATTTGTAGCTCGTCGATTGGTTTTACCTAGAGATGCATCTCCGGAAACGGTCGCTGCTGAAGTATTGGCGGGACCTATGGCGGCTGTGAAGCGTGCATTACCAGATTCGCCAACAGGAAGCTATACACCAGGCGCGGTAGACTGTCCCGATACGAGACCGACGATTAGAACCGCCAATGAATTATCCGCCAATGAAACATCATGGCTTCAACTACGAAGGAATAATACCATTCAACCCATGATAACTTTCCTTGAGAGGATGAACATTTCCGGATTCGATGCGGCTGAATATATCAACAGCGTCTCAAACAATGCATCCACATTGCCAAATATTGGTATAGCAATTTCTGGAGGAGGTTATCGTGCAATGTTAAACGGTGCTGGATTTCTTGCTGCGGCCGATGATCGAACCACAAATTCTACCAACACTGGACAAATTGGAGGTCTCCTACAAGCTACCACCTATCTTGCTGGTCTTTCTGGTGGTGGGTGGTTGGTTGGTTCAATTTATACCAACAACTTTAGCACCGTCGAAGCTTTACGAGATGGTTCCGATGTGTGGAATTTTGACAACTCGATCTTCGAAGGACCTAACGATGATGGCCTTCAAATCTTGAGCACTGCTGATTACTACAGTACCATTGAATCCCAAGTTAAAGGAAAGGCGGATGCTCCGCTCAATTTCAACACCTCCGTCACTGATTATTGGGGACGTGCATTATCGTTCCAACTTGTTAATGCTACGGATGGTGGACCAGCTTACACCTTTTCGTCAATCGCGCTCGAGGACAACTTCGCAAATGCTAATATCCCAATGCCTTTTCTCGTTGCTGATGGCCGTGCGCCATACACTGAGATTATCGCACTCAACTCCACTGTCTACGAATTTAATCCATTTGAGCTGGGTTCATGGGACCCTACGACTTATGCATTTGCACCACTGCGATATATTGGTTCGAACTTCACCGCCGGTGCCATTCCTGACGGTCAGCAGTGCGTTCGTGGTTTTGATCAGGTCGGCTACGTGATGGGTACTTCATCCACTCTTTTCAACCAATTCTTGCTTCAAGCCAACTCGAGTTCACTTCCAAGCTTCGTTACTCAAGCCTTCACCGCCATTCTTGACAAAGTAGGATTCACCAACAATGATATAGCGCAATATCAACCTAACCCTTTTTACGGATACAACAATCAAACCAATCGAAATGCCCAAGCGACACAACTTGATCTGGTCGATGGAGGTGAAGATGGCCAGAATATTCCTCTTTACCCGCTCATTCAACCCATCCGTGAAGTGGATGTAATCTTCGCCGTCGACTCATCCGCAGACACCGAGTATTTTTGGCCCAACGGAACTTCTCTCGTTGCAACCTGGGAACGCTCTCAAAATGAAACTATTGCAAACGGAACGGCTTTCCCTTCAGTTCCTGGTCAAAATACATTCGTCAATCTTGGCCTTAACAAACGTCCCAGCTTCTTCGGTTGTGATCCTTCAAATTCCACGGGACAGACACCTTTGATCGTCTACGTTCCTAATGCCCCCTATATCTACCATTCCAACGTATCGACCTTTGACCCGTCGTACACTAACAATGAACGCAACCTTATCATTAGAAACGGTTACGAAGTCGCCACAATGGCTAATGGTACTATCGATCCAGATTGGCCAACATGTCTTGGCTGCGCTATCATTTCCCGCTCACTTCACAAGACCAATACCGCCGTACCCGATGCATGCACCGCCTGTTTCAACAAGTACTGTTGGAATGGTACTTTGAATACTAGTGATGTTAACTACGATCCTGCGTATATCGCGTCTTCTGGTGCCTCCTTGCAAGGAAGCAAGTTCATGAGCATTGTTGTCGCTGTAACTGCTGCTGCATGTATTGTGTTTGCATAGGGGTGAAATTGTATTTTGGGATTGGGTTATAAAAAAATTGGAAAAGATATGGGAATTTTGTATATATATCGACGTTCTAATGATGGAAGACCGGGGTGTATTTATATTTCGCATTGTATTTCTTTGAGGATTGATGTCAGTCTTGAGGAGCCGTTGGATTATTTCAGACTAGATGTTGGAAAGTTCAATGATACGTAGTATCTCCAGCTACAGATAGTTCATCGAATAGTGGGATATTTAATAACCTGAGACCTCGCCTGTCGATTGTCGATTGATGTAAGATTAGGTTCTGTGAAAAATGTGATCTGAATGATCGTTTGGCATGAGCGGGTACTGCTTTAGGACTTGGGAGAGAGAGGCTGCTATATGTGATGATAATTGAGTTTTGAGTTGGATGATGTTGTCAATTTGAATGTTCAATTAGTAAACTACCTGGTGTAATGTGAAAAGCCATGAAATGGCCCATGTCAAGCAAAATGACGTTGTTGCTTACATCACGTGACGGCAAAATGTTCGTTGATCTGGCAACCTTGTTTATCAATCAATATTTGCCCTTGCATAAATGTAAAATATATTACCTTACCTGCTTCCCAAAATCAACATTATCTACGACAAACATTCGTATCGCAACAAATGTCACTCTATGCGGTCGAATCCAAATTCTACTAACATTAACAAATCAATTTATTTCACAGCAATGGATCAATCACCGCCCAAACGTGTTACCCGCGCGCGAGCAGCCGCAAAGTCAACGAAAGACACTGTTATGAAAACTGCTAGAATCGCACCTACCGCATCGAAATCGGCAAACATTAGCCGCGGTACGACTAGCATGAAGAGAAAGACCAGAGCAGATGATGAGGAGGAGGAGCAAAATGAAGAATTGGCAGAGGAGACCAAGACAGAACCAAAAACCACTCGAGGACGACCGAGGAAAGCTGCACAATTGGAAACGGAGGTAGAGGAAACTATGGCTCCTGCGAAAGTCACTCGAGGTCGACCAAAGAAAACTACAATTGAAGTGCCAGCGCCTCAAGCTGCCAGATCTTTGAGAGGACGAGCGAAGAAGGATGAGGTTGAGTCTCAAGCGGACCCAGAATCAACCGTGACTGAGGAACCTGCAAAGAAAGTTACCCGCACGCGCGCTCCTTCTGCTACAATTTCACGGGCAATGGGACCAAAGAAGAGGGTCAAGTTTGAGGAACCAGATAAGGAGAATATTTTACCACCCACCAGAGCAAAGCCCAGGGCTGCAGAAGCAGCTACTGGACTACGAGCGAAACCGGTTCGAAAGCCTGCATCATCTGCAACAGCTTCAACTCGTGCAACTCGTGCTAGAGCCAAGCCTGGCCAGGACGAGAAGGTAGAGAAACCATTACCGTTAAGCCCGAAGAAAGCGACACAAGTTAATGCGAACAAGGGTCAATCGTCTGAGGATGAATTATCAACAACAGTGAAGACTCCAATGAAATCATTGATGAAAAGTCCTGTCAAACCGCCTGGAAGTATTTTCGATACTGCGAAAAAGATCGACTTTTCAACATCCCTTGCAACACAAAAGCCTATCGAAGGTGGCAAATTGGATTTCCAAGCGTCTATTATGATGAGCCCAGCTCGTCGACCCCCACAAACTGCAGAGAAGAAACTGGATATCGCTACATCTTTTGCTGACAAGCCTTCAATGGAACCTAGCCAGATTTTCAATGCATCAACAATGACAAGCCCTGCTCGACGCCCACCACAATCATCGCCTTTCAAAGAGACATTGAAATTAAATGCACAAAGATTCGAATTCGGACAGAGCATACGATCACCTTTTAAGCCCAACTTATTTGCACCAGAACCTTCAACAACAGCATCTCCTCTGAAAACTTCACTTCTTCAATCACCGGCTAGAAGACCACAATCACCCACCAAAGTTGATGAAGCAGGCTCACCAAGCAGAAACAATCACAGTGCCTCAATATTTGCCGCTACTCCAAAAGTCAGCACTTTTAAGATCTCAAGATTTGAAACTCCAAGAACTTTAATGAAGAGCGCGATTCGTCCTGGGCCCATGTTTCCCCCGATTCCATCAAGTACCGTGAAGAACAATGTCTCGAATGGTAGTCCATTGCCAAAGGAGACAAAATCTTTGCCGACTCCCGTCCTGGAATTTTCTGGTCGACTTTCATCCATCTTACCTCGTTCTGCTGACCCGGTATTCTCATCAGCTGTTGGACTTCCTCCTCAAATAGATGAGCCTGTACAGTCTGGGGCCGATGATGCCCAACAATTGGATGACCCGATGACTGTGGACAACACAGATGAAGTAGTCGATACAATCGAAGCTCAAAGTACCACTCCACCATGCTCACCTCCTACAAACGGTACTACTGGTGGTTCATTCCAACTCAGGGAGGAGAAAAATTTAATTGATGATGACTCAGACTCGGAAGATGAGCTTGCTTCGGTGGCTAAAGAATATTCACCCACTCCGCTTGCCGATTTCCCGATCTCTGTTAACAATTTTGTATCTTCTCTAGCGACACCTGCCAAGTTTGATAGTACCAATAAAACTCCCAAGATGGCAACGGTTCAATCATCTGCTCGATACTCAAGCAAATTCAACCAGGAGAAGATTGGTTTCACTCCTTTGGCGAAACAGCTGAGTGACTGGATGGCTGCGAGCTCCGAGGAGTCTAGTGAATGTGACGATGACGCTGATGAGCCTCTTTCACCCACACGGAAACCAGCGGAAAAGGAATTGTTTGTCGATATGAGCAAGACTGTGGCATCTCCTGCTGTTGCTTCACCGGCCAAAAGTAGTTATTTCGAGGATGAAATGAAAATTCGAGACGAGCTCAACATGGCAGAAAACGAATCTACTCCTTTCGATGACATTGAGGCCGAGAACAGTGAGCCAGAGTTCAACGATATGGAATTACTTGAGGAAGATATCGACCTTGCAGAAGAAGCTGATGAGTTATCGATGTTGGACCCTGAAGCTTTTGAAGAAGCCAATGACGAGGAAATTGAAGAGAGCCAAGAAGAGAATGTCGAAGAGAGTCAAGACAAAAATGATGAAGAGGGAGAATATGAAGCAACAATCATGACTAACAACTCCCAAGAGCCTGCACTTGTGCCAGAGCCCACTCCCTCAGAGCCTAGTCAAGAATATGGAGATGAGAATGAAGTGCCGATCGATCCCGCACTATTAGCCTCTGTACCCCAACCACCAGCCGCGCCAGTCTTCACAACCCCCAAACGTGTCTTGACCGAAAGAACATTTCATACCGTCGCAAAAGTGCCGCTCAAAGATGCTCATGAAACTCCAGTACGTCCATTGCAAGCAAAGAGAAGCGCTAGTATCTCCAAGCTTCCATTCGCACGACCATCTAGCCCGTTATCTCGCAATAGTACTGTCACTCCATACTCACCATCCAAGAGTACACCAAAATCAAAAAAGAGTCAGAAATTCACTGAGAGTGCAGGCAGCCAAGAATTTACCACTCCTACGAAGTCAGAAACTATTACGTGGTTTACAAACGCAACGCCAGCTCGCACACCACATCCTGATCTAAGCGCAGCACTTTTGAAGGGAGCTGTAGTTTTCGTTGATGTTCACACCACTGAAGGTGCTGATGCTAGTGGTCTATTCACTGAATTGCTTACACAAATGGGAGCGAAGTGTGTTAAGACTTGGTCGTGGAATCCAAACAGTGATGATGGAAGCAAAATTGGAATTACCCATATTGTCTTTAAAGATGGTGGAAAGAGGACTCTTGAGAAAGCCAGGCAAACCGGAGGAGTTGTCTCTTGTGTTGGTGTTGGATGGGTTTTAGAGTGAGTTTTCGCGAGATATGTTTTAAGATAGTTTGCTAATAATGCCAATAGTTGTGAACGCGAAAACCAATGGCTTGATGAAGCTGCTTATGCAGTCGATACAACTATGGTTCCACGAGGTGGTGCACGTCGTCGTAAGAGTATGGAACCTCGTGCACTTGCTAATTTCAATGGTACTCTTGTTCCTTCAACTGTTCCTGCGAAATCTGCATATTCAACCTTAACTTATCCTGATACAACTCCACTTACACTCAAATCAAAGAGAAGAGAATCAGTACAATGGCAAAGATCACCTATTCCTAACGAAGAGGGAGATGCAGATGAATTAGGTGAAGATAATTGGATGTTAAGTCCTGTTCCAGCTACACCTGCTCCGGAAACCATTAGTGCATATGCGGAAGAGGGTTTATGGGGTGCTGAAACACCAGGTGCTCAAACACCTTATTTCTTTAAGAAGGATAAATTGGTACAAATGACGGCTCCGGGTGGGAATAAAAAGTTTGTGAATTTCGAAGAGGGTGAGAGTAATGAAAGTGGAAATTCGGGAGATGGATTAAGCTTTTTGAGAAAAGACAAGGAACAAAGTGTTATGATGAGATTAATGGCTGCCAGGAGGAAAAGTTTACAATGGGCTCCAAAGGTAGGAAGTCCATTGGCTAGAAGATTTGATGGTGGATTGTGAGGTTGGAGTTGGATGATTTATGAATCTGAATGGGAGTTTTCGGTTAGGGAATACAGGTACCTGTTTGTGATGTTGCTATGGCTGCATCAAATGAATGTATTGGGTGAGGATATTTACTTCTGGTCAATGTAACTTGTTGATTCATTATTGACTCATTATTGACTCATTATTGACTCATTATTGACTCATTATTGACTCATTATTGACTTGATTGTTTTATTTGATGCTTTGATGCTTTGATTTTATTGGTGAATGAATGGCGAATGGTGAATAGTAAATAAATAGTAAATGTTTATTATTAGCTTGATTGAGTAAGATCGAGATCAAAATTGGTGGTGGTGTGGTGCTGTTGGTTAAAAGCTCAATGAAGTGATTGATGGATTGATAGAGTGATGGACAGAGAGAGGATTACTGTAGTTGAAGTTGAAGTTAAGTTTTTTTAAGTTTTGGTATAATAATAACTGAGTGACCGACCTTATTTCCCGGTGAGCTGAACCCCGTCCATTATAAAAATATAGTCTTCCCCAGTCTTGGGTAACGATTCTGGTACAGGAGCTGTCTAAGATTTATCAGTTGGTAGTTTTAGGTTAAGGCTTTATTATTACCGATATTCACTTGAAAATAAAGTTATTATTAAATCAAATAGAATTTAAATAAATTAATTATTTGATAATTAAATTGAATATAGGATTTTTATATTATAAAATTATTTTGATTATGTATTATTTGAATTGTGTGATTATTTATATTATTTATTATATGATCTGATCTAAAAGGGTATTTTGTTCTGGAATATTAATTTTGGGAATTTTATTTTAAAATAATTATTTTGAAATAATAATTCTTTTAATTTACTTTGATTATTTAGAATATTTATTTTATTTTATTATAATTATTTAAAATAATTATTTTAGAAGTTTTAGATTTCTAATTGTAAATAATAAAGAATTCTTGATAATCAATAATTGTCATAGTATAATAGAAGGGATTTAGGGTGGGAAATAGGTCTCTTTTTATTAATGAAGATGTTGTTCGAAGAGCTATAAATTCAGGGAATAGGGAAGCTTTCTAAATATAATTTATTGTCATGAATCATGTTCATTATAATATAATAAAAGCAAGTACGACGGTTTGGGCTGTTGTTTTCGGAAAGATCCTTATCGATAAGGAATCCTAGAATAAGTGTTTTAGGATTCAATAAATCCTAGAATTGTATTTATCCCAGGATTAATCAATTAAACAATTATAATAATTTAGAGCAAATTATTTTAGGATTTTATTTGTTTTAGAATAAAAAGTTTTAGAATAATATTAATCTCAGGATTATTATTTTAGGAAATATATTATTCTAAGAAACAAGTTATTTTAAGATTAGTGTTTTGAGGTTATTAAGAGGATTATATGATGGATAGATTGGATAGTTAGTTTATTCAGTTTAGGAGATAGTCTGGATAACCAATCTATCCAGATTATTTATTTAATGATATTCACAAATATATAATTAGGATAGTTTGATAGTTTAGGAGCTTTGTACTCAATTTAGTTGTCAATTAGTTTATCTATATTCTATTTGATCGAGTAATAATTTCATTTTCAAGTGAAAACCAGTAATAAAGCCTTAATCTATAATTATCAATCAAATGAACTTCAGGTAGCTGCTGTCTTCAGTATAGTATCGTTATACTTTGAGTATTGTTATAATTAAACTATATCAATTATAATGAACTCCAATCAACAATTTACCGAATCAGTTTCTTTCTTTTTTATTGGGGTTTTAGGGCAGATTGTTGTTATTATAAAGCCAAAACAAACAATCCAAATATCCATCCCTAATCTATTTTATAGAGATCATAATAAGTATCAAGTTTTTGTTATATAAGCTAATCTTTATTATATTTTTAATAGATATCTTTTCTTAATATAAATACAAAGAATTTTATAGTTAATATCGTTTTTCTGAGGAATTGCGTTCAATTGGATCGAACCTTTCTTTAATGATTTAATAACCAAAACTATCAATAATCAATTTAATGAGAATATTATCACGAATCATGTTCATTATAACACAATAAAAGCAAGTACATGTAACGATACTGTATTGGAGGCAGCGGCTGTCTGAGGTTTTGTTGGTTGGTAGTTGTAGGTTAAGGCTTTATCAATTGGGTTTATTTGGAAGTGAAGTCGTTATTAAATCAAGTAGAATATAGGTAAACTAATTGATAATTAAGTTGAGCATAAAGTTTTTAAATTATGAAATTATTTTGATTATATATTGATCTCTTTCCTTATGTTAATTATACTAATTGGATTAGCATAACTAGCATTCTTGTGATGCTAGCTTTGCTAGCTGGGTTAGTAGAGTTAGCACATCATGTGATCTTCTTTTGGCTTTAGGACACTAATCCTGGGATGATTTCAATCCTGGGATTGTAGAGGTTTTAGAATAATAATTTTAGGATAGATATTATTCTAGAACAATAGTTTTGGGACAAATATTGTTTTGGGATAATAGTCCTGAAACAAATCATATCCTAGGACACTTATCCTAGGATCTTATAATTGTCTAATTCATTCTTTTTAGGATATTATTTGTTCTAGAACAATATTTGTCCTAGGATTCCTTATTGATAAGGATCCTCTTGAAGAAAACAGTTCAAACATTAGTAACTAGTTTTATTTTATAATAATAAATGTGGTTTGTGATATTATCCTTTTCCCGGTTAAGCGTCATCCTTGATCGCTTATAATTGTCCGATCACCCTGATACTCAAAATCCAGATTCCTTTTTTCTTCTTTCAATATGCCATTTATTCGTTCTCAACCCTGTATCGATTATAAAGCTTTTAGACGAGAAATCAATTTGACCGGAAAGAAAATGGCTCTTTGTGCTCGATGTGAAAGTGCTGGTGCCGAATATATTTCTCTTTGCGATATTAAGCATTATTGTTGTGATTGTTATATTACTCTCAATAAATTATATAACATTTGCGAATTAAACAAAATGCCTATTGTTTCTGATTGGGAAGTTATTAATATTCAGATTGAGTGTATAAATACTGAGAAGGATCTTTTTTATCAGTAATAGCTTGAGATGATATCCAAAATTCTTTGTTTTAGTAAATAATAGAAGTTTCTTTATGAACGAAAACAAAAGATGATTATAACTGAATTAAATTCTATGGACAAGCTTGATATTCTAGAAGAAAAGGAAAAACTTGAAAAAAAAAAGAGAGAAATTGCTATAACTTCGATATTTGTCGTTTCTTCCGATCTCTTTGGTCAATTTGATTCTGAATTTCCTTCGATTAATTCCGACTTCCTCGAATCCTTCTTTTTATATTCAATGGATTCATTATTTATATAAGCTATATTGAATTCTTCTTCCTTTTAGGCAAATTTGGATTTTGTTAATGAAAATTCTTGAACTTTTTAAGGTATTTAAGATCTTTCTTTAATTCCTATATATTCTTGGAGTTCAGATAATTTTCCTATTTTATCAAATATTTGATTTTGTTTCTAATATATTTGCAATCTAGTATTTTTTCTATTTTATACTTAGTGTTTTGATCAATAAATATGATTTCGGTTTCAGGAGCTTTAGATACTCTTGGTGATACTAGTTCAAGCAAGGATATATGAAATATCGAATGGATATTTATACTTTTTGGTAATATCAATTCATAATTCAAGGATTCTTTAGTTTTCTTGATTTTGAATGATCCTAATTTCTTATAATCCAATTTCGCATTTGATCTCTTTATCTCGATGTTTTTTCGAAATAAATAGACTTTATCCCCCTTCTTTAATATTGGCTTTTAACTATGTTTTTTGTTATAGTAATAAATGTTTCTTTCGGTAATGAACTTGAGTTCTGTTGCTATTTCTTTGTGAACTTCCTTAAGTTTCTTTATTTATATGATAGCAGATTGGTTCTCTATTTCTGTGTTACGATAGTAACAATTGACTAATTAGGAGAGCTTGGGCCTTGTGCAAAAGCGATCAGATTTCATCGAATTAATATGTGATCTAGGCCACCTTAAGATCGTATGTGCACGCACTGTCAGAAAGCACGTGACTTGGAGCCTTTGGAGCTTAGGATCCAAAAGGATCCAAGGGAGCATGAAGATCTATATAACCAAGATGGATTCCCTTTGTATAGAGCTTCGTGCTCAAGATCAATCATTTAGTATACTATACTATTAGTTACGAATTGCATCATCTTATTATCATTACTTTAAAGTCCCTGCTTGATGCCTAGTTATAAACCTACTTCGAGAGCTTAGAGCACTTCCACGTGATCTAGACGGCAAACCTCGTAACATTCTGGAATATTTGGTTTTTAGTATATAACTAATTCATATCCAAAATTGGTATAATTCAGGGAGATTTGGGTTGTTTCTAAAGCAAAGCTATTGTATACAAATTATGCTAAGGATAATAATCCTATTTAATTATTTTGTTGATAATTCATATAACAATAGAGATATATTTCAATAATTTGATTTATTTATTCATTTCCCCTATTCATTTATAGATAAAATGCTATAAATATTTTCCTTTTTACATCTAGTAATATTACTAAAGCGATCCAGAATTTTGATATGAAGAGTTTATCTTTATCGGACAATATCTCTTTTGGTAATCTATATATTACAATAACTTCTTTTAGGAATATAACTGTTAGGGTTTCTGCAATTAAGATGGTCTTATATAGTATTAGTATTATATACTTGATCAATCGATCTATAATAACTAAAAGATAATCGTACTCTATTTCTGTTATTAAATCCTTGGATTTAGGTAATGGCCTTATAAAGTCCCATGATATCGATTTCTATAGTGTTGATAATATTTTAGTTGTATGCATCTGTTCATAAGGGGTATAACAAGAAGCCTTGTTCCTGATATAGATATCATATTCGATGATCATTTTTTTGATTATGATTTAGAGTTCTGGATTTCAATATTATCTTTTAATTTTTAAATATATCCTTTATACTTCTTGATGATTATAAACTAACAATATATATTGTTCCTTAATGAATTCGGTGGTAATACTACTTAATAGCCAAATTTTCCCTATAATCTATATCAATCTATTTATAGTTATTGGCGGCTTAAGTTATTTGATGTTTTCTTTATTCAATTGTGTATCTGTAAATTTGTTTTTCCAAACTTTCGTTGGTTTATTCTCTAAAACAACAATTTTTGTTAGATTCGGAATAAGGTCTTCATTTAAAAGAGATTTCAAAATTGCTATCTCCTGATAGATCTTATCATCCTTATACCTTAATAATCTATTTAGTGTATTTGTTTTTGTATTATCTTTGCCTTTAATATACTTGATTATCAAGTCGAAACCAGCTAATTCTTCAGTTTATCAAGCCAATCTTTGATTATCCAGAATCTTAATTATAGTAAAGATTCATAGATTTATATAATCAATATAAATGATTATTAGGAATTTAGCTCCTTGGAGATAAATCCTTTAATGTTTCAATGATTTGATTATAACCATAAGTTCTTTCTCATAAATATTGTAATTCTGCTTTGTTTTATCTATTTTGCTGGAATAATAAGCAATTGAATGTAGTTTCCTATTATCATCTCTTTGAAGATGAACTCCTGCTATATAGGTATCAGAAGTATCTATTTCAATGATACTTTCTCGATTGTTATAATAATTATAGAGTATGGGTTCCCTGGTAAATCTGTCCTTGATTTCCTGAAAGGCTTGCTTTGCCTTTTCGCTTTATACAAATCCTATACCCTTTTTCGTCATTTCTGTAAGTAATTCTATCATTTTGGAAAAGTCTTTGATGAATACCCAATAAAAGTTGGAGAATCCTAGTATAGCTTATATATCTTTGATATTTCTAGATTGTTCCCAATTTCTTATTTTCTTGGTTTTCTTTAAATTAATGCTTATTTGTTTTAATTCGATTATATATCTTAGGAAAATCACCTTTTTGATTTCAAACTTATATTTTGATAACTTGAATTGTGAATCAACCTTCTTAAATGTTTCGAGTATTTTGAGGATGTATTCTTTATATTCTTTTTTTTTCTGAGAGAAGATTAGGATATCATCCAAATAACAGATTACGAATAAGTTAAACTCCTTGAGTATTTCGTTGTTTTATTGTTGATATATAATTGGTGTATTTGTTAATCCAAATGGTATAACAATATATTCCTACAATCCGGAAGGTAATATGAAAGCAGTCTTCCATTCGTGTCCTTCCTTGATTCGTATAAGATTGAAGGCATTTCTCTGATCCAGTTTGATGTAAATCATTGCTTTACTTAGTTTATCCCTCAGCTCCTGAACTTTGGATATAGGGTATATATCTCTGATAATCCTATTGTTTATTTAGCAATAATCTTTGTAAGGTCGATTATTCAGATCTTCTTTTTTGAATATTAATAATATATTAGATATATAAGGGGACTTGGATTTCCTAATCTATCCTTTTTTTTCAGTTTTCGATTAATATTCTTTTTATATTCTTAAGGTACTAGGATTATATAGTCTCAATCTCTCAATTAGGGGTGTGAATCCTTCTTTGAAATTGATCTTATAATCCCAAGGCTTATGTTCTGGTAGGGTTCTCAAGTCTTGTGGGTTTTCGAATAATTTGGCGAATTTTCTGTATTATACTGGAATTTCTTTTGTATCAATCTCGCTGACTAGTGAAGGATCTGTGGCTGTTATAGTACAATATCTGATCTCTCTGGAAGTCTGTTTCTTTAGATTATATAATTATTTGTTCTTATATTAACAATAATCGAATATAAGGGTATCCTTTATTTAATCAATATTTGGATTATATCTTTTAATCCAGGGGGTTCCCAAGATTACTGTATATCTGCCTAATGGTACTAAGTCCAATTTGATTTGTTCAATATGCCCTCCTGATATAATCATTTTTAGAGCATTAGTTTGTCTTCGTATCCATTCGTTTATTCCAGTTTTCTTTTCTTTTAGCAATATCAATTAATATAGATGTTCCTTAAATTCAATAAAGATTCTGTTTTCTTTTACAAAGTTGGGATTTATAAACATTTTTATAATTCCTAAATCGATCAAAACTTTAACTTTCTGTTTTCCGAGATTGATTTCTATAATTAATTGCCTAATCCTTGTTGTATTATTGAGTTCTAATGATAATAATTCGGTGATCTGTTTTTTGGTGAAGAGATTCAATTATTTATATTGATATTTGCTTATATTCAATAATCTATAAGGTATAGTTACTGATAGTTTTATTGGTCCTATCTGAAAGTCTCGGTAATAATCCTCGGCCTATTAATGTTTATGGTAATAATTAATTTTATATCAGATTCTGCGATATTCAACTTGTAACAGGATTTCTTATACATCTTTGATTTCTAGATTATGATTGTTATATTCCCATCCTTCATTAATTTGAGGAAAGTTTAAGTTTATAACAAATCTCCTAGTGTTGTCTTTCTATATATTCTCTTTGAATATTATTCGATAGGGGTTGCTATAAATGATGATATACAGGATCAGTAGGGTTGGATGATTATAAATCTGGTGTTTTTCTATAAAATCAGGTTTCTGTTCTTTATAATGACACTATATATATCTTCTATCGAGGTAACTGGTCAAGTATTATAACTCGTTTTTCTGAGGTTTTAGATGGACTTCATTGATTCGCTGATCCTCTTCGGATACTATGATAGATCCTTCCTTTTCGAGCAATTCGACTGACTTATGGTAATCTGTAAGCTCGACTCCCTCATCAGCATTTTTGGATGGTTCCACCTTTGTAAATGGAATGATCACATTCAACTCTTTAAATTATTTAGGATATAATTAGGGTAATTCTTTTTCTAGTAATTCAATCTTATAAAAGTTATCCTTTAATATACCTACTTTTTGGAATCTTTGTCTCTTGTTTCCAAATCTTATTTGTTTCTTGCCTTTTACAACGAATAGCTTCTTCTGATTATAGTCTCGAGATATATACCCACTTTTCCTATAGGTGAAATATAGATTATTCTCTTTATATCTTTTCTTCTCTTTGACACTAAGTCCGTTTGATTTATATCGACGTTTGGCTTTATTCAATTCTATTGGATCGTTGGTATTATGGTATCTGTTCTGATACTGAGTTTTAGAAAACTTTCTGTTCTTCTGAATGGTTCCCTTTTTCTTCATTTGTCTTTCGTAAAAATGGTTGTCGATTAGAATAAAGGTTTCGATTAATTTAGAAAGATTTGGTGGTTTTGGAGCTCTTGCTAGCTCATCCTTGATAATATCCTTGAATCTCTTATAGAACTAGGATCTAAGATAATCATCATCTTATATAATATATCTAATATATTATTGGAACTTAGCAATATAGATTATAATTGATCCTATCTGCTTAAATTATTGTAATGCTTTTTCAGCTATATGATCAAGGTCAACTTCCCCGAAAACTTTGTTGAAACCTTATCGGAATGATTTGTAAATGCCAAAAAGATAATGTATCTCAGATTTCATGTTTTCATTGAGTTAACTGTTAATAGTTTTGGTTATTAGATCATTAACAAAGAATTCGATTCAATTGAATATAATTCCTCAGAAGAACGAGATTAGCTATAAGATCCTCTGTATTGATGTCAAGAAGAGATGTCCATTAAAGGTATAGTAAAGATTAGTTTGTATAACAAAAGCTCGATGTTTGCTACAATCTTCATAAAATAGGTTAAAGGTGAATACTTGGATTGCTTATCTTGACTCTATGTTAACGATAGCCTGTTTTGAGGTTTCAATGGAGAAGAAGGAAACTGGTTCGGTGGGTTGCTGAATGGAGTTCATTGTAACTGATATAATTTAACCGAAAACAATGCTCAAAATGTAACAATACTATATTGAAGGCAGCGATTATCTAAGGTTTCGTTGATTGATAGTTGTAGGTTAAGGCTTTATTAATTAAATTTATTTGGAAATGAAGCTGTTATTAAATCAAATAGAATATAGATAAACTAATTGATAATTAAGTTGAATATAAAGCTTCTAAACTATAAAACTATTCTGATTATATATTGATCTCTTTCCTTATATTAATTATGCTAGCTGGGCTAGCACAGTTAACATTCTTGTAATACTAGCTTTGCTAGCTGGGCTAGTAGAGTTAGCACATCATGTGATCTTCTTTTGGCTTTAGGACACTAATCCTAGAATGATTTCAATCCTGGGATTGTAAAGGTCTTAAAATAATAATCTTGGGACAGATATTATCCTAGAATAATAATCCTGGAACAAATATCATCCTGGGATAATAGTCCTGGGACGAATCATATCCTAGGACACTTGTTCTAAGACCTTATAATTGCCTAATCTATTCTTCTTAGGATACTATTTGTCCTAAGACAATATTTGTCCTAGGATTCCTTATCGATAAGGATCCTCTTGAAGAAAATGGCTTAAACACTGGTAACTAGTTTTATTTTATAATAATGAGTGTGGTTCGTGACAGTACAACGGTTTGGGCCGTTGTTTTCGGAAAGATCCTTATGTCATGAATCACGTTCATTATTATAAAAATGATATTTGTTTTGTATAAAATTAAATATAAAATAACTTTTGAAATATTTAATAAAATCATTTAAAATTTTGAAATACATTAATTAATTATAATAAGATTATAGAAAATAATATATAGTAAATAAAGTTGAGAACCTTTATATATATTTCGAATTTCTTTAAAAATAATAATTATTATTTGTAATAATAATTCAATATATTGATATATTAATAATTTGATATTTTAATATTTTGTTTTAATATATTAAAGATTTAATTTAAATTCAAAATCTTATATATATATTGAAAAATTAGAAATTTAAAATATTATATCAAAATATTGAAAATTTGAATTAATATATATTTTTCAAAAGATGGATTTTGTAATAATATAAATGATAAAAGCTTGGGCCAGGCCCTCTTCAAAAACTAATCTGAGTTTCTGGACCCGGTGAGCCCCGTCACAAAAATATAGCCTTCCCCAGCCTCGTCAAAATTTCTCAAATTCCAAAGAAAAAATAACTTTCCAAAATTCTCCATTCATCTCCTCAATTGAATCCCATTATTCTCTACAATTCCAGAAAAAAATAAATAATGTCATTATCCTCATAAATGCCTAACCATCCATCAAAAAAACATCCATCCATCAATCCATCAAATCACCATGTTCGAAAACCTCTGCACCTTACCCCTCACCTCGGAGCTCTTCACCCAAGCTCTCCATCCTACAGAACCCATTCTCGCAGTTGGTCTTTCGGGGGGTCATGTGCATTGTTTTCGTTTACCGGGTGAGGATCAGGATGAGGATGGGGATGGGGATGCGAGTGTTGTGAGTACGGGTACAAGTACGATTGAGACGGAGTGGAGAACTAGGAGACATAAGGGGAGTTGTAGGACTTTGGGGTTTAGTTGGGATGGGGAAGGTTTGTTTTTTTTGGTTTTGTTTCAGCCAATGGGTTTTTGATTTTTCAATTATTCATTAATTACTGACTTCAAAACCTCAGCTCTCTATTCCGCAGGCACAGATTCCCTCCTCAAAGCCGCTGCTTCTGCTACCGGCCAAGTCATCTCTAAAATTCGCATCCCCAATTCCAATACCGATGCACTGGATCCCCCAACCCTTCTCCATGCGCTTTCCCCCCAAACTCTTCTCCTCGCCACCGATTCCTGCGCATTACATCTCTACGATCTCCGCGACGTTTCGTCTTTCAAATCTGGTAAACCAGCGCAAACCCATTATCCGCATGACGATTACATATCTAGTTTATCACCACTTCCTCCTACGGAAATGAGCACGAGTGGGTTTAGTAAACAATGGGTTACGACGGGGGGAACTACATTAGCGGTGACGGATTTGAGGAGGGGAGTTTTGGTTAAGAGTGAGGATCAGGAGGAGGAATTGTTGAGTAGTGTTTTTGTGGGGGGATTACCGGCGAGGGGGAAGTATGGGAGGGAGAAGGTTTGTGTGGGGAATGGGAATGGAGTGATTACGCTTTGGGAGAAGGGCGTTTGGGATGATCAGTCTGAGAGGATCATTGTGGATGGGGGTGGGAAGGCGGGTGGGGAGAGTTTGGATTCGATGGTTGCGGTGCCGGAGGGGTTGGAGGGTTCGTATGGTGGGAAATGTGTCGTGGTTGGGTGTGGTGATGGTAGTGTGAGGGTTGTGAGGGTTGGGGGGACGAAGGGTGTAGTAGAGGATTTGAAACATGATGATATTGAAGCCGTCGTTGCGGTTGGATTTGATGTTGGGGGAAGACTAATTTCCGGAGGTGGAGAAACAGTTAAAGTCTGGCAGGAAAAAATCGAGGATGGAGAAGACGAAGAGGAAGAAGAAGAACAAGAAGATATTGAAGATAATGAAGTCATAGGGGAAAGTGGAAAAAGAGTATTAGAAAAAGATAGCGATGATAGTGATGCAAAAGCAGATAGTAGTGATGAGGAAGATGGAGGTCGTAAGAAACGTAAGAAGAAGAAGAGGGGAAAGAAAGGTCAGGTTGGGAATGGGATTTTGGGTTTTAAGGGGATGGAATAAATATTAGTTTGGTTGAAAGATATCCTGTTTGTATTTTTTTGTATAGTATTATATTGTATGGTATGGTATGGTATATGTAGTGTTCAAATTTTACAAATTGTAGATTGTATATAATCTTATAATTTATTTATCTTGAAAGCTCAGATGATGAATGAATAAATGAACAGGAGGAATTGAGGAATTGGGGAATACAGTATTAGGTTCTGTTATTATAAGATTAAAAGAAAGTATATAATAATTAGATTAAATAAGAGATTATATAATAAAGAGACTCGGACTTAGTCTTGTTTTATATGTAATAAAAATAAAAGAGATTAAAAAGAAGAAAAATATAATAATAAAATTGATAAGTGAGTGAGTGAGTGAGTGAGTGAGTGAGTGAGTGAGTGAGTTAATAAAATATATCTAATTAAAATTAGGATCTTATATAAGAATTTGTCGGGTAGTATTAAAAATATCAAATTCCTAAATAAGTATAAAGATAGTGCGATGTGTTTTTAATTGATATATATATATTATTTATAATTTATTTATTAAAGTTAGATTTAGGGTTAGGGTTAGATGTGATGCGATATAAAAATTTATATTATTTAATGATATAATATATATTCCTCTGATTTTGCTTATAAATATATACATAGTTTAATGTTACGATAGTAACAATTGACTAATTAGGAGAGCTTGGGCCTTGTGCAAAAGCGATCAGATTTCATCGAATTAATATGTGATCTGGGCTACCTTAAGATCGTATGTGCACGCACTGTCAGAAAGCACGTGACTTGGAGCCTTTGGAGCTTAGGATCCAAAAGGATCCAAGGGAGCATGAATATCTATATAACCAAGATGGATTCCCTTTGTATAGAGCTTCGTGCTCAAGATCAATCATTTAATATACTCTACTATTAGTTACGAATTGCATATCATTATTGTCATTACTTTAAGTCCCTGCTTGACGCCTAGTTATAAACCTACTTCGAGAGCCTAGAGCACTTCCACGTGATCTAGACGGCAAACCTCGTAACATTTAAATCTATAAAAATAGAATATAAATTTATTTATTTTCTTTGATTATAAATAATCTTATATTATTATTATTACTACTATTATTACTAGTGGGATTATTATATCAAATAATTATCTAATTAAATATTCTTTAATATATTATTTATTTAATAATATATAATAAACACCCTCCCCCCCCCTCTCCTCTAAAACAAAAACTACTTAACAACAATAGCTACCCAAGCCACCAACCGACATCCAACCATCCCTCCCCTAACAACCTCTCCATAACCTCCCCAACCTCCCCCAACTTCCCCCTATCAACCCCCCCCCCCCCCCCCCACTCCTTCCCCGCCATACACAAAGAAAAAGATCCGCCAGCCCCCTCGCCGCCTCTGAAACCCCCCTATTCCATCACATAACCTCCTTTTCCGCAATCCGAATCTTCTCACCAGCGAATCCCGTCGCGAGGAGTATATTCCGCATTGTGTCCTTCTTGTGGGACCATTGTTCTAATGGTGGGGATATGAGGGGAGGCGAGTGGGGGTTTATGATGGAGTGGATTTGGTGGAGGAGAGAGGAGAAGGGGGGATCTTTCCAGCAGGTTATTGCGGATTTACCGCTGGGTTTGAGGGTGCGGTTTATTCCTCTTGCGCCGGCTATGTGGTCTGAGAAGAGGGAAATGCCGAAGTTGGTTATGGAGACGTCGAATTTGTTGGTCGGGTATGAGACTTGCGTTCCGTCCATAATTTCGATTTCTACTCTGTCGGCCCAGTTGTTGAGGATCACGTTGTTGTTGACGAGGGCGATCATTTTTGGGGCTTTGTTGGCGGCGTGAACGTGACAGGTTGGATAGGCTTTTATGAGAGCTTCGGTTGCGAAGCCCGCGCCACAGGCATTGTCTAGGAATGTGGGATTTTCGGGTAGTTCTTCGAGGAGAGATATTATGTATGCGATGATGCGACGGGTGCTACCTACCAGACGACGCTCGTAGGTTGAAGCTTCGGAGTTGAAGGATTCATAGCGTGAGCATATATCGGACATGGTTATATGCATTCAATACATAAGCTAGTACAGGAGAACAAGGGTTCAAACTATCTACTAATTTTTGAAATAAAACCGTTAATGACCAATGTACAAGCTGGTGCTAAACAACCAACGTCTGTGTTGTATGGCGGATGAAAAGATTTGGAGACAATCATTTTGTTTATGATGTAGATATTAACTTTCCCCACCCGGACAATTGAAAGATATTTATGTTTGGAGGACTTTCATATGTATCTTGAAATAGAAAGCATCTATTACACGCTAAGCACCTAGTAATTATCCTTTATCGCCTTTCTCTACTACGTAATTGTTACAACACTTGCTGACATGCACTTGAAGACAAATGGAGCTTGATAGAAATAAATTAATGTAACTTTCCATAAGAGCTCTCTGCTCCATATACTTAGATGGTTATTCGGATCCAGAACAAAGGCAGTTGCGAAATTTCTCGGCCCTGTAATGTTGGTCTAGACTCTGGATGCCCCAAAAAATACATTCATAACTACGGACGTATGAAAGAGAGAAAAATGGGACGAATATTCCGTAGCCCTTGACATTGCTGGCTGTTGCGTGACAATGTTTTATAATATACATGTCATTAATTAGCGATAAAGGCACACTTTGAGCCATGTATAGTAGCCGAGAATTCGATATTATATCTCGAGAGATCTACTATCGGAAAGATTGGTTTACTTCCGTGTATATAAAAGTACGAGAGCATACAGATGAGGGATTGAAAACTCGATGATGGAAGGACTGGAAAATGCCATGATCTGATGAACTTATGTCCACGGTTAAATATTCCGTATTGAAGTACAACGACATAGACTACTTGACTTTGTATCTTTCAAAAAGGAAGAAACAGATTAGGGCACATCTATAAACACTAATGAATTGTATCAATTAAAGACGATGATGACCACGATTGAAATGCTAGTAGCATTACGGAGTATAATATAGACTATTCGAAAACCTAAAGCTGTATTTATCTGTCAGAATGACTAACTGGGAGATAAACAACAGATCCGAGGAGTCTCAAATATAAGTCTACAGGAAACACATCCTCATCATGACTGCAATGCCGAGAATTTGCTGGATTGATGTCTGAATGATAATCCATGAACGTGATAGCATTACTTAATATAAAGATCTGCTGAATGAACAAACCGCCAATTAATAAACAATCTACCCCTCATTAAGCGACACACCGGCAGAATTCAACTACCAGCGTATTTCATCACCCTGATCGAGACAGATATAGGCATAATCCAGACCCTCCAGTTATGAATGAAAAGACCATGATTAGACTCAATCTTTCGTTTGCTTAGTGTATTCGGTCGACATTTGAACCCCCTATGATTTTCACACTTTACATACCTAGTACTTACTTATGGAACAAAATATCTGAATAGAAGAACTACCTATACACGAAAAACACCCGTAATAAGTACATATGTTATTACACGTAGAATTTACAATAATAGGTATCTGACTAGCGAAAAGGTGCTAGTATAAAAGGCCTCCCCTTCTTTTCCCCTCCTTGTGCCCGTAATATTCATCCATGCATCCCGTCATCATCATAGTTCACCTCCCAACCATTCATCCTAAAATCATCTTGATAATAGTAATACAGGATTCTAGCCTCCTTGAGAGACCACCTGCATAGAAACCTGAGGGGCGCGTTTGTTGTTAACCACAAATTAATGTTTTCTTCATGCGCAGCTACTGATACAAAGAAATGCAGCGAGGATGTGCAACAATCAGATTTGGAACCTCCTTTTTTTCAACCGAGAAAAAAAAAAAAAAATAACCGCCTGAGTATCATTGCTATCTTTTCGCACATACATTATAATGTGCCGCCATTCAATTTTCCCTATCCTAAAACGCCTTGATTTAAAAAGTAAAGCCTTGCGAGTAAATTGGGATGTTCATGCAGTTGAACGAAATTTCTAGGCGTTGACTGAAGCAGTTCTTGCCAATAAACGAACATTGTCGATAAAACCTTCCACCAACTTAAAGTAATCATTTGGCTCGCTATTTCTAGCTTTGAGACCTTGATCTATGACAGCTGCTGCAGAGAGTTCGACTTCAAGCTCATGTTCTTTTTCAGTTCGAGTTACATTCTGCTGATGTCAGTGCGAATTTTGACAAGGGAGCAGAAAGAAAACTTACATTTGATACCAAGCTTTGAGTGACTTGAGTAAGGTCTACTTGATAATGCGATTGTTTGTAACTCAAACGATCCTTGTTACGATCAGGCCTTTGAGCTCCGTCAGTTGAAGAGACTAGTTCTTCTACTTCACCATCAAACTTCATTTCAAAGTTTATACTAATTCGACAATCAAGACTTAAACTTGGAAAAAAGATATCCATGTCAGCCACTCTAGCTTTTATGATCTTTGCCAAAGTTTCGCCCGTCTTCTGATCGTGAGTGACACGAACTTTGACAGTGTAACGAGGATTGAGCAAAGCCCGAAGAGCTGGAGGTAAAGTGCCATGCATTGAAGAAGGCAGTTCATAAAATTTATCCGTCTCCCGTCGGTGTAAGTAATCGATCTTGACTCGTCGTCTCGGCTGACTAGGATTATTCGGAAAACAGTCCTTCACACGTTCATTCAAAAAGTCGTTTAGCTTTTTATGTTGGGACTATTACCGATGTCAGCAATGCGATACCAAGGAATATATGCAACATACCTCCGTCATTGTGCTTTTGAAAGCAATGAACTGGTTATCCATAAGTACTGTTTCTGAACGGATTGGCAAATTCAATCTCTGGTTCGTCTCCTTACTGACAAGCTGCCCCAGCTTAGCTTCTATTTCTACCTCCACGCCTCGACTGGCCAACTCTCGTGTGTCCTCACGACTAACGACGTTCATATATAAGAAGTCTGCCACCAGCTTTGTCATCTCAGCACGTAGCGGAGTGCCAGATATGTTCAGCTCCCATGGGCCGAGAGGGCCATCCCAATCAACATCATTCCCTGCAGGTCGAGGAATCGCTGGCGATGCTTGGCGCATCCCATCACCCCCTTGCTTTATTAATGTAACTGGCGGAGTCTGCGCGGAAGGTTGGGGGGTGTGTTGTCTTCCGTTGATCTTACGTCCTAAGCCCTTCATTCCTTTGGCACTTCGGGCCCATATCGGTGGCTCGGTGTATCGAGTCCTCTTTCTGGGTGGTTGCTGAGGGGACGGAGCAGTTGCAGAGCTGACTTGATGATCGCCATTGATTTCTGGCTTAACATCGTACTGCTCAGCTCGTTGTGGTGCTTCAAAAGACATTTCCCGGTCCTCCAGTTTGCGTTTCGTTGAATTATTACGTTCTTCCGGTAGCTGTTGAACCATCAAACTTCCTCTTGTTTGGCTGGGTAGACGCGTTTTGGGACTGACGCTAAGACTCCTTTCTCTTTCGATCATAGATCGCTGTTGCGTGGAGCTTGTTGTTGTTCTTTCAGAGTCGTGAGCGCTTCGTGGAGTGGTCGGCAATCGAGGTGGAATCGAAGCGTTCGCGGGGGCAGGGGATATTTGATTGAGATGAGTCCCGGTAAAAGAGCTTGGGGGCACTCCCCGTTGCTGATAGGGACTTGTAGGTTGTGCGAATCCGCCAGATGATTGGCGCTGCGGTTGTAGAGGAGGGCCTAGAGGTGTGCCGGGGTGCGATTGTTGAGATAGTTGTCGCTGATGCTGAATAGGAAATTGATTTGGTGGTAATTGATTTGTGGAGATAGGACTATCCTGAGTGAATTGGTTTTGATATTGCTGCTGCTGACTGTGCGCTGACGTGGGTGTAGAGTTCGAAAGTGAAGATTGTGATCTTTGATGTTGAAGATAGGGATGGGTCGCCCCTGGAATTCCAATTGGTGGTGTTTGTGGAGCGGGCGATCCTTGAATCTGTGAATTATATTGTTGTTGTTGTTGAGAAGGTGGATTAGGCTGTGAGTAACTCTCTCTTTGAGACTGTTGAAAAATCGGGGGATAATGTTGACGTTGAGCAGGACTATGTGGATTTTGGAGACTTTGCGGGAATGGGTATTGAGCACCGGGAACACTAATTGATGAACTAGGGGTATGCCGATATGGCGAGGGGACCGAATATGAGCCCGTTGGAGAACGAAGGTCATTCGGAGGAGGGGCTTGAATGGGAGTAGGAGGCGGACGATTTAGATGAGCTGCTTGATAGGTAGTTGGCGATGCATAAGGCCCACCATTTTGTGAACCGTACTCTTGTGATTGTGAGCCATGTTTGCCTGGACCTGGCGAGACCTGCGACGAATGACTATGATTCCTATAGATTTGTCCTAATGGGGGACCCGTCTGGACTGGAGTTACCGGTGTAGGCGCATTTTGTTTGGATCGTCCCCCTTCACCATTTTCCGTATTGATGATTGAACGAAGGTCCATGTTTGCGATTTGTCCAGCACCACCACCATATACGCCCTTCTTGACCCCACGCACTACACTCTCAGTATCTCTTTGTAATCCTCAACCGGACGTTCATTTGATGGCAATCTGATAATTCGTTGTACAGTTGAGTCGATCTCGTTCTCGAACGTAAGGGTTAATGACGTTGGCGCAAAGGCGCAAACACAATCGAACAAAGGAAGTTGTCAAGAATAAAAGTTTAAGACTACGCAAACAATAATGGATGGAAAAGGGCGGGATTAGCCAGAGAGATCTTTTTTTGGGAGAGTTCGCAGATGGGAGATGGGTCAAATGGAATTTTTAAAGTATTATGAATTTACTGCAGATACATTTTTGGTTGAAGCCAGAGACAAATATTTGGAGATTTGAAGATTTGGAGATTTGGATATTTTGGGATGAATAGGGGGTTGGCTAGGAGGGTTGAGAGGCAATAATAAGTTGTGTGGTGTGCGGTTTGTGATTTTTGGTTTGTGGTTTGTGGTTTGCGGTTTGTGGTTTGTGGTTTGTTGCTTCCAGAACCAAATTCCCATAATGATGGAATTACAAGTTCTTACCTAGTCCAGAGAGAGAGGGACTGACTGCACTGTACTTCATTCGCATCTCAGTGTCAGTACCGGTAGACGAATCATTTACCTTGAAGGTACACGGCATGATAAATCTTTTTGAATGACCTGAGATGACTTGAGGAGTGGAATGTGCATATAGAATGAAGCTCAGCAGATGATCTTTAAAAGTATATCCTCAAAATATTGATATTTTATACAAATCTGAATTATAGGATTTATTCTAACATTCATTTGACTTTTTGATCTGAAAGTTAATGAAAAGTTTATTTGATGGAAATTCGGTGCTCGGACCAAAGGGCGGCTACAAACATTTATCACTCTCACCCACAGCTCAACTCGAAAATCAAGCTCCGTCTTACCTAAGCTTTTTCACCTGCTTTATTACATAATTCAAGCTCACCCCTTGCCACATGCCTCAGACATTAATATTTATCCATGTGATTTCCTAAAATAGTTAGCCACTTACTTCATTCGACTTACTGCCGACCTTTACCGCTTTTCCCACCAGACCAGATTCGTGGTTGAAGCTGTTGACGTGCCAAAAGGTGTGCCTGATTGTTGCGATACTTTACCCTCAGAGGTCTTTGTATACAACCACAGTAACTCAACTTCAACCCTAATCCATCAAACTTTTCAATTCTCTAAACGCTTAGAGACCTTTCAATAAAGGTCCTCGAATAAATCACCTTCTGAATCCAAATTTCCACGGTTATCAAACCATTAACCAACCATGCCGAGTTTGACTTCAGCCTCTGGTGTCCTGGGCTTCCTTTCTGACGAAGAACCGGAGCTCAAGATTTTCGCCCTTCAAACTTTGAATGACGATATCGATACACTATGGACAGAAGTTGCAGGCTCTGTTTCTCAAATGTAAGTTAAATCCACGCTATCGCAGGTATCAGATATCAATGCAACGCCATCATGATGACCAACTGAATACTAATTCTGCGACTTTTCAGTGAGGCGCTTTACGAAGATGAATCCTTTTCCGAGCGACAATTAGCATCCTTGGTGTTGGCAAAGGTCTATTATCATTTACAAGCATACAATGAGAGTATGACATTTGCTCTCGGAGCTGGTGATCTCTTTCAACTCGACAAATCAGGTGAATTCGAAGAAACCATCATCTCGAAATGTGTCGACACTTATATCAGTGTATCTGCTCAACATCATGCTGCACCACAAAAAGGAAAAAATGATAGTGCTCTACCTACCCTCGCAACTACATTCGCCAGCGGGATCAATGATGGCAGTGCTGCCGCTGCGCTAACTTCACCTGTGACACCCTTCTCGCAATCTACTCTGCCATCAAAATCCCTCTTATCACGAGTCTCTACCGATAACATGTTGGAACAGCCTGTCGCAGAAGGCAAGACTTCGGATTCCACCATTTTGCCAGATCGATCTACTCAGGTTGCGCTTCAAAAAGTCATCGAGAGACTTTTCGAAAGTTGTTTACGCGAAGGGAGATACAGACAGGTTGTTGGAATTGCAGTAGAGGCTAGAAATCTAGAAGTCCTGCGACGAGTCATCAAGCGTGCTAGTGACGATGAGAAGAAGTCGAAATCAAAGCTTCCCGAAGGCACAGCTGGACCAACGGAAGAATTGATGGAATATGTCTTGGACATTTGCATGGGCGTTGTACAAGAAAGAGGGCTCCGAACAGAAATATTAAAGTTGATCTTGGATCTGCTGAATGATATACCCACCCCGGATTATTTTGCAATTGCAAAATGCGTCGTCTATCTTAACATAGACGAGGAGGCATCGACAATGTTAAAAAGACTTGTGGTAAGTACTTCAAGTGGCTGGAACTTCTTTGAATTCAAGTCTTGCCTGGTATGATACTGACCTTGTATAGGCTAAGGACGATCAAACCTCTACCGCTATAGCATACCAGATTGCTTTCGACCTGTATGATAATGGCACTCAAGAATTTCTGGCCAAAGTTATTAAGTCTCTACCCAAGAAGGCCACCGATGCCGAACCATCTACAGAGGAGCGTAAGTAGAATCTATTCCCTTGACTAGGTTTGTTACTGATTTCTTGTGTAGCAACGGAATCCGATCAGCTGTTAGGAGAATTGAATGATCAAGCTGGAGGATCCACTGAGGTGACCTCGGATGAACAAATCAAGGTTTATGATTCGATTCGGAAAATTCTTGATGGCAGTGAGACCATCAGACTTAATCTCGAATTTTTGTATCGAAACAACCACACCGACCTCAGCATCCTCAACAAAGTCCGTGACAGCCTTGAAGGTCGAAACTCCATCTTCCACTCGGCTGTTACGTTCTGCAATGCTTTCATGAACCACGGCACAACCAACGATAAATTCTTCCGTGACAATCTAGAGTGGCTAGGAAAGGCAGTAAACTGGTCGAAGTTTTCTGCTACTGCTGCACTTGGTGTCATTCATCGCGGCAACCTTTCCCAAGCTAAGAGATTGCTGGAGCCTTATTTACCAAGAGCCGCATCTGTTGGAGGTTCGTCTTATAGCCAAGGTGGCGCTCTTTATGCTTATGGGTTAATTTACGCCAATCATGGCGCCGAGGCGCTCGAGTATTTGAACAAAGCCTTTTTGGAGAACCAAGAAGAGGTTATCCAGCACGGAGGTGCTTTGGGGTTGGGAATTGCTGGTATGGCTACAGGCAATCGACAAATTTACGAGGATTTGAAAAGCGTGCTTTACGGCGATTCTGCACTCAATGGTGAGGCTGTTGGCCTCGCGATGGGTCTCATCATGTTGGGAACTGGTAATATGAAGGTTCTGGAAGAAATGATCGTTTATGCTCATGAAACTCAACACGAGAAGAGCGTTCGAGGTCTTGCTATCGGCATGGCATTAATTATGTACGGCACACAAGAAGGAGCTGATGAAATCATCAAAGCATTGTTGAATGAACCAGATCCAACTCTTCGTTACGGTGGTATCTTGACCGTCGCTTTGGCATACTGCGGCACAGGAAGCAACAAGGCGGTGCGCAAGTTACTTCATGTAGCCGTCAGCGACGTGAACGATGATGTCCGTCGTGTTGCCGTCATGAGTTTGGGTTTCATTCTCTTCCGCAAGCCCGGAAGTGTGCCACGTATGGTCGAACTTTTGTCTGAATCCTACAACCCACATGTTAGGTACGGTGCTGCTATGGCTCTTGGTATCTCTTGTGCTGGTACTGGTCTTGACGAGGCAATCGATTTGCTTGAGCCTATGATGAAAGACCCTACAGACTTTGTTCGACAAGGTGCCTTGATCTCTCTCGCCATGATTATGGTTCAACAGAATGAGGTAATGAATCCCAAGGTTGCGGAAATTCGCAAAACTTTGAAGAAGGTTGTTGCGGATCGTCATGAGGATGCCATGGCCAAGTTTGGTTGTGCATTGGCGTTGGGTATAATTGATGCTGGAGGTCGTAATTGCACAATCGGGCTACAGACTCAAACAGGTAACCTCAACATGGCTGGTATTGTCGGTATGGCAGTCTTCACTCAATACTGGTACTGGTTCCCATTCACCCATTTCCTCTCCCTGACTTTCACTCCTACATCCATGATTGGATTGAACCAAGAATTGGAGATTCCAAGTTTCAAATTCCACAGTGCTACTCGACCAAGCCTTTTTGACTACCCTCCAGAGCAAGAAGTTAAGACGGAGGATGCACCAACTTTAATTGCAACAGCCGTACTATCAACAACTGCTCAAGCAAAACGCAGAGCACAAAAGAAGGAGCGTGCTCAACGACGAGAAAGTATGGATATTGATCAAACGCCTACTACGCCAAAGCTTCCAACTGCAACCGACGACAAGATGGACGTAGACGAGTCAACCAAGGACGCGGAAGAGAAAGTTGCTGAGAAGAAAGATGAAAACGAAAAAGATACCCCAGCAGAAACCCTGAAGAAGAAACTTGAGAAGGAGAAGGTTGGGTACGAGATTGAGAACATGTCTCGGGTCCTTCCATCTCAACTCAAGTTCATCAGTTTCCCAGCCGGTCGTTATAAGCCAGTCAAGAAACCTACCGGAGGCGTCATTGTGATGATTGATACTCAGCCAGGAGAAGAGAAGGTCTTGATTGAAGAAAAGGTCAAGAAGGTTGAGGTTGAAAGGGCTTCGACGAGTGCAACTCTTGAGGACATGCGTGTAGAGGCTCTCAGCGTGCGCGAGGGAGGTGACGTTCCTTACCCCAGAACTCCTGCAAATGGAGGTGAATGGGCTTTCCCCGGGGCTGCAGCTGCAGCAGGTGTTTTGACTGCTGTTGATGAAGATGAAGAGGGTGCCGAGGAAGCTCCTGTACCCAGGGATTTCGACTATTTCTCTGATGGGGAGGAAGAGTAAATCATTTTATTCGAGGGTAGTGGAGGGGTGTGTAATTTTAGCAATTCGCATTCAGGGGAAGGGTGTTTTTAGGTGCAGTCCCACGATGGCTAGCATCATGCATGTATTGAAGAGGATAGCATGCATTGTGATAGTATAGACATGTGTATAACAGAATATACCAATTGAAGCGATCATTTTGCGTGACGTGTTATCGAGGTGATTCATGACCTTTTACAACTCTACCAATATTCTAGTTTCAAAATAATACACGGGCTGGTACTCATCGAGGAGTTACGACAACAGTCGTCATTGATTCGTTGTGACAAGTGACTTGTCAAGAATAATAAAATCTCATCAAAGTCTTTATTTGGACAAGTGATGGAGGAGGTTACCAAAAATAGAAAATCGAGATGGTGCCATGGATAATAAATTTTGATTGTTTTAATGAAGAGGGAGAGAGTGTGTGGATAGGCTAATTAGTATAAAGCTGTAAAGCACAGAGTATATATTTGATGGTTTTTAACTTTTGGGAAGTGATGAATATTCGTGGGGGGTTTTGAAGATAGATGTATTGTTATTGGTATTGGTATTGTTATTTTCTCTTTTCTTTTTTGGAGGCTTTATAGATACTTTTAGTATGGTTTTTTTTATTGAGATTAATAAGACTTGACTGACTGTTGGATTCTGGGAAAAGCGCGTTTGCGTATACCATACGCGAGCTTGTGCGTAGGCTGTTGAAAAACATGTGGATGCATGGTAGTTTTTCCGCCTAGATGAACTTGGAGTTGTTTAGCTTTAGGTTCAGATTTAGATTCTATCTGTCTGACAAGATATATCCAACGTCTCGTGTGGCAAATAACACTTCAAATAAATGTATGGTATGACAATATTGGAAAGATCCAAAATATGCATGCGATATCGAAGAGTGGGATGAGAATTAAGGTTTAGATACACATTCAAGTGAAGTGCATAGAAAACCTCGACAAAATTGCCTTCTCAAGACAATTTCTACTGAGGATATGCAAGTGCAAGGTTTTCTCTGATGATTTTCAGCCGATAATCTCAGCTTGTCTGCTGCTTCCTTTTCTGGTTCGGGGATTTCTGCATGCGCTCTTATCTGTGTGCTTATCCTTCCCCGCTTCGATATCTATCGCATGCTGCTCGATACGCTATGAGGGGAAGGGGAGATCTGAACAACGAGACTTGCGATGTAAGATTATGCAGGTTATGTGTGGTAGGGTGAGGTAATACTACATGCACCTAAGATACATAGCATATATAGAATTACCTAAAGACCGATGCTTTTTATCTCCCCATCTCGATTATCTTTTTCTCGCGTTTTGTTCCTGCTCTTCCTTCATGTTCGAGGCTGGAGGACGAAGGGATTGATTGATAGATAAGCTGGATATATGAGAAGGATAAAAGGCGATCATGCGTTCATTAACTTCAATATCGTATATTCCTACCGGAAAACAAATTAAAGAACGATGTACGTCGGTCAAAGCATGGGAGTTACCGAAACAAAAAAGTGCGTTGGCGCCAGAGCATGTTTGGACTAATGAGGATATGGATCCCGTGAAGAGGGAAGATCAGACTTGGACGTTGTGGACTTGGTGAGTGTGATTTGGTTTTGGTTTTGGTTTTTGGATTTGCGGTTTGGGGGTTTTGGGTGATGGTTGTGAGATGGAGAGTGGTGAAAATTGCTTGAATTTATGGAATGGAGGATGAATGGACTGAGTAGACTGATGATTGACGAAATAAAACATAGGATGGCTTATTGGGCAACTGATACGATTAATCTTGGAACCTGGGAAACGGCAAGTAGTGTTTTAGCCGTGGGATTAACATGGCGAGAAGCAATTCCAATCGTGAGTTTTCCAACACAGCTTCATCTCACCGATCATCAAATCACACTAACACATCAAAAGATGATAGTAGGAACAACCTGCGTAGCAATTCCCATGGTACTCAATGGAGCCATCGGCGCAAAACTCCACATACCATTTTCCGTCGCAATTCGAGCATCTTTCGGTTATTACTTTGCGTACTTTTGCATCATCTCAAGATCTATATTGGCCATGTTTTGGTTGGGTATTCAAGGTGCTAATGGAGCAGGGTGTATTACGGTTATGATATTGGCTATTTGGCCTAGTTATGCGAATGTACCGAATCATATTGCGGAGGGACAGGGAATTACAACACAAGGAATGATAAGGTATGTTATTTTGTGGGAATAAATGGGAGGGGATACTAATAGCATGATTTATAGTTATTTTCTTTTCTGGATAATCCAGCTCCCGCTGCTCCTCATACCACCTACGCGTCTCCGTTACCTCTTCGCCGTAAAACTTATCGCAGCACCTGTTGCTGCTCTTGCAACCATGGGTTGGTGTATCCACAAAGCCGGCGGTTCAGGCTCGATCTTCGATCTCCAACCTACAGTCTCCGGATCCACAAAAGCATATCTCTGGCTTTCTTGTATGTCTTCCGTGACGGGCACATGGGCTACGTTATCATGTAACATACCCGATTTCTCCCGCTACGCACGATCATCCAAAGCTCAATTCATACAACTTCCTTTTCTTCCCGTGATTTTTACCCTGTGTGGTACAATCGGCATCGTCACTACTTCAGCCACGGGAATCATCTACGGGAAACCTATCTGGGACCCTCTCGAAATTATCTCAAAATGGCTAGATCTAGGACATGGAGGACGCGCCGCTGCATTTTTCGCAGCAACAGCTTGGTACATCGCACAAGTTGGCACAAACATCACCGCGAACTCAATCAGCGCAGCAAATGATCTCACAGTCCTTTTTCCCCGCTACGTAAATATCGAACGTGGATGTATCATCGCTGCAGTAGTCGGAGGCTGGGTCATCGTCCCCTGGAAAATCATCAGTTCAGCCGAAACATTCCTCGCCTTCATGGGCGGGTACGCCGTCTTCCTCGCCCCTATTGCCGGCATCCTCGCCGCAGACTACTGGCTCGTCAAGAATCAACACATCGATGTTCCAGCCCTCTACGATCCAGACGGAAGATACAAATACTGGTATGGAATTAACTGGCGCGCTCTATTAGCATTACTCGTAGCTGTCGCTCCGAATTTACCGGGACTGAGTTACAGTATTGGATTACAGACGGATGCGACAACGGGGATACAAACGGACACGGTAAAGATTAGTGAGGGCGCGAAACATCTTTATTCTTTCGATTGGCTTTTTGGATTCGTGGCTAGTGTGTTGGTTTATACGCTGCTTAGTTGGATTTGTCCGGCTCGGGAATCCTTGCTGGATCATACGGTTTATGGGGATGTGGTGGAGGGCGTGCAGAGTGATGCGGATAGTGGGGGTGAGTGTGCTACTGTGGGTGTAGTTGGTACTGGGGAGAAGAGTCGAGGGGATGTGGGAGCGGTGGATCTTGGGTTGGCTTATCGTGGTGATGTTGATTTTCGAGCAAACGCTAAGGATGTCTTGTAATGAATGGAATTTATCACACACTAGAAGGGGGAATGAGGTAGGTGGTATGGAATCATATGTGTGCATTAGAGAACCTGTGTGCGCTGGTACACTTTCGTTGGATGAATCATGACTCTCTCTTGAGAGGTGAAAAAAGAGCTGTGATGATGAACGGGGTAATACACGCATACGAAGGAGTTTCTAAAATGTTCATTTGGAATAAAATACACGTCACAGAAGCTAATTGCTCCATCTTAAAATGAAATTCACATGTAACACATGTAACACATAACACAAATCCCAAACTCATCAATCATTCCCTATTATTTTCCATCCAAAAACGATAGTTACACAAATATCAAACCAGAGCAATTTTAAAACCAAAATATCATATACTCAACAACCAAGCAAGCAAAGGAAGTACAAAACACAAACACACTTGAGAAAAAAATAAAATCAATCAAACATAAAATCTCAAACAAAAATCAAATCGAATCCCGCCATAATAACCAGCAATGATCACCTCAATTTTATTTCCTTCCCACTAACATCCCAACTAACCCCCTAACTGCCCGAGCTCGTTCTCATTCTTGTGGGTTTTGACATTGGTCCCTGTCTCCCACTCCCCGCAGATCGCTCCACCCCTTCATCTCTAGACACGCCATTCAAATCCTGCGTCTCCGCCTCATATTCTTCCAAAATCACATCTAAATTCTCATCCTTATCTTCATCTTCAAACCCCAAAAATTCCGGTTTGGATTGTGAGTTAATTCTCGGAGCGCGTCCACTTGATCTTCTCGGCACTGGTTCAGGTTCTGGTTCTGCTTCTGGCTCCAATTCTGATTCTGATTCTGATTCTGATTCTGATTCTGATTCTGATTCTGCTTCTGACTCTGCTTCTGCTTCTACTTCTGATTCTTCCTCTTCTTCCGGCTCTGATTCAAGAATCGGGGTTTGGATTGCCGTGCGTATACGTTTACTTGATCGAGTAGTCGGTGGGCTTAATTCTTCTTCTGGGATAGGAGCAGAAGCTTTACGTTTCGTGGGGGAAACTGGGAGGATGGGTGGTGGAGAAGGTGACTCAGATTTGCTGGGGGATGTTCTTATCAATTCGGGTTCTGGTGGGGGCTCGTAATCACCGGGTCTGAAGAGATCTTCGTCGTCGTGTTGGTATTTATGTTCATCTTTTTCGATGCTGTGGTGTATTCCTCCGTCTTTGGAAGGTGACCATGAATCTTGATATGCGTAGCCGGTTTTTGGGGCGTTGGGACCAAATTGTTGGGACCCCGCTCCTCCACCAGGAGCTACTAAAGCCCTAAAATCTGCCTCGCCCGGTTCGGGGAGTGGGGTGAGATTTCTGTCGAGGGTTTGGCAATTCATTGCATTGGCTTTTTCAAAATGCTCCAACAACGCTTTGAGTTTACTGACATCTCTGGTACTGCCGTCTTTAAATACCTTTGGCACGCCGATTACGTCTGCGATGCCTTGATAGCTGCGGTGACGATAATGATCTTCGAGTAGAATGTTTGCTCCGGGATCAGATCCGGGGACGGCTATTCCCTTGCCACAACCAGGGAATGGGCAGGCGAATGGATGAGCTTGTTTTGGATCGAAGTGGGAAGACATGTGTTGGAAAATTTCTGCGCGGTTTCTACCAGCGGTGTAGAAATTACACCCATGGAGAACCCACGGGCACCTCCCAAGATTTCCTTTATCTTCAGCGTAAGGAATTAATGGTCTGTCTCCTAGTGGAAGATATGCCTCTCTCTCAGCTAATGCTCTTTCACTTTCGACGATCTCGCCTTCTCGCTTGGTGATCCAGGAGAGAGTGGCTGCATTTTTGGCCGCGAGGCGATTGAGTGTTGTGGCGCGGGCTCGAAGCTCTGGATAGAGTTTGGTGAGTCAGTTATGGCTAAACGACCCGTAAGTGGACGAGGTGCAATCCAGATACGTTTTATGAGCTCTTCGAGATCTGAAATACGCTCTACGAGATTCTCAAGTTCTGGAAGAAAGGAAGGAGTATCAGCTTGATACCCTTCGAAAAGAAATCGATGGAGGGAAGATTTTGAAGGGGCTATTTGCATTGAGGAAGTAATTAATCATGATGACATACCTTCTATTCGATGCTTTAAATTCTCCGGCTCTTTCGTTCTGATGGCGCAGTACACTCTGTGGTCATCCAATTGCGCATCGTTGGCACCAAGCAATTTTGTGCCGCATCTCAAGCAATACTCCTTCCTCAAACCTTGTGGGGATGTACAATGGTCGTCATGGTTCTTAATTTCGTCTGGACTCCATGCACTCTTATCAATGCCACATTTGGTACAGAACTTTTCATCTTGAACTCGACGATTCTTAGCGGTACAGTTGATCACATGAGAACCGCGTTCTGCCTCCTCCTCAGCTGTACGATTTTGACCACAATCGCGGCAGAATGAAGGCGCTAAGTCGAGGGGTCCACGATCTGGTTTATCAAGGCATACATATCTGTGATGAACTAGTTCGGCATGATTACAGATTGCGGTACGAAGTCCACACTTGTCACAAAATTCGACAATGCCTGGTAAATGATCCGCCATATGGCGAAGAACCTGTTCTGCTGTAAAACCACTAAGTTTGGCATCGCACACGGGACATTCAATACTGTTCCAGAAATTGCGAATCATTGCGGTATCTGCCTCCACTTGATGGGTTTCCAGATGCTCTTTCTTCTGCTCCATGGTCATAATAGACCAAGATTCGCGCTCACAAAGGGGGCATTGCCCTTCCTTCTGAAGCTGAATTAAATGCTGTGTATAATGATTTTGTATTTCAGCATGTTCATAACCAGCTAGGGTCACTGAACAGACATAACAGTTGTAGCTTCGTTCCAGCAGACCGTTTCTTAATTTCTGATTCTCCTCTGCTAGTTGCAAGATATCAGTAGGGGTCAAGCGCTGTGTGTAAACTGAAGGAGTTTGTATAGAAACTCCTAAGGACAATTCTTTACTAGGCCCGTAGGTAGGTGCTGAAGGATCAAACCCAGGTTCAATGACAGATTGATCCTGAATGTAAGAACGACGTTGCAATGCATCTTTACGATGTTGATCTGTCATCCAAGTCTCCCATTTTGGAGTTATTTTCTTTTCGGCCGTGGCTAAAATGAGTCGTGTTTTGTTAATACGAGGCTGTTGAAATGTATCGACGACAGGTGCTACGGGTACTGGATTCAGGTCCACCGGAGCAGGGGGAGGTATTTGACGAGTGTGTCTATAACCCCATGGGATAGTATCAGGCTGTACTATAAAGCTATTAGTCGATCACATCGTCTTGATCTTAAGGGAACTTACTAAAACTCCTCGTGCCTCTTCGCTCTACATAGATATCTGTCTCAGTGAACCAGTCGAAGATATACTTTCTCCAATAACTCTCTGTGGTTCTCCGATCTACGCCAAACACATGGTTCTGATGCGGTCCCATCAAGACAAAGTTCGAGTCAAGAACAGGGTCCCAATCATCATACATTTGTCTAACATTTTCTCTGAAGTTCTCGAGCGAAGTATTATGTTGTTCATCAGTTGTATTCCATTGCCAGATACGTGCAGGCTCTTTATGGTCCTGAATGGTGAAAACTCGATACTCCGGACGGAACCAAATATTCGAGAACGTTTGAACACGACCGGTGAAAGCCTCAGTTAGTTTTCGACGCATCTCTGCATCTGAATCTTGGCTGTGAACTTGCATTATGACGGATGGGTAGTTCTCCTCACGTTCTATGGCACTAAACCACATCGCAACAGCGCTACCGTCCGGGAAGGTAGAGTTTCGACGATGACGGTGAACCTTTCTCAGTCGTTCCAGAATGTAATGGTATATCTTCTGATATTCCTCCCGTTTAAATACCATATCGACCTGGTGATCATCACCAATGAGGTGGAGGCTTAGTGCTTGCTCAGGTCTTACTCCATGACCGAGAAGTGGAAGGGTTAGAGTGAGCTGGCAAGATAATGGATTGGCATCAGGTGCTGGTGGATTCCTCTTTTGTTCTTCAATCCGCTCTTTAAGCCAGTTCCAAGTTTGAGAAGTGACTTCCATACCACCAGCACCAATGTAACGTTGGAAGTCCTTTCCATCTTGTGAAGTAGAAAGATTTACATTACGACTAGGACGATCTCTACCGAAAATGGCAGTGAAAGCTCTAACAAACGCAGGCTGTAAATGATTGATACAATATGGGTGCGGCTTCTCTGACAGGTCCAAGGGTACTTTCCAATAACTTTCCGTTCTCTTTTGTTGACTAATCAGCCTCACTATCTGAATGTTATCTGCAGCTGGTTCGACGACATTTAGTTGTGCTGGCGCATATCCACTAACATGACGAACGAAAATTCTCGCGTTGTTAATTGCTGCACCAAGGAGATACTCATCCCTTAGAGCGAGAAAATCGTTTCTGTACTGTATTCTAGTAAAATGTATTGGTGGTAGTATGCGATCTTGAAGATGAACATCGACCAAGAAAGACCAATTGGATCTCGGATCTATGTTCAAAAGTTTCGTAACGCTATTTTTGAAATCAAGATATGTTGGGGTGGTTTCTCTCTGTCCAAAATACGAATAAATCTTATGCCTGGATACTTTCCTACTCTCATCAGGAAACTCTCTGGCCAAACGAACTAAATCCTCATAGAATTCAGGAGTATGTTCACCAACAAAACGCTCTGTTTCGATTATGATAGTGAGTTGATCGTGATCCACTTTGCCAATTATTTTCTCAATTACTGGCCACTTTGCTGAAAAGTTATGGTTTGAGTATATTGGAATGGCAATTTGTAGTGGTATGTCTATTTTACGTGGATCTGTTTGGCGGTAAATATCAATGTTGAACCGCAAGTCCGAACGCGCCGGGAAATCTAGAAGCTCGTGCGCAGAAGCAAGGAATTCTTCTGGAGTCAGATGTGTACGGCGAGATTGGTGTTCAGGACCTGGGCCCAAGAGATCAAGGTAGAGCCCCTTCAGTGCAGACTCTGTACCAGCCCCGCCACGCATATTAACGATTGAACCCCACTCACAATCGCTACTATCTGCAAAATCTAATTCTTCAATAAAACCAGCACCACCTCGCATGCTTACTCGGGGACCTACTGATGTTAGCAGATGTATCATAAAGAAAGTTAGGTAACAAACGTCGGATTATTTGGTATCCAAAAGCTCTTTCGAAGTATGAATCCAAGAATTCCAGAGGCCTCTCGGAGTAAACAATTCTCTGTGTTCGAGGGGGAGAAAGGGTGGGATCTTCTTCATCATCCTCGGAATCCCTCCATTCTGGAGTGAGAACCATGATATTGTTCAATGTCATTGGAGCTACAGGGAGACCAAAGTGAAGCATCGTCATTTTTGTGGCGAGATTATCGAGTTGCCCATCGAAACGTCCATTGGGACCGATGTTCTCATAGTATTCTCTGCTTTGTTGATCTCTAACAGCTTGAACCTCATTACTCCACGTCTGAGGGTTGATCAAAATCTTTTGGATCTCTTCAAAGTGATCATCAAGAACATCAGATATTTTCTGAGATTTGAGAAGCTCGGCATAATATGCACGAGTTTCTTGCCAAAGAGGACTTTCGGGGTCAATATCCGGCATCCATTGTAGACTTCGGCTTTTGTTATTAAGTTCGTCAAAATTTTTCTTGTCTAATTCCTCATCAAAGTATTTATCAATAGCGTTCGCTTGCTCACGTCGTAATTGGGAAATTTCCTGCTCCGAGAGGGGTCTAGTATTCCGAGGAGCAACAGGAACTTCGACTGGTTCAACGGGTTCGGGCAAGAAGTAATCCTTCAAGGATGAGAACATATCTCTCAAAGCTTGTCCGGTTGGAATTGCTGCCATATTGGGCGATGATGGTTGTGAAAGCTCAGGAAATGAAGATGGAGATACTATCTGAATAGATAAAAAATCAACAAAGACGAGGAGAAATATACACGGTTAAATTATCAAATAATTGAGCTTCAGAAGCTACCAATTCCTTTGTCGGCAGAATTGAAAGATGTATCAAGGACGACATCTTTGATTTGGGTGGGATACTTGTCCACTTCCTCCAATTCCATCGAGTAGCGAAATTGCATTGTTAGAGTTCTTTGATAATGATCAAAGACCAATGGATATGATGATCTTGATTGGATAAGACAATCCCGGGATATTGAAATGGAAAAATAAGTCGTTTGCGGCTTTGAAAGTCAAAGAATCATTTTCTGCTGTAGACATTCTTTGATAGTCATTAAAACTTGGAATTTTTGCTAGACGGTAACTTGCGACAGCAACATTTATGGTGCGCCGCTGTTGAAGTACAGTAGGTTTATGTTAGCTATGATAGCAGCCGACATAAGAGTTATCAAAAGAAAGAAGAGTTTGAGATTTCATAATTGAGATGCTTGTTGAAGCTTGATAGGAACAGAAAAACAAGACAAAAAGAAAGAGGAAGCCATAGAAGACCGAGTCACATGATTCAAATCAACAAATTTCTTCTTGCGATTTCACGAACCTTTAAGTTCTAGTTAGCTGACATGGCGACGTGGAAGATCGAGATATTAACAACATGAACGCTTGATCGTCATAAAATCTCACATTGGGTTTGACCGTATTGTACATTGCCTAGGATCAGGTTTTATATGTTCTCATGGCACTGCTTTCACACAGCCATGCGGAATGTTGCGACTTCACACCATATTATAGGATCGATCATACTTACGAGAGCCTTGCAAAATGTTAATCCAAATTCTTATAGTCTTAGATGCATAAATCCAAATTCTCACTGAAGACAGAGAAGTGCTCTTTCTCCATTACCTTTACTTGAGCGTCATCTCTCGCAGCACGTGATGATTAAAAGCGTGACGTGTTATCCAGATGCCTACTAGATAGGTTCGAGAGTGGCTATAAGATCGTAAAACAGGTACCTAGTCAGAAGGATTAGCATAAACTGAGAGCTGAAAATGGTTTCAATTATACTATTCCTTTTTGGCCCATCCAAAGTTGGCGTGGACTCAAATCAATTAGAGCATTTATGGATGTTCATATTGAACTGGAACGCGGAGGTTAGATATTAAACTAGGTCTCTTTCCATTGCTCGTTCTGCTATTTTAAAAGTACACTCGCTCCAACTTCACCTATCCATGACAGCATTCAAGTACTCGTTGATTTCTTCGACTTTTCCGGCCAGCTCGTCCTTCTTTTCGCTTTTACAAAGAAATTATTTGGACGAATCAGTTGAAATGACGGGTCGTATTCCACAGGGTCGCTTCCTATCTTTTCAAACTGATATCTATATACTAACATTGAAATAATGACTTTTACTTCCTGCAATGCGAAATTAAAACCGATACACATTCGAGGACCAGCTGCGAATGGTACATATGCGGTCTTATGTCTCGTTTTCACCTTTTCTGTATTCCAACGATCGGGATCAAATTCTGCTGGGGAGTCCCAGACCTTGGGATTGTTGTGAATATGATGAATGCCAATAATCATTATGGATCCTTTGGGAATGCGATAACCACCTGGGACAATTACATCGGCGAGAGCGGTACGACCTGGTTGGTAGGAGGGATTGTGGAGACGTTGAGTTTCTTTGATGAGAGTCCCAAGGAACTCAAGCGAGTTTGCAAGATCGGGTGTCCATTCTGTATCCTCGGTGACATCGTGGTCAACAAGTTCTTGAAGCAAGCGTTCCTGATTGCCGGGATATGAAGCAATACTATATAGCAGCCAACTGAGAAGTGAAGCTGTCGTGACGAACCCGGCTCCTATGACCACCAGTGATGCATTAGTGCGATATTTCTCCGCAAGCTTGTTTCCTTTCTCATCAGTTGCTCTAGTGAGGTAATCAACAATACAGGATGCCTTCAAAGCAGCGTCTTGAATGGGCAAATCTTCGGTTCCACCAACTTTAACGTTTCTGATAGCCTCTTCTATCAGCTCTTTCACTTGTGCTTTGTTCTCCTTCAATTGTTTTGGTGCTCCCCATGGCATGTGAGCATACCAATCTCCCATCGTGGAGACTTTCTTATTGAGTTCCAAGTTGTGACCAACAAGCTTTACGAGATCATGAAGAGGTGCATCGACCGAGTCAAAATGATGCATTTCCATCCCCAAAGCCAGTTTTCCGATAGCTGTGGAACCCATTTTGAACATATATTGGTATACATTCCAGGCTTCACTACGCTCGTCCAGTTCATCAAACACCTTAAAAGCTTGCTCAGCTGTGTTTTGCATTTGAGGTGTATAATGCCTAACAGCTTTTGGACTGAGTGCCGGTGCCAAGAACTTGTGTGTTTCTTTCCAAGATTCGGTATCGGTATCGGACAAGAAGACACCAGCCAGATTGTCTCTGATACCATATAATGGATGATCAGAAGTGATGACTTTTGACCAGTAACCCCCTTCTCCAAAGCAAACATTGGCTACCTTAGGATCATTGGTATAGTAGGCCGTACGACCCATATCTGTCGTCTTGAACACCGGCCCATACTGATCAAAAAGACGTTGATGATTCCCGAGATGATCAGGGTACACTTCATAGTAACTTCCAGCGATGGGAAGACCTGTTGGTCCAGGGACATCTCTGACTTGGTTTCCATCAATGAGGATACCGATTGGGGAAGAAGCATCTACGAAGTTGTCAAGATCATCAAGGACTCCATCTTTATCGGTTTGAAACGAAATTCCTAATCGTATGTTAGAGTTTGCGTAGATTATTCAAAACATGGATGGTTTTACCTGATGGATCCGCAATGGAGAAATTTTGGGCGACAATGTACTGTAGGTACTCGAAAGTATTTTGAAGATCAACTTCAAGTTCTTCGGCAGTCTTTGCTGGCTGACCCAGTAGAATGAAGGACTTCTTGACCATATTAATGTTGTATTTGGGTATATAAGGAGATAATATTAAAAAACGGTTCTTGAAACGGGCTATGAATTAAGTATCAAGTTGAATAAAGTACGAGGACTGAGTCCAATGATATAACCAGTCGATTTGTGGTATCAGCTTACTTTGAATAAGAAATCGTTCGCGCTTCACGCCCCCCTATTTAGCTTCCCCACTATTATCACACATTTCCAATCTTTGGAAAAAGAAGTTGGCCTCTTCGAATGATCCATCTTGCCTTATTAATTGATCGTTGTTATTTTTGCTCTGAAGTATGAAGTATTATTACGTGGTTTCAATGAATTTATTTTTATAGATTTTACAAGGATCAAGAAGAAGGCTTATTCAAAGAAAGCTAATTCCTTCTCGTAGGAGGGCCGGCTAAGTGGTGGGGCCCCTGAACGGCCGACGATTATTCTGGAATTTAACAAAACTATCTAGAAAAAATTCTTTCATGCAGTTTCTTCACTGTTACCATTGGTAAATCACTTGTGGGTATCTAAACGGCGTCCCCGTTTCCCGAATTTGACCGCGGCTCCTCGGTATGTTTCTTCGCCAATTTATTTACAACGCGCCGAATAATCTACACTAGGTACCCGTCGTCTAAACTAACAGATAAGGACTCACACTAAGCCCCTTTTGACACGCATCAATAAAGGGCTAGGGTTCGAAACATGCCTTTTCAACCTCCATCGCAATATCAGATATTTCGATTTCAATTGACCTATGAAATCATTGGAATCTCAGATTATTCATGACTATTAAAGGTTTCCAGGCATGATTTTAGCACATGAACGGGAAGTCAGGTTGAGAACTAATCCCCGTTCCCGAGCTTCATGGTACTGAAATACTCATTCTAATTGGCATGATTTTGCAACTATTTTATTTTAAGGGGCTTAGTGTGAGTTCTTACTTGTGAGTTTAGATGTTACTCGTAAAATCGGTATCCATAAGAAGTTCAAAATAACCTCATAATAACCGATTGATTAATAGAGTTAGGTAACCTAGTTTCGGACCCGTTGAACTGGGAGATCGACTTAGTGGCGCCATTTATCCATGCTAGTTTGATCGTTCTGTCGGTAATGACTTTTTGACTTTTGAAACTTCTCGGTAATTGACATGGGACCCTTTTCCTTGGCCTAAAAAAATATGATTAGACCTCGGATTGCTGGCAGTGTTCGTTGGACGGTGTAAGTTTATTTTTGAGGTTATCTCCACATATAATGACGTATGTGCATTAACTCTAAGTGACCTCGGAATTGGTCTCAATAAGTACCTAGGCAATCAATGGCATCAAGGGAGCTAAGCCGAAACTGCTTTTTCAGCCTCCAAAAGCTTGGCCGTTCCTTTCTCCTCGCTATTCAAAGTCATTCGTTATCATTGTTGGGAGAAGATTCTCCATCGCACCTGCCTCAAACATACTCAAGCTCTTCCACATTTTCAACATCATCATCATGAGTGAAATCAAGCAAATTCCTCTCTCTGAAGTTCAGAAACACAACAAAAAAGATGATCTGTGGCTAATAATCCATCATAATGGTGCGTATCTGCCTCTACATATTGTCGATCATGTGTTAATAGTTTCACAGTTTACGATGTAACCAATTATCTTGAGGATCATCCCGGTGGAGCAGATTCCTTACTTGAAGTTGGAGGTCAGAACTCGACGGTTGCTTTTGAAGATGTTGGGCACTCAGCTGATGCGCGAGAAACGATGGAATCATTTCTGATAGGCAGGTTGGAAGGCGCACCTGATGAGGCAGATGAAGATAGAGGACTACCAATGCCTAAACCAGACCTGAAAGCAAAATCCAAAGATCAAGACTTTAACAGCGAAGCTCCACTCATAACTGCAGGTAGAGCTGGACTGAAGATTTTCTCGCTTGGATCAGCGCTTTTCTTGGGCTTCGAAGTTTATTCCAAATCTCCAAAGATTGGGTGGCTTCCTGCGCAACATGGGGGATTTTGGAAAGGAGTACTTGTTTCGAGTATTGCTACATTATCTGTTGCAGCAGGAGTAGGACTTTACCTCGAGAAAGCACTATCAGGATCTGAAAAGAATCCTTATTCATACCCATCGCATTTCAAACCATCCGTTTTCATTGCTAAACCAATTACGAAAGTCAAAGGATATCTACAGCCGGAGAACTACCAAAAGTTACCGTTAGTTAAAAAGGAGAAGATATCTTCGAATACTTATCATTTAGTATTTAAACTTCCAGCAGATGATATGATACTCGGTCTTCCAATTGGACAACATATTAGCATTCGAGCGGAGATTGACGGGAAGCTTGTTAGTAGATCCTATACTCCAGTTTCTAATAACTCTGATCCTGGGGAACTTCGATTGGTTATCAAGATGTATCCAAATGGGCTTCTCACGGGAAAATATCTTCAGCATCTCAAAGTTGGGGATGAGATTGAGGTACGTGGACCAAAGGGTGCCATGAGATATCGAAAGGGGATGGTGAAGGAGATAGGAATGATCGCGGGTGGAACAGGAATCACACCGATGTATCAGGTAATAATATCTACTCTGCTCTAGAGAATTGAAGCTGACATGAAAAAGTTAATTCGAGCAATATGTGAAGATCCAACGGACAAGACATCCGTTACTCTTCTCTATGGTAACAATAGTGAAGAAGACATTCTTCTCCGGGAACAATTAGACGGTTTCGCAGAGAAATATCCCGAGAACTTCAGAGTCCATTACGTATTATCCAATCCATCCAAAGATTGGCAACAGGCTCAAGGATACGTAACCAAGGAGATGGTTGAAGAAAAATTCCCAAAGCCAGGCGATGATAGCAAGGTATTACTTTGCGGACCTCCTGGTTTAATTGAATCTATGAAAACCAGCTTGGTAGAGCTGGGCTGGCAAAAACCAAGAGCAGTCAGTAAACTGCCAGATCCGGTCTTTTGTTTTTAGTTGCATATCGATCATCTGATTGTTTGGATAGGGCTCTGGATTACTAATGGAGGGTGAGAAAGGTGAAAATAGGGGAAGCGAAGAACTTCTCATTATATAATACTATTTAGATTCATATTTATTTTCGTAATTACCGTCAAGACTCACCTTGCCTCTCAAAAATCGTTTCAATTATTCGCACATATTGTATCTTGTTAAATAATTTTTTTCAGAATTGGTAATCATCTGTTCTATTAATTTTACACCTCCTTTCTTTCGATCTTCCCGGAAGCCAGTAATACGTATATCCGTTCTCCCCCGCTACATATCCGGACTTCCAACCCGTTCAACCTTTGAAATTAAATCCGGAAAATTCTAAGATCTTAGATTCCAAAGCCACAAAAAACTCACTATTATCCTCTGTGCATAAAAATACCATACAAATACCACACCCAAATTCTCAAATCCTCACACCTTAACCCGAAATCTCTTACAATATCCACATCCGCACACAAAGCCGACCAAAACAAGCTCCCAATATAAATCTTAGGTCACATAGCCAGATCTGAAGCTAGGCTAGATACTCATCCCTATCAATATTACAATCCACACTAGCACACTAACACATTAGCTGCAGATATATAGCTTACCCAGAGACCGAAACCTCGGTACTGGCATGTAGGTTGGAATAGAATTTTAATTAATTAATTCCTTAGTTGGTATTATCTACATGGTAAATTACGGAATCACGCTTATACAGGTGGATTTTTGTTGATAGTGGTATTACATGTGCCGAGGCTGGGTTGGGTGTTTTCGGGGTGGGGGTTTTTGAGTGGGACTTTTTTTTATAGTTTTTTTTGGGTGTTTTTTGAGATATGTTTAGGAAACAATGTATTACAGTGACCGTGCACTGCTACTAGCCGTAGGCTATTTTTACACCAAAACTTACTCTTTTCAATTATTTATATTAAAAGAATCAAATATTTGATTAGAAGAACCTTTTATATATTTAAAAATGTTTATTTAAAGAATCTATATTTTTGGTTTATATAGATTTTAATTGTTGATTGATAAAGTTTTATAAGTTTAAATTTCAAATTTTGAAATTTTCTTCATTTTACTACAAAAATTGATTCAAAATTTTATATAATCACTTTCAAACTTTATTATACTATATTAAAAATTTTAAAAAATAATTTATTAATCTTTTATTATATATTTAGTTCGAAATAATTCAATTTTTCAATTTTAATTATATTTTTATTATAGTGAAAATTATTATAATTTTCTAAAATGATCGAGTTTTAATGTGAAATGGCCGTTCGGCTAGTAGCAGTGCGCTAGTATTGTATGTAATCTCAATTATCCTTTAACTTGTGTATTGAGATTTATACTGCATTATCGAAAGTTCCATTCATAGATAAGATTAAGATTACATCTACCTCTCGATCAAAACATTCCACCAGCTAGATATAACTTCGTCAGATCAGGAGACCAGTTGGTGAGTCCATGCCAACGATTGAGTTGTAAGATTTTTTAGAGAGATCTCCGTGAACAACAAAAAGACGAAAATCATGCACGATTATTTAAAGAGAACTTCCTTCCAGAAGAAAATATACCAAATTATCTACTATTATATCAAGATATCTAGTTCAAATAGCTTTTTGCTAGAAAATTTATAAAATAATAATAAGAATATTCCGTATTTAAGATCTTAAGATCCTATATATAGAGATCGGATAGTGAGAAAATGCCAATATAGCTTCTATAATCTTAGATTTTAGATTTTAATGGAAAGTTATTTTAGTGAGCTAATATTAATTAAAACGATTAGATAAGACTGTACTCTGGTAATAGCGATTAATAACAACAAATTTGGATTTAAAGGATTTAGAAGGAATTTGTTCGATGTTGGGTGTTTAGTTTGGATAAATTCTTCAAACAGTGGTATGATTTTCACAGGGGGATTTATATTGTAGATGGGTATCCATCCAAGTGCAAGTTCTTCTAACCACCACGTAGGTAGCAATATAGCAAGAAACTGCTCGAGGTCCCTTCTTTGATCCATAAACATAAAGTTTACTTTCAGAGGTAATCAGATGATGTGTGTGAAAGAGTGAATTTGAATCGTTGTGCTGGCATTTAAAATAACTTCATCGGATGATCAGCCTAATAACCGTATCCACCAGATAATTTACACATCAAACCCTTAATACAAGCTTTGATAATTACCTCTCCGCCAATAAGCTGGTTAGCAGTCTCGAATCACAATAAACGAGCAATGGGAATAATTACAAAGAAAAAGAAAGGAAGAAATCCAAGCCCTCCCAACCAAACCAACCCAAACCAAACCACTAAACCTTAACCGTAATAGTATGAGTAGTACCCCCCTGCAAAACCAAACTAACATACCCATCACTACCATCCAACACCGCATCAAAAGCCACCGGACCATCATTCCACGCCGTTTCCCCATCTACAGAAACCTCCAGCGCAGAATTGCGTTTCGCAGTAGCGCCAAACTGAACAGGTAAACTAACCGTTCCAGTTGTATCGACCGGAGCATCCACACTCAACACAAACCAACCACTAGAATTAATATTCCAATCCACTGTGATGGGACCATGAGGAGTGGGAACCTGACCCTTAGCCCAAGAGAGATCACCCGGATAGGGTTTCACGTTCCAGGTGGAAAATCCAGGTCCGGTAGGTATAACACCTAAAACATAATTGCTCATTTCGGGTACGATACCGGTGCTCCATCCGTGAGCCATGCTTGTGAAACCTCCTTGATATGCGCTTCCATTTGCTCCAATGCCTTCCCACATGGTGATTTTCGGATCATTGTTTGCCATCCAGCCGTACAATCTTCTGATTTCGTCTAAAGCGCTTGATACGAGGTTTGTCTTGAATCGAGCGGATATTTCGAAGAAGGAAATAAATGCGTAAACACGCTGAGAGAAACCCTCGGACAAAACATCATTGTCATAAAATGAGTTACCGTAGAAGCGACGGTTGGCGCTGTTGAGGTAGTTGAGAATCGAGGTGGAGCGGGATGTATTTGTAACTCCTGCGAGGATAGATATAGAATTTCCATCTTGGGCATGAGTATTACATAATCCGGTGCCGCAGCCTCCATCGAAAAATGCACCTACTGAGTTATCGAAATTGTGTGTATTCAGTGCATCGGATACAACTTTAGCACGAGCGAGCCAGCGAGAAGCATCGGAGGATTGTCCTTGAGATTTGGCGATGACAGCGGCGTTCTCAAGGGCAAGGACATAGAGAGCACTGTAATAAGTGACTGGACCTACACGAGGAAGAAATGCATAGTCACCATAATCTCCGGAGACACCGACTCCTTCCCAGATGAGATTAGTGCCAGCATCTGTGACTGATGGGTAGAATATGTCTAGGCATTTAACAAGATTGGGGTAGTATTTTCGAATGTAATCGTTGTCGCCAGTATACATCAATAGATCGTAACTAGAAACAATCCACCATAATGGATAGTCGAGAAGATGAAGCTCATAGCCGGCACTATTTGATTGTTAGATAAAGATTATGAACAGAAGCTGAAGAGAAATTTACATAGATGCAGGAGGAATCCATCCATCAGCACGTTGATGATCCGCCAAGTCAGCAAGAACATTACGAGAAGCTTCGGGTTTATCATGTGACAAGAATAATGTCTTTCCTGCGACTGCAATATCACCAACATATGGATCTCTATCTCGTTTTGCGCCATCCATTAGAACTAATTTACCATCGAGCGTCAGGCTAAATGCATTTCGAGGCTCGGTGGTGTTGAGAGTGAAAATGTCGGTTGCTATGTCATTGGTGTATACACCATCATACCACCATTGATTGAGATCCTCATCGGAGCTTTCAAACCAACCCGTGAAGGTATCTGGTGTACCACGGACACCTGAAAATTTCAAGCTCAAGTAATCAATAGCTACTGTTCCATATGGTGCAGTATATGGTGCATCCTCAGGCAATACGTCGAGATAGATTCTGACATATCGGAAACCGTGAATGCCATCTGCACATACTTTAGTACCATATTGACATCCGTGTTCATCGGTCCAAGTGTAACTCTGACTAGCGACCGCGATCTTAATCATTCCCAATCAGAAAAGAGTCTTCAGCATCAGAAGCACATGGACCACCATACCTGATCAGATCCAGGGGTGATTGTATCGCCCTAGATTGTATTTAATACAAGCTATCCTTTCAAATATTTGAGAATGTACTTACGTGGTTAGACCTTGAAAAGTCACTGACGTCAGATATGTATTCCAATCTCTCGGAAAAAGCTAGCCGGATGCCAGGAGGAGTTTTGGAAGCACCAGCAAAGGTAATGCTCAAGTATCCTGCCATGTTTTGTCCAAAGTCAACAGTGATCGAAGGGATATTAGCTGATCCATTAGCTCTGGTCAAAGTCGTGACTTGGCCACCTCTTTGAAGGAGAGCATCAGGATTTGTGACTTTTCCCGACATGTTGGCAATGCCTTGAGGTGCGATTATACTGGAAGAAGGAGCTCTGACATATTTGTGCCAGTTTGGAATAGCACTAGCGTATTGCCTTGAGGGATGTTGGTTTTGAATTTGGTATGTAGAAGACCGTGGCAAAGAGTCCACTAAATTTGTAAAGATGAAGATACAGAGAAACAAAGGAACCAAATGCAACTCCCCAAGAAGGGAAGAATGTGAGAACATTATGCAAGTAAAACGAGTAGAGTTAGAGTTGCAGTGTTCAATTGAAAAATTTCTGTGGAATGATCTAACCGTACCTTTTAGCTTCCAAGCTCATACCTTTATATGGGGAACAGGACTTCCTTGTAGACCTAGTCATGACCCTTTCTTGAAATCGTCCATAACACTCAATGACCCGAGATGCCGAACTTTAAATGTTTAATAATATTCTTGGCTTGTAGGTTTCTCCGCAGCATGGCGTCTGGGGTAAGTGGCTTAATGGAGTGAATAGGGGGCACCAACTTGGACCCTTGTAGATATTTTGGCGACAAAATCCTATGATCAGCGACCACAACCTTAAGCATCACGGGAATTAATGCCAAAGTTAATATCAACGTCAAATATACCAGAAGAAATGATCATCGCCGACGATCTGAAATAGGCCACCGGATCGGATCATTTTTGAGACAAAATTATGTCCGAAAGACGGCGCTTGAGTCTTTTCACGTAATTTCATGGTGAAATGTGTGTGAGATACCTCGCGTACCTGATTACTTCGCCAAGGTTCCGAAACCAGCTGCCACCAATGCCTGTTCCTCAAATACATCACACACAGCAGGAAAATTGTTAAAAACTTTTCCCAACTGTTGCTTCCAAAAATGAGATCGAATTGGAGATGAGTATGATGCGGAGTTTCGGGTTGTGTTCTCGCGAGTGTATTGAATCTTCTTTTTTGAGTCAGTATCTGCAATGCAACACAAGGATAAGTGCCGGCTAAAGAACTTGGGAAGGGTACGTACCGAGGTCAGCCGCTAAACACACAAATATATGCAGCTTTATAGTCACGCTAACTCAATTTCCATCCGAGTAATTTCTTATGTGTAAGTGATAATCGGGGTGATTAAATCATATGAGATGATATGCCGCATTTGAGCTTGTTTTGCGATATATTGGTTTGGAGTAACCACCCCTGAATCTTTGCCACTCCAATGTGCAGTTATTGTTAGCTCTTGGACGGAAAAATTAAGATTGTTTAAATGTTGTGCCTTGGATGTGGATTCCGCGCGTTAAGTGACCCAAGTATAAGGCAGCAAAAAGGAAAGTATCTTGTATGGAGCCAGAATGGAATTATCAAGCAATTAATTGCATGTCTGTCAATACCTACGTCCTTTATTTCATTCTGTATCCCAACCGATGAAGAAATTGAGCAAGAGCTTTAGCGCCCAGGTCCTCAGTCTTGTGCCTTGCTCGTGGCGATTCGTCAAGGCGGTACCGGTAATGTCTTGGAATTAACGAAGCTGGGAAAAAGGGAGAATGGTTAGTGTTCTTCTTTACTTGTGTTAGGAAATGTGCGATGAAAACACCTAGATTTGATAACGAATAATCATGTGAGTTTCACGTGCTGTGTGTCTGGAATTGTACTTTTAGCATTGAATCGAAATATTCCTGCATCACCTCTCACTCCAAGTCTAACTTGGCAATTACTGCTTGTCTTGGCCAGTTCCATCTCACTGAGTAAATTCATAAGTCCGCCGCATGGTGCCACATAAATGCAGGCCCTATCATTGTTCCTTTGAAAGCTAAAGCAGTTGGGCTGCTGTCTTTTTCTGGTCTAGTCAGCCCAGAATCCTGACGTTTCCTCTTTCTGTGGCTCAATCCCTATCCACCAAGCTTCAAGACTGTATATGCGAGTTGCGAAAGAGTATAAGCCTTCCCTCCGCAATCAAATGTCATATCATCGCAATCAAGTGATTGACTACAATCTTCAGACTGCCCTTTTTTGCACCCCTCATTAAAATCTAATGGCATTCTCAAAAGTTTCCCAAGATCTGAAGTTTTCCCAAGAAGAGTATGGATGCCATTTAATGCAGCCATGGTGACCAGTTGTGACTTTGTCCTGTTTAATCCTGGAAGCCGGATTGAAATATGGTCTGTCTGCACATTGAATGAAAATATTCTACGTTACAGGGACTTATGCATCGTACCTGCAGGTTTGGAGGATCATCCTAGCACAGTTTAGCCATTCCGCTTCTGGGAAATTTTCCACCAACATTGTTCCCGCTTCACGGACGAGACATAACCACGCAAGTTCAGGAGATTTCACGCTCCAAGTTCCGACTTTCCCGTGCTAACCGGAGAACTCACAGAAATATAAGCAATAACTGGCCAATTATTATATTCGAGACAAGAAGCGCACCATTTGATCGCACAGCAACGTCCTCAAAAGAAAACCAATGCGAGTTTAAGTAGGGCTATGTAGATCAAGCAGAACAAACTAAATTGGAAACCCTTGAATAATGGGTGAGGTTTGCAGGATAAAGGATAGGAATGGGGCTCGGGGTTCGTAACGTGATGGTAAGATCTTACAAATCTCTGTCAAGATGCTGCTACTTCCTAATGTACGGAATATGTACTCTTTTCCACTGGAGGACCGTACATAACTAGAAGCCGGTAACCTACTTAGAACCAAACACATACGAAGATAAATACTAACCGCAGTCGCCAAGTCGCTCAGGCATCTCAGCCCTATAATTTCGGAATGTCCTTTTGTGTAGATGCAAGTCTTTTAAGGGTCGAAAACATGTTGGCGGAGTCGCAGATAACAAATGAGAGCATACGAAAAATAATTGGCACAGTTTAGTGAGTTCTCAATCGTCCTTCACCACAACAACAACCACGTCCCCTCGTGACTAGAGCCCATCATGGCCCAAGACATGACCAAGACTAGGAGCTGAAAGCCCCCGCATTTGATGCTCACATAATCATGAACCCTGACTTTGTCTCCTTCAGCCTTGTCGGTAGGTAATGGAAAATAGTCTTTTTCTTACTAGAGGTATAAAAATCATGCTCTTTCGACAATACTCGAAAGGTCAACATAGAAAGACTTGAAAAACGGGAGTAGAAATCACCGTGTTGCGATTTGTGGATAATGACGGTCCACGCGCTCTTCTCCGACTACTCGAGAATTATCGATAAATGTGTGTTTGACATGCGCTACGTTCCATGAAGTCTCGAGGACGTCAATAATAGGAAAAAAGAAAGCAGGATGCAAACCTTTCTTGATCTCACCTTCCTTTGAACTTGGCCTTTTCCTTTGATGTCGCCCATTGCTGAAAGTAGATGCCATAAGCAGAATTCTTTGAAACTGGAGAATATTCATCGTGATTGGAAGTGTTGCAGTTTTCCTGATGTAGAAATCTGATTCATCCACGCACCCGTGTCGTGTCGGAATTCAAGGCGGGAAGTCAGCGTTGGTGATCTTGACTTGAGTCTTGCTAAAAAGGAAGAATTCTAATTTCGTATATCATAAGAAGATAATAATGCAGAGTAACTTTGATATTCATTGTCTTTTGAGGATATAGTGAGGATAATGATAATGACATGTTCAAGTCGTGTCACGTTTGATAAGGTTAAGGTTACTAAGTTTGATAAGAGATGCATATCCCCGGCCTCCGTCTTTCCACCCTTTCCCAGCCTCAAATATACTTGAACTGTCCTCCTTTCTTCATCGAAAAGCCATATCAATGGACTCTACCGAAAGAGTGAACCTGTGCCGCCTATCATGCAAAAGACACGCCCGACAAACTTGCACGCGATTCATGAGGATGTTTTACCTGTAAGCATACACAATCGGTGAAGAAGCAGACCACAAAAAAAATCATCATCAGCCACTAAACGCAATCGAATAATATCGTGGCAGCCAAGATGAATGATGTGGCAAATCACATACAGTTCAAGGAAATCTAAAACTTCTTCTTGCAAGTAGGTTTATGACAATGCTGCTGTAATGAAAAAGCACAACGTCCACGAATCCCCAGGTTCTCCGATGAAATGGTTGCGCCATAGCCAGCCTTTTCAATTTTCATTATAGTCACTGTCAGATCGAAGGTGATATCATCTAAAGGTATATCCTATCGATCCCTTTCTCAACTTCTAAGGTCAGAAAACAACAATTAACACATAATCGATTGAAAGTCTCCACTCTGGAAGGAAGGGCTGTGAGGTTTGTTCTTGATTCAAAGGTCTACGCTCTGGTGGTTGTGCGAATGAGAAGCGAAAAATACCAACGACCCCTTCATTATGATGTCGTTTATCCGATGTTTTTTTGGCCTCGATAATATTACCTCAAAGGTTTCGAGGCGACGAGAATTCAAAAAATCGAATCGCCCTCAAAAACAAGCTCCATTCAATGATCTACCCAAGGATCAACTTCCCTATTATTCTATACACGGTGAAGTTTCAACAGACTTCAGAGTACAATCCTGTTTGTCTTTGGTGCAAGAAGAAAATGAAGCAATTGATGATGGTAACAATGACGTAGCAAATGCTTGTGCGGGTCGAGACTTGGATCTTGGAGAGAGGGAACACAAACAAGACTCTTCACCAACGCAATCACGAACAAATGTACAACCTCGAAAATATCCTCATCGATTTCAAAATAATTTCAACGTTAATAATAATCGAATTCATCGAATACCATCAAATTATTCAATTAGTATCTATTCTTCAGACGAAATCTATCCCACCGAGAATATGGAGAGCTTACCAAGGAGAGCTAAAACCCCGGTTTTCTTCATTGGCCAATTAGAAAGAAAAGCCATGGAACACGACCCTTCAGAACGTCTCGCCAGCGAATATCAGACAGTATTACCGCAACGACGTTTATCTTCTTATTTAGATCTCCACTTACCTGTCAATCCGGCCAAGAGAACTTTAAGGAAGATCAAATCTCAAGAGAGTCTTCGGGACCTTTGCAAAAGCTATGCTACATCACCATCTATAGCCTCGGATTCCGAAACTCTTGTTGGATCTGATGGAGGATGTTCACCACGCGGCTCGATATATAAAGAGGACGAAAAGGATGATACTTTGGGATTCAAGGATGTGCCATCTCCAGCATACGAAACCTCTGAAAAGACCTCACAATTGGATCAAGATATTAGTCTCCAGATTTGCTCAGATCTTCTGACAAGCAAATTGACAAACGCGCTTCACCAAAGTCATGCAGTAGAGCAAGAAAATAAAGTCTCAAGCTTAGAGATCTTGCTCATGATCGAGGCGTACGAATCGATCAGGAAAGAGTTACGGTCAGATCCGCGTGATTTGCACGTGACTTTTGCTGCTGAAACAGCACTTGATCAATGGATACAGGCTTTGTATACCATATATGAGGACTGCCATGGAATCAATTATAGAAGACCAGTCTCGAACCAGCCAAGATGGAATTCACCAAGGACACCAAGTCCCGTCTCGGCTTTTGCTGAATATCAGAATAAGCATGCAAGTCTGAAAGGATTTGGCCATTCAAATCCCTGGCCCATTGAAATTCGAACTTGATAAAAGATTTCTCTTGCATTATGCCTCCAGTCCTTGATGGAAGTGCTATTTGGGTGAAACTCTTTTGAGGAATGACCACGACACTCATTTCAAACGATGAATAATCGAGAGATAATCAGCCGAGCCGCGATGCCTTGCAAACAATGTGGGAGTAACGAGAACGACCATCCTGATCATGCTTCTGATACAAGAATTGTCATGGAGAGAACGTTTGTCTGTAACAGAGCTTCGAAGAAAGAAATCGGGACACGCTCGCTGAAATTTATGGGTTAACCTTTTTCACGTGATAATCTGGCAAGAACCCGCTCGGGATGTTGGATTGGGAAGAGCAACGGAACTTTAAGAGGGGATTGATTATTGAGAAGAGACTGGTATGAGGTGGGAGCTGAAATAGGTATGCTGTGCTGAGGAGAGATCGAGAGAACAAATCCCGTTGCATTCTCATGCGTAAGGAAGATGTGAATGGGTTGAATGAAACAGTTTAATGGTTAGGTTAGGTTAATGGGTAATGGGTAACGGTTAATGCTTTAATGAATAATGAAACTTATTTCTCCTACTTTTCATGCATCTTATTGGGATCCAGATCCTTCATTGCTACACCCACTCAAGACAACTTTGCAGCGAGCAGAAATTGATAAGCTTTGAGGAGACTATGGCATATTTTAATTCACCTTCCCAAATTAGGTCACGAGGTACGTTGAAAATTTTCTGAGCTCCTTCACATCTCAGTCCTCAGATACCTCGACTTCGAAGTTGACTTTTTATTATTTTTATACTCGCACACATATATATATACGGCATTGCAATCACATCACCATGCTCATTCACACACGTTTGAAATCCACATTCAAATCAACACACAAATACTTTTTCAGAATCTTCAATTCTCATAAATATGTCTGGAAAACCATCAGACTAAGGCGTATGTATCATACCTCTCATACCTAAACTCCTAAATTCTAAAGTAAAAAAATCTCTTTCCCCTTTAGAGCTGACTCCACCTTAGGTTGGCGAATCCTAAGGTTTCCTGACTCTCTCCGGGTTTGGAATGTCATTCTTGCAATATCTTGCACTTTCTGTTGTAAAAGCCGTCAACTAACTCTCTTGTATTCAATAGCAACAGGCTGCTTTTTGAATACCATTTATCCATGCCCAGAATCTACCACCATCAGAATACACCACCCATCACATCGGATTCTCTGCTTCCTTTCCAGAAATCATCTCTTCGCACTATGGAAGATTCTCCCACAGTCATATCCTATCCATCCATCGACCAAATTTACCATGAATAACCCTATCCCAAATCCGCTGATCTCAATATCTTGAACAAGCTAAACCAAACACAAGTAACTTCAACGCATCCGAACCTGGGAAATAAACATCAGACGCATCTTGGGGGGACGTCCCCAAAATGGAATTAATAATGGTACTTGTTTGTACCGCTGTGCATCATTTCTCTCCCCTATTTTCTTTTTCCTTTTCCTGCCTTCCTATCCCTATTGTTTTCTCTTCCGCTGGTGCTTGGTATATTGCGATTGTCTCGAGAATCCGATTCCACAAAACAACAAGAGAAAAATCCAGAAGACCCTGTACCGTGTTTCCATTCCACCGTCCATCCATTCCAGTATTCCACCCCTCTAGAATCCTTCTTCATCACCATCAACAACCACAATTTCATTCTCCTGTCGTGCTCATGCCCCCGTGCTTGTATTTATTTCTAGACCTACTCCTGCATAGAATCTTGCAGATATGAGTAGGTAGGGTCGAAATAATGCTATGAGGTAGTTCGGAAGAATGAAATTTGGGTGTGGTTGTTGGTGGAGATGTTGGAAGAAATTTTGAGAGAGGAATGTGGATGGATGGATGGGAATGGAAAATGAAAAATTGATACCGAGAATTTGTCTGTTGTAGTCGTCACTACTTGTCAGTGTGGACAATAATCGGTGGGAATCGATTAGCTGGAAAATATGAAGGATGTTTTGTGGTTGATGGGAGGAATTTGGCGGTACAGAGTCAGGTGATTTCAGGAACCTATGTTGGAAGTTAGAATGGAGAAGGTTCTGGTACCAGAAGAAATGTCGTACCAGTTTTTTTTTTTTTAGGGGTTTCTCTTTTTGAATGTTTTTGTAATACTTTTGTCGAGTTTGTGGAAGTAATCATCGACACTAGGGATTTGATCATGGCTGTAACGTTTTGTTTGTGAAAGCCGCCGAGACCGAATAGCAATCCTTTCCAGGACGAAGCCGAATGGGTGCGGGGGTACTTTACTAGATCGCCGCCGCCGCAAATTGAATAAGCAAGAACGAGCTTTTTTTGGAGATTTTTTTTTTCAATGTTTTTTGGTTTTTTGTTTTGCGATATCAGTGGGTGTTGATTCTTACGCCGATGCCAGCACTAGCGGTAAGAATTTCGGGGTTGACATCGTTGAAGACGGATGCCAGGAACGCGAAAAGGGGTCCAAAAAGACATCGATGGCGAGGCGAAGCTACATGGAAAGAGTGGTGTTAATATCCCTGGGGACTTCGCCGGCGAGACGAATGTCAGTAGGAATTGGTGTTAACAGATGGCGTCATGGCCATCATAGACATCGCTGATAAGTAATGCGAGTGTCGAAAGTAAATCCACTGGCAAGGAATATTTAAAGTATTTGATGCCGAGACGGAATTGGGATAGTGGTAGTAATCATGTTGGAAATTACTGGCGATGAATATCCAATTGTTTCCATCGAGAGAGAGAGTTAGATGTGAGTTGTGAGTAAGGGTGTTAATATTCGGCATAGGCGTCGATTGCAAACGGGTCTGTATGCTGAAAACATCGTGATTTTAAGATGGAGTTGGATGGATAAAAGGTTCCTAATAGGTGTCGCTAGTAGCGAATGTCGGAATTGTATTGAGAGCTATTGATTGAGAAGTGGTAATGGTCTAACGAATATCCCTGGCGGATTATGACAAAAAGATAAGTTAGACGCTTAGAAGGGAAGCTTTAATATTCTCCGTAGACACCGCTGCCAGGCGAATACTGGCGTCGAAGATTCAGATATCGGAGGAAGTCTCTGCTTAGGATGAGGATACTGCGGGTTGGAAGTAGAGAAGGACATCTTGACGAAGTGTTCGCATATCCTCTTCCTGAGAAGATGACAAAATTTCCGAGAAGTTCGGAGCTGAGTGACAATGACCAAAGAGATGGATTGCCAAGAGTGATGAATGAGGATGAAGGGGAGCTTTTTTTTGGTGATGGTTTTCTCTTTTCAACTGTTTTTGAGACGTTTCCTTTTTTGATATTCTTAACCCAATTTATGATGGTAGAACACATAGCAGCCGCCGCTGCTCATGGTAGAAAACCCAAAGTCAATCCTTTTCAGGACGAAGGAGGTAGAATCGAGTGCAGCCGAAATTGAGGCGAAAATCGAAAAAGAAAACTTTTTTTGGTGTTTTTCTTTTTCCATTGTTTTTTGAGGTTGGTGTTTAGAGGGAGTGGAGTTTTTGTGTGACAGAAATATGCTCACAGTAGGCGCCGCTGCTGGGGAGTATCGTTAAGACTCCGGGCCAGCGGACCTTTTCAGGTTAGAAACTGCGTGAACTTTTGCTGCTGATTGCGGAATTGGAATAAATCGAGCCGGGGAGACAATCCTTTTCAGGATGAAGACACCGGGGAGCGAGAATAGGCGGAAGAGGGGTGGGGCAAAGTAAGTACGATCCGGTGCGAAACCCAACCAAACCAGTATTAACTAAAGAGTTAGTGACATCGAATGACACAAGACCCAAGAACAAACATTTCTTGCATAGAACCCTTTAGAGCTAAATCCACCTTAAGCTTCCCAATACTTAAAGCTTCCTGGCTCTCTCAGGTGCAAGAAATGAATTCTTCTTGGATCAATGTATTTTCGATGTCAATGGAAATGAAGAGTGAAGGTTTGAGGCTGAGATTGGTTGGGCGATGGAGCTCCACAGGCTAGAATCTTGACTCACTTCTCCAGAATTTGGTTACAGTCCGCCGGCCTTTAGTAATTCGACAGAATACTCTTCTCCTAGCATTTTATGAAGTGGGAAACCCTGACATGACACTTACAGGAGGCTTTTCCTAAGCCGCGGTCTTTTTTGCAATAACACCCTCCACATTAGCTACCACTACTTGGACCCACCCCCGGTTTCTTCATTTGATGGAGCTAGAGAAGGAGAACCGGAGTTTGGCTGGCTATACTTAGGAGGGGTGGTAGCAGCAGAAGGCACCTGTTTAGCTGCATGCGCAGCTGGTGCTGGAGGAGAAACCGGGCTTGAAAGAATGGCCGGGGTTTTCCAGCCTGGATGAGCAGGCTTAAAGAAGGAATCTGCTGAGGATTTGGAGTTGGCGGAGGATAAAGTGGCAGCCAGTACCGAGAAAGGATTAGCTTTGGCTGGGTGAAAAGCTGGAAATGTCGGAAACATGCTGTCAAGAGAATTCTTGGTCACGGTCTTGACCTTTTTGGTAGGTCTAGACCGAGCTTTTGAATCAGACTTTGACTCGGAATCCACCTCAGGGCGATTTCTTCTCTTTTTAGAAAGTGGGGGAGAAGGAGAAGAATCTAGAGATGCAGCAACACCAGGAGCAGCAACTGGAGGATCTACTTTTTTCCAACAGAATTTACAACTTCCGCTATCGTCGTTCACCTTAAGATGCTGGCATTTGAAACAACCTTCGCATACACCGTACCTGTCGAGATGTAAATGCTGGCAGGCGCCTTTCTTGCTTAGAGGTTGACTTCCGTTAGCCAAAGTACCCGCAATCTTTTTCTTTGAGACTGGAGCAGCTTGAAGAGATACCTTGCTGGCATCTTTCATTGCCTCACCGCAAACACCGCATGTGTTACCAAACATGATGGGATGCGAACATTCATCTCCTGGTGAGGAGGTTGTGTCGTCCTCAACGATAGAATTAGGAATAGCTGCATACGGTTGAACCTCAACATCAGTATAGCTACGGGCTCCTCTCTTTTGTTGCTCCGGTGGAGGATATACAGCCTCATCTGACTCATAGTCCGGGAGATCTTCGAAATTTTCTTCGTTCTGTGGAGTGGCGGCAGGCTGTTTAGAATCAAATTCCTTATCACCTTCAAAAAACATCTGCTCGCCACAGTGGTTACAATTATTTCCCCGGCTCCCACGATTGTGTGGACACTTGAAGATGGGTCTGAAATCTCCGGGGCCCTGAGTGGAAGGAAAACCGTGATGAATGCCTTGAGAGGAGCTGCTATCCACTGGCTGGTATTCCCGCAATTGAGCTCTGGATTTTCGAGTCTGTAATTTTGCAGTGGCCAAGCCAGCTGCTGGAACCGCAGGTGGGAATGATGCACCATCATTTTCAGAGTCATCGCCTGTGTGACTACTGAAATGCTATGATGAACGTCAGTCCTGCAAATAGCTACTAGGTGCCGAAAGAAAACTTACATGGTTGGCATCATCATCTTGGTACCAATTTTGCTCCTGTTGTTGAACATCAGTCAAAATGTCCATCGCCATGTTATTATCGCAAAAGGGGAAGGGCTTTGCGTCTTTGCTTACCGGACTCTGAGCTCTGGGTTCCTGTCTCTGATGGGGAGGTGTTGCACTGTACGTGTCATCATGACGTCCCTCTTCGGTAGGCTCCGTCTTGATGTAAGACACACCATTATCCTCAGAGCCAGCAGCCAGTGTTCTTCTTTGGAGATACTCGTTATGTTCTCCAAGGATCCTAGCTCGCTCTTGCTCTATCTCCTGCAATTTGTCCAAACTTGGTTGCACTGCCTCATTGCGAGCTTGCATCACCTCATCACCACGAGCATTTTCAGCTTCAATGGCTTGGACGACAGGGTATGGGCAGCTGTTGACGATGTTGTTGGCCCATTGCCTTCCTTGAGCAAGCCCAGACTGCAGATTTCGGTGCTCAACTTGGTAGTATTCAAGCTCCGACTTCAAATTCTGGTTTTCGAATTGATAATTCCTAAGCTTAGATCTCAGATGCTGGTGTTCTTTTTGGTAGTGATTCTCCATGATATTGCAGCCTCTTTGAAATTCGCTTTCCATTTTCTGCTCCATGCCATAGATTTCCTCCTTAAGTTCCTCGCATTTGTCATTGTGTGCCTGGCACTTCTGGTCATACTTGCTTTCCAAGTCTTCGTACGCTTTAACATTATCCTTATGGATACCTTCAAGTTCATTTATTTGGCCTTGTAGGTGGCGGATCGTTCTCTTGTCCGCAGGATCTCCACGGAGGACCTTTTCCTCCGCAGTGGCAGCCCTCTCGTATGCGACACTATCGAGTCTGGACCGCTCAGCCTCCTTTTTAGCTGTCACAGCTCCCTTCAAATCATCCCCTTGGGAAGTGGTGTTGCGCTTGTAATCTACGCACAGCTCGTCTAGCTTGACCTTCCGTTTATTAGTGACCTCATGGCTTTCTTCCAACTTATTCTGAAGCTCTGCCTTCACACGACTGGTCTCGTCCTTAGCATTTTCGAGCAAATCAGACTTGGAGTCGTCGGCGACTGACAGATTTTTCTCTGCATCTTTTTCCAACTTGGCTAATCTTTGGCTCATCACGGCAAAGTTGTAGTCCTTGATCTTCATGATCTCCGCTATATCTTTGCATAGGACAAACGAGTTAGTGTCTTCTGGCTTGGCATTGTAAATTCTGCGCATTGTCTCGTTGAGAGATGTGAAACGAGCTGGAGAAATTGAAGGTGGAGATAGGATTTCTTCTTCATCGTCTTCTTCGGCATCGGAGGTTGGAGTAGAAGGAGTACTGGATGAAGCTTCGGCTGGAGATGATAACTTGGCAGTCTTATTTTCGACAACTTGAGCAGGAATCTTGACGTCGATCAGCTTCTTGGAGGGTGTGGCGGCAGATGAAAATCCCTCAACGTCCCTTTTATCGACATTCTTGCCGAATATGATGGCACCTCCTGGGATATCAAACACATGCTCTTCAGGCCTAGTCAATCCTCGAGAACTGGCTGATTGGCGACAAGAAGTTGGTCCACATGGAGTTGGTGTCCCCTTCTCGCCCTCAATTCTGGAACGCTTAATATGATTGAACGACTCGTTTCCTGTTCCCTCATCATTACTGCTGGCAGTTGAACTTCTCTTCTTATTGAATGAGGCAAGAGGTTTTGCAGTTGGTGCCATTTTCCTGGGAGTCTGCAAAATCTTAACGTCAACAATATCCTGCCCGGGATAGTGTCTAGACTACAAAAAAAGTGTATCAAGCTACAATTCGCGAGAAAAGACAGAAGGGGAAGCTTGAAAGTGGGATTTGAAATAGTAGAAGATATTCGCGTATCATGGGATGTAAAATCAGTAAAGAGATTGAACTTACAGATATGTTATCGGCGGGATTGGAGGTTTGGTTATTATTGACTGGAGCCTTCTCTGTGGAAGCGTCCTTCTTGTCAACAGATGCACTCTTGGCGAATGGGGTTTGGATATCCCTAACGGAAGTCATCGCGAGTAAAGTAATAATTGATAGATGAGAAAACTCGAAAATCAATTGTGATAAAAGGAAGGTTTGATACTACAGTTGTAGTGTAAATTAATAAACAAGTTCTGTCTGAAAGACGAATAAGTTTCTGTTAGTACTTGATAGAATTATGTCGTTGTTTGTGTAGGATATTGACAAAGTTTTGTGGAAAGGTTGTAGGTAGGATGGATTTCTCAGAGAGAGAGCGCACTTTTATGAATGAAGAAGTGATCGATAGAGAGTTAAAAATCCTTAGTGTGTGTATGCCGTTGTTACTAGATGTACTGGCTGTATGGTTTTATGGTTGTAGTTGCCGTACGACTGTTGAGAGGGTATCTTGATGCGAAGTGATTTTGAAGAATTTCGTGTCGAGATTTCTGAGGAGCAAGATGGCGTCTTTGTACACAAAGCAGTTCTCGCTTATCAGACTCGGACGTTCTTGTTTCCTTAGCGCGGGCTGTATTGAATATTTTGAGGCTATTGATGCCGTATATTCAATACAAAAACAATCTCGCTTAGCGGTTTGCGACTTATATCCAACCAGAAATTCAGAGTTATGTTGGGAAAATGGCTTCCGTACTATTCTAATGAATTTTGTCACTGTACTAGAATTGTACAGGGTAATTACGGCCTCTTTTCTTTGAAACTGAGGGGAAGTTGAGTTATTGCAGGAGGCTGGTCGAAGGAAAAAGAAGAAAATTACGCCAAGGCTTTTTTCTTAGGTAGACAGTTGATGATTCAACACCATATTCACTTGTGTGAGTCAACCTGCTATTTTTCACAAAATACGGAAAGCCAAAAAAGAAGAGAGCATTGAGAAAGAGTAGGTAGCCTTGTTCTGCACATTCGAAATTTCCATAAACACGGGTGGATGATATGATTGAAGCTACATGCAATGCCTAGTAGTTTTGAGGTAGTAATTTCTTGAGAAACTGTTTCACTATCTCCCCAGGAAGAGATACATCGGTGAAATAGCTCATAGGGAGTTGAAGGTGCTGATCATGCACCACTTAGTGACGACTAGCGTTGAGACCGGCGAAAGAAGAATAGGTATTTATTACTCAATCTCAGGCAATGCCCCTTGCACAATATGAGTGCGCAAAATAGAGTGAATTAACATGTTGTGTTTCCTTAATGAGTCTCCAGCTCTAGTATCGTACTCCTAACATGAGAAATCATCATCAATTTTCCACTCTGGTGCCGTGATTGCCCATATTCCCGGGAATAGCCAATCCATCTATTCAGCGCCCCAAACGAATGATCTGATACGTGTAGTGACCTTTCTCTCCATTTCTTCCGAATACCAAATCTTCAAGCAGACCATAATACCCAAATGACTACCTCACATGGCACGAGACATCCAGTTGGCAGTCATAAATGTCAAACACAACTTCCAAGCACAACAACCATGATCTATGCCATCATCTCCGTCCGCACCAGCAGAGAAGGGATTCTTCAGTTCTACTTTCAAGCTATTGGTATCCATCGACATACCACTGTGACGTTTGTCGTCCTGTTCTTTTTGATCTGGAGTGTCTTCCATGTACAGAGGCTCCCAGATAGGTATGTGCGAGCGCCGCTCTTGACTGCCAGGTGAATCTAGACGAGGCATATGCATGGTGTTGAAAGGCGTAAGATTAGCTTCTCGGTGGGAAGCGTATGGGGGATCGCGCGCCCATGGTTTGAGGTTTCTTCGAGGAAATTGGTTGACTTGTTGAGACTCAGAGATTTTGGTTTCTTCCTGCGAGGACAAGGAGTTTGAACGGTGACCTTGAAGGATCATCATTGCGAATAATTGATGCAGGCGACCCAGCAGTACAGGTAGTACGGTAAAACACGTGTAAATCTGTCGAAGGGTAAAGAAACCAGTACCCAAAAATGCTTGTCGGGAGCTTATAAACTAGACTCCGGCGTAGAAATTCAAATGTATGGAGGGGGAATCAACCTTATCAATCAATATTCATACGTAAGTAATAAATGTATCATGCATGCTTTCGAAAAGTAGAGTATGAATTATTCATGTTACGAGATATGAAAACTACCCTCATATTGAGAACGAAAACAATGGGAAATATTAGCAGAAAGTTTCTAACTTTAGGAAACTGCCAGTGAACGTTTATGACCAGTTGAGAAGGAAGGCACTCTACCGAGAAGAGTCCTGCCAAAATGTATCTAAACGCTCTTACTTTTTCCCGGGACCATAGAGCAATCTTTTTGTCCATGGATTGTAAAAGTTGTAAAAGTTGCAGTCCTACCGTTCTGATTTCAAGTTCCTGATATTGAAGCATGGGTATGACTAATTTGATAGGCACCAACCCATCTGGCTCCACAAACCCCCACCTTCAAACTGTATAATAATATATTGTCAAATGTTTGAACCTCCAGCATCAAATTGAGTATTTTCTCTGCTCTTCTAGCTTCAATGGTCCAATGGTTAGGATTCCACCCTTCCAAGGTGGAGGTCGGCGTTCGATTCGCCGTTGTTGCATTAGAATTTTGGACTTTTTTGTCATAAATCACCACATTGTTCATTTATCGTCAAAATCGGGGCTATTTTGCTCACATACTATAATATAATTGCATCTTGGTTGTTGGTTGTTGGAGTTTTGAGGATGTGTCGATTTCAGGATTTGTGTTTCGTGGAAGTTTGTGTTCTCGGTTAGCTTCAGCTGGTGGGGGTTAAAATTAGGGGGTGGATAGAAGTGGATTGCGTTCCTAGAGTGGGGGTAACTGACCACACCTGGAGTTTCGAGCTGAAATGTTAGTTTTGGCTTTTGCTATCTATAATTCAGTGATATTTAGTTACCAGCTTTTGTATCCGCAAGGAACAGTCCGGTGTTTCATAAAAGGCTGCTTAAAATCTCTTGCGTCTGAAGCTCTTGGCACTGCTAGCTCCAGTTTGTCATTCTGTTGCATATCCGAACATTCTTGGCACTTCGTAGATTCGGCATTCCTTAGATTCGGCACTCCTATTTTAGACATTGCTGGTTCCCGCAACACAGCTTCTTATTCGATAATCTAAAAGCACAGGGCAGTAATGACGAGGTAGCAGGAAGTTAGGTCTTGCGTGGTGTGTGGGGCGTATAGATCCTAAGAATCTGGTATCATAGCCTATCACCAGAATCTGATAAACTACTAGTGTGAAGCAAGGGCTACTACAGTCATAGTCAAAGGTTCTAGAAGGTTATAATGATCTTCATTCCCCCTTCATTCTGAAAAATTGCCAAATCGAGTTTCGAAGCTGGGCCCCAGAAGATGTGGATCTTTTACTGTAGTATCGAGTTCTAAAAGGCCTCAACATTCCAATTATTCCAACCAAATCAGGAATTCCCTTGGCTTGACTGACATCCCAACTATTAGGAACCTTGATGCAATCTGAATTGACGAAGGGGAGAATTTAGCCGCCTGGTCGTTGAAATATGAACACCGCCTCATTCCCTCACAGATATCGTACCAGCCTACTTTTCCCTGGAGAGGTGCCTTTTTTCTAAGCTCCCATATGAGCTTCACTTTCTAGTTCATGTTCATTTGTATCTTGAGGCTGCTCACCAAGCTAAGCACCGAGGATCTGTGACTGAAATTCACCCAAGTTCAATTGATATAATACCACTGCATGAAAACCCCGCCTTTTTCAGCAAAATGCATTCACTTTGATATTGACGGAATGATTTTAACTGCGCCGGCCTTAGACCGAGTCTTCCCCTCTCCACTTTGGTTTTAATTTATGCCTTTCTCCTCAATCTGAAACCCAATCTTCTTGATCAATTTCAACTCTTCAATCTCAACATCTCATACGTCTATTTTGGGTAATCATAAGTTTAATTGTTCACATTGACCTACATCGATCCTTGGAGCTCTTCTTTTCTCAACACAAAGATTCATCGGCAATAAATTCTTTTTCTCGCAATATGTCTCATCTCAATAATCTCAGTCTCATTCTTGATTCTATCTTCTCGCTGCTTACAGCTGTAATGGGCAATACCGTGTTGTTTTTGGAACCCAGATTCCAAAAACAGCACTATTTATTTCTCTCCAAACCTTGGCTCTGCTGAAATTCCCAACCAGCATGTTGTAGCATCGATGGTATCCACACTCTAGAGACCTTTCCTCAAGGGTAGGTTTACTATCCAATTCTAAAGCGGGTATTTCTTCTAAGTACTTATGTTATTCCGATTCGGCTGGGGCGGATCATTCAAATCTGTGTTTCCCACAAGAAGATCAAAGCGCTCCCAAGATCATTGTTGAGATACAATTCCAGGGCTGTCAAGGATTTCCCCCTCAAATGGCGGTCGTGCATCTGGTTGCATCACAGCAACTTTTCCTTGTGGCGACTCATACTCTAAGCCCGGTAGTATTCAGGTGAAGAGCTCTGCTAAGGTGAATTTTTTATGTGCTTTAGGTGCTATCATTGTAAGGACGAGGCTTTTCCACTGCAAATCTATCATTATTCTTCTACCTTTGCTTTAATTCTCACAGCCTCCAAAAAGCCAGCCAATAGTTTGACTCTTAGTCTGCGGGTAAAACAATCATGTAGAAACTCCTTCATGAATCAGCGAAGGCATGATGATGCAGAATTGTGGTAATCTCCGCAATTGGAATTCAGCGGTGATTCATTATGGTATGAACGGCTATTTAGACTAAGTATCTTTGAATATCTTGTTACAGATAAATGAAATAGTTTCTATGAATTTTTTGGCATGTGATTGGTGACTGCGTGTTAAGTTGACCGGACACTTCTATGTGACCTACCCATAGAGAAATTATCGGCAATGTGCTTGTGAATCTATCTATTAGTAGCACCGTGGTCCAAAGAATCACTTATGTCAGATTCATTAATAAAAGAATTAAGAGCAAAAGTTGTTTGGAAAGAGATTGGATGGGCAAAATAAACCTCTTAGTCAGGCGATTGCCCACCGTCGGTCTCCTTCTCTTCTTGAGACGCTCGCCTCGCCGTTATGTACATTCTTCCTGTTTCTAAGATTTTTATCTCATCCATGATGTTGAATTAAGATGAAGCTTTATCTCTCAGACGTATTAGTGTAGAGTTCAGCTACGGCGAAATTGCCTCACGGTAATATTGTACAAGCTTACGTCTCATTCTCGCACTTGGGGGTCCTGAACATGTAGCTTGAGTTGTTTTCTAGCTAGCTTTTCCCCGCTAACTTTTTCTCGCTTCTCATTTGCCTCTGGGTTATGGGATTGAGACAGGTAGTGTGGAGAATACTCGATTGCGCAGCCTATTCATTATTCATAGGCACAGCTCATTATAATGAATCTAGCTCATACATCTTAAAAAAAACTACTGGCGCAGCTTCCAAATAAAGAAAGTTGCCGTTAAACAATTCGGCGATTCTTATTGGCGGGCGGAGGACAGTAGAAACTTGAAGAAGTTGATATGTCGAGTGAATGAGTATAAGAATTAGTGTTGAGGGCCAAGACCTTTGTTGGCTTTTCTTCAAATGATTTGTGGAAGTGTCAACAGAAAATAGAGTATAGACTTTGATAGGACCTGAATAATGATATTTATCTACGGCTCTTATTCTAGACCGTTCATACAAAGACTTGTGGTACCCTGAGAGCCTCGTTTTCCTGATTCACTCTATTAAAGGAGCAAACACTAGTCAAAATTTAATTCTCCTTATTCAAGATCTGCCTTTCTATGACTACTCGTCTAAAGCACAATCCTTATTTATAGCCAACTCTTGGTAAACCGCAAGTACTATCACATCATTGCTGTTTCATTTCTTCACAAGAGGTAATTGAGATTTATCCATCATATTTACATTTTTCCTTGGCAGATAAACTTCAAGTAATGCAAGTCCTAAGAAAGTTTGTTATTCCTGGCCCAAAACAGTCCAGTTCAATCTTCAATCTATACAGTTTTCGTTTTAGATCGAGATCTCGAAAAATGGAGTATTTAAGTTTTTCATCCACAAGCCTACCTTTTCATCATCTACGTCAACCACAAAAAAACTCTTCCTCTATTACAGTGTTAAAGAGATTAGACAACAGAAAATTACACAAAATTGAAAAGGCCGAGGATATTAACCAATCTACCCCAAGAGTGCTCACAGTAGCTATTTCGGGATGTACCTCATCAGGTAAAACAACACTGGCCTTACTACTCTCAGAAATTTTCTCTGCTTTCTCAGCTATAGACAAATCAACAGAAAATAGTTCTCCATGTGAGTCTGAAAAAGACAATCTAGTCAATTCACAAGCTATCACCCCTTTCACAACCACTATTCGTCAGGATTCTTTCTTCATTCCAAAGGCAAACTGTCCATTTGTCCAATTTAATAGCACTAATAACGATAAAAAATTCATGAAAGAAAGCATTGCCGAGAAAGATGAAAAACCAGTCTACACCTACTCTTGTACTGGCACAAAAGGAGAAGGGATTGTACAAGTTGTCGGGTCAAACACAGATTGTATGGAAGCAGTTGACTTTGGCAATCTACTTCGGGAAGTTCAAGCCACGAATATCAAAAAAGTCGAACCAGAAAAGATCACTCGATTCAAAGAAGATGCAGATAAGAAGAAACTGGTGGAGCAATATTCCGGAGTGATCGCAAGCTTGCGCAAGAAAATCAAAGCACATATGGCATTGACAACAATCAAGTATGCTTCTAGATATGGGGAAAGTATTGCAGGTAATATCAATGGATGGGTCTTCGTGGAGGGATTTTTGCTATTTAGCAAATCCATGCCTCCCGACCACGGAAGCCTGGAGCTCCTTGAAAACACTGGAGAGCTTTCTACAGAGGTTCCTGAAGAGGTTCCTGAAGATTTGCAAATGATAACTAAGGAAGACTTTACGTTCATGAAGAAAGAGCTGACAAGAATGAAGGAAGAAAGAATCTTGTCCAAGGAAGCTTTGATGGAGGAATTTGATATTAAATTGTTCTTGCCTACCAGCAAGAATGTTGCTAAGCAAAGAAGAATGAGAAGATTTCCGTATGTTGATTTTCCCACTGGTGGAAGACATCCTGGCCAGATGTGGAAATCAGAAGGATGCTTTGACGAGGTTGTTTGGAAAGGTTATGAGGATTCGTTCGGTTGGTTGTTGAAAGAGACCGGGAAGGAATACATCAATGGAGTGTTTGTAAGAACCACTGTCGATGACACAGTTGAGAATACTGTTGGATGGGCGGTTGATGTTATCCTCGACTTTTTGACAAGCATGGAAATGAACCAAGATGGCATCTGGGCAAACTAAGTATAATAGTCACTTCTCCTTTGTTCAGGGTAGGAAATTCTCGACAATCAACTTTGAGCAAGAGCTAGCTCTCAGCATCTAGCCAATGAAAATCTTCGACTGATATTTGAGTTAAGAATGTAAAAATTCTCCAAAAATCCTCAGCGCCAGCAATAATTGATAGATATCAAGAATAAAGATTTAAATGTTTCAAGAGCGTCCTTGCAAGTCGTAAAGAGATGGAGGTTTGTGGCTGAAAAGTTGCAGCCTTTCGCGCAAGGCTGCATCTTCGAGAACCCCGGCCTCAACCTTGGAATCTCGACATCATCATTTGTTTACAACAAGCAATCATGTCACACCTTTACAATCCTCTGGCAACGGCTCAACAATTGTATCAGAATGCCTCTAACAATAGACTCCCAGCCGAGCTTCAAGACAGCATTCGATTCTACACCGCGCGACTTACACAAGCTGCAGGCATTCTCCTTCGACTTCCTCAGGATATCACAGCTCAAGCGAATGTTCTTCTCTACAGATATTGGCTTGTAGATGATTTGATGCAATATGAATTCAGTGTGAGTGATCAATTGACATGCCATATGCCATGAATTTCATGGAATAACATTTCCAGGACGTATCAGCAGCCACCCTCTACCTAACCGCCAAAGTTTCCGCTTCTCCTCGTTCTTTTCGCAGCATAACAAATGTATATGCCTACCTCCTCTCCCAATCCGCGTCTCTGACGACTTCTCAAATATCTGAACATGATCCCTCATCCTACTACCTTTCCGAATCTGCCTATGTAACCTACCGTACACGACTTCTCAATATTGAAGGCCAGATCCTGAATGCTCTAGGTTTCAACACACACGCTGCTCTTCCACATCCTCTCGCGATTACGTATCTTCAAACTCTCGATGTTTTTTCAGCAGCACATAAAAAGGGTAGCGGGAAGGAAGTTGCGAAGAAAACAATACAATACCTGAATACAGCGTTTCTGAGTCCGCAGATGCTATATTTAACACATCAGCCATGCGCATTAGCAGTAGCGGCAATATATTTAGCGGCCAAGGAAGAGGGTGTCAAAATGCCAGAAGATGAGTGGTGGGAGGTATTCGATGTTGAGAGGGAAGAATTGGGATTTCTGGTAGTAGGGATGAGGAGTTTAGAAGGGGTGGCACGGAAAGGAAAAGAAATATTTGGGGAGAAAGTGATGGTTAGTAGACATGATATTACGGAGGAATTAGGGAATAGAGGGCTGGGTCCGACTAATGGTACGAGTAATGACCACAAGAAGGTTGAGGAGGAGGATGAAATGATGAGATTGATGGATGAGAAGATGGAAAATTCTTAAAGTTTTGAAAACCGGAGCTCAGGCTTGTAACTCATGGAAGAAGTTGACTATTGTCCCGCGTGGAAGTCAATGAATGGCCTTCGAGCAAACGGAATTGTAGCTATCGTACGGCTTGCCTATTGCTTCAACCCAAGAAAACAACATGGCATTCGCCACAAGCTATATACTCTTCTCAACGATACGCACAACCATGCAGAAGGCTGAGAAGAGGGAACCAGCGCACACTTTGAGACTTGGCTGGATTACAATTTGGCTAGAGGATAACAGGTAGAGGCGAGCAAGTGCTTTTGTTAATCATTCAGAGAAATACGATAAAACAATTGTACAAGCTTTTTAAAAAGTCCAGAACCTTGCCTCACGCCATATTATCATAGAATCCTCGACCGCTACTCATAAGAAAACTTTTCCATCAGTCTTGGAAGCCAAGCCACCAGGCTCTCCAAAAGTAAAGGGGATTTGCTACGAAGCCGCAGCCAACGTCCTGACCAACTACAAGAGTCAAAATACTGCCATGAAAATGATTCAGCCTATCAGATTCTTTGGTCGATTTCTACCATTTTCATTATACCACCGCCCTGCCATGTATTATCGCCCAGATTCACTTGTACAATTGTACATTGGCCCAATGTTAGCTTCTCATTCGAATCTTCTGGCCTCGTTTGCGTTTGCATTATCGAATCATCAATGTTGCGCTTCGGTTTCGACATCCTTTCCATACGGCAATAAATGCCGTTCTCCGTGGAATCATTTGAATCCGGGATCGCAGAGAACGTCTTTTTGATAAAGGAGGGGAGGATCGGTAAACAGCCACAGATGATGCCGATGTTGACCTCTGCGACACTGTGTATGTAGTTGAGCCAATACTCGATTATGGCGGAAAGGAAAATCAACTTGCCTCCAGAGGAGTATTGGCACCAGTCCATAAGTCTTATCTAGGGTACCACCAAGATGAAGTGTTTCATACAGGCGCAAGACACTTGCAGTACAAGCTCTGTTCGAAATCGTCAGATTGTGTCAGTGATAGTGGAGGGTACTTACAGGATACCAGCGCCAAACACGGCCGAGACCCCGATCTTTCGCATTGTGCGAGTTTTCAGCCTCCAAATCATTGATATTGGTAGAAACAAAATAGTGATATCACTAATAATACTCATAGCACAGTCCGCAAGATATATAGAATTTTCGTTAAGACAGCTGCCTTTTATAGCTAGAGGATCCCAGAAATGAGCGACAGGCCAGCATATGAATATTTTTACTACTGTTGCTGGAACATAGTACAGTGCCATGAAGCCAATTAAGACGCGTACTGCCCACAACATATTTTCTTTGACGCCAAAGACTCGGGACAGGAGGAGCAAAATGGTGACCTTGGTAGCAAAGACTTCCGGTCCGTATAACATCTGAGTCATATAAACTAGCTTGGCTCAAGGCGTTAGTAGACCGATTACTTTTGCTTCTTGCGTTTCTTTAACATACCTTTCCAAACTTTTTGATATCTGCAGCTGGAACGTCCCATTGATGGATTCCGGCGCCATATTGGTTCACTAAATTGTGTCAGAGCTGTTATACATGTTTCTCTTGCTTGAGCACTCACATAATAATGCCATTCCAGAATATATAAGGGAACCCAGCTGTTTGTCTATTAGCCTTTCCTCGGAGCTCCAATAACATTACAATGGAGGACTCACCCAAGCAACTATGCAAGCATCTCCCCAAGTCAGTCGTCATCTGGAAGCACAACATAGGAAAGCTTACAGTCATCTCCGGTGATCTTTCTATGGATGAAGCATCTTGTATACAACCGTATGCAGACGAACACAGTAGTCACTGGCATACAAACAATTTGACAGAGAACATTGTATTTGGCAATGCTCGGCGGGTTAACAAAATTCGGAGTTAATCCAGTAGGTGGAGGAAGAGCACCTTCAATTGCTTGCCGTATAAAAATGCCTTCCATATTTGCGCGATGTAAGCTTCAGGAACAGAAACTCGTGCGCTTAAATGGTCGCTATCAATACTCCTGTCTCTGCACAAACCGGCTAACGTCGTCGCTATGACCATGGATGCGCTTGAAAGACTCGGGCTGGTCGCTTTATTGGGAACTCTTTGACGTAGAAGGGTAAAGGGCCACAAGCGATGGAACGGGGAAATAGGACTGGGTTTTGTCTAATTGGTTGAGCTTCATCATTCTCTCTCGCTTTTGTTCACCTAACGAAGTCAGATGAACACTCCGCAAGCATAGGGCACCAATGACATCAAGCTTTCATATAAATGTTAAAGCTGCATTTATTTTTGGAATGAGGTTATGGATTAGTTCTAAGTTCGGGACTTGGCATCCACCGCAAACCTTGTTCGGATAGTCGCTTCTCGCGGGTGAATGTACATATGTATATTTAGATTTCGCTTTGCAATGTTTATAATTGAGCACAATCGCCCGTATCAAAGCGGATGCGGCGCAGCCCTAAAAATATGGGACTTATTCAAAAATCCTAGAGCACCTGATAAGTGGAGGTTCTTTCAAAAATAACATGGTTCGATGATCATTCGGTGCTCTGACAGCGACACAAGATTTATAAATTGGAAATGTGCTTTAAAGGATGAGCTTATAAACCTTATCTTCGTTTATCTGAGTGGACATCGATTATCCTACCAAGGAGGTTAGTCACGGATCTGCCCGAGTGTGAGTCCGGGTTCTTGATCTAAGGTCAATGCGGATGTGCTTGGATTCCCGGCTCATCGCTCAAGTGGATATTCTATGCCGTCATTTAACATGGTTTTACACTAACGCCATCATACTGCTACTCCCTCGAATAGATGATGGCTTTTTGTTCATCGTTCTTGCAACCATAAAATCGCTGACTGAAGTAGAAAGTTCTGAACTAATTTTTTTTTGGCGCAACATGATACTAAAAGCAGTATTAATTAAGATAATGATATTGAGTATTAGATCTACACATCTTCGAGAACAAGAGGCAGAGATCTCATGAACATACATGGTACGAGTCACTATCTAATCCACAGCCGTGTCATCGAGCTCCTGCCCCCGATATGTAAATACGCAAGTATATTTAATAGACGAAAGATCTAGAGCACCATGCTAAACTAGTTGACAGAACTCAAGTTTAGCAGAATCACATAATAGTACAACTCCTTTCCGGGAATTTCTCACCTCTCAAAACTCACTTAACACTGCCTCAAGTACACCCGAAAGTTCCCACGACTTTATCCCTACTTGGCTACCAACATACGCAATGGCAGGAACCACGATGAAAGAGACCACCGTTATATGTTAAATCATGGACTCCGAGAGTCAGCACGGTATTTACACCCAGAGTCAAATTCTGGGTGACTAAAAAGTCCTGGCTAAATATAAGTATACGGACTTCATGCTCAATATCTGCTGTGAAACATGCGCTTGGCATAGCTAGTTCATACCTCTCTGCCCCTAATAGTGGCTCCTAAGAAAGAGGATGCATTCTGTATTGCAGAGATTAGGATCGGTAATAAATGAGTTTGATTCTTCTCAGCAGGGCACCGACAAGAGACTTAAGGACTGGCTTCTGGAATTGTCCCCAAATGTTTCTTCCGAAGGGCAGCCTCATGGATTTGATATGTCTAATGAATGATTCCCAGGGAAGGAATATCTTCCCTCTAACATGATCCCTAGAGAATTTTGATGCGTTTAGAAAGTTTCTTAGCACACCATTTGAACGGGAAATTTTATATTGTGCAGATTCGTGCTTCACGATTGTCCTAGAGGAGGTTGCTATGCAGAGAAAGCATCTCTTATAAAAGCTCGGTGAGATTGGGAGTTTGGCAGCTAATCATAAGTTTGGGAATGGTAAAGCCAGGAGGAAATTTGCAGTGGGATAAAATAGACTACACTTTTCAGTCCCCACATTCCAAAATATTTCACCTCCAAGGAAAACATTGAGTCACTTTAAGAACGTTCTAAGAGATGTGCAAGAAGAGTGACCTGGACTTCGAGTAGGTGATCTTCATCCAACTTCAACATCAAGCAAATTAAGAACTACTCAATCATTTCCTGTTTATCAGATGGATCTCTAACCTTGCAGATATATACACCCAACGAGGTCTCAGAGTCGTAGACAGTTTTCACTTCCACGCAGTGATGAATTGAGGTATGTGTAAATAGATTATTTTCTAATCGCTCTGGAGGATTTGTGTTGTATCGCTTCAGAGAAAGCGCTTGGGAATAGCAAAGAGTGTAGACAGGTGCTTAATAAAGCCGTGTTGAGGACCAGGAAAGAAGTGGGCATTTCTTTGGATATGGTTGTTGTTGTGTGCCGATTGGAGAAGAAATGATCAGCATGGAAAACTAGTTACTGATCATCTCACATTTAAAAAGGCTTGGCACATTAGACGACCTGTTGCAGTCTTTCAGCAAGCTCCAGTTTTCTTGTTTGGTTTCTAGGCTTAGGTATCAAGCTTAGCTCCCCTGTCTGGGTGGAATCCTCTGTGGCTGATCAGGTACGATAGCCATCCCATCCCTCCCTGTGGCTTAGCTCAGCTCAGTGACTGGATAAATTACAGTGGTTTCAGACCATTGGGGCTACCTGGTTCAATATGGAATCAGGAACACATTTGACCAAAAGTCTCCCAAATTACTCTCACTGTACCTCAACTTAATACGAAGTATCAACCCATGAAGCCCAAGTATTTCCCCACAATGTGTTCTTACTAACCGTACCCGTGGCGGCAGTTTCCTTAAACTATAGTTAGTAACCCTTCTTTAACTTAGCAACATAGCTATTGTACTCACATAAACCCTGGCGGATGTGCTTGAACCAGCTCCCGTATTTGCATATTCCATAAATATCCTAAAGCATGTTAATCTTATCCGTAAGAGCCAGGAAAATAGAGACGTACGGTGTAGCATCAGCAGCAAGAGTAGTCCAACCCGCTGAATTTACCACTGCTGTCAAAACAGAATTTTGGAAAATAACACGAGCAAGGGCTCTCCATGGTCGTCCGAGATAGACTTTTCCGGTCAGGCTATAGCCATCTGCTTGAGTTATCTAGGAGATATTAGAGTTTGTTTTGAGCCGAGGAGTTTTCTTTTGTTTCTTACAGTGGAGCTGTCGATGACATACCAGCCGCTATCACTGCTAAGTGTTCTTGAGCTCGCGGTTATAGCGCCTCCTCCATTCGAAGCAATTGTACCTAAAATGTGGGTCAGGATATTCTGCTACTTTGTGTTTGATTATCGAATTGTTCTGAAAGTAACATACATTCGCCAAACCAAGCTGCAGCATCACCGAATATGTAATCAACAGCGCCTATCATCATTAGCAAGTACAACGAGTATTCATCAGATGGTTTTGGAAATTACCTTCAATATAACAATTGGAGTAGTATTGCTTGCCTGCTTTGGCATACAAAGTATCTTGGTAGCCGGTAAATGAACACCCATAATAACCTTGCTGATCTCCATTGGCGGTTACGGCCACGGCCTAAGTGAAGCACATCAGTCATTCAATCCTTAAAGTATAAGGTAGCTTGAACAAAAACAAACCTGAACACCGGCCCCATAAGTATTTGCGAAGTCAACATTGTACGCCTTGAAGTTTGCGCTCACGATGTTCGCCGTGGAACTAGCATCCAAGCCTATAGTGGTGGAATTGGTACCATGTGTGATCTTTACTGTGTTACTCTTATATGTTCCAGTACTAGCACGAGTTAGTTGCCGCCTGAAAAACAGGGAGGGAGGGGTTTACTCAGTAGTGTATCCATAAACGGTGAGGTTTCCGGCATATTTAATCGTAAGTTGCTCGTTGTATGTTCCACTATATATGAAAAGACATGCGGCTGATTTCGAAGATCCAAGGGCATTCAATGCAGCTCCAATTGTGCTATATTCGCCGGAAAGAGTACCACTTCCTCTAACAGTTAGACATCCAGCTGGAGCGCTGGTTCGACCCGCTCTCTTGTGCACTAGAGGGGTTGCATCTATGGCAAGGACAAAGAAGGAAATGGCAAATAGAAAATTGCTGAGATATCTAAGAATTGCCATTGTTTTTCAAGCAGGATATCAAAAGCACAAAGCGGATTCGACGTCGATAACAGGATAGAAGCTTTTCTAAATGCAATGCTGATAGTCTAGCATTTGAATTATTGGCTACTTGGTTCGAGTATAAACTTCGTCCGATATTCCACCCGCTCCAATCGGAACTCCATGTCAATTTCTCCTAGCTTGTTAATGTAAATTGATGAACTTGTATTTTCTGCTAGAAATCGAGACATAATTTGTCCTTCCTCCATGCAACTGAAGGAACGTTGTGGGGCTCCGCACTTTCGGTATTTCAATTTCCAGATGTCTTAGGCTGATGTCAGATTATGTTTTCGGGGTATTAAAGGGGCGATAGTGGGTGGACATGCCCATGTCGCACATTTAGGCTTAATATTGACGACATAAATCAAAATGCTTTAAAATAAGCACCCCGCGTTGAAGAGAAACATCCCAATTGCAGATCATATGTGGAGAAGGTGGATATAGTGGAGACGTATGAAACAAATGGATTCTAGGTTCACTGTTAATCAAGGTGAAGAAGTTCATGCTTCCTGTAATCTTAAAAGGAAATGACTGCTATCTATCCAGTAGAGTAGAGAAACCAAAAACTTCCAACTCCCATTTTAGAAGTTATCCCGAAGTCTTCCCCCTCTCCATTTGTTGGTAGCTTCGGTATAAGTGGAAATATTGGAAAAAGGCCGACACTCTAAAAATATGTCGCAGTTCCTTTCATTCCGGAGACTGCCACATGATACCACTATCGTTGAAGAAATGTTCCACAAAAGGGGTTGAGTAAGTAAGTGATTAATATAGCCTACTGAGCCGCCTACAACTGTGGAACCACCCGCCACGAGAAGGATTTTGTGCTTCTCCCTAAGCTTTCTTTGCAATTGAAACTCCTGACACAGCGGCCATGCTTGACACATTTCGAACCTTACAGCTAGCTTTATTGCTTTGCTCTTCTGTATATGCATCACCAACTGCTGTGAGAAACGAAGCGAACGGTGTCACCCTCGCCAAACGAGCTACTTGTACTCCTGCATCTGCTGGAAATGCCGGAATTGACGACGTTCCAGCCATCACTGCAGCAATCAAATCATGTGGTAAAGGCGGCGTCATCCAAATTCCAGCCGGCGTCCAATATTCAATCAATAGCGTCCTCGACTTTACTGGATGTGCTGGATGTACATTCAATATCGAAGGTACGCTGAAGGCATCTGAAAATCTGGACTTCTGGGAAGGTAAACGAGCGATATTTTACATGAATGGCATCAACACCGCAACGATCCAATCCGTCACTGGAACTGGAGTGATAGATGGAAATGGACAAGCGGCATACGACTATTTTGCCACAAACACATCATATGCTCGCCCAACATTACATTACATAACCGGTGCATCTTCTCACATCACCATCAAGAACCTCAAAGTCAAGAACCCGCCAAATGTCTTCTTTAGTGTTACTGGAGGTTCGACTAATGTCGCATACTCCGGATTGACAATGACAGCAGCTTCCAAATCAACAGCACCAGCAAAGAATACCGATGGATTCGATGTTGGTGACTCGACCTATGTTACCTTGAATCATATCTCAATCTCGAATGACGATGACTGCATAGCTTTCAAGCCTGGTGCGAACTATGTCACAGTCGATACAATTAGCTGTACTGGATCTCATGGAATCTCAGTCGGTTCTCTCGGAAGCAAAGCAGGTACAACTGATTCAGTAACGAATATTTATGTCACCGGAGCAACAATGATCAACTCCACCAAAGCTGTCGGAATCAAATTATACCCCGGAGGAAGTGCACATGGAACTGCTGTTGTCCGCAACGTAACATTCAACGATGTTACTGTGCAAAACAGCGATTGGGCAGCTCAGATTCAAAGTTGCTATGGTGAAGATGCAAGCTACTGCGCAAGTAATCCCAGTACGGCATCTGTGACGGACGTATATTTTACGAATTTCAGAGGAGAGACTAGCTCGAAAAATTCTCCAGACGTTGCGAATCTTGATTGTCCGGGGAGCGGAACTTGCGATATCAATTTCTCGTCTTGGACGGTTGCTCCCACATCAGGATCTGCTACTTTCCTTTGCGCGAACGTGGATACTTCGAAGGGTCTTACTTGTACTTCCGGTGCGTCGGGATAAGTGATAGATTGTGGTTTTAGAGATTAGGGAGTTCGTTGTCATACTTTGATGGGGACTCACAAATCATGGATTGACTGTGGGATTTGTTTTCTCCTTTTCTAAGTCATCTTTTGAGCAATAATCTCGGAAAGAAATCAGCTAGGTTGTCATTTTGATATCGCACTTAGCTTGTAAATATTGTCTTCATCTACGTCCAATTATGGGCTTCGGGAATTGCTATCGTTGATTTCCCTACTTATTAAGTACAAATAATAGAATTTTGGATAATGTTTTGCTGCAAGGAAAGTAGGACTATTGAGTCTGGTATTCTATGAATACGAAATTTTCATGTTTTGCTAAAAAAAAAAAGACTTTGAGGCCTCTGTACAAAACCGTGTAGAGCCCATCTATTCCTAGCAAAGTCAGTTCAAACCCAAGCAGCCAGTCCAACGCATAATATCAAATTCTCATCACGGAAATCCGCAAATAGTATACCCTTTTATATCCAGTGAAGACACCTTATGGCCATATTAAATTCTATCGTTAATCCATGTGACCTTATACCCTTCTCGCAATACCTCAAGACGGCTCGAAATAATCCGGCGTCTTTGCACCATATTTCCATGCTGCAAGCACTCTGAACGATCCACGCACCTCTCTTTCAAAATTACCTTCTATTGATATTGGTACTTCTGTTCACAGTTTCCCCCAAAGTTCAGCTACACAGTTTCTAAAAAACCGTTCGTCCATAAATCTATTGGAATTTCCCGCCCGGTCCTACTTCCTCTATGCCGGTGCCGTTAACGTGCTTCATAGAATTCACATCAGTAAGAGGGTGTTAGTAGTAGACCAATTCAGTAGAATATTGTTGACTCTGAAGCGTTCCCTTGGCGGGCGATTCTTTGGGGGCGGGGATGGTAAAGATGTGTCTCAAAGGAGAGAGTTTCCCTCGAATTTGCTCAGCAGAGACGTAAAATTATTGGTAGTCTTTACTTACAAACTCTTTGTTTTTGATGTTGCATTAAGTCATTGGCGTTGAATTGGGGAAGCAATGCCTCATATGTGGAAATGTGGAAGCCTACTTATTCTCTGGCCCGAAAGTGTCTCCGTCGGACTTCTGAGGCCATCACAGCTTCTCGTACCATCAGTCAAGATTCTCTTTTGTTCCGTTGAGTTGCAAGAAAATCACGTATGTTGATGCCACTTCGCGATCGAACCCCTAGTATCCAGTAATAAAGCCAGTTGCCTGCCTTAAAAGAGTTAGAAGCTAAAGAAGTATTTAAACTCGCAGCGCATGCAAGTAGAAGGAACGATTGTGCTGTGTAAGTAACAAAACATTAATTTTGAGACGAAATCTGCAATTCTTTGGCCAAGAAAACCAGCTCTTGCCCACAGTAAGCCTTTTGTTATGCTTTTTGGTACAGGGAGAAGTGAGAAAATGGAGATAGTTCAAGAGCATTGAGGGGATGAGGGAGTAGTTGAGCATAAATAACAATGATTATAGGTGATGTAGGTAATCATGAGCGAGTGAATTGTTCTTTCCCGTTCCTTTTTATGTATGATCAGAGAATGGGACTATTCAATAAACATTTTAGCAGAGTATAACTCAATATTATTCATGCATCAAAAAATTATCAGAACTTCTGAGTTTAACTACTTTGCGGGTTGAACAAGAAATTCACGAGACTTTCGTGAGCCTCTGCTATTAGCACATTCTTTTTTTTAGGGCGGGAAGGATATTTCAAATGACATCGGCTTAGGCAAGTTTCAATTTGACTCAAATGGCTCTCCAATGGTGATATTCCTGAATTTAGTTACTAATATAAAATTAACACAAGTTTAAAACTACTGAAATGACCATGAACAACTCACAGTTCAGTCTTTCTATGAGAAATGATATCTCTTTTTTCCTTCTGTGCTTCCGCTTGTGGCTGCAATGGGAAATGACCCTCTAGATCCATCCACTCTCCGACAAAAGCGGTTACCATTTTGGCCCAATCCTCTACTGTTGGCATATCTAGATGATCACCATCATCTTCAATACGGTGCCAAACACTTGGAAATGGGGAAGGTATCATATGTAAAATCTCCACTCCACGGGCCATGAAAGGTAGATGATCATCCTGGACACCTCCTCCACCGGAAAAGGAGGCCCGGTCGAAATCGGGTAGGAAATGGTGCTTAACTTTTGATTGAGCTATTCCAAGCAATCGTAACCGATTTTCAATGGTCGCGAGACTCTTGTACGCCCAATGTGTAGTTTCGAAGTATGAAGGAATGTTTGGAGTATCGTGGCCGAGAAGATCAAGAAGAAGAAATAAGTGAATCGAGTCCAATGGGTTTTTGTAATTTGACATAGCTGCGTGAGGTGTTACTTCCCATGTTTCTGCCAATGCCCTAGATGAGTTAGAATAACGCATGAAACCATAAGAGGCTACCTTCTCACCTTGCACCGTAAAGAGAATCATCATTGGTCCAACTCAGGAATGCTTCTTCGCCGTCGAGAAACAAGATCTGAACACCCTTTTCTTCTTCCAAACCAATATCCCCAGCCGTTTTCATTGCCGCCCATTTGTTTGTTAATGCTTGATCCACACTTCTAGCTGCATGTATAATCATTGCGCATGGAGCTGCGCTGTCAGTTGCGCCAATAAATCCTGCAGGCGCGAGTTTACTATCGTAATGTGCAACCAAGGCTAATCTTCCAACATTTCCGGATTTGGCCCAAGGAGGATCGCGAGTTATTATGATATTAACGAATGGTACTTGTTTGTCACCAGTGACGGGAGTCTTCGAAGTCGAGTTTTGGAACTCAACTGTCCATTCCGGAAGATGCGTTGTAAAGAAATCAACAAAATGCCTTTGGACGGCTTGGATTCCCGGAGTTCCTGGAACTCTTGGTATCAAAATTGGTGAAAGAATGGCACCATTATGTATATCGAAATCTGCGCCTCCAGAAGGAAGACTGTGAAGTGTCTCATCGGATAAAGGCGTATATGCCGTGACGTTGATACTCAAGATGGTGCAAATCAAGAGAACCAAGGCTGTGAGGTATTGCGAAATCATTGTGCTGAGTCGGAAGGCGAACGCCTTTCGTTGTTATCTGCCAAAAACTCTCAACATCATAGTTCTTCCAAATGTTGAATGAACAGATTCAATTCAATCTTGTGAAGTCAAACGTTAATCTGTTACATAGGTTTCGGCTGATACCCCAAGATATGTAACCGCGAGCGCGCGGCGCGGCCCGTGGCGGCTAGCGCGCTTGGATCATCATATCAAATTTATTTTGATGTTAGATCCAACTTCGACAATAAATATCATAAACAGAATTCCCGAACCATTAAGGTTTGGTTTATTATTGGATCAGCCATTTGGCCACAAAAGAAATAATGATCGAATGATTTCCGATTCCAATTCTTTCGTTCACGGCATTTTCCATTTCGAGCATACTCGTGATCAGGAGCAGTGATGATATTGCTTGCACGATTATCAGGGCCTAGAGGGCTCGCTACTCACAGGTCATTTCCATGTATTCGAGCCGGTGCTTTTAGACATGCTAGTCAAGCCATCAAAAGTAAAACTCCACGAGTAGCAGCTCCACGACCTGTGGCAACGCCACAGTATGCAAGCAAAAGACCGGGTGGGTACATTCGTGCCATTTTGAATGATCCAAACTAATTCAAAATAGCATATCCGGAAAGACTGCTCATATATCATTCTGGAACTGGGAGAACTGTCTTTCTTGGCTGTTTAAAGGTTACAACTATTTTTATATTTGTATTCTTTACCCTAGTAGTGGCACCAGCACATTACTATTCAGAGGATGAGCCTCAATGGGTGGCACCAGCTGGTAAGTCATATTTGCGAGTATTTTTAATGTACATACAACTCTATGAGTTTGAATTGCATTGACAAAACTCTTGTATTTTCATTTGCTCCATGTAACTAATCTAACTACAAGTCCTATTATCTGGAGCTGTACCAATGATTTTCGTGGCATATATAACATCGCCATTTGTCAATTACATCCATCTTAAGTTACCCAACTTTGCTCGAAACTCACGGGATTTATTGATGAGATACTCAAAGAATCCACCAAAAGATGCACAAGTCGATATTACTACGATGAACTTTGTAGGGAAACCGAGAGTGACTAGGCTCGGAATTCGTGAATTGGAAGCCGTAAAGCAAAGGTTTGGGGTGGGAAACTTTTGTCGAGATACTAAGAAGATTAATGCCACGAGGAAATGGTGGATGCCGAAAGCTGTACGGTTATTTGGAGTTCATGGCGGAACAGGAAAGGTGAGGGAGGGAGAAGCCTGGGAGAATATTGCAAGAAATATCCGAAAGGCGTCATGATTTTAGTGAAAGTCTGTCATCTTGATACGAATTCAGTTGCACATGTATAACTGCCGTATGGACATTCAACGCTCTTCTGTTTCGTGTTCATCGCCCTACTCAGCATCCGCCACCTCGTGTCACGTTTCTCGAACAAGTGCCTGGAGCTACACTGGCTTGTTTTCAATTAGCCTATCGCCAGATTAAACCTCGTCTGGTCCATGGTCTGGTGAGAGAAGAAACTGAGCCATGGTTTGGCTCTTCGAGGAGGAAAATCGGATCCATATTTCAATTTCTAACCCTCAATCAGTGATGGAAAGCGATGAAATGTTTCAAGCTTGTTCGTCTTCATACTTACAAGGATCTGCGCGGAAATCTCGTCTTTTGGAGACAGCGAGAGGAAGAATTGATAATATTGGTACAATCATCTCATATTCTAGTTGCAATAATATTTCTGTAGCTAGTTCGTCAAATTAGTCACAATCAAATGGATTTTCACCCGAAGTTTGAGAGAAGGTCCTATTATATGCGTAAACTTATGAGCTCTTGAGCTTGGTCAACTTTGTGGTTTCGACCCTTATGGAGGATTCATTTAGTTCAACGGAGGAAGTCGAAGGTTCTGTAAAAGTTAGACAATTGCCTCGCGTCAATTCGGTTGACGGTGTTTGAACTCCGTTATTCTGCCCCGTAAACTATTTATTAAACTTCTTCATATTCGATGTTTTAGTATTCAAATCCTGCACTTTTGTGGACAACAACTTCGCATATTGGTAGCTGCCGAATCGCTATGGATCGAGGCTCTAGCATTCCGTGGTAAAGTCGTTTGAAACATTTATCATCTCGCATAGGTTGAACATTTCGCCCTAGCATTTGAGTAGATCAGCATGCATAATCCAAGACTTACCTGCACTCTTGTAAGCAGTAGCCGTCTTCTTTAAATTCTTGGCTTGCATGGCAGCAGGATGATGTGTTGTTGTTACAGGTTGCCCACAAAGAAACCCATGCCTCCTCTCCACCCTCCTTTACTTTCCCTAGTTTCTCCTCTTTTCGACCTCCTCCGTCGCCTTATTCTTGTCCTCCTTGCATGCCACCTCGTTTCACTAATATTTCCGAATGAATATTTCCAAATCAATCCACTTTAAGTCGTATCGCAATCGATTCAAGGTTGTCAATCCAGGCCCGGAACTTCGGTTCCAACATATCATCAAGTCGATGAGCACAAGGCTTGGACCCCTCTGCGCTTGCAAAGTTACTGGTGGTTTTTGGATTTCTGGACGTTTGAGCAAGGGTCAGTTTTTCAGATGTGCAACCAAATATTCTCAACCCACCACTACCGCCCAATCAACCTCAGATATCTCCAGATCTTGCCGTTTAAAGTACCGCGGCACTACGAATAGCTCCCGCCGCTAGTCTGTGGCTTTCTTCCTTCAATCTTTGCGCTCGCAAAGCCATTGGGTCAATAATGAACATGACGTCAATTTCAATGTTCTCCAGATATGCAACAAAAGAAGTTGTGTACAACTTAATTCACTTTCACCCGACATGGAAAAACTTCAGATTATAACTAAGTATTTGCGCTCGACAGTCTATTGGTTCCTTGGGACTGATTACGTCAACTTCAATGCTTTTCAGCTATGCAACAATTCAACATGAGAAAAAGGTAATTCACCCTAGCGCCACATGAAGAAGCTTCAAGATACAATTTTTTGCGCGAGACAATCTCTTAGGTTCCTTCCACCATTACTGTTTGCGCTCGCAAAGTTATTGGCCCCTCAACAGTTTCGGTTTTCGTTATTGATAGATGGAAAGGAATTTGATTCATATGCCGACCATATCCTAAGGATTTCTGGAACGGTTGTGACACAATCACTCCTATAATGACCGAAGATGGTTCGCTATTACTTCAAAACCTGAGAGATAGAAACAAGCTTCAATTTGGATAAAGTCCTGTCATCTCATGTAAGTTGATTGCTAATTTCGTTTCTGTCGTTCATTATATGGCGGTCGTTCTGTCTAGTCACCTATGAGGACGGAGTTTGACCACGACTTGCCACTTGCGTACATTGCACCTCCTCCACGTTCGTGAGGTTCGATTTTTCTTCAGTCACAATTTGCGCATTGAACTCGTAGTAATCAAGACCACAAGTCCGTGCGGAAATTAGCATACATGTTCTCCGTTTTTCTGATCATTTCCCTTCATACTTCTCTGAAGTCTTCGGCAAGGATTTTAAGTTTTGAATGTCAAATTTTTCCACGTTTTCAAGCACATCAACGTCTTCTTATATGTGTAGATCTTGAAATCAAACGTTCGTTGCGTATCTCTTGAATTTTTTGTGCAAATAATGCTACCACCTATGATAGTCGAGCATTCATCTGATAACGGCCCGGAGGCTCATCTGCGTGAGGACGGAGACAGGTTCATTGGACTGAGCAACGAAGACGGATCGCCGCTTGAAGCGACCGCGAATGAATGCGACAAAGACGGAATAATACATAGCCTAGAGCGGATCTTGGTTACCTTACAAAGTTTTACTGCTCATGCTCTCATGGGTGGCCCGGTTATATAAAGATCAGATGCTACCAGTTCTTCAAATACAGCCAAGGCCTGATTTAATAACAGAATCACCATTATCGTCTAAAGCTCAGGTACAAGGCGGAGCACTACCAGATGATAGAGATCAACCAAATAGAAGACGAGGTGCTAGAGGTAACCCGAGAGGACGACGAGGTACACGATGTGGCGATTCTACAAGAGGAAGAAGTACCAGTGGTTCTTCGATCAATGAAACTACGCCTAATCAAGCTCTGACTGCAAGCAATAGCCCATTTCCTCCTTCGTCTGTAGGTTCCATGGTTCAAGGTTCTGTCAACCGAGCTTTATCGACAAGTGACAATCTTCGACCTCGTTCTGCTTTGGCAGATTTTGTGTGGAATACACGAATCCTGAGTCAAGCCAGCCCCAACTGCAAATGCAGATGGCCGAGTTAAAACTCTGCTTAGAAACTCGACGGCACTAGGACTACATGATCTAGCCCCAATTCCCAACCGCGACATTAGATACTCACTTGGAATTGGTCAAACGAATCAAGGTCAAATTCCGCTGCGCCTGGCTACGTCGACAAAGGAAGATAGATTGCCTATGGATCCACTTAGCCGCAATATCCAAACTCACCTACATGTCACGGACCGAAATCCATTTCCAGCAGCTCCTATAAATTCGGTGGTTCCATCTAAGACTAAAAATCAACCACCTTCAGCAGTAGGTCCATTGAATTTCCTAGCAGTCCCTGTAGATTCAATGATTACAACCAAAGCAGAAAATCCTCACTTAAACCATACACTTGGTAAGATCACGGGCGAAGAGGGAAAGGTAGAGAGGGGAAATTCTAGTAGGCCTATCACTCTACCCGAATTTGTACATCCAAACAACCTTCCAAACAGGCATTCTCCGAGTAATATATAATTGAAAAGCCCCAACCTTACACATCCTACTGAGTGATGAACATAGCCAAGGTATTTTCGGTGTACATGCTACAGAACCCTGGTACTAAACAGATGTAAACGTATAACGTGGCATTAGACACTAAAATCGTGACCCATGACTACACGACAAATAAATTATGCCAGCCGCAAAATAACCAAGTGCCGATGAAGGGTGTAAATATACCACTTTCATACTTGACACGTGATGTTGAATCCAAGTAGTTCCACCTTCGCGTCACAAGAAACCTTTTTTTCTCGATCCTTCTCCTCACCTTTGCACAATCATAAATCCTCAGTTGAAAAGATCCTTTTGATCTGCCACTCTAAAAGTTATTCTTTACTTGGAATATTTCTCCTTCGGATTTAATCCTCCTCGGCTTTCCAAACCACTTGCCTCCTCTTTCTTGTGTTCTTTTCACTTGAGAAAGAATCAACATGAACTCCACAGCCATCAAAAAGACCGACATTGAGTGGTGCTCTGCGATTTCAAATCGGGTCTTAGATCAGAATAGGCCAATGACCACAGAGAAGGATTCCAATGGCAGGGTCAGCATTATTAAGGTCACAGTCAGAAAGCGTTACTGAGATCAATCCCCTCAAGTTTTTCAATACCTGGTTGCGGCGTGCCTATGTATGGTTGTTACGAGTAAGCTTTTATATGATTTGATTTGTCTGATGTAGTCGAAAATAGTAAAATCGAGGGTGCACTTGAGTTCATTCTTCGACCGGACTACTGTCCTTTGGAATTGCTCTGACCAGTACTTCAACAACTCCAGCATGATTATCGACCGCTATCCCCGAACTTCGAGGTCGAGGAAGAAACGGACACTCACAAATCATCCGATAGTGTTATGCATAGCCTAGAAGACGATAACCCTCCAACGAAGGAGGCATACAAAGTGGCGGACAAATTACGAGCCGATTTTCAACTGCTCATCCTAATTTTTGAAGGGAAGAGATACAGTCACAGGCTGGTGGATTTATCCGGTGGCCAGTTCATAGTGGCTCTTTGAATAATCTCCTAATCTTCAAATGGCACAAGCATCTGAAAGAGACGGATCTGTACATTGTGGTGGGGTGTATCTCCTGAGCATTCATTCACTCTTGAACAACTAGGGGACACGAGAAGGAGGATTGTGACTTTGGTAGTGAAGTTGTACCTTCGAGATTTCCTGTCAGTCGAAATATGTTATTTCCAAAGTGACCAATGCCTCGACTCGCTTAAGGGAATCAAGCTGTTCATGATGGTGTCGTGAGACACAGCGACAAACCAGAAATCCGAAGAGTTGAGCTAGTAGCAGTCAATCGCCGTCTCCATCGGTCAACCCTCGATTTAACCCTGGAACGCCAAGTCAAACTTCTTCGTCTATCCCAAGAGCACTTGGCAGCGATGCTGGGGACGAGGACGGAGGTCTTTGCGATCTTTTTGACCGTGACTGTAGGAATTGTGGCGATGAACATAGTATGTTTATCTGAAAGAAATATGGGTGCTGGATGATGTATATTATCTATAGAGTTAGTGTATGAACCATTAGATCCAATAATTATACACTTCGATTGACCTAGTGTACGCTTTGCTTTGATACTTTGTTCCAGGATTCTCTATGGATAATTGATCTGTATGAAGGGGGGTTTAAAGGTCAACGGAGTAAGGAAACTTTAGTGTAGAAAATGTAAGAATTTTTTTTTGGGAAGCTTAGAAGTAGTAACACATCAAGCAAAACCAAATACATCATTACATGTCGCGATTTCTTCTAGTATGTGAGATATCTAATCGTGCAAATGTCCCTTGAATTATGTAACCATATCTTATGATGACTAAGCAGACCTTCGCACATGCCCACCTGCTGGACCAGCTCTAGAAATTTTGGTCCCCCGCGTTCTACGAAGATCTGCAATATATCAAGATGGGTTGGTTCTGGGGTGATTCAAGTGATGGTGATAAGGATAAATCTCAAGATCCTTTAAAGAATCTTGATCCAAGTTTACGAGAGTTTCTTAAAAAGGAATCACCGGTCAAATACGATTCCGCGAAGTCTACAGACACAACAGCTTCGTCGCAAACAAAATCGCCGGAGCCCACATCGACAAGTGCAAATACTGAAGATCCTACCAAACCCAGTGTTCCTCCGCAGAGTTTATACCAAGACGGTCGCTACGCACATCTATGGAAAACATATCAACCACAAGCAGAAATTGAGCAGGCAGCTAAATCAGATGCCGAAAAGATTCAGGATGTCATTGAAGGATACAAATACCGAAAAGCAGAGATTGGAAGAGCAGCTTTAGAGAACTGCGCCTTGGAGCAATGGGATGTTAATGAGTGTTTTCGTTCAGGAGGATGGCAAGCTCGATTGACTATGTGTAGAGAGGAGAATAGGAAACTTGAGAGATGTTATACGATGCAAGGTGTAAGTTTTTGAATCCCTACGCAAGGGAGGTTCATCCACCCACTAATTGGCATAGAAATTCTTAAAAGCTTTAGGATATCTATCAACCTATGATCGTCCAGCTGAAGTCGATGAACAAATCCAAATGCACGCCGATACCTTATACCACCGAATGATCGATCAAGAAAAGCAAATTGAAGAAGCCAAAGCAGAAGGAAGACCTGTACCTATATTCCCTCCCCTCATATCGAAGAGAACTGGACAATCCGATTCCGCGCAAGAAAATAATAAGCTCAAGGCATCTGATCTTTCACCAAAGGTACAAGCTTCATTCAAAAAGCGACTTGAAGGTTTGAACGATGACGAGAGACAAATTGAGGAACGAGCGATCCAAGCCGAAATTGAAGCTGGTGAACAAGTCGCCGGTCAATTAGGAAAGATTTATGAGAAACAGGATGAAGAACGAAGGCAAAGGAAAGAACAGGGTAGGGAGACTATCAGTGACAAGTTTTTCTCAATATTCCGTGGAAGATGATGAAGACATGGTGCTGCGTGTGATTCGCACCTCTAACCACACTTGCGTGTCGAGTGCTTGGTCTTAGAAAGACAACGGTCATGGCAGGAGGCAGCCATGGGGATGCACCATACCTTCGGAGTAGTTTTGCTCCTCTTGAAAAGTTCACGGCTCAGATATTCTACTGTCTACATGTGCTTGAACTACATGTCTCATAAACTCCGATAATTGAGGGAGCAAAGGTTGTGAATGTTGAGGAGCAGTTTGTGGAAATGTTTTTTCATACATTAAAGAATCTCAGAAACACCCCTTCATTATATTGTGGGACCAGTATCGATTAGTAGCTTGATTTATGTAGTTTTTGCCGTCAAATTGAACCCCTGACGAGGGGGTATGAAGATAGCCCCGGCACTGCAGAGGGAAGATACGAATAATAAGATAAAAAATAGCTAATTTTGAATACCTCGCTTCGAAGACGTATTCCCCTGAATTCATGTGTCATTTGCCATAAAATTAGTCCTCAACTACGTCTCGTAGTCTAGCAACTTTCATCATTCCTTGCTTAATTTTTTAAACGATCAATATTACCCCCTATCACTAGCCGATAATCATGTTTTCCGGGTAGAAGTAAAGGTAACCGAGACTGTTCGGGACGGGTATACTCGAGTAAACCGCCCGTCGTCTTCAAGGCCGAATCCGTAGACTTCTGGACCACAAATCTTGTCTCCTTACCGATATCTTTGTTTTCAAACATTACTCAACGGATTTCTTTATATACTCCCTAGAATCCTTTTTCCAACAGAGTTGCAGATTTTTTGCTGGGAAGATTATTACATACTGGGCTATCCAAGATTCATTGGTTTCTTGGTCCGTTTTCGGCATTGTCGATAATTAGCTTCTAACTTTATCCAAGAATACTAATCATCTTACAGTCAATTTTCTTTCAAAAATTACATATGCTCTATAAATCCTCCAATCATCCCATAAACTCTCAATTCAGTCTGCATACTCATACTCATACTCAATGGATATCCCCATCGCCTCCAGCATCCTCGGAACCCTAGGCGCAATATGTTGGTCCATCCAAGTTCGTGCCTCCCATATCCTCCCCTCCTCAACCCCCAATCCCAACTAACCCCCCTACAGCTCATCCCCCAAATAATCCTCAACTACAAACGTCACCATACAATCGGGCTCCAGCAGTCTATGATGATGCTATGGGCTTGTGCTGGTGTTCCGTTGGGCGCTTTTAATATCGCGTCGGGGTTTAATGTGGCGCTTTTGGTGCAGCCGCAGATATTGACTGTGTTGAGTTTGGTTACTTGGGGTCAGTGTTGGTATTATGGTAGGGTGTGTGTGTTTTTTCTGTAATAATTTTCTTTGGGATTTAGGGAGGGAAAGGGGGGGAGGAAGGGAGGGGTTTGTGAGGGGCACTGATGGTTGCTATACTGACTATTTGGTGTAGGGGTGGAGTTTGACGAAGTGTGTTGTCGTCACGGGGGTTATTGGGATGGTTTTTGGGGGAGTGGAGGTAGCGTTGGTTGAAGGGTTGAAGGTAAGATGCTATCTATCAGGTTAAATGGTTAAATTTCCTCACATTTACAACTAGGCCGGTCAACGTCGAGATCTCGAATGGCCTGTCATATTAATGGGTGTATTATCAGCTGTTCTCTTGTCTGCAGGGGTTTTGAGGCACTACTATGACATCTACATCCATCGTACTGTCCGCGGTATCTCATTTATTTTTGTGGGCATCGATGCAGCTGGAGATGTTTTCTCTCTAGTTTCCGTTTGTAAGTCTTTGTCTCCTTGACCGTCCCTCTAAATCCATATTAACACCTCAGTCTTCCAACCACGTCTCGATATACTTGGCATAGTGATATATGCCTCCGAGTTTATTTTATGGTGTGGAGTCTTTGCTTGTGGAGGATATTTTAATCTTCTACCCTGGATAAAAAGCAAAAATCAAAAGAAACGGGAGAATGAAGTCGGAGGCGAAGTTGGACATGGAACGGCTGAAAATGCCATCACGATTGAAGAAGGAATTTCACATGATATTGAACTAGAAAGGATGAATTCTGCTGGATCAAGAACAGTTTTCAGAACTCCTGGATCAGCAATCAGTGTAGATAGAACAGACTCATGAGAAAATTGTTGCTACGCCGTCCATAAACATAAACCGTTACTCTTGCTCTGGTGGTGCCGGATCATATCCTTTGCATAGCACACGCTATTCTATTACCTCCCATTCTTCCTCGTCCCCTTCATCTATTGCGTCAACCAAAATTATTTCCGCCTTCAAACTTGGACATTCCAATATGCCAATCGGTTTCACGTTATAGTTATCCGTCCACCAATTTCCAGCGGCTATTTTGATTAGTGAATAGTCAAAGCAAAAAGGAGATACGAGGAAAACTTACTTCTCCAGATATCTGGAGAACAACCATTCGTAAGTCCATCAGGTAAATGAATGTGCCCAAAAGAATTATACCTATTCCCAAAAGCCGTTATGGCAATCTTGTGAGTTACCGGTCCTAGTGATGTAATACCGAGCATTCGAGGTTGGAAAGCTATACGTCCAAGTTTTTGGCCCGTATCAGCTGAAGCGACAACGAGTACTGGTGAAGAGAACTCAGGGACAGAGAGATAAACATTTGTGCCAGGGCTTGTTGGTGGTAGCGAGACATTACAGATGTATGTTAAATTGCCTGCATAGAAAGGTAGACCTTGTTTTGTGATATCTCCCCAGGATATGCTCCTGGGTGGCTCGAGATAAAATCCACGGTATTTGGTGCCAATAGAAAAATCCCCGAGCAAGTACAAACGTTCAATATTCGTAAGAATTCCAAATGGAAAAGAAATTGTGAGCGTATTCCTTCCCTCCTTGATAGTATTGGCCGGTATTCTCAAAGTTTGAATATCTTCATCAACCCACCAACCATCCGCTTCCTGAGAACTCAAGTTGGTGTGGTTTATACTTATTTCCATTGTTCTGGCATCTTCGAGGGCAAGACTTGTTGGCTTATCAACATCAAACTCGGATCTAATAAGGAAACGCATGGTGACATGTGTCTTGGGAGCTCTTTCTGAGGCTGGGACTGACCAAGGTTGTCCAAATGCTGCTCCTTTGCGGGGTAATCTTAGTCGATCCCGAATGATGTTATCAATCTTAAGAACTTCAGTGAAATCTGACCAATACTCATCAGAAACTAGTTTGTAGGATGCGTAATCAAGCATGAGAACATTTGGCTCTGAAAGTTCTACTCCTGCCAGAGTAATTTTGGATTCCAATAGAGGCGTCTTCTCCGAAGTTTTGATCAATGGTAAAACCTCTTTATTAGACTGCCTTGTTCTTGGCTTTAATCGCATCAAAAGACTTGCGCATCCTTCAAATTTATATTGCAGTTGTGTCCAACCACTTTCAACGTGGCTAAGAACTGGGCTTTCTTCTCCATTGAAAGTGTCCATTATAAAAATATTCCAATGGCCTTTCAGCTCAATCTTTTTCATGACTGGAGAATTACGATCTGTGTTACAGATGAAAACAAATCTTTCCTCTCCATCTTCCCTCATCTGATACAACAGATTCTCGACAGGGGAACTAGTCTCTCCTTTTACTCGAAGATCACGAAATTCATTTAGTGCGCACAAAATGTTTTGCTGACTCCAGGAGACATTGGTACTATATTTTATGGTAGGCTTCTGGGACGGGACTACGGCGTCGATTAATCTGGAGGACGTAATTAGTACATCTCGACCACGAACCATACAACCCGACAATTTCGGCCTGAAGGGAGGTCAGTAGTAGATGAAGTTGTTACTCACTCAGGTGAACTTCCAGCAATGATGACATGACCCCCAGCTTTAGAAAATGCTTGCAAAACTTGAAGAGTAGATGATCTAATGGTACGTAGATTTGGCACAATGATTACTTCGTATTCACAAAATCCTACTGTCAGCTTCTTGCCGGAATCATTCCTACTCACTTGAGTTGGCAATAAGCTCTCAGATATGAAATCAAAGTCAATCAAGCCGTGAAGTAACCAGTTCGTGAGGTCGGAAAATGCACGATCACGAGACCCTGCTTCATCACCACTTTGATCAGGGCCAAAGCATAACCAATAACTCTCGATAGGATGAATGACCCCAACTCTAGTGACAGCCTTTCCTCGTGTCATTGCCACTCCAACTCTTGCAAAATGATTTTCGACATAACCATATTCCTTGTACCAAGGACTTTGATAATTTATAGAAGCTGGGTAGTCTCTTTTCCCTTCTCCAGCCATGCTTAACCAAGCAAGGTGATGAACACGGAAGGTAATGCCAAGTGCTGCTTGCCAATCACCACAACCTTTGTGGCCCTCAAATGTGAAGTACCAATGAGTAACTCCATATGTCTCACACATTGTACCTCGATGGCCCATTTGTCTAGAAACACTAGAAGCTTGCTTTGCGGTGTTGTATTCGACACCATCAACAAGTAAGTCTATGCCCGGCATATCCATGTTTCGATAGCAACGCATGGCTTCACCTAGAGCTGTAGTTTGAGAGTAAAGTGTTGGCTCTTCCATCATGTGCCCATCTAAGTACAAATTATTTTTCCGGCACCAACGACTAATTTGATCAATAAATGCCGAAACAAATCTTTCACAGACATGATCATGGTATCGATATCTTGATAAACTTGGTTTATCATCTGGAAGATTCCATATAACCTGGGGTAACGATTCCACAATATCGGCATGGTAATCTTTCTTGAAACTTTCAGGCAAATCAGTTGTCCATGGAAGAAATATATCATCTTTAGCTCGGGGATGAGGAAGACGTATTTTGGTAGCGAATTGAGGTTCATCCGTAAAGATGCAGGGTACAACAGTTCCAAATTTTTCGCCACATTTATCCTTATAAGCTTCATGCGTAATTTCAATAAAGCGAGCCATTGCATCTTCACTGAGGGAATCAATGTATGTTTGATCATTGAACCAAGGTGAATTAGGATTCGACTCAACATAGGCGTACCAGATATTGTCACCAGATTCGTCTTCTTTCAAGATTCGACTTGATTTGAGTGTACCATCATTATTCAACCCGATATCATACCTTGCTATTAGGTGTCCATTCTCACTCCTGCTAGCTCTGGCTGATGAAGGAGCACCTCTGTTCATAAAATATATCAGAACATGAGGGGAATATGGTTGGCTCATAACTTACCCTCCAAGTGGTACTGTGCCGTAAGGATGAGGTGTAAAAAGAAGATGTTTCCCTTTATGTTCCGGATACTTCTCTATAACCTTTCCACCACCAGCTCCGGAAGGCCATCTATCATCATCATATAAACAAGCTAACATTTGTTTGGTTTCGGCATAATCAACACAAGCACGAATCATATCCATGAATTCTGTTCCCATATATTCTGTGTCAAGACCAGTACGAACATGCATATGAAAGCCCCCTAATCCCATCTCAGCGAAATAATCAACTTGACGAAGGAGTTGGTCCTTGTCCAGTTTTGTGTTCCATGCCCAGAAAGGGCATCCTCGATATTCTGATGATGGGTTCTTGAACAGTTGCGGATCGTAGCGTAAGGAACTCTTAGGATAACTCAAGGGATTAGGGGATTTTGATGCTATGTCTCGATCCTGTGGTTGACTTCTTCCTTGAAGAGTTTTCCTGATGAAGGAGGGAACTGATATATAATCCATCGTAACGACATCAAATGAATTGAAGATTGGAAAGTAGTTCAAGATAAAATGAAAAGATACAAACCTAACAATACTGAAGTCAGCATTTGACAATGTGTTTCACTACGCCACTTCAAAGGAATTTGATGAGCATTGCATGATTGGATGAGGTGGAGTGCACATAGTAATATATGGGAGGTTGCTAACAAATTGCTACAGCAACAGTCCGCGACACGGTGTGGGGTAAGCTTGCAGATTTGTGAACATATTAATTTAGCCTCAATTCATCACTGCATGTCTATCGCGTATCCCAAGTGTATCTCCACGACAAACGCGACTTCAATGACGAGGAAAAGATATCTTCCTCTCCCAATCAAGTAAAATGGAGTCTAGTAGGTTAAGTCTTGATTCTTATAGTTGATTGATACTAATTGGTTTATAGCTAGAGAAGAGCGCATGCAACAACGGCTACGAGGAGCCCAGTAAGTTCTAAGAATTGACCCCTCTTCATTATGCGGAACTGACAATAAGCTGTCTAGACGTCAAGTCAAAGATGTCGACTTTGGTTTTTTGTTACCAGATTTTTCTGCGCCGCCTGCGGCTGCACCTAGTCCAGCTTCAGCTTCAGCTCTGGCAATTCCAAATTCACTTTCAGAAGGTCCCGCGAACCCAGAAACTCTTCAACCCGATTTACCTTCAGAACCTATTAGTCAAACGCCAGCTACAGCGACTAGAAATATTGATAAATCTCCGAATATACTGGGCTTACAATCAACCAATATTACGAGATCCAATACTGGGAACGATGCAAATACGTCTGCGAAAAGAAGGAAGCTAGAAACTGATGAACCACCATCATCTTCCACCAGAAGTATGCGGTCTTCTCGAAGTTCTGCCCGAAAAGATATATATGATATGCCAGAGGATGATGAGGAAGAGCAACCTGCGTCGGATCATCCAAACTCGGTAATTTTAGAATCCTCCAAGGAAAATATTCCAGGACCAGAAGGTATCGAGGTTGCACCATCACCTCCCCAGATACAATCCGAGCCAATTGAGTCCATCGAAAGAGATGCATCGAATGAACCTATGGTGGTAGGCGACGATAAAGAGTTGTTTGTGGAAGATAAGCCACCACAAGAAGAAACCGACCTTACGGGTGTGGACGCAGCAGAATCCCCCAAATTAACACCACGCCCATCACGGAACAAACGAAAGAGGGATGAGCCGTCCTCTGAGCCCTCAGTGCTAAATCAACCGGCAATTACTGAAGCCGGCCACCTGGATACCACCAATGATAGTATTGAGGAAGTCGTACCAGACCGAAAACGATCTCGTAGGCAATTAGCTTTGCAGGAGGAAGTTGAAATCAATCAGGAAGAAAATCTTGAGGATTCTACAGAGCAAGCGGAAGCGATTGATGATTACGAAGCGGCAGTAACATTGAAGAAAAGTCGAGGACGAAGAATATCCAGGGATGTTGTTGCTTCTGATGAATCTATTCCAGAGGATTCTGCACCACCCAGATCGCCTATTGCAAAGAAAAAGCGTGGTAGGGTTCGACAGGTTGCCAGTCCAGTACAGCAACGTCAACCAGCACCTCCGAAATCCAAAGCTCAAAGGGCGGAGAAAAAGAACAAAAAGCAGAAGGTTCGCGAAGGAAGTCCGATACCTGTTACTGTGCATCGTTTGACAAAAGGTCCTGTGTACGATGACGATGTTTCCGATGCTGATATTCTCAATTTTGAAATACCATGTGCGACGAGAGCAGGAGTAAATGCTGTGGATGTTCTTAGTCAAATATGTCAAGAGTTAGTCACTGCTGGACTCGAAACCCTTGGGGAAAATGCAGTTAGAACTCAGGATGCTGCTCAAAGACTTGAGTACAAGACGAAGATTCGAGCTGTACAAAGTTTTAGTAAAGAATTGCAGGTCCGCCTTCTAGAGCATGTAAGTAAAAAGGTCCTATGGATGGCAAATCACTAAATCTTTCAAAGACAATCAATCTTGATAATTCATATTCTCTTGAGAAACGCCTGCGGGAAGGTCGGAAGAAGAAGTTATCTCTGAGAGAGGAAATACTTCGCATAAGAGCTGAACGAGAAAAGGTTGCTTTACGTATGGATGGGATTCGAATTGCTCACGAGAAGGATTCACATGATGCCCAGGTAAATCATTTGCCCTATCATTATTTTCATCCACTAACCTTGCACAGCAACGGGAGGTACTCAACACAGCAGTACATGATATTGAGCTCGCAGTTGAGCGAGGAAAATCCACTTCCGATCATACAGATGATGGAAAGTCAAATATAGAGCTCATGCTCAAACGTGTCGCATCTGAAGCAAGTAACGCAAGTGGCGATGGAGGGATTTTAAAACAGATCAAGGCATTTAATGCATTCATGGAACGAGCTGCATTGGCGTTGGAGGGGAGGAAGGCTGTTTGAATAATTTTTGATACCCATGGAAATGAATTATAAAAATGTTTTCTTATTGCTTGTATGCTCTGATTCTCAACTATATGTGACATTCTGGTGATTTTATTCAAGTATGTATATCCTGTCTTTTTGAATATGTTGTATTATAGAACTATTTTATATGTATGTATGTATGTATGTATGTATGTATGTATGTATGTATGTATGTATGTATGTATGTATGTATGTATGTATGTATGTATGTATGTATGTATGTATATATGTATATATGTATATGTATATATATATCTTCCCCCCAAATACCCAAAAAGTACAAATCTTATCCCACCTATCCCGACCCAAAACCTCACTCAACAGACAATCCCCATCTCTTCACATCCTCCTTCCCTCACACCCCAAATCCCCAAATCCCCCATTCTATTTAGCGAGAAGCCAAAAAATTCTACACACCCTCCATCTCCACCCTGCATACCTAGGTACTAACTGCATCTAATTCCAGAAACCTATAACCACAACCACAACTACAACCACCATCACAAAAATTTAATATTTAATAAGAATAATAATTGTTACAAATATCGATATATATAGATATAGATATCTATTTTTCTAGCTTTCGGATTTCGGATTACTGAATTCTTAATTATAACTTTATAACTTTATAACTTTATAACTTTACAAGTGAGTAACTGAGTGAGTAAGTAACTGAGTGAGTAATAAGTGAATGGTGCGCTACTATTCATCTCTGACGGCCTAATTCTCTTTTATATTTTATGAGTTGAGGAATTTAATCATATTCCTTCGTCACTTGCGGATTCGCTTCTTTTCTTGTTTCGTACATCTAGATTCCTATATGTGTATCTTTCTTTGCCGCGCAAGAAAAGGTAATGGAATAGAAACAGCCTCACAAGGGTAAGCTAAGAAATGATCACAAGATTGGGCAAGGCATTCATTTTAATGTTTATTCTCATTGATCTTATGCTAATAATGCTAATTGTAATCCGTTTTGTCCCATTTTAACCCAAACCCTTCGTGATGTGGTATCGATACTGAATTTCCTAAAGTGACTCCTGTGAAAACCAAAAAACCCTCAAGTCCATCCTCCGTTTCCTTGACTCCAATTGAGAAACAAGCACAAAAACAAAGAGGGAAAAGCCCCATATACAATGCCTGGTGCATTTGATATCTTCAAACTCCTTTCAAAAAAAACCACAGAACAAAAAAAAAGTACAAAAACAAGAAAGCAAAAGTATCATACACAATCCCCTGTCAGAAGTCCTTCAACTTCATTATAATCCTATACCCCTCTCTCTCCTCAGTTAAATGCATAAGAAACATCCTTCAGACGATATAGAAAATCGCTGTGTGAAGAAATTTGATCGACAAGGATCTTTAAGGATTCCGCAAGTGATCTTCTCAATCTAAGATTTTTGCTCTTATCCAAAGCACGTAATTCAGCCGCTTTGGCTGTATGTTGAGCGGACAATTGCTCAATCTGTTTGGTGACGTTCTCCATAATCTTCTCGAGAGCTAATTGAGGATCCATAGTTGGCCTCATTGTAACATCAGCATCTTCATCTGCATCGTCATCATCACCATCATCTTCTTCCTCATCCAGTGGTCCTTTCTGATTATTCAAAGCATCATCTTTTTTCTGATGTTGGCTTGGTGATGTCTTAATATTTTCATCTTCCTTTGGTTGTGATGTCTCAGCATCTGCTGGACGTTGTAAAGTGTCGAATCGTTCGACAAGGTTCTTGTAACGGTTAAGAACCATATCTCGTTGTTTTGTGATGTTCGCAACATCGTTTTTGAGTTCCTCGTTGGTGGACGAGATTTCACTCAAGGTCCTTTCTATTTCCTTCTTTTCTGATTGAAGAGATTTCGCTTTAGCCTCGGCGTTGGAAACAGACTTCATCATCTGTTCGTTTTCTATACGCTGTGTACGAGTATCAGTCTCTAGTTGATGGATGGTCTCGGCCATATGATTATTTTGTGTGCGAAGAGTAGGTATCTTTTCGTTTTCGAGGCGATGCATATTAACCTCGTTTTCCAGTTGATGGATGGTCTCAGCCATATGATGATTTTGTGTGCGAAGAGTGGATATAATCGTGTCCTGTGCTCTTTTTTCGTTTTGAAGAGTGGATATGACAGCATGTTGCTCTCTTTTCTCATTCAGCTCATTCTGAAGAGAAGACATAATAGAATCCCGTTCCTTTCGTTCCTTCTGGAGGGCGTTTATAACAAAATCGCGCTCCTTACGTTCGTTCAACAACATAGCCACTTGTTGTTGAAGTTCGTCAATTGATCGATAAATGTCGACCTCCTCTTTTCCCATAGGTTCGGCGGGTTGCCCAAGAATTTCAACCTTCTTGGGCAATGAAGTTGATGTGTTGTCGACCAACTTGGTAATGTTTTGGACTTCAGGAATGGCGAATGATCCATTAACAGTGGTGGACATGGTAAAGGTGGGGCTTGCTGCTTTCGGGGCGTTGCCAGATCGATGGGATAAGTTTGCTGGGTGGTCCTTGATGAGAGTTTCGAGCTCTGCTAGTACTTGTCTTTCATTGTACTCAGCTTGAGCAAACTTCTCATGCTTGGAGCCTGCCGGAATATTGGAGGGTCGTTGTCTAGGGAGAATATTCTCCTTGTTATGGACTGGGTGAGAGAGGTCCAAGGAAAACTCGTGGTCATCAATGATATTCTTGACAACTCGTCTCGGTGTATTTGCAGGCTGAGTATTCTCAGTTGCTGGTTTAATATTGAATCTGGAGTTATTTTTCGAGACTGAATTCAATCGTTCAGACAACCTCGATTTTGAAAGTCGACAAGGTGTATTGTCTTGGTCCAGTCTTGCGAGTTTGGAAGCCAATTTAGAACTATTATTTGTTCCATTAATTTGAGAAGATCCTCCGGTGAAGTCTTCGAAAGCGTTGTTGTAGAGTTGCATGATTGGAGAATCCTGAGCCTCTTTTCTTGGGCTCCATCGATTATATTTTCTAGCGGTATCGCGAATATTAATATCAGGACGTTGAGCTTGCTTGCGTTTCCTTCTTTGAATTTCCAAGTCGGTCGACATTGTGCATTGCTCGGCGGAATTATCGGGATCGAAGTAATTCAAGGTGTTATGAGAGTCGTCACTGACTGTATGGTGTTGAGTGTTTGTTGAGTTTAAATTAAGTTCGAATCCACCAGAGGATGTGGTAGAGTTGTTGGATTGAAAACGACTCTTTGGTCTTTGAGGAAGATTTTGTGAGCTTGAAATTGAAGACAAAGTGTCTTCGAAATTGCTACGAGACATTTTTGAATTATTCAATCGTATCAATTAAAATTGAATTTGTCGGATTGTCAAAGTTGTGGGAAGTTGAGAAAAGTACGAGTTGTTGTGGATTTTGAATTTGAATTTGAATTCGAATTTTGAATGTTCGAATGTTTGTTTGTGAGTGGAAAATTGTAAACAAGTAAAAACGCGACGAAAGATAAGAGAGACGTGCGTTGGGAGCGGGAGACGAGATTATGTAGAAATCCCTGTGCGCTATACACTTTGGTGAATCTACCACTAATATTCTAAAGCTAACCGGATTTGTATATGATCGACAACACCATCGTCTGTCCGATGTCGAAATACACTTGATATTTAGTATCTTGTAGCGCTTTTCAATGTTCAAATCCAGAATCGGCAATGGATATTAGTTCTTCAGACTAAGATCTCTAGTATAGTTAAGAGGAAAGTGAACGACAATTCAACTCGATGCTTCTTCTAACCAGTAAATACTCCCGAATCAGTCGGTCTTTTAGGCTAAATTCGCTTCCAGTCAGTTCAGTCAGAAATGGCAATAAAAATGGTCCTCTAGCTCTTTAAAATCATCTAGATGCTATGGTTACTTGGGATTTTATTATTTAAACCGCATACATGAAAATATCCTCATCATTAATCTATTCGAACACGACGCTCCGCTGGGCCACTGCCGTGGGGGCTTTTTCGCTTCGCTCTAGAAAATAAAGAAGATCCTCGATTTGAAGAAGAATATTGGATTCTAGAGCGAAGCGAAAAAGCCTCCACGGCAGTGGCCCCAGCGGAGCGTCATTCATATCGCATTAGATTCATAGAAGCCCTCTCATCATTCAACCAAACGTTGATCCATTGGCCACTCGTTCATATACTTTGACCTGAATGTTAGATATGTCTACTAAATGATCATCTAGAAGCTCTCAAGTTAGTGTTACATACTGTAGTGCATTAGGAATAGTTCATTGCTGAGTGATCGGATGTTGAGGCGCCAAAAGTTCTTGAAGTCCTTAGTGAATGGTTAAGTTTTCTTGGGAAATAGCTAAGGTTAAGGGCTAGAACCGTCGAACAGGCCACTACTATGACATATTTTCTATTAACTCGGTAGTACCGAATAGTTTTGAAGCTAGTAAGATGAGCTAATGGCAGAGCCGTTGAATATGCCGATGCTAGGACATTTTTCTTAGCTAGTAGTTCTAAAGAGTGAATGAAATTGGTTATTGATATTATCTGCCGAAAGCTAAGAAACTATAAGATTGGGTTTGAAGGCATACTTCTTCATAATTGGTGTTCACTAGAGATGATATGCCGAAAGCTTGTAAGCTAAGCACTTCACTAGCCTAGATACCAAAAACCTTACCCCTTAGCGCTCGGCATTTCAAATTCTTAGGCAATGTTTTGATATTCCAGACCGGGCTCATTGAAGTAGCTTAAACTTTCACCATATTCGTGTCATCTTCAAATTGCTTACGCCTAATCATATTGTTAGTAGTCTTCCTACTCTACCTCCATCATGACTCTTGCTGTTGAAGCTATCGGATATAGACGTTCTCGTCGTTTTATCTACTAGAAGAAGGTGAATGAATGTAGCTGGATTAGAGTTGCTGACAATATACGATCAGGGAGAGATATCCCGATCCAAGTGAGCACTTAATTTCATCACCGGCTGCGTCAAGTGGTTATAGTTGGCGAAGACATTTAAACTGTTGGTCTCATATCTACATGATCATGAGTATACTAGAATCTGGTCATACGGGTGGAAGATTCCATCAATATCCTAGAACTTCATGACAATGCTTCAATCAGCCAAGAGAGTCAATGGATGTGCTAATCATTCATGGTGGCTCATGTAGACCACTTAAGCCGATAGTTCCTTCCGGATTGATACTCGGATCGAAAAATGGGTAGCCATACATTCTGATACAAGCAATCCTGTACCTCACTTGATAGCATTCTGTTATGAAACGGATGAGAACAAGCTGTGAACCGGAATGTGGGAAGACTGCGCATGCGTGTAAACAAAACTCGGCCAAAACATCTCAAATCCTCGAAACCCATTTCCTTCGATGGATGTTCAAGATGACTTTAACGCACACAAGTTCACACATTTTTCCTTGCGCAGTCACATACATCTAATCCCAATAAATGTTGTGGTTGAGACAAGAAGTTAATATGACTAATCAATCTCTCCGACAGAAGCCGGTTACCCGGTCCACCGCGACCCCTCAGAAGAAAAAACCCTAGAGCTAGAAAGTATAAGCGAAAGAGCGCGAAAACCCCCATCTTTCCAGCCTCCACAGCAGCCTTGTCTTGCGCCCAAAAAAAACACCCAAAGGAAATCAACGCAAATACGAGCATGGCACAAGCAATAAAAGATAGTTTCCTGGACTTGGAGAAGTATCGTCAACAACTTGAGGATAACATCGCAAAATTACGAAAATCACTGCAGCACTGGCAAACTTGGGATGCTGAATATGATGGCTTGAAAGAAGAAATCCTCTCAGCCGATCCTACCCCAAATCGCGATGAACTCATATCGATCGCACGAAATTACGAAGCAGACTTGGTTAAAGGGAAAGAGATTGAAGAAATACTCGGCACCGGCACTCAGAGAACGGCTGAGCAAGTCGTGAATTTGTTGGATCGGAGACTAGATTATGTTCAGCAAAATATCAATACAATCAAGAAGCAGATCGAAACCGCAGAAGAGAAATTGGCAAAAGCAACTATCATTAGTACTCCGGACGTAAGAAATGAGGAGGGGCTTCCTGTAACGGAAATCATTGAGGAGTTGGACGAAGAGGGAAATGTCATTTCTTCGAGATTATCAACGCCTGGGGATGTAAAGCCACAGTTGTTGGAAGTATTACACAAGGCTGGAATAATTGAACCGGCATCGAATGATGAACTACATACTGTAGAGGAGGTCGAAGTTGGTGCGCCATCTAGCAAAGCTTCAACAGAAGTCGATACTGCTTCCCTACCGACAGAAACGAAGACGGTCGACACGAAACCCAAACCATCCGCCACATCTCCAAAGCCTGTACCAAAGAGCGTGAAGTTTACAAACGATTCAAAGACAGAGTCCGTGGAACCGAAACCAGCAATATCCCCAGCTGCAAAGCGCCTCGAAGAGCTTATGCAATCTGCCAAAGAATCGGAGAAACTGTCATCTGAGCCTGCCATCATACCTACCGATGAATCTCCGGAAGATGCAGCTCTACGGCGAGATATGTTACAATATGGAATGTCAGAGGTTGGATCTGTGGTGGCAGAAATAAATCTAGAAGATGGCAGTGACTGGGAATCTGAAGACTATGCAGACGATTCTGATAGTGATGACGATGAGGATCAATTTGGGAAATCGACCCGTCCAGTTGTGGATGATGAACTTCATCAGCGTATGATTGAACTCGAGGAAAAACTTGGTGTCAGGGTGATGGAGAATGTTGGAAAGAATTCGGATGACTACGGTATGGTCCAAGAAGGAATTGGGCGCATATCTATTAGTGGTAAAGATACGAAGGATGCTGGAAAGGGAATTCTCACAACATCTAGCAAGGAGAAGGTGAAAGACTCAACCCCTGTCAAATCTTCTACTACCGATGACTCTTCAAAGAAGAGTGTCAGATTTGCAGAGGAACTAGATATTTCACCTGCTCCTGAGACGCCTATCGCCTCCGCCTCGAAAACAGAGACTAAGGCTGCTCCAGTTGGAGATATCATTGAGAGAAAAGCTCCAGGTCAATCTTCTTCCGCACCTCCAGCACAAAAGAAAGCTTCCCGTTTCAAGACTTCTCGAACTCCGATGAGTAATAGTACTAACGGTGTTTCAAATGCCACCTCTATTACCACAAGTCCTTCGCATCTCAAATTATTTCCTGCCACTCCACCTACTCCCAAGCCCTTTTCCCAACCGATTCCTTTTGCACCGGCGATCGAAGACCTTCGTCCAGTTCCGACTGGTCCTGCGAACCGCACACTTGCACCCAAAATTATCGAACGGGAGGTACCGCTGAACACCAATGCAGCCGCACCTGATGAATTCGATCCACAGTTATTACACCAAGAAGTTGCGACTGAATATCACCGAATGAGGAACAGGATGATTGGCAAACAAGGTGGCTTCGCTCGGGAGGAAGAGAGTGAGATCGTGCCATTTACGGAAGAAGAGGGAGGTCCAAAGAAAGTTAGTAGGTTTAAGGCAGCGAGGTTAGCGAAGTCTTGAGATTTGGTAGGTGTTTTATAGAATCAAGAATTCATTTCACGACAAATTTCAGGTGGCTACCCTTATGTGTTCCTTTATTACTGTCACATTTTTCTGTTTTTCATTTCTCCGGTTTGTCAATATCTCGGCCTGGTTCAATGGAGGTGCGATCAGGCAGATCAGGGTTTTAAGGTCTCAGGTACAGTGAAGAGCATTAGCAAGCATTTACTACCATGACAGTAAGTGACACAATCTATCCCCTTGTCAGTCACCGATATACACATATACTATTTGTCTATCGTTGTGGCTACTGTGTCTCACGCATTTTCGTGCGCTTCTCTTCTTATCCTTTCTTGGCTCTTCTCACTCCTCCAGAGTTGTATGGAACGTATAAATATGACAATTGATGTACTATGCAGCTGTAATCTACTAGTACATTACAAACGTTCCTAAATTGACTTTCTTGCGCAAGCAAATAAGACAGGGCTCTCTGACGTCGCGACCTTTGATCTGTGGTTGCGGGGATTCGTTTCACCCTGGACACTTCTTTGACTTTGTATTTCTATTCTGCAGGATTTGCCAAGATTGTACTCTTCAATTTCAAATACTAGTCATGTCTTTTGTTGCATGAAAAACTTTGTTGTTGATGCATGCGTTTGGATCTGTCTAATAGATATCTATATCACGATACTTTGAGTGAGCCCCAAAACTTCGCGAGCTAGTGGCAGGGTTTTATGGCTTGTGTAAGCCTTGGACCTTCAACGCAGAGGCTACAGCTGTTAAGATATGTGCTGTGATAGTATGGCAAGAATAAACTCACCTATTCATCACAGCTGTCAAAATCCCACGGAGGTAAAGATCTCAGATTACATAATTTCTCACAGTGTGTTGCAGCATCTTTAAGGTATTCAGTGCCAATAATAGGGAGTTTCTGTTATAAAATTGTCATATATGCATACGGTACAAATGTAGAAAGGGGCAGTGATTCCCCTAGTTGTCAAAGGATCTTCGCTAGTGCCGCTACAAATCCAGATTTTCCTAGAAATGTGCTTATCCACTTCGACTCACTGCTGCATGTTTTTCTTTATAGCTTTATCACGCAATGCGATAAAAGGAATTTTATTAGAAAGGAAGAACATCACCCAGTCAAGGACAATCGTTTGAAAACCAGATCATAATCAAATACATTAAGCTAGGTCCAGGACAATGAGCCCACTAACTACTAAGTTCAATACTGAATAAGCTCGTGTGTTATGCTTCAATTCGAAGCAAATCACTTCTTGAGATCAGACGGAACTGCTTCTCTATAATGAGCCTTGCAGAGTTTCTCTCCATAATAGAAATGCTCATTTGCCTCCAAATCCGGGAAATTAGAAACTCTCGCCTTCTGTTCAAACACCATCACGATATCCGACCCTCCAAAAGCAAAGTGAGAAATCTCATCTCCCTTCTTGACAGTCTTGCCGAGTAGCTCTGTATTCACAATGACAGAGGAAACAACAGCCATACCAATAGGTAGGATAGCAACTCGACCCAATTTCTCATTATTGATGATAATGATTCCGCGAGTTTGTAAGAATTGATAACCTGGTGTGTCAGGAGCATCGAGAGTGACGATTGAAGCTGGATCCTGGTTCTTCATGTTTGGTGATATACGACGACGAGGTTGGAGATAGTTGTGACCTCCAGCCTTTGCATCTGTCTTAATCATTACCTCTAAATAAGCAGCACCTTGAATCACGTCGACGACTTCGACTGTACCCGAGATAGCCGCGTGTTGTCGATGATAATCGAAGGTGTTGAGGAAAGAATGTGTTGAGGAAAGAATGTGTCCAAATTCCTTCTTTGAACAAGTCTCCGTATGTGGTCTTGTCGTCGGAACCTGGAACTTCCTGTTTGCCGTATTTACCCAGCAAATCCGATACCTTCCAGGGAAGGTTCTTAAGTATCACCTCAGACTCATCGGTAATTGAGAAGGCGCCGGCAAAAGTGGAATCGGCAGGGAAAGTTATGATGTGGTCATCATGTGGTGCGCAGATCTCACGAGGTTCCTTGAGCTTGCGGTGAAAGAACTGATTGAACGTCTTCCAGTTCTTTGGGTCCTCAGCCTCGAAGACACGGTACTGAGGAGAGTTTCGGTAGCTGGTCAAAGAAGTTTCATTCCATGACTCTGGCTGGTCCATAAATTTGCCAATTTCTTGGGCGTAACGTACGAGCCAGTCGGATAGTGGGGTGAGTGGCTTGCCGACATTCTTTGGAAGAATGGAGGTCTGTCGAACGCCCAAAGGATCTTGGGCAAGGACAAAGTAAAACATGCAAAGGATGTAATAGATATCGCGACCATGAGTGGTCTCGGTTGGAATCCAACCTCGAACTAACCAGTCTGCAAAATCTAGAAATCCTTTTCCGGAAATGATGCCATATGTGACCATGTCTGGAATATCGTATTTCAAGGCATTCCTGACAGCAGTGTCGAGATCATCGACTTCTGAGGAGTTCATCTCGGAGCTCGTTAACAATGGGAGCGTATTTAGGCATGTTGAAGATTCAATTAAGGCACTTCAGGAAAGATAATTGGTAAGTCTGTTTACTGTAAAGTATATTTGAAGGAGGGATGTTTATTGATTGAGTGCAGGTTGTAGACTTGAAGTTTGAATTCATCTGGCTTCGAGCAAGCCTTTAAATACCCTTCATTCTATGAGAAACTGCTCGGAAGGGACAGTCGTTTCCTGTTCCAGTCATACGAATTAGTGCAGATGCTCGCATGAACAGGGTCTTTCAAAGAGGGGTTGGACATCGACAAGACGAAATTGGAGGTCTTGTACGTAATAATTTTACTCATAGCGATCGTAACAATGCGAGTGTTTGAAAGAGGAATGATGGGCTTCAGAAGTCACCAACGGGTCATTGTCGTCGTAGTATACCACATGTGTTATGAAAGTTGTATAGGCTTTTTAGCTGCAATACAGGGAGGAATTGTTACAATGACATCACCAGTAAGAGAGTAGTGAAACTCCTTGACCTTTCAAGCGATTAGATTTCTTTTTCTAAATGTATCGTTGCAGATCAGATTGATCGGCGAGTCTAGTGGCCAGCTGAACTTCGCATCTAGATCAATACTGCTCATCAGCTGTAATTACCCTTGTACATCTAACGATAGTTGGAAGCTGTTAATGCCAGCAGGGTTACTTGCAGGGTTACTGTTACATCAGAAAAGAAGAGGGGTAAGGGGCAATAAGTAGCTTGCGGGAAAAATTAGTCGCTAATCTGCATTGAGCCGCTTGAGTTAGTTTAACGACACGCTTCATACTGTTTCAGTATCACAACACATTAGCTTTAATACAGCAAGCCGCTTAAATGAGAATGACATCATGAACTCTCGGGAAAAAAGCGCAATACTGCGGGGTATGCATTTATTTGTCTCGAACATGATGGGATGAGCACATCAAATACATATCTGCTGGATTTCGGAAATTTGATATATGCACGCAATTCAATCCGTCTGTAGATCTCCTATTCAACGGATGAATCTCCAGCATTAACGCTCGTCGTGTCGTGTTAGTGCCGATAAATATGATGTATCTGGATGGAAATGGCCCGCCCCCACGGTTTGGAAGAGATTTATGTATGTGTATATTGGAATTAAAGCATTGAAGCTTTTTGGTGTCCCCTCTGGCCAAAACACAAAGGGCCTGGCTACCCATCCGCAGAGAGGGGCTGGGCATCAAACTCATGGGTTTGAGGGTATATTTTTCTTTCTACTTTTTTTGCATCGCATCTGTTAGGTGGCCAATTAAGGAAAGCTCGCTCGGCTTTGTTAGACCAAGAATAATAGATGGTGGAAGAATATGGTATTTTTAAATTATGCACGAGTATTGCTGACTTGAGTTGAATAATCATCAAGTGAAGATAATTTTTTTCCAAAAACAAGGAATGACAAGTGTGGATACTGCAAAGGAAAGTACCTATTACGCATTTACGATGATGCGTCACAGTTCACTTCACCAGCGTGCAAGATATGTGGTGTAAACTTCAATCGAGAGTATGTATCTAAAGTACAACGCACGAAACTCCTTCAAATCTGAATTTCGTGGAAACAAAGCGAGTCCCTAAGCTTTGTCTCTCGCTTCGTTTTGTTGCGAGAAGTGCTCGCAATCCAAGTCCATAGCATTATATAGAAGCAGAATTTTAGAGTCTCTAAGCTCAAGTTCTACGTTTTCTCCCAGTTCATATTGCATCCAATACTTACAGCTTTCTAAGTACACGCGCTACAACCAATCTCTTGATTTCTTCTTCAGTCGTAGGTATAGAAAAAATGACTGAATCGTTATCTAACCCAGCCCCAGCATGGAGTAGTATGTTTCGTATATTCCTTTTCCCCTTTTTCAAATCCTGCTAATCATATTTCATAGTCAGATGAATATGATCCCAACCTCACCAAGCAAATCATCAATAGCCAACACATTTTGCACGTGTCTTTCCTCACGAAAGACACCGAGTACCCACATGTTTGTTATCTCGTCGGCAAAATCATCAAATATAAGAACGACCCCGAAACCTTGCATGTGCATGGTCATGTCCAGGAACCCGTTCTAGGGCGTCTCAAAGGATTTCAAGAGGGTGATTCTGAAATCCCCGTCAGTATCGCAGCAAACACGATTCATAGTCACTATTTCGGCTTTTCGGGGTTCGCTACCGGTTTCACATTTGCCAATACTGTCCTCAATGGCACAACTATTTTGATGAAAGTGTCTGATGATAACCATGCCGAAAGAGAATGGGCAATGAAGTACATCATCAATTCTCAGATTCCAGATCGCTGGAATCACCTTCGTCCCGTCGGCAAAGACCCCCAAAAATCGCACACTCACTCAGTTCCTGCTGTACTAGGGCTTGAAGTTCAAAATGATGTTAAGGATAAGAAGCTCTGCGAGGAGCATTGGGAGGGTGCGATTCCAGTGTGGGAAAAACTTGGTCAGCCAATCTATGGGAGGAATAATTTACCAGAAGAAAGAGAGAGAGTTGCACCGAAGTATATCACTGATTTCATCGAGAGCGAGAATGTGAAGAATGAATATTTTGCGCGGGAAATAGCGAGTAGTGATTATCCTTATGATTATCCTAGATATTGAGGACGGGGGTAGCTACTAGGAATAGGTTACATTCATATGGAGGATACCGTTTTGGGAATTCCAGTTTCGGCTATTTATTGGAATGATTAGGGGTCTTTTGACTATAATGCCGCATTCAAAATTAATCGAATCTATTTCAAAGATCAATCATGTAGTATGCACTCAAGCTGGTGCCTATCAATGTCAATCTCTGTATACATGACTATCCAATCTCTAAGGATCAGCATGAGCTCTACACCCCTCCATACCCCAGCTAGCACGGTAAAAGGTAAATCATACAATACCAGCATTACCACAGTAGAGTAACACCAAACACCCCGCTTCATTAACCGAGCGTTCTAATAGTTACACAATAATACCCTACAGCGTTTATCAACACGATTCCACGACATACCCGTTGAACATCATTGGGTGCCACGATGCTGCTGAATAATCGGTCTGCATCTGAACTACCATGATACCCGTTACAAATTGATGGATATATCGACGATCCCCGCATCTTGGGGTGTTATTTGTGAGATGAGTTGTCAGGTGGTGTGATATTGATGTGGTATTATGGATATTTTGGTTGATTTACCAGCTGAAAACTATTGTCTTGGGGTAGAAGAGGAGAGCTTTTACTAATATTGTTACCGGGGTAGGGGAATGGATGGTTGTGGATTCTGTGGGAGGAGGGAGTTGTGTATATATCCTATTGAAAATTCTGCCCAGTGCGATAGTTTTTTCAAGAACTGGCTTACTTACAAACTTCTCTTTTCAAGCCTCAGTGTTTGTGTATTAACTCTTGGCTTCTATTCTCTTACCAGGTACTCAGTATAAAGTACATTCAATACATTCAATACATTCAATACATTCAATACATTCAATACATTCAATACATTCAATACATTCAATACATTCAATACATTCAATACATTCAATACATTCAATACATTCAGACTACAATTGGTCATGGCTACCGATAAGCTGGACCTCGTTTTCAAAAAGTACGTACCGAAGTTATGAACAACCAACCATTGAAACTATTACTAAGCCCTGAATATTTCGTCCTTGATATAGAATCGATGAGCTTGCTGCTGCCGTTGCCCCGGATCACAACATCATCAATGACCGTAAGTTCAGCATCTGCACACGTAACGGTGGAAAGTACGCGTTCTGACCCAAGAGTAGGACTCGCACCAGCGGTCAAGATCCCATCAATTTCATCCGATCGAAGCCCTGATGGACGCAACAATGTAGTCGCTGTATGCATAGACACCTCACTCTATTGGAATATTATCATCTTGACTTCTGACGCACATGTACAACTACTAGATGACGGATTTTCTAGAAAAGCAACTGAAGGCATTAAATGCATCAGTACATCGATATCCACTAGGGAAAGAACCCGGTACCGATCTGGAACTCCCTGATATAATAATCGCCAATTACCCCTCAGCATACGACTCAAGCAAAAAAACCATTCTAATCTACGGACACTACGATGTTCAGCCCCCAGGAGACGGCTGGGCCACCAACCCATGGATCCTCACGGAAAAGGAAGGAAAACTGTACGGACGCGGTTCTACCGATGACAAAGGACCACTCCTCGCCTGGCTCAACGCACTGGAAGCCTACCAACTAGCCGACATCGACGTACCAGTAAATCTCGTATTCTGTTTCGAAGGAATGGAAGAATCGGGATCGACGGGCTTTGCGACTTTTGCATCATCGCCCTCCAACCGCCACATATTCGAACATGTAGACGCAGCATGCATATCTGACAATTACTGGCTTACGACGCGAAAACCTTGTCTAACGTATGGATTGAGGGGAATCAATTATTTCAACCTGACGGTTGAGCATCCGGGGGTACATCTGCATAGTGGGATGTTTGGGGGATGTGTGTATGAACCCATGACGGATTTGGTTATTCTTCTTTCGAAATTGGTGGATTCGCAGGGACGGATTTTGATTCCTGGAATCGATGAGTTGGTGGCAAGTGTAACGGAGGAGGAGGTTAGGGAGTATGCGACGATTGAGTTTACCACGCAGGATTTTCAGAATACGATTGGGAGTCGGGCGAATATTTATGAGGATCCAAAGGATACTCTTATGCATCGGTTTAGATTTCCTTCTCTTACGATTGTAGGTTTATTTCTTTCTTTTGTGGTGCACTTTCCAATGTTCAAATCTATTGGCTTATTAACTCCTATTTCCCACTCGCTTCCTCAAATTTCTATACACACCTATTTCTATACACACGTCTCACCTCTCACACCCCCCCCCCCCCAAATCCACCCAACAAACAAACAAACAATCAATCAATCACACAATTACATCCACTAACTCCACACCCCCACCCCTTAGCACGGCATCACCGGCGCAGATTCCAGCGCGGACCAAACAACCACCATCTCCCCCAAAGTAACGGCCAAATTCTCCATCCGCACCGTCCCACACATGGACCAACAAACCGTCACGGATCTAACCATCCAACATCTCTCGCAAGAATTCCACAAGCTCGAAAGCAAGAATACGTGTCGCGTAGAACTGATTGGAGAATCGGCACCGTATTGGCTGGGGGCGTCTGATGATGGGAATTTTCGGGCGGGGAAGAAGGCTTCGCAGAGGGTTTATAGGACGGGGCCGGATTTGACGAGGGAGGGGGGGAGGTGAGTTTTGATATTTTCTTTGTTGTGACTTTTTGTCTTATTGTGGAAGCGCTCGTTTGCTGATGATTTGATGAATTTGAATCCGTAGTATTGGGGTCACGCTGGATTTACAGAATGCGTTGGGTGATAAGAGTATTATGTTGTTGCCGGTAGGGATGTCTGACGATGGGGCTCATGGTCCTAATGAGAAACTGAACAAGAAGAATTATATCGAGGGGAGTAAATTGCTGGGGGCTTATTGGTACTATTTTGCCAACCCTGATTCCTAGTTTATTGGTTGGAGGATGAGTTCGAGTTCTTTGTGTTATGTGGAAGATATTTTATTATCACATTTTTGATGATCAAACCCTCAATACATCTTCGTTTATTGTATATTGCATATTGTATATTGCATATTGGATATCCCCTTTCGCCCATCCGCAATCCCCTATTCACACAGACATCTAGATTCTGTCCTCTAATACCGTGGAACTTTTCAGAGTACGAATATGAGTATGAGTACAAGTATAAGTACAAATATTACTCAAAAGAAAATACAATCTTAGATCACTAGACTCTTATAGACTATATACTCATAAAATCATAGAATTCCACAACATAAAGAAAATGAATTCAGCGTAGGCCAACTACTATATAATGATCATTCGGCATGAACTTATGTAGTTATTATGAACTGATATATCATATAAGAAGCAAAGGACAATCAATCAAAGAGAAGATCCAAGGGAAATCTTCATAAATAGTAATTTCATTATCATTACCATTGATCAACAATACTCTATAGCATCCACTTAAACAATTCACCCCAGAATCTCTACCAAGAACCTTCTTATGTTCTCTTTCAATTCCCTTGTAGCTGTAGAATTTCTCCAAAAGTGCTCCCCGTTGGCTATCTCTTCATATCTAAAAGTCATCGCACTCCCTGGTTCTCTACTTTTGCATATACCCGTCAACTTTTCGGTCCAGCCTGTGAGTTAATAGTTAGTGCCTGTTCTTTCGAATTTAGATGAAGAATTGATCATTTCACTTACGTTCAAAAGTTTTGGCTTGAACAAAAAGATCATCAGTTCCATAGAGGACCAAGGTAGGATCAATTGTGAACTTGATATCAGGTTCCATTTGGTGGTTTTGCTTTCCAAAAAGAAAATTCGGTCTGAAACTTCCAATACTTGCTAAATTATTGATCATACCATCAGGAGGTAAAGGAGATATGAGTAAGTAGGCAAGTTTGATATCATCCCCAAGGCTACCAGCGGATTCGACTTTTCTATCATGAAAATGCCCATCCGAATTTTCCACATTCGAATCACTGTCCTGAGTTTTAGGCGTCGGAGTATAGCTCCATCCTCTTCTTGGAGACTCGTGATGAACAAGAGACTTGATTCTGTCTACGCTTTTTCTAACCTTTAATGGTGCATCCACAGAGAATGATCTTCTCACCCCGGAACCATGTAGATCATGACTAGCCCTTCTAATATCTTCATCACCACCCATTCTAACCCCCGAGCTGGATAGTCGAGTTTTATAATTTATCATCTGTTCTCCTAATTGCAGACTACGGCCTCGTCTATGGTTTCCCGCTCGAAGTAATGAATGTGTAGTTTCAATTACCTCGTTCTGTTGAGTGGCTAAGAATCGTGCTCGAGATCTTATGTCTGCGAACGGACTACCGGAGACTGGCTGTTGAAATGGAGCAAGAATAGCAAGAAGGCTCGGGTCGAGATTAATTGTGATGAGAGTTCCATATGAATAGCCCGCAAGTAATAGAATAGGCTGCGCTTCGAACCCTCCAAGACTCGACCCGGCAGACGTGTGCTTATCTGAAGAGCTATCACTTGTAATTTCCAATGGGCCTTGTGACTGAATAGGAGTGAGGTCTTGGAGTTGGGGATCAGATTGCGTAAATGACGGTGAATTGGACGAAAACGGCACAGTAAGGTGATGCAAATAAGTTACGATGAACCCGATAAATGATATATAATCCTTTTGTTCAGGCAGGGAAGACCATGAAGTATGTCCTTTGGAAGAGCCTGCACCACTAATGAATAGTAAGTAAAACTAGAATCCAATAATATTACATAGTTATAAGTACCGAAAATTGAAAGTCCCTACAACAAATCCCTCCTTCAAAATAGTAGAAGCAACCAAATCCACCACAGGATCATCATAGCTTCCTCCCAAGGGTGCATAAGGATGCGCAACAATGGCAGCCCTCTTCCTCCATGGTATAGCCTGGGAGATAGAAGTAGGGACCAAGCATGGAGGATGGTAGATGCGACAATCAAGACTGGAATTATCGTGGATGGAGGGAATTGTGAAGCTTAGAGTTGGTGGTGGTAGCATGACGATTATGCTTCCCAAGGATGGACAATCTCATCCGATGGCTAAGTTGTATGAAATTATTTTTGGCATCATGAAATAAACTTTTGCCAAAAGTGCCTAGGATGCCATTGATGCGAGGTAAGGTCGAGGTCGAGGATAAGTTTATGAAGTGGAGTGTGATGAGGTACCAGGATTTAGGGCTGTTGCCGGTTAATTTGGGCCCGCGCCGGCCTGTAGATCTCCCGGCTAGTAGCCCGTAAGAAATTACCATCACTAAAACTCAATGCCAGCATCTAAAATCGCATTTACGGAGCATACATTTATTCGCATCTCGGTGATCCACAGTATCATTTACTTTGAAGCCCGTTGGTCTCTCGCTGTAATAATCTTACAATTTCTCAAAGGATCGAAGTTATTCAACCAGCCCATCAGCTCTGACCCCTTGATTTGGTCTTCCGTAGGCCAGACCCGAAGCATTTTTTTTGTCAGTCCTGAAAATAGGTATAGAGCTCGATGTGAGCTGAAATATGAGGCCATATTTACAATCATAGAGATACAGGCACATTCACAGCCTTTGTGATTTCCTAGAGTGTTCTAATTTGTCCACAGATGGATGTAGTGAGCTTCGAAGTTTTGTAGTTGTAGTCAAAGGAATTGAAACTTGAGAGGGGTAACGAGTCAGCCACGGTAAAGAATCAAGAGGCCAGAAAGACCTGGGAGAGAGCGGAGAGTGGGGAAAAGCAAAAGGAAGGAGAAAGAATATATTCAAAGTCTAGAAAGAGAACTCGATTTCGGGTATTTTCGGCTGGTGCCTCGGAAGATGGGTCAACAAGATGTGGAGATGCCCTCTGCAAGAAAGTGTACATAGTCGGTAATGCGTCTTCTGTATTTAAAGCTACATTTTCGTTCCCTCCTTTGTCTGCAAAAGTATCCTAACTCATAGAAGAGAATACCACCCGTCAACCTTAACCATATCGTCCTTATATCACCACCCTCAGGCAGACATGTCCTCAAAAAAACGCCCAAAACTCCGTGGAATTTCTACCCCAATCGTTCGCCGAGCCGCAAGATAACTGCCATGAAGTCGTTTCCTAGGCGCATCCGAGATGCATGTCTCCTTTCTCGTACATCGGTATCGAATGCCTGAATCATCTCTTTCTCTCGAAGAAGCCGGATGACCCTGCGATGGCTACCGATTGATCCATAACCCATTCACCAACTCCAAGATATTTCTCGATCCAACTATTGAGCTCTTTGTTTTCGGTCACATCTTTCTTAAGACTGGGTCTAGAGTCCCGAAGAATGGGAATTGTCAGCCTTCTGATCTAACTTCCTATTACACCGCCGGATCAAGAAGTCCACCTGTTGCATCTGAATTGCAAGTTGATCATTTCGCAGTATGGTCGCAAAGGAAAGTATAGGGGTAAACACACGTTAAACCAGTTGATCTTTTCATACCAGCCAAGAATGCTGAGACTGTATCAAGAACGGTCAGTAAGCTTATCAGCGACCGCAAATAGGGAGAGGGATAGTTACTTACATAGGACAGCATCAAATGCATAATGAGTAAGTTTTCCGAGCTTTCCCGCGAGTCCAAATGTTAGTAAATTGAGGAACTGGACTGATTAGGTTCTCATGTTCTGAAAGACCTGAAAACTTAAGGGGGGATGAACCAACTCACCATATTTATTAGTTGAAGAGTTGAGATTTATACGATTTTCGAAATGCTAATACAGAAAAGCAAAGGGTAATAATCCGAAACTCGAATCTTATTTGGTGTGCGGAACGTTGGGTTGTGATTTGTTTGATTTGTTTCGTTAAGGTTATGTTTTGAGCTGACTTTGAGTTTTGGTAGTCATCGGGCACCATTCACCGTCGACATGCGATTACACTACCGAAGATTACCCAATCCAGTTGAGTTATGCCTTGAATGCCTTAGGTTATGCCTTAATATGTGCCTTAAGTTGCGCCTCACTTCATGCCTTACCTCATGCCTCCGATATTAGGCATCAACATCAGGCCGGATTGCATTTCCAACGGGACAACGGAAGAAAGGGACCACGGGAGAACGGACAACGCGTAGAGCGCGCAAAAGAGATTTTTAGGCGTTTCAAAAGATTTTGACTTCGACAGCACCGAAAGAATGGCCGAATCCCAATGTAGCTAAGAAGTGACTAGTTCTACATTTGGTATAACCTACAGTTAGTGGGCTGCTGGACCTGAGTATCCAAAAGTGCCCAGCATCCAGTTGTAAGGGATTTCACCCAAATCCTACCCTGCCAACGAATCAGCCAAGGGTACTTGAACACTTGGGTACTTGTTGTCGATTCAACATTCTGATGTGGGAAAGATCAGAGTCTCAGAGTCGGAGAAGAGTTGACCACTTTTTATATGTACAGAGTACGAGTACGTAGGTGATGGAGTAGGTGAGGTGGACATGGATACAGCTACGGGGCAGACATAGATACACTCGGTACATATACCCAGTACTCCGTAGGGTAGGAGGATAAAAAGGTACAGTGTCATTCTCTCCAGCCGATTATCCATGGATAGATACATCCAGCCTTATTTCTCTGAACCTCTCTGCTGATTGAAGATTGAGGGGATTGTCCATGTTATATTGTATTGTATTGTATGATGTCAATCCATCGTATCCTCGCTGCGAGATTATTTGGAACAACTTGCGCCGAGTATATCGAAACTGACGACCTAGCACTCCTATCATAGGTTCACCATTCATAGTACTCCGTATGTGACATTCATAAAAAAACTCATTTATCGTGGAGCTACTATCTGGCGGCACCTGCACCCTTAAATTCAACGTGTTGATGTGGGGTCAAAGCAGCAAGCAGCAAGCATCAAAGTGAAGTGGGATGAAATGGATAGGATATGGATGGCTCATGGTGGGCTGGCTTGAAAATGAGGGGACCATTGGTTTTTTAAGGGTATTTGTGTAAAAAGGATCATTTTCCCCCTCCTTCCCTCCATCAATCCATCAATCCATCAATCCTTCACAACACAACCACAAGGTCTCTTACATTTATTCTATTCGTTCTTCATTCTCCAGTCGATATCAATTGGTAAAGTAAGTTTATATCTCATCTTCTCCCATTCTCTGCACCATCTACTTTGTGGGTACTTGGGTCTGGCTACCTGGTACCTCCCTAGGTATTAACCTCAGTAACTCCTGTGCTTGGTACTCCGTATTGATTCTCAGCTCAACAATTCCACAATATTGGCATTCTTGGGCTGTTTTATCATTGACCGTGTCTTCATCCAAGCAACACGGCTGGAGGGAACACCAAGCTGCACCCAAGCTGCACCCAAGTTGCACCAAACTGCATCAAAATACTCAAAATCCTTTCAATCCCTCCTTTCCCTTTTCCGCAGATATCACATCCATATAAAGTTTGCTTGTTTGTACCTTTCAAGTCTTCAAATTCAACTGTTGGCCGTAATTTTAATTTGATTGCTCACATTTCGAACTGACGAATGAAAAAAGGCCCTTTGAAGTTGTACCAACCCCACCAAAAGGAATCTTACCTACAAAACCTTCAACCTTCCTCCCTCCCTTAACTTTGAACAATGGCCACTGCAATGGATCACTTAAGTACTGGAACATCCAAGGTTTCTTGGTTGGCGAACCTCAACACTGAGTTCAAGCCTACCAAGAACTATCGCCGTACTTCAATTATCTGCACCATCGGTCCTAAGACCAATTCTGTTGAGGCTCTCAACAAGCTCCGTATCGCCGGTCTCAATGTCGTTCGCATGAACTTTTCCCATGGCTCATACGAATACCATCAATCCGTTATTGACAACACCCGTGAAGCCGAGAGAGTTCAAGCTGGTCGTCAACTCGCTATCGCTTTAGATACAAAGGGTCCAGAAATTAGAACTGGTAGCACAGTTGGTCATGCTGATATCCCTATCTCCATTGGATCGGAGATAAACATTACGACCGATGACAAGTATGCTACTGCTTGTGATGAGAAGAACATGTACGTATAAGCCTCAACAACTTTACAGGCGCCTTGGTTCCCATTGCTAACCTACTACGCCATCTCTTAGGTACCTCGACTACAAGAATATTACCAAGGTTATCGAGCCAGGACGTATCATCTACGTTGATGATGGTGTTCTCGCATTTGATGTTTTGGAGATTGTTGATGACAAGACCATTCGTTGCCGCGCAAGAAACAACGGAAAGATCTCTTCCAACAAGGGTGTCAACCTCCCAAACACTGACGTCGATCTCCCTGCTTTATCTGAGAAAGATCAAGCCGATTTGAGATTTGGTGTCAAGAACAACGTCGACATGGTCTTCGCATCATTCATCCGTCGGGGTGAGGATATCACCGCCATCCGTAAAGTTCTCGGTGAAGATGGAAAACACATTCAAATCATTGCCAAGATTGAGAACAGACAAGGTCTTAACAACTTCGCTGAAATCTTGAAGGAGACCGATGGTGTCATGGTTGCTCGTGGTGATTTGGGTATTGAGATCCCAGCTGCTGAGGTTTTCGCTGCTCAAAAGAAGATGATTGCTATGTGCAACATGGCTGGAAAGCCCGTCATCTGTGCTACTCAAATGCTCGAGTCTATGATTCTCAACCCAAGACCAACTCGTGCTGAGATCAGTGATGTTGGTAACGCTGTCACCGACGGTGCTGACTGTGTTATGTTGTCTGGAGAGACTGCCAAGGGAAACTATCCTAATGAGGCCGTCAACGAGATGCACGAATGTTGCTTGAGCGCCGAGAACTCTATTGCATATGTCTCTCACTTCGAGGAACTTTGCAAACTTGCCGAACGTCCAGTCAGCGTTGTTGAATCATGCGCCATGTCTGCCGTCCGTGCCAGTTTGGATATCAATGCAGGCGCCATCATTGTCTTGTCCACCAGTGGAGAGAGCGCACGTCTTCTCTCCAAGTACAGACCAGTCTGCCCTATCTTCATGGTAACCCGAAATGCTAGCGCATCCAGATACGGACACTTGTACCGTGGTGTCTATCCTTTCCACTTTGCTGAGGAGAAGCCAGACTTTTCCAAGGTTAACTGGCAAGAGGATGTTGACAGAAGAATCAAGTGGGGTATTTCTGAGGCTTTGAAGCTTAAGGTTTTGGCCCAAGGTGAGAGCGTCGTCGTAGTTCAAGGATGGAAGGGTGGTATGGGTAACACCAACACGTAAGTTTTAATCACTGCAATTTGGTCCTCAACTTAACTAACACATCTTCACCAGTCTCCGTGTCATCAAGGCTGAGCCAGAGAACCTTGGTTTGGGACAACTTTAAAGAGTTATGGGACGAAGATAAGATATTACTATCATGAGTCTTGGTTCAACTCTTAGAAACTATACACCCTAACCTTGCATTGAACGAAGCTTCCATGCTACTGTACAGCCTCTTGAGTTTGTACCACTATTGGTTTTATCATTCTTTCATGCTTCTAATGGTTATGATAATGAAACAAGCAAACCAGAAGGTCACGGATTGGGTGCAATAGTACGAATGTACTGCCTTGTTAATAAAAGAATACCAAATGCTTTACGCCTACAAATGTGCCTTTTTAATGATGTTCTATCGATTTTCTTGACAGCAGTGATATTTTGATAGCGAGCTCGGTTCATCCTAAACCCTTCTTCTTTTCATGAAGTTTCGACAAGTTGGGCCTGAAACAATAAATAATAAGAATTGGAAGGATGAAAAGTTACCATAGCCTGCCAGCTCTCAGCCTCGTTCTCACGCACGTCCCTCACAAGGCTGACCTCGTGCCTATCGCATGTGATAAATGGCATAGCAACTTGCATGATGATATATTGCTACCTACCTAGTTAGGTATTGGTTCAATGGTTCGAAGTGGAAATTCCAGCGAGCTTGATTCACATTCTCTACATGTGCTCATAGCATTCAGATCACTCATGCAAAAATGGCAAATTCAACCCAATAGCTGCAGCTCTAATCAAATTCCTACTACTCTTACTGTTTCTCTGTTTCAAGCAAGCTAGTACTACTCACGACCTTTACAATCGATCCCATTACTTAACAGCATCAGTGCTTAAACCATGAACACATTCTATACCTATTAAATATCCGTATTTGAACAACGAAACTTTGAATAACCTATCACATCTACGACATCATAAACATCAACACAAAGACCGCGAACCACGCAATCAAAATGTCCCGCTCCCGCAATTCATTCTTCAGCAACTCTTCGGGAACGAATGATCAGCAACATCCTCTTCTATCAAGAGAATATAATTCGCATAATGGCATTAATTTGCGTGATCTCTCTCCCCCTTCAGCTTCTCGAGCCACGCCGAGTCCACCGCCGGAATTTTATAGGGACCTTCGATCCCCTACTAGTACAAATGCGAGAACGATATCACCTCGACCTGTCTCGGAAGCAGGATCTGCGAGTAAAATGAAAGGAAATGGGAAGGCAAAGGGAAGGAGGATACAGTTTGCTGCTCCTCCTCCACCCATTGTGGGAAGCGTTGTGGGTTTGGGAATGGGCGGAAAGATTGGAATAAGTTTAGATGGTAGTAGAAGTCCTAGTTTGAGAGGGAGTTTGGTGAGGGAAGCTAGAAGAGGCGTCGGAGCTTTGAAGTCCATAGGGGGTGGTGTTGGAGGCTCGGTACAAGTCGATACTTTGTTAGGATTAGAAAGGAGGGAGAGGGCTTTGCAGGCAGAATTACAATTGTTGTTGGATGCACAGGGTGAGGGATTATTGGCAGGATTTGGTGGTGGAGGTGGTGATATGGGAGATGGAAGTGGAAATAGCACGTCTACGACGAGATCGTTACAACGGGGTAAAGATAGTCAAGGGGGTCGGAGTAAAGACGGAGCACATATGCAGACAATTCCTGTTAGGCAACCGAAGAAAAGGACAATCGGATTGAAGGCAGCGAGGAAAGGATTATTAAGCGATATGAGTGAGTTGGCGGATGTTAAAGGCGAGGAAGGGGATTTGTTAGGAGAAGAAATTGAGAGGAGAGAGATGTGTATTGCGAAAACAAAGGATTGGAAGATTAGGATCGAAGAGGCCAAGAAAGAGATTGGGGAATTCATCTCAGTGGATACAAAAATCGCGGGATCAACTTCACTGGATAGAGAGAGAAATGAATCTACTCAAGGCAAATCCGAGGAAGATCGAGAGATAGCCGAACTGCGGACTGAAGAGAGGGCTGTGGCCAACGAGATACGAGAAACGGAGGATAGATTGTTACAAATGAAGGCTCGAAAGAATTGGTTAGGGGAACGTATCAAAGAGAGGGTCAATCAGAGAGAATCTCGATTATCTAGTTACCGTGGAGCTCTAAAGGAGGTAGAATCCGAAGTCCAGGAATTTCTGACTAGACCACCAGTCATGGTATCGATCAGTATGGGTGATGAAGAAGGATTTATGACGCTTCCACCTAAGCGCCGCACATTAGAAATGGCAGAAGAATGGTGGAGTAAAGAAATAAATTCGTTGCAAAAAAGGAAATTAGAGGTAGAAAAGGAGAAAGAAGCATTGGATGATGGAGCAAAGTATTGGGAAGAATCCGTGGGGACAGTGATACGATTTGAGGATGAATTGAGGCAAAGTATGAAGAGTGGAAAGGTAGGCGATGTAGATGGGTTAAAGGGACAAATTGGAAAAATGAAGCAGGTTATTGGGAAACTTGCCGAGACGGCAAAAGTGGCGGAGACCAAGGGCTGGAATTTACTGGTTGTTGCTATAGGAGCCGAATTACAAGCTTTCAGGCAAGGAGAAGAAATTTTAAGGGGAGCATTGAAGTCTATGGGTGGAGAAATCGATGATGATGATAATGATGATGATGAAAAGAAGAATGACGAAAACAAAGAAGAAAATATTAATAAAACTACACAATCGCAAAGACAATCACAATCAATAAACGAACAAACAACAGACGAAGACGACGGATTAAAAGAACTCGAGAAGGATCTAGCGAAACAGGAAAATGTACGGGTGCATGAAAGAGCTGGGGCAGGAGCTTTGGTAAATGTGGATACGGATAGGAATACGGATAGGGATAGGGAGGAGGAAAGCGATGAGGAAAAACATTTGGAGGAGTTGTTGGTGGATCGCGGGGCGCAGAGAGATCGGGGTCGGGATCATGGTGATGATGATACTGATCATGAGGGGTTTTGATGGGGTTTGAGGGGTTCGTTAGCTGGGTTTGTTGGGAGGGGTAGGTGTATTGATACCAGCGGATAGACTGTACTGCACTATGGTTTATTCGATTGTTCGATTGTATTGTTCGATTGTGCTTCTTGGTTGGGTTTTAAGCCATGAAGCAATGAAGTAATGAAGTATAAACATAGGTACTATTCTTACACATTGCGTCCTAGGAATGTATAGATCTTCCTGCATGTGAGAAGAGATGAGAGGAGATGAGATGACACGATATAATATGATATGATATAATGCTATATAAAAAGCCAATCTCGAATCGAAAGTCCCCCACCTCCTCCCACACAACCCGCCCAAGTGCCCTAAGCCTATCACCATAATCTCACAACCTCAACCTCGAAACCCAAGAAAAAAAACACAGAAGTCCACCCATCCATCCATCCATTCACCCATCATACCAATTCCAAACCAAACCATACCTACAAGCCCAACCCAACAGCCCCAACCCAACAACCTCACCCATACATTATCACACCTCAAAGCCAAACCCCTCCAAACAAAATATATCTCCAAACCCTAAGTTCCATCACGCAGCACGAACTACGAAGCACACATCATGAATCATGCAGCGCACATCTCTTCACAGCCCACAATTCCCAAAACTTCCAATGATGCTTCAACACCACGCCCTCACTACCTTCGCAGCCCAAATCCTGCATTGCGAATCCATTTCCACATTCACACGTTACTGCTCCAGCTGGTGCTCTGCTTTCCATGCTTTTCGTTCTTGTTTTGCCTGGTTCTCGCGTTGTGTCGATCGCGTTACCTTTATTCGAAGGGGAAGAAGAAGAAGGTAAATGGACAGAGCTACTGTGGTGACTCAAGGTGTGATCTCCAATGGTTGTATCCTCGAAATCTAACTCTTCGTCACTTTCGTCGCTGTCGTCGTCCATGTCCACGGCGTTGCCTACATTGGGATTTCCTATTTGATTTGCTCCTCCGATTCCGATTCCAATGCCGCCATTCCCATTCCCATTTCCACCTGCATTTACATAACCAATCCCCCTCAAACTAACCCACTTCAACTCCCTTAATTCCCTCCTCAACATCCTCACAACCTCTATCCACGAACTTCCCTCCTTCAATTTTACACTTCTCAGTCTCACACTCCTCAACGTGTATTTATGACGTCTCAACAACCTGATAATTTCCTCACTTTCCAAATGCCACGCCCCAAACCCTACATATCTTAAATTATTCCAGGTAACATGATGAAAGACCGCTTCGAGCGGTACATGAGTTAGAGGTCTATTGGATGGGAACCCCACATGTAAACCCTGAATTTGATGAGCAGAAGTGAAGAAAGTATTGAAGAGACTAGAGAGTTGATGCATTTTATCATCCGAAGGTTCTTGGATCTGGATTTCCAGACATGTGAGGCGATTTGCTAGTGTGGAGATTGTGTGGTGGGAATGTGGGTTAAGAAGTAAGGGGATACGTGGATTGACGAAACGGCTTGAGAAACGTGTTGCGGGGGATTTGGACTCGAGAAAGGCGTAGCCGAGTGCTCGAGCTGAGTGCTCGCAGGCAACTGTCCATTCTAAGGGGTCGAGATCTAGGGAGAGAATGGGATCGCTTATATCGTTATTGTTGTTGTTTTGAGAAAAGGCGATCCAGCGTCTTTCTCGGAGGAAGGATGCCCAATCTATATCCACTTTGTCCTGCACCCTCATGAGACGTATCTGCTGAAGATTGTCGAACAATTGAAAAGCGTGGAGTAAGCTCTGTACATCAATTTTATTATTGATGATGGTGGCCTGCTCCCGAGCTCGTGACAGTACTCGAAAAATGGTAATCTCATCCTTACGACTACGATCAAGCTTTATGCGAAGCTGCTTGAGCGATGGTCGAGATCTATCGACTTGACGAGTATTGCTAGTGATTTGTTTTAGGTTTACTTGCCTCTCCAGAGTGAGTGTTGCGGCGTGAGTCTCGTCAAACAGGATCTGAAGTTGACTTAGACCTTCGAATGGATTAGTTGAAATGCACATTGTAGGTAAAAGATCAGAAAATACCTCGGTGATAAAAAACAGGAATCATGTACGAGAATTTCTTGACGTGTTTCGCCAGGTGAGGTCGTTCTTCCACCAAGAACCGTAGCCGATTAAAACCGGCATCGGAGCATCGAATGGAGACACGGGCAAACTGTCTTCCCAGCAATAGACTGTAGAATTTTTTACATGTACGGCTCTAATAAAGTTTTCATCAGAACTTGATTGATGTTTGGTAACAAATAGGAAATCCCATACAAGAGTTGTGGTAATATTTGTTTCCTCTAACGATTGTGGTGGCATAGACTGGAAACTCTCTACACTTAAAGAGGCTCTATGGTCAATAGGAATCAATTTTCCAGAATTATGAACGAGATATTCAAGTATATTCTCTAATATCTCATTCGAGAGTTTGAATATAGGTGTAAGTTTGGACTCGGGTGTTTGCGATTTACATAGAGAATATGCTCTGTAGAATCTCCTCTGCGTCAAGCAAAAATTGAGCACATGCGGCGATTGAGTCCATGGATTCCAAGACGGTGGCCTTGAATCAAAATCTTGATAAAGTAATTGCAAAAGGATTCGGTAGAGAATCTCATCTGGAAGTTTCTCGATAGATTTCAGATCCTCCATCTCGAGAAAGACAATGATTGTATACGGCTGGAAATATAGTACTTTCTCTATGATGACAGGTCAGAAAAGTTGAGTATTTTAAGTGTAGTGTTACCTCACATGGCGGATGTATAAGAACAGGAGATTCCTGAGGTTATTCAGAGAATGGACAAGGATGTGAAGTGAAATAATGAACGAACATCGAATAGTTACATCATAAGGAGTGAGATTGAGTGCCGGCACTCTATGTATGGAATATGGACTTTTCAAGGGTCGAGCAGCCAGGTTTTATGAAATTCTGACTTGTCGATGCGTCTTAAAGGGATCACTTGAGGGACAGACAGAATGTGTGTGGATGGTGGATGGATCCTTCTCCGATATTTAATAGAATTTTGTTCTCATGCAGATATATTGCTTGTTCTGAATTTGGTTGGTCAGAATGATTTTATGGCTTTCCTGCAGCGGGCTTGTGGGTTACCGATCGGTCGGTGCAAATACGATCATGTGATCTTGGATACTTGGATAAATACCAATCAGGGACGAAAGGAGGAATATTGAAAAGGTTCAAACGGGTTCAATATGATATAATTTGACACAAAAAAGGATACAGATGTACTACAAGGATGTACCCATTCATGGCTGCATGAAATGACAGCGAATCGTAGCTTAGTGGAGTGATGGGATCGTCTTTTTTGGCCATGGTTGTGTCTGGCGAACGAATTACGGGGCAGAGAACGGAAAACAATGGCTCAATGGCTAGATTGATAATGCTCCTAGGCCCAAGCACCGGTAGGTCTGAAATGTGTGTCTACTCGATCCGGATTAGACAAAACTACCGAGATCAAGATAAACTTATCTAGAATCTAAATGTAACAAAGCAGCATTAAAATACCATTAAAACGCTGTTAAAATCGGTATCGAATCTCGACGGATACGATGCCATGAAATTTCAACAGGTTAACATTAAAATTAAGGGACCTATAAGAAGAAAGCAAAGTTTCACCCGATGGTTAAAGGGTTAGCAAAGGTGGTTACTCTTGTCTGCTTATGCCCATGACCTAGTCTCAAGGCGAAACATGGATAAAAAGAGCAAAGAGCGAGAACGAACGGCTTGTTAAATTGTGATAAATAAGAATGGAACTGAATGCAACTCTCCACCATTTTTGGTCGAATATTAATGATTATTCAATAAAATAAACCTGGTCGAGTAAAGACGCCAATTTGCCCTTTTTAGTGTGGGTGAATCCTTCCACAATTATTGGAAAAGGGCTTGAATCCAATTGAACCTATGCATTTGCGCAAGAAACGTTATTGGATAACGGGCGCTTAATTCAAGGTCCCCGCATAACTTGACTCAATTGCACCACACGAGGAAAGGGATGTTTGAAGGACCAACGTTCATTCTATAATTCCCCGCACCTTTAGGAAATTGTGTCCGTTGGACGTTTCATCCAAATTCTTATGTGGAAATTTCATCATTAGCATGGAATCTGGGCGTTGCTGGATTGTGACAATGGTGCCATAAGGTAGTAGTGGCGGACATCGATACCCAGACGCTATTGATATGTTGAGTCAAGAGCGAAAGCTACGTTCCAGACAAAGTTACGCGGGTAAAGATGAGACGGTTAACCCTGTCGGATGGTGATTCCTGTGCATAAACTTTGTATTTCTGTAAATGACGTGCATATTGTGACGGCGCAGTTGGCTCAATATTGGGTCGGAGTTCTGCATGGAAGACATCACTCTACAACCTTATTTCGGACAATAGCGGTAATATATCCATCCTCCTCCTTCATATAGGCTCCGGCCAAGATTGGGTATCTATGCAGAACGAGATCTCGCGGGGTAATGTTTTGATTAGAGTGAAGGGGTTGGTGTGCGATCGGCCATCTGCTTCCTTATTGCAGTACTGCTAATCTTGGAAGCAAATTCGTCCGATGTAGAAGTGGTCTCGAGACCAGCTCGCGCGTCGAGCACATCGACTTCATAGACTTCCAGTGCCTTCCAACCCTTTTCGACTCTTTTATCGTTCACTGCTTGTCCGCCTGACCTAGTTTCTCCGGATACAACGAGTGCGGTTACCGTTTCATCAGTGATAGTGGGCCCATAAGGATCTTGAATTTCAACACACTCAATGGTGATCGAGCAAGCATTGAGTTTCGTATGTATAGCCCGACCAGTCGAATTTTCCACGGGAACTGTTTGAATAGCTTCCGCGCCAAAAGTTTGTGTGAAAGACAGAATCGAGGTAAGAAACTCAGTAACATCATTTTGTCGTTCTTCCCAAGTTTGCAAATATTCGGAATATTTTTTGTTCTTCAACAATTCATCTCCTGTAATACCGACGATCAATCTCCGGGGAGGGTCCTGAGAACTGGAGGCTGGCTGTAGTAAAAGTGCAGTTGCCGTAAGCAAAAGCTTGTGCCCCGCATGAAGGTGATCAAACGTACCACCCACTGCTACCACAATATGAGAGGTGGAGGAGTTTGGTTGGATGGACTGAGAAATAGCTTGAACCATGCTCACTCCGCCACCGACCATTTGAAGTTCCGCATGTAAAGGAGGACTGATTCTATTTGCGAACTGTAGAAAGTTTCCAAGCAAATTCTGTCCTCCCTCGCCTTCCACTGAGAATATTTTATTCCAATGACGTCGCGTACTTGCAAATAAAGGGAGTTCAACGATGGGCCCACCAGCCCAAACCCCAAGACTTACATCACGTCCAGAGTTCTTCTGATTGAGAAAACGAGTGGAATCGTAATCCAGTAAAACAATGCGGAAATCCACAGCTCCGGGTAACTTGGAAGTAATATTGACCTCTTCCTTGGCGCAAATAGAACAAATCAAGCTGTAAACACCACCCAGTAACCTCTCTGCCTCATTGTAAATTTGGGATCTTGGGGCTTTCAGTCGGCCATGGAAATTTGAAGATGCGAGGGCGATTGTAAGCTTGGTACTGGATGAAGAAGTTTTGAGACTTGAAAGAACTGCAGATATCGATGAATGGTAAGCCGCACTGAGTGTAGCAGGTGTAGCTGGTGCGGGGTGTTGAGGGAGGAGAAGTAGGGATTGTGACATGATCGACAACTAGGTATATCGCCAGCACAATAAATCACCTCGATGGTGGTGGTGAAGCTGAATTGCTATGATCAATTAATGAGAGAGTGAATATTCCCTTGAGATAAAGACGACAGGAGCAAAGAGTAAGCAAGAACAAGAGCAAGAGCAAAGTTGAAGGAGAGTGGTCAAGTAAGTATACCGAGAAGACATTACAGATAAAAAGTGTCAGGTTGGTCTGGTGTCTGGTGTCTGGTGTCTGATGTCTGGTCGAGACTCAAGTACCTACAGGCTAATAAGTTTAAACCAGCCTTGTCGGGATGTTTAGGCTCTTTTCCACTCACCAAATACCTTAAATCTTTAGCGGTCTAATCAAATCAAAGCCCCCACGATCATTATTCTCTGTACCCAATTACACTTCCGGCCTTTTCTATCCCACCTTCTCTTTTCCCACCCATTGGGCAGTTTGCGCATTCAGAGTCAGTCTCACTTCGAGCAGGTGGGAAGAGCAAGCCACTCGTTGCTGACATCGAATCATTAGATCCCCTGCCATGCCATTTGATTCTTTTAATATTCACTCGAATTCTCGTTCTTCTTCATCGCAACAGAATGTGATACCTGGAACTTCGACCACAGGAGGTATATTACAAGCTGCTGCAAATCTAGGTAGTTTTGGTATGCCTTCATTGAATTCTGGCACAGGACAATCAGCACCACCAACAACATTCGGTTTACCTCGTCCAAATTCTTCTATGGCGACGAACACAAACAATTTCTCAATGAATCAATCCCAACAACACGAAACACCAAGGCGAACTCGACACGCGGACGAGCTGCATTCAAGTATGTCTGCGCAACGAGGTACTTTATCTCCAAGAGATTATGGTGCAAGTGGTCCACGTATAGCCCTAGAGCAAGCCACTCCTGACATATCCCAATATCCTGGTGCTTTACAACCAGGTAGACCAGGTCCGTTTTCCACAAACACAGCACCTTCATTACCTACAATATCGCAAGATCAGTACTCAACCCCCTCACGAACCACAGGTCTTTCGCACAATCATACTCGATCAAGCCCAGCGGCGGGATTTGACAGCCAAGGTTTTGCAACATTTCAAGCGACCACGCCGGGAGGTTCTGAGCAAAATCAATTCTCCTCTCCGACACAAAAGTATACACCACAGAGTTCACAAAGGATTGTATCCAATACCCCGCTAGGCCTTGCAGACATTCGACCACGCGCAGACTCGACCCTTGCCGAAGGCCTACCTGGCGCCAATCCATATTCATATGATGGTACCAGCGCGACGCCTACCAACAGCAACTATCTCGCACCGTGGGCTCTATATGCGTTCGATTGGTGTAAATGGCCTGCGCAAAACAACGATGCCGGGAAAGTCGCTATAGGAAGTTATTTAGAAGACGGTCATAACTTCGTAAGTTTGTCGATTTCATTTGTAGCTGGGGGATATATGCGTTTGCCAATGCTAATATTTCTTGTTAGATTCAAATTCTCGATTCGCAAATCGTACCCACTCAGTCCGAATCCTATGTGCCTGGTGCCCCAAAATATGGTCTTGAATTTACAAAGATCGCTGAAGCAACACATTCGTATCCTGTGACTCGACTCCTCTGGGAACCACCTTCATCTCAAAAACAATCTACAGATTTATTGGCTACTTCTGGTGACCATTTGAGATTGTGGTCCCTCCCATCTGAGACTCCAGTTGCATCTCCCAGCAACACTATCGGGGGACGTTCTTCTAATACTGGCCGAGACCTACCTCCCAGTAAACTTACACCACTAGCCTTACTTTCTAACTCCAAGACACCGGAGCATACCGCTCCTTTGACCTCTTTGGATTGGAACACTGTATCACCCAGTTTAATTATTACTTCAAGCATAGATACCACATGCACTATATGGGACATTCCCACATTAACGGCCAAAACCCAATTGATTGCACATGACAAAGAGGTCTTCGATGTCAGATTTTGTGCAAATAGTGTGGATGTTTTTGTTAGTTGTGGAGCTGATGGTAGCGTAAGAATGTTTGACCTTCGAAGTCTGGAACATAGTACTATCATTTACGAGCCAACGTCAAAGGATGATAAAGGTATGGATTTCAAAAATTAGTCTCGGGGATTTCACTAATATTATGCTTCTAGATTCAAGCCCTGGTGGGGGCAGAATAAGTCCAACTTTAGCCCAGCAAACCATGTCCTATGCGCCCCCTCTACTACGACTAGCTGCATCACCACATGATACTCATCTTCTTGCTACTTTCTCACAAGATTCTAACATCATTCGTATTTTAGATGTTCGACAGCCTGGACAAGCATTACTTGAGTTACAAGGTCATTCGGCAGCTATAAATTGCATAGAATGGTCTCCATCTCGGAGAGGTACTCTTGCTTCGGGTGCTGATGATTCTTTAGTTCTTATCTGGGATCTACTGAGCCAAAATACTGGCCTTCCTGCGGGGCCTAGCATGAACGGTGCACCGGTCCCGGATAATTCCAGAGGACCTTCCGCTAGTTGGCAATGTGATTATGAAGTGGGAAACATTAGCTGGGCGCCTCGAAGCAATTTGAACAATAATGGCAATGGCGACTGGCTCGGGGTAAGCGGAGGTAGGGGTATTTGGGGCGTGAAGCTGTGATGATTTTGATGGGTTTTCAAGTCAGCTTTGAGATAGGAGCGTTATGTTATCGCATATCAAAAGCCAGGAGTTTGGTTTTCTCGAGATCGCATCTACAATATCCGAGTATTTATGATAATATACTCAGTGGGGTTCATGTATGATAGGAGTGAGGTGACTGGTCACTTGAAATCGCAGATACGAACAAAGTCACATGGCCGAAACTGAATCGCTCACAAGGGGATTTGAACCTCTTCATCAATCAATGGCTCGCTCTCTGATGAGATATTCGTACACGATTGATTGATATTATAATATTGGCACCTTCGACGAATGCTTTTACGACACTTTCCAAACTATCATAGTTATGATCAAGTACAATGGGCTTCACGAGACTTGTTTTCAACATCCCATTTCAGACTTGCAATGTCACTTCTGGAGTTGGGCCATCTGTCTCTCCAAAACGCGGCAATCAAAAATTCCACCTCGAACAATCTATGCTATGGGTACTTACGTAGCCCATGATCTTCGAGTGCTTTAACAGAACTTTATTCATAGCTACCTTTTCTAGATTTCCTTCTCTGCCCGCGAACATAACAGCCAGTATGCGCCCTTCATGGCTTAAGCACTTCAGACTCAACTCGACTAGTCCTACCAAATCAAAAACCAAATCAACACCTTTACCACCCGTTTTCTCTAAGATGGTCTTCCACCATTCTTGGCCTCCAGAATTGTCCACACATTAATGAGCACCAAATATGCGTGCCACTTCTAGTTTCCCCTTTATACAAGCAGTTGCTATAACTTTTACTTCAAATGCTTTGCTATCTGTACAGGCATCAATCTCAGCCCTCCAGCCGTCGCATGCATGAGTACTATCCCCCTCTCCTCAAATCCTCTCTGGCTGCAACTGCATCATAGCTGACAAGCGACGTAGCACCGAGACTTGCGGAAGCTTGAAATTTTATCCTCCTGGAATGTGATGTGTTAATGATTCGTTAACGGATATCATTGATACATAGGAGTCTTAACCGCCGTCATACACGTGATCACTCGGCGAGTATCGACTGCTTTTGGGCACTGAAATTGCTTTGTCGTGAACTCGAGGTCAGGTATGAAAGGTGGTATTAGGAGAGATTTGTTGTTTTGGTGTTTACCACGAGCCTATGAAACTTCTCGTGGATGAGTGCTCTTTTTTTAGCCAAACCTCGAGTATCAAGTAGAATTATATTTTCTATGTTGATCCAGCGCAAGAAAAAATAAGTGAAATGTGCATGAGATGATATGAGCAACAGGAATGTATAATTCGGGATCACAGCTAGATAAATCCAAGGCTCAAGACTCAAACACACCTCGGCATTCACCCATATAAAAAAGAACTACAAAACTTACTCCAGCTGTTCAATTTCTCAATACGGCTTTTAACTCTCCTGACGGAAAAGTAGGGTCAAATCATTTGCATGGATTTGAATAAGTATTTCCTTGTCCTTAGATCGAGGATTAGGAACAGCTTGAGTGTAGGGAGATCTTTATAATTCTGTTTCATTGGTCAGCCTGCAGTAACAAGTAACAAATGCTCATTTAGCATTTGGATATCGGCTTTACAAACTTTTCTATTAGAATTCCTTTCCCTAAAAGTACTGGGTAGCTATAGACAGGTACAAGTCAAGTCCAATTGGCTTAGGTAATTCGACGTGAACTTAGTCTATACCTAAATTGGTTAGATCCCTCGACATGTCGGGAAGGCTGAGGCCATTTTAAACAAAGGTTAGCTTGCCTCGCCCGAATTGTACTTTATCCATTGGCCTTGAGATTCATCTCTTTTAAAAAAAATCCTACGAATACCATTCATTCCTCCTTCGAATGCACATTTTCTTCTTTCAACCTTTGTATTAAAATGTCTACTTCAAACTTACTGAATAATTCCTTTGACGAAAGCGACGAAGAGGACGATAATTTCAATCCCCAACCTGCGGATCTTTCTGACAACGAAGATGAAGACCACAATACAAGTAGTGCGAAAAGACGAAGTGAGGCTTCGCGTCATCAAGTAGGAGATGAAGATGGCTCTGAGGATGAATCTGCCCAAGCGAGTGGGCGGAAAACAAACTCGGGCGGTGCTGCTGACGATGATGAGGATGAGGATGAGGATGATGAAGGCGAGGGCGATGATACTGCTGCACGCGCCCATGATGATGATGACGATGAAGAAGATGAAGAGGAGGAGGAAGATGACGACGAAGAGGAGATTACGGTGAGCATTTCTTACTTGCATATAAGTTCCTACTTGCTATCCCCTCACGGCGTATCTACCAGAACTTCTCACCTAATGGCAAACTATAGGGACACCGCCGTAAACGTCGCAGAGACCGTCGCAATGTTTTCCTCGACGTTGAAGCCGAAGTGGATGAAGATGAGGATGAAAATGAAGATGACGAGGATGAATTGAACGAAATGAAGGATACTTTCATTGCAGACACACACCCGGATGATATGGCAGACCTTCCGGACGGTGGTGAGACAGATGACAGGCGTCACCGAGATCTGGATAGGAGACGTGAAATGGAAGCAAGTCTTGATGCGGAAAAGCAAGCCGAAATTTTGCGACAACGATATGCGAACAAAGGTCGATCCTCAAGGGGCAGTGGAGAATCAGCGGTCGTTCCAAAACGTCTTTTACTTCCTAGTGTCGATGATCCTAGTATCTGGGCTGTAAGATGTAAAGAAGGAAAAGAAAGAGAAGCCGTTTTCTCGATCATGAAGCGCATCGAAGAGAGAACTGGTACCAAAGAGGAACTTGCGATTACTTGCGCTTTTGAACGTGGTGGAACTCAATCTACAATGAAAGGCTTCATTTACGTCGAAGCCCAACGACAAGCTGATATTTTGACTGCTATGGATGGCCTTATGAATGTCTATCCTCGAACGAAAATGCAGCTAGTCGAGATTAAGGAAATGCCAGACCTTCTCAGGGTTACGAAAAGTCCGACTGTAGAGGTTGGAGCTTATGTACGACTTAGGCGTCCAGCAAAATACGCTGGTGATCTTGCCCAGGTTATGGAAGTCACCGACACTGGCCTTGAATTACGTGTCAGATATGTACCTCGTCTCGATTATGGTCTTCATGAGGATACCAATGTGGTGGACGGAAAGAGAAAGCGCCCAGTGGCTGGACCACGCCCGCCCCAACGACTCTTCAGTGAGGCCGAAGCCAAGAAACGACATGCAAAACATTTGCAAGGCCGACCGGACACGAAGACCTGGAACTACTTTAATGAGGAATATATCAATGGATATTGCGAGAAGGAGGTCAAAATCCAAGCACTTATCACTAAAGATGTCAATCCAACCCTCGAGGAAGTTACAAGATTTGCCTCTGGTGCTGAAGATGGAACCGAGAACTTGGATCTAAATGCTCTTGCTGCTAGCTTGAAAGCAAGCACTGCCAATGCTTCTTACCTACCAGGCGATGTTATTGAAGTTTACGAGGGTGAACAGAAAGGTGTCGTTGGTAAAGCAGTATCTGTTACAGGTGATATTGTCACGATGGCTGTGTCTGAAGGAGCATTGAAGGGTCAAACCATCGAAATCCCTATCAAGGGTCTACGCAAACGTTTCCGTGAGGGTGATCACGTCAAAGTGATTGGTGGAAGTAGGTTTAGGGATGAAGTTGGTATGGTCGTCAAGATAATTGAAGATCGTGTCACTTTGTTGAGTGATCAAGGCAACAATGAGATCACCGTTTTCAGCAAAGATCTTCGAGAGGCGAGCGATTCTGGTGGCAGTGGCGCTTTAGGAAAGTACGAGCTATGGGACTTGGTTCAATTAGACCCATCTACTGTTGGTTGTATTATCAAAGTTGACCGCGAATCACTGGTCGTTCTTGATCAGAATGGCTCTAATCGGACAGTTATTCCATCTCAAATCTCCAACAAACTTGAAAAGCGAAGAAATGCAGTGGCAACAGATCGTAATGGTGCCGAGATCAAGATGGAGGATGGTGTAAAGGAATTCGGGGGAGAAGGTAGATCTGGCAAGATTCTACACATTCATCGCGCCTATCTTTTCTTGAAGAGCTCGGAACTGACCGAGAATGCCGGTGTATTTGTTGCGCGAACAACTAGCGTTCAAAGCGTCTCTGCTAAGGGAGGACGCATCGCTGGGAATGCCTCATCTTCACCGGATCTTAGCTCTATGAACCCAGCAATGAAGCTGAATCCGAAAAATAGCGGCCAGATGCTTCCACCAAAATCATTTGGTCGTGATAAGTCTATTGGACAGACGGTGACAATCCGAAAAGGTCCATACAAGGGTTTACTCGGCATTGTCAAAGATACCACAGACACCAATGCCAGGGTAGAACTGCACACAAAGAGCAAGGTAGTCAGTGTGCCAAAGGACTGTTTGGGATTCAAGGATAAGATTAGTGGTGCATCGATAGATCCAAACGGTTTCAGAGGTGGTCCTGGTGGTGGTAGGGGAGGAGGAGCTCCAAGAGGCCGTGGTGGTTTTGGGGGTGCGACCCCTGGTCCAGGTTGGGATGCTGGTGCGGGTGGACGAACACCAATGCCTGGTGGTCTTCCTGAGCGTACTCCAGCTTGGGGGAGAAGTAAGTTAATCGCGTCTTATCTTCTGCAATTTACTAACATTTTTAGCTCCTCACGGTGGTGGCCAAGGTGGACGAACACCTGCCTGGAAGTCTGGACCCACTGATGGTGGGCGTACACCTGGTTGGGCGAATGATGGATCTCGGACCGTTTATGCAAATGACGGTAGCCGGACAGCCTATGGAGGTGGCAATAGGACTCCTGCTTGGTCATCTGGTGCTAAAACCCCAGCTTATGGCTTATCAGATAATTTTGGATCTAAAACTCCCGCATATGGCGGTAGCGGTAATTCTGGAGATGCATGGGGCTCAAAGACTCCAGCCTATCAACCAAATAATTCAAACGACAATTGGAACTCTGGCCCATCCAACAACAACAATTGGGGTTCGGCTTACGATGCTCCAACCCCTGGCGGTCCTTTATCGGCACCTACACCGGCTGCAATGAATGCTCCGACTCCAGGTGGATATTCCGCTCCTACACCAGCTGCCATGAACGCCCCAACCCCCGGAGCTTATTCAGCCCCAACTCCAGCTCCAGGTTATTGGGGTGCTCCAACACCTCAAGCAATGGATGCACCTACACCAGGACAAGGATATTATGCGGGAGCTCCCACACCTGGTGCATATGCAGCGGAGACACCAGCAGGTAACTGGCAGGAGGATGGACCTAGATACGTGGATTAATGGTGATAATTTGCACGGACCGATAGATGCACCTGCGTCGGAGGAACTTTATTGGTTTTAAAACGGAGCGATGGAGTTATTTTTGTTCTCTTTTTCTTTTCTGAGCTTGGTTCCTTTATTTGAGATGTTTTAACAGAATGGTCACGACGGGAGCCTTTTTTTTGGGTGGGTAGAAAACTGCATGCACGCATGCGAGATATCAAAAACCGCAAATTAAAGCACAATTTTTCATCAAAAAATCATCCACTTACTATCCAGTCTCTTACAATTTTTCTTCTCACTACCAGTACAAGTATTTGAACTCCATTCCTCTAAATTTCCAACAGTACACTCCCACTCCGAGCCAGAATCCACGTAATCTCCTCATCCCCATTATTTAACTCCTGGTGCTCTCAACAGGCGGAAATTAGAGGAAAACCCTTGGGAAATAATGATTGCCGCGTGTTTTGTTCTTGCTAGGGTTGAAGTAGCGGGATTTGGTTATGTGGGTTTGGACGCTGGTGTTGGATTGGTGGGAAAGGGTTAGGGGTCATGATGGGTCGATGGATGTGGTAAAGTGTTGAGGTGATTGGAACGAAGAGAGGGTGGTCAACCTTGACAGTTAGATGGATGTGGATAGAGTTATGATATAGGAGGGATATGTAACTGGGATGGGATTAAAAGAGTGGATATGAGTATGTATGTAACTTTGTCAAATGATAGGTTTGATGTCGTAAGTCTTTTAATAGTAGCCTTTCTAAATCGAGAGTCTATCAAAAAGTTAAAGACCCTTTACTTCCATCCACCCGGAGTTGTCAACTTCTCGATAGGTATCCAATTTGATTACAAACGTCTGATGAAGCTATTCACAGAAAATGCATTTGATCCCTGTGTGTTTTTTCACTCCTGTCAAATGCATCATAGGAAAGCAGGGGAGCATCCTAATTTAGGTAAAAGCAACACGAAAAGCACCCCAAAAAGACCTCTCTCTGTCAAGAAGAAGCCCAAGGGTAGGTAGTATAAAATTGTTGATTTAGAATAAGGTTCAGTGGTCAACGTTGCGTTACGAATTAGCGAGTCCTAGGATGTCACTGGACTGGATGATCCCCATGTTTATCTGGGTACTTATCGGTAGTTAACCTATTAACCCCAAGTCATTGCATAAATACTTTTGATTTAGTCCCCATAGGTATCCCGAGTACATAATCTTATCTCGTCGCATCTGAAACTACTGTGCGTCCATCAACGTAGCATCCTTCACAGATCATGAATGACGAATCGATCTAGGGACGAAGTAGGGAAAGCTTTGTGTCGAAAGTGGGAGTATATACCGACATTCTAGCTCCATAGTACACAGTGAACTAGATGTGGTGCTCTTCTGCTCCAGGTCCCATCTATCGTCTTTGTGAGTCCTCGTATCCCGTATCCGTCAATGTATTGCCTTCCTATTTCTTCATAGTACTATCAAAGTAACTATCTATCATTATGCACACCTGCATCCCAGTCATGCCACGAGGGAACAATATCACGTTTCTCCACGGTACTGTAAGCACCTTCCGGAAGCGCTGGGGATTTGCTAGTAAGGGTGGCACGGGGAAGATTTAAGTTACTGGGTTACTGGGTATAACAAGGGATGGATGAGGAATAGTTCGCGAAGAGAAAAAGAATGAGGAAGGACGGCGACATCGGAGTTTCCTGTTTGAAGTGGGAGAAATTGGTTGAGAGATCTATTTGGAAATGTTTCCCGCGGTGCTACGGATTAGGTGGTAGAAGGGGGATTGAATTGGGAGATGAGTGGCATGATTATCGTTTTGTATGGTGTGCCGATACCAATGCAAACGAGATCTGCGAGTGATGATCGAGAAGAGATTGCAAAACTTGCTGATATACAACATACGGAGTAGTAATATTACATACGAGTTGATGCTTGATGTAAGGCTTGAGAGGGGGGAATTGGCAATATTGGCAATTGATAGCTTATAGGAAATCGATAATTCCATTCCACTTCCAAGCAATTATCATTCTAAAGCGTTCGCAGTGTGAATGAATGGTATGCCAGAGAAAGTTGCAACCTAGAAGTCTTGTCATCTTCTTGTCACTTCTCTCTCATTATCACGGGAAGACAAGACACATTGATACTCCGTACATACCAACCGTTCACCGATATGATATGAATATTGGCATTTTCGCGGGGAATTATTTAGCCTTGAGTTGACAAAGTGGTAATTTGAGTCCTGAGCTAATTATATGGTATGTACTCCGTAAGACTAGCTATGATTATTATTATTATTATTATTATTAACATTCTGGTCTCCCAGATGTATTTGGTTCAATTTAAACTTTCTGCTAGACACCTATTTGTATATATATAATTACCTATTTTACTCCTTTATCGCTATCATTATTACCTCGCTTGAGTCTCGAGATAATTAAGGTTTAGTAATCTGCAGGTTGGAGGTGGGTTGTGCTTGAGGGTTTCTTTTGTCATCGTCAGCTCCAAGAAATTTCAATTCGTAATTCGTCATTCATCGATTGATTCAGGACCGGTGAACTAACTACTAGGCACCGTACCTGTCTAGTTCTTTCTCGATAATTTTCTTACGTTTGTTGATTTTTCTCCTAATTCTCTACTCTAGTACAACACATACATTACATACACTACATGCACTACATACATTACGTATACATACATTATATACAATAATAATCCTTTTCTTCCTTTATCATCTCAACTAATCTCACTCATCCATCTCATTCATACGTCTTTGAGAACTGTAGCTCTTATACCTTGGTACCTAGGTAGACTATCTATCCTATCTTGCTTGCTACCCTGCCACCCTGTTCCCTTGGCTGCCGTCTCAAGTCTCAACCTATGAAATCCGCCGAATCATTTTAGATCGCATAAATTAAGCTTTCTCATCTAGTGCATTGAAATTGAAACAGTAACGGACGAATATTCCGACATCCATCTGGAATAGGAAGCTCATCTCATCAACCCGTTAATCTTCATATCCGCCCGTGATTATACTGAGTAAGTAACGGTCAGTCCAATTCAAGAAACTTGATCATTCCTAATTGATCATTTAGCCTTTGCTTTCCTAAATCTATCATAGTTCACGAAGAGATAGGAATGCTCGATGCGTGCGAGCATTATCAAATGATCAGTCAGGATATCATCATCGAATAAGAGTCAGACGGCAAGAAAAACATTATCAAAAGCACATTTGACTTCTCATCATATCCAACCATATCTTCTTGCACAATCTCCAAGACTGCAGCGAGTCTATTTTGGTGTGGTCATAAGGACATAAACCTTCCTCTTTTCTCTTTAAAATCCCATTCCACCTTCCAAGTTTGAGGTCCTGCTCGATAAAGAAGAGCAAACGAGTTTCCCGGGCTTCCCTTTCTTTTAACGAAGAGTCGATCAAATGGAGAACAGCGACAAATATTTGCATGGTCGATTGGATCCTGGTATCGAATCGACTTTGCAGTTGGTCGAGGGAGTGGAAAGTCCAGACATGAGTAGATTCTTTTTCTCTCAGGAAGCACCGTCCCCCAAATCATCTCAACCAAAATATGCTGTATTCCAGGGTATGTGCTTTTCTCTGTTGCATTATACTTGCTTGGTGTTCTTGGCTTTCGAGCTGCATCTTTCCTTTGAGCGAAATGACAAGGTCTTCCAAAGGTCCTCCAATTAAGCATGGATCGATCGTCATTGCGGTCCCAATTTTGAAGAATGACAGCTGATAGTGATATTTTCCCACTCTAGCTATTAGATCTTCCAATGGAACTCAACTCAACTTAACTCACCTTCCGGTTGAGCTTCTTCGTCAAATTGCTTCATATCTTTCGCCCTGCGACTTGACGAAATTAGGCAAATCATGTAAAACATTATTTGAAGTGGCAAGAACTGATTCCCTCTGGCGACGCCTCGTACAAGAGAACGTTCCCGGTGTCAACCTTGATTCTCCTGCCCCATGTCAGTCTTTTAAAGAGCTTTATAAATCTCATGATCCTCATTGGTTCCTTACGAAGAACAAGTTGTGGTTCAGCGATTCTCGGAATTACGGACAGATATTGATTTCCAAGTACCACCCCGAGACTGGTTCTATCGGATTGTACAGACTCATAACAGAGAAGTTACCACCTCAATTTTTTGCGTGGAAGGACGATATCTCAGTCATAGTTCATTGTTTCGAACCTAGGGTATATTTGTCTCAGTATTGTCTGCGGTTAGATATCAATTCTTATTCTCATCCGTCCCTATCGGATCTGGGCGAGACTGAGCGCAGGCTCAAGGGCGAGCTACCTTTGGTGAGGAGTAATGATCCTGGCTCTCGTACCTTCACAAATTTCATACTGGCAAAATCGTTGGTAGGTAGAAACCTTGCCAATGGAGCGCAGGAGGGTAAATGGCCACCACCGAATGTACCAGCAAAATCTCGAGTAGATCTTTCTGCCGTCTGTGATCAGTCTTCTACAATTACATGGGGCCGGCCCGAACATCGTTCTCAAATCAATGAGCAATCTTTTCGAACTCGATTCTGGTTAGAGATGAACGGTCAGGTACGAATGGGAGAAGATATCCAAACGTGGTCAACTCTTGACTTTGGATTATACACACCGACCGAGGATGAGCCTTTCAGAGGTATTTTTGTAAGTTTATATAATTCTCATTCATTTTCCCTATCCATTTTGACCGTGGGCTTTCATATCAATGCTCGCAACAATCGATCGGAAAGTTTGCCTGCCCCATAAATCTTTCAATATCCTATTTGATCCCGCGAGCCTTCATTGCCTTTCTAAGTCTCTATCTATCTACATTTTTTACCATTTATCATGTCTTATCAATGAGAAATCGGCCTGGGTCTCTAGCACCTCGAAATTCCCCAAGAACGAGAGATTCTTGATTCTCAAAGTCATTTTATATCTCGATTTGTTCTAGGGCACTAAATCTGTCTAGATCAAATCTACCTGAAATAATTCAAGTAGTATCAAGAATTCAGAGTCTCACGAAGGTTGAAAGCTTCAATTCCGACTATATATACGCTAGGTTTAGCAAAATAATCATCAAAGAAACATCTTTCTTATCATCTGCTGACTCAAATCACAATTCTAGGTCGGGGATTATTCAGGTCATGGTTGCGAATATTTGCTCCTAGACCAACGAGATGGATTTCAGAAAAACGAAGAAGCAAATATATTGGAGCAAAAAGACGAAACACCTGAAGTGTGGGAAGCAAAGAAAAGACATGCAAAGATTTACAAAGGGTCTCTGTGCGCTATTAAATTGACTGGAGATCCAAACATACCTCGAGGCCAAATTTCATGGATCGCTGATGATATTAGTGACAAAGGATTAGTTCGTCATGGGGAGCAAGCATGGCCTGGTGCAAGAATCGTCAAGAGCCGTGGTCAAATTGCTAATCAAGGATATCGAAACTGTATTTATTCCTTCTTCAAGAATTCTATCAGGCTTCATACTGACTGGTGATAGCTAAATTCATCGAAACGGAACTCATAATGATTTCTCATGATGTATTGGCACAACACTGGTTACCTTTCGGACATATATCATTTTTTCACCGAGTTAACATTGATGATTTTATTAAATCAGGAAAGGAGGAGACAAAAGTTTGAGAGTAAATGAGAGGATGGGAAGAGATTTAAACAATTTGGAAGATGCTTCCGATTTTATCGATCAATAATACATGAGCATGTAATGGATGGAAAACTGCACACCAAATTATTGAACATTCAGTACGGCATTTAGGTAGGCCTGAATGAAGTCTGAAGGGGTGAGTATTTGATTGTCAAATATGGATGGGAATGAAAGCTATAGTCTGGGGAAGAGATCCATCATCAGAAAATCAGGGAGATTGAAGAATGCTGATTGATTGATCAAAGGTACCGGCAGGAGTTTTAACATGATGGATGGATGGATGGATGGATGCATTATAGGATGGGATGGGAGGATGGGTATTTTATCTATCTATTTTAGGTTTTATTTCATTTTTTGATTTCTGAGTATACTGAGTTGATACTTGGCTTTTTTTATAATTGTATTTTTTATACTCAATCAATCAGACATATCTAGTACTCAGTCTGTAGAATTATAATTATAATCATCTTTCTTCCTTTGTTTTTCTGTTTCTAGAAATAAGCTTACAAAAACACTCTTTATCCATCCCCCCACTTGATAGTAGTACGTACGTACCCCACATATATCCCAACAATTCCCCAACCACAATTACCCCACCTATTACTCATCACCCACCATTCTATTGCCTAAAAACCTAGCCCAAAACTGGATGTCTTAAATCATGAATCAACACAATTCGGGATCCGTGGTGTAGTGGTTATCACGTCCGCTTTACAATTCATTTCTCTTCTTCGGAAATGGAATTGATTCTATCGCGGCAGGTCCCCGGTTCGACCCCGGGCGGATTCAAATTTTTGGTGTATTTGGAGATTTTTGTTTGTTTATTTATTTATCAAAAAATGTACGGATGTATGATTTTTGAGGGTTGGGGTTGGGGAAGTGGTAGATGGGTGGGGATGTCAAGTGTTGCATTCTTTATTGTTTGGATGGGCAGATTGGTTGCAGACTCAATTTTCGGTTCATTTATTATTATATGGTTTGGGCTATTCATATATATGATATGCATTTGCAGTTCAGACTGACTATTGGACACCTTTAGTGGGAGTAGTGAAGTACTATATATAAATGGTTTCTTACTTATAGTTTACTCGTAATCCCCCACCAAAATTCCACTTCCAACTCTTCATTCTATGTATGTACTTTCTCTCCCGGTTTCATGATTTTACCATCACATTCGCCCGTTCCTCACAAGTGTCCCCATCACAGGCCCAGTACACACTCCTTTTGACGAAAGCGAGAGGTCCATAGAGCAAGATTTCGTTCTTGATGTTCCTATGCTTGTGTGAAGAATGGTGCAGGACTACCTTTTAATCAGAGCAGAAGTTCCAAAGACATCTTGCTTTACCACAAGGTAATACACTCTTAATCATTGGCATTTCTTGTTTTATGGTCTTGATCAAGAATAGACCCTATTTAAAGGAGCCAGAATTACTTTGTATGCATCATATTCTTCAGATATGAAAGTCTCGGTTTTTGTCATTTGCGTAATAAACATGTATGTATACATAATACTTCTCTCCTATAGATCTAAGGTTTTTCCAGGAGATCCTCCTAGGGAGAACGCGAAAGTTCGTGTAGGAGGGATCTCGAAGTCCGTTGAGGTATTCCATGGTTATATGGGACACCTTGAACCCATCCTACAAATCGATCAAGCGTATTCTACCTAGGTTGGACCGTTTATTGTTTCCAGTCTTCATAAGTAATTAGATGACAGGAGTTACTCGCCCGAAGGTACCTACGTAAGTAGAGCTAGGCTGTGTCTTTTGGCCTTTGCTTGCTTAAATACTGTGACTTTAGAGCGATACAATAAAAACAAGAAATAGCCACCTATATGTTACATAATTATCTTATCGAAAATAGCTCTATGAATAGTACTCTCAGTAATTAGGGATTCTTTAGTCACACTCCTTAATGTTTTGATACTCATCCAGTCAATACATTCTGGGAGGTAAATTACAAGATGACTTCACACAGCGAAGCGGAACAGCTGGAGCCTACACTGGAGCTTCTGAAGACGAATAGCGAATCCGCTGTGGAAGACTCTTCAGGCAGCGAGATAGATGAGGAGATAAAGAAGTGGTATTCGAACACATATGACCGTGGCTCTAAAAATCCCATGAAGTATCCTCTCACAGCATCTGGGATTTGCCAATCAGCGATACAGATGTGAAAAAAGATCAAGGTCGGGTTAAAATCTCGTAATATGGATGACAAGTGGGACGTGGTGATCGAAAATCCGGACGAAAATGTCAACATCTCTCTCCATATCCTTTGGAACTGGTTACAGGAGGAGTGTTATATACTTTACATTATTCCGAAACCAAGCAACGATGATAACGCGAGTGCAAAGATTCAAGGCATCACCTGGGATGGCAATAAATCGGGGTTGCAATGCAATGCAGAGCAAGACAAGAAGAAAGCCGTGATTCTATACAGAATTTTCCTCCACTGCGAGTTTGACACACTGCTGCACTACCTGTCCTCGTTGTTGGCTTTTAAGGGGATAAGAAGCCGGATGCGGAATAGGTTACTAGTTCCCTCCAAAAGGCTATCCAGCAAGTGTAGGGGAGCTCTATCATATCAGCGTCGTTTTCTGGTACCTATAGCTAAGATGGTAGTCAACCTTTCCTGATATATTATAGCCTAATGATATCATAACAACTACAACCGCTCCGACATCCAAAGCATCTTCGAAAAATCCCGACTCCTAAACCTCTGCCATAGGGAGCCCTTTCACGTAGAGATACTCTCGCGTTGCATTGTCCTCAGCGTTCCCTTCAGCTCCGAGGCGAGAGATCTTTGCTTCGTTCCTCGAATACAACAGTCGTCTCTGCTTCTTCAAACAAACAAGTTTGTTGAGTTTAGCGTATAAGAGAATATGTTTCTTAAGCGTACAAAGTAACAAACTTCGATAATTGAAGTAAACTAAAGCTAAAGAGAGAAGATCGGATCTGAGAACCTGGTAACTCACTCGTTCCGATCCTGATGTGATCTTCTGGCCCTACTCTGTAGCAACTCCCCTTTCTCTGGTGGTTTTGTCCGCAATAAATATGAAAGTGCATACATACCTGGAATGCGAATGACCTGATAAGCTAGGTCTTGAATGGTATTATACCATGATCATCTTACTGATAAAGAATGGAAGTGCCTAGAACTTAGAAGGAAAAGCAAGTACCGTGTAGCCTATAGGCTTGCACATGCATAGATCACAGCGGTTTAAATTAGGACTAGCTAATTCCTGAAGCATCTACTGATATAGGTTGCACATCTAGATCTTTTGTCTTTGATCTCCATAGACAATCAGATAGACGTGAGGAATTGATAGATTATTTGAGAACCCCGCTCTTTCCTCGCTCGCTTCTGCGTGCTCTCAGTGAAGGATATCGGTCGGAAAGGGTATATCGTCTAAGGATATATAATTCCGCTAAGTGGTAGTTAATATTTTCATCTGGATGACTTTAGTCACTTTTTATTTCTTGCCTTTTCAACATCAGTTTCATTTTTCTTTTTACTTTTCAAGACGTAGGTAGGTATTTAGCGCTTACTTCAATTTACATTTATAACTCATGCATATATTTATACATATTCACACACATAAGACTAGGCACAATGTTTTTAAGGAAAATACTCTTGTATGACTTATATTTTATGAAATTTTATCATCAAATCTGATATTCTTTGCTCAATTTTTTAAATTTGATGCACAGTATGGGCAGAGGGGCATAATTATACTTTTCGAAAACACCCGTATTTACTCAAATTCTAACCAAAAAAATTCAAATGAAATCAGTCCAGCCAATCGAAAATCTATAAAAAACTTTTTCTCAACTCTACGATTCTCTTGTGAAGGGGTGGGTTACAGAGGGCGGGTACTTCATTAACAAATTCCGCCCCATCAAAAATATCCTCAATCTCGAACATGTCCTCCTCGTCGAGCTGGACTCCGTCTCCCCAGGAAAAGTCCATGGGCTCAGGACGATATTCATTTGATAGAGCTGAGCGTTCTGAAAGATTGGAAATGCTCTCCCAGTCTAAGTCTGAGTCTGAGTCGCTGTCTAGTTTTGATACCTCTTCTGGTACCTCTTCTGATACCTCTTCTGGTACCTCTTCTGATACCTCTTCTGGTGCCTCTTCTGATACCTCTTCTGGTACCTCTTCTGATACCTCTTCTACGGCATCTGCATCAGTCCTATTCATGACTGGTTCATTTCTCATTGCCGTACCAACCACTTTCATCAAAACATCCATTTTGACACTCTCATCTTCTTCCTCTCCAGAAAACTCTTCGTCATACTCCGAATCCGAGTACGGTGACCAATCTGATTTTGGGGGTGAGGGTACATCTGGGATCGCATTTAACTCTGCCATTTCCCTTTCAGCATCCTTCTTCGTATCACAATACTTACATTGAGATTCGGCCATCGTAACGTTATCAAAGTTTCGGTAGTAGTCGCAATATTGGGGATCCACGCGGAGATAGGCGTTGGATTCACATAGGATATATTCCGTGGTGATCCTCTTGAAGGTTGCGCAGCTGGGACACACTTCAATGGAGCAGATCCAGATACACATGGTGAATATATTTGGTGGGATGATCTGCAGTTTCTTAAATGGCTTTTAGGTTGTCAATTGTAGGAGTGCGGTTCTCATCATATTAATACTCGAGAGAATTGTTGTTCTGTTTTTGTTTCTTTCCCGCTCTTCATCTATCTACTCTACTGCCTTGGAGTAGGATCGAGGGTGTAAATATACAAATTCGAAATCTTCAACCTACTTGATCTACCCAGAATGTAATTCCAAATCCTTTGTAAAAACTAAAAATAAAGCTATTGTTCCTAACAACGAAAGAACATAAAGGAATGGCAGAATTACCTTTATGTGAAATATTGCCATCATATAAATCTGCATCACTTTGTTCATTTCCTTTGTAGCTGCAACCCTACCTTTGATATCCTTGTTCTCTTTGTAAAAATTCTAATACAAAACCTGGCCATGGAACAAGAGTATTGTTCAAATCCAGTACACTCACACCTTACAAGAAACTCAACACATAGCAACGCAGCTTTCAAACCCAAACAAAATCCATCCTATCAAATCAAATCAAATCAAATCATCACCAACCCCAAAACCTCAACCCCAGTCCACCAATTAATCACAAAACCCAACCCCCAACCAGAAAAAAACCATGTGCACAACAACGACCACCCACCACGACTGCAGCCACACCACACAGCACAGCCGCCGCTGCACCCCATATCTCCTCCGCCTCCAGCTCGAGATGCAGGTGCAGGTGCAGGTGCAGGACCACCAAACCAAACCCCGGCCCGCTCCCCCTCGCTGCGCAAACCCCCACAAGCTCAAAAATACCACCACCACAATGTGGAGTCTAAATAGATGCGCACGGTGTACACGAGTTGAGAAAGCCCGGAATCATAATAGTAATAATAGTAATGATAATAATAGTAATAGTAGTATGAGTAGTATGAGTAAAACTAAAAAAACAAGAAGAATCAAAGAAACGAGACAGAGTAAGATATATGAGGAACCAGAAGGAGGATGGAAAGTTGTGGATTGGAGTGGGCAAAGGAGGGTTAGGAGGAGGACGTGGGTGGATAGTCCTATTTGTAGTCCTAGGATGAGGAGGGGGTTTTAGTTTGGATACTTTATTTTTGTGGTGCTGGGTTTGATTGGGTTGAAGTAATTGCGTGACTGGGTTTAATCTTTTTTTTTCTGGGTAGCTTGAGAGAGAGAAGGGGTTAAGTTTAGAATTTTATGATAATTAATCTGTCGGTGTTAAGTCTCAAGGCTCTGTGAATACTCTCTTCTGCGTCGTATATTTATTCCTGAAAATGAAAATGATCATTCATTCTGTATTCCGGCTTTGGAAAACCCTGTAATTACTTGTATTACCATGGCACCGGAGCATGCAGGTTGAACTCGAATCAAAAAAGTTCCTTTACCCACGATTTTTATGGTGATGATGAGTTTAGACCTTGGTTGATTGATGAGATTGTGGGTGAGTGAGCCAGTGGTCCACAATTTTTGGAAATACTCGTAGGAAATGTATAAACATCGATTTTTTTATAAGGTATTTTGACATAATAGAAAGGAAATAGAATTCGAGTATACTAACTAGGATCTCTTTAGTGCTTCCAATATAACAGTGTGTACTTTGTACAAGGTTACAAGAACTGTCTATTTGATGTAAGGTCCTACTTCGACTCAGTCTCAACATCGGAGGTGAACGAAAGGAACAAGACTTAAGCAGCCAGAACGATAAAACCTTTTCCGGGTCGAGATTATATCATTCTGATATTGATGCTGATACTGATAGAAGGAAAATTAGAATATCAGCTACAATCATAGAAGAGCTACAAGCGCCGTCAGCTATTGAACTCCAATCCCCCACCAAAACCCTTGTTCTGCCAAAGCGGTAAGATCAAGACAAAAATAAGCATCCGAGACATCAAACCAAATCAAATCTAACCCCATCATATATATAAAATCCTACTCTGCTCTGGAATCCCACCAGATAAAAACGACCAAAAATTATTTCTCTTATCATATCCGTATTCACCACTCCATATCCAAAATAAAATCAATCCAGCTTTGGATAAAATGGAAAACGATACCTTTCCAGCCGGTGAGTCATAACTCCCCAATTCCCAATCGCATTCATATTCCACTTCACCAACCTCAATTTGAAGGACATGTTAGATAGCCAAAGAAGATATAGATATAGAAAAAACAAATTTCTAAATTTCTCCACTTCGCAAGAAACAAACCACAAACCAAAAAAACAAACTCCCAAACAAAACCAAAACGCAACTCACCAAACTAACCGCACCCAGGTATCCTTGGCAACTACTATGCCACCCGTCACGAAAAAGGTCTATATCGTTCCTGCGGCGTAACTTCCTACTACAGCTACACGTCCCAGAACTCCAGTGTCATCACTAGCAAACCCATCGATGAATTGATTTCGCGCCTCAAACGTGCTTTGTGGAAAACAGTAGAGAAACACCCGTCACTATGTTACGGTGTCTTGGCCTCTTCAAGAACCACGCATCTGAATGCACGTTTTAAGAGACTTGCGCAAATCTCCTGGGATGATATTGTATCAATATCCTCTTTGGATAAGTTTCCCAATGCACAAGTGCAGATACAATCTGAGGAAAAACGTGTTTGTGAGGAGATAGGAGGCGCTCACGAGCAGCTTTTTCAAGATCCCGGCACGAAACCTGCGTGGAAGATTCGCGTGCTTATGCATGGGATGGAAGATGGGATGTATAGAGTTTATATACTTTTTATTGCACACCATGCTATTGCCGATGGATTAAGCTGTGCTGCTTTTCAAAGGACTTTGCATGAGGAATTGTCAGCGACTACTGTGGAGACACTTGAGATGAGTGCTGTGCAATGGCCGTATATCGTACCGAAAACTGTGGGAAGGCCAATAGCTATTGAGGATGCTATGGATATCAGTCCTCCGGGATACGAATCACTTGATGCAAATCCACGAACCGATTCGGATGAAAAAGAAGAGCAAATATGGTCAGGAAACTTCCCATGTATGCCCACAATTGAATCATACAAATCTCTTGTCCTCCTCGTCACCGTTCCTCCAGAACGAGTCCAACGAGTTTTAGATACGAGTCGCCGTTTAAAAATTACTGTCACTGGTTATTTGCATGGTTTAATCGTCAGCTACCTTGCGCGCACAACAGTTACAAATGACCAATTTGGCCTTAAAGGCTGTACCCCTTACTCGCTGCGTAAATTTAGCAAACTTCCTGTTAGTGAAATAGCGAACCATGTCTCGACTATAGTAACAAAGTGGAATGCCGGTCTATTGAATAGTATACGCCATGCGAGAGAGGAATCTGTCGAAGAGGAAGAGTTGATTGCTGCAATTGGAAGTCAAGTTTGCCAGGAGATCTCAACGGAGCTGAAAAGAGTCGAAGCCGGAGGAGTCTCACAAATAAGGAATGTTGAAAGGATAGTCGATTTAGAGTCTTATTGTCGCGAGGGATTGTCAGCAGAAAGGTCTGAAACTTATGAGATATCTAACCTTGGAGTGGTTAGGATGAATCAAGCTTCAAGAGAAAGCTCTTTAAGACTTGATGGACTCATATTCTCGCAATGCGGAATGGTGTTCGGTGCACCTATTGGATGCAATGTTGCAAATCTAGAAGGTGGACCATTGGTGGTTAGTTTAACATGGCAGAAGGGGGGCGTGGAGGATGAAGTAATGGAAGGGTTGCAAGAGTTTCTGAAGAGTAGATTGGAAGCATAGGCTGCTGGCTGGTGAAGAATTCGACTAAACGAGAGAGGTGACTAGAATTAAAAGCTAGAATCGAAAGCTAGAATTTCATATTCCATCAATGCTCCCAACCATTTTGAACAATAATTCGATAAAAAATAAAAAGGACATTTTCCGGACGATCAAAGGAAACTACCGTTTTTACACGGTATGATATTCAAAGGAAAAAAGTTACCTGAAGAGTTCGATGGACAAGCAATATCCTCGCGAACATAATGGATATGAAGATATCATCCCCTTTGTCGCTTAGGTAGTGTAGGTTGTAAAGGATAATCGCGACCTGAAGTTCCACTTGACATAAAGAGAGATCAATGCCATAAAATTGCTACGGAGGGCATTGCCATAGCCAAGTCATCTTCCTCTCAGTTATTCAATAGCTCGGACTCCAGTCTAAAACTCAGAAGCATTCAAACTGAATTCGGCTGAAATTTCTCAAGCTGTTTGGAACACTGAATTTATTTTGAATAATGAATCAGGAAACATTGCACTGATCTCAAGCAATGAGAGCTCATGAGCCCTGACTATTGGACGCCTGCCGTAGAAGACCTGATGCCCCATGGCCATCATATCTATATATGTGGCTGGCATTACCTAGCCACATTAATGGCAAAGAAAAACCTACATCTTTCGATTCGTTGATACTCATGAAGGTGTAGATAAAGAAGTAAAGAGACAGAAGGACGTACTCAGTCGCACAGCACACACAACTATTTCCTCATGACTCCAAGAAGAAATTTGCTTGGCAGAGGGAAATAGCTAATGCTCAACTGTGTGTTAATCTGAGGTATTGTAATCACCTCAGATTTGCGACCTGAAAACGACGTTAAAAACATAGAGTAACACAGAATTCGACACTATGTATATCCTTTCTTTCCTCTCTAAAACGTACGCTAACATCATTACTCAGATCCAAACAAGATCTGATAACCGAATCGGTGAGCTGGAACTCCGTGGAAATTTTCATTCACCAACTCCACGCACCGCAGCGGCGCCACAGACACAAGGGACATGCCAAGGGTGTCGCAAACGAGACCGATGTGACCTAAGGTAATTGGCAATTCTGGATATAGAAAAGTTTTATCTCCATGCAGGTTTAGCCGCGAGATGCAAGCCGTACATTTGGCGCCGTATCTAGACCTTCTTTCAAGATTTCTTGTGACCACTCTCGTCTCTATCTTCCTTATTGCTACTGGACTCATTCTTAGCCTCTGCCTGCGCCGCCGACTCTTGTGCTTCGAAGCTCGCTAGGAGATCATCAATCTTCTTTTCGAGGTCTGTAAGATTGGATTCGAGCATCTGTGCTGTCTTTTCACCTCCTATAAAATTGAATTGTCAGGGATGGCTCAACGCGAACGACGGTGTATAGGCCGAAGCTTGCGAAAATTCAGCTGGACTGGGTGTAGAGACACGAGTCTAGAATTCTGGGAGTCGCGTGGCAGGAGAATATAGCCAGATGGAAAGAGTAGTGTGGCTAGAAACAGTTGGTGAAAAACGCACGTTGAAGTTCTTTAAAGGCCTAGAATTTTGGACTCGTTAGACAGGGGTCTCCAAATGCAAGTGACTTGGGCTGGTCTGGGACTGGGGTAAAGATGGGATTTCTCTCCCTGAGATGTGTTTTCGCATCGAGGAAATTTGAGATTCTCATTTAGGAATCAATAAGATAATCAAGAGGTACACAATGGATCATGAGAGGATCTGCGACTAACACAGGCATTCATACCATGTCAGAAGACGCAAGGCTAGGGAAGTACATTGGCAATGGTGGTGCCAGATCATACATAGGAATAAATATTGACGTACCTGAGCTACATCAGCATCTGAAAGGGAAACATCACCGTTTTCAGCATTTTCTTTCTTAGTATCGCTTGATGAAGACATTATTTTGACTTTGGTTGAATTATTGAGTGCGAATTGGGCAAACGCGGTGTCTTGAGGGAGTGAGGGGGGGATTCGTTATCGATAAGTTTTGGTTGATTGATTCGTTTTCGAGTAAGGTCAATGATGTTACAGCCTCGCTTGCTCGCTTAGACCAAATCATACGATACGATAGGTACAGAGGGAACTTTACTCATGCTCACATGGAATACTGAACCGAGGGTAAAATAAAATGGAATTGTGCAGATGGTTAAAGATGGTAATATGTACTCACTCGTACACATGCCTCGACATTTTTGCTTATCTGGTACTCCTGCAACATCAACATCAGCCTTGAGAGTTTACCGATGCAGGTTAATTAATTTTCCAATCCCCAAAACTGATACTCATCCTGAACCACTTCTCGATGCTCCCTCAGATGGAGGTCAAATAGTCGAAGTGAAGCAAAGGCAATTCAATATGTCCGTCACATGACGATCTCAATAGAAAGATCATCGAATTCATTGTCCGCAGGAGAAACTTTCCGATTCCGACACGATTGCTTTGTCGTACTCATTTAATCCGATATTTGATTGGCTACACAGCAGTATCACCTAAAGGGCGGAGGCATGGATATGGATATTTGAACAAACGGATGACATGAAAGATCGCATTTCTAATAAGTACTAGGTATATTGACGGCTTGGTAAGCCTTTGAACGGTCGTACTGCCTTTAAGCCTTGTCAATGGCTTGCGAGTAATGGGAAAAAGTATAAATTTTTGAGAGGAACAAAGCGGAATTTGAAAGTAGGCAATGTGGAAAACGTGGCTTTTCAAAAGATTTAGTCGATTTGCCTACCTAGTAGGGTAAACTAGAACCTGGATTAGTTAACGGTATAGAATCCACGTGGAAAAGTATAAAGTTTCACTTGCTAGCGTGCCTCGGGAGAAAAGGAAAGTCTAAATAAGTTAACGAAAGAAAGGATAAAGCTGGAAATTGGGAAATGAAGAATGTAAATACCAAAAATAATAGAAGATGGGATCATAGCATATTTCATAGAGTATATGGAATATCTGCATGGACTTTTTAAATCAAATCGAACATGCCACATCATGAACTACTCTCGGTTCCAATCAGCCGGGTAAACACAGTAGCTCAGGTATGTTCGGAGACAGACGCAGTGTCTGGTTTGTGGTACTTGTAGTTCTTTAATTGAACTTACACTGCAGATTTTCGGCATCGACATAGATATGGGCAGTGACATGCCCCTGTGCACTAGTCATGAGAAAATGGTATTTCTCAGAACCTGATATCAACTTTGAATATCGGTGTTAAAGGATAGGAAAACGCCATTGCCAAGGAGACTACCGCCGTCTTTCAAAGGAATATCTAATCCTACTCAGATATGCGAAATTAGCATTGTCATGAATAAGATTCATACGTGAGATATTCGATATCCAATGATGCTAGCCCAATACCTGACCAGTTTATCTGAAGACATGATGATCAATAAATCAATTGACCTCCGACTGCCTAGGCACCTTAACCCAGCTACTGGTATTTTCACAGACACGGACACGGACATCCTTCTATGACATGTGTAACATACTAACTACCTAGTAAATAGGTATGATCTGTCGTTAGGAGTCAGGACTTGGCTCTATACTTGATGCTCATGATTCAGTTTTCAGTTTTCAGGTAAGAGAAGAATAGAAAGTCGAAGATGCAAAAGCTCTAGGATCCTGCCTACTAGGGAGGTAGATAACTATCTAACTGGATGGAGTAATAACGAAGGAGTGGATGGGAGGTTGTTGCTATTCCTAGGTATAGACGGTGACTAATACATGATTGGATCATCAAGGTTACCACTACTCCATAGATGTTACAGTACGGCGGAGATATCCAAACCTTAGAACATCTGATAGAAGATGATAAAGGACAAAGTATGTAGTAACGCGGTAGGATCTTGCAATGAATAATGAACTGATGGAACGACCGGATGCAATAGTCTAGGCATTTTACGTATAGCTAGGTCGTATTCTTTGCTTCCATTCCACAGTCACTTGCCATTGAATACAATACCATAGCAGAAAGTATACGGAGTAGAGTGTTGGACTAGTTACATACGTAGGTCTGTGGATGGATACTCCAACCCCGTTGATTAGCCTTAGCACGCACTCCGTAGTCCAGAGTACTTTTTAACCTCTCAACTCTTTACTTCTTTATATATCATCTTATTCATACGGTCTGTATATAAGTCGAGCTTATGTTTTAAACTACTACTTGGGAATCTCGAGATCCTTGCACAAATTTGACGAAAAAGGATTAAGAGAAAATAGAGGATCCCTCGTCATTTCTCCCTTAGCGTCACCACTTCAGTGAGTGTGAATCGGAAAAACAAATGGAGGATCGGTGCACAATTTAATTAGGATCCCCGCGCCTGCATTGATGTCCATTAGTCATCTGCTTCAATCTCGATGAACAACCCAACCGCAAATTCTTCTCCTCTCACCACAATTGATGATTGCCGTCTCGAATCTTGGATCTTCAATCTGCCCGCACCAAAATCTACCCTCTACCAACCTATCGCTCATTCCGTCCGCCCACTTCACTCTCATCTAGAGAATTCTCTATTAAAATAAAAAATAAAAAGAAAAAGAAAAAAGGAGAAGAGAAAAGAAAAGAAAAGAAAAAAAAACCTTTAAACCTTTCTGGCATAAGCAACGAAGACGCCTATTCTTTAATTTATTTCCTTCTTTTACTTTATTTATTGTATTTGTTGTCTGTTTGTTTATAGTATCCTACCTTTTCTCCCTCTTTTATCTTTTATTATACCTTCTTGGGTAATTTTTACTTTTCCCCTCCTCCCTTCATCATCATCATTCATCTTTTGATTTATATCTTTTCCACCGCTACCTTCTAGTATTTGTTCTATGCCACGGCACTACCACCGCACTACTCCCACTACTCTCACTACCGCTGCCACTACCACTACAACAACTACTGTTACTACTATCATCCCTATTCATTTTCTGCTCAATATTCAATATTCAACACCCGATACCCAATACCCAACATCCATTCAGATTCCTTCTTCAGTTCTCAATTGACGCCCGCTCGCATCCGCATACGCATACACATACGCATGAATCGCATCTATTCTGTTCTTCCTTGCCACGCCTTTATTCTGTCCCTTTCTCTATTCACCACTCGAATTATCCTGAAATCGAATCCCTTTCGTCGAGATATTTCGCTCATACCTCATCTTTCTACTCCTCTACTCCACCGTAGGAGTTAAACTCTTTGACACGATCAATAAAGGTTCACGGCCCACTACCACACACTACCCAGGTACTTTTACACTACCCAACCTACCTAGCCTCTCATACTTTTCAAAATAATCTACTCTGCCTGCCCTAAGGTTGCCCCTCCCATTCATCAGTCATGTCTATACGTCACGGCTGATCTATCATGGCAACTAGGAAATTTTTATGAGAATACTATGTTTTAGATGCCGCGAGAATTTCTGGCTAATATTGATGTGAAGTAACGCATTTCAGCAAGACCCGCCCCAAGTTTTATCGATTTTTAGATCACATTCAGCAAGCTCTACCGATCAAACACATTCAGCGAATAGACTCATTAGAGCATCATCTCGATAGAGTTCATTCTCTTAAGACGCCTCTGTATTTGCTCTCGAGTTCCAATTGTCCATCTCTTTGACGACGGCGCCTTATGATAGAGAAGAGAAAGTTGATCAACCCTTGTGGTCAAAACTACATCCGAACTTTAGCCCTTCAACAGAATTTATTTCCTTCGGTCACTTTATGAAGGAACCGGACATTGGCACTATAAAGGGAGATTACATCTCAACAACCTTCCAGGAAATCTATTTACCACTAAATCGTGGAGCTAACATCACACTCGAAAGACGGTCATCTAAACCCAGAAAGGACTTTTTAGAAATTAGGTGGAGAAGACATTTATCCTAGGAGGCGGGAAGTTAGAAACTGGAAATTGGAAACTCTCACGTATATCTCTGGACACGAGTATCCAGAGGCAGCCTGCTGTATGACTGACTTGTCAGAAATCTTTGCGGAGTTGGGCATCTCTCATTACCTCCACAGCTTTCTCGAGCAAGGCTTTGATACATGGGACACAATACTGGACATAACGGAGTCCGATTTCGATGCCCTTGGTGTGAAACTCGGTCATCGTCGGAAACTTCAGAGGAAGATTGCCAATTCAAGGGGTCTTTCTTCAGATCGAGCTCTTGCATCTCCCTCTAGCACAACGCCAGGTGACACTCATGGAGATGAACCAAAAGTAGGAGGAGGGAGAGACGCTAAGGATGGAGGTAGTGGACCGCATGGAGCGAAGCGAAAGTATAGAAGGCATCCCAAAACAGACGATAATGCACCAGAGCGACCACCGTCGGCATACGTCATTTTTTCGAATAAAATGCGTGAAGATTTAAAGGGGCGAAATTTATCCTTCACGGAAATAGCCAAATTAGTAGGGGAGAATTGGCAAAATCTATCACCAACCGAGAAGGAACCATATGAGCAATCGGCATACAAAGCCAAAGAGCGTTACAATAACGAATTGGCCGAATACAAAAAGACACAAAGTTTCAAAGACTATTCACAGTACCTCGCCGATTTCAAACAAAAGCAAAACCAGCAATTAGCGACTGAGTTGGATGTTACGAAAAGGCCTAAACTCGAAGCCCATTTTAGTACAGCGAGCAGTGGAACAGCAAGTAGTGGTGGCAGTCAGACCGGGGCAGAATTTTCCTTGGGTCGCATGCGCGTCGATTCCTCGGCGTCATCGATTTCTCCGTGGCATGCATCAAACTCACCCTCGTCTGCTGTCATGACACCTACCGTGCCAGGCTCGGCGAATGGTCATAAAGCATCGGGAATACAGGGTAGGCTAGGTCCAGGGTCACCAACCGAGATGCCAAAGGTCCTCCCTGGTTATCGCGAGGCCATGCTAGGGTCAGGAGGGTCACCGATCGATACGCCGAAGGTTCTTTCTGGTTACCGGGAGTCTATCTTGGGCCCAGGAGCGCAGCAGTGGCGAGAAGATCATCGAGATGAAAGCAGCATGGCGCAACAAATGACCCACGCAAACAACATCGAAGCGCGCTTCGGCCAATCAAGTCCCGCCACTGCCGCCCTGCAAGATCATTCAAATTCGAACGATTCCAAACAGCATCGCCGCAATCCCCAAAGTAACCAAAATCCTCCTCCGCCGTCACTTACTTCGGAATCAACCGTACAATCCTCTGGCTCTGTAGCCAGTAACTCCTCTATGTACCCCGGATCTCGAACACCATTAGAGCCAGATTTAAACCGAGCTCTTCCCATTCCTTCATTATATTCTCAGAAATCTGGAAGCTACGACGGTCAATTACCATTTCTATCGGGTCATCCATCCTTATCACCCCAGAACTCTCTACCCGGATCTCAACAATGTACCAATGGTTCGTGGCAATTCTATCATGTTTCTTTTGTATCCCTCAGCTTTCTTTACACATTCACCATAGGTTACCAATAGCTAACCAAATACAATAGTCAATCAAATCAAGGATTTTTCCACTACAATGCCACCGATTAGACGATATAGTGAAGTTCCCCAGAGTCTCTCGAACACTATAGACAGTATAATGGGCAGATCCAACAAACACACGTCTGATAGTTCGCATCCTCAACCAGTACATAATTATGTTTCGGCCGCGGAAGAGATCGACCTTGACCCTATCAATGCTTTGTTGAGAGCGGGAGAGATTGTGAATCGCACCAGTCGTGAGAGACAATTTTAACTGTTGATTGGTTCTCAATTCTTTCAAACAGCTTAAAGGGCGTGGCACGTATATGGAAGAACAAGGATCGACATATCTGCTTAAATTTTTCTCGGTGGGTCTTTTTTTCGGCGTACTGGATCTTAGGTTTGGATGGAGCCTGGAGTCGTTGGGACATCGAGGGCACTCATGATTATGATTCCCTGAAAGGTTTTTATTACATACTGCCCTTGTTACTAGACACGAGACTGCATTGTATGATTTCAAAGATAAATTGGATTGACAGGCAGGTGTGGATGTATTCTTGAAAGAACTTTGAGAGTATTCTATAACTGGAAGATGATGATCATCTGTTTTTTTGATATATATCTTTCTAACTTATTCGATTATAAGCACGAATATTCACTACCCAGGTACTACTCTGATGTACATAGGAAAATTGAACCAGTGTGCTGGAAGGGAAGAAATCTTCAGGATTTCAAATGGGAATGCAACACCTTGGGAGAAAGACGGGGATTTCCGAATTCGAGAGATGCTGGAGCGCATCTGCCATTTCATGACATGATATGATGATATGATGTCACACATTTAGATGCGAATGATTTCCTCTTTGCAATGTAGCGAGAATGCATTTTAGTTAATGCATATTAGTTGATGCATTTATGAAATTCAATATATGTTTATTACAGGATTGATTTGATTTGACATGATATGATGTACTTTGATGTTGTGTATGTACTTTTATTTGATGAGGTGGGATTTTGTGGGGAGGAGTAAAGTGAAAGGGGAAGGGGAGAGGGGAGAGGGGAGAGGGAGGGGATGTGTTGTGTGTGATGTATAATGTTTTTATATTTATATTTGAATATTATAATGTAATTAATTATCAAATGTATGAATAGGTAGATAGATAAATTGATAGATGGGTAATTATATATAAATATAGCTATCGGAGTAAATTAAACAAACAGAGTAGATTGATAAAGAGAAGCCTCGAGGATGAGAAAGGAGATGATATCATACATTCATACATACATACATACTCTTAAGCTCTAGATTTTGGATTTTGGATTTTGGACCACCAGACTCAAAGTCGATGTCGGAATGCGGAATGGCTTCGATGAATCAATTAATCGTTTTTCTTCTCTTTTTTTTATTTCTTGGATTCGGGGGGGGGGGTTTCTCGGTTAGTTGGTGGGTGGTGGGTGGTGGGTGTGAGAGGGGGAGATAGAGATAGATAGGGGAGAGAATGGAATTTGAGGTTTGAGGTTTGGATATTCGGGGTGAGGATATTGAATTGAATTGAAATGAATGAAAGTAAAATGAAATAAAGTAAGGTAAAGTAAAGGAGAGTTTGTTTATTAAATATACAGTATACTTGAGATATTGAAAGTGAGAGTATTTTGACGATTACAATTGTTATTTTATTTTATTTTAATTTTTTTTATTTTTATATTTTCACATGTGGAATTTACTTACTTCTTAATGAGGAGGGTGAATCTTTTGGGATTGGAGATGAGAGTTGGATTGGTGATGGATGGATATAGAAATTGAAATGAAAATGGAAGTGGAAAACTTGATTTATAGAAGTATTATATCCTATCATTAGATATGATATAATATGATATGAATGATATGATGTGATATAAATTACAACCCAACAATCTATCCTACACCAATCATATCACACCCCTATAAACCTTATTCCCATCCACATTCTCATTCTAATCCTCGTCACCATACTACATAATCCATCCATTCACATCTCCCTCAGATTTTCCCTAGAGATAATTTCTAGACTCCATTAGACTATACTAGACCAGTCTGAACTTGAACCAAATAGATCCTCATACATAGCTCGCCGACTAACTGAGAAGAAAAATTATCTATAGAAACATAAGAATTCTTCTTACAACAGACAAGACAAGACAAGACAAGACAAGACAAAATGAGGTCAATCAATTCAAAGGTACAGAGTACACGTATATCCCATATTCCATATCCAATCCATATAGCACAATCAGATGAGTACACTGTATGCAAGCTTTTGCAAAAATCTCAATGGGGAAAAAATAGTATCACTTAAAATACTAAGGTAGAAAGACTCGAGAATGGAAGATCGATGAGACAACTAGACTAGACCACCACTAGATGATAGAAAAGTGATTAGAACACATACGAATGGTAAAGAACGATAGAACGCGTACAAATATCTCAAATTAATCCCACCAGATTTAAATAACCCCGTCTATGAGAAGCACCCGCATGAATTTCCATTCAGAGGAAAGTCGAGGATTATGATCAGAGTTTACTAGTTGTAGTGATTTCATAGAAAGCACAAGTAATTTCCAATGGCTTTTAAGCGAGTTGATCGAGGACCCTGATGTAAAAACTTATGCCAACCAATTCTAAGATATTTAGTGCAAAATAAGCTATTACTTGTTCCCATCAAAGGTAAACATGTTTGTTTGTTCTCTCAGATGTTCTCCATTTGAAATTGTGTTCCATCATCCACATGTGCCTTTACCTTGGTCTCAGCATTTAATTCTTTCCCCTCAACTTGTTGTGCCCACCGCTCCGGCATAATAGTCTTGAAATCAAATGTGCCCTTTGAACTCCTGACCACTTCTCCCTTCTCCGTAATGACCGCATCAATATACATACTGGGCGTAACGTCAAAACTAGGATTCCAAACATCAATTCCTTGATGAGCAATAGCCACTCTAGCCGTTGTATTCACATCTACATGTCCATCTTTTCCTACTACAGCTCCACTTATTTGTGTAAGTTCTGTTGGAGCTCGATCTTCAATCTTTATATCTGCTCCTGAAACCGTCTCGAGATCTATACTTGTTGTAGGTGCTGCAACTATGAACTTTATATTGTGAGCTTTTGCAAGAACGGCAAGAGAATAGGTTCCGATTTTATTGGCAGTATCACCATTTCGAGCGACGCGATCTGCTCCTACAATGACAGCAGATATGTTTTTGCTTTCTTTCATCCGGGCGAAAAGAGCACCGGCCATAGAATCGGTAATGAGTGTGGAGGGAATCTTTTCGTAAACAAGCTCAAAAGCAGTGAGTCGAGAGCCTTGGTTATAAGGACGAGTTTCAGTACAATATGCATGGTCGAGGTAGTTCATTTTGTGCAGGCTGCGGATTATACCCAAGGCGGTACCGTGGCCGGAAGTAGCTAGGGAGCTGAAGATGGAGTTGTTAGTACTTTTTCCCTTTTCGGGGATGGAAGAAGGCAGAACGAATGACATACCCAGTATTGCAATGCGTGAGAACACTCAATTTTCTATATGTCCTGTCCGGTGCCCCTTGAGTGCATGGTGGGCTCGTTGTAAAAAATTTCGAAGGATCTTCATCATCTTCCTCACCTCCAATAGGCATCTGTTGTCGCCTTAGATATTCCGCTCCATATCTACCAATTGCCAAATTAGTGGTGAGGTCATCTTCTAAGATCTTCTCCGCCGCATCAATATATCCCTTTCGAACATCCGCACAAGCAGCACTGTCATCCAATGCATTTGTAGCTTCCGCAGCAGATTGAGAAACTCGTTTGAGAAGTTTGATGGCATTTGAAAGATCGACGGCAGTAGGTCTACTACCTAGGAGATAATCAAGACGTTTGTTGATATATTGGACAGTCTCCTGTTTCGTCTTTGAACCTGAAATAATTCACATTAGCTAATTACCAAATACGGTTTTAAGTCAATCGTCAAGAAATACCAACCATCTTTTTGATGATGAATCTCTACGGCCAGCGCAAGAGCTGCCACAATCGCGATTGCTGGGGCTCCTGATAAACACTTAGCCATTAAAGCTCATCATGATGTCCAACTGACAAGAGAGCGATAGATACCTCTCACACGCATCGACTTGATTGAATCAAATGCCTCTTCACAAGTTGAGACATTATCATACACAAACTCATGCGGAAGTCTTAACTGATCTAGAACTTCTAGTCTTCCTCTGCCATATTTAATGGCTTCTAAACCAGCCATATTGTCGATCGTCTGCGTTTTCCCTATTTCGAGGTGAGGATGTGAAATGAAATGGAACTAGAATTGGAGAGAGCGACGGCAGAATATAGTAAAGAGTTGTTTTATATGTATGAAGCCGATATTTACAGACAGAGAAAGAAAATGGTTGCAATACACAATTTAGTTTATGCGCATTTTGGTGATTGTCAAGAGAGAGTGAATAAATATGGATAAATGGTTAAAATATAAAACATAAATGACCTCAGGTGTTGATATAAAATTTTATGGAGTTGAAGGACCCCGCCCCCGCCATGCCACACAAAAAGCGGTGAAGATTGGCAGTTGCTTTTATGTTCTTTTTCGAATTTTATAATCTTATCACAATCTTCAGCTAAACATTTTGGAGATAAAGTTCATCACATTTGTGGCTCGCCGACTGTCTACTGAAGTATTCTTCTCCAAATGATCAAAGTTGGCTGGCGAAAGACCACTTTTCACCAATTTTAAAGCTAAAGAGGAATGTCACGACACGGCGCTAAGTAGCCTTTGTTTCAATATGGAACACTCTGTTGGATGTCTGTCGTGTTGAAATTGCAAGTACATTATGGGCAAGTCTATTCGCTCAGTGCGCGAGCTGCATATGTATTGAACTCCTTTCCCTGCATTCCTCCTGGTCTCGGCTTGGTGCATATTCTCCAGGAGTAATTCTCCTGTAGTGAAAATACCGTGTAGAGTGTGTTACGCCTGGTCTTTGGGAGAAGACTGATGTTTGTTGTTAAGCGCCAAAGACGCATCTATAAAATGTGGTATTGGTACTAGATTCGAAGCTGTGAGCTCAAAACAAGTCCGCTGCAATTGAATCTGTCAGCGAACTATCTAGAAGTTTTACTAGTCTTCTCGCGTTTTCATGGATAGTTCTTTTTTTAATACAGTTAAGGTGGCCTGGCTTCTAGTGAGAACATATCTTCACTGGATGGGAGACATTTTCAAAGGTAGACATTTTGGGCTTTCAATATCGAAATATTAGGACTAATGGCCTGTGGTTACTTTGAATAGTAGTCAGAGCATTTATGACAAGCGCATTCATTGGAAGCCCAAATTGAAAGCAACCGGATGATAATTTTACGCCGTTTCAGCTATATTAAACACACATTAACGGCACTAACGCCGACTTATGGTGAGATCTGGAGGGAAAACAGTACGAATGTAGCTATTCGGGTGTTAGTAAATCGTGCCTGAAAAGAAAACGATTTACCCAGAGGCTGATCCAAAAATTGTTACTCAATTTCTACCTTTTGATTCGGTTAAAAAAACTCCAGTTTGATCGGCCCGTGAATAAATGGTCACTCATCCCGGGAAAACTTCAGGCAAGTTGGGATTAGTTTGAAGATAAGATTGGTCTGCCGCATATACCTTCCTCATTAGTACTATATGCAATAGTGGGGGATGCAGATGATATACATCTGTACAACTGAAACTTCGCATCACCTCGTGAAATTTGAACGTTATACGATCCGGAAGATACAATAGAGACACACAACTCATTACAACAACTAGATAAAACTCTGGTTACCAAGACTACTCAGCAATTAGTTTGTCTAAGACCTCGCATATTCAATTTTCACCAACCAGCTAGTCGACTGAAATTATGTCATTCATCGTTACTCAATTTAGTAGTCCATACATACCACTTGCAGTAAGGCAAGAAGCTCTTGACCGAGCATTCGCAGATCCTGGAATTCCAGATGCAATTCATGCAACGAAATCATTTTGGATGAAAGAGCCACATCCCGAGGTTGCAAGCGTACAGTCAGAACATCTCCCAGAAACCGTGGATTACGTCATCATTGGTTCGGGTATTACAGGAGCTTCAGTAGCACAAGCTTTGTTAGAGGGCCTCGAGGAGGCTAGTCCATCAGAAACCCAAACTTCATCTCAACCGAAAGTCATCATGCTAGAAGCTCGAGATAGCTGTAGTGGAGCCACGGGAAGAAATGGTGGGCACATTTTGGAAACTGGCGAGGAATATGCCATGCTTAAAGAACGTTTGGGTAAAGATGAAGCTATTAAAATTCATAAACTGCGAATTTCCCATCTTGAAGCATTGATCAAAAGTGCCGAAAATTTGGGGTTGACTGAAGAATCACAAGTTCGTAAAGTACGATTCTTGAGTGTGTATTTTCACAAGGAGGGCTGGGAAGATATTCGGAAAGATATAGAGGTTTTCATGACTGATATGCCAAATGATTCCAAAGGATGGGGTTTTATTGAAGCTGATGAATTAGCGAAGGTAGACCTTTTGTTATTGCGAAATGTCCCTCTTCTCAATCATGCAAAAGTCTGAACAGATGGCAATTAGAAGTCTTTGATTGCTGAATCCACTTGCAACATCAACCTATGAGGATTCTCTTGCTAATATATTTGAAGGAGTTCGGGATACCGAATGCTGCTGGAGCAGTGACAGGTATTGCAGGTGCAATGTGGCCCTACAAATTTGTCACAGGCCTTCTAGCACACCTACGAAAACAATTCCCATCAAACTTCCTCCTTGAAACAAACACTAGCGTTTCCCAAATCCATGGAGGCGAACACTATTTCGAAGTCACCACACCCCGGGGGACAATCAAATCCAAACACGTAATCCACTGCACCAACGCCCACATTGGGCACCTCGTCCCCGGCATAAAAGGCTGCATCTTCCCCATCGTCGGACAAATGTCCGCCCAACCACCCGGAGACAAATTCAAACATCAAAGCGACCACTCCTGGATCTTCAACTATGCCCATGGTTTCGACTACCTAACACAACTTCCCATCAGCCCATCATCTAACGGAGAAATGATGATGGGAGGCGGCTACGCACAAACACAAAATGGCGGCATTCACGAAGCTGGCATTAGTAAAGATTCAGAATTAAACATGTACGCGAACATCCACCTACGCGGTGTTCTAGGCGCCGTCTTCGCGCCAGAGAATTGGGGTGCGCTTCACGAGCCAGCGGTGAAATCAATGTGGACGGGTAACATGGGATTTAGCACCGATGGATTACCATGGGTTGGAGCACTCCCCGCGTCTGTGACCGATAGGAAAATCACAACTACACAGAGCAATCATGAAGGAGCTGAATGGGCCGCAGCGGCTTTTTCGGGTGAGGGTATGGTTCATGCTTGGTTATGTGGGAAGGCGTTGGCGGAGATGATTCTTGCATTTGATGCTGCGAGGGATGGGGTCGTGATTCCGGAGTGGTTTCCGGAGGCGATGGTTATTTCTGAGGAGCGCTTGGCGAAGGCTCGGTTGGAGAGGTTTGCGCAGGAACGCGCTGTGGTATAATTGATGCATATATTCTCGACAATATTTATCGGATTAGCTGTGAATGTCTACCAATCTGCTTGAAATTTTTCTCTACCTAGTATACAAGCCATTCGGTCTATCCCCGTCCTACAATTCTCAAGCCTATCCCCCTCCTACAGAATCCGTGCCAGTACTCATGAGAGCGCATACCGAACAGTAAACATTTACCCACAATGAACATTACATAAGAATAATCCGCAACAAAACATTCACACGAATCATAATCATAATCATACTTATTTCTAAGATTACAAAAGACACAACTAAAGAAAGTGCTTCATCAAAGATTCATCGGAGATTCCCCGGCATATTGTTAAATACCGCCAGGTTTCAATAGATGATGCACCATAGGGGATATATTGAGCTGATTATTTTCAGACGGAAGTGAGAGAAATAAGTAAGGAAATGGGGAAGATGGGGCGATAGTAGAAAGTACTAGGTAGGCAATCTCATCTTCGCTTCGCAAAGCCCTTTCCTGTCGATAATGATAGCTAGCTCAGAGGTACGGGACTCAGAAATATGGATGTGTTTTCCATCTTGAACTATTCATTCGCGCAATTCAACATCATTCTGCATCAGGACCCGAAAAAGCCTTCCAAGGTTGTATGAAGGAACTGCAAAAACGCTGGTCCTCTCATTGAATAGAAAGATAGGGCTTTATGAGGAAGAAACTCTCAACTTGAATGTATAAATGTATCAAAACTTATAATCGTCAATCTTTACCGTGTCCTGTTGTTCAATCCAGCGCCAGTTTGAAAAGACAGTACCAACTGCTCCTATTCTCCTCTTGTCCCAATCAGCGGAATATGCGTCTATCCCAAATTCCCCAAAACCCAATAAAACAGCCTCTTAATATGTGTTATACACCGTGTATCAAGTCACTACACTAATTATGCGTCGACGCCTGAGCTCTTCCCTTTATCGTCGGAGAAGTTGCCAGTTGGAGACGTTGGCTTTGCCCCCCATGCCCACGGCATCCAGTTTGCACTGGATGTCCTCTCTGCTGCTCTTCTCTGATTTCCAACTTCTTCCGTCCCAGAATCTGCATCAATTTTTTCAAAATCAGGCTCACTCTTTCTTGAGGTCATGCCACTCATAGAGCTCTTTGGTCGATCGAGGTTATCATCTTCACTGCTAGTGCCATCAAATGACATACTAGATATATTTCTAGGGACGCGCTTTTCATTTTGTAAAGTTTGCGCTTCTTTATCCAATGCCGAGAGAAGTATTGAAAGACGTTCACGTTGTGCTTGAATGAAGGTTATACGTTCATTTCCAGATACATGAGGTGGTATTAACATTCCACTATTCGACAAATCTCGACCTTCAGATCCACCAGTAGCAGCGTTGGACGAGGTAGCAGCGGTTACTGCCGAGGCAAGGAGCGAATAAAAATCAGTTGCAGTGCTAGTAGCACCCCCGATAGGGTTCGATGGGAATGAAGGTCTAGCAGATGGCAGATTGAAGCGCGCCATGAGATTGTGTGTATACGAATAAGCTGAAGGTGTGGATGGCGGTGTTGGCTCTTTAGGCGGAAGACCAAAGATATGCTGTCTGATCAATTCTATTGCTTGATTGAGATATGTCACACCTGCGGCTTTCGCACGTTCATGAGCGGAGGCTATTAAATCGTCAATAGCGAGCTCATTATTGTGAAGCCATGGATGAACATGTGTTTGGTAGAGGACTCTTGCGCCTTGAGTTTGAGGAAGGATAAGGTAGAGGAGGAAACCGAGGCGAAACCAGGAATAAAAAGGGATCCTAGGTAGAAGCAATTGTTAGAATATTTCATGGGTAGTTCAAGAGAAAGAGACGTTAGCAAACCAAACTAGTATGAATCCGACCCAAGATTCAGCGAACAAAGCAATCGCAAGAACTACCCAATACATAAGCCATGGTGTTAATAATGCTGGATCCGAGGTCTTTAGAGCTTTGTAGGATGCGAAAACTGGAAAAAGAAAGGTAGGAATAGAACTGAAGAATATTAGTAACACTTCCTTAAAGGCGGGGTATACTTACGATAAGAGCCTTGCGAATGTGTCGAACATGATGATTACTTTGGTTCTTCAAAGAGGTTGCTTCTTGTAAAGCTTTAAAGGTTACCTAGGTATACTAGGTAATACACGGAGTTGGTTCTGATAGTGAAAAGGGTATAGTATCGGAGTACAGACGATGAATGTGTAGATATGAGTAGGTTGGTGGAGTGATGGAGAGGGAGATGGAGATGGAGATGGAGATGGAGATAGAGATGGAGTGTATTAGTGAGGATGATGCTGATCTTCCGGTCCAGCTCTAGGATTCCTTTGAGGTTAGAAGGTTTTAGCGTGTTTCTTATTATTACGGGGTATCAGGTGCCCATATTTGATAGCCGAAATAGCCTAAGACATGCTACGGATTATAGGGACGGACGGAATCACCATGGGATTTTGGATGTTATTTTGAATGAAAACAGTGAATTTGATGAACTTCACAGGCAAATTGTGCAAGCTTTGTGCAGCTTTGTGCAGCTTTGTGCGGTAATGCGGTAATGCGGTAATGCGGTAATGCGGTAATGCAAGGCTACCAAATACAACCGCAGCCTTGTAAGTTTGCTCGGTAATAACAAGTCCACCAGTATACACCGGTAGTAAATAGGTAGGGGCACGCACCAATGCGGAGTAAGCATGCTCTGTAGTCAGTAGATCTCCACTACGGAAACATGGAGCCGCCCGAGAATGACTAATAGTAATCACTTGAAGAATGGACCTGACAGATCATGGGGTAAATCTGCATATATCTATCTGCTGTCCAACCGCCCAGAAAAGCATCTGTATGAATTGATGAGCTTGATGGGCTGATATTACTCATGCCAATTGATATGGGCTGAGACTCTTCGATTTTGTGTCTCTCAACAAAATCTCCGAAAAGTCTATAACTTCATATAAGAAAGAGGTCGTGCCTTCTGGTAGGTCAGGTTAAATTTCTTTTTCCACTAAACTTCCGCAGCTGCCACCTTCAACATTCTTCAATATCACCTACATTATCTACACTCCATACCTACCTATAACAGCCGCCAGTATGTGTATTGTCTTGGCAACTACCGCACATCCATCCTATGCACTCATAATTCTTGATAATCGAGACGAGTTCATTCTTCGACCCACAAGCAAACCACATTGGTGGTCTTCCCATCATCAAGAAATCCTGTCAAGTCGAGACCTCCAACGTGCCGAGCAAGGAACATGGTTAGGGATTACGAAAGCTGGGAATTTTGCGGTTCTTACCAATTATCGAGAAACAGATACCCACGATAAAGATCATCCCGTACAAGGAACCAGGAGTCGCGGCGGTATGGTCACGGCTTGGTTAACGGCAGATAACGATGAGAGCACCCAACAATTTGTACACAGGCTATTAGAAGGTGACGGGGTAAAAGGTGTTGGTGGGTTTTCGTTGGTTTGCGGAAAATTGCGGAAAGAGAGATCTTCTGATAACCAAATGGAGCCTCTGGCAATCATCTCGAATAGAAGCGGAACTCCAGACCAAGTGCCCTGGGTAGCCGCGAGTAGAGGAGAGGTTTATGGTTTAAGCAATACTTCGTACGATGACCCAATCACTTGGCCCAAAATCAAGTCTGGCAAGGAAAAGGTGTTAGAGGCTGTGGAAGAAGTAGTACGAAATGGCCTGGGAGAAGATGAACTGGTTGAGAAATTGTACGCCGTTCTGGACATTGATACACTTCCGAAGCAAGATGATAGTCAAGATTTCGAGGAGTATATCTATCAACTTCGAAAGTCGATCTTTATACCTACAATCGGCCATGCAACGTCACCTTCGGAAATTCCAAATGCAGATGAAATCGCAGCTGCTGTCGGAAGACCATCATCACCCCGCGGAGATTCACGAGTTGAAGTGGCAGGGGAACAGATTGAGGTTAAAGAGGAGCAGAGACCAAAGCTTGAGAATAATAACATTGTATCTGGCGTTTATGGTACCCAAAGACAAACCATCATACTCGTAAATTGGGAAGGACATGTTACGTTTATAGAGCGGTCGCTGTTTGACGAAGAAGGCAATCCATTAGAAAGAGGTCAAGCTGATATGAGGTTTGAGTTCAATATCGAAGGATGGAATGGGGAAAGCAAGGGAGATGAAGGGAGATGAAGTATACCCGCATGCAGTGCTATAGCTTGCTAATAGGATAACAGACCACAAAATACAAGAATGATTAAGCCAACTAATACTCATTTCAAGTGCCAAGGGCATAAATATTTAGTAGCATTGGTGACTTGGTCAATAGATATAATATATATATACTCCTGAAGGTTACCTGTCCAAATCTTTTTTTAAAAAACCTATTCTGCAAATTTCATTCAATTCCATTCCTTAAAGGTTTTATCGATTCTTCGAATTAAATTAATTCATTGGCCAAGTGAATGATGCACTGGTAACTTCATCATCAGTGTATACCTAATAATATAAGGCATGGCAGTCACATAGTAAGAAAGCTCCTGCCGTGCTCTCTTTCCTTATTGGTAGATTTGGATAAATTTCACCAAAGTGTAATACTTCCTTCTCATCTTGGTTTTATTTCAATCATCAGTCTCCCAACAAATGTCAGTCTATGTCCTACAAATTAATTCATGAATGAAAGAGATGAATGAATGATACCAGGTTCTTCGAGTTCGAGCTTTTTCCATCCACAGATGTTTCGGCGTCGGGCAACGGTGAGGATATGATAACTTCTTTTGGGACCAAATTTTATTCACCTGTCAAAGTCCCGAAAAACTTTTCAGTTCCTCCCATCTTTGTCATTTTCTTCTTGCTTCCATTTCCAATTGTTGTTTGCTCGATCAAAACACAGCGACATTCTGGAATAAGACTTGCGATTCGATCAAAGAGGTCCTGAAGTGTCTTCGATGTCTTGAAACGGGAGAGAAGCGGAAAATCGTGGTAAGATTGACGTTTCATTTTCAGTTGGCTGAAGAAGATCAATATTAAGACAGCAGGAGTTGGATCAAATCCGAAGCAAAACTTTCACAGCCATCGAGGTTATCTGGTTCCATGTTCGTATTGCATTTGGCTTCATAGTCAATAAACACTTCTAAAAATGTCTTCCATGCAATTTTGAGATAGCTGAGATAATTTTTATCACATTATGCACGCTCTGAAACTTACATGCTAACGCCTTTGTTGTTGTATAGAGCAAATTGGCAAACATGGCCAATTATAATCGTCGCATCCCCGCTCTCCCATCGACGCTCTTAGCAGAAGGTGATACTCATTATACCTCATCAGAGCGAAATTATTATACGTACGAGCGGGGATCAATCATTGGCCAAAACACACCTTGGCCAGTAGAAACCTCTCCAGTTCGTGTCAAGAAAACGGTTCCTGATTCTCAAACCTTTCGTGGCACAGCTTCCTCTCCCCACAACGTCAGCAATTTGCCTGGCCCGGTGTCAGCCTTACGTGCACATGTCAATAATTCACCTATTCTAACCTCGTCCTCTCGCACTCGTCTGGAAAGTCAACCCCGGGGCCCAACTTCATCCTCACGTACTCGGGTAAGCAATACAAAAGGTGCCCCTTCACCAAACCGAGCTGGTCCACCTTTGCGTTCCCATTACACGGCACAAACCACAGCTTCTGCCGCACGTAAGATCATCCCAACTCCGCCAGGCTCAACTTTATCCTCGCTTCGACGCATCGATAATGCAAAAGACACTGTCTACCAAAAACGTCATTTTCCACCCGACTTAACAGCTCAAGATATAGAGTTCCTAGAGTCTTCAGAGCCTTCTTTCAAAAAGTCTTCAGCTCCCGCTTCCTCGAAAGGCAGCCAATTTGGCAATCTGTCATATTCAGCTTCATCTCCAAACATCAACAAGTTGTCAGTCTCGAATGAAAACATCCCCCCAGTTCCATTTTCTCCAAGAAGTGAACTGCATGAAAGAGTTTTGCACGGCCGTCGTGGATCTGCGAACGCCAACAATTGCTATCCTCATCCGTTATATAGCAACCCTACCGTTGCTAGCTCGTCCTTGACAGCGTCTGCTTCCAGTACTGACATCAGCCAACCGCGTTCTCGGAGCCGAAGAAAAACAGAGCGCGAATCCTCAAGGATTCCAAGTACCACGTTAGGATCGGGTTCTAAATCGAGACCCGCCAGCCGTCGTCATCTACATTCCCCCATGAGACGTGCTATAGAGAAAGGGGAGGAAAGTCGGGCACGCAGAAGGTATATTTCGCCAGTTGAGGGACTGCCACAAATTCATACAGGTAGAAAATCTCCTCCGGAGCCTTACCACATCGCTTATAAAATGCCAGAAATTACCCCGGAGCCAAAAGTAGAATCTTCTTCATTTCCCAAGTCAAAGACATTTGGCGTCTTCTCTACACTCAAGAACTCATCTTCTATTCAGTGGCTCAATAGCAATCGGTCAACTTCGAATCCAATTCGTGCTGCCGAACCCACTATTTCAACAGCAAAATACTCTCCTATCCCAGAATTTACTACAAATACTCTTCAAGTTCATACCGCCCAACCTTCTGCTTATTGGTGCGGTAGATTTCAAGCTGTCTCCGACAGATATCAGAGTGATGATTTTCATGTTTGTGTTATCAATCCCCTTCCCGTTCCACGAGACAGCGATATCAAACGAGAAAAACCATCGACTCACTATAGGCGCGGTGGTAAGGCCCTTCTAGGGACTAGTTCTCCTTCTAAGTCTGGTTCACCTGCCCCACTTCTAGACAAATCCCTCAAGAAGACCCAAGCAAAATCATACAAGACTGTTCTCACCTTTTCAACTCCAGCACTCTTTCTTGAAGATTTTGACAAAAGAGCTCAGAAAGTTATGATATTCCTTGCATCATTGTGCTGTACAAGCCCAGCCAAGAAAAGTCTTCGGGAATGGCAAATTCAATATGCCACTGCATTGAAGAATAAAGCTTTGATGCCTAAAAGTGATCCTGATGATAAGGGATTCTTTGGGAGAATGGGAAGAGTCATTAGTGATGGTGTTACTGGAAACAAAAGTGCCACGAATGGGCGAGGAACTGGAATGGGAAAGCGAAGTGCTTTTGGTCTCAGGAGAGGTGGTAGAAGTGTTGGAGGGGACCACTAATTATTCTATCTAACTTATGGATCAAAGCTTGGATGTAGTAAGAGCAAGGATTGACATATTGTAGTACTAACATGCTTACGATTTCGACTTCAAGGTGGTGGAAAGGACTTGCATATTGATGGAACGAACGTTATTGGACTTTACCAATACGAATGGATATGGGAGGAGTTCAATGCGTAAGGTTTTCCCATTGGGTGAAATGGTTATGAGAGATGCAATACAATACACTAAGATACGATGCAACGGAATGAGATACGACAATACGATTTTATGACAACCTTATGACACGCTACGAAATGGTTCAACACAGTAATCTTACAATGAGATGAGGCGAGAAAATAGACTCCGGGGCATTGTGTATAGACTAGATACGGTTGATTATTCTGATTTTTGAAAGAGGAGAATGGGGAAGGGCATCAGAAGTAGTAATTATAGTAACGTTTGAATATATAAAATACAGTTTCATATTTTGTCAAAAGGAAAAAGTGCACGAGATGGAGTGAAAAGCGATGTCATATCGAAGGGCAAATGCAAAAGGGTGTAGAAAAATAGAACAACATAAACAGAAATAGTATTCTCAAAACCCCCAAACAAATCCTTATATACAATATACAATAAAAAAAAGGCCCCGCATTCATCAATATTCATATTCATCTCCATCTTGATGATTTAAATTACCACCTCTTGTCTTGCAACCACCCACCCCACACATCCACCACTCACGCACAACATTTCTTCCCATCAACCAACCTACTCTCACCATCCGTCAAATTCAAGACACTCTTCAACGCCCCATCCTTACTAGCCGCCACACTACTCGGCGTACTACAGTACGAAGGCGGCACATCCAACGCAGGATTCTTGATAAAGAAATTCCGCGGCCTCAACAACAACGTCATAGGTTCCGCAGGCATGATGGGGAAATCCTCCGGGCTGGGGAAATGCGTAATGCCGAATGTATGCCAGAGGACAATATCAGTATTTTGAATATTGGCCTCGCCGTTGGCGATCCATTCTGGGAGACCGGCGCTGGGCTCGCCGGAAGTCTGAGGCACGTGGCGTCCGGCTGGGTGCAGTTGGTCGTCCGAGTATGGAGTGACGTGTACGGCGTGGCGGGCGAATCCGGCGCGTTTCCAGACGAGCGATCCTTCTTTGGGGAGGAGCTTGGGGACTTCCCGACTGACGAGTTTGTAGGAGACGGGTTTGTGGGAGTAGGGGTTTAGTTTGTTGGGGTTGGCCATTTCCCATGTGCGTGATGTGACGCCGTCGTAATCGCTGATGGATTCGTTGACGGTTTTGTATTCGGTTTTCTGGGCGAAGAAGGCGTTGCCGTGGGGGTTTTCGGCGGATCCGACGGCACCCGCGCCTGGCATGGCGTCGGCTTGGAAGACGGTGTTGTTGGGTCCGTCGATGTTGGAGTCGATACGGAGACAGAAGAGATGTTGATGGTTGTGTGCGTTCACGCCGGGGTAGACTTCGGTTCCCCAGCCTTTGGTGTCTTCGCCTGGGTTCATGGAATAGGTGTTTAAGATACCGGTGAGTTTGATTTCGAGTTGGATGGTACCGTCTTGGTGGAAGATCCAGTACACGCAGTATTCGTAGTTGGCCGCTGTGAAGATGTGGGAGACGATAAGTTTACGGCCACGCGTTACAATGACGGATTCATCGCGGAAATCGGTGTGCTTGAAGAGGATACCGGCATCTTCTTCGTGAATGCAGATGGCGTTTTTGATGGTGGTACTCTCACCGGCGCGGTTTACGAACGCAGCGTCCTAGTCATGTGAGAAACGATTTCAAGTATTCATTGAAATGGGAAAACAGTACCATGTAATGAATTGCACCTTTGCAATCACAGCCGAGGGAGAGACTGTTAGTCATGTATCCTCCTCCATATTCACCAAGATCGAAAGCGTGTTTGCGTTGATGCGGATGTTCAGGGTTACCGTAAGGAACAACCATCTCTACGAGAGAAAGTCTGTAAAATACTGGTCTAACAGTTCCCTTATCGTTGTATGTGATGTTGTTGAGGACAATTCCTTCCTTGTAATTGAATCCAACATGGAAATTCCAATTTTGCCAATTAATCTCACGACCATCAACCTTGAATGATACACCGGCTGGTTGTGTAATATTGATTGGTGTGATATCTTTTCTGTATCCTCCTTCCTTTTCTATGCTCGCTGGATGATAGTTGTTTGGTGCTGCCTTGCTGACTGGTCGTCGAACTTCGGGAATATCAATGTGGATGATTTGTTGTTTTTCTGCATCGTAAATAGGACAGAAATCAAGGGGGAAGGAGTATTGAGAGTCATCCATGTGAGGTCGATAATACATAAGCGCTTGTTGTAGACGAACATTATTACCGAATCGGTGGTCGTAACCAATGGTCCATGCTATAATCGCTTAGAATAAGGAGAGTAAACGAGGTAGAAATAAAAAACTTACGATCGCAATACACTTTGTGCATATCTTCCGCTGGGATACCACTCAAAATACATTGCTCAATTACCTTTGGGTCTTTTCGAACAACATGCTCAACAATTTGGAGATCTTCCATTGTGATCTGGATTTACTGTTAGCTTTAATGTCGCAAGTAGATTGCACAAGATTTTAGCATGGATTGAACACATACCAAAGGCTGTACACCATCAATATGTTCCCATTTCACCACCTTTCCCTCTGCCAAATCAACCAAACCATCATAGACCTTACCACCTGGGGCAATCACCACCACATCTGCTATTCTCTTTGGTCTCGGGACAACTTGTGGATTTTCAAGCCATTTCATCATCTCCTTCTTGCGGGGTTCATAAAGTGTGATGGCATTGTAATGAACAGATCCTTTCTCAGCTCGGATGATCTGAACAGCTTTCTCAATCTCTGCATTGGAGAGAGGATCGAATGGATGTGGTGGAGGGGAAGTGGCAGAGAAGTGATGTGCGAGAGATTGAAGTCTGTTGGAAGCCATTGTGACGAATTGCAACAGTCACTTGAGGGAAAAATGTACAGTGAGTGAGATATCCAATTGAAGTCGTGAACTCCCTTGGTCGAATCTCAGATTAAAATGATGCTTTTACAAGAGAAAGAACAATGGGAATGATATACAGAAAGAAAGGCAATTGGGGAACTTCCAGCGTCAACTATATATCTTCAACGAGTATCTCCACTGAATGTCAGGTACCTGTGCGCGAGCGGGACTCTCTGTATCAATCGGGTCAAGACACGATAGTTCAATTCCAGTAACTTTTCTCAAAGGGTATTCTATTACATTTCTAAAAGAGTGTTGTGAAGGTTATCGTATGGCTGGATATGCGCGAACAAATCCCAGCTCTTCCAATAACATGGTCGCTGTCCTTGATAGCTGTTCTAACGCAGTGTGAAAGCTTGGAAAAGTGGAGAGAGGGGTTACGATAAGGATTGAGATAAGGACTATCTAGACCTAATCGAGACATAGAATCCCGAGACACGTGATTGCGAAGTTCCTCGAATTGAGAGATACGAATTAGGGATTAATTTCCGGAAGATTTCGTGTTGGTGTGGATGAGAAAGAGAAAAGTGATGATAGGGAAGGGGAAGTTCATTTGATTGTTTTAGAAACTTTGTTATGTAAATCAAGATGCGATTTCGGAAGAGCTTTGGATCAGATCGATCGTTGGTAATATCTCGCAAAGTGTCAATATCGTGTCTTTCTCATGATCGGTACACCAGTATATGACTGGCACCTATGGCCGAGGGACACTTTAAGAAACAGGAAGATTACAACCGAGGAATGAGGAGTATCGCACTGTCTTGTCGAAGTTTTTTTACAGATCTATCAAAATGGCATACACATAAGATTCACATTCGAGAGGTGAGATGAGGAGCATTTCATCATGGCCAAGATGGGCAACAGCTATTGCAATCTTATATATTCAAAGGTTAACACTCGCTATGCAAAGTGTTTGCTAACAAACATTTGGACCCGATTGTAAAACCTTCGCAACTTCCTGGGCAAGAACATCATGCATTGGATAAGTAGGATGCAACGAATTCAACCAGAAATATTCGTTCACTGGTATGTAACAAGATGGATCAGTATAGTTTGGTGTCGGTGTACCACTATAATAATTTCATTAGCAAGCCAAAACTGACCCGAGCGATGGAAGGGGAAAAGGGAAAAACTCACTTCTCATAAGCAACGCAATACGCGGTAGTATTCTGATAGACAGAAGTCTGGGGAAAACTCTTCGGATTGTTTAATACTTGGGTGAACAGAGTATTGACATCAACTGTGAATACGTTGACATCCGAGAAAGTCTTCTTGAGACTTTGAGCAAGTGCCGCGAGACGATTATTCCAATCAGCAATGTCAAGTTTTTCTTCAGCTTGGTATGTTGCTCCGCCGGAAATTGCCAACGGACTCCTGTCAACGGGTGGGACATTCAGGAATGCAAAATTTCGAGCGCCGATGTAATAGAGTTCATCTACCAGACCATGGTAAACGGCCATGATTCTTTCGTTCAGGTTTGCAGTTGCTGAGGCTCCAAGGTAATACGAATTTCCAACATCGTTAATACCATCAAAGATAGCAAAGAGTGTATTTCCAGATGACCATGGAGCTGTGTCTGGTTTTCCTGCGTAAGCGGGAAAGAATTGATTCTCGATTTGCTCGGCTACAGAGGAGACTTGTGGTTCATAAGGGGCGACAAGATCAGAGTTGATCGTGGCTCCTCCATACGCCAAATTATACGTCAAGACGGTAGACTTGTTGTATTTGACCGTGAGAAAGTCAACCCAATTTTGGCCATTGGTAGCAGTATATCCTAATTAGAATTAGAGCTAGCTAGATGAAGTTGAGAGTGTTTTAACCTGGATATGTAGGATTTCCAAGGGGATTAGTGGGTGTTGGCTGAGTGCCGTTTGTCTGAAATCCGCTCGCTGAGTATGAATCCCCACTAATATAATCAGTAAATTCATTCCAACATTATTTCTGCTGCAGTCCTCACAATGTAAATGCATATTGGATTTTGTTCCAACCTGGCCAATTCGAGGTCGCTTTGCATTGCTTCTGAGTATCCTGGTTCAATGGCGCTCCTTGGACGGAAGCTAGAAGAGAGGTGGCAGCAAGCACAGTGGTAATGCGTGATGAAACCATGTTCAAAGGTGTATGATTTTAATGCTGATAGTCAGGAGGTTTGATGGAAGATTTCAAAAGAGAAACAATATTTATATATGAACAAGTTCAAATAGTCACCTCTTTAGAGGTCGTTCTCCACTGACAGCAGTATAACTCAATCTAGCCATGTCTATGGAGTAAAACGGATAGATATAAACAAATTCAGACCATGCCTTCTGAAGATATCCCCCGCCACACAACAGCGCCATTCTACAATTAACCGATTCCAGAGTATAAATCGTAAGCAAAATGGTGATTTGTATTCCGGATTGCAGACGGAACATTTCGTTCCGCTGCCGGTTGAAAGTTAAGCTTCTCCACGATGTATTTTGCATGCGGGGAAGATCTCAAAGCCGCCGGCGCCGTGGTAGAAGCTCTCCAATAATGATAATGTTATGAGAGTCAATTTACCCTGCCTGGGTGGAGAACTTGAGACGTTTAAAGCAATACTGAACCTGGCGATTTCGGGTGATTGGAAAAGCGGAAAAACTTGCAATAATAAATTATATACGGGCTACGCGAAAGTGTATTGCAGAAGTCGAATATGTAGGGAGGCCGGGTCGAAGATGCACAGCTAATTGAAATGTTCCGAAGGTTTTTGAGATGTATAAAAAGACGTTGAAAGTTTGGAAGCTAACACAAAAGTAAAACACCGGTAAATCCTTAGTAAAACTGTTTGATTTTAAATCCCATGACAAAAATTCTTTTCAGAGGTAAAGATTCGAAAAGCTGTCTAAATTCAGGCACAACACATCATGTCTCTTACCCCATCTCGATAGCGCCTTAAGCATATTCCAGTGAGATAACATTCGAATTGATTATAACATGGTTTCCAAGTTAAATGTTTGTTTAACAAACAACGTGAAAAATTACCGCAATGCTCTCCTATAGTGATGTTTCAATTGTTCGACCTTTTGTCGGATGAAGAAGTTCGATGTGTGATGAATGCATGCAGGTCGCTATCACTGGATTCTCTCCGAGATGTATATGTATACATAAGAGATATTAAACTCATACTGAGGATTTGACGAATCGAGCCAGCGGTTGCTAGAGATCAACTGAAGATTAAGTTGGCAGGTCATTTGTACAAGAAGGGATCTTCAACACTCTCGGGAAGATCTTTGATACTTCGTTTGTGGGTTTTAAGGTATCGGGGACTCTTAAGTATTTGATGCGACGTACAGCCCATGATTGACTTCAACCGAAAATGGTTCTTCTTGATGTATCATAGAATACCTAGCCATATGTTTTAATTTCATCTAATAATAATGTATAACAATGATACCACAACAAGCTTTCCCCATTATCAACACCTATCCTCAATACTCATGTCGGAATCTTCCCAGGTTCAGGGACTGGCTGGTACACGGCATCGATACTCGGCCATCTACGTCACCCAAGCCTAGCAATCTTTTCTATGGGCCGTTAAGGAAAGCACCCAGACCAGACCCAAAGCCCAAAGCCCAAGCCCAAGCCCTGTGAAGCCACTGCCACTCTCGCCGGTAATACCTAGTGTCTTTTTGATCACTGCCGACAAAGTTGCCAACGATCCCATCAAAGTGCAATCAAAATGCAATCAACAATGGGAATGGGAAAAGGGAAGATGAATGAATTGAATGAGTAAAAGAGTCGAAGAGTCAAAGAGTCAAAGAGCCCACTTGATATCATTCGGAGAATGGATACCAGGTACCTTGCCGAAGTGCAAAATCAATAGATCGGTGGAAGTCTGCAAGACCAACAAAGCACATAAACTCCATCAACGTGCTTGAAGTAAGGGTCCAATGGTCGGTTCAATGTCCAATGGTCGGTCCAATGTCCAATGCCCAATGTCCAATGTTGGTCGATCGAGAAACTTTTCACGTGGAGCGATTTCTTTGGGCAGCAAAACTGCATATGGGAGTTTGCTCCATAGCCCAATGAGATTCCTTAGCGAAAGTCAAACCATGAGTGAATCCTTGAACCCTTCGTCACCTTAACCTGTTCTTGATGAAGCCTGCTTCTATTCTTTCTCTCACTCATAGTCTCACACTCGCAAACCCCCAAGATCCTCGAAACAATACCCACCACCGTTTTCCCTTTTTCGAAAGAACCACCTCAATACCGAGTAATAATAATAAGTCTCGACCTTTATGAAGTTTATTATTTTGGTTATATTACATTCCAGCCTCCTTATTTTCGCATGGTGAAAATTTTAAAAATATTTCATCCCCGGAAATCAAACGTCTTTTGGCTTGATCGTAATTCGTACACCCACCACGTTATTGATCACTTAAGCGGGGTACGAGGTTCACATTGCATCAACTGAGTCGTTTCGCCCAAGACATCTATTTTCTCAGCTGAACACTGAACATCAACTCTTCAAAACTTTTCACAATTTGAAGAGAGAACAAAAAAAGTCACCATCTCTAGACAGTTTCATCTGATTTTTGAAAATCACTTTTAGCTCGTCATGTCTAGAATGGGAGATCCTTATCGTAGTTCCTCGGAAGCCCTTAGCAATTATGGCGGCAGCGGCCGTGGCGGCGGGGCTAACCGTTGGGATACTGACCGACTTGCCTCGGAGCGCGACCGAGTTCGTTTTGCAACAGAACGAGAGGAGCGAGATTCACGATTTCTTCGAGCTACCGCTGGTCATACACGAGAACGATCTTATGATGATGTTTACGAACGTCGAGGTCCACGAGGATATGAAGAGGAGCGTGAACATTATGAAGAACGAGATTATTACGATTCACCAAGATTTCAACGAGAACCAGAACCAGGAAGAAAAAGACCTACAACTATTACACTGGAGAGAGAACGAGAGAGGGAAAGAGATGAGTCCCCGCCTCGAAGAGCTGGTGGCAGACCAGCATTTTTGAGAAGACAGAGCTCCCTTGATACCTTTGACCGCAAGCCGTTGGTGCGATACGAGAGAGAAAGGGAGATGGAGAGGGATGAGTACGGTCCTCCTGCCAGACGTCCAGATCTAAGACCGCCTCCGTTGACACCTGTTCCGCTGCCAAGAGGTAGAGGATTACCACCACCTAGACGATATGCCGAAAGAGACTACGAGGACATCAAGGTTGCGGAACCCGACTTCTATGGCGATGAGGACTTTCGAGCTTACCCCGAAAGAATCAGAGAAAGGGAAATTGTTAGACGAAGGAGAAGAAGTCACGAAAGGCGAAGCCATAGGAGTCACAGCAAGGAAAGTCGTTCAACCGCTACAAGAAGTGTTCGAAGTGAGAGTGTTAGCTCGTCAGATAGTGGTACCACGATATCAGTGAGGAGTGAGTTTCCTAAGAAGGGAAAGACAAGAATGCCGGCTAGATTGGTCAGCAAGAAGGCTATCATTGATTTAGATTACCCTTTCGAAGAAGAGGTGAGCCATCCAACATCCATCAACTAAGCAACTTATACTGATCTAACAGGGCGATACAATCATCATTCAAAAGGCACTTGGAAGAGAGAATATCGATGAAGTCATCAAGTTAAGTGAAGAATATAAAACAGCTGAGAGTGAGTATTTGTTTTTCATTCCCCCTTTGATCACTGCATCAAAATGCCCCTAACCCCATTCTGCAAAAGAAAACAAAGTCAAGGAGACGAAAGAGGTAGAGACAACTCTAACAACATACCTCGTTGGTCCAGAACTCGAAATGTCCGGTGGCCGATCAGAAGCTGGAACCATAATCGAAGAACGTACTGAGGTTTTCAATATCCCACCACCTCCATCAATAATACACCACGCTCCCCCACCTCCTCCATCAGTACACTATGCGCCTCCACCTCCTCCATCAGTACACTATGCGCCTCCTCCACCAGAGCCAGTACACTATGCACCCCAACCTCCACCAGCGCCAGCTCAATGGGCACCACCTCCTCCATCGGTTGTGTACGCACCACCACCTCCACCGGTTATATATGCACCACCACCGCCCCCCCAACAAAACGTTGAGATTCATGAAACCACTAGGATAGTGGAGCGTTCTCCATCTCCAGCAAGAAGTACATACTCACACCATAGCCACCATAGCCACCACACTCACCACCATCATGACCCTGTCATATTGGAAGGACGCCCTCGATCGCGGGATGAAGAAAGTGTATTTTACGAAAAGCGTGAAATCATTGAACGCACGGAGCCTATTGGTGCGATGACCGTCTCACGCTCTCACAGCCACCGCAAAGATGAACGTTCAATTCGAGCTGAAATCAAAGCGCTCGAGGCAGAGAAGGAAGCCCTCAAAGCGGATCGACGGGCTAATCGAGAGTTACGTCGCGCGGAGCGTCTTCGTCGTGAGGGTGCCCGACACAGTGATAGCCAGTTGGTACTTTACGAAGATGAGATTCATGATGGAAGAGATGTGACCATTGTGAGAAGGGAGAGAATCGTGGAGCCTGAAGGAGGTGTCAGGATCGAAAAGGACCGAAAAGGTAGGATGAGCATCAGTGTTCCCAAGCATGCCTATCGTTAGGTGTCTTGCCTGATTGAGGTGGGTCACTTGGCATTGGGACGGATGGTTTTTGTGAATGGGGCTAACCAGCTTGTTCTTCACAGCACCTCCACCAAAATTGGTTAGAGCCATGTTGGCTACTCTTACTTAATTCCTACCATTTGAAAATCAATACATTTCGTTCTTTACGTCAAGCGCATAACGAGCCGAAATAGGTTAATAAATGGCGTTGATCAAATAGGAATTCGTGGTTGGATCGGATTGAGCTTATGGGTTTTCTATGCAAGCAGAAATTTTACATCTTTTTCTATTTCCTTTGAACTCTATGACAGCATGGCTTTTAGACTGTATTTGACACGAAGAGGGATTTCATGGGAGGGATATTGGACAATGAGTTATGCGATGATATCTACAGCAGCAAGTTTACTTTTTTTACTCGGTTCGAAGATACACTAGTTTGGATGCGTACAGCTTTTGATTGCTTCTTCGTTTTTTTCTATTTTGATGTTTTTACAACTTTTCGGATTTATTGATGATGCTACTTACGAATCTTTTTGATAATTGGTTAATGGATGGGTGGACGGGTGAATGGGTGGAAGGGTAAATAAATGGTTGGATGGCGGGTCTCTACGCGCTGAATTGATCTATGGGAGGAATATCTAGTGATACCTAGTTTACGAGAATGAGAAGATGCAATTTTTATGATTATAATACTGTGATGGTGCCCTAGATGAGATCTCTAAGCGTAGGTTTGGCGGGTAATTTTATATTTATGGAGGGGGGTTTGGAGGAGGTGAGGTGGTTTGGTGGTGTGCTGTTGGATAATTATTGTCTGGATGGTTGGTTGGGTCACCAGGTGGATGGGTGGATGGATAATAGGCTTTGTTGTTGTTTTAATTGATATGATTTTGATTTCGGGTTTTGAATTTGAAATTTGAGAGTTATAGAGGATGTAATACTAAACAAGTGATATGTGTAGATCTTCGAATTGATGTATATGCTCGATTCATATAGTCCTTTTATTTCTATAAAACAAACTATGGCTTTGGAATTTTCCAAACTATTATTGTAAATTGCATGGATACTTTGAATATAGATTGTATCATACTTATTTATACATACTCGACACTCGATACTATAGCATTTCGAACCCCGAAGCGCCGCGCTATGCATCCTATCCTAGCCTATCCGTTATAACTCCTTTCCCTTTGATGCAATCCATATTGATTCTTATTCTCCATGTAAACCTTGGACTTCCAAATCTTCTCGGTTACGCCATCTCCGATTTCTTTGCGTCCTCTCGATTTGCATCTCGTCAGCTTGCTTTCAGCTTTCACCGACTAGTCCATCTATTGAAACGCAGGTCAACTTTGAGCCGATCTAGATTCGAAAATTTGCCCCAATGTCCAACGCCAAAATTCTACTCCTCTCCTTTCACCCCTATTTTATCTTTCTCGCTTTAATATAATCCCTCAACTGCTCCACCCTCGTTACGAAAAACATTCTCTTCGCATCATTCTTCCAAACCAATACTCCTACTTCTTCGGCATACTTCGCACACCCTTCATACTCCTTCTGCCCGTCAAATTCCTTGAACAAAAACCCCGGCACTGCTTTCATTCTCTCGTTTTCCAATTGCCAGAGACGGATTTGATCAACGACCGTAGGTGGTAATACTGGTCCTCCATGAGATGCAGTAGAGGCTTTGATGAGTTGCGGGTGCGCGTGGGTGGATAAGTAGGTAATTATTTGATCAGAAGTGATACCGTGAGATATGGCAGTACGTATGGAATCACGAGAGACGCGGCCGCTGACCATGTTGGGGTATCGAGTGTTAAGTTTGGTAAAGAGTGAGAGGACGGCGATTTGAAGCGGAGAATTTGTGTAGGCGTATAAGCGGTAGTTGGTTTCGATAATTATGAAACCCTTTTGGTTGGCGGCGGATTTGGAAGCGGCGTCGAAACCGGCTGACACGGTACGAAGAGCGCTGGCGTCTGAGGTGAGGGTCGTAGCAAGACGGGTTGGGAAGAATTGTGTGGGAGCGGAAGGAGGAAGGTAAATCAGGCCGAAGTCGATGAGGTTGCCGAGCATATTGTGTTGAGCATCTGTGAGGGTCGTGGTGCTATATGCTCGTCCGAGTTCAAGGGAACCTAGCATGAATAGGAAAGAGAGTACATCAACTGAATCCATTCCCATACTCTCAGCATTTTCAATCCATAAGAGAAGTAAAGTCCAGACTTGCGCATTGGCTTCTTGTAATAAAAATGAGAATCCAGCTTGAGTGATACCCACACTTCGCCCTCTTGTAACCAACTTTCCAGCATCGAGTAGTTTCTTAACTGAACCTGCGGGCCCACTTCCTTCCTGCCCCGAACCTGCTCCAACACTATTGACCATATAATGTAGGATCCCTTCCCATTGCATTCGAGCATGTACATCCAAGAAATCTACATCAACGTGTGGCGCAACGTGACCCGACGAAGGAACTCCAAAAGATTGATGATTCCCTCCACCAGTGAGTGCCAGTCGTAAGGAAGTTCCGAAATTTTTAGTCAGAGCTACAGTCTGAGGATCTTCTCGGCTCAGCGCAGTAATATCGACAATATGCAGTCGCGATAGTAAGGATAAGGCTTGATCTTTTTGTCTGTACGAATTTAGCATGTAACATCATCTTAAGCCAGAGTACAAACCTCTTGCTCTTCGGTTGTACCCATTGATCCAGGGCTGTGAGAGGTAAAGGCTTGGGCATGTAGAGTAGTGCCATCACAAAGGTTTTGGCAAGATGAGGGAGCATACGCCTAAAAATGGCCAAAGAAGTCGAAGGTTGTTCATATAGTCGTCTAAAAGTTGTACCTGGTAGTCTTTCCAGGTACTCAAACGAAGCAAGAGTTGAGACAGACATATTAAAAGTACTTATTTCGTATTGTCCGCAGATATCATGAATTCATCATTGCTGGTAAGAAATTCAAGAAATTCAGCCTCGCAGGAGCAAGTAGCCTGATGGTGGAGATTTTGAGCTTGGACCACCACCATCTTTGTTTCCTCCGGGGAAACATCGGTCCGGGAGCAAACAGATTTCAAAAGTAGGTATCTGATATCTAAATACCTATCTAGTGACATTTATCAATTTATATATCCACATCTCAACTTCACCATTACTCTTCCAATATGGCTGCCCTAAGATTCGTGAGATCAGTGAGTGGCTGTCATACAACCAAAAATGTACTGATGCTGATATCACTACCTTTTTCCTAGGTTCTGAAGTCATTTCAAGAATCATCGGGACTTGAGCCGAGGTACTGTTTTCTATACATTCTTTGGTTGTCACTTCTTATAATACAGCTCCGGACCAGACTCATCACAAGTGTTTAGCCGTCTATGATTTTGAGCAAAAGAACTTTCAGCTAGTATCTGAGTCAATCTAGGACAACTAGTTAAAGATTGCTGCCCGTCGGGCCTCCTCAACATCATGTAACATTGTATTTCTCTGTACTAGATAAATCTAGAACGTCTTTTGCTGCCATCGTCGTAGCAACGGTTTTGCAAAAATCCTGACTGATATTTAACTGTAGACTTTTCGGTGAAAATGTAAGGTGCCATGGCATATTGTTATTAATTTGAATATCATTGAAGTTTCTAAGTTGACTTTGAAAAGCTTCGAGTCACAGGAGCAGAGCCAGGACGTGTGAACTTTGAGCTTGATATCAAGAAGGAGCATACTGTAAGGAAGCTCTGTCAACCATAACGCCCTCTCATTCATTTATTCCATATTAGAACCGTTTAAATATCATTCATGGAGGTACAATTGCTAGCATGGTGGACTTAGGTGGCTCACTAGCTGTTGCGTCAAGAGGTCTTTATGCCACCGGTGTTTCTACTGATTTGAATGGTAAATGTCCTATGCCTGCAATACAGTTCCAATTCTCTTATCTAATCCAAGTCCAGTCACATACCTCAATTCTGGTGGTAAAGTTGGAGACGTATTGAAAGCGGTAGTGACTTGTGACAAATGTAGGGTATTTTCTCATCATTATTACAATTCATATCTCTAACATTACCTAGTCGGAAAGACATTAGCGTATACGTCTATTCAGTTCACAAATAGCAAGGGTGAAGTAGCAGCACGAGGAAGTCACACAAAGTCAGTCTTCACTTCAGATATTTTGGGTTGTCAAACTAAAGAAATTCACAACAGATACGTTGCACTCGCGTGGAAGGAACCAAAAAATATAGTTGAGGAACTGTCACCTCGTCCTTAAGATGCCCACGTGCATCAGCCTTATACGTACGATACAATGCGTTCGCTCTAGGCTTAAAGTCATTTATGTTCAAATTATCATTGGCAAGCGTCTCTTCAACGCGGAATAGAATCTTAATCCCCGACCCGAATATCTGGTCCCAGGATTATGGTCCAGGTCACCAGGGCATTGGAGATTTGTTTACAATTGTGGCTTTTCTCGGATTTGCCAGCATATGCAATTTATCACGGGATGATTCACTATTTCTGCAATGATTTTTTTAGTTGCTGTGTGAATTTATTGTGATTGATTGGTTAATAGAAACTTTCAAGTACCTGATGCATGTTATTTATTGTTTGACCCTTCAAACCATCACAAACGCCGAAGACGCACCGCTGCGGCTTAAGCCACTCAACAAATATCTGCCAAAGACAATGCAGGGCATGGAAGAGCTTAAGAATATCAAAAATTGATGACACAAGTGAAAGAGCTGGGTCGAGTAGCTAGCCTATGTAATTTCACATTCTGCTTTGTGACACTCTGACAATGTGCCGTGGTAAGTGTGTGATTCCTCATAGAGTAGTGTTAATCCAATCATTAGCTGGATCACAAGCTGTGTAACGTGCTCTTTTAATGCTTGTTGCAGTCCTCACGACGAATGAAAAGAACCCGACAGCTTGTTCTTGGACAATTATCGCGGACTTAGTAGTGATGAGACAGGAGTCTGAATGGAAGGATTGGCTTGCTTGGCCAATCATCTCATCTCCCGACGTAGCAATCTGATGGCAACATTCAGTGCTGCCTTACATGTATGTAGCACCATGATTTGAACTCTTTGAAGTAAATTTGTTATATGACTCGCGTTGGGTGCATTGTATATATAGAAAGCTCTCGTATTCATGCAGAATTGAACATGTCAAGTCCATGCAGCATAGGTACCGCAAAGCTACGGAAATTTAAATTTTCGCCGGGCAATTACCCCAGATTTACTTCGAGGACAGATGAATGTAGTAATCAAACTCGAATGGGTGAGTGCAGCTAGATCATGCACCTCGCCTTGAACTGTTTCACACTATAGCGAATCAATTCTACTCATACCGTATTTTGGCAAATTTCAACGAATTAACGAATCTGCAGGAGCATGGGTCTCTCATTCACTAAATTACCCCAATATCAAACTTAAGGATTTGATTCAGCACGTGTGGACAAGCAAAACACTAAGTGAATACGGCAGCATATGGAGTGGTAAATTACCTACTGCCCCACCTCAAGTAGCTCAAATTGGTTGCTACTTAAGAGTTCGAAAGTCTAGGTTCAAAGATCCAACTTACAACACAGCACAACAGCAACCTCAACACGCCTTTACATTTTGATATATCTTCCATCTTCAGCACGACTTTCATCGAGGAGTCGTTCACTCAATCATAATGTGGTACACTACCAATGTTTATGTTATTTGCGCCTTTGCCGCAATAGGTAAGTAGTTCCCCTCAGATGGAAGGCAAGAACAATTAGTAATATCTACAGGCGGTGGCCTTTTCGGCTTCGACATCTCTAGTATGTCTGGTGTTCTTGGAACGCAAGCATACGTCAGATACTTTAATAATCCTCAATCTTATGGTCAAGGAGGAATAACCTGCGCTATGCCTGCTGGATCTCTCATCGGTGCTCTGTCCTCCTCCTTCATCGCCGATAAATGGTCTAGGCGGGCAAGTATTCAAATCGCATCTGTCATTTGGATTCTTGGCTCAATGTAAGTTTTTATTTACAGCTACCTAAACGAAACTAATAGTCTGTACAGTATTCAGTGTGCTTCAGTCAATGTAGCCATGCTGGTTGTCGGTCGAGTCATTGCTGGTATTTGTGTTGGCATTGCTTCTTCGATCTGTCCTGTTTATCAGTCTGAGATTGCACCAAAAGAAATTAGAGGTAGAGTTGTCTCTCTTCAACAGTGGGCCATTACATGGGGTATCCTCATTCAGTTCTTCATTCAATATGGTGCTTCGACAATTGGAGGTGGTGCGAACAATCCAGTAAGTACGATGTCGTTTTGGAAGCGCTAGCTTACTAACAAAACTCTTTTCCACAGGACCAACCCACTTCTGCATTTCGAATTCCTTGGGGTGTACAAATTGTTCCGGCAGTTATTCTGTTCTTCGGCATGTTCTTCTTACCGAAATCTCCTAGATGGTTGGCATCCAAGGATAGATGGGAAGATGCCATTAAGGTCATTGCGAACCTCCATGGTGGTGGTGATGTCAACCACCCAAAGGTTCTCGCGGAATATCGGGAGATTGAGGAGGCACTTCGATTCGAACGTGAGGAAGCTATCAGCTCTTACAAGCAGCTTGTAGCCCCACGAATGATCAAGCGTGTTATCTTGGGAATGTCTATCCAAATGTGGTCTCAGCTTTGTGGAATGAACATCATGATGTACTACGTCGTCTGTAAGTAGTAAGCACCGGTATGATAGGATATGTCACTAATGATTTATATAGACATTATGCAAGGTGCAAACATTGCCAACCCCCTCGTCACCGCCTCAATTCAGTACATTCTAAATGTGATGTTGACTTTACCTGCAATCATCTATCTTGATCGCTTCGGACGTCGCCCGGCCATGCTCATTGGTTCCTTTCTCATGATGACCTTTCTTTTCATTGCTGGTGGACTCCAAGCAGGCTACGGCGAACCCAACAACACAGATAGGACTCGGACTGAACAGAACCAAAATCTTACATGGGTTGTTCACGACAAGAAAGGTGTGTCATCTGCCATCGTCGCTATGACATACCTATTTGTTTGTGCATTTGCAACAACCTGGGGACCATCATCGTGGACCTACCCAGCCGAAATTTTCCCAAATAAGATTCGTGCAAAGGCTGTCTCTCTTGCAACCTCATCAAATTGGTTCTGGAATTGCGTCCTCGCTTTCGCGGTTCCGCCTCTGTTGAAGAACATCAACTGGAAGATGTACATGATCTTTGCCACATTCAACGGACTTGCTTTTATCCACATTTTCCTTACGGCACCCGAGACTAAAGGCAGAACGCTCGAGGAGATGGACGCCGTTTTTAATAGCGGTTTGCACGCATGGCAGTCCCTTCCGAAGGAGTCGAGATTGGATCAATTAGCGAAGGACATTGAAGCAGGAAATCTCAGGGTTGTAGCTCCCACTGGTGGTGCTGGTGAAGTTGGTGGAGTTACTGATGAAAAGAACGTTCATCACAATGACGGTACATTTGCTCCAAGGCACGCTGACCATCATCATGGAGCCAGCGACACACAGCACGGTCATCATCAAAATGATGAGAAGGACGCTGTTCGTGCGCACGATGCGGCAATCTAAGTGTATGGCCAAACGTCACGATACATAACAGGATGATTGCTAACCGCATCTCTTCTCTTTCGTTCTGAATACACAGTGATGGTCTTTAATTGGTAATATAATCTTCCATAAGGAGATTCCATTCTTGGGCAAGGTTTATGGCCTTAGCCAAGATTTATGGATTGTAGCATAATTTTTAGGGAGAATCTAGGGCAGAAATTGACAAATTCATTTGTTTTCAACAGAGCTTGACAGAACGTGACAATCATGCTCAAAACAATGTGAGATGAATCTAATCATGCTTAAAATCGTGCTCACTTAAATGTTTGTTATGCAAATTGGAGGTCATAGATCTTTTTGAAATGCAAATCGGAATTCGAAATATATATCCGATTTTAGACTTGGAAGCTAAGAATGACTCGTCATGTGATGCGGGGAGCTAAACCATTCTCAACGTCATGACTATTAGCTTCGATCCGCGCAACCCATTCAGATACATAGAACCAGGGAAAAAGAGCTTGTAGCCATGAGCTATCGATTTGAGCGCATGGCCGATTGAGGTTATTCCTTGGACGTGAGAGAGGTAAGCTACATGTACACCTTCGAGGTAGGAGATTTTCATTCATACATCTTTCAATCCTAATATTGAATGTTTATTTCTCATTTTCCTCACCTGCGCCTCGGCAGACACTTTATACATCTTTTAGTTCAAAGAGCCAGCTCTGGCAGTGCACGCAGAAATTTATCACTTCATCAAGACACTTTTCAAGTCAAAACTCTAGAAATGCCACCTAAACGAAAGAGATCCTCGGTAGCGACCACGCCCACTGTCGATGGTACTTCGACTCAAATCCTCCCTCCGAGTCAATCCACTACAACCAAGCCGCCTCCTGCCAGACCGTCGCGACAATCGTCTCGCAGAGGCAAACCTGACACAAACCCCGAGCACAATGCAGATGTTATAGATAGCAAGACAGCACTTCGCGCAAGCCCAGATGCTGATGATCCCGGGGAGTCTTTTGAATTGAAGAAAATTAAGGTAGAAACAACGCCAGCAAAGGAGAACGGTGTGGAGAATCCTGTCAAAAATGAGGATAGCGATTCGCCACTTTCAGATATTGGTGATGATCTTCCAGCGCCCACACCTGCTAAGAAACAGAAGAAAGCACCGACGAAGAGCTCAATTGCTGCGAAGAAAGGGTCAGATGAAATAAAAGCTTTTGTAGCGGAACAAGCAGCTAAAAAGGCTACCGTGAAGAAAATAAAAAAGGAAGATGACGGGGATGAATGGAACAAAAGGGATGGTCCCGACGGAGATGAGGAAGGGCAGATGGAGGATGCTGATGCTATAAAACTGGAAGCGAGGAGACCACCTCCTGTCAACAGTGACTATTTACCCCTACCATGGAAGGGAAGACTAGGATATGTAAGTTTCTACCTCACTGCACTAGCTTCAAACAACTGACCTTTAAATCCAGGCATGTCTGAATACCTACCTTAGATCATCAAACCCTCCTGTCTTTACGTCTCGGACCTGCCGTATAGCTTCCATTCTCGACCATCGTCATCCTTTGAAAGATCCTTCACAGCCTGAGCATGCAACCAAGAATCGGCCAGATAAATCGAAGCCAGCTTCCATCGAGCGAGGACAGCGATACGTCGAAGAGTTGTGCCTGGCAAATGTCCGAGACCTGCCAAAAATGTTCCGATGGAATGAGAAGTATGGGATTAAATTCATGAGATTGAGCTCGGAAATGTTTCCGTTCGCTAGTCATGCTGAGCATGGCTATAAGCTTGCTCCTTTTGCTAGCGAAGCTCTTGCGGAAGCTGGGAAAGTGGTAGCTGAGTTGGGACATCGAGTCAGCACACATCCTGGACAAGTAAGTTAAAACATTTTGTCGTGGAAGTCAAACACTGACAAGCATTCAAAGTTCACGCAATTGGGCTCTCCACGTCCAGAGGTCATTGCAAATGCGGTTCGAGACCTTGAGTATCATGATGAAATGCTCGGACTACTTAAGCTACCAGCGCAAATCGATAGAGATGCAGTTATGATCTTACATATGGGAGGTACATTTGGCGATAAAGCTGCAACACTCGATCGCTTCCGCGAAAATTATGCCAAGCTTTCACCTTCCATCAAACAACGGCTCGTCCTAGAAAATGATGATGTATCATGGACTGTTCATGACCTCCTTCCAATCTGTGAAGAGCTTAATATTCCTCTTTGCCTCGATTTCCACCACCACAACATCATGTTCGATTCTAGTCAAGTACGTGAAGGCACTAAGGACATTATGGATCTCTTTCCTAGAATCAAAGCTGGATGGACGAAAAAGGGTATGACGCAGAAAATGCACTACAGCGAACAGACTCCACAGGCCATAACTGGTCGTCAGAGACGAAAGCATAATCCTAGACCAGCAACTCTTCCGCCTTGTGCAAATGATATGGATTTAATGATTGAAGCGAAGGATAAAGAGCAGGCGGTATTTGAACTAATGAGGACATTCAAATTACCGGGATATGAAAGATTTAATGATATTGTACCATATGAGAGAGACGATGATAATCGCGTTCTACCAAAGAAGCCCAAGAAGAAAAAGACTAAAAAGCAAATCGCTGATGAGATTGAAGAATTTGGTCATGAAATTGAGGAAGAGGAGGAACCAGTTAAGGATATAATACCAGAGGAAGAAGTCGGCATGGGAGGAAAGGATAACCGTGTATATTGGCCAGTAGGTATGGAAGAATGGTTGACACCAAAGAAGCGAGAAATCAAGAAGAAAGGCTCCGAAGGGGATGAAGAAGAGGAGATGTTCAAGCACCCTACACCTGCAAATTTCGGGGCCAGGAAAAAGATTACTGAAAGAAAGAAGATGCCTTTTGATGAAAGGGTCAAGGAGAAATTGGCGAGCGCAGAGTGTTTAAATGATGTCTTGGAAGTGGTAGAATTGGTCAAGAGTGCACAAGCTAAGGTAGACGAGAAGGCGGAGGTTAATGGGTTTGCAGAGAGACCTGGTGGCTCTTCTAAGAAGAGTACACCTGCTAAAAAGAAGGCAGTACCCGTACCAGCAAAGAAGAAGGATGCGAAGAAGGTTCAAACGCCCAGTGCGAGCGTTTCGAACGAAGATGAGGATGAGGACGATGATTTGAGTATGCCTGATTTATCAGCCGATGATGAATTGAAGAAGCCGGCTGTGAAAGCTAAACCGGCAAGACAGAGTGGTAGAGCTGCGACTAAGAAAAAGAGTTATGTGGAAGTGGATGGGGATGAGGATGAGGGGTAGATTATTCAGGTATACATGTTTCTGGTTATACAGTGGATATGTTCACTGTGTTCTTTTCATCTTGTATATCATCACATCTGTATTATTATTCTTATTATATCTATATCAAAAGTTCCCGCCCTACGCATTTTATCAGAATCTTTCATTCATAATCACTTTCCCTCCCTTCCTTTCTGCCTTCATTATTACCTTCTACAGGTATCGTTATTGAAAATACCAAAATCCCTTTTCATATTATTTCCCAAAATTTGAATATACGCAGTATAAAATAATGATTAAAAATCGGATAAATTTATAATACTATTTATTATATATACTCCGGTCCTCAGTTCCTAAATATACTATTTTTTTTTGAAAGGTCTGGAGTGGAGTGGAGTGGAAAATGTGGCAGGGAAGTTAGGTGGTGGTGGTGGTGTTGGTGGTGTTGAGAGGGAGATTTATTCTTTGTTCTTGTGGATATGGATATTGAGGGATTGTTGGAGGTAGGTGGGTGGGTATACAATAAGAAACTTTTTTTTATGGCTGTTGGGGAATGTGTTTGGGATTGGATTGATGGTTTTTGGTGGTGGGTAATATTGAGTGTGTATTGATTGAGTATTCGTCTGGATTTTAGATTTTAGATTTTAGGTGGTTGTGGTGGGTGGGTAGGATAGGTAGGGGTTGAATGCGGATGGATTGTCGAGGTGAAGAGGTTAAAATGTTAGAATGGAGGTTTATTGGGGGAATGGGTATGTAGTAAGTAGTTTTGGATTTTCTTGAAATTGGGTTTTAAGGGTTTGGGAGGTTTGAGATGATGGTGGAGGTGGAGGTGGGAAGTAAGTGTAAGTGGAAGTATGTGTTGGATACCTATTTGTGTCGTTTGTTATTTTTTTTGGTTGATACGCTTTGGATTCACTTTCTTGTGTTATGATTGGGAGCTTGGAAGTTTAAATAGTTCAAATATTTAAATAATGATCATGTTGCCCTCATCTCATCCGCTTCGGAAATTGTTGGTGCTCACTATTGGCAGATAATTGAATCGAAATGGTGATTCACTCTGTGGAAACCCATCATGATCTTGTCTTTATGTGGATTTTAATGATAGATGATGATATTGAGTGTCCAGAAGACTCACTTGATCATGTTTTTTTTATAGATAGATGCTTTTAGATGTCTGTACACGATGATTGTGCTATACTATAATAGCACTTGTGATGTATTGTGAAACGGGGAACTACTCTAGTACTTGGATGGCCTCTTCATATATAATCAGTCGGAATGATGATTATCCAAGTAATATACCTCCGCAATGCCTTGACCCTTTTTATTGTCCTTGAGATATTGATCATTCTCCCTAACGTAAACATGATTACTTCAAAGTATATGTGCATTGTATCGACTATATATGTGTCTTACATGAACAACAGACAACTATGCAAACGCTAATAGCAGTATCCATCACTTCATCTATATCTTCTACTGTCAAAGCATATAAGGCAGAGCTTTCCATCTGCCTCTGTCACCACCGGCGTAAAAATGAACAGCGCAAACGATAGAAAACATAAAGGTTCATGCCAACCACATCATGGTCTCCTCATTCATCAATGTCAAAACAAACTCTTGTTCCAGAACTCAACCATATATATATATAGCCTTCCCCAAAAGAAACATCCCATCGTCCCGTTCCCACACCCTCGAAGCATTCACTCCCCAAAGAGAGCAAAAATAAGTGAACAGAGGGGGATTCGAACCCCCGCGGGCTAAGCCCATGAGAATGCTAGTTGATTTTACACCAACCAAGCTACAAAGCTTGAGTCACACGCCATAACCACTCGGCCATCTGTCCTTCATACATGTTATATGGGAGAGGCATATCAAGGGTCAAGACCCCTTCAGATTCTGTAAACGGAATGAACGAATGGCAAAGCCGTATTGAGAAAAACTCGAGAAAGAGAAAAAAAAATAGTGTCGGGAACATCCACAAAAGCTAGATGGATCCAGCGGGGCATTCTGCACTAGAGAAATGGTAATGGATACTGTTCGTTAGAGCTTTGAGTGAAAACGAAGAATCGTAGGAAATGCATGTTCAGACTTTAGGGTGGGTGGAGCCCAAGAGTCAAAAGTGCAAAAATTCATGTCTGGATGAAGGGAATTGAGCCCAACGGGGGGGTCGAACCCCCAACCTTGTGATTAAGAGTCACACGCTCTACCGATTGAGCTAGCCGGGCAGGCTATATATGATAGATGTTTGTTGAAGCGGTGTATGTTAATTGAAAACTTGATGCTAGAGGTGTGAAGTGAAAAACCTTTAAAGAGTTTTCGAGGAGGGTTTGAGGATAAGCGAGGGGGTGTAGTGTTGGTGGGAGCATGGGCCATTCATTAATCACCTGCATAATAGTTGATTTTATATCACTTTCAAGATTTTAAAATTACTCCTGTTTAAAGTTTATATAAAGTGGAATTTGGGTTGTTGATGAAAAAGAATAGTCACTTACATAAAGTCAGGATAGAAGGTATGACGTTTTAAGATTTAATGTTCAGGATTGAATAGTAATGATCCTTTACCCATCATTTTCACCAGAGATATGACAATCTGCAGAAGCTTGAATATCTCCCTCCGATCCAAGTGACAAATGCTTGGATATCTATCGTTAATAAAGTGAACAGCCACAGTAAAAGGATTTACATGAACTGAGACTGTTGTTTGAAGGGAAAAGTAGTAAAAGAAGTTAGGCAGCCAAAAGTAAAAGTTTAACCAAAAACATACAACAGCAGGGATTCGCTGGTGGTCACCCACCCAACTACTAATCTACCGATCTGAGGCTTGTGTATGGCAGAGCGGACGGGATGCCCAATTCTCCTCAGTCTATGGTCGTATGTGGAAGAGTTAGCTCAACATATAAATATATACTACCTTTTTACGATGCTCACAGATTTCGTTGAATGCTGAATGTTCAGTCGGTCGTATGGCTGACAATGTGGCATTGTAGGAATGTTAAGTATTTTCGTACCGACCCTGTTAATGCCAAATAACATAATTCCACCGTTACATTTCAATAATTATGGCGCTCGTATCTGTCGGAAATCATTAAGAAATCCATTGTCCAGGCTTATCAACCAGGTTGTTTATAGGAATGGTAATCTTAGATTTGATAATATAAATCGTGGTCGCTATCCCTGTTGACATGAAATTTGGCCGTTAACATTGATATCGGCTTCAATAAATGACTTCCATTTTCGAACACTTATATTCTCGAACATAACAACATACGAATGAATCTATCTCTTTCGCTATCGTCTTTCTAGCTTTTCTGTCTGGCTGATTCTGAAGAGTATAAAGAGCGCTTCATATGTGTTACTGTATTGTAACATTTTCAGATGAACTCCTGATAACAGTTTACACGACATTGATACTGCTTAAATGAATCATGATAGTCGTCAAAGCACAATCTGAGGCTTTATGCAAAACATCCCAAGTTATATCCTCCGTATGTTGTGATCTTACGAACATGCTTCTCTCTCCATGCCGTTATGATCTACTCCACTATTTCTACTTTGACAAAGAAATTGGTTCGTCCACTCCGGAGTAGACCTTAATTCCCTGACAATTGGGACAGGTTTCTCATTATTGGAATCTCGTGAATTTTCCCGGACCTGGACTTTTCCCTTCCAATAATACTATGACCGTTGCCACGCGAAGAAGATCAGACATGTTCAGTATCACCATAGGGATTTTGGAAAGCACCAGCACCGGAGTCAAGCTATCATCAGATACTCCGTCCGGGAAATACCAAGCAGAAATATTCCCCGTGTCTCTTTTTCTGTTCCTATTGTCAGAAGTATTGAACGTTGCCGAATTTTGTGAATTGAATCCTTTTTCTCACTGTATCCTTCCTTCTCATCTTCGAAGGATACGATGGATACTTTAAGCCGTTATAAAGGAAGGAGTCATGTTCTATTTTCATATCATCAAGATTATGGTAGTATAGGTACATAGTTATTTGTATTATCCCTCCTTCTCTTCCCTGAATCATAACCAACCAAGCTTCGTAAGTCCCTCGTGAACTACTATTCTTGTTACGAACTAAGGACTGCAAGCGAGAAAAGACAACTTAATGGAGAACTCCATAGTCTCCATGTTTGACACTTAACCAATCATATTAGTATATTTACGAAACGGTACCTGAATGTGGATCCCTTTCTAGAAAGCTTCTCATCCAATAATTATCAAGTAATCATGGAAATTTCCTAAAGAAAGCAGTAAAGGTGGCTCAGTCAATCTTTACCCCTGAGCTAAAGCTTGTCGGTTTCGGCTTGGTCCCCAAGCTTTTCGACTCCTGCTTGGTCTAACTTGCCCACGGCTCCACTAGAACCGCTGATCCCTGGCAAGCCCCTGGTGATTCCAGACTCAATTCCGAGCAACTAATCTTTTTCTTCTCTCTCTTCTCTCTCTCCTCGACAGCAAGATCCCCCCCCCCCAATCACCAATGGCTCATCCCCTGTTCATAGAGATATTCCGATCCCCGTCTTGATTCTAATGTCTTCATACCACCACGCACGCTCATTTCTTGCCTCTTTACTTTATCTCTTTTCATACAATCATTTATCCCAACTCATATCTGTGATACGCACATTTTATACACCCAAAAATCATTGCCATATTCACCCAACCCTCATTTTATCTCAATCTCCCACACTCGTTCTCTTGCTTCAATCAATCTTGAATATTTGCACCTGTTAAATAACGACTAGCTTCTACAGCTTTGACCATACTTCTGTTCGTTCCAGGTAGACCCTAGGCCACATTATTGCTATACAGCTTTTCCACCTACTCTCTAGTCGAGACCCCAAACCTTCGACACCTAATCGTAGAGACAGCTCAACATACAATTGGAATATCATTCCACTATAATATAATAGATATCGACTTCGAATAGAGAATCACTCTGAGTTAGGAGATTTGGGATTTCCGGCGGTATACAGAGGCGGTTTTCCGCAGTGCCAATCCACCCCGTCGCCATGATGTTACGGCCCATCTCAACCTTTTCAACTCTTTCCTTAATCTTCTTGGGGGCTCTGCCGGGCAGAGTTCTCGCAGGCCAAACCCTCACGACAACAGGCTACACATCATGTCTGGCCGGTTCGACTGTCTCGGTGCAGAAGATGGCCGTTACGTACGATAATGACGCGAAGACTGTCACCTTCGATGTGGCCGGAACGAGTTCGCAGTCTCAAAATGTGAGCGCTGATATCAATGTTACCGCGTATGGAATTTCAGTCTATTCAAACTCTTTCAACCCATGTGATTCTTCTACATTTATACAGCAATTATGTCCGAGTAAGTTTGCTCTCCTTTAATCAAGTCAGAAGAACGATCAAAAACTAACTCTCTCATGATAGTCCCCGTGGGAGTTTTTGCTGCCTCCGGAACACAAGCCATTCCAGATCAATATGCCTCGATGATTCCCGCAATCGCTTTCTCAGTACCCGATATTTCCGCCGTAGCTACGATTGAACTCAAGGATTTGAATACTTTAGCCGAGGTTGCTTGCGTGCAAGCAGATGTCACCAATGGAAAGACCACTGCCGTCGCTGCCGTATCCTATGTTGCGGCAGCCGTAGCTGGAGCTGCTGCTGTAGTCGGTGGAGTTTCTGCACTGGGTGCTGCAGCCAGTGGAGCCAGTGGAGCAGGAGCAGCTGCATCTAGTCCTTCGTTTATGGAATGTATGACTTGGTTTCAGGGCATGGCTATGAACGGAATGATGTCCGTCAAGTATCCTCCGGTTTATCGACAATTCACCAAGAACTTTGGATTCAGTACTGGACTTATCCCTTGGACCGCTATGCAGCAATCGATTGATAGTTTTCGAGCTGCTACTGGAGGTAATTTGACTGGGGATAGCGTTACATATTTGAAAAATGCTACCTTGGTATTTGCGGATGGATCAACTGATACTCCCAGACGATCATTATTCTCGAGCTCTACCCTCTACGCTCGAGATGTTGTGACGTCAGTCAACGGAACAGATAGTGGCACCACCGATACCGCGGCGTATATCGAAGAGAAAGTAGCAGGAATCAAAGCATACGTCGAAGAACTTTCCGTTCCCCAAGCCAACACTTTCATGACGGTTCTTCTTATCGTTGCATGTATTATCGCCGCCATTGTCGTCGCCGTCCTCGCTTTCAAGGTGCTCCTCGAGACCTGGGCTCTCTTTAGATCTTTCCCCGAGAGTCTCACTGGATTCCGAAAGCATTACTGGCAAACCATGGCTCGTCTCACTGTGCAATTAATTCTCGCTCTGTACGGTTCATGGGTCCTTTACTGTATATTCCAATTCACCAATGGAGATTCCTGGGCCGCCAAAACACTCGCTGCTGTAACGTTAACTATCTTTACTGGCGTTCTTGTATTCTTCGCTTACAAGATTTCTACGGCGGCAAAGATCCTCAAGGAGAGAGATGGAGATGTGTCGGGATTATATGAGAAGAAGGATAATTGGCTCAAATACAGCATGTTTTACGAGAATTACAAGAAGGATTTCTGGTGGTTGTTCGTTCCAGCTATCATTTACATGTTCGCAAAAGGATGTGTATTAGCTGCAGGCGATGGACACGGTCTCTCTCAAACTGTTGCTCAACTCATCATTGAATGTCTCAGTAAGTACTTCAATTCAACATCATAAGCTCCTCATCCTAACTCGTGTACAGTGCTCTCCCTTCTCCTCTGGAGTCGTCCGTATGAGAGAAAATCCGCAAACGTAATCAACATGTTCGTCCAAGCCGTCCGTGTTCTCTCCGTAATATGTATCCTCGTCTTCGTTGAAGAACTCGGCATTGCGGAAACCACCCAAACAGTCACCGGCGTCGTCCTCATCGCCATCCAATCAGTTCTTACGGGTACCCTCGCCATCCTCATTGGTGTAAACGCCGTCATCTCCATCATCAAACAAAACCCCCATCGTAAACGTCGTAAGGAAGCTGGTAAGTCTCTCCCTCCCACCATCCCTAGCCCATAAAAATAAAACTCAAACTAACCCCCACAGAAAAACTCAACCGCGACCTCGACAACCTCACTCCCTTAGATGCCCGCAACTCCCTGCTCATGGACTCCAAATCCAGCATCCATTCCTATGACGCCGATCCTAAACACCCCTACCTACACTCCACGCACGAAAGCCACGAGCCCTCAAGTTTCATGAACGAGCCCGCAAACCCGTATTCACGCAGTCGGGAGAATCTCGTGGAGGGCGCCGCGCCCGTGGCTGGAAGCGCTCATCAGAGTCGTCAGCCTACGGTGCCGAATATGAATTATGGGGGTGGGAATGCGGGGGGTTATAGGGGGATGGCCTATTAGATGCTTTTGTGGGATTAGCGTAAGGAGCTTACGTCGGAGGACAGGAAAGGGAGGAAAGAAATATAGAAAAGAGGAAGGATATCGTATCTTCATACATAACATGAAGCATACACACATACCTTCCCATCTCATCTCATTCCATCTCATCTCAGCATCCAACTAAACAGCTTGCAAGCGAGCGTCGGACGAAAGAGAGGAGAAGAAAAAGAGAAAAAAGAGATGACATAGCACGATATGATATGCTATACCCATTGCAACATTAGCATTTTAAGTCTTACATTATACACAAGATAACGATTTCCTTGCGTCATTTAGCGTCACAAAATTCTCTATGTTTTTGTATCTTGTTTTTTTTTTCACACCTGTTTTTTTGTCGATATGTATGTAGGATTCTTCTTTGTATAGGATTGGATAGGATAGGATAGTATAGCAAGAAGGAGAGGAAATGTTAGTTCTATTGTATGTTGATTGTATGTTGTATTTTGTAAGATACGTTGTAGTGAAACTTGAAAGATGTGAGATGTGAGTGAATGGGATACCTATATGGATTTCTATATGAGTGAGTGAGTGAGTGAGTGACTTGTAAACGAAGCATGTGTAGTATGATGTGCTCATGTATATATACTGAGTATAGATAGATAAATAGATAAATAGATAGTACACACCCTCACTTTTCTCAACTCTTTTTCTTTCCCCTTTTTCTTTTATACTTTCATATTTGTTTATTTTCTTTCATGTTTACTTTCTTTTTTGGTTTTTGAAAAGGCTGTGTGTTGTGGTATTTGTGTATAGTGTGATGGTGTGTAATAATAGGTATTGATTGATTAAATAAATTAAATAAATTAAATAAATTAAATAAATTGAATAAATTGAATAATGAGTTAGTTATTTACTTATTTATTTATATAGAATATGTAGAATATGTAGAATATTATATATGTATATGTATATATGTTTTATTTGAAAGCGTGTTTTGCTGTATGTGAATATTATGAATTTTGCGAATGTGAGTATTAGTATGAGTATGAGTATGAGTATGAGTGTGAGTGTGAGTTGAAGTTGAAGTTGAAGTTGGGAGATGTGAATTTGTTTTTTGATCAAGTAATTATACAGAGAGAGAGATTGGAGAGGGAGAGAGAAAGAGGGAGAGGGGGAGAGGGGGAGAGCTTGAGATGATGGAATCAGAATATATATCTGCATCTATCTAGTTTCTATAGTGTAGATAATACCTCTTTTATTTGTATGAATTTTGGTTTTGATATTTGTTTACAGAATACAGCCGATCTATTAACTATCTTTTAGTATATCTTCTATATAAACAATAAATCCCTCCTATATCAACTTTAGAAAGTTTTCAAATCCAATCCAACAATCACTATCAGAAGATTAGCATACTCCTACCCTAATATCTCAAATATCTCAAATATCTATCTACCAAGCTCAAGCTCAAGCTCAAGCTCATTCAGATATAACGAATCATAACCAACTTCTCCACATTCAAGTATTCAAGTATTCAAATATAATTACCACGACATCTTCTTCATATTATACAAGTACAAGACAGTTAACTATTTTATTTCATCTCATTCCATTCCATTCCATAACACGTAAACCACACACATAAACCCCCCCCCCAGAATTCACATCATAAAGCATAAAGCATAAAGCATAAAGCCCATACCAATAAACCATATATATCTCCTTATCTTTCTCTTCAGACATACATGCATACATACATACATGCATACAACACGGATAAAAAATGACAAACCTATATACATCTATATAAAAGTTATCTGAAAGGGGAGAAACTATTTTCTTGCTGCTTTGCAGCTGTGAATGAAAGATAGATAATAGAAGGATGGCGCAGAGATTATAACTGTGTTGTTATTTCTTGAGATTTTTATATTTTTTATATTTTTTATATTCTATTCAAAGGCTGCACTGTTGTACTGATGAGCATGGGGTCAAATTGGATGATAAATTGTCGAGAAGAGAGAGGATGATGTGGCATAGATGAGTATTTACTACAGTATAAGGAACTCGAGTTCTAATTCGAATGATTGCAGTGCTTCTTCATATTGCTGAGTGGAGATTTTTTATAGCCGTAACATTGCAGAGGCTATGCTATGGTTACATGGTGCATCAGGCCATATCCCTTCCCTTTGTCTCTCTATCTAGATCGTACTTGTCTTTGTCATACATAGATTTTGCACATGGGTAGATGTAATCCATACGATTTCCATGTAACATCAGGAAGATCTCAAGATTCCGCCGCAAGCCCGAACTTCTATCGTGTAGCAATTTTGCTTTTACTTGGCAAAGCCAATAAACTATTGATATATAGGATTTGGATAATCTCTCAGCCAGTCGAGTGGCGTGCAATAACAATAATACCATCCGTTAATGTTCCAAAGGGACTGTGTCTAAAGAATCCATTGACCCAACAACCTAATTGTACACGAGAACAGCTTTAAGATTGGCACAACCACAAGACATTACACTATGACCAAACTAGTACAGACGCATGAACAGCGTGACGCCAAGAATACCGTAATTCAAGATAAGTTTGGCACGTTACTTTCAAGTGTCACAGCATTAGCCATCATCCACGGGAATCAACATGGGATAAGCTTGTAGAACGTTAAAGATAACCCCAGATGCAAGACACGAGATTTATCACTCCACGTGATGATGCAACATTCCCAGATCAGCCATCTGCACGAGGTCGATTCGCTAGAATAGATCTTCAATGTTAAAGATCAGAAAATTGATGCATTTTTCACGAATGAATGATGAAAGTGTCGAAACTTCTCGATGATCATTTCAGCACATTGCGAAGCTCATACCCAATCACATGTCAGACATTGTCTCCAACCTCTTTCAATGGCCGCGCGCTTCCAGAGAAGATAAGGAACACCAGAACCTTCACATCTTGTTGACTGGAATGGTGAACAAATGAAGTTTGCAACCCAACAGCGCTTAGATTAAGTCTATTGTTTGAGATGTCAATATTTGACTGTGGCCAATACATTGATGCTTCATCTCATCTGCATGCATGTCCTTTTCATGTTCTGAATTCACACTCGGACTGTCTGAAGAAAGTGATTTAACGATAGATGAAGTGAAAAGGAAAGGAAAGTGATGAGACTGACTCGAGAAATAGGAAAGTTCCCGGGGTTGTGCAAGAAACTGCATCGACTTCATCTGCAGCAGACGCTCAACTTTTTCGTATTTTGGGCTTAAAATTTCCGAAAAGAATGCTTGTGTGTGGAGCATTAACCAATTAATTTCCATGGTCAACAGCCACATCCGTGATCTCTCTGCTACAGCTTACATGAAAAATCCTGAGAGATGGACGGTCTTGTCCCAATGTTCCCAATGTTCCCTTCATTCGGTCGGTGTGATTACTTTTCAAAGTACATATATACTATGTATGGCAAATCCTTGTCGTCGGTTGACAATCCGACAGACATATATGTCATTGAAACAAAGTAATCCTCTACATTCAGTCTGAGCACATCACAGCAGGTTAAAGTGCATGGAATAACCAATGAAAAAGGGATGATATGTGTACGTGCTTGGAACTTCTGATATGGTAGCGACTGGGGTCATGATGGCAATGGCAAGGGAAAAAACACCTCGTCTTCGCCCTCGCTCGGTCGATGGATGGTAGGACAGTTGGGATGGATCAGTGAAGCCATAGCATTTTGATAATGTGATTGAAATGTATTGTACTCCGTAAAGAGGTGACCAAGGCTAGTTTGGTAAAATCTGTTAGGCGCTCTTCTTTCTTGCTTCACCGTTTCATCCATTTCGTATCCCACCTATGGCTCGGAAAGTCGCAAGATCTGTTCGCAAGTCCATCGTCATAATTTGCATATACGGAGTATTCTTATAGAGTAGAAATGAGAAATGATTCCTCTAACATCGGATAAGAGAAGTAGCTTATCCATGAGAATATTCTAGATGGAATATGGGGGACGGACGTTTTTGATTTATTGATCGTCTCGTCAAGGGTGGTCGTATCCGGATTGTCCAATACAGTAAGTGCCGGTACAATGTTCTGGTAAAGTGATGAGGTCAATGCGAAAATAGAAAATGATGATGCTGTTCAAAGTATAAATATATTGTGACTTAGATTGGATGACAGGGTGAGCTGGCTGAGTCACCCAAGGTTTGGAAGAGTGAACTTGTCATACTGTGTGACTTTTTAATAAATGGTGGAGTGGAAGGAGTGGAGGAGTGGAAAGTGGAAAGTGGGAAGTGAAAGAGTGGAAGAGTGAAAAGAGTGAGTTGGAGTGAGAAAGAATTGAAAAACGAATCAACGGGATAGGACGAAACACCCTTGAACGCTTGGCGCGCTAAAAAATGAAGAGTGGATCGTAGAGTCTTGTAAAGCCCATAAAAATGTTCAGAATGTTCAGAATGTTCATGCAGGGTGGGAAGAGAAAAAGTCTCAAACAAAAAAAACCCCTGATTCGGATTAGTGTTGCATCGGGCTAAACTTATCAAGGCTTAGCCGGGAGATTCGCAACTGCTCAAATTTTGGTTAAAGCAGGTACGGAAATGCTAAAGCAGGGGTGGCTTCGACTTTTTCTGGTGGAAAGGTGGAAGGGGGGGGGAGAAGAAACGGGCATCACGACCCGACCCTACATAATAATATATTCTGGCTTGCTGGTAGATGATTGATTAATTGAAGTGAACAGGAGGAGAGGAGAGAAATGGAAAATATGGGAAATATGGGAAAAGCGAAAGAGAGAAAACTATACTATGAAATTATTATTTAGGTAATTGTACTGTTTACACCAAATGCCTACCTAGATACATACCTACGTACCTACTCATTACCTACGTAGTATCAAACTTCTCCCACATGCCTAGGTAGATATACTCCGTAGATATCACCGTTATTCATAATCCTGCCTATTACATTACTCAATACCATCGTTATTATCTTTATCGATCCTTCCCTTCTTTACACCCCCTCCCTACTCATAACCTTTCCACTACTCCATCTGCCTGCTTACCATCTGCCTGCTTACTTGTCATTTGTGTACCTTTATGACTTCCATCCCTCTATTCTCTCGAAATCCTCTTTTCCCAACCCACTCACTACTTACCTAATTATCAGTCTTTGAATAATATTATTCTCCCATTCGCGCCTCTGCAGTATCGCACTTCCATTAATCCTTTCCCCTCCCTAAGATTCAGGAACCGGGCAACGAGCTTCACGACCCATTCATTTCATTTGATGGATAACGACAACGACCCATAAGTTATAACGAACAAAAAGACACACTCCGTACAGAGTTCCACAATCATACAAACGTACCAGATATCTTCTCCCTTCTCCACTAAAGTATCGATATCTATACATATTATTGCATGCATATCGCATGCGTCGGGTATAGCAGTACATATATCCAGAGGTCCCATAGCCATTCACAACCATACCAAAATAAATCCCCGTCTTTCGTGTCGAAAACGAAATTGGAGAACCTTTCATCCATTCGAGGATCCATTATTCAACCAACTCCTTGCCAGTCAAGACCGTCAAGCCCACCCAAAGCCTGAGACTTACTGAAATTTCATTCCTATCTTGGGCTTGGAATCATTGATTCTTCTTTTTGGACTTCTAGGAGTACTTTCAATCTACCAAACAATCGAAAGAAAATTTGGAATCTTCTGCAATATAGTTTCCATCTCTCATCAATACACTCGGAACGAGGCACATACAGCATATTTATACAATTTCGCATGAGCGCTTCAGAAACAGAGCATCCTCGGCTTTAATACTGTGTAGATCAAAACAGGGCGGGCGGGTCCTCGCTCGTACCATTCTGGTCTTCCCCCGGGAAGCGGACGTGATTATTCGATCGCTGGTCAACTCCTATTACCGCAGATGCCAATTACCATACTGATCTGACCAGTTGCCATACTGGCCACACTTTTTTGTACAGTACCGTTCGTGTTTCAATTGCTGTGCATTCTTTGCAACTTCTCTTTCCTTCGTGAGGCGTCATTCATTGTTTTTCAAGAGTCGCAGAAATTTGCAGCAGGGGGTCTGTTAATCTACTTTACTTGCTTGTTTCAGCTTGCCCACATTTCGGGGGACCTGTTGCCAAATACCTTAACACTTCGAAGTCAGGACGATTTAATTCTTCATACCAAATTTGACTCGATTGGCCATCTTGACGGTGATTTCTTACAGCTTTCCGTACCCCTCGATGAAGCAGTGCAGCTTGACTGCTTGAAGACACGCCCGTCGTTGACGACTCGAATCTCAGTCCAACCGAGACCTGGCCTTCGACATTTCGTTTCGTCGCTTCGACAGCATCCTTTCAGAAAATCCAATTGATAAACATCTTTTCACTCCTTCTCACCTGGCTCATAATGTGCCAAGATAAATAACGCAAACGAGGACGAACCCTTTACTCTTCGTCGCGTCGATCGGCCTGCCCGACGACCTGAAAAACGAATGAACACGATCACCACTGAGCAAGATAATAATGGCTCTACCAAAACCGAAATATCCTCTGGATGATTCCTGTTCAATACTATACAACAACACACTATACACATACAACAGCGAAGCGTTTCAATCGCTATCGTTGGTTGAAGGAGCGGAATGGACGCAATTACCCCAAGGAGAATCAGTGACCGGAGGAGTTTGTGTAAAAGCGACACCTGCGAACGGGCAGGATGCATTGTATATCGTCGGCGGAACGAGTAGTAATACTACAGATCAATACCCGGGTCTTCAGCGATATACTTTTGATGATGGGAAATGGGAAACTATAACCACTACAGTATTAGTCGCTCAAAATCGATTATGGCACAGTGCGGTCTACTTGAATGCGTCAGACTCCATTCTGATGTATGCGGGAAGTCAAGATGGTACTCAACATCTATCGTCTCAGACTTTCACAATAGCAGCGTCGCCTCCATATAATGTTCTGTCATTCGGGCCCGCTGATGGTGCTGTTGCGCCACCTGCCGGCATACAGCCTCTCTTACTCCCATGGTCATCGAGCTCTGCAATCTATATTGGTGGCACTGACGCAAATACTGACGTGATGGTATTCGATCCAGCAACATCCTGGGCAAACTCAAACAGCAGCTTGGCGTCCCCGATATACAGTACTTCGGCAGTCAAAGCAGTTATCTTGACGGGTGACGATGGATGCAAGAATCTTTACACCTTCGACATGACTGTGGCACCAAATGTTGTAAACAGAACTGTTTTGGTTGATGGCAGTGGAAATCCAGTGCAAAGTGCGGAAGCAATTGTGTCAACAAGCACCACTACAAAAACAGCTACTAAAAGAGCTAAGAGGAGTAGTCTTACGGAGGCTAATTGGCCTGCTTATAATGGTACACTGGCTCCGACATCCACAAGGACGAATTATTCTGTTGCGATGAGCGCAGATGGGGAAGTAGTAATATCGGGTGGAAATGAAGATGATGTTCTATGCATATTCGAAGCGAAAGAAAATGCCTGGGCTGATGCGACATCAATGTTGGTAAAATCTCCCACACAACAAATCATCGTGCCGTCAACATTATCGTCGAGCGCAAGTTCTTCGGTAACTACAAGTTCTTCTGTAGCTACAAGTACAGGTAACTCTACTGCTATTTCAGGTGAATCAACTGATGATGATGCCGACCCGTTTCCATTGAAGGCATTGGCTGCATTGCTGGGCTCTATACTTGGAATCGCTTTCCTGCTCGTTTGTCTGTTGATTCTTCTCCGATGGCGAAGGAAAAAGAGGGATCTCAAAAATGCACATGCAAACGGATATCCCCTTGAAAAAGATGGGCTAGAGTTTTCGGATAGAGGTCCACCTGATATGCACTCGTCAATGCCACCGCCGCGGCATGGTCCGTCAGCATCCCAGGGCTCATATTCATCAATGGCTATATTAATGGGCCGTGTGGGGCATCGAAGAGGAGATGATAAAGGCAACGGAAGTGCGGGAAGTGGCACGAGCAGTCATTTTGACAAGAACTACGAAGCTGCGATAAATCATACTACACCACCGGACCAGTCTTTCGCTCAAAACGCATTGGCAAAAGAGGTGTCATTCGGTCAAGAAACAGTTACGCCGCGACCCCGTAATCCTGGGACGCAAAGACGAGGCAGTACAAGGAGGTCGTCAGGTTGGAACCGATATTGGTCCGGTGGAAGTGCAATGACAAGTTTCCTGGGGTTTGGCGAGTCAAAACGAAACACGTCCAATGGTGACGACGAAGCCACTTCACAGTACTCCGATCCAAGGCTACCAACTCAGGCTAATACTCAAAGACGTCCAAGCCAAATTACTACAGCATCCTCTCTAGTGCCACCATTAAAGATTCCGATTCCAGGAGATACTCCACTATACCGAGTAGCAACTAATAGTCCTACTGTGTCTACTGCTGGATCTCATTTTCCCATGGCAGCAGAAATGTCTGGCAAGATTGAAGGCCTTCGGCCGGACTCTTACCTCAGCAACACTTCATCTTATGATGGCAAATCTGATGCATACTCGAGCGGGGTTCCAGAAAGTGTAAATGATCCAGAATCATGGGCCATGGGCCGCCAAGATCCGTCTCGTAACAGGCCAAGCAATGCCTACACCGTGAGCGTATATACCACAAACAGAGATACTGCGGGAGGCGATAACTTTTCACTTCAAGTACCTCAACCACCACCACCTGTTCAACAACAAAGCCAATCTTCAATCCCTTCAGACATGAGCTGGCTGAACCTTGGTACCAAAACTCGAATATGATACCCCACTTTTCTGTACTGTAATATCGCATTCCAAACTGTCACCATATGTTCTTATCTTTCCTTCATTGATATTAGCGTCACTGCATTTTCATGTCTTGCTTACAATATCCTGTATTGTTGCATATGCTAGGTTTTTTCCTTGCGCGGCGTGGAAATGGGTCATTCTTGATATAAAATCCGACATCTCGGCCCGCGCGTCTGGCGTTTTTCCTTTCTACATTTTTCTGGACTTGCTTCCACAAAATTCCCTCTCATGTTCTCTTTGCTCGAATTCAACCGACTTTTGTTTTTTTATAACAATACTACTACTACTTTTTCTTGTTAGCGAAAACTGATGTCATAGTATGACATTGTACTGTACTGTACTAGACCTTGATCTTGCATGATCGGAGTTATAACTCTTTTCTTTGAATAGTTTGGCGGTGATGGGGAGGTGTACCTTACCATAGATATCTTCAGAGAGGAGGTGTGGTAGAGATATTACATTATGGTATGGGCATGTATTGGGTTGGATATAATGCTTAAATTTTGAGGAGAGCTGATGTGCTGTCGAGAGGCGAAGGAGAGGGGCAGAAAGGGGCGATGTACAGTTAGATCTGAGAGTGTGTTGCAATACCTGTCATGTAAGATATCGTGGTGGTGTATGGCGATGAAAATTTTTAGTAGTTGTAGTGGTGATGGTGGTGATGAATGAGAATTCATCGTATTCAAGATATACTTTATTCTTTGCGCGAAGCATCTTACTTCTGTTAATGTAATGTGATGAATGTCTATTGACCTCATGAGCTTCATCCAGTACAGTTTGGGAATCGTTGAGGCTATGCACACGCTAACTACCCTTCTACTTGATCGTTACATCTTTCTCTTTTTCCTTCCTTCCTTCCTTCCTACCCAGGTCATCATTAACAGAACATATATATACATACAATATATATAAACATACATATACACATGCGCATACACATCACAAGACTCATCTTGGGAGCAGCAATCTCTTTCAACATCATCGCCTCGTATAGATAGATAAAGATAGATAGAAGTCTATGTGTATTATATAATTTAGTTAGTTTTGGGGCGGGATGGGATGGCCTGGAGCTTGAAGCTTGAAGTTTGAAGCTTGACTATCTACCTATCCATCTACCTGGTGGGTTTTTCAGGTTTACAATATTCGAGTTGTTGTGGCTTATAGCTGTAGCTGTAGCTGGAGTTTTGAGTTTTATTTTCTTTATATCTGCTATGCTGTGCTATGGATTTCGACATTAGATGAGGATAAGAAAGGAAAGACGGTAACCAATCTTAAGTCGAGCTGATGAGTCTATTAGAACTGTATCCCAAACTAAACCGGCTGATTAATCCCCGCGACGCCCAACAAGCCTCCAAGCGATTCAACCCTATACTTCCTCTTCTTCAACCCCCCAAGAACCAACTCAATCTCCGCCGCTGAATACGATCGTCTATCATGCATGATAATGATACCACCCGGTCTCACCATACTCAAAACATGTCTCGCGTTAATTCTCGCATTGTGGATTTGCGGATCATGAGGATATATACTCCCCAACACGAGACGATATCCCAAATCCCTCACCATCTGCACCATTTCTCTATTGAAGAACCCGGACCCGGGCCGAAAATACTTAGGGGGGATCTTGGATCCCGTGATCGGACGATTGCCCGGTAGAAGGCCCTCGACTTCAGTGATTTGTCGCTCGAGCTCGCTGAGCGGGAGCGAGATGGAGGGTTCGTCGGCCCAGGCGTGGTTTCCTAGCTCGTGGCCTTCGGAGTGGATTCTTTGGATTAGGGATGCGTGGGAGGTTGCTTGGCTTCCGATGATGAAAAAGGTGGCTTTGGCGTTGTAGATTTGGAGGAGGTCGAGGATTCGGGGGGTTTCTTCCGAGGGGGCATCGTCGATTGTGAGGGCGATGACGCGGTGGGGTTCGGAAAGAGGAACGTGGAATATCACGTCTGGGTATTTCCATTGTAGGAGGTTGATGAGGAATTGTGGGGGTTTGTAGATGGTGTAGCTGGATATGAGGATTAGGGCGAGAAGAGCGAGGAGAGATAGGAGAATCATCTTCGCCATAGGGAATGATGATGAGTTTTGTGGGATCTTCACACCGCGTTCCTCATCGTCGATTTTGATGTGCTTTGTAGGGCTTGATATTGATGCAGAACAAGGCGAGGAACCAAAGCGTTGGATTCGCCGTATGAGTGCCCCTATGCTGAGACGCATTGGAATATGAAATGATGTTCGTATGTCTTATTCATGCTTATATCTTTGACTCCTCATATGTCTATTGGATATATAGGGGAGCAGGTGGTTGTGTTGGAGGATTATCTAATGTGGCTGGAATGAATGTAGACTCCAGCCACACATTTATGAGCCACATGTTCTTAACCTTATCGCTTATCAGATTGTCGAATTGAGAAGTTATCATGTTGAAAGTTGGCAGGAGGCGTCATGGCATGCATCATTTTGTTATCCCCTTTCGTACGTATTATATTCATGTTGTTGTTCCTCTTCCTCTTATCAATGTGCAGTTAAATTCATGAGGGAAGAAGGCGCGATGTCATTCATATTCCATACTCATACTCTGACGATCGAACATAAGTGCGGTGTGAAAATTCACAGCTGACGCATGCCCACCAGCCCTATTCCCAAATGGCTCAGGGTAATTATATACGTAAATGGTAAATGGCACACAACACACACAGCCTCATCTTGATGTACATCTAGATTTCTACAGTCCAATTAAGGCTTACATTTGAGGCGGCTTTGATTTTTATTGGCGCCTGAAATCTACCCATCTCACAGCGAGAATCTATCCACGTGTGATGTTCATGTTTCTTGGCTTCAAAAGGCCCTTTACAAATGGGCTGTGTTTAGACAGAAAGAAAGATAGAAAGGGTTGATGATTCCGATTTACCTTATCTTCCAAGTTCGAGCGGTTTGAAGTTATCAGGGCACTCTCAGGTCTGTTATTGCGGGAGAAAAAAACTCTATCCATGTTGAACTTTACCTGATTTCTGCCCAACAGGTGTATATTCTATTATCTATTATCAATGTTCAATGCGCATCTAGAACACATTCAGGCCCATATGTAAGTCTTACTGCAATCGCATCACCATAAGTGTTGGAAGGGATCCGTCGGTGAATCAGCTGCAGGGCAAAACTGCATTATCAACTGAGAGTCATCTGGAATTCCTCATCTCAAAATTATCTTGCCAAAGGCATTGAGAAAAGCTATCCAACAAGTTCCTCTCGTTGTGACATTTCGATCAAGAAGGAGGTTTTTTCATCATGGCGACAGCAGTGGACCTTGACACCAATAAAATCAAGGATTGGCGATCTATAGTGACGCTCATCATTTTCGTCCTAACTAGTGAGTGCAGAATATTTCACCAAAACATAGTTTTTTTATTTTTGAAGGGTAATTAACTCTGCTTGAATTTCACAGATATCATCGTTCTCTTCCCCTTTCATGTTCCAATATACGTCCCGCGGAAACTGTCAAATGCTTTTCTAGATGTCCTAAGTCATTTGCGATTAATATCACCACGGGACGACGATTCTCAGCATGATCACCAAGATGACCAAAGTGGCAAAGTCACGCGTTTTATGAAATTGAATTTTCCCATGAACTTTGTAACGGCACCTTTGATAGCGGATCTGTTTCTCCTCGCTATTCTGGCCATAGGTCGGCAAGAGGTACACGATGGGACAGTTGGAGCAAACAGTATCAATCCAATTGATATTATGGTTTTCTTCATCACATTAGCATACATTGCTATTTCCATCGATGCGTCCGGCCTCATCAGATACTTGGCGTTCAAGGTACTTCAGAAGGGAGGTAAAGTTGGGCACAGATTGTTCTTCTTCCTCTACGCTTTCTTCTTCTGCCTGGGAACATTCATCGGAAATGATCCCATCATCTTGTCTGGCACCGCATTCCTTGCCTACTTGACTAGAGTATCGAGTAACATTATTCACCCAAGAGCATGGATTTTTACTCAATTCGCAATCGCTAATATTGCCTCGGCCATTCTCGTCTCTTCCAATCCTACCAATCTTGTCCTGGCCGGTGCATTTGGTATAAAATTTATCGAATATACTGCGAACATGATTGTGCCAGTGGTTGTAACAGCAATCGTCTTATTTCCATTTTTATTATATATCGTCTTTGCCGATGAGGCTCTGATACCATTATCAATCAAAATGCACGAACTTTCCGAGGAAGCCAAAGCTAAGAAGCCTGTAAACCCGAACATTCCCAATGCCAAAGGGGAAGGGGAAGAAAGCGATGGTGCCGAAAATAAAGAGCTTTCCCTCGAGGAAATTATGAATCCTTTTGTGGATAAAAAAGGAGCAGCTTTTGGCGCGGTTCTGATGGCTATAACCCTCATTGTAGTCTTGGTTATCAACGCTATTAGTCAGAGCAAAGGGGAACATCCAGTATTTTGGGTGACTTTACCAGCGGCTTTTGTGATGTTTGTTTGGGAAATCTCGCTAGGATGGATTAATCGGCACGAAACACGGGAGATTGCTCGCAAGGGACGACAGGAAGTTGAACTTGCCAGAGCTGAGCGTGCGATGAGAGAAGAGCAGGAGGCGAATCAAGCAATTTTAGAACAAGACCAGCAAGATTCTAAAAACACCAATGGGACTTCTCTGACGCTAAAAAAATCACCGGAAGAAATCGAAATGAAAATCTTGGAGAGAGAAGATGGCAATCTCACAGAAAACAGTCGCACTCCTACGCTTCTAGTACACGAAAATTTGGGTGGCCGAAACGCAAACTTGGGTGATCCTTTAGGCTCGTCTATCTCAACACTCGTCCCAAAAGAAGACAATTTACAAAACAGTCGCTCTTCGACCAGTGCAATGAGCACATTAGATGAGAAGAAAGAATCAGTTCGCCCAGAAACGCCTTCTCCACCGCAGGGAGTCTTAGGCCCGCGATTAAGTGATCAATCAGATTTAGATAAACGAGCAGTCTCCGAGCAGATTTCTCGACGTGTCGAGCTTCCAAAGCAGCGCGGACACACAACATTAGTTTCACTCTTTGGGGATGCATATTTATGGAGTCAAGAAACATTCCCGACCGTCACAGCAGTAGTATCCCATCTCCCCTTCGCACTCGTCCCATTTGCATTTTCAATGTTTGTTCTCGTCCAAGCATTAGTGACCAAAGGATGGGTCCCAGTATTCGCCTATGGTTGGGATCACTGGGTAGAAAGGACAGGCACCGTCGGAGCAATCGGCGGCATGGGATTCCTCTCCTGCATTCTGTGCAACGTAAGTTCCTCACATCTAATCTTACTAGCTCTCCAAACTAACCCCACTTTCCCCCCATAGTTCGCAGGCACCAACATCGGCACAACCATTCTCCTCTGTCGCGTCGTCCAAGCATGGCAGGACATCCACCATAACAACGGGCTCCCCATCAGCGACCGCGCTTTCTGGGGAACCGTCTACTCTATGGCCATAGGTGTGAATTACGGTGCTTTTAGCACGGCTTTTAGCGCTTCGCTCGCGGGATTGCTGTGGAGGGATATCTTGGCTAGAAAACATATTCATGTGAGGAGATTGGATTTCGCGAGGGTTAATTTGCCCATTGTGGCCATTTCTATGGCGGTGGGTTGTGCGGTGCTGGTTGGGGAGATTTACGTCATTAGGGGTAATGGCCGGTATGATGCTTGAGGGATTTGTCTTCTGGGGGATGGAGATGGGGATTTGGGTTGGGGATGGGGATGGGGATGGGGATAGACTTTTTTCTTTTTCTTTTTTTGTTTATTTATTATGATGATGATGATGATGATGACATAACTAGATTTATATTTCTCGCTTGTTTTATTGATGATTTTAAATTTGGGGGAAAGGGGAAAGATTTTTGTGAGGGTTGATCATATTCTGGTCCGCTTGGGAGTCGGAGTATAAATTCAGGTTACTACATACAGCACCTATTGTTACAGACAAAAATAACGACTTTGTACATACTCACCCTCCTCTTCCAATCATTGATATCCTCGCTTCTTACTTTCTAGAGCCTACCAATGTGTACATACCTCGCAGGTACCTAAATGTGGCAGGATGTGTATTCGATCCGCACGAGAAAAGGGGATAGTTTCGAGAGAGTTATCCGTGGCATTGACAATCCAAAAAGCTATCTATCATAAGTTTGAAGTTTCGTGGAAATGTAATGGATGGGTGAGTAATTTTCGGGCGCACATAGATACACTATTTGGTTTATTATGTGTGTAAGCGCAAATAATATGTAATGCTGGAAATGGGTTTTTTGAACAGGTAGATGTTTGAAGGTGGTGGGCATTCGACGTGGTAGGTTAAGAAGTTGGTAATCTATTTTCTACTTGAGGATGAATATATAGAGTATGCTCATCTTATGATTATGACATACATACATACATACATACATACATATCTAATATTCTATGCGGAATAATATATATGCAGACTCATCTATCTACTAATATTCCTAGCATAAACAAATTGTACTTTTGGCTTCTTCCACCCATGACACCGTTCCCAGCGAGAAAATAGCCGTTCTATCGCTGGATACACACCTCTATCATCTAATTGTGGAAAGCACAATCCATCACCATCTCCATATACTTTCCCACTAACACCCTCCAATCTCCTCCTTATCCTCTCCTCTACATCCACCACCTCAAACGACACCTCTGCGTCTCCCTTCACGTCCCCTTTCACACCCCCCTCCGCATCAAGCACAAAATAAACCTCTTCGAGATACTCAAACAAATGCAACACACAAACTAATCCATACCAACCAATCTTAAACCTCCTCCTCCAATGTTCACTCTCCTCCTCATAATCCAACACGGTATAATCCAGCGCCACCTTCCGCACATCCTCATACCTGTTCATCTGACTGCGCAGACTCCCCTCCGACAACCTCTTCACCGTTGAAATCCCCTTGAACCAAAAAATATCCGTGTCCCAATTCAACAACTCGTTTCCTTCGCGACAGTGCATGAAAGAAGAATGCGAGCTGAAAGATGCGGAGCGCGAATGTAGCGTGGAGGTTTGAGTGCGCGTGTGTACGTGCATGCGTCGGAGGGTTTCTAGCCAGCAGTTTTGTTGGTAGGTGGAGCGCGATTCGTGGGATATGTAGAGAGAGGGGTGGAGATGAGGTGCGCGGGTTAGGATGAGAGGTGAGGGGTTTGAAGGTGTGAAGTCGGAACTGGGGATCGGGATGTGGATCCGAGGGAAGGTGATGTAGATGCTCCATATCATGGTGCGGATTTCGGATGGGAGTTCGCGGAAGAGGTGGAATGCTGGGGTTGATTTGAGGGGCTGCTCAGATGGAGGGGTTTTGAGAGGGCTGAATAGGAGTAATTTGGAGAATTGTCGGGGGTTGCGTGGTGAGAGGAGTGTCTTGACGGATTGGATTGATTTTTGACGTAGGCTTGGGGTTTCATGGTCTCCTTGTTTTGGATGTGATGAAGGCATGGTGATTACGGCCATTTCATGTAAGCTGTCGAGGGCCAATACTCGAAGTTAATTTGTGATATTAGAGGCGTTGGCTAGTAAGTAAAAGAGTTGAACGTTCTAGACCGTGCAGTTCACGAATAATCTAAAAAAGATTAAGTGGTAATACCCAGCTCCGGGCAGATATTCGAATCGTACTCGCCACACTCCTAGTTAGTCGAATATGGAAAAAAGCTATATGAAAATGTGAATACACCCAATGCTACCCATCCAACTCATTACTTATACAAATGCGCATTCCAAACATCTGTTGGCACCGCTCTTTCCTCAGGCCAAATCTTGACGTGGAGGATGGATACATGCATAGAGTACAGTAAGCACTAAGATCCACAGTTCCGGGATATTCCCAACTTGACCTCTAGGAGGGTTTACATCTGATCCACAATTAGCAGGAGGTACATGTAAGACATCCGGAAAACACGTGGCACCCATGCATGCCCCGTGCTGTTACTGAACACATATACTGCATCCTGCAGAGGTGAAGTGTTCGGCATCGAATCTCGTTCGTCGAGGTAAACCTAGCCGAGTAGAATCTTGGTCGGCTGTGTACAGCTTAATATATTCTGTCGATGCATCAAACACGTTTTTTTTATCCGTTTGTGCCTCTACATTGCATGTTTTGTGCACTTGCAACAAGGCTCGTTCCTATTTCTTGCTGTATGTTGGGCCACATCTGGAATGTGTTGCAACCGTGTAACTTTTGAATGTTGCTGGGAGGTAGGTGCGACGTTACTCCAATCCTGGGATAAGTTAGGGGCCCCAACGTGCCTGAATTATAACTCAGCCGTGAGTGGTCAACCCTAACGTAACACTCTCAATCGTGTAGATGGTCTACGCTTGAAGCCCTTGCGAACAGATTTATCACAACGCGATTTTCAATCAGGTCACCAGGAATCTGGTAGACCTTCAAGAATCTGAAATCAAAATTAAAACTCGTACCTCCAGCTCAGAGTGATTGGCTCATACCAAACCGAGAAGCTAGTGATTGAAATCAACCGACAGTTCCATAGCGTCGTAGTTCTATTGACAGTTGAAGTTGCACGAAACTAGTCTGGCAGTTTCTCTAGCTCAACGGGTTCAGAGGTCCCAGTCTTTGACTAGTTGAGCTTCCAATTTAGTCCAGAGACCATCAGACTAAACTAGCCATCAATCAATGCACTGGCAGTGTACTAGTTTGACTAATTGACCACTACCGCACTTTACCAAAGTCGTAAGGTACCTTGAATTTTCATGTCCCATCCCTGAAGCGAGAATTAAAAGGTAGTCCAGTCGGCAGACGCTAAAACGTTTGGGGAAGTGATAAATAGGTAGTCTCAACTGCCCTACGGCTTTTGTTCATTAATGATCAAGAGTGGATGGCTAAACTTTGAAGTACACTTGCGGTAAGTACAAATCTAAACTATACTGGGTGATATCTTCTCTGGGAGAAGCAAACTTGCTGTACAAATCAAACAGACAAATACCTAGTAGAGTACCATAACCAAATCTGAACACGAAATGATACCGCAAACGGAAAGAAAAGTGGACAGGAGAGGGCAAGGTCTAACGAATCTTAGCGCCTACTGGTTTCATAGGTAAACCAATCGATATGTGAAGGAAAAGGTAATAGGAAAGCACGGATTCGATACTAACAATACCACAAACTGAAATCCTGGAAGTGGGAAGACACCGTCTACTGAAAGTCATTCCTGACAGCGGTGGCAAAGACATTGCATTTGTTGGTTGCAACATTTTAGGTCCCGTGTTCAACTTCTTTTGTCCGTCCCGCTGCCGTCTTGGCTTTTTCGGCCTTGCGCTTAGTGGTAGCACCTCGCCATTGAAGAATCTAAATTGCATGTGTCAAAAGTGCAAGAAATGAAACTGGTTCCCTGGCCTGTGATTTAAATCATATGGTACTTGAAGACTTTAAAATCGCGCCTTATTTTAGTCACCTAGTCATTTCTCACTTCTGTTCTGATAATCTGACCGATGACTATTCCGATGTGATCGAGACCAAGCTGCTGACGGAACTCCTTCACCTCTTGCTGAGATTCCGTATCGTCGTCACCAATGACAGCGCCAAGGTGCAACTTCAGTGCGAAGTAGTACGAATTGTCCTCGGTTAGACCGGAAAGGTTCAATATGCCCAGCTAACGACATCTTTGAGGAATCGTGGGCAAACCAGGCTGGACGTTTGATGCGAGGGTATCACGAACGGAAAAGGAGACGGGGTAATTATGGTTTGAGTAAACCACTTTCACAGAGGTGGAGTCAGACACCCAGTGCCAGGTGGAGACAGAATGACATGTACTTACGAGGCAAATGGGATGAGAGGGGATTGGATTGTGGAGAGCGAGATTTGAAAATCGCGAATTGGAGTGGACGTTATGACGAGCGTTTTGAAAGACGGTAGAAAGCCAAATAAACGAGAATGCTGGTGTTTGACGAGTTTGCGTTAAAGCACCTGATGGAGGGTATTGGAGAAGTAGGCTGTGGTTGCGACAATGGTTGCAATCTTGTCAGGCCCTAAAAGACTGTGATGTGGACGATTTGAACGGGGCGTTTAGAATATACGGTCTCTTTTCATCATCTCTATTCGGTTTATTCCTTATCTAACCGATCGATCCTCTCTCTCAGCTTTCCAATTTCCCTTGGCGTGGTTTTGCAGCAACCTCCCACAATAATTTCCTTCCACAAACCTCTGTCCCTTGTCCTCCTGACAATCTCTAGAACTGCTTCATCCCACTGCAAGTCTTCTTTTCCGGGTGGTTCCCTAATTTCCCATACTTTGGTAGAGGTATTGTAGACTTCTCCCTTGATTGTTCCATCGGGATATACTACCAAAGATGGCCACTCACTAATATCTTCCTTCTCAATTAAAGACCTAACTTCACGCTCAAATTCCAGTATTAGAGCTTCAACTTTTCCAACTTTGGTACAATTCAGACCAATGCCAAATGGTACTGGGGAACCGTCTTTTTTGCTCAACATCGCTTGTACAATTTGTTGCACAGAGCTTCCATCCGGCAAGCCATTTCCCTCGCCAGGAAATACACATGTAATCCAAAATGGCTTGCTTCCGGTCTTCCCACCATTCGATCTTTCTACTTCTCCCATAGATTTCCTTACACCCTCAATCTCTTCCAATAACGGAATGGTTTCAAAAGCCACATAATCAACTCTGTCCCAAGATTTTGGATCCCTCGAGAATACAGAAATCCTTTCATGATGCCACGAACTCAACTGTTCGCTTGATTTATGTTGATCATCATATTTTCCCGTATATTCTTGTCCTGGGGTCATGATGGCACCATATGCACCAAGACTTAGTGCAATTTTGCCATTCGAATCTTTTTGGACAGAAAATGCATTGGAAGCGATGTCTACCGCGCTTCTCATAATCTCGTTAACTTTTTCTTTATCTCCATCTTCTTTCCCAGAATCAGTGGATGAGTGAGAATGAACAGCATAACCAGATCCTCCAAACCCTTCATAACTCGCTTGATAAGTAGCAGTTAATAGAATATCAGCACCGGCATCCACAAAGGACTTTTGAGTAGCGAGGAGCGTTTTCGGTCCATGGGGATGTGTCGAAATAAGAAGTTGAGAAGACCAGAGAGGTTCCTTTTCTGTGAATTGTACTTGGTGGGAGTCTCCGAGGGTAGTGCCAAGACCTCCGTCTAGGAGGTGGATTTTACATTTCGATGGCATTTTGGCAAAGGATGAAATGTGACGAGCACGGGATGGAAGAGTGTCAGAACCAATGGAAGTTATAAACGTTGGACTACAACGTAGATAAGAGGTAAGATGTAGTAGAGAACAAGCCGGTTTAGAAATTGTGGGAGGTGGGGTATCAGGGTTTTTTCTTCTCTCGGGCCGCTCTCGCTGTAAAGATGGCGTTATCAATTTGGAACCTTAAAAGTTACATAACAGGATGGAAATGGATACTTTGAGTTGAAGGTTTTATACTTGCTCTCCCTTTACAACAGCAATGAAGATTCAGGAATGAACGACTTCGTTCAAGTTTACCGACTCTACCAAATTATCCGTCTCGTAGAGAAAATGGAATTTGGACGTGTCGAGTCGTGGCTGCATGGACAGCAAAAACTGGAGAAGAGTGATGAAGCCCCTTCTTAAGTTCCAAAGAACACATCAAACATGTGCACTTTTCCTTGAGATACAATCGGGACATATCCCCTCATTGATTAAAAAAAGAAAAAAGAAAAGAAAAGTAAGGCTTCAAAATATCGAATTGCCTTGAGGTCCTCAACTTTTTCTTGATACAAAATATCCATAATTGTTTGCAAACATTCAGTTGTTGATGCCAAGATTTTTACATTCCAGCCACATTTCCTTACGCCACATCCATCCGCCACCTCAATGACGCTGATGCACGTTGACCTGTCAATTCAATCATGGTATCAGAACAACTCCACTCAAAACTTCAAATCTCGAGGTGTCCTTTGCACTTCTCATATCCTCGGTTGAATCCGCATACCTGGAAGTATTCTGCACACACGGTATTCTGTTAAAATCTACAAAATTACACCCTGTTACCTACTTACCTACCACACCTGTTTAGACTTTCAAAATCGCAGGAATGTCATTACCATCAGATTACTGTAAGTTCGCCGTTATTTGTTATTCCAATTTCCCATTCTGATATCACCCATACTTACAATTTCTCCCTACAAGATGCCGTCCTCGGCATATCCTCCACGGCAACCCAGCAACAGATCCGTGACGCCTATAAGAGGTAATGAGCCCATTCCCTTGCTCCTTGATATGCACCAGCTAACCCCTCACCCCAACAGAGCAGCTCTAAAGTCGCACCCTGACCGCGTACCCTCCGACTCCCCAGAACGCGCTGAGAGAACCCGTAAGTTTCAACAAATCAACGACGCATATTATACCCTCTCCGAACCCTCCCGTCGTCGCGACTATGACGCTGCACGTTCTTATCATGGGTTTGGCTCCGGAGCTTCTACTGCCTCAACATCCATGGACGACGATGAGGAAATTCCCGATCCAACTGGCGGATCGGGCGGATTCCCTTGGTCCAGTTTTGGATTTTCCTCAAAAGCGAAGAATGCAGAGGAGGAACAAAAGTTCGAAGACGAACAGTTTGGTGATGTATTTGAAGAGATGTTGAGGGAGGAGGGGCTGGCAGAGAATAATAATAATCCTACCGGAACATTCTGGAGTATGTTGGGGGGTTTGAGTGGAGGGGCCATGGGCTTTATTGTTGCAAATTTCCCGGGGATGTTGGCTGGTGCAGTCGCGGGGAATAGGTTGGGGGCCGTTAGGGACGCGAAGGGAAAGAGTGTTTATGCTGTTTTTCAGGTGAGTTGAAGTTGGGAGTAGGATTGAAAGTTGGAAGAAGATAGAGAATTTTGCTGACCCTCTGGCGGGATAGGAACTTCCTCAAGGTGATAAAGCTAGACTATTAAGTCAGCTTGCCGCAAAGGTTTTCAGTCATGCTGTGGGCTCATACTCATGACTTGTTATGAATTCGAAGAGATTTCTTATGCGTTGATGAACTAACTGACTTATAAGGAGGCTGGCGTTTTGGGATGACAGGATCAAGGTATACAATCAGCACAATGCAGCGAGCTAACAGGAGATTTATAGGATGAATTGATTTAGTAGCGGGACAGATTCTGTACATAGATATTCAGAAAGCAATGCAATGAGCCATGTCTTCTAATTTTATCAGATGATGTGTGGTGAGACTGATTTATTTGGTTGGGGGAGAGGTGGACGATGGGTTGCTAATATATTAGGGGCTGATTGGAGGAAATGTATAGTCCATAGGAGCCCCTGGAACTTCACGTATTCAAGACCACTGGGGCAAGCAAAGAAGTATCCAATTTACTGGCCGTGAAATCACGAAGCACAAACGCGCCAGAAAGATATGCCTCAAACTATGAAGAAATAACAAATAACGACGCCTGAAACACCCCCATATACATCAGGTCTTTAAGAAGCCATGCTGACGGCACCATCTCATCACATTACGCGGTCCCATCTATACTCAAAATCCTTTGCATTCACAACTAACCACCCCAATATCCTAAAAGTGGTATCTATACCCGCAAGAAAACGCAGGATTTATTTTGGAGAGAAAAAGAAAAAAGAGGGAACAGAAGAGAAAGGGAGGAATAGTAAATCAGTCCAAATGTGTAAACGCCAAATCAAACCCAATTGAACCCATCGTCATCCGATCACAACATTTCATCCGTCATGTCATCCCATTCCACATACCACATCAAATAAACAATTTCGCCAACTTCATCACCCCCCCCACGCCGTCCACCCCACCAGTCAGCGTCCCCAATTTTGCCATCGCACCCCCACTACCCTTCACACTGCTCCTCTCATACTCATAACTCCCATTCCTCGCATTTCCCAAAGACGCACCTCCTGCGCCTCCTCTTCCCTTTCCGCCTCCAATCAACTTTTCCAATCCGCCGGGTAATCTGACCCCGAATTTTTTTAAAAGACCTGCTAGTGCTCCGCCTGTTATGAGGGGCATGATCACGAGCATGAATACTTTGAAAGGGTGTCGTTTCATGTAGTAGATGAGATCGCGGAGGAGTTGGCGCAGTTTGGCATACATGCTTTTTAGGTAGTTTGGGCGCGGAGAACGTTTGTAGTGGGATGTGGAGCGCGAATTGGGGCCTAGGGGGGGGGGGGGGGGCTAATCGTTAGTTTATCTACTTCAATGCGGAATGAGAGTAATAGGATTAAACCAAGGAGGATTTACAAAAGTAGTAAAAAGATCTCTAGAAACATGTGAAAAGGTACATACCGAAGAAACTGCTCCGACCCGAATTATGTTTCGCACCTCCACTGCCATAAATACTCCCAGATCCTCGAGTACGACTTCTCGAACGCTCGCGATGATCATGGGTTGATTTAGGAGATGTACCTCCGAGCGCACTTCCGAGAAGTCCAGAGGAATTGTTGTGATGAGTGGAATGGGAGGTGGAACGATGTTTCTTCTTAGACTGCGAAAGCGAAGAGGAATGATGTCGAGAGGAATGCGATCGTCCTGATTCCGAGGCGCCGTCAAACCAACCCATCTTTACGGTGTTTTTGGGATTTTTTAGTTGTTGTGAGGAGGAGAGGAGAATTGAGGAATTGTGGATGGAATTGAGTGTTGCGAAAGAATAATGGAAGAAAAAGCAAGCAAGCAATGGAGTAAAATTACATCGAGTGAATGAATGAATGAATGAATGAATGAATGAATGAATCCTGTAAGCTCAAAACCCTAGCGAGAAATACTGATCTCGTATCGCTGCCTGCCTAGATGTGAGGGAGGGGTTCAACTTTCAAGCTCCAATTCTTGTTCGTCCGCCGCTCTGTTCAATTCATGTCCCGTTCCGTGGTTTGGTTCCCGCAATTATATCTAATCGATAAGAAAGAACTTAAGAACTCGTGGAGGTGGAGGTAGGATTAAGTGGAGTCACTAAAACCCCAAGTTATCCGCAAATAAATGCACGACCGAAATGTGGGCTCTGGAGCAGGAAGAAATGTTTCTAACTCAGCATACCTACCTAAGCTTGCACAATTTCCTTCCTACGAAAGCTGACAGGTCGCCGACTTGCGGAGTTTCTGGCGGTGAAGAGGAGAACTAATGCATGGATTGCATCGTCGTGGGTTACATGGTTGCAGGGATTGAATGTGACATGCACGTGATGTTAGGAGGACAAGAAGAAAACTCTTTTAGGTGTGGTACATGGAAATCTTATATGCACAATGTCTTGAATTAGATGAGATATAAGGGGGTGGCAAGAAAGTTCGTCTACGGAGAGTAGCGAGCAATGGAGTGCGCTAGGGTAGTTGGGCGCCGGACTTGAAAACTTAGGGCCTGAAGATGAGTGTCTTCAGGAATTAGCATTTGGCGAGATCCATGGTTCACTAGTTCTAAGCAATTAGGCTTGCCGCAGGAATTTTTCGTGTTATGTCACAGTATGTGGACACTTCATTGAGTAGCTAATGTTATCAAGTGTAGCAATTACCTGTGAAAAGGCTGTTTGCACACAAATACTCTTCCACTGAGTGGAACACCTAGTAAGAGAAAAACGGTCTCAAGGACATCTGAACTTGGCTTAATATCTACCTAGTGAAGCTAATGATAGGATCTCGAGCATTGCCCTCTTAATCCCCCTTTTTTCACCAGCCCCATGAATTATAAGTGTGAAGAACTAGATGAAATGGAAGATCAATTCTCCCGTAGTATGAATAGACAGTTGGATTGGTGGTTGTGCAATGGTAAGAAAAGAGACGCTCTGTTAAGGACCAACAAAACTAAAGCAAAATTCCCTCAAAAAGATCAGGTATTATCCATACAAAAGTCCATCGATTCATCAAACACACCATTAAACATCCCTATACATATTACCATATATCGACATCATATACCAGAAAAGACCAGCTTTCAATAATACAACCGTCCTCACAAACATGAATCCGCGACCCAGAGTCCACTCTTACAAAATTCTTCTAAACCCAGGGTATCACAAACAGAAGACAAGAGAGTCGTGATATCATATCAAATCGTATCCAAACATAAGATTTTCCTCTTCCACACGCGCTCCACTCCCACGTCGAAAGGAAAAGGACTCTTTATAGAAACCATCCGAAAACTGCCGCAACACCTAACAGCACACTGCCCGTAACCATACAATAACTAACCCCGCTTATCTTGCCACTTCCACTCTTACTTGAGGCATTCGTTGTATTCATATTATTGGTATTCGTGCTTGTAAGCCGGAAGCTGTATATACCGCATCCCGAATTGATAGATCCCGATCCTGTGATTGTAGAATTATTGTTTCCGCCTTTGATTTGTTAGTAGTCTTACTTTCAAGCCCAAGACTCCAAAGGAAGTATATCAGAAGTTAGAACCTACAAGTGGAGAAAAGGAGTTCATAAACATTCTCGCAATTAGTTACAGAGTTATTCCCAAGACAATTAGTTGTAGCGGAGGTAAAGCCAAGCGAAACGACAGAAGCAGAAGTAGGACCCATGTTATAGTTCTTGGCATTGGAAGAAAAGTTGCTGGAAGCGACTTCCGTGCAGAACTGCGTGGTATACTCAGACAGAGAAGATATGGTGAATGAGGTTGTGGTACTGGAATCTTTGACGCATATTGGGATTGAAGACGCGGTGACAATGGCGGAGAGAAGAGCCAGTGAGAAGACCGCTCCTAGAATCATCTTGAATTAGCTGTCATGAAGGTTTTCTCGTAAAAGTATGACGTCAGATAAAGTTCGCAACTTTAGTTTCCAGAACTAGTAGAGACATGAACCAGAACTATTTACTGCAGCAAATATATGGATACATATAACCATTCTGATCATGACGTTGGCCCTAGCTATCATGGTGAATGAAGGATTTGGCCCCAACTGTGGTCAGGTAAAGCTGCGTGCGGCTAAGCATTGTGTGACATGCATGACTGCAATGTCGATTACCTTTGAACATTTTTATATAGCAACAGTTGGTTGTCATCTTGGACAACCCCTGCTCTGGAATTCTGACACACCCAGTCAAAAGCCGAAATATTCCAATCAACCGATAAAAGAATTGGTACAAGATTCTCCGCTTCAATAGTTAGAATGACCTCAATAATATGTGAGTTAGGCTCTTTAGCCGAGGATGGAACCGAAGATCACAACTCTATTCTTAAAGATCCAACAAATCGTTTCAGAACCCTCTTTCTGGAAGGATTCAGGATCGTCGCGGTAAACTACCTTGTTGGCTGCTTACCTTGTACTTTTGGGTGGATAAAACCTCAGCATCGTGCTACCCCATTTCGGTGCGGCCATCACAGGCGCCCGACGAAGGGGTGGCAGTGTTGCGATGAAGGAGGCTGAGCCGCAAAGTCAGCATGATACGGCACACTTGTTGTATGTAAAGAAGCCGGGAGATGATAGCAACATTGATAAGCAGATTGAACGAAAAACTTTCCAGGTTGGAAAACGTGGAAGCAACCAAAAACTCGACCTGTGAAACTTCTTGTTGTGGTAATGGATTCAGAACTCATTGTTGCACAGAACCGTGAAAATACTGCATCGATCACTGGACAAGAGGACATAGTCAATAAGATGGTTTAAAATGTGAAAACTTGCCAGAGCAGAAGGAACACAGTGGAGTTTCCACCTGCGGCGAAGCAGGTGAGCAATTCCAGTTTCTGGTCTCAAGATGTTTTCGGATGTGTTGCCATGGAGCTTGAAGCATGTAGCTTAAGAAATCCGATTGTCCCGACAACGTATTCCGAAATTGCCGGGCTCCAATGACATTTTGAAGTAATTACACGGAATTTCCGTATCAAATTTAGTTAATGAGAATAAAATCAAAAAGAATTATATAGCTTGAAATGCTGATACCCAAAAGGAAAAGGAATTGATGAGGAGTAGATGTATAGTCACTCTGTTTCGATGTGCCGAGTAGCAAATAAAGCTTGGCGTAAGGAAATTTCAAGAGAGTTTTCACAACCTAAAATAGACGTTTCCCACAATGTTTATTGATCGATGAACCATCCCATCCAACTAGTGATTGGATTTCATTATGGAAGATTCTAGGTGGAAAATATTGTTAAATTTGCAGGTAATCAGAAAGGAAACAGCCTGCTTGTCGTGGAATCGATACAAAGAATTACTTTACACCTTGAAATAACTTCTAGTGAAGGTCTGAAAGCCTGCCTGTAGCTCAGGAGCTGGAGTCCGGTTCTCGTTTTCAAATCACAGGGTGCTTCATAAATTGGTACAGTTATGAACATCATGCAATAGACCTTTCAACTTCATCCTCATAAACATTACCTACAACCAAGAGCCGTTTCAAACAGTTTTGGACAATAAACTCATCTACAGCCGTTTTTGTTACAGATCCTGAGACACACTACCACATTTTTCTACAGCTTGAATGTTTGGGAGTAGACCCTCACCCTCAAAGGATTGATTTTCTGCCACGGGCAAGATTTCTAGGAGTTTTCCATCAACTGTGACAGGCTCAAACTCGGCTAGGAATCGTTTTCATACCTCTAGATTCAACAAGCTGAATGGGAGTTTGTTTCCGATCCTACTTTGTATCGATGGCGGTAGTGACCACTAGCTAACTGCTCAAGTTTTCTAGATTAACAACCGGATCTGTTGATTGTCGTGAGCACTTTAAAATTCGCCTGTAGAAGACTGGGGTGTATTGCATCAAGATATACTCATGACCCGGTGGTCTATACGGATTTCGGCGAATTATTTTTTTGTATCACAGTCTATTTATTAGTCATTTTATTTATCACGTTATTAAAAATTAGATACATAGAACTTTAAGGCCATTTGCAAAACAAAACATCAACATGAGAATGTGTTATCGTCGTGTTCATCGGTGCATGATTCATAAATCAAAAGATTTATTATTCTTTGATGTATGATTCTATTTCGGTTTTATAAACATCTAGTAAAGAACTTTCAAAGTACAAATCCATCCATCACCAGTATCTAGGTATCGAGACATACACTTCTCGGTCCCATACTCATTCAAGAACCTAGGAGAATCCACTAATTTTCCTGGATTCATACAACTCATCAATACTCGCTTCCTCTTCCTTAGTCAGCTCGAAATTGACAGCATCAACCGCTTCCTGAACTCTCTCGATCTTTGACATTCCAATAATAGGCGCGGTAACATAGTCCTTAGCCAAGCTCCAAGCCATCGCCACAATCGCCATACTAACTCCCCTCTTCTTCGCGATCTCCTGGATCTTCTCATTTATTTTCAAATCTGCATTCGTCAAGTCATTCCCCATGAATTTTCCGCCCATGGACTTTCCTCTGTTACTTTCTGCAGCCTGATCATGAGGTCTCGCCAAGTACCCCATCATAATCGGACTCCAAGGAATCATGCCCATACCAAACTTTTTCAAGCTCGGCACCATCTCCCTCTCTTCCTCTCTATAGGCCGCATTATGCAGATTCTGCATGCTGATAAACTCCGTCCACCCATGCAAGCGCGCCGTATACTGCATTTCCAACAACTGATGCGCGAACATACTGGAAGCACCAATATATCTCACCTTTCCGCTCTGCACAACATCATGCAACGCTTTCATCGTTTCCTTCACCGGCGTCCGAGCATCAAATCGATGAACCTGTAGTAAATCGATATACTCCAATCCCAAACGTTTCAAACTCGCATCTACACTATCGAAAATGTGTTTACGACTCAATCCATAGGCATTGATATAGCCATTCGCATCTCTCTCATCAGGCGTCGTGAAAAGTGGATTTTCCCATCCTTCCTCCTTTCTCTTGCCAACCGGCGCCGAGACTTTCGTCGCGATAACAAGGTTATCACGAGGGAGTGAAAATTTTTTGATGGCGGCTCCGAGGATCTCTTCGGATGTTCCGTTGCCGTAGACATTGGCTGTGTCGAAGAAATTGATACCTGCTTCATAGCTTGCCTTGATGATTGGGAGGGCATCAGCTTCATCGAGGACCCAACTTCCGAATGCGCCGAGGGGACTGCCGAAGGACATACAGCCTACGCCGATGCGAGAGATTCTCAAGCCGGAATCACCAAGATTGGTGTATTTCATAATGTTTTTAGCCATGTTGGATTAGGAAGAGGATTGCTTTTGCTGTTTTGGTATGGTGTGTAGGGTGAAGAGGCACTTACTCTTGAGAGGAAACTCATGCTTTTATATGTATTTGATCGGGAAAATGGACTTGACGTCACCCGGAGATTAGGTTAAGTCCTATGTTTATAGTTCACTGATCAAAAATCACGACTCGAGTGGTATGCACACTGGCGGGGCACACGCAGTATGGAATGAATCAGATTTCAGAATGCAGAACATTTAACCATTCAAATATTCAAACATGAATTTGAATTGAAATATCGAAATGTATCACTACAAGGCTTCTGATTGTTAAAATTTGACGTTCTCACCATATTTACTACTGAAAATCGCCATAAAATTCTGTTCATTTTTGATGTTCTCTATTTTAGTATTGAGTCTGGTGGTATTCGCCGCGCCTTTCGCTTCAGCGAGACTTACCCCAATATTTAGTTGAAAACAAGCGATAACGACTAAATCCGATACTTCGCCCGATGGCTCCGGGGAATACAAGGGCTAACCACTAAACCCGACACTTCACCCGATACCCTTGGAGAATAAGAAATAACGCATGTATTTGCACCCTAAACGCATTGAGGATCTCCTGTACATCCTAGGATACCCGTGTAGGATTTAGTAGTACTCGCTGTCATGATTCAACGACAAAAATGGACTGGAGAATCAAATCTTCTCGTTAATACAACGTACCTCGAGGAGAGAAAAGGAGAGTAGTCAAGCAGTCACGCCACGTCAGAACGCAGGGTCAGCTACGTGTGCAGTGGCACCAGAGAGCATGTGGTGAGATTGCACGATTGAACAGAAATAACTACGCTGAAATAGAATTGTCTACGATAACTCTTTCTCAAACGACTCAATTGCACCAAGAAGAGCCACGAGGGTGTAACCTAACCGAACGATTGTATAGAATATTGCGCCAGCCCTATAGCGCCCCATGAACTCCACGCCCTTCATCCAACCTCCATTCAGTCCTTGCCCGTTATATCAGCGATAGTCCCTAGTTTTTTTCCGGCCTGAGTCGTTGCTCCTGTTCGTCCGCCGTTTGGTTTTGCTGCCGGTGCCGTAGGGACCTTATGGATATTGAAAGGCGAATTCTCGGCTGCAGTGTACGCATCAAATGAGAATAGCGAGTAGAGGTACAAGCCAAAAAATGCAATAATATCGTGAAGTAGCCTGTCAAAGCTAAAGTTTTTTGCCATCGTGCCGGAGCTCGTAGGGGAAGATCCGCCTAGTGTTCGCCCCGCGCTGGAATAAACTGGCTTCGCAGCGCCAGAAAGTTTCACAGCATTCTCGATGGCAGTCGTGAGCTTGCGAACATCTGCGCCTTGGATAGTTTCAATCACGGCACCGGATCGGAAGATGAGGAAGGTTGGCATGCTGACAGAATTATGAACGAGGTCTAATGGAAGTAGTAGGGTCTGGGCTTACGCTCTAACTCCATATCGTTGAGCTATGGACTGCTGGTTGTCTACATTTATTTTTGTGAATGTAACACGATTTGGCTTCGAGTGCTTTGTAGCTAGAGATTCATAGGTTGGAGCGATAGCTTTGCAGGGTCCGCACCAGTCTGCATAAACTACATGTATTGTTAGTGGCGTGCATCCATCGCATTGGAGGATATCACCTTACAATCCGAAACCACGATAGTTGATGAGCCCAGTAATTTGCTGAACTGCATAGAAGACTCAATATGCATCGCCATTTTTATAGATATCCTGATCAGATGGAAGTTCCGAGGTGATGTCAAGTAGGTTTGCTTTGTTAATGGTTTGGTTGTCAGAATGTTGCCAGAATGAATGCTGCTTACTGATGATTGAGCTTCGGAAGCTCTAAGTGGAGATCTGGTCCTCTTTAGCGCGCACGGACTATAAAATTCTGCCGGGTTATTTTGACAAATTTTGACCGCCTAAATATATATTTCTGAAAGAATACAAAGCTTCCCAAATATTTACAAAAATGGGTAGAGGAGAGACAAACGCGAAGGTATGCTCAATTTAATATCATCGATGGATGCAGAAATGCTTACATATTCGAATTCAGAAGAGAAAGCGTCAGGCCGAAGCCACTGCCATTGCCAATGGACAAACTTCGAATGGGAAAGTGATCGCGCCGGCTGCGGTTGACACTTCGAAACCCACAGCGCTCTTTCAACCTACAAAAGGCAGAGATTGGACAGTTAGCGTGGCTTTGCCGGGAAGTATTATCTCCAAGTACGTTGCCTCTCTGCATGCTAATAATGGTAAAATTATACTGACTTTTTCAGCGCTCAAAGTCATGATCTCAAAACTTCTATGGCGGGCCATATCGCTCGCGCCCTTGCGGTTTTCTGCGTCGATGAAGTCATTGTATTCAACGATGGTAATGCCCGGTCTCCCAAAAAGCCTCGTCATTCGCCTTCTCAACCCTCTGCCATCCAACCCAAAGCGCCCTCGGAAGACAAGTACACTGGAACCTTAGATCCCGATCATTTCCTGACCCATCTACTCAGCTACCTCGAGACGCCTCCAAATTTACGAAAGTATTTATTTCCAATGCACGAAAACCTAAGGACGGCAGGCACACTACCAAGTATAGATTTACCGCATCATCTAAGAGCTGATGAGTGGTGTATGTATAGGGAGGGTACTACATTACCTGGTGCGGATGAACATGGAACATTCGTGGAAGCCGGATTGAGAATACCAGTCACAGTGCCGGAGCAAATACCGGAGAACAATAGAGTTACTCTAAAATTCGACCTGGAGGCCGAGAAAGCCGCAAAGGATAAATCTTATGACGTTATTAAAGCAGAGGCTGTGCGCCCAGAAGAACCAAGAGAAGAGGGTGGGTATTACTGGGGATACAATGTTCGGAGGGCCGGCTGTCTAAGCGACGTATTCACAGAATGTGGGTATGATGGAGGCTATGATATGACCATCGGGACCTCTGAGCGAGGTATTGATGTTCAAGATCTGTATGACGACGAGGAACAGAAAGTGGGAAAGTTCAAGCACCTGTTGGTGGTGTTTGGAGGAGTTGCAGGTCTAGAAGTGGCCGTGAAAAACGACGAAGAACTACAGAAGCTGGGTGTTACAGACGCAAAAGATGTCTTTGATAGATGGATAAATGTGTGCCCCGGTCAAGGAAGTCGAACAATCAGAACCGAGGAAGCCGCATGGATTGGTCTAATGGGACTGAGAAAATTAGTTGTCAACAACGAATAAAATTTAATTCGATACCCGTAGCATTTTTTTCAATGCTTTAACTTAGCATCAATATTATTTGGAATTGTACATTAGTTGGGATTGGGAACGATCAGGTAGCAAATCAAAGAGATCGAAGTCTTACGTCTCCATCACAGGACCAGAAACTACTTTAGTCCGTCGGGATATGTATAATGCATTTATCAACCTTTCCTTTTTTTGGTCGTCTTCTTTGACTTGAATAAAGTCCTCGTCGATTTTCTTTCCCTTCTTTTGTGTACTGACAAGCGTTCATTTATAGATATTCCGCAGCTTTGTGTGGAAGAGAAAGAAGATGTTATTTTAATCAAGCATCATGCCTTTGTTACCCCTATAAGTATATATGATAGCTTGACCTTCAACAAATCCACTCTGCTCCACCGAAGCAAAAGTTTCAAAACTACACAAATACCTCAAACATCACGTTTAAATTTACACAGAATAATACATCTCACCAACAACACCGCAGACAGTACCTACCCACAACCACCACCCACCATGCAACTCACCAACTACCTCCCCCTCCTCGCCCTCCTCACCCCAGCACTCAGTGCTCCCGCCCTCGTCTCCACGCGGCCCACCCCCCTCCTACCAATGTGCACCCAGCAACTCAACCCCCAAACATGCACCCTAAACTGGAACACCAACACCATGGCCGTCAACAATGACCTATCCAACATCAACAACCTAGTCGCCTATGCGCGCGCAACCATCTATTCCAATACCTGCGTCCAAATAGGCGGTGTCACCAATGGACTCGTGCAGAATGTTTATGTCGATGCCGTCGGCTGGGGTCAATCACTTCTTCTACAGAATATGTTTGATGAGACGAGGGGGTTTAAGGTTCCCAGGTGGGTTTTTGGAGGGAAACAGTATTCGATTGATGATTGTGTTTGTTTTGATGGGCCGTTGTTGGGGGAGCCGAAGGATACGCATGTTTGTCAGTGTCCGTTTCAATGTGCTTAACTTCACCATTCATTAGGTGGTTAGGAAGGGGAGTCAGATTTTTCCTTTTTCGCGTTTTGTATCCTTGTTAGGTCTTTTGTTTTCTGCTGTATATTTTTAACCTTTTGGTATTTCTTTCATGTATTTTTATACTTCTTTATTCAAGAAGTATACCACCCTCATTAGGCTCTCAAGTTCTTTCTTTTCTACTCCTTTCTCTGTAAATACAATCATTTTGAATTATTCGAATCTACACTCCATGCTATGGCCCATGCTCCGTGAGACTTTAAATGTTTCTTTTCCTTTTGGACCCGTCTAACTTAAGTACTTTTAAGTCTTAGATCAGTATTCAACCAACCTTATCCTTCCTCCAATCTTCAACCCCCACCTCAAACATCACTTATAAAAAAAAATAAAAACCAATCCATCTTTCTCTAGGCAGCGGAATCAAACCATTCCGAATCCTGAAAGCACAACTTACTCCATAACATGTCCATTTCTATGACTTCACTTCCAAGCCGTCCTCAAAAAGCCCAATAAAAGCAAGAAAATTTTACTTACCCTAAAGATGATAAATACCATCTTCCCCCATCACCATCTCAGCAAGAAATATCACTCGTGCGTATTCCAAGTACCCAATCCAATTTCCACTATACCTTCTCATATCATATCATACCATAACCCCTCACTCCCAATCCCCCTCATACAATTTCCTTACATCCGCACGCCCACTCCAATCTCGCCCCTAAATCCCCCCCCCATTTGTTAGCAATAAAACCTCTCACAACCCCCTACCCAAGTTTTCTCTCTCACCACGTAACCAAGGAAAAAACCAAAAGCCCAACCTAAAGCCATGCAGCTTCCTCTTAACCCCAGACAGACCCTGTTTACATGGAATGAAACAACCAACCACTAGATACCCAAAGATTTGACCATCTTATCCCCACAAGACTTGCTCGCTATGTCCTGTTGATATACCGATCGATACCGGCCCACGCAAAACAAGAACCGCTCGAGTTCATTGACTCTTCACATACACGCTTCTCTTCACCCATAGACTCCTCTCCATAGCCGCACAAAGCACGACTACAGTGAGAAAGGGTTGTCGAGAGAGAAGAAACCCAGCCGTTGCGCAATCTTGAATGAATCCAAAGAGGCTCAATCAAAATCGCCGACTGGATCAAATGATCTTGTGTTCATCCTCCTTACCTGGAAAGGAATGCCTAAATTCTTTGATTAGTGTATCGTATCATACCAGTACTTGGTTTCTTCATTGAGATCAGTATGTCAGTAATTTTTGGGACAGCATGAAGGAATATAATTTGTATTTGCGCTCAATGTAATGTACGCGTATCATGTTTGTACTGATCGATAGCGCCTCGTCTATTTGTCATTGAAAATCGATGGCATTGACTCTGACTGGTGTCGATCATCTAGGTTGAGGTCAGTTGAGACAATCATCGAAACCACCGCAACTCAAGATTCCCAAAACTAGGATGGAAAAGCAAGGAAAGAGAGGAATCTGCAAAGCTATTTTACAAGTCAATGACTTTCCGTCCATTGAACGCCAATTGGGTATCTGATCGACTTTATCCATACGCCTTTGATAATAAAATAACCACCCCTATGTACTGCATACTCAGCGACGCGGAAATGTACTGAGAAATGGACTAGGTGTTACATGGCTCTAGCCCTGAACATCGCGTGAATTCATAGACTACTCATCTTCAATTGGACCAATCAGTTGTTCATGTAGGTGGGCAAGGTGGTCTCTTTGAAGCTTGAAAGATTCGTAGTTTCCACCGATAATGCATCGAAGAAGACTTTGATTTCGGCGAGTCTCCAGGTCAGCGTTTTGCAACGTGTTCATGCTCTGCAGCAAAGCAGAAAAGGCAGCAGAAAAGCAATCTTGAATTGCAGGAGTGTTTTTTGAACCACCTGAAATGTCATTGTCGGAGTTGTTTGGATCGATTATAGAAAACTTCGGCTTATCGAAATCTCTATAGAGGTCACGAGCCGAAGACTGGTAATGGATTAGTCAGAACAAAATCGATGGAGAAAAGTACTCACCTTTGGAAAAAGTTTAGGAGGGTTCGTCGAAATCGCGGTGGTGCGGGTATTAAACTCGTTACCATAAAGGTCGAGAAATTCCATCAAGACCTCACCAAGATGATGTTCTGGTATCATAGTTTTACTCTTGACCTGTGGCATGTTCTGTAGAAGACTTACGACAAGACAGGTAACAGAAAACCCTCCAATGCCACCATTCACCGGCTCATTCAAGCCCCTCATTGCCAATAAATGCTTGATAATGGTAACTAATATGGGCATTGCGGGAAATTGAGCCTTCCACTCTTGGAAAGTCTTGTTTGCGATTAGCCCTGTATCATTTTCAAACGACATATCAACCTTCAGGCCGGTAAAGCCATCCACCCATTTTGCAAGAGGCACTTTAGCACCGACGATCACCTCAATTCTACCAGTATTGAGGCGATCTTTTTCAACATTCCCTTTAACTCGCCAGAGGTGACTTTTGCTGTTGTATTTTGGATATCCGCCATCCATATACTGGTTTGAGACCATAACGACATCCATGTCGGCAGTAGGAAGGTAGAGGCCTGCGGGAAAAGAGCCGAAAGCCAGTATATCAGCATCTCGATAGTATTTGCGAAAATTTTCCCTCAAATTAAGAAGCAACCTCTGTCGAATCACTTCTTCAAACTTGCGAGGTTTGACATAATGGTAAAAGTCCATGATTTCTTTATGTAGCCTAGAACTAGTATTAGCTTTAAGATGGTGTTCGCGAGAGATTTATCACTCACCAAAATCCCATATTGGACGTATCAGAATGGTCCCGGAGCCAAGGAGCGTCGTCCATACCCAGCTTAACGCGCCACTCTGGAAGAAGGACGCCACTGGATCTGGGAGGCTTACCAGGGATGAGCTTGTTCACAAGTGGTGGAGGCTTAATCACATCGGCAGGGGTGCGCTTCCTGCTACCTAAAGCGGGGTCGGTTGATAGATCTAGTGGTTTGGATGCTCTTTTCGGAGTTTGGATAGCATCCATGGGCATGCTGTTGACGCTCGTTGCTTGTGGGGCAACTTCTCTGGTCTCACTGGCGTAGCTTTGTGGTTGTTGAGGCATGTCAAACTTTCGAATGTTTTCAAGGTGACTGAAAGATCTAGCTGAACCGGGTTCGGACTGATCGAAGGCTCGCGGTTCGTATTCATCTTCTTCACTATCGAGAGTTTCGGGGGCACCAAAATCAAAAGAGATGAAGTCGTCCTGAGCGGCATCGATTTTGGTAGGGCCTTCTTGACCAGATGTAACACGTGCCTTTCGAATAAGCTTAACGACATCCTTCTTCTTTCGGTCAGATTCGCCTGGTGGTGGAAGGGCCGTGTAAGGGTCGGGGTTTGACCATTTCGGGACGCTTTCAGCATCTGTAGTGTTTACACCAGTACGAGCCATCTTCTTCTTAGGTTGATCGTTAATGTCATCGTCATCCGACATCTCCATCTCAGCTTCATCACTGTCGGATAAGTCGCCGACATCTCTATATTTGACATCAGTAGTAGCATCTTCATTCATACCTGGCATGAGTTCAGGAGTAGGCGAGCGTTTCCCTTTCAAAAAAAGACGATCTGATGCCAATCTTGGACCACCTCGACCACGGTAGCCACCACGCCCACGATTAAGGTCGCGTCGATCTTTTTCGCGTCGACGACGAAGATCTTCATTCCGATCTCTATTACTGCCAGAATGATTGTTGCGACCTTGGGCGCGAGATTGAAATCTGTCGGCATGTTCGAAATCAATGGATTGTGGTGCATCGTAACGGAAATCGAAGCTGGGGGCAGGGGGAGGAGGGCGATATCCATCATTCATAAGATAAGGATCACCAGCCCCGGCAGGACGACGAGGAGGTTGAACACCAGGAGCATAATTTCCATAGGCTGGTGGAGGAGGATTATGGCCATTAAATTGAAATATTTCGCGATCGCGGTTTGCACTGTGGGGTACATAACTGTCGTATTGTGAAGGACGAGGGTGATAAGAATCTCCCATGTCGCGACGATTCCTTTCAGGCGTACTGTGGTTGTAATTTCTTTCATTTCTATCTCTGTCTCTATCTCTATCCCAATAAGATGCAGAAGGTCGAGGAGGAAGTCCATTTGGGAGAGATGGTTGACGCGACATTTTGTAAAAGGGAGGGCAAGGACGTGATCGAGGTTGAGGTTGAGGTTTGAGTTGTTTGATGGAAGAAGTTTCATGTAAAGCGTCAAAAAGTTAGTGCATTGATGTAAGGCGGTGAAGATAAACTGATACGGTGAAAGGATTGATCATGGAGGTAATGCACTGCCACCGGAGTGATGTATATGATGAATACTCTAGTTTTCACAGCACAGAGTATTGATACTACAGATATCAATGAAAATAGTCCTCATCCTCTTCTTTGAAATTACAACATCCCGTTCTGATCCCCAAACTACTACCCATACTACCGGTATCTCTCTTCGGAGAATTACAGCTGCATTCATTGACATTTGATCGTGACATGTGATTGTACCCCGGATTTCATGCCGAGTACGGTTTAGCAACAACTTCATTCCTTCTATTGCAATTGTTCAATTGTAAATCGGCAATCGACCAATAACTTTTCTACTCTATTTCATCTCAAACTATTCTTTCTATCATCGTTGCAATTAACTACAGTCTATAACACTCGCATTTCCCTTCTTGGAAGTGTTCAACGGCAGCCCGTTGATCTTCCTCCACCATTTCCTTCCCTCACATAGCCTGTTATCAGAAATGACGTTGTGAATTCTAGGTAAATGGCTGCGTTCGTATGTTACCCAACTTCCGCCCCATGCTTAGCTTTTCCCAACAATCCTTCCCTCAAGATCGATATCCCCAGCACAATTAACTAGATCAATAGGATACTCCTTGGTTGGATCAAATGTCTGGTACTCCAACTTCAAGAAAAGATAACCATGGCGGATCCTTGACTCCTACTGATCCCAACCCTCCGACAATAGCTGCATTCTCTCCAGTCACTCTATCACATGCCTCGTCTGCCAATAAGCAGAGATCTACTATACTCGTTCATCAAAAGTCCCCTTTATTACTAGCGACTCCTCCGCAGATTACGAGAGCTTTAGCATATTCGCATCCTTTCCTGTTACCTCTCAATAAACTTGCAGGATTAATAACATGGACGAGTGGAGATCCTTGGGAGAGCTTCTTGCTTGTCGCTAGTTTTTGGGCATTCGTAATATACGGAGATGTGGTAATGCGATATGCTGGACCTTTGGTGGTGGTTATTGGTTTAATATTGGGGATGTACTCAAGACGATATTCCCCTTTATCATCAACTAGCTGGACAGGAGAGAAACAGAAAAAAGGTCATAAAAGGGTCGAGTCGGAGATGACGAATACCAAGCATCAGAAAACTCTGGATGAGATCGTGGAGACTTTGAAGATATTCACGTCAAGATGCAATGTACTTTTGGATCCTCTTTTACAGTTGACGGATTTTCTATCAACCCAACGAACTGCGACCTCTGCTACAACTCGACCAGCACTTACAACGCTTTTGATACGAATCCTTCTTGTCACACCCATATGGATCATTTTGACTCTCCCACCTATACAAGTCATCACCACAAAACGAATTGCTTTGGTAACAGGGACAATCTTCTTGACTTGGCATTCTCGACCGAATCGAATAGCCAGAACGATCCTATGGAGATCATCTCTCGTTCGCCGCATATGTACTGCCATAACTGGCCTACATTTGACAGATGAGCTATCGCCAGCCGCCGGCAAGCCTCCTCTACCACCACGCACGTCCCCCTCCTCCGCCGACGCAACTTTAGCAGCAGATGCAGCTACTAAGAGAAGACTAGAAGCACCGGGCGTAAAATTTACATTCATTATATATGAAAACCAGCGCAGATGGGTTGGACTAGGATGGACAACTTCACTATTTGCTTATGAGAGATCTGCTTGGACAGACGAACACCTCAACCCTGTTCCACCAAAAGAAGAATTTGAATTACCAGATGTAGAGGGTGGCAGCGCGAGATGGAGATGGGTTAAAGGTAGTCGCTGGCGTGTTGAAGGAGCCGCCGAGCATGATGAAGGCGGCTCTAACCCGAAGGCTGAGAGTGATGGAGGGGCAGGGTGGATATATTATGATAACAAAGTACTTATTTTTTCATATCCCTCGAACATTCAATATACATAGAGCTAACCTGTACAGTGGCAAAATGGTCGTCGTGGGCAAGACGGGTGGGGAAGATATACACGCCGAAGGAAATGGTACCGTGATGCCGAGCTTGTCGACATCACATCTAGCACAGAAATAACGCCCTCCCCAGCTCCAACTCAAGCATCTGCAAGCTTAGACTCAAACTCTGTCCGCACGCGACTCTCATCACTCTCAGCTTCGAGATCGAGGAGTCCGCCCCCGGAGTATTCAGACCGTGATGATGCCAGTTTGACGAGTAATAGGAGTGGGCGATTCAGCAGCAAGAAAAGTAGCTTGAAGAAAGAAAGGTTGGAAAGGGGAAGTAGGAAGAGTAGTATGAGTTTGCAATCGGAAGTGGATGACGAGAGGCCGTTTACCAGGCCTAGGGCAACGGATTGGGGCCTTAGTGATGATGCCAGAATGGGCCTGGAGTAGTTGGTTGGCGGGGCTTTTGGGATTAGGATTGGGCTTGGAGTAAATATGGTATTCGGTATAGGAGGGGAAACTCGATTTTGTCATGGGCGGCTAAGGAGGTATTATGTGTGGGTTGTCACCATTTGTAGAACGCCAAACCGATTTTGTATATTTGAATACGCGGGACATGAACTATGTAAAGTAATTGCACATGATTTGAAACATTTGGGGGTATCTTTTTATTCATTGTCTGTTTGCCCGCTTTTATGACTCTTCCTTCCCTCGAATGAGTACTTTGAGCTATGCTGTACAAGGAAGGTATAACCTATTCTTACAGATCCCAGACCACACACCATGCCAAACCATGCCATCCTTCTGACCCACCGTTCCTTCCATTCCTATACCATATAAATTAATCACTGGAATCTTTCATACCGTGCCATTTTGTAGACCGCGACTCCCCACAAGCTCCACGCGCCTGCAGATATATAGATATCTTCTTCAACCCATCCTAGTGCACTTATGCTCCCGCAACCTTCCCTAATGTACCTACCCCCCTACTTGAAAAGATTCCCATAATACCAAAACCGACGTAGAATAAGGCTAGAGGATAGGCTACTAATCCTCGCATCCCCTTCATTCTTCCTACCGCACAGAACATCCCACTACTACTGTACGTACACCACACAATCGCTAATGTGGTTAAGACATAGCCGACCAGCCCGTCCATTGGCATAATAATCCCCACCACACTTGTGAGTACCAATGGCAATAAACAATATCCCAGCACACTAGCACTGCGTGGAAATGTGAGGGTAGAAGAGAGATGTGAGGGGCCGACCGATTGTTGGGAGTTAGGATCGGTGTTTAGGGGTGGTGACATGAGCGAGAGGATTAGATGGAGCGAGGAGGATCCGAGGAGTGCTAACCCGTAGATGTATCCGAAATGTACTTTTCCCGAGAATAGGAGGAAGGTTCCGAATAATAGGAAGAAGAGTATAGGTCCCGCAAGATCAGAATCGTCCATTATGTGTTGATCGATGCGCGCAAGAGGATTCAGTACTGCTAATGTCTTTTGACTCAAATTAGCATCTGCGCATCCCATCTAGATATCATCTTGACTTGGGGGAACAATAATTGAAACAATAACCATACCTTACCCCTGATATGACCAAAATTCACTCCCAACTCCTCTAATAAAGGTGGCTCGCCATCATAGCCCTCCGTTCCAAATGCGGCCAACCACCCAGTTCTTAATCCACCACTCTCTCCCATCCGCCCACTCACACCCGACTGGGCATTTCCAGGGAATCCAAATCCGCCGCTTCCACCACCAGGATACGCTTGCGCGGAAGGAGATATGCCATATCCATATGCGGCTTGTGGCGTGGCATGACCCGAGACGGCACCCGGTGTATAGGTTGAGGGGTAGAATTGGAGGTTTTGAGCTGCGGTATTGGATGCGCCGTAAGGATTATTGGGGGGAGGGGAGGAATAGAATTGTGACATCTTTTTGAAAGATGGAGGGTAGATGCTGTAGAAATTGTATTGCAGGTTATTTGATATGGAGTTTAGTAATTTGGGACGCTAATGTGGAATAGGAGAAGCATTTGTGATTGTTTTGACTATTTGTTGTTCAGGTCTCTTAAGGTGTCTTTTTTGGAGGTACGAGCTAGCTGGAGCATTGATGACGGGTTACTGGCCTTAGGCATAAATGGATTTCTCTGGAACCCTGCATTGTCGGCCGATGGCGGAAGGTTATTCCGGGAAAAAGTTGGAGATATAATTCACATTATCTCCCGCCTTCTGGTGAACAGTGACCGATCTTTCTTTACCATAATCCAAGCTTCAATTGACCAGGACTGTTATTGACAGTCGCAGCTTCCTCATCATGGTATGTATATAATGAGAAATTTCTCACAGCTCCCAGAAACTTTATCGACATGCAATTCTCACAATCATGACACCATCCTTTCACACTGAATATGGAAAAATTACATACTAATTCATTCAAGGCCCATCGCATAATAACCCAAGTCGTTATAACCGGCTCACGGGTCCTCGGGCGCGCCATATCAGAATCCTGGAAACAAGCCAAAGCCTCCTCGGCATATCAAAAAGCGCAACAATCCGGCTCTGCTGGTGGCGGTGCGACTTTCTCCTCTAACGGTCTCACATTAGACGAAGCATGCAAAATCCTCAATGTCAAACCACCTAAAGAAGGGAAGATGGATCTGGAAGACGTCATGTCGCGGTTCAAGAAATTGTTCGATACGAATGATCCGAAAAAGGGAGGGAGTTTTTATCTGCAAAGTAAAGTGCTGAGGGCGAGAGAGAGGTTAGAGCGGGAGGTGAAGCTTAAGGCGGAAACGCTGGAGAGGGAGGCAGAGCTGAGGGAGGGGTGGAAACCGAAGGTTTTTAAGGACCGGTGATAATAGTGGTTGAGGTGCGGGGCTGATGGGTTACAGGACGGATAGATTTGGACGATTAGACGGTTGAGAAACGATGTTATCCCGATATATACCTGAAGTGATGGACGACGTCGAACGAACCCGAACCAATCTACCCTGCGGATGAACGGATGTGCAAACTCTTCCCTCTTTTGTATTAAATACATAGCATGGCGTTCCGGGGCGGCAAGATTATGTGGGTACCATGGTCAGCATTTCTTGCATGGGTAAGAAGGATTATGTAGAGTATTGTATAAAACAGACAGTTGGAATCAATACATGTTCCATATTACAAGATATTGAAGTCATTGTACTTTCTTTTATTACTTTTTGAGGGGGAGCTTTAGCTCAGCCGACATTGACTACTTCTATTCAGGTCCTCTCGTCATTCAAGAATTACTGTGAGCGCATTTCTAACCACGGGCCACCCGGTTTTAGCATTGTGTATATCTCAACGTCGCTCTTTTCTTCTGCTCGAATTCTGATATCATATTACTAATCCTCGCTAAATTCGGCACGTCAGTCGTTTCCCTCACTTCGACTACCGCACACTCTTGACGCTCTATGACCTTCCTAGAGACTCTAGCCATCATATTCAAACTTCTCATCCTTTCCTGGGCACCGGGTACTCGCTCCAACAACACAATTGCTTTCTCCTCACGATTGAGACGTCGCTGCAATGTGATGGAGGGCTCCAACAGCGCCCATTTCTTTCTGAGAAAAGGTGCGGGTAAATGTAGGATCACAATTGACTTTCTTTCAAATCAGTAAATTCCTCCAAAGTGAAAAAAAAAAACGGATTCCGTAGCGTTTGGCAATCTATGATCCCGCGATATATGTGCGCATTCATATAGCCAGTATGGCTCGGGTTTGCGAATCGTATCATCTACTTCTTTGGTTTCTCCAAAAACGTTTCGCTGGTTTCGAGAACGAAGGCTTGGAAAACACGCAACCGCTCACAGGACATTTGGATGGTCTCCATTCGCCAATTTGGGGGCGCTGGGCGAGTTCGAGGAAATCGCTCTAGGATTTTAGGTTGTAAGATCATTTCAGAATCGGGACCAGAAAGAGTGGAGTGTATTGTAGGAGAGATGTAAATATTGCTGGTGGGCACCAAATGAAGTGGAGGTTTTGGAATTTGCTGCACGGGGATGGGTCGGAACTATTAATCATCTTCAGGCGAGGACTCTTCTCTACTCTGTTGCGGAGCAGCCGATGCAATAGCCACAGGGCGAATCAAAGGCTAGCTGTAAAATCACTGGGCTCTTTCACGTAGCCATCACATTTTTCGGCCGGTTTGATGCTACCTGGAGACCTTGAGGTACTCAGCAAGGCGGGATCCACGTTATGCTCCCTATATATAGTTTGAGTTAAATTCATCGCTGTGGCGAAAATTAAGAAATGGTAAAATCTAAAAAAGGCAGGAGGCACCGACCTTGTGACATAAACTCCCTTGAGGGATATTGTGGACTAAAGAGAGAGAAGTAGAGAACAGGCTGAAAGATTTAGATCTCTGCAGATATCACCTTGAATGGATGCTCTTTGGATAGAATTGAAGCCAATGAGCAAGATCCGGAGAGTGAAAGAGAAATGCGATGTCTATCTAGCATGTTATATATAGTTATATAACCTGGACTTTGAGAACCATACACCAGCATCGGCACTTGCTACTGGGACACAGACATTCACTCCTATTCACCCATGTATGTGGAGTTTGGACACAAAGTCGTCAAGCTCCCTCCATGATGTAATAATAGCACAGTTTCCTTGGCATGGTACAATGATTTTCAAAGAATCATTCCCACGGCCCATGTCTACCTTGTTGTAAGGCTGATTTGGAAGCCGACATAGACATCGGTTCGAGAAAAAATGATTCGATGAAACGTAAGGGCATCTTTGTAGGGTTAAGAAGGTTTAAATCTTACATATGATATGTAAAGCTTCTCCAAATTATGATCTACATGTCAAGAAGGCGCTCAGCCGGTCCGTCCCGCAAAATCGATCACCTTGTTTACATTTTGATGGAGGATTAGAAGCTGGTAGCCCCTACTAGGTATTTGAGGGTAAGCCATTTTTGTCTGTGCGCAATCCCTTCATTCGTGCGGGACTGTGGCACGTGTGTGGCTCTTTATGTATCAGCTTTCCATCGAATTCTGCAACATCATTGCCTTTCATAATCTGACAATACTATCAATCCCACGGGGCGAGGCGGAGGCGCGTTCACATCGAAATATTGGACCTCTAATAAGTTCCAGCAGTATGGGTTTTTGTCGCAACGGTATCTGGCGAGTAACCAAGAAGCTTTTTTCAGGAGCGAAGTGGCCTCACTAATAGTTTAATCCCCTCTTGATTGTTGATTTTACCTTGCTTTATCATTATATCATGCTTCTCTTTCTATAGCTTCTCTGTATTTTTGATTTCCCATGCTAGGATGGGTGTTATTGCCATCATCTTCAAGCTCCTCACTCCGTTGGTCATCCGAATTTGCGCCTCATGTTTACATCACTTTTGGTATCTCGCAGTAGCTTTATATTACCGCTCAAACGGTAAGCACGCGATGCTTCAGAGATCTGTAACCATATTCTTGAAGTCTAGAGAATCAATGGTGACACGTTTGAGCGGGTCGGTGTATCTGTAATGTATTGCCAAATGGCTGGCTTTGTGAGTTGTAAAAGCCACAGGGCAGGACTTAGCGGTCGGGCCGTAGTGAATGTTGAAAGAGCAAGGCTACCTTATCTACGAGCTCCCCTACCGGTGTTGACATGTTTCCGCGTTTTGAGATGTTATATCCACCTCAAGGTTAAATCCATTTGAATTACAAAGATTTTTCAAAGTTCATAAATTTCCAAACATGGAAAAGCTTTGCATCTAGACCGCAGGCAAAACTTACTGGAAGCATTGCTTTTGATACAAATATTGATCACATAGAAGTGTCTAAGCATATCGTAAAGCCAACGCTTCTGAAGTTAATATATACCCCGAAATAGCGAGCTTCACGCTTCAATGACTCTAGGCCACTGCTCCTAGATAAATGGATGGTCCCACTCAGTACTGTAGTCACCTTTTGATGCAAGTAACCCATGATATAATGCTTGTTAAAAGAATTCTCGGGAATTCGTTTGCCCAGTTTGCCCAGTTAGTCCTTTTTTCTTATTTCCCCGCTATATAACGGGGCAGAGAAAATGTGACACGATCAAAGTAGGTGATCAGAATTACAGATCTTAGAATCACGATCTGTGCCCTAAATATAAATAGTGTCGTATGTTAATAAATTGCGTCCCAAAAAAACTTCATGAAAAAGGTGCTGTAGACCAATCAAATTGAAAGACAAGTAAATCCTCATTGCACCATTACCATTGGAAATTGAGGCTGTTGGGTAAAAATCTATCATATTTGGCCGCGGCAAGTTGGAGGTGCAATGCGGGGTAGTGTGATTCATTCACTCGCCAGCTCACTCACTCCACAACCTCTCGGTATATATCAACAGATTGAAACTTGACATTTGTACCTCAAGTAAAAAAACAAGGTCGCAAAAATGCCAGATTTTCCACCTGATACGTAAGTCTTTCTGAATACTATGATACCAGATGCTATTAGCTAATTATTATCTTGACAGCGTAGCTTTCATAACCGGTATGCATGATACCTCGTCTCTTAAGCAGATCAAAAGCTCCTTCTATATACAAAGGATATTCAAGATGTTAACACCTCGAAGGCGCAGCATCCGGTATCGGTTTCGCAGTTGCCCGTCAACTAATCCTCGATGGAGTAACCAACCTCGCGCTCATCGACCTCTCACCCATCCCCTTAATTTCAACCACCGAAAGCCTTCTTTCCCTCCCCAAAAAGTCTACCATTCTTACCCTCTCCCACGACGTCTCTGTAGAGGAGGAAGTTGATCGTGCAATATCTGAGACGATCCAAAAATTTGGACGCATAGATATCTGTTTCAACGCAGCTGGAGTCTTGGGAAAGCGAACTGGAACAGCAGATGCGGAATCCGTTTTTCTAAACAATGTTCTGGATGTCAATTTGAAGGGATTGTGGCTTTGTGAACGGGCGGAACTGAGACAATTCTTGAAGCAGGAGGAGCGGGATGTTTGGTATGTTCATATATGATGTTCCCTTTTGCTGCGCTTTCTTTGCTCTTTATCATCTGCTCTATTCCTATACATTTGGATGTTTTATGCATACATATCAATATGCCACTACTAGCAATTGAGAATCCTTCTCCAAGCAATTATCAGTTCGTTTTTGTTATTTACGTCTCTTCTTATCCATGACTGAAGAAGAAAAGACCATATCACATATGGTTGAAAGAAACTCCATTCACGCACCCCATCTACTAAACCCAAAACATCATCCTAACACTCACTTCGAAACCCTAGCACTGGACTGCCCATCAAAACTCGCGGTTCCATCCTCAATGTTGGATCGATAGCTAGCCACTCCGCATTACCCAGTTCAGCACCCTATGTCATGTCTAAACATGGTATGCATAGCCCTCCTTTCCCCATGGTGAGCAACCCAAACAACTAACCCCTAACAGGAGTCCTCGGCCTCACTCGCACCGACAGCACAGACTACGCCAGTAAAGGTATACGCATAAACTGTATCTGTCCCGGATTTATCGACACGCCCATGTTAACCACCTTCCTAGAAAGCGAAGACAAAGTAGGTAACTTCCGCTCCTCTATCCCTCTTCCCTAACCCTTCAACACCCTTTCTCCATCCAACCCAACATCTAACACCCCACCCTAGACATCCGCCCTCCTCACCCGTACTCCCGTCGCACGCCTAGGTTTCCCAGAAGAAGTAGCATACACAGCCGTCTTCCTCCTTTCCGACCGCGCGAGTTTTATCACCGGAGTTGGTATTGATGTTGATGGTGGTCGGAGTAGTGATTGATTTCTTCGTTAACTTTGCTGTTGAGGCGTGGAGTTTTTGGGATTTAGTATCTGGGCTTGCGCAATCAAGACAGAAACTTTGGCTAAGTAAGAACATCTCGGAAAGGTTAAAATGATGGGACATCGGCGAGAAAGGAGACAAGAATTTATAAGTTCTGCAAGTAAAATAAGCAATAAGGTTCGCCAATCATGAAGATTTTTTTTAAAGAGGTGATTGCATTTAAAATCTTATCCCTAAGCTTGAACTTAATATTTCCCAATCCCGTAATGTGCAGAGAAAAACAGACCATGTAGAAAATAATTACGCATACGCCATATTTTCCCCTATCCATCGAGCCCCAAGCGCAATTATTCGTAGTTATCACCAAGGAAAAGAAATCCTCGCGCCCAAATATCAAATTGTCCAGAGCCTAAACTCCAATCATCTCAAGCCACCACTTCTAGCACTCTCCCCAACCCTAACGCTCTCATCTTCTGCCGCATCCCTATCCCTTAAGCCCTCTCTAGCCCTTCCAACCGCCATACTGGCTGTCGTACTAACACTTTCACTTCTTGGTCTCGTCAAACTCGCATCACTCTGTCTCCTCTCCCTCAACGTCCTCTCCAACTCTCTAATCCTCTTCTTCAACGCCTCATTTTCTTTCTTCACACTCTCCAACTCCTGCCTTTGAAAAGCTGCCTCTTCATATCTTCCTGTTGTTGGCACACTTGTCACACCGCCAACATCCCCCGCAGCATTACCACTCATTGTCGGTACGGTACCCGATGAATAATCACGATGTGGTAACATACCAGGTCGTTGTTGGTGATAGAAATGCGTGAATTGATCAGCGTGTCCAAAGCTACCGCTCAATAGTGCAGGACTACTAGCTCCGGATCTTTGAACGCCGGTCATGGAATTTTGACGACTGAGAGAGATAGATTGAGGGAGAGAATCAACGCGTCGGGCAGCTGGGGCTGCGATTCCGCTGGTTGTGCTGATACTACCTGCGGTGGCAGTAATGCTTCGAGTGGAAGTGCTGGACGATGTGCGGTGATGGCGGCGATGTGAAGGAATTGGATGGTTGGGGCCGGAGAGCAGATGGTTCGAATTATCCAGTGTATCGGGATGGCCTGCGGAGGTTGATGAGGTATTTGAGACTACGGAGGCATTTTGAGCAGCGCGGAGCATGCTGAGTTCACGGGTTAATCGATTTACCTATCATCGCATTACAGAAATTAGTATTTACAACCAGAATGTGATGGAGCAGGCGACCGAAATGAACATACGACAGCTTCCTGTTCCTTCTCCAACTGTAGATGCAAATCCGCAGCCGTCAAAGGCCTTGGATGTCTCAATGGTCCAGGTCCCATTCCTACACCCGTGTTGTCACTTGCGGGAATTGTACCAGTAGCAGATGTCAGAATATTATTAGTAGGTGACATTAAAGGGGGTGAAGCTGCAGCGACGGCACTTTGATTTGAAGGAAGAATATTGAGAGAAGCAGTGGATAAAGGAGGATTTGGTGAAGACATCGCTTGAGAAGTGCGTCGAGAAGGAGTACGGGATGTAAGACGTGGAGAGGCTACAACCTCCTGAAGCCTAGGAGATGGAGGTACTGAGTTTAAATCTGGTGCCATGACTGATTTTCAAGTGAGCTGATTGCCAAATACGCGTTTGTTAGTTGGTAGGTTTCAATACTGCGGGACCATTGTACAGAAGAAATTTGGTGAATCAATTAGTTAATTTAATGGTAACAAATATGAGGCTGTAATATGAGGCTGTAGGTAGGTACCGTTGCTGAGGATGTTTGATAACGCATAATTTGGAAGCTGGAGGGCTAATCTCAGGTGTGGCTGGTGATATTAGCCGGGCGCAGTCACATGACTGTCGCGCACCTGAACAAAAACGCCGAGTTCAAGTTACAATTACCAGGAAGGGATGAGGTGGCGCAACCTTCCTTATGACGTATGGAGCTTATAGAGGGGTATATAGAAATCAGAAGCTTGGTTAATTCTTCCAAACTTCATATCAAACCTACAACATAATTCTTCAAACGTATCTCTTCATCACAGTTGGTATATATTTCCCGAACCATTTAACTTGTCATCGTCGCTACCCCTTTCTCCACACAGGGTAGTTCCTATTGCACATTCCCATATCATATATCCCGATCCCAAGTCTAAATTTCATACTTCACTCAAACTAACTTCCCTTAGAACAACCCAAAACAACACATAAACACACGCATCATGCCTGAAGGACGTCAATCACCACCACCCGAGACCCAATCTGGTGCTCAAAAAGATGCCCCATCTGACGCCAAGGGAATCAACCAAGGAGGCAATAACCAACAAGATAGCAAATCTGATCTCGAGGTATGTCTGAATTCTTCCTTGGATACCACTGGGAACTATAGAAGAAAGTAGTGCTGACATACTTTCCATAGAACCTCTCCTCCAACCCAAAGGGACCTCTCGATGACCACTCAGAGGAGACCCGCTCGAAGACTCAAAATTAGAGGAAGGGTATTAGAGTGTTAAGCGATATTGAGTGGAAATGTATATTGGTTGCACGTTCAAGGGAGATGCAATATTTGATATGAGATAAAATGAGATGAGATAATACCGTCGGAAATATCCGAAGCGTTAATGAAATGAATTCGTCCCAAATCAATCTCTTTACTGTGAAATGATTGTGCATTGTGAAGATGTTCGATGACTGATTACTTGATATTTAATCCCGATTGCAAACATAAACCAGAGCTCTCGGAGGAGAATCATGTATTAGTGATTCACCTCAGACGAAGGGTCGATGTGCTCAATAATGCCAGCACAACCTATCCATCAATGCAATGTTGTCATGTATGGAATGTCACTGTGAGATTTAGCCAACATGAATAAGATGACAATCACGATCACGTTCTATGTATGGTTGCCCCACATAAATATTGCAATAAACTTCATAATGATGGACTCGCAAATTGATCATTAACCGTCATGTCATGTTTCGCTAACCCCAACGCATCGCTTGCAAATTGCCGACCATAGTAATCTGAATAATTCATCCCTGATATCCGTTTTTGCAACCATTCCCATCCGATCCCGAAGATTGAAAATTGCATAATAAAAACCCAACCCTAAAAACCCTTAAGTAGAGGTTGACTTCTCTGACTGAGGCTCGAGAGGTGCAACCTTGGTTGAATCCACAATAGCTGCTGAACCAGCTAGGTAAGAAAACTACGTCAGCAGGAGACTAGTAATACAAATTTGATTCCCCTGACCCAAATGAAACAAACATAAAGAGATACATCTATTTGCAACATCCAGTACAAGCACATTGGCCTTCCGCGCAGGGACAGTCTTTGCTGTTTCCACCACACTTGCAAGTTGTCTTCTCGCTACCAGGAACCTTCTCCGTTTCAGCCTTGGGGCAGGAGTTGCAGCTGCACTGACCAGGAGCACAGCCGCACTTCGAGGTATTACCGCCGCAACCGCAGGTTGTTTTATCAGTACCTGGGACTTTCTTGACATCGGATTTGCCACAATCGCTGCAAGCACAAGATCCAGGAGCACATGGGCATTCTCCAGAAACTGAACCACACTTACAAGTTGTCTTCTCGGTACCAGGGACCTTTTGGGGGCCTTCCTGTTTCTTTATATCTGCCAAGCGGCGAGCCTCGGTGTGAATGTCCTGAACTTGGCGGGAAGTTTGCGTATAAAAGTTCACAAGCTTTTGACCGGTTGGGGTTCCAGCAGCCTTTTCGTAATAGGATGTCAAACCAGAAAGGAGAGAGTTGGCCTTTTGTGTAACACCATAAGACTCATCAGCGGCCTTGGCCTTTTCAGTGGCGTGATATTTGTTGTTGAGGTTGTTCAGGGTGTTGAGAAAGCGACTAGAGACCCCATGCTTCTGATCAAGGTCGATAGCTCGTTGAGCAGCGGTGTCTCCGATAGTGTAACCATGGGCAAGGTATTCTGCGATGATACGGCTTCTTGGCTTCTCCTCCTGGGTTATTTCGTCGCTATCACGTTGTTCGTTGGAAGTATAATGGTTTCCATCGTCCTCATTGAAGCCGGACGAACTTCTCACCTTAACTTGAGTAGAGCCAAGCTGGGTGTTATCGAGCAACAAAGCGGTCTTGGCAGCGGTTTCCTTCTCAAACTGAACGGTAGCCTTTTGTGTCTCTCCGACAGATCCAAGTTCAAGGCTTGTGATCTTTCCACTAAATCAGTGTTAGTTGTTAAAGTATTGCAACGGAAGTGTGCACTTGAGAAAAGGAGTCGCCACTCACCAGAAGCTGAAGAAGTCCTTGACTTCCTTCTCGGAAGTCTGTAGGGAAATGTTTTCGACATGTACAGTATTGGCAGACATGTTGATGGTAATTTTTCGATGAACGTAGTTTCGTTGTTTGGTTGTGGTAAGGTAAGGAGGAAATTTGAATATAGAGTAGTGGGATGCAAAGCAAATGAGTTGATGTTTTTATCGAATTTTATCGCGTGGCCTTTGATTGTATTTGTAGCATGCAATGGAATCGGAAACAGGAAAGTGGGCAGATCAATATGGTCAACAACGAGAGGGGTAGGTCGCTGCGTACGTCACTGTGGCGTTTTGTGGCTTGTGCAGCAATGCCGGCGCAAACCAGCGAATCCAAGCAAAGCAAATTACGTTACATAAGCGAAGAAATAACTCAAATCGATTTCTCTATGGGCCAAGAGAAACATCTAGAACCGTCCCACGATTGTTGGGATTCTATCATGTGAATATTATCACTTTTGGTTAGCTCAGAATGACATAATACAGATCACGGGGCTAGAGAGGGGACAAGTAGATACGATGCTTCATTACTAAACAACATCACATATAAGACATTGACGCAGAAAGTACTACATATACATTGATGTTTTCTGATTCTGGTTGTGATATCACTTTGTTAATTGTCGACGATCTTTTCTTAAGACTACCTAGGAGCTACCTGCTCGATAGCTCACTCTCATTGTTGCTCGTTATGGTTCTTTAGCTAGATGTAGCAGTGGGTGATGCTTCAATCACACAGCCGATGCCTTGCTTGAGTCTTAATGAATTATCAAAGGCATCTATCCAATCCTTGATGATTTATTTGGGCTTAGCTTCTGTCCTTCACTTCATCTAACAGCACTGAATAGCTGCACAGCCCGGACATGGGAAACGAGGGGCCAAAACTCTTCTAACTACTTGGGGACTCTTCAAAGGCGAAAACGAGGAAATTCAACTTTACTTGGAAAAGCGTCATTTCTACATCGGCTTTCTTTGGAAATTTGGGCTTCGTTTTTCAGGGTCTAATTTTAATGTCCTTGCCTAATATGGGTACTAACGGCGATCCCTATATTCGCGAAGAACTATATATGATTCGAAAATGTGACGACGAAGAAGAAATGGATTATTGGGACTCAAGTCTCGATATAACCAATCTTACACTTGATTACGAAGCTGGAGTCAAACCTCAACTTGTAGTGCAAGCTATTTATGACCGGATAGAAGCATATAAAAAGGTACAGCCATCTGTCTGGATTCAACTTCAGTCCATGGGCGATGTTATGGCTGCAGCTACTGAGCTGGACAGGCGTTGGCCAGATAAATCCAGTAGGCCGCCGCTGTGGGGTGTACCTTTTAGCGTCAAGGATAACTTCGACGTTGCGGGCATTCCAACCACGATTGGATGTCCAGCTCTAGCATACACTCCTACTTCTTCAGCGCTAGTTTATCAACGATGCATTGATGCTGGTGCTCTTTTCATTGGCAAAACGAACATGGAGCAACTAGCTACTGGCATGACAGGTTGCAGGTCTCCATATGGCACCTTGCACTCAACCTTCAGCCCATCTCGTATTGTTGGCGGGTCGAGTAGCGGTAGTGCAGTAAGTGTTAGTGAAGGGTTGGTATCATTTTCTTTGGGTAGCGATACAGCAGGCTCGATTCGGGTTCCTGCAAATTTTAATGGCGTCGTTGGTTTCAAACCTACCAAAGGAACTGTCTCAGCTCAGGGGGTCGCACCAGCGTGTCTCCACCAGGACTGCGTTTCTTTCCTGGGCCTCACCACGCAAGATACCGAAACAGTCTGGGAAATTTGCGAGGGATTCGATAGAAATGACTATTTCGCCAAACCTCCATCATTCAATGCTTCATTGCAAGTATTATCCACCGATGCAAAACCCGCATTCAAATTTGGCACCCCACCGGATTCTGCACTCGAAGTCTGCATTCCCATCTATCGGGAGCAGTTTAATCTTGTTGTGGCCACTCTTGAATCATTAGGTGGTCAACGAGTGGAGTTAAATTGGACGCCCTTCGCATCAGCTAACGAACTTCTCTACGACAGTACGTTCGTCCTAGAGCGGCTTACTACGCTGCCCGAAGGCTGGTTCGAGAAGAATAAAAAACTCCTCCACCCTGTTATTCGCTCCGTCTTCGAAGGTGCACTCGCACGCTCTAGTACAGCTATTGATGTATTCAAGGATTTGCATAAACAAGCCGAGTATAAAAGAATGGTTGAAAACATTCTTACGCTAGATGATGATTCTGGCGAATTAATCGTCATAGTGGTCCCTACTACACCTTTCCATCCCACCATTGACGAAGTAGAGAAGGATCCCATTGGAATCAATGGACGGCTAGGTGCTTTTGCACATTTTGCTAATATTTTGGACCTGGTAGCTGTAGCAGTACCTTGTGGGACTTATAAATATGGTATTGATAGAATGGAAAGTTTACCGTTCGGTGTCACGATATTGGCGGGAACGGGACTAGATCGCCAGCTTTTACATTTGGTTAAGGGGTTGGAGGATGCGTTGAGGGATATTGAGGAAGTGGAACCATCTGATATACATCTTCGAAAATTGGAGATTAAGGGAAAATAGAACAGGGGAGAACGGTTGCGGGATGTCTGGATGAGATTACTACATTCTTCATTAATTCATTGTTTTTCCCAAATCTCATCATCATAATATCGCCCTATATTCGGTTTGGTTCTTGCTTTCAATTCAAATCCGAGTCCGAATCCAAATATCTAATTCTATACCATCTATCACATCAGACAAGTAAAACCCGGATTCAACTCAACATATCAACATATCAACCCAACCCTGGGATCACTAGGATGAATATCCAGATTGCCCTTCACCACTCGACCCCGATTTCCTATCACCTGAAAGAAATCACAAAATAAGAATATTTCTGCCGCATGAAAAGTATAACGTTCATCTATATCTCCTTAAGACAACACCACAATCCTTTTATGATATATATATATCGTTTTCTGATCTTTCGTGATGAGTGTGTGGTGATGAATAGGTTGTCCTGCTTGATACGCTCAATGGCTGGGAATTTTGTAAGGGGGAAGCATTAGGGAATCTTGGGCTGGAGAGGCGAGGGAAAGGGTTGAGGGGAATGGGATATAGAAATTCTATAGTACTAGAGTGGTGGATGCAGGATGAAGGATATTGGGACATATTATTTGTATATCTGTATATTATATATACGGCCGGATTATGAATAAAGAAACAGCTCGATATAAAAATTCCCGACTCCTCCTATAAGTAGGTATCCAATATAGTTTCCATGAGGAGAAATATTAAGGATATTAGCATCTGCATAGCTTTCCTCCAATCTCATATATCTACCAGACATGCTCAAACCAAACTATAAGGTTAATAAAGCAATTTAACTCTGAACATGTACTCTTATTTACATTTGGAGATGGATAAATTAATTGTACAATAGTAATGATATTAACCCATATACTAATCTTATACAATCTAAATAATACATGATACAAAAAACACATCCACCAAACCAACCAATAAATAATCACAAATACAAATAAGTCTTACCTTTAAATCCCCAAAATCCAAACCAGAACCTCGCACATACCAAATCACCAAACACTAAGTAACCTTCACATAGATAGATATATGAAAACACCACTAGCCACACAGCCCGCACAGCACGAAAATCAACAATAAACCCAGCTCTTCCCCCCCTACTTTCCCCCAAGATCTCGAACAGCACAGAAAGCTACCACGCATACCCTTCGAATTCTTCGTGCTTGGGAAACAGTATATAGGGATAGGAATACCTAGAAAATCATCACAAAAAAGGAAATCACAGAAACCAGAGAGGTTTTTTCCCGGTTGTATCGTATCCGTGATGGCTGTTTCTGGGGAGATCTCGAGTTGGGAAGGGGAGAAGATGATTAGATTGGTGGGTTTTTGTATTGTGTTGTATTGAAAGCTAGTTGGAGATGAGTAGCTGATGTAATTCGAATTACAATGTTCGGGTTATATCTAATATTAAGGGATTTCCAGAATATCAACACATACCTATACAAAAGTGTATTGTTTATTATCTGAGATTGAGTTCGCTAGAATAGAAAACATATATCAAATGGTTGATTTGAGCACGTTGGAGTAGGTGATGTGTATAATGCCCCTTGGATAAAGAATAGTAATGATGTAGAAATAATTGCTAAATTCATCTACTTGTGGAATATCAAAGTTACAGGAATATTTTGTACCCCATTTAACAATAGGTAACAATCTTTTTTTGCCCAACTCATAACAAGTATTTTATAAAGCTCAGCAACATTCAACAAATATCCCAAACAAAAATCTCAGGCCATAGATGAATGATAAATAGAGCGAAAAATGTGCTTCAATCGTAAAGAGAGGAGAAAGTTTTAAGCCCAAGAGGCCTTTCTGGATCCATATGTAAACCAAAGAACGGGAATGTGCTGTTTGCCACCAGTCGCGCCCGTAAACCGCCAAACCCATTACATCCTGCAAACTTTGAGACCAACCCCCGACCCGCGTCAATGTCAACCCCGTCACCTTACCATCATTCTCATACGCTTCGTTATATTTCATTCGTTTCGTCCATCATAGCCGTATCTAAAGCCTTTCTACTTTTCCCCTTACACAACATCGACAAAAATGACCTCGGTCAATCCTCCATCCCCCCAAATGCCCACAACACTCATCGCAAAGCCCAAACCCGCAACCACTGTCCTGACAACTTGGCTGGCCATGAACCCCTCCATTTCCTCTCTCACTTCCTCCCCATTAACATTATCATCCACCTCTTCTTCACTACTAGCCAACCCTGCACTTTCATAATCCCTCGCATTCTTGCTTAACACCTCATAACTGGCATCCATTTGTCTGGGACTCATAGCTTTCTTTGACTTTTTCTTTTGTGCAATGCGCCTTGGATCCGTGGAACCGATGGCAAGTGGGACTAATTTATCAACCATCGAGCTTGAGGCAGCGAATAGAGATGTCCAGAGGAGATAAGGATGTCTTTGTCCTCGAGGCGAGAAATAGAAGGCGAGAAGGAAAGACCATGATGAAATCCAGGTGAGAGCACGAGTGTGGGTTGTGGCGAGAGAGGTGAGGGAGCTGTAAGAACGAGATGCAAGAGTCGCAGACGGGAGGGTTAGGAAGGCGGGGATTGTGAGGGATGAGAGAGTATAGGAAACGCCCTATTGATCCTGTCTGTTAGGCCTCTGAATTCATCATAGATTAAGGGGAGCGATGACGGGAAAAGAATGATGGAGTTTGACAAGCTGTTGGATTCACTGGTGATTGATCTGAAATGGTCACTTATGGTGGGGTGATGCGATCAACTTACAGTAAGTAAGCCGAGGGAAATAGATCCCACAAACTTTAAAGTCGACACAGTCCTTGTAGACATCTTGTCGCGTACAAAAGTCCCTCCCAAATATAACTTTACTGGAGAGTTGTTCAATACACAAAGACAATGTGATATGATGGATGGAGATGGAGTTGGAGATGGAGTTGGAGTTGCTAGTTTGGCGATTCAGTTAGCAGTGGTGGGTAGCGGGTGGGGTGGAGGCCAAAGGGAAGATCCTTGTCTTTGCTTTCTTGGGATTATATAATCACATCTTTAGGCTCGGGGGATTATATAATCACATCTTTAGCTCTCGGAACTTGTGAAATGACAGCCGGACCGAGGCACATGAATCCAAACCCCCGGATTTTAGTAATGTTTCACTTTGCTTCAGTGCCTGCCTAGGTAGGTTGGGCCAATGTTGCTTTTACATTTCTACAACTTATTTCTCTCTCTCATTAATTTTCTGAAGCTGTTCTCTGCAATAGAACACATTGTTTAGAACAAGTATTCAGAGAGAGGCTCGGCCATCAATTCTATCCTATACCCCAAATTCTTGTTACTCTTGCAATACAACAAACATGGCTCTACCTCGATCAGAATACCTCTCCGACGTCTGGCGCGATGGTATCTTTGGTGTGAATTCCTAAAACACAGGTCCCTTTTATAATACATACTAAGTCTCTGTCCTTCAGATAACAAAGTTGTCTTCTGCACTGGCGGTGCAGGTACGATATGTTCGGCCCAAGTCCGCGCAATGGTTCACCTAGGAGCAAACGCATGCATTATTGGACGCAATCCTTCTAAGACTGAATTCATGGCCAAATCCATATCAACAGCACGTCCTGGGTCTAAAGTTCTTGGGATTGGCAATGTGGACGTGAGGAACATAAAGAGTTTGGAGGATGCGGTAGAGGTATGCGTGAAGGAGTTAGGAGGCATTGATTTCGTGATGTATGATGGCCTTTTCGTTTCCTCTCTCTTCTAATTTACGTTTCAAATTGATTAAACGTTCTGACAAGACCACTACAATAGCGCCGGAGCAGCCGGAAACTTTATTGCCCCTCTCGATGGTCTCTCTTCCAATGCTTTCCGAACCGTCCTCGAAATTGACACTCTCGGCTCCTTCAACACTCTCAAAGCCACTCTCCCGCAACTCCTGAAATCCGCTTCCGCTCATCCAAATAAAGCATCTAACCCCAACACCGGTGGCCGCATACTTTTTATCTCAGCTGCGTTCCATTTTACGGGAATGCCACTGCAAGGACATGCAGCTGCAGCAAAAGCAGGCGTCGATGCTATTTCTGCAACGGCCGCCTTGGAATATGGTCCTAGGGGAGTAACCAGTAATGTTATTACGCCAGGACCCATAGAAGGAACGGAAGGAATGGCAAGATTGGGCGACAAGGAGAGTGAAGCGAGCGGTGATGCGCAGAGAAGGAACCCATTGGGGAGATATGGTACCGTGAAGGAAATTGCGGATGGGACTGTATACCTATTCAGCGACGCAGGAAGCTTCGTCAATGGAGAGGTTTTGGTTATTGATGGCGGGAGCTGTACGTCTAAAGATTTTCTCTCCGACTTACCCACTTTTTATTCTCGTTCATCCTGCTAAAGTATTCATACTAATCTTGTGCAAATAGGGAGACTCCCGGGAGGCATGGCTGGGGCAAAGAGTTACCCTGATTACTTACTAGACGATACGTTCGTACGACGAAAGGAGTCCAAGCTATGAGCTCTGTCACGGTAGGCACTTGTGTAAAGTTGTTATCTTACATATTCCCCTATGAAATTGGGGGTCGAGAGGCGAATTGGGACGTAAATGGATAGACTCGTAATCTTAGAGAGTTGTAATCTTTTTGCATTCGCCTATTTTCGCTTGTCGGTTTACCTAACTAATGAATATGGCAATATATTTATATTTTTTCTTCATGATCATAACTTCATCACGTCATGGCATCGTTCATTGGTTCGTTCGTTCCATGCATACCTTCCTACCTTCCTACCTTATATATCCACCGCATTAGTCCATCACAATGTCAAAATTAACCCCACAGTTCCATCCCCATTCCAAATCACCGCTTTTCACACAATTCCCCCTGCATGGTCCAAATTGTTTGAAGTCACATGTCAATTTCTCTTCTTTCCGACCGCCCCACCTACACCCACGTTCGAGGTTTCTTGTTGGATAGTAGTCCAGTAACAAATTGGACATAAAAAAACCTACCAATATATACCTCTCAGCATATTCCAGCACCAAACGGCGATGGGATCTTCGGCATCTTTCAAATCCCGAATCCAATCCAGCATCAGGTCTATCGTGTCCTCAATCTCCTCGTGATACCGTTCCTCACACATGTTTTCACAAATATCCTTCAGCATCGTGTTGTGTTTCGAAAGATGCACAATGAGCAAGATGCTAAGGAAGATTTGAGACCAGGTGAAGAGGTAGGGAATGAGGCGTTTGTTGCGAGATGGAGGGGAGAGTAGGATGGGCCAGAGGAGACAAGACTGATATGGGGTGTTAATAGAAGTGTACGGTGGCTGACAGTCACGGGGAAGGAAGAAAAGCTAAAGATTAGAATAACATACGCGTAGACATTCCGCAACGTTTTGGGCATCCTCTGGCGTGACCAGCTCTGGAAAATGCAAAACCTTGTACACAAAAGGTCGATAAACCATGTATTTGGCATAGTAGAACCTAGTTCTCAATACGGCCACCTGTATATCATACGCATAAGGATACCTAGTCGGTTCCTCGTCGATATTAGTAGAGAACAGAGCTGAGCGCGGATTCTGTGAAGCTGTTAATGTGAGATTCGGATCGATATTCCTGGTTTGTTGTCCAGGGGTCTGCGCGGTAGGAAAACTCGTGGGGTCATCTTCATCCCATTGGATGGCACTGGGGAGGAGGCCCCGCCATTGAGCTAGCTGGGATGCGAGCTGTCGTACACCACTTGCGGACAGGAAGCTGAAATCATCTGTGGAAGGGGAGCTAGTGTCCATATTGGCCACTTTATTCAAAGAGTCAGTTTCATTCCATAATAGTGAATATAACTTCTGATTATGTGCTTACTCTCATGGATTCCATTTTGTATCTGAACACAAATTCGTCGTAGTGCCATTACTGAAGAATTGTGGGCTTGCCAATGAGTTTGTTGATCTCCCTTAAAGTCCTCTTCACAGAAAGGAGTTAGAAAAAGCGGCAATTCAACCCTTTTCTCAAGACCCATCATCGAACTGAGTGGTAGACCCATGTCAAGGTATAAAGTTCTTCCATTCTTTAGTACAATGCACGGGCTCCGGAGTGTCGTTGTTGGTGTGGATACTTACGTCTCCATGGTAGCACAATGCCAATACGCACGTTTGATAAGGTCGCCTTTCGAAGACTTCCAGTCAATGCTGTCCCTAAAATTCGGTCAGAGATTTTGAAGAAGAAAAGAATGAAAAAGTGTGCTGACGACGTGATAAGTATATTACATGCCGAAGAAGCAGAAAGCATCGACCTCCAAAATTCCTAAGATCACATTAACTGCCACTCATAGAAGATTTTGGTTCCAATAATTACCATGTGGCGGCAACAGCTTTGGTAGTACAATCTGAGCAAGGAGTCAACAAGCGAGCTCGGTAGGTTTATGTTTGATGAGATTGGGACGCACGCAGTCAGACAAAATATCTGCACATTCTCAAGACTGCAGTCAGTTAAGACGCAGCCAATTCTTTTCATCGCTTCATTAAAAAAGGCTAGTCCTGGTGGTCTAGATGACCCTGATCCGCCCCTGACGCCACTTGGCCGGCCCCGGTAAATATCGACAGGATTGCCGCGGGAACCTTCGAGTGCCACATCTCCAAGAGCAAAAATCAGCAATGCAAGGACAGATTCCACATCTCCATCGAAGCCTTCTGATGTGACTTTTGTAAGAGTGTCAGAAACAAAATTTTGCCTATCCATGAAAGGGTATAGGAAGTTGAATGTATCAAAATAAGACGTTGTCAGTTGATGCATGGTTTCCCGGGACATAGCGGGAAACGTTATTCGCGAGCCTCCAGCGGCTCTACTCGCCAACGATTGCATGCCGACAAAAGGTTTGTCGTGTAGATCTACATTTAAGGATAACGGAGGTCGTGCAGCCTGCATTCGCACTATGAACACCGGCCCCTTTTCCAGGTCTTTCAAATCACCAATATTCGACGGCACAGCTTGTAGTAGAAGTTGTTGTACAGCAGGCCATGTCAAAATCTTATGAGACGCTGTAAAATGATGATATTTAGTCTCTATTTGCAATCGACCAAGACTAAGTTCATAAGGGCGTAAGAACGTAGGAGCAAATGCATGTCCCTCGGAATCGAAGTTGAAGAAGTCGTTATATGACGTTTGATTGGTAGGCGTTGTCTGAAATGATTTAGACTCTGATGTACCTCCCGCAACTCGATGAGGAAGTCGATCAATTTTATCTTCTATACGTTTTACTCGATCCAGGATTTCAACCATCGTTTTGTCTTTCCTATGGCACTCTCAGTCAGGGTCAAGGAAGGTGAGTATACTAGAAGCAAATCGAATCCCCTCGGTGATATCGAGTGGCCTGAAATATGCCTCATGGCACTTACTTTGTCGGCACCGGCTCCCTATAATTGCATTCGATCTTCAAACGTGTGCAAAGGCCACACTTCGGTCGCTTCTCGTCACATTTCTGCTTTCGTTGTCGACAAACATCGCAAGCCTTCAGAAGTTGAATGTCAGCAACCATTTATAGTATGTAAGGTAACATGAGACAGCCAAGATTATACAGTAGTGGACCCCATTGAAAAGGAGAGAATGGAGAAGGTGGGGAGCGAATAAATACCAACCTGAACCGCGATCGGTCCTCGATCCTTCCGCGTTGAAGCCGTTCCGGAATTGGAACTGGATACCGAGTCGGGATTCATGGCAACACGAATATTGCGAAAATCAGCCGCCGGCGCGAATAATTCCTGTAGTCGCAGTGGTTTATATCGTGAATTCCTAACAGATGCCTTGCCACATCCCTTTGAAGTTGTATGGCATCCGTGTTCTTTCTATTTTCCCTGGTGGTTCAAACAGCATGAGAAGAACAGTGTAATACAGTTTTTTACCCTTCCTTGCGGCTATAACTGAATGGCTTCTATCCAAGCTACGTTCGATGTTGTGTTTGTTGTCGAAGTCGCTCTCGTTCTTCGGCCGAAGAGAGCTACGAGATATGGTTGCAACGGTAGTATTTCCTCCTCTCCCAAAATAAATTGACAATTGGGACAGGTAGTTTTTTGATGGTTGGCGGAATTGGTTCAAACTTTTGGAAGAAAATAGTGATGATATTCCAGGATTTGCGACGACTTCTATAATTGAGAGTTGTGAGGTTGCTCATGGATTTTGGGTAAGACTTCCAGGAAAAGGGATCTGATGGAGATACCTCCGATCAAAATTTGGGATTTTTGACGAATCACCGGTGAGAAGGTCCGCCTCCGATGGGTGCGTTTTCTCTTCTTGCAATTTTGAACTTTTGGGCCAATAATGGAATAATTTGCATTTTTCTCTAAATCTAACCGAATACCGTAACCAAATAAAAATGAAAGGAGATTCTATTAGTTTAGTTGTAATTAGCGGGACGTGAAGGACGCGAAAATATCCGTGTTTGGTCATTATTTATTGTTGATTAATTGTTGTCTCTCTCCTTTGATATGTCGAAGGAGCTTTTCATTGTTAAAAGGAGAATCTCTTCTAGACAAGTTGGATGTCTAACAAGGAGATTCTTGAGTTACATGACGAAACATTACTTCTCAATGACATCACAAAGGTCCACAAAATTAGCTTCTCCTCAGGAATACTCGTACTCCCTAGATACTTGGTAATTAGTTTATGGGAAAATACTGGCAAAATTTGTTCAAACAATCTATATCCACAGCAGCGGCAGCATCGAGATCATCATTCTCAATGAATGATGATTGATTAGAAATAAACCAAGGTACCTGCCTACCTATGTAACACAACAGACTACCAGTACTTGTACTCAGCTACCTATTTTTGATATATTCTACTCTACTACTCTGTAGGTAGTAGGTAGTAGGTACTCATCTTCCGCGCGGATGGTATTTCATAGGAAACTTCCAAGTAAGACCTAATCGGTTTTATTGGGAATCTAACGGACTCTAACGAAAGCTAATATACCCTTAAAAACTTGATTTCATCAGTTACAACACAAACTAATATTAATCTATTTCTATTGGTGGATTGATACCATCACAAAGGCATTGGTGAATGAATATTCGAATGAAAGCTCCCCTCGAATCATAGGGTTTGAAGCCAGCGAAAGATAATCTCTGATGCAGCTGAAATGGGATCTCGTGACTGGAAAGTAATCTTACACTGGAGTTAGGTTAGCTACACGATGCAATAAACCTTCCAGTGGAACTCGATAGATCACAAAGAATTTAGTGCTACGAGCAAGTAGAGCCTAAAGTTTCTCGGAAAACCCCTTGCTTAGCATATCTATTGTCTATCGAATGCTTCGGTTGCATTGGCTATACTGTACTAGCTACCTTGGTAGCGAGTAGGTCCTATGAATAATGACTTACTACCTATAGTAGTAAGACTTTACTAGTACGTATACTATTATCCCAATCCATCAGATATCACCCGAATCTAGATATATACAAAACAAACAAACAAAATGCGACAAATTAATCCCCTTCAGCTATATATCCAACCCCAAGCCATATGTTCAGCCACATCTCATTTTCCTTACTCCGTACTAACAGCCATCACAAAGAAATGTCCCTTTCATTCAAACATGCACAAACATGATCGATATCTTTTGTGGAACTTATGGAGATGCCTCCGTCACCATTTTCCTCCCATGCTGCATACCTTCGCTCTTATCCAAGCCTTTTCATTAACAGCAGCCATCATAGCACACAGCTCGACGGACACGACATTGAGATTCTGCATTAATATCGAACATAATACACGTCCAATGCTCTACCAACCGAGCTTTCATGCCATCTTCTTCTTATTGGATCACTCTAATCAATATTTCCCGGAGGTGCTTCCACGTCCCGGTGCAGCTACCTCATTTAAGGGATACTATAGCACAAGACGCTTCCAGAATTATTCAACAGGGTGTCCTTGAAATTTACTCGGGAATCATTGCCTCGATTCAGATTTTGGTGACAAAATCGTCCCATTCTTGGTCTGACAACTTTCCATGCGAGCGGTTTTACTCTTTGTCCCTTTTGTGCATTTTCCCTTCGGCTGTAAAATAGTGTTTCCCGGCCGATTATATGAGTGAAACTTCGGTACGGAATCGCCGAAATGTTTCTCAGTCTCGGTATTTTTTTATGGATGACTTCTCTCATAATTTCTAGATTTGTTCCTGATCTGGCGTCAAGATCATCTGAAGAATGATACATTTCTGTCAGCTTGTCAAATTCAATTGTGTCCTTGGATCTTCGATCGCTTGTGATGGTCTATCAATGTCAGCTTGTCAAACAGGGGCCAAGGGCTTCTTTCGACTTCCACCGAAGGTAACACCGAAGATGATGAATCAAGTGGTTCGATGGCCAATTATACAACTCCCATAAGGTGACCTACCGTGTTCGCAATTCATCACATTGCGCAAATAAATTACTTGCTAAATGTTGTGTCCCAAGGAAGATTATTGATGAATCGAGCACACCAACATCTGAAACGAACGATTTCCCCCACAGCACCAGATCGCCGGTACGAGTTCATCGTACCAATGTCACTGAGCACCAAAACGGAGAAACCATATGGCATGTCGTCAGAGCCCAATTATTGGCTGCGGTTATCTCTCCGTTGGATAAATAGAGATTTTGTAGTGAAGCATGTATTTTCCTCGTGGAGCTCAACGTTGTAGGTGACCTTTCTTTGCTCGACCTCGTGGAAGCTGGATGGTGGAAATGACAGCTTCGAGATCCTTCAACTGTTGTGGACAAGAATATATAAAAAAGGGCTGTGTATGCATTGTTTCCATTCAATCTTCACAATCATCAAATCCTTCTCCATTACAGCTTCAATTATCATAACAAAGCCATCTCGATTGTTTAAAATGTATCTCCAACGATTCCTCATCACAGCAATCGTCCTTCCGCTGGCCATGGCGGCTCCTATTGCTGTAAGCCTGCTGTGCTTTTTCACACATTTTACATACTAACGGCCATTAAAGAACACCGCGGGCGAGAATCAGAGCTCTACAGCTACCGGAGTTGTAGACAAATACCATGCAAGTCCACATCTCCACACCCACTTCTTTCCATTCCCATACCTAGAAAATCTTCACTAACACGCTAATTAACCAGACCGTTACATCCACACCCATGACTCTCCAAGCACGTCAACTTCTGTGGACATTTTTGGCTCCTTTTGGGCTAAAGCCTGTTGTTGATGGGATCAACGACACTATCTTGGCAATTGGTGCCAAGTAGATGGGGAACATGAGATGCGCACTCGTAGATTAAGACGGGCTTCGAGGTAGTACATCTGGAGTAAAGAAGGAAGGGGAAGGTATGGAGGAGGTGTGATTTTCTGAGTTTTTGAAGTTTTTGATTATTGAGAAATTCGGGTGGATTATTAATTGGTAGAGATGTCATGTTTTAGAAGGAGTTACCGTAGCGACATTCTTTACATCGTTCGTACTGTAGAAGAACTCAAGTTACATCACCTCATATATTTCCTGCGTTTCGGTCTCACGATGTGTTTGGTGGTCTAGTCAGCCTGCACTGCTAATCTTACCACGATGATGTTCATTGCCATATTTCATGCAGGTCGACGAGAGTGCGACTTTTAATGTGATGCCCCATAAGAAAGGAAGTCGTTTCCATCACCTTTCTTACCATGTCCTGAAGCATCAAACTTCCCGTTGCACAGTTCGTTGAAAGCAGGAAACCCTTTTACGTGCTTGGAAGAGGTAATCGGGCACATGTATTCTATCATACAAATCTAATTTGACTATGAGGCGGCATGGTGAGCATTTCCCTTCAAGCTTTTCTTGGGCTTGACCAGTAAGTATTGGGATGAAATTCTACCGCCTCGCTAGTCATTGTTAATGAAGGTATTGCTTCAGTTATAAGAATCCGCACTGCAAGCAATAGTAATGTTGGTGTGGTGCAATGCATGCTACAAAAGCTGCCTTGACGTACGAGTCATTCAAGCCTTTACAGGCTTAGAGCCATAAGAAGCAGGTTCCCGTGGTTTTTTTGCTTTTCGGTTCATCTAAATGTATAATCGTTCCAGCCAGAAAAGTTTCAGGGGTATTATTATGATCAAAAGTCGTAGCGCCATGAGAAGTGACGTGCTTGTTTTCATTTCCGCTGACGTGAAAGTAAGCTCTGGAACTGCAAGGCTATGAGTTTCCTCTCTTATTGAAACATCATAAAGTCACATCTTCTTTCAGAGCTTTAGAGACATTGTGCACACAGTGAAGATCGTCAGGGTTTTGAAACATACAATTAGGTGAAAAATTCCCTCAAGTTCGATGTTTCAAGGTTTCCTGTTTCTAGGGATTATTCTGAGTCTTTTGAAATTAAGTCACATTCAACGGTCTCCCGAAGATAAATTTCAATCTAACCGCGCTCACATGTGCGGATAGTCACTCCATGTTGCTGCCCAAATTCTCCGAGAAGCGCAACCTAGGATGCGATGTGTTTGTATTAACGAAAATATGCACTGCTCTTATTCCTCTACGCCTAATAGCGACACAACTTTGGTAAATGTTATTTAGATATTCATCATGAAAGTTATCGCGACGTTGGGTACAGTATCTGCATCGCTGTCGATATCAAGGGGTTTCTCATCCGTTTTAAGGAAACCAACATTTCACAATGCACCTGAGCCTTCTCACTGCATTGTGGAAATTACCACCTGCTTGCTACTGTCTATTTACAACTAAATGAAGCTCAGGAAGTCATGATTTGCATGCACGGAAGAAACAGCTATGGAGGCGCTGAATGCACTTCGAAGATACGATCTTCAGCCCTTCCGCATGCAGATAACGAGATGAAGTATGAAGTTAATTCTATAGGAGTGGAGGTTTACTCATCTCATTCTACGATATGGTGATGAATTCTTTGGTCATCTCGTTACCAACGGTCCTGAAACAGCAAAAGTATGATGTGGATCTCCGCTTATTATCCCTAAATGAGTGGAACTACGCTGCTCAATCACTTTGGGGCATAGCCAAGGCAGGAGCACCACTAACGCTCATATCTGATCTCATGAACGGCACTAACACCTAAAATGGAGCTGGTAAAAACTTCGAGACTACTCCTACTCCCTGAGAAGAAAAAATGACCAATATGCTGGGATGACATTTGGGTTAAGGCAGATGTAATCCCACCGCCTCTCGTCTTATCTAATGCTATATCATGGCAAAATCTAACATCTCCAAAGACATTGGGCGTCCAAGGCTTACTAACCAATCCAATACTTGCTTAACTGAGAACAAAGCAGCATCTAGGACACACTTTACCGACTATTGCATTTTGGAAGTCAGCTGCTGCTGCTCTTGCCTCGGCCTCATTGAAAATCTAAAGCAGCAGAGATCTTCTAGATGTCATGTATTTAGCTAGATATGATGCATCGTCATAGATGCTATGGATCCACCTAAATATTATGCATCGACGGATATTCCGAGATGAGTATCCAAATATGAGCTGTATGGAGGTAAGTGTGCCAGATATGAGTGTACCGAATTTATGTATCCAATAGGATGTAGATATATGTATCTAGATATAGATGTTTTGGGGGTTGGAGACCATATCAGAAATGGGTGTAGGTAGATGTCTCGATTACCTTATATGTATACATTTCTTATAGCCAGTATCTTATCTGATAGATGACCAATCATATAGTACGAAGGAATGGGTGTCTACTCTGCAAATATGAATATCCAATACCTATCTTTAATACTTGGAAGTCTTACAATACCTATCTTCTTGATCTGCTTCATCTGATAGATAATGATGATGTTTAATAACACCTCTAAGCGCCCTGCGGCTACCAATCATAGCACTTAATTTAAGTTATGCACAGACAATATGTGATGACGCTAAGCCCTTTATGGTCCTTCTTCCTTATGTAAACACTCCTAAACTGATCACGATCAATTATACACAACACTTAATACATCTCGCACCAACGATTGTCCATCCTCTGGTTCATATTTCTGTGCCAAACAACAATTTCCGGAATTCAATCAATTTAACTTTAATCCTTGTATCAAATCTAAATTGTAAATCCACTTCCAAAAATCTCAGCAACCACGTTGTCCAATACGCAGAGAGCCATCGACGGTCCGTCCGTTGGGCTAGACAATATCACAGCAGAAGAGCACGAATTGAAGTTGGAGGAAGAGTTAGATCGCAGTCATTCACCACCCCCTAGATACCCCATTTCAGAACCATCACAATCGACGCCTTCCTCACCACGACCCCCGCCCTTTTCTTCCCTCTATACTTCAACTGCAGAGGCTGTCGAGGCTTACAAGGTTGCCGTTACTGAAGCAGGCGCATCTCTACCTACATCTACTGCTGCCCCGGAATACGTTCTTATCGCGTCCGATCGGAACCAACAAGCTCTCGAAGCTTCTACCTCCTCAAGAGACGTCGAGGCGGAAACAAAAGCTGCACTACCGCAGGACAATAAAGGCGAATCCTCGAAAAAAGACGACGAAAGCGAACCACCACCTGCATATTCGGAAGGTTCAAGTCCGCTCGACGGCTTTACATATCTGATGGCGGCCGCCGGAGGAGCTGCGAGTATTATTACTCAAGTGCAGCAAGGTGCAGCACCTATAAATACGCTTGGAGGTAAAGTTTGATTTTCATCAATTGTTAAATGAAATGATTATTGACATTCTTAGATGTTGGCGCCGATGAGAACATCACCATGGACCTTCGGTATGATATACATAAAATATGTAGTTCGTGAATTTTCGTAGACTAATCTCCAAATTTAGCGGCACCCGATTCACACTATCTCGAGATGAACTCCTAACACTTCCCGAATTCGTTCTCCTATCACTCTTTCCCAATGGTCTACTACCTGATGGCCATTTGAGTACCTACCATGAAGGAGATGCCTTCCAGGTTGATGTCCGTGATACTCCATTATTTATTCGCAATATACTGTCAAATTTAGACATGCATATAGCTGACACTTCCTCTCAGTACGATCCTGCATCTTTACAATACATGCTTGAATTCTTTCGCAACGTAGCGCAAACGATTCCATCCGGTTCAAACACACCATTCGCGGGACCAGAAACAGACACTGTACCAATTGAGCCAATGGCAGGATCTGCTAGGGAGATGTTACAGGATAGAGCTGGCATAATTGTTTTGAGGGAAGACTTAGATTTCTATGCAATTCCTCCCAGAGCTGATATCGAACAACCGGAAATGATTGAAGTGAAGAGAGCGGCTGGAAAGGCGCTGTTGAAACAGGACGGTATATTTTCTGGCTTGAGAAGAAGTGAGGAAACCGGTACAACAGAACAGCACTTGATTGAAATGTTAACTGCTGGGTATGTTCATTTCCATTAACATCATCAGCAAGTATAGAACTAACATGATGATAGGGGTTTCAATCACGATGATCATTGGGGTCATCGAGCAGGAGAGCCAAACAAAGCTGTTATATGTAGTCTCGCATTAGCTCGTCTCCGAACTGATATTCGTGGCAACGAGATGGGCGGTAATGCTGTGGGTATGGCACAAAAGCTTCTGCTTTTCTGGAGAAAACCTGCGAGAAGATGTTGGTGGGAGGGGGTAGAATTGGAGAATGTAGAAGGTGTAGAAGGGAAGTTAAAGGTGTGGATTCGAAGGGTGTGGACGTTAGAGATGAGTGTTATCGGCTTACGTTGATGACCTATTTCTCAAAATTGTTTCCTTTGTTTTCATACCCTACAGTTTGTGTTTTTCTCTTTTCAAGGAATATATCCGGCTTGGCTTCCAAATAGACGTTCACTGGACAAAGTTTAGTGGACAGAGCTTGAGCGACGTCCGCAATTCAATGGGCCGTAGTTAAGTAACTCGTAACTCGTTAGGCTGTTGAAATCTATAATATCATATGCGTTGTTGCATTATCTTCTTATAGCGCTGCGGGTGTTCGATTCATTGGGGAAAGGCGAGCTTTCATAAGGGATTAGCATAGTTGATTTTATTTGTGTAATTTGGCATTGGTTTCATAGTCATTCGCGAGTTGTGGTTCTTGTGGTTGAAAATTGGTTGCGTAGATCTTGCATGAGGAAGATTGTTAGTCGCATTGAAGGATGGAAATGGATTTGATCAAGGAAGGTGTAATGTTGATCAAGGAATGAGGAAGGCAAATGGAAATGAAAAGCAGGAAACTTGTACACGAGTGAAGTAAATTGGTCGCAGTTGATACGTAATATAGAAATGATACCTCGTTGGTCGCATTGCGAGTGGGTGTCAATGTGTCTGTTCTACTTCAACACTAACGGTTCCGTATGTGCGATCTGGTGTTGTTTGATAGTTATGTTGATGATCTTACTCCGCACCCATATCATCGCTAGCACATCTAAGCTTCTCATGTAAGGAAAACGAAATGTCAACCACCACCGAGACAAAGGACTAATGTCATTGCAATTCACCTTCGCCACAGCCTATGCGGGATGGATGAGACACCGTGCCAAATGAAGTCATTTTGATATTCGTTTACCTTGAAACCTTGGTAAGCATGGAGTCGGCAAAGGATTGGAATGATTTTTATACGAGTACTGCATGAATTGTAGATCAATCACTAGAATCTGTTCGTTGCTCCTTGTATCCGTACCGCTCCTGTCGTATGTACGCTGCTCAGGCAGAATTAACATCATTCCGCGCATTCCTCTGCGCAAATGTTTTTTGGGTCATGTATTAAAGCAGCTAGGACCGGGATGATTAGGAGTGTAGACTTGGTGGCAATAGAGGCGGGTGTTATATCTGAGTGATTGGTGTCGTCCCGAGTAATGTCCTGAGATATCAAGAGTTCTCATGGTGGTGGTGCACAACAATAATTTCTAGATGGTATTATGGACTTCCTTTCGAATTCCTATTTCACACAAACTCGGAGTCTACTCAAGGAGAGAGCTTCAGGTGTAGATGAGAAAAACATTGTATTTCTTACTCTTCGTTTTATGATTTTGTACATGTCTTTATTGATTATCTAATTTAGAGATCAGGTCTCATTATACTTCTCGAACTTTCTGCGGAACGAACTATGGTGATCCGTCAGATATAAGACGAAGCTTGATTTTAAGACGAAACATTATATTTTGAAGTACAAATTTGAGATTCAAAGTCGAATCTAGCACAAATTTCATTTAAGTTTTAACAAATTATCCCCATGCAACCACATCCTATACCGTCCGAACTGTGGAAATCAAAAATACATCGCTAATCCGAGCTGCTGTCCAGTTACCATGCAATCATTTTCCTAATTTTCACCTGAACCCCCAACCCAAGCCGTGGTGAACAGTCATATGAATTATCTCTGCCCGCTGTATGTCCTCAAAGTTAAATCCAAATTCGGAATCCAAATGATCACTGATATTTTGAGCTCCTGGACAATTTCCACATCCTCATGCAAACTTATAGCCGAGTAGTAATTCAGGATCCGTACAGACTCCAAAGAATGAATAAACATTCGTAAGTCCGAAGTTCCTCGTCCATCATGTTTGTCACCACCTTCGCCTCGCACCCATCTAGTTCGTGTAAAGCAGCTTGTGTTTGAAAGAGATATTCTTGCGCTTACCTATCTTTTATATGCAATACATTCTCAATCACGACGTGCTGCCAGGTTACAGCTTTGCTGGTTGCCTTTGCTATTAGTGCAATGATCAGAGGATATCTACGAACTTCAGCTAGAGGTTCCTTTAGCCACCGGCGTGATCGACCAGCGTAAACTTTTCCTTTCCATGCATCTCCAAAGAGAGATATATGTTTTAGACGCTCTATCATACTATCCGGAATAGTAAATTGGATTATTTAAGCAGAAAGGGGATTTCGTCTTCGGATATAACTTTCATAAGATGACAACTTGGCAACTTCAAGATCAGGAGTAAGACATTTTGTTCTTCTGGCTTTTCTTGAAAAGTCTGAACTATTTCAAAGCACGAGATGATTTATGCAGGCGCTCCCGTCAGTTTAAAATCTAACCACTCTTTCGGAATTGCCTTGTGCAAATGATGATAACCTAGTGACGGCGCATGTGTCGCTGATGTCTTTTTTCTTTTGGGCGCTGTCATTGCCAGTAAATTTGCGAGGTTCTTCCTCTGTTCATCCATCCATGCGCTATCTCTCCGCAATTTAGAAAACTCCATATATCTGAGCGTAATCGTTTCCCTAATCCGGTATTGTGCGGATTCCGTCAATCTCACGTCTGCATATTCCGGGTCCATTATCGCATCTATGAGGCACAAGTGGTGACTTCCAATATCTGCAAGTGCACCGTCTAGGCTTCCGGACTTTCAACTTCTGACACATTGATATGCTCTAATGCATGCTTTAGGGAGGTTACCCTGGGGACTGTGGGCTCGCTTCTCTCTTGCTACTGCAGCCGACTTTTCCTGGTTTTCTTGGCACGTTCGGCTATCCACCCGATATTATATAGGAGCGTTTCCTCGCTTACGAGAAACTCGGGTATGATAGTATAATCGAGGATGAATCCTTCGTATCGTCTAGGTTAGGTGGAAGCTTGGACTTTATGATGAGGGTTGATGCTTGCAATCCCCTTTCATATGCTGGCTTCAGGTGATTACTTTCCCTGAGGATTTCCGCATCGGTGGCGGGTGAATATTGGATATGTGGCCATTCATCTTGTCATGGATAATGGTTAAATTTCTCTGGTATTTTATCTATTAGCGAGAAACAAGTTTTGGAAAGATGTAATTGTAACGAAAGGGAAGGAAATTGTCGTATGTTTATGTGTGGGAGAGAATGGAATTGTTAGTGTGTAGCTACGTCTGTTGGTCATGGGTACGATTTTACAGTTCGGCATCTACACTGCATTTAAATGGAGTTGGTGCCGCTAAATTCACTAATTTCACTAATTTAGCGAATCTAACAGTGTTTCTTACCGAAAATGAGATAGGGGTAGGAAGGTGGGGTTTAGTGTATCGGAGTTGAGAAAAGGCTATATATCAAGGCCTTATAACACTTCACCATGTCCCAATTCGGATCTGTCAAATTCATATTCCTTTAAACTTAAATTTAGTGTGTGATTCATTTCATTCATCGATATTGTGTTAATGGATGGATGGATGGATGGGTAATTCTCACTGTCAATTCCTTCTCCATTGCCCTCCAAGCAAATTCACTATCCAGCGGATAGATCTCCCTTTGATTATAATTTAGCTTAGCATATCGAAACAGCTTATCTTGGTCCTGACCAAAAGCCGAAGAAGAAGAAGAGTAGAGGCTCGAGGGGAGAAATTCTACACAGTGAGAATTTCTTAGCAAGGGCTTGTTATCAATCCTTAGTATCGAAAGGTAGATAGATCTATGACTACCTAACAATCAATAGCTTATTATCATATTAGTGAGAATGACGACAATGAAGAACTGAAAATAGGATCAATCTCGTCATGACTTTATCTCTATTATTCACAGTTGTGCGGTATCAGAAGTGGAATAAATACATTGCAGTTTTAGTTCATTTTGAGAAAGACTCAATTTTAGACTTGCTGTCCGGACATGACCATTAATATCGTATCCATATTCCTCACAGTTAATCTCTCATCTTGGATTTCCTTGGAGTAAAATTCTGATTCTTTCGATATGGTAAAGTGATCAGATTATATAAACCTATATGTCGAAAGTCGTTGAGCCGTTTGTCCCACATCATCTAGATAACAATTATTATATCGATAGGTGGTCAACATGCTTACTGCCTTCCTTGACCATAACATCCATACCAGCAGCATCCACACCCTATTAATTAACTCACTACCAGAATTCGTTCCGGAAATCCCCCTCATGTCCACCACCCTTCCGCATTCTTCCCATTCCCCCAGCACAACTCTCATCCCCATTTAATCACCCTCTAGCTCCTTTTCCTCCTTTTCCTCCTCTTCCTCCTCTTCCTCCTCCTCCTCCTCTTCCTCCTCTTCCTCTCCTACCCCACACTCCCCGTCCTAACCACAACCCAAATCTCCCCCGTAGCATCACTACTAACAAACAATCTACCCAAACCATCCAACGCCATACCAACCGGTCTAAAGCAATTACCCGGACAAAACGAAGAGTTTGAGTTTGAGATGATGTCACTGGTGGATGTTGTGGACGTGGAGAGTGAGGTGGGGAGACCGGTGGTGGGGTTGAAGGTAATGGAAGAGATGCGGTAGCCGACGGGGGGTGTGGTTTCTCTGGGGTTGGGGAGGAGGGGGTTAGTTGGTTTTTGGATGGGGGGATGAGGGGGAAGGGAAGTGGGAAGAAATGAGACATACAAACTGCCGTGGAAACTAATAAAAGCCTCTGTCCCGTTTGCTAGAAATATCATATCCAACCTACAATCACACCTCGACGTCAGCTTTTAGTTCAATCTCCATTTCACCCAATCCTCTTCGCTACTCTCTCAAGATCCAACTCGCAACCAACCTCTCCAAAAGCCCCCCCCAAAAAAGAAACCCCAAACTCACGGAGCCGAATGCGCCGCAAACGTCAACTTAGGCGCAACATGTACCAGCGCATTATTACACCAAGTATCATTACTCGACGCATTCTGCAACATGCTAAACTGCTCACCCACCAGCAACCCCCCTCCCACATCCGTCTCATTCCACACGGCAAAACAATACGGGAACCCGTAATTTGCACCTTGATTCTCCGTACTCCCATTTAAGTATCCGTGGAAATTTAATTCTTCGCCTGGATTGTAGAGATGGATGTCGATGTTGTTACGCGTCATGTTTCCGGGTGCGTTTTCAACAGAATAGATACCGCCAAATAGGGGTTCTTCGGCTAGACCGACTGAGTTGCGGAGGCCGGTGGCGAGGAGATGCCCAGAGGTAGTGAAGTTGTAGGGGGTGGATTCCGGGGTTAGCGTGGATAGGTTGAAGGATTTTAGTTGGCAGTGGCCGGTGGAGAGGAGTTCGGCTTCGGGGTCGATGTTGAGGGATGTGCCTCGGGAGATGAGGAGTTGGTTGGGGGTGAGTTTGGTGGTGAGGAGGGAGCGGGTGGTCGAGTCGTCGTTGGTCACTTGGGGATTGTGGGTTTAGGGTGATTTGAGAGGGGATGGGGACGTACTGTTTGTTATAATGATTTGGCTGGAGCTTCCTACTGTGCCGGTTGCTGCTGTGTAGTTCCATGCGTAGACATTGTTGCTTGATGAAGCATATAGGGTTTTTCCATCATTGCTTAGCGCCATTCCATGATTGAGCCATAAGTATATTAGCACTTCACCACGCCTATTCTCGAGCACATTCGACAGAGAAAAAGAACAGACATACAACGGTAGAACTAACAACGATCGTCTGTATTGGATTTTGTAAACATGTACTTCCATCATCAGTCCATTTTATATGGGCGATACCGACTCCTTGTTGGAGAATTAGAAGGCCTCCATTTGTATCGAAAAGGATGGTACGTGGTTTGATTAGACCTTGAGCGATTAATTGAGCTGACCACCCTGCTGCTAGAGATGGAGCAGGATATGCTGGCTCGAGGATTGTTGGACAGGCAGACAGGACTGGAGAGATACGAATGCTTAAAAGAAGGCCAAGCCAATGTATGGAGAGCTTCATAATGAGAATGGGAACAGTTTTATGGAAGGTGGAGATGGAGCTGTACGTAAAGTAGCACAGTGAACATCTCAGTTTGCAAGAAATACATAGCGAAACCCAGTCTTTTGATCTTGCAGATGTTCCAACATTGGTGACAATGAGCACTGGAATGACAAAATGAGACGACGCACAGTTACATAGGTACATGGTCACTATCGAGTGTCACCGGAGCTCGAAACACAATGTATATAGGGTTAGAAGCAGAATTGATGCAACCTTATATTCGATATAAGTGTACTAACACGTGTGTTGATCGACTGTAAAAGAAATGTAAAGATCCTACATGCCTGAAGGCTCTGCAGCTCGGATTCCAAGATCTCTTGTCTAACCCGGCGATTATGATGGCTATTCATAATAAGCTCATGCATCTCTAAATATTCGTTCAACTTTGAACAATCAACATCAAACCACGGTATGACGTTATAATAACAAGTCCATTGTCTGCTGCAACCGAAATCAACATCAACATCGACATGGAGATCACTATCACCATGTACACCGCCATCTTGCACAGAACCTCCAAATTGCTCGCCAACAAATCCAAAGACAAGCTGAAACAGACGCGAACATAAATATACCATACCCATCCTAACGACCTAGCCTAGCACGACGTCAAAGCGGAACAGGTAAACATTCACCAAAATCTAGAAGCGAAAACCCCTACCAAAGCACCCAAGCACCACCGTCGCTAATAAATCACATCCTACACATCCGTGCACGCAAAATCTCACAAACTTGCAAACCAGAGGTCCCCCATAGGTTTAAACCATATATTGCAATTTCGACAACGGCATTCTGGGCAAGGGAGACCTCCCGTCCGCTTGGTTCGTTCACAGCTCGATGGGATTATCAGCGTCGTCGCGTAACACATAACACAGATATGATGCTGAGATATGACAGAGGTACATTTGCTTGAGGTGCTAGCTATGCTCTACATATGATTGATATGCATTCACAGAGCGAGTCAAGAGCACGCGAATGAAGCATGCTGTGTTTAGAATGCCATGTTTTGCACGAGAAGTAAGCAGGCCGGCCGTGTTGAGAGAATGATTATAGGGTTTATGGGACACGGATACTTTATTTTGTGTTGCGGTATTCATTGGAAGGGATTTTTTGGCTGTGTAGTTGGGGATGTCTGGGGTTTTTGGAGGCTCGTAGAGTATTATGTATCTGGGATGTAACGTTTGATCCCCGAAGAGCCCGCAAAGAGTGTGCATGTTGAAAGTCCCGGATAAGGGTACGAGAAGAATGGTCGTGACTGCGGTTTTGTGGGACGTAGGACTGAGCTGAACTGGATGATTTGGGAGAATAAAAATATGTTGATGATTAGAGGCCGGCTGACTAAATGCAAACATTGAAGTAAAGATACAATGGAGATACATAGGTGAAGGTTGATATTTCTTCCCTGACGTCTGGAAATCGAGGTATCATGCAGTTTCTAAAGAATGAATTCGAATAACAGACACAGATACAAATAGATACCCATTACTCCCGAAATCACCTTGTACCATACATTCACATTCCCTCCATGCCGTGCACCCCATCAATCCCACAGTCAAAGACCCAGGAACAAATGGCCGGAAATACAAAGGAGTAAGTGCCTACCTAGTAACATCGCAATCATGAAATTAATTGCCAGACCTCGGATGAAATCTCTCTAAAGCTGTCTGTTGCACGTGGTATACAATCATGTGATAGATAACGCAACATTGCACGACCACAAGGCCCTTGGTGGTTGCCAAGGCAAGAAATCCACTTCCGTTTGGACAACCCGGCATGGCCGATATTTGGTACCTAGGTATGTATGTATGTATGTATGTATGTATATGCCTCTGAAAGGATCAGTTAGGTTTGATTATTGGAGGTGGAGTTTATTATTGAGAAGGCTTCCTCAATTCCTGAGTGTCTATCTAGTACCGGTATCACTCTTTCTGGCATTTTTGAGTAGATTCACAGAATTATAGATTATGTATTATATATATATTATGTGTGTATCTTCGATCCTGAGAAAGATATATAGAGAGAAACACAATCTCTAAGCGATGAAGCTTACAACAACATGATGAGATCATGAAAAGCAAACCGCTGCCAAACAAAACGTTGTTTGTAAGATCTTAACCACGTATCGCACCTCCTCCATCAATTCATTCGGTCGCTCGATCGTTTGTCCATTCGATCCTCGTTTGCTCACTCTATACATATTACATACTCTGTACACGATTGGTCTAAAAAGGCACGGGCGGCAAAATAATCTATTCTCACCAGCCTGGAGAGTCTCGACCTTTGCGAATAGCTCCAATTGACACGTTGATGAAATGTAATTTTAATTTTCCCTCTTCTATCTAGGCAGGTAGTAGTAGGTACCTAGGTAGATACCTACCTAAACCGATCAAATCTTTTCCCATGCCAACGGTGGATTATGAAGCCCTCTTTTCATTTCCCCAGAGGCTTCAATCAATTCAATCATAACAATTTCTCTTCCCTTCCCTTTCCTCGGAGAATGGGGGCGTCGCGATCCAATTATCATCGTTCTGAAGCCCATACATACATAGATGGGCGGAAAACTAATGAATTTCTACATGCAAGGGAGGGAAGATGCCTTAGTGAGATGAGATGCATATGGATTTTCTTATTATTAGAATGTGATGACGCAATTTGCACATCCTTATTGGATTGATCGTTGATGAAGCTGCATGAGCTTTTGATGCTGCATGCTTAATCGGAGGGACAGACAATTTACCTTGGAGATGGGAAATTGAAGAAGCGGTGATGGATAGAATGACATGTTTACATCTGTACAGTGTACAGTTAGGTATTTAGGTACAGATACCCAGACGGCACGATATGAATAACTTGAATACACAACAGCGATGAGGAACGGCTTAAATTGATGCGTTATGTCGTTAATTACTGTTTCATCTGATATGTTCCAATGGGCACATATTGGTCGTTATAGTCTGATGGTAAGTTTAGATGAGAAACATCCCAAATGGCCCAAAAAAACCAAAAAAAAAAACTCTATCGAAATGTCAAAGACACGAATATACCGCGTGTGATACCAAACGCGACTTTCTCCAAACCTACTGTAGAAATATCAATAACCAAGGCATTTCCTTCTCCATAAAAAACCGAGTGCGAAGATTGGTAATCCCCATTAATAATATCCACAAGTGGCTTTCCTAGATGCAAGCAAGGTAAATCTCTACATATCAATAACACGGAGTACAGTATGTCGCCGAAGCCCCATTTCCTATTCCGTACGATCCACGGATCTCGATATCGTTTTTTCGATTCCGCTGTAAAATCTATGGTATGAATATTAATAGGTATACTTCGTAGCAAACCAGCTGAGGATGCATGTGTGTGTGGCTGCAGATAATTGACGAGTATGTCCAATAATTTTCCCAAGATATTTTATCTTTTTGGGAGGATTCAAGGGGAAAATATCTGGATGTTGTGATTTTTCTGAGGAAGCTTGTTTCTCGGAGACTTATCCACTGAAAACAGAGTTTTGATGGAGGTCGGATAGATTTCCGTGGCGTGCGTGCGGTCGTAAATTTGGAAGGGATGATGGCTGATGGATGTTATGTAGGTATGAGTTGTCAGTTGTCAAATTCCGGGAGAAAGGGAGAGCAGGTGGAAGGGGAGACCTAGCTCGGCGGTAAAAGGATACATGGGAGTTTTGGGTCATGTAGGGACTTTTGCACTTTTCCCATGTGCGAGGTGCCGTTTTGAGTATCAAGTACTGTATGTACAGATCTTCAGAGCTTGTGTTTCTTTCATCTATTCATTCGTGTATGTATGAATGAATGACGATGATGCAGGAAGTAGGAAGCAACTCGGTCAGTTGTAGGAATGAATACCATGTTGGAAGGAAGAAGCGTGCAGTCGGTTGTAAGGAAATGTCTCGCCATCTTGCAAGAACCTTGGAGGCACAGCATTCTAAGCCGCACTTGTTTGTTCTCATGTCATATTCTTGGATCTTAGCCTTATCCTCGTTTATCTCCGCTAGAGAGCGTAGAAGTAAACGAAAGGCTTCCCTTCTATCATTTCTCACTTGGCATATTGTCAATGCGTGCCCGCCGTTGAGGACAATAATATTATTCAAATAATCGGACTTTGACCGGTTTTGTCCTTCTTCCCGAAACAAAAACAATGTAGACAATTGGGAGATCGAAGAGTACAAGATAAGCTATCCGTTGAAACTTAAGCTACCAGGTCTCCTGTTTGACATCAATCATAAAGCCATCAGCTGAAAAACCCGGCGCATTACTCTATTCGCTCGTACTTCCTAGAATGAATCTTGGTTCGAAGATGGCGACATGCAAGCAGGGACAGGGTTAGTGAGAAGGCTGTACGGCGATGGGATCTTTTGCATCTATACTCCGTGATTGGACAATCAAACACGCGAGTCTATCAACAATGACGGGGAAGATCTAGTGATTCGTTTGTTTTGCTTTTCTTTTGGGTGTGAGATACATCATCATCCTCCCATGCGATGCGATGCATCAAGTAAGCAATCAAGCAAAGTTCCCGTTCCCAAATCCTCAAATTTATGGACTGTATATGGTATCTCGCATCAAACAAAAGGGTATGAGGAATACCTACTATACTCTACACCCAGTGATTGCTCCGAACACTTTTTTTGCCTCCCCCTCATTGCTCAATGCACAAGCCGATGTCATGATGATCACAACCCCTCATACGAAGAGGGGCTGGGGTTTTGGCTACCTTGAAGCCCGTGCGTGCTTATAATTCCCATCTGAAAAGCATCTAATAAGGCAACAGCAACTAAAATATTTAGTTTGTAACCTGTACAGCATCCAGTATCAGTTATCCAGTCATTTTTAATCCGTTAAAAAGACTATCCGAGTCTTGTTCGGAATTTTGTTCATATTTGGAAAATCATAACAATGTAATAGAAGTCATCACGTTCGGAAGATGTTTACTTTTTATGCGACAGCCATTTCGGACGGATAGCAATGGGATTGTATTCCCGTCATTGATTGATTGTCAATAATAAGACTTTAGTGATTCAATTATCCCAAAAGAGCCTTGTCGAATTATCACATCGAAAAGCCCGCAAGTTGGCTGCATGGCGGCGGAAAATGATTTAGTCGGCATCTGAAACAAGCATATTTTGTACTATCAATCACGTCTTCTTCCATGCTTCCCGCGAAACATATGGATTGGTTGCACAGTGGTGGTACGAATTGGGGTGTTATATAAAGACTTCGGATGAGTAGATATTCATGACCGCAGTAATATATAGAGCATGCGCCGGGCACAGAAAGCGCAGTATCATAACTTCATGATCTTGGCGAAGGAAGAGCTCTTACGTTTGTGATACCTCAACCCAGATAGATGTCAACTTGTTACTTTCATGAAAGTATTAGTATATCGAAAAAAGGGAGGAAATGGCAAGATGCATTGCATGCTGGAAGTAGTCTCCACGATCTCGTTGACTCGTGAACCAGATCTGTGCCATTGATAATCCAGTAACCCCAGAATATCCCTCGCTTGTTTCAGGATGTAAACATGGTCGAAAACTAAAGGCGAACATTATCTTTCCTCTTGCAAACCGGCTAGCCTGCATAATGTTTGTGTTGTGAGATGTTTTTGATTCTGTCAAGGTTTCAAGATGTCGATATTTTCAATGCTTTAAGATATCTGCTGGAAGTCCATTATTAGTTTCTGTCGAAACCTTCAATGTCTATGAACTTTGACTGGAGGTTAAGTATATCTACGAATGTCTGTCCAACAATTGTATAGTCTCATCTCACTTGGGAGCTTCTCCTGTATTCTTGTCTAGATAACCGAGGGATGAAGCTAAATTCACTGGATAGGTACAGATACTGCGTTTGACATTCTTTCGGGACGGTGAAGAGTGAATCCTGGTTCTTGGGTGCGCAAGTGAGATCAATCGGAGGAGAGTATTCGTATGGTTGCGTGTTTTTTGACTGTGAATATATTGTAAAAATGAGCTAAAAGATAAGTATCCCTTTCTTCCGTATGAAATGTGAGATTAGACGGGTATATGATAAATGATGGAACTTACTTATCCCGGTTTTGGATCTCGTTGTTATGGTCAACCGCTTCATGAACCATACGAACCATATAACAAAGAAATGATATATACTAGGTAGGTACAAGGTACTAGTATCTCCAGCTCAAATTTGAAGCTTGGAAAAGTAGCCACAACCAATGATCAGGTACTTTTTATCCTCAATCGTATCGATGGTACCTTTGGACAAGATACAGGGAAAGACCTCCTACTTAAATAAACGCGGGTCGATGGCACTTGAACCAATAGGATCGAGGCAAATAAGTGGATCACGCAATTCACACTTTTCAATAAATCACAATGCTTGTCAAAGTGCAATGAAGAATCCACTCCCCAGGGAAAAGACGCATAGTTATGATTTAACCTTGGCGAAATCTAGAAAGACTATTTATCTTAGTAGTACGGGTAAGGAAAAGGTATAGTCGCTGTAGTGTAAGGTTTAATTTATACATTTCCACCAGCCATCCAATTGAATGAACGAGATGATAGTTTTTCCATTTTGGACTTAACTCCCGGATATCCATCTATTCCCAAAAGGCTTTTACATGGCAGATATTATTTACCTCGAAAATTCAACGAACCAAAGCCTTTGGTATACCGCATAGCGCATAGCGCATAGCACACATCGCACACATAGCATAGCATACATAGCATAGCATAGGTAGCTACTGCAAACCACATACCGCGAACCGCGAACTGCTGGCTTACCGGCATTGAAAAGCCCATCATTTTACTTCAGCTTCCTTCTCACCCATTCCACTCAACGTGGGGGGAAGTTCATTCATTCATACATTCATACATTCACACATTCACACATTCACACATTCACACATTCAAACTCACTCCATACTTTCAATTTCTCCATCATCCTCCTCCTCACAACTTCGCTGCCTTTGTAACCTTTACCGTCCGGTATCACACTCTCTTTTTTATTCCTACTGCCACTGCCAATACCGCTACCTCCTACTTCACAATACAAATCACCACACATATTTTCAGATCATTCAATTCAACCACTCCATATTCAATTCTTTCAATTCAATTTTAACTCTTTCCCTTTTTACGTATCATTCGAAAAAAGCAAAAAAGAATTCGTACTATATTTACATAACATTTTACCCCTTCGCCCAAAAGAAAACCCTTCACAATTACTATTACTTTCACAGCATTGAAAAAGAAAGAACTTCTATCATCTAAACTTTTTAGTGTTTATTTACTTACCGTTGACATTGGGTGTTTTGGAGCAATTCCACCCCCCCCCCTCCCCCCAAAACCCCATTCCTTCTGAAGAACTCTCCACACACACCCGCGACCACACCCTCTCTTACTTTCAACCTCCCTCACCACCCAAAACGATAAATTCCGCTTGGTATGGAATCCTTACGATGCTCATGAGGTTCTTGACGATTACGACTTTTCCTCCGCTACTTCTTCTCCTTCTTGGTAGTGGTGTAAGCAATAGTGAAAGATGAAGACCATTCCCAGTGTAAGTCCCATCTACATTCTTAAATTTAATGATATCTTATGCTTCCTCGTTCGACTGCAGTCATTGGTCTCCCTGCATAAGCCTCGACATCCTTACAACGTTTCTTCATTCCCTCGAAGTTATAATCTTCAAAACTAATCATTATTTCTCCTTTTTATAGCTTGTTGCTTCAAGTACCGTCGGTGTCGCAGCTGCCGGCCTGGCATTGGGAAGACCAGACCATTCGACTCCTCCCTCTCGCACGTCTTCGAAGAAAAGGAAACCTAGAGATATTGTTACAGATGTGGACGATTCTCCTAATTTAGGTACACCGTCTACCGTCTCAAGACCCCCTACGAGTTCTACCATGGCGACTCCAGAAAGTCGCAATACTCCTGATGCGACCGCTTCCTCATCTACCCCTACCTCCCAAACCTTGACAGCATTCCTGCGACGTCCCTCAAATGCGAGACTCGACTCTCCCACAACATCGCAAAACGGCGCTGCACGAAGATGGTCACTTCTTCGATCGGGGGATGGGCACAATGAGGTTTCGGGGGAAGAAGTCGCTAGGGATTCTGCCTCATCTCGCGGCTCCTGGATTCGGAAGTTATCTCTACCCATATCGGGAAATAGTAGTCCTAGATCAAGTATTGCACCAGAATCGCCTTCTCTTACATTCTCCCATGGATCTGCGACACCTATACTGTCATCCCCTCAGGACAGTCCGACACAACAACCTCCGAACAAACTGGTAAAGAGGCAAACATCGGAAAGGAATCGCAGTGGAACAGTTTCGAGTGGGTCAAAGTCGCAGGTACCGACCTTACGGAGACCAGCTACCAGTCATCAGCGTTCGGTTACGCTGCAGCAGCGATTCATAGAAGATGCTCCAGGAACGAATACACAAGCGCGTCCCACTGCCCCAAGGCGGTCAACGGTATCCACACAAGGTACGCCATTAAGGAAATTCACTGAATCACCGCGCAGCTCATGGCGGATGTATTTCAGCTCTCGACCAACCAAATTTTCCTATGAAAGATCCACCGGGAGATCAGGAGATGGGAATGTGCATAACTTTCTCTGGACCTCAAAACGAGTTATGCCAGATCATACAGTTAGACCGACTTTGGTAAAACCATACCTAATCACTGTGTCGACTGAAGAAATGGAAGGGTATTACGACGAAGAAGGCGTTCCTTGTGATGAGCCAATTGATCAAAGCACCATGGAAGAACCTCCAAGCTCACCTCGGAAAGAAGAAGACGATTTGGAAGATCATAAACCCTTAAGGCGGTCACTCTCTATGCAGTTCAGCTCACCACCCACATGGATATCTAGGGCAGGAAGTTTGAGGAATAAAAAACGAAGTGCAGAGACTACACAGGCTGGCAGGCGCCATGTCTCTGCACCTCTACCATTGAATACAGGAAGGCTGTCTGTTTCTGCAAATGGTCCAACCCCATACCATTCTCGACTAGCCATGGATCAATTGGTTTTTCAGAGACAGCCTCGCTGTCCAATCGAAGATTTTTCTCCGGTATCGCCAACGGATCTTTTTACCCATTTCAATTACGCTCCACGAAGAAACACATCGTCGCCATTGCCACCTCTCAATCGGCTATCAACTTTTAACTTCGATCTGGCCCGTTTGGGCATGTCATCGCCCTCATCGTCAGCCCCGCTTCGAAGTCCTAGTTCACCTCTACCAATGTCTCAGACTGCTGCCACCTCTTTTTCTTCTGCGGTTCCTGGATCAACAAATTGTTCGTCGCCATATTACGGTACCTTGAGTTCGAAACATGGCATGTCAGAATTGGGAGACAGAGCATCGACTTTGATTGGTTCAGACAATGAGATGAGGGGGTTCGCTTCTGGGGAAGATGAAGATATGGATTTCCAAAGTGAGACAGTGTATGATTCACTTAGGTCGGGAGCCACAAGCAGTTTACGTTCACAAAATACGCCTCTCGACTCAATGTTTGACGAGTCACCCCCGAATAACGCAAGTGTCAACGGACATGCAAAAACAAAGAGACTTTCAATTCACGATCTGATGGCCAATGGAGCCTTTGGTGAGGTTGAACACCGTATTATCGAGGAAGATGAGAGCCAAGCAACGCCGGTAAAAGTTACAAAGGTTTCTGTCGAGGTGGCCATGAGTAAATCGGCACGTTTTGTCGGTGCAGATGAGACTATTCCCGCCTCGCCACCTAGTTTTTCTATCGCTTCAAAAGAACTCGCCACACTTACCTTGGATAATGATGACGACGATGAAGATTGGACTCGAGATGAAGACAACGAAAACATGGAAGCTGGAAATCAGCTTTCACCACCCAATGGCTTGGCAGGTCGTCGGGTCAGTCCAATAACCCGAGGAGCACTTGTAGAAGCTACCTGTAGTGGTTCCACGAACGGTAATCATTTTGTGGAACGACCCAAGAGCAATTTATTCGACTGGTCTGAACCATCTACATCGGAGAAAGATCTACTGGGAAGTTTCTCTCGACCTAGGACAGCACATGTGAAACATCTTGCCCTCAATGGACGAGGTGGACGAACTGTTGGGCGGAAAGGCCCCACACCATTGCATATTAGGAGTCAAAGTGTTCCTGTAGTTCCCGATCTCAACAATCAGCGCGACCACACGAAATTGACGCCGAAATTTGGTACCTGGGGTTTGGGTGCGAAAGGGGTTAGTGAGGACTGGGATAACGATTTCGACTTTGAATCTAATGATGAAGGTGGCCTTGAGGACGGTAATGATAATATCGAGAACGGTGTCATGTTCGTGCCTCCAGCAATCCAAGCAAGCCAGGCCAATGTCGTTGGCCATGTTGGCCAGATTCGAGAAGTCTGTTTGCTCGTCGAGGATCTCAAGAGGTTACGTCTTTTGGCTCGGGATAAAGACTTGATAAATGGACCATCGGCACAGTTGTGGAAGGAAGCTGAAGGAATTATTGCCCTAGCTGTGCCAGACGAAGAGGATCCTACTTTATCACCTCCCCATTCTCCTATATCTATCTCCGTCAGTCACGACATTAACGACAAATTCATCGATCGTGGCCCGGGCAACGACGATGTCGCTATCCCAGATGTACCCATGGAGGTTTTGAACCGTTTTGGCAAACCATCCGGACACGCTTATGACGGTAGCACTGTTCGACGACGGTCGGTATTTTCACCCGATGATGATATCTTTGGAGCTGGGACTGTGATTCATAACCCTCCCACCAGAGATGGTTTGCGTCCTCCGTTAGCCCCTATTCGTTCTTCAAGTGCAAAGACCGCAGCTGAGGTTGCCAGGACGGTCATGGAAACGATGCATCAGCACCGCTCTACTTCGGATCCTTTGCTATCAGACATGGCTGAGCAATCTTCAAACAAAATGCCGTTTGACACAACCAGTCTACGCGACTTAGTTCATCGTGCCTCTGTTTTGAGTCGAAAACTGGCCGACATCATTCGCGAAACCGACGGTACTATCCGAAGTCCAGTGTCTACACCCCATCGCGAGTCCAGCCCGGCCTTCACTCGCGTATTCACAGACCCAATGTCGTCTCCTCCAAAACACCTTCCTCGAAGTCATAGCAACAACTCTATGCTGAGCGGCTCGATTGATTCTTCACCAACAAGGAGTTTGGGTCAACGAATGCATATGATGACTGTTGTATAACACATACCGTTCCATCACATAAAATAAGTGTTTCAATTAGAATTCTTCTCGCCGACACGACTTCTTGTACATACACAGGGTCGATTAATACTGGTCTTAATTTCATTTCTGCATAGCGACGGGTTCAAGCTTCCATAAAACGTTCTATTACTCACATTTTTCCTTGCTAATGGCATACATTTCCTGGATCTTTTTGCCAACCAGAGAATGCTCCTTCTAATGGCACGCCCCTTTCATACCACAGCATTCATCAATTAGCATATGTCATTTTAGTATGAATGCATTGAAAACATAAATTCTACGACGAATCAAAATATCATAATGTTTTTCTTTTACTCTTTTTGCTGCATCTACAAATGCATCAACGGATTCTCACAAATATCCACATCAACACATCAGCACGAAAGGACGATGAACCGCCAGAAAGTGAGCCAAATTCTCGTTCCAAGGTTTCTGTGGAATGTGTTTTTTTTTCCTCATTTCTTCCTAGGTCTTTTCTCTAATTATCCTTTCACTTCACTTCCACCCCTAATTTTCGGCGATCAACATCAAATGGACAAACACAGCAGTGTACCTTTGGCAGCGTTAAGAATACAGATGAGAGAGTTAGTGACCCTGTATGAACATGTTATATCAGTGTACGAAATGATGAGGAAGATCAGATGAGATGAGAAGAGTTGGGTGGCTCTTTCTGAAGCAGGCTTTGTTTGAGTCAAGGGTTTTCATTTCTTTACGTCTTTATTTTTTTTATTGCGAGGAATTTGTATGCATTGCAAGTCTTCGATGGTTATGGTTCTTGGTCTTTGAGATTGGAGCAAAAAGCGGGGAGTTCAGGCTTTTTTTTTACTCTTTTGCTTTATGGAATTGGAAAGGAATTGAAGGAGCTATGGGTGGGCGTTGAAGATTGAATAGGGAATCAGAATGTGTGGATATTGGGTAGTAAAGTAGGCATTGTGATAAGGGCAAGATGGACTGGGCATGAGGTATTTGTTAAACCCATGATGTATATGTTCTATGCATGTTGAGAGTTCGGAAATAAAAGGAACCTTGGGGAAAATCACAAAAGGGGATTAGAGGGAAATGAAACAAATAGCTGTGAGCATAAAGGAATAGGATGAGAAAGAGTATTAAATATATTAAAGCTCTAAAGTAGCTTACTGAAGCTGTTTATATGAGATTTCCTGAGTTGATTTGTGAGATACTCGTATGTAGTAGTAGATATAATCATTCGTATGTGTGTGTGTCTACCTCTCCCCCACCTCCATCAGCAGAGCCTTCTATGTCCAACAACATCGTCATGATAGTCGCCATCACCATCGCTAGTTTCTATAAATTCATCTTATGAGTGATTGAGTGAGTGTAAAGAATATTACTGTAATAAATTCCTATAACTAATTAAGATTTATTACTTTGTAATAATCACTTTTTATAAATTAATTTGCTAAATGTATGTGTATTGATATCATATCTATTTCTTTCGAGGGGTTGATGGTCTATAGAATTCGAGAGAGCTCATCTAGATGTGCATAGATGGCAATTCCAGCCCAGCCTACTCGTAAGTATTAGTTATCATTATTTGATTTAATTTAATTTAAGCTTAAAGATCTATTTGTATTTTTTTGGTTAGGAATAGATTGATAGATAGATCTAGAGAGGTGGTGGGTGGCGAAAAGGGAGTATGGTATGGTATGGTATGGTATGGTATGGTATGTAAGGTGTAAAGTGTAAGTAGGTAGGTAGGTCTATCTATATCTGAGATGGGGTAGATGTGGTGGTGGTGAGGAGTTGGTTTTAAAGGGTTCTTTTTGATGGGGAGTAGGTGATTATAAGGAGGGGTTTAATATATATGTATTGAGCGGGCATAGTGCGGATTGTGTTTAGCTCCTTTGGGAGTAGGAGTAGTGGATAAGGATAATTAATATGAGGGTTGTGTGGTAATGATAATATATAATATCATGTGTAACTATTGGATAATATGAAAGAAGTTGATCGGTTAAATAAATGTAAAATCTTGTGTTTTGATCGGGATATTGAGATGGGCATCTAAAGGTATGTATTGTATGAACGAGGGAATAGCTGAATTTTCGGATATATAAGTTAGATATTACTCTTATTCGAATAGATTCGATTGTATTATTGCTTTCATTAAATATAGATTACGGTTCAGAAAGTCGCAATGACAGGAAGGCACTTTGATATTTTCCGATCTTATAACCCCTTTTTCTATTCGCCTACTCCATTATGTGTGACATTACCTGCCTTTAATACATATACATCTAAGATTTATTCTACCCAAATAATTCCTTTTCCATCTCCCAAAAAGATCTCAACTTCTTTTTTTTTAAAAAAAAATTGTATTCTTTAGTCTTTATACACTTCCTATTAATTAATCTTAACTCCTAATCTTGAGCTATTCGAAATTGGTCTCTTACCATGAATTAGAATTATATAGAATCGCCACAAACATACATATCACTATCCTCATAATTTGATCTTATATGAGTGCATCGATATCAGCATTAAATCGATCAATATTCTAAATCCAACCCCCCTTCGGTATCTAGCTTACAAAATCCCAACACAATTGGCCAAGTATAAACTGCAATTGAGAACTCTATACAACGACGTTGAATAAACCCTATAAAAAATCCTTCATCCTTCTAAATAACCAGCTGTTGTAGTTTGTCTACGATCAAAACCCGTTAGAAAATATATGCAGGTACATACATCACCATCCGAGACATTATCATCACTAAAGAAATCAGCAGGACATCATCAGATTCCCCCAGCAGAATCCTAATGTTTAGTCTTCCTAATATTATTATTAACAAGAGATCGTATATCTCTAACCGCATCACCATAAGAAAGCAAAATGTACTTATTATCAGGATATATAAGTATTTCCTGGAAGGTCTCAAATATTTGTATGTGAAATATATTATGTATACAGATTTGTTAGGCAAGTGTCCAAAAATCGGACTTTCAAATATTGAAGTATAATATATATAGGAAGTACAGATATTCCAAATTCAGCAAAAATGAGATCATTCACTTCGATTATTAATCATCTCTATTTAATCAATAATTATCTTCAGTCATTAATTCATTTACAAAGTCATTTCTAAAAAATTTATAATTCTTTTTATTATTTTTTTATAATCTTTTTTATACTTTTTTTTAAATTCAGATTTATTTATTTTATTCTTATATTATTAAAGAAATAGTTTAATTATTTAATAAATTGAATTTTAAATATATAATCATTAAGAAAGTTGAATAAAAAAAACTAATAATAATAATCTAAAATTAGTTTAACATTGATAAATTTAACTCAAAACTAATAGTTTTAATTCTAAATTATCCTTTTAAAAACTACTTTAAATTTAAAAAACTGAAATACAATTTGAAATCTTACAGAAAGTATTTCTAATTAAACTTAATCAATTTTAGGCCCACTTATCATTTCAGGAGGATCGAAATTAACGAAAAGTACTTCTGGGAAGTACTTTTTGCTTTCTTAATATTAAGAATAGCGATTTCAGTATAGACAGAAATAACACAGGTGACTTTACGTGTTGCTTTTCATTTCGGTGTGATATTTTCTACTGGATTATTCGTGCATATCGTTTATGAGTCCTTGGACTTGGTCAGTTGGAATTCCATTGCCGAGATTATGCTCTGGTCTTACTTTTTTATTGACTTCGCTGGTGGTGTTCTAGCAGTTGTATTAAATTCTTGCTGTGGTGTCTGCGCTGACTCCAAGGAGGAATGGGAGTGATAGCGTTTTGAGTGCGTGCATTTTGAGGGAGTTAAAGATGGATAATTAGTGGTTGTTGTGCACCTTACGGCTTTGTTTGTTAGGTCACAAACTGTATGGTAAGGACTGTGAGAAGGAAGTGTAGTAAAGTGTGAATTGTGATCGATTGTTTGGATATGGATGTGTGTAAGTATGTGAATGATTTTTGTTTCCACAGTGGAATTGATGATCCTTCTTATACTTTTTTCATGGGCCTGCTAACTGCCTCCTGGGACCATTGAAGGAAATGAAGGAGGGGGTCAATGGAGGTAATACCATTGAAGCACTTAGCTTTTTGCACTATTGTATGAGTAAAGAGGTCATTCTAAATGGTTGATCTTTACAATGTCTTAATTATGGCATTTAAACCTCAAGATTTCATAGTGGGAAATGAAGGAGGAAGGTCACTTGACTCGATACTATGAGGCAATTTGCTTTTTTGCACGATTGAACCTGTAGAAGGCTTTGTTCTCAATGGTTTATCTTTACGATATGTTGATCATAACCATTTGCGCTGCATCCTTTTCTTTGCCACCTTGATATTGCGGAGGTGAAACCAAAATTAGATGTAGCATGTTTCCGTAAGTCTGCTATACTGTTTCAAGACCCCATAGTCTAACTTCATCTTGCATCCCTACAGTTTTCTATAACCTATATATACACCACCAGTGGATATACAGACTCATAAAACGATGTGCAGTTTGAATCTAACGACATATTTGCAATACTTAGTTTTATTCTCAAGTCACAATTAACCGAACCAATTAATCATACCAAAGAATGACAGAATACTCTGCACTGTACGAAAGAAGAGAGTCAAGAGATCAAAACTCAAGCGAAAGGAATTGAACCTTGATCGAAAACTAATTCTCGCCTAAAGTTCCTCCCATGTTAACCTACTCTCGAATCTTTTATGACGACACGAAAATATCAACTTAGCCCTATCTTTCGAGAAATCATACAAGAAACTTCTTTATATTGGCGTTGAGATCCAAATTTTGGAATGAATATATGATTACACATTTGGACACCTAAATCCTTAATGCGGGTTCTCACAGTTTTTGTGATGTTGCAAGTTTCATCTTAGCTAGGTAAGCCTATGGAGAAGCGCAACGGCGTAGTGACAATGGCTCGCAGCGTAGCTAGATATGCAAGTGCTCTCTAAATATATTCTATAAAATGACTACGGGTTCTTTAAACCTCATAAGATGTAATCCGATACATTTTCTACAAGCCATCTTCTTCTTCTATACGCCAGATTAATGAAAGTAATCAACAAAACCACGACTTACTCCTTCTCAAATTTCAAGACTCTTTTCCTAGAACTCTGGTCAAAATTCAAACACTAAATTTACTTTATCTTGTCAATTACAATATGGAACACAAATACTGACTATGATATCCAAATAGACCATGACAGAAAAAACTACCACCACAGTCTCTTCATTCCCTCGATTCATAGACCTCGCTCCGGAGCTGCGCAATCAAATCTGGTCTAACGCATTACCGGAGCTGATAGACACAGCTCTATACTTTTACAAAAAAGGCTGCTGGCACCCTCTACATCCCACATCATCCGACCCATATAACGAATATGATGACGAAAATGACAACTTCAATCTGCGTGTGGAGTTTCGTCACGATCTCTTGGATCAAATTCAAGTTCATACACCTCTAGTTTTCGTCAATCACGAGGCCCGCGAAATGGCTACCGCTTGGGCTCGTAAACAAGGTTTAGTTATCAAGGAGAACAAAGGGCACTCCTCTATCTTTGGACGTCCCTTCAACCCAGAAAGTGACATTCTATACGTTAGGCCTGACGATGTGACCAACTTTTGTACTGAACTCTATTACCTTGACGATGAATATCCTGAATTGATCAATCAGAATTTTTTAGTAAGGTCATTCGTCGAAAGTATCGCCATATCTGAAGAGACATGGCAGAAAGAGCAAAAAGATGAGTGTGAAGATCAATTTCTGGATGGGCTAACTAACTAATGATTTTCCATTGAAAATGTTGATTATCATTGTCGATGTACCGCTGGAACTACAGCATGTAGATGACAACATGGAGATGCGGCAGCATTGGAAGCTTAGCAGCACGCGTGGAGGAGAATAAATTTTTGATTCTGATCGAACTTTTCAATTCCATGGTAGTGAGTATGCAGGTAAAGAGAAGTTGTACAGGAGTCTCGAAAGGGGTGATAAGAGGATAGCTAAAGCTAATTTCCCATGGATATGCACAAACTTTAAGATTCAACCTGCTTTAGTTAACAAGAGATAAATGAAAATTTTGGTAGGCGATACAATGATTTCCTTGCTCCAATCTCTTTTCCAATAATGTCTCGAGTTCATCCGTCATTTACCAACAGTCCTTGAATTTATAAAAGATCTCTTGCTTGCTTGATGGCTCACTGCAATAATCCTTCATCGAAACGTAATCGGAATTAGAGCTTTGAAGTCATGTGGTTAACAAAGCAACATCTTCCTAGGGATCCCAACTCACCATTTTAGAAAGATATTGGTTCTTTAGCCATATAACTTGATATTTGTACCCAATACCAATAACCCCGAACATATAACTAACACACCAACACAACTTTCGTATTGCCTATTAACCATCCCAAGATTTAATAAAAGCATCTTCCAAACCTGCCAACAAACCATTAGACCACGCAGCACTGTTCACACAATCTCACACTCCCGAGACCACTGCCACCGTGTGCTCCTCCATCAACACATTTCCACACTGCACTGGTGGTATTCCACATTAGCTATAAAACACACCACCTACCCACCCCAGAACACAAACCCTAAACCCCAAACCCCCAAAAAGTCCACCCAGCACAACTTATCCCCACAAAAAAAAACTCCAAACGACAAAGATCAATTGAATTAAATGCACACGAGATGTACATACTAACTTTCATAGGCCGATACTCGCCAAGAGTATTCATTCGTTTTGGAATATAAATTTGAATTTTTATTCTCACGATCAAGAAAAGATATCTTCTTTTATAATCCTAAATCCAATATTTATATACAAAAACACAAGCGTAATTAAGAGTAAATACTGGTATGAAAGTCTAGAGAATCTACCTAGTTGTAGTTAGAAATATACTTTTCTTTAATTTTCATCAAGTTTTTAGAAAAAGAGAAAGAGGTTTCTAAGAAAATATGATAAGTATGATGGTGCGAAAATCTTGAACTATTTACTAGTGATTTAATCGTGTCTTTGCGCCTTGAGATACTACTTCTGACGATGGTGCGTAGAAGGGCATAAAACACGGCAGTGGAAACAGCAACACCAAATAACTCCCAAGCAAAGGTATATCATCGATCTATTCAAAAGTCTCACGCGATGCTAAATTAGACTAGATATGAGGCCCGATGCATTAACCATAATCTAGACCACCATTATATAGCCCTGCGAAAATCGTCAAATTAAACAACCAAATGAATTTCCGACATGAATATGATGGAAGATCTACCAAGACTATCCTTTCATATCGCGTCGCAAGGTATTGTATTCCAGAAACACCAAACCCATCCTATAGTGAAGTTCCATATGCGCCTAAATCTCCATTGTATATGCGGCCAAATCGACGTAGCATGAGTTAAATCGTGGATATCATCCGAAAGTGCCTGATCCTTTTAATCAACTTGTCAACTTTCCAAACCAGAACCTCCAGCTTGAAAAACCAAAACACTCCCTCTAACTCCGCTATTAATCAATGATTCCGCCACAACTCCTATGGTTTTCCTCATTTCCTTTCCGCTCTCTCCACTGGCGCTTTCTTCTTGAATCAACGCCTTGATCATGAAAGTTTTACCTCTACCTGTAACAATCAAGTCTCCTGCATTTCGAGGGCTTTGTCCCATCTCCACCTTTGCGTGATGTAGACAATCGGTTAATGGTGTTGTAGTCTTGACATCAACGAAGACAACTCTATTAACCAATGCTTGAGGTAAGGAGTCCCGTAATGTGTGTAAAAGGGAGGTGTCAGAGGCAGCAGCATTGTAAAGATCCTCAGTGTCCACGCGCTCGGTAATACGTAACCCAGAGCCGGAACTACCACCATGTTGAGAACCTGAAGCGGTAACTGGGCGCGAGCTATGCGTGACTTCAGGAGCCTTTGGATTGTGAATAGGAGTGATAAAGTGAATAATGGTGGCTGTGATATTACTGTTTTGCGCAAGTTGAAGAACGAAACGGAGAGCGACACGGTCATCAGCACCACCGAAAAATGGAAAGTAAACATGATGGCTACGATCCGCGATGGGAGCAATTCTTTCTGCACGGCTACTACTGCGAAGACTGAGTCGACTAGCACTTGCTGAGAGATTGCGGGGCTCTCTTAAAGTTGGTCCACCAAAGCCGCGATTGATGAAAATGGCAATGTTGCAAGTAGCTATCTCCAGCGTCTTTTGGATAAAAACATCCTGAAGGCCGCTAGAGAATGAATCATGATGGGCTTCATTAACCGGTAGAATACTAGGTTCAGTCCAAGGGATGAGAACCAGGTCGGAAAAGTGATCTGATGCTTGTGTGGTCAAAGCTTCGGCGTAATCCGATTCGGGAACGACGCAAACCCCCCCTGAGACAGCGACGTTATTCAATTGAGCAAAGGTACGGAAAGCGTTGACCACGGGATCACGATAGGTGTATTCATCCACTTCGGCCATGACTGAAGATGTACGATCGGTAAGCTCTAGCATGCGGACACCATGAACCTCAAGTGGTTGTTTCTTGTAATCAGTCGATGACAAAGGTGGTCCATCCTCATCCACTGTTTCTAACTCGGCTTTCGACCTATGGACTTTGGTAATCGTACTAGTATTATCCCCACCTAAAAGTGCGATAAAGGTGAACAAGCTGGGAAGACTATCAAGTCTAAGATAGACGAGGAGTCGTCGAACTTGAGTGGATTCCAACTTTTCCAATGAGCGATCTGGGGTATATTCCTCACCCTCAGGATGAAGTCTATTTCCATCCCAATCTATCTCTCCTTTTTTCCAGGCATCAAGTTTCTTCTGGTACCAAGGAGGATATAATGCGGTTGTCAATGGTGTTGTGGCAACGGTTGTGACAAGTGCCATCACGACAAATATGGTGAAAGTCCTCGTAGACAAAATCCTTGCTTGTAAACCGATGTTCTATCCATGTTAGCAACAGGCTATGTTGGCGCTTTGTAAAAGTTCCACTTACAAGAACAATCAATTCTACGAGACCTTTACAACTCATTAAAACTCCAATACTGAGACTTTCACGCCAAACAAGCTTACACGCCTTAGCAGCAAGCGTGCCCCCGATAATTTTGCCAGAAAATGCGACTACAATAATCGCAATGACATAACCCCATGTGATACCATCGTTGAGCAGGCCGAGATTGGTGCTCAAGCCAGACAATGCGAAATAAAGTGGAAGAAGCAGCACCGCGACGAGATCTTCAATCTTTTCCGTGATATGAATAGCAAAACCACCTTCATGAGGACATATGAGTCCAGCGAGAAAAGCTGAGAAAAAGTTAGTAAAATCCACATGACTCGGTTAAATTTGATATTACCCCCAAAGATGGCGTGAACTCCAATGACAGCAGTAAACCAAGAGGATGTCAAAACTAGCAATATTGTGAGGGCGACCATTCCCTGAGAGGGGCCGTTTTCGAGACTTCCGTTGCGGCGAAGAATATATCTAAAAACTGGACGAACAGCAAATACCAAGAAAAGACACCATCCAACACAAACAAGCAACACCCATAATGCTGCTAGTCCCGATCCGTTATTGACCAGTGCAACGCAAAGGGCTAAAAGGATCCAGCCTGTCACATCATTTCCGACCCCAGCAGCGAGAACCGTAACTCCAACGGGTGTAGCGAGGAGTTTCAATTCTGTAAGGATTCTGCAGAGAACAGGGAAAGCCGTGATCTATCGTGGATGTCAGTAAACGTCTGAAGGAATTGAAATTGATCTCGTACGGCAAGCGCTGTTCCAACGAATAGCATGTAGACAGGGAATGATATAGGTACAGTCCCCGCGTCATGACGGAATTCATTATAAAGGCCCCAAGCAACGGCACAACCCAAGCCAAATGGCAAAATCATTCCGGCCAGTCCTACACTCAGAGCTACTCTCCAGTTACCAAGAAAAAGCCGCATATTAACTTCCAAGCCAACAAGGAAAAGGAAGAGTATCAATCCGAGATTGGCGGCCATATTCAAAACTGGCATAGAAGCGACAGGAAAAATAGTTTCTTGAAACCCAGGAATGCGCATCATGACTGAAGGGCCTAAAATGATTCCACCTATGACTTCTGCAATAACTCGAGGTTGTCGAAGTTTGGACAACGGGTAATGAAGAATACGACAGAAAATGATGATGATGCCAGCCTAGTATTAAACACAGATTAGCTAGATTCATTCCTGGCGCGCAGAATATAATTCTAATGGCCGAATGTCGTTGCTGTGCAAATCCGGCATCTTGCAGATTAAATCTTGCATAAAGCGCATGGCACTCTTCAAAACAACCACACATTACACCATGATGCATGCCCGAGAAAACGAAAACCATCGGGAGAAGGAGACATACCTGGATGATGAACAGAACAATGGGATTTGAGGGACTGTAAACTGTAGGATTGCCTCCCTCCAAAATTCCGCCTTGAGGAGTGGCGCGACTTGTCGAGGTAGGGCTGGCAGAACTACTGGCTTTGGTGACGGTACTTGCAATCGTCGTAGTGACGGTCACAATCGACTCAGTCAAAGTCGTAGTAAGGGTCGCCATGATGGCAAGTAGGGCGAGCTGAGGTTGTTGTCAAGAGGTTATCTTCGAGGTGAAATCAGGCCTCAAGAGGTGGAAGACTGATAGAGAGAGGAAAAGCAACTGATAAGGTTTGAATTATTAGTACCAGTGCTCAGACATCAAGGTAGGCTAAGTCTTGGTTATTGGGGTACCAAAATAAGATAGCACATTATATACATCTCAGGTACATACAAACAAAGAAATGAGGGGATGTACAAGTACCTTTTTTACATATGAAATGTGCAAGGATCTAAGAGCATCCTAAGTTTGATGATCCAAATGTTTGTGAATGTACGTACGGAGGAGTATGATAGCTCTTGGCTTGCAGGATTCCTCTTGGAAAATTGGAAACATAATTGACTGGAGGGAGAAATCAGGGTAATCTCCAAGATTGCTAGTGAAAACTGGCGTTGATTACCAGTACGTTAGTTAGTGTATGAGGAAGTGAGCAAGATATGAGAAAGAATTGGTGAATGGGTGAATGTTTGAAATGGCGGGGAAGATAACCTTGGCCAAAAATTGCATTTCCTGGGGTCGGTTATCACAAGCTCATGAATTGTATTGGCTACATCTCAAAAAAGAGTGGACAAAGCCCTGCAGATTGTGAGAATGTCAACCTTTGAACATCTAGACCCTGTAATCAATTGATGCAATCAGCAATCAGCAATCAGCAATCAGCAATCAGTTGAGCCAACCACTCCCCGATCAAACCAATTCCTTAGGTCACTTAACCGAATCAACTTTGGGTGGTGAAGGGGCTTGCAAAAAGGTAGCAGGTATGAAAAGGAAAAGAATTTAGAAGCTGCTTCCTATTGGGTAGGTATCGCATCCCACCCATTTCCCAAGCCTAGGACTCAGCCACTTGAAACAAATCATCACATTTTGTCCATCACATCGTGAACTTAATTGCATGTGTGACCCACGGGTGATATCTCCCATCTCAATCTTATATGCGTTGACAAGAAGAAAAGCAGAGCAGTAATTATTTGATTCTTGGTCCTCATGATCACATAACTGAATCGTTGCAAAGCTTGTTCTTCGTAAAGCGTAAGGGAGAGAAAATGTATCCATGAGCATGGCCGCACTGTGGCGACAGTAACTCAAGCCAAGGCATTTAAGCCTCAGAAAAGAGACGTCTTTCAGTTCTTCGGGTTAAAAACGCCCAAGTATCGCGGCTCGCTCGCGTTCTCGTTAGTGAGGTGTATTGTGAGTTGGAGCGAACGCTCCAGTTTCGCATATCCCATAAAGTTGTTTATCAAAAGCCATCGCAAGAATCTTGGCAGATTCGTTACTGTCATCACAGGACGAAATCTATCCTATCAACGTTTCACCTCATCGTACTTCAGTACATAGCTGAGCTGCTGCCCTGCAGGAATGGACAGGAATAGATGGCGACGACTAGCCAGCAACAGTAGAAGAAACGATTCCCTCATCCCAGAGAGCAATCTTTCTATCCATATTTCCTGGGGATGGGCTGGCATGCCGCGTATCGTCGGTATTTCAGCTGTCTTCCTGGACAAGTTTATCCACATGATCATTCTGTATAACATTCGGGCTTCTGGGCTTGTGGAAATCAGGTACACATTGAAGGCTTGTTGAAAAAGATACTTCTGGGGCTGGCAAACAATATATGAGAAAACAAAGTTCTCAGCAGTAACTTGAAGTCAAATATCGGGTACCAACACAACCACACAAGTGCGGGGTATCACATTTGATAGAGTTGCCAGCTAAATGCGCTTTTACCGTGAAACATCTGGTTGTGTGGTCACATAGAAGCCTCCGGTTTATTTGTTTTTGACCTTTTCAATGCGGTGTTGTCAACAGAACCAACCGCATGATTGCTTAGGACTGCATCATATCAATAAGTGTAGATCATGTAGCATCTTGAAGATCTGCGAGAAAACTGATATATCGGCTGCAGCTATATTAGAATTCTTTAGGTATTTTTAATGAGTAGTCAACTTTTCTGGGGGTGGACTGGTATGACAAAGGTTGCAAGAGGACTTTTGTAGATGCTTTTTTTTATTGTAAATTTCGTCATCAGGATCTCGTGGGCGGGGCAGTTCACCTACCATGTCGAGTAGGTCGGAAACCCCCACGTCTACAGATCCGAAGGATAATTCGGGAATTAAATGAAAAGCTGAGATGTGCAACCACACTTTTATGCTGAAACGCCGGATTCTGGTAACACAAAATAGCGGCCCAAGCCTGACAGCATTGTAGTCTGTCTGCAGAGACCTCAAGCTTCATATCAATGTTCAGCCTTTGAATCAATTTTATATCGTTCTTAATTCAATCGCAAGCGCCGAGATAGATCATCACACTGCAGGCTACTGAAATACCTAGCACTCAGAGTCTGTTGATGACTTTAATACTGTACGACCTAGTGTTTGTTTCCGAGGCAAAATAGAGGCAGCTCGTGCGGGAAGAACATGAGTGTGCAGTTCAGGTAGAAATACTTAAGGGATGGCTTGATATCCCATTTTCGTTTCAAACTTGTGTGTTTTTACATGATGTATCCATCACCCGCACAATTCTCAATGCGACTTCACTTCACGATGTATCGCATCTCAGCTTCTTTCCCTTCACCAATGTTTCCATAACAGAGTCATAATCAAGACCCTAACTCAAACCCCTAACTCACCGAAATCAGCAGCTTCGCTCTTCTATCAGTCACTTCTTTCACTTCTATCTTACTAGGTATTCATCATTCATCACCTGCCTGCTATGAATCATCCACCTCATCATCTCCTTCTCCTCTACCCACACAACATCCCTCTCCCACCACAAAAGAAAATATCCCACCTCCTACATGCAAACTACCAAACCTCCAATCCACAATCAATGACACCCAATCAAACTTCTTAGACCGTAGTTTCCTTTCTCTCAAGACAAAGACAAACAAACACCTTTCTTCACCTTCTCATCCTAATTGTCCTCACATACTCAATCTCGCTTCATCTCATCTCGCTTCTCCTTTTACTTTGCTAATACTATTTATTATGGATCCTTTAATTCGTGATTTCACATCTTCACTCATAAGTCATTCATTCTAATACCTGAGAATCTTGATGTTAAGACTTGCTTCCAGCTAGCCTCCGTGATTTTGACCCAGATCTCGGAGGAAGCGCTTGTAAGACTTACTATGTAAACTTATGTACTATGAACGTACAACTTTCCAAGATATGACTGTCGTTACATGATCCAGCTGTCTCTAATTATACTATTATATAGTATCTAACCAATGTTTCCGGAACAAACCCCAACTTTTTTAGAAAATCTCTCAGAAACAACCATCTAACTCTTCTCAACCCATTTATTTTCTCTGGAAGCATCAGCATACAGAGGAAAGAAAGGTGCCACTTTCGCCAATGTATCATCGTGAGCTATACACAATGATCAATACTTTTTTAATCCATCCGCTCCCATGACTTTCTCGATCGTTGTTCTCGGCCTATCTACATTATACGTCACACCTTTCGCACTCTCGACCTGCGCTATCACGATCAAAGGCTTCCTCATCATTCTTACGCGAAAAAGCACAATAGCGAACCCGGACAGATTGCCGCATCAATTTGTTAAAGTTCTGGGAGAAATAAGAACGTGAAGGATGAAATTCTCCTCGGTGATGAAACGCGTTAAGATTCAACACTCATGAATATTGAATATGTATGAATTAAGATTTTGTAGTTACCCTAGCTAATATACATACGTATATAACTTCTATAAATAAATCCTTAATATCCATCTCAAGTTGAGGAGATTCAGAGATGAATAAATTGTAAATAGTTGTCACCATGATGTATATGTATCATCAATTCTAAAAATTTCTTATATTTGGATATTTGGAAGAGATAGGAAAATGAAAATAATTTGTGAACGAATTAGATGACAGCTGTAGGGAGTACAATAGGATTAACAGTTGAAAGACTAGCCAATGTTTAGCACAATATGACTGTGAAAGTTGTATACCTTCAAAGAACGAGCAAAGAAGATATTTGATATTCGAAATTAAATTCACTCCATTTATTGATCGATTCACCACTCTCAAGCATTCAATTACTGACTGACATTACATTTAGTGAATAAAGCGGTGTGAGATTAAAGTTCCTGAAGCAGGCGAAGTCCGGTCGATTAGCTAGCTAGGCATACGGCCAATGGCTCCCCGGGCTAGGATCACAAACTTTTGAATCATTTTATTTTTTGAACTTTTAGGTAACTACGCAGGTGCTTAAAATCTATAAAAAAAAAGTCTGAATATATTCTGATCTTCTTCTCAAGTTACACAGATCGTGATAACATTTCCCACATACCACACATCCAACCAAATCATATCAAAGATGGTCGTCAAAGAATATGTGACCTATAACCAGGTATGCATGCAGCAAAACAGAAGCTCAGAGATGCCCCTCTGACCTCATTAATCCTACCCCTCCGAGCAAAACCGCACACTGACAATCTTCCAGGTCCACAAACTATGTCAAGAAGCCGCACCACGAATTCTCGATGAATTTCAACCCCAGCTCATGATTGCTATTGGCGGTGGTGGATATGTTCCTGCGCGAATCCTCCGTTCGTTTTTAAAACAGCCCGGAACTCCTAATATTCCAATCCAAGCTATCGGGCTTTCGCTATACGAACAGCTTCCTTCTACACACCCTTCTTCGTCGAATACTCCGGGAGAGGTTGAGCAATTGGGCACAAAGGTTACTAGAACTCAATGGTTGGATTTGAATAGTTTGGGCAACATGGAGAATTTGGTGGGAAAGAGGATTTTGATCGTCGATGAAGTGGATGATACAAGAACCACTTTGGAGTATGCTGTTAAGGAGTTGGAGAAGGATGTTGAGCTTGCTAGACAAAAGTTGGGCGGTCAAGGAGAGAAGACTGTCTTCTCTGTCTTCGTATTACATGTGAGTAACTTTTCCGGTGTGGATGTACAGTTTTAAGGAGGAAATTCACTAATATTTTTGCGTCAACAGAACAAGAATAAAGAGAAGAAGGGTACGCTCCCTGAGGATATGTTGGAAGATAATAGATATCTCGCTGCACGAACCGTGGAGGATGTATGGATTTGTTATCCTTGGGAAGCGCAAGATATTGAGGAACATGATGAATTGGCTCGCAAGCAACCTACTCAATAGAATATCACCTCGTAACTTTAGTGGTTCGAAAATCGAAATAAAGTAAAATCCACATCCTTGGCTTTGTCCCTCGACCTTTCAGACGAATATTATAAGTGCAAAATTAGTGATTAGATTTCTACTCATATCCTCGTACCGGACGTAAAGCGTCTGCTATACCTTCCAAACCCCTCAGAGTAGGAGCATTCTTCTGTCATTCTCACATTGAATTAAAGGCCTCGCAGGAAATTTCATGCAGCCCCTTATCTTATCTTAGCGCTCAAGCCTCTAAGGGCGCGGCGGGGTAATTTTGAATACCACAGAGAGACTGAGAAAGGCAGGTGGATGCGACTTCGGTGAGCACGCAACTTTGGATGATAAATCTAAAATACTCCCCAATTGTGACGAATATCAGCTAATCGTTCCCATGTAATGTGGTTTCCTTACGTACGAATGCTCCATTTGTCAACCGATAGTCGCATAGTGGGTATCGGACTCTTAAAACATATATATAAGCTTCATTGTGGCACTTCTAGCTTCTGGTATTGCAATTACTTCTATCTATATCTTATATCTTGTATCTTATATGATACATATCTGCCGCTAATCATCTCGCTTTGCTAACCCCTACAATCATGGGTGAAGCTCAGAAACCAAGAGAACATATCTTGTGTCTTCTTCCTTTTCCCGAGGATCCTAAGATTTTGAATAAGCTTCGTCAGAAATACAATGTAGAATTTACATATAAGCAGATGTTCTTTGGGGTAGGCAAGGCATTAGATCTTGCCGAAGTCCCGGATGGTAAGATACCACTTCATATGCTCTGTACATCCTATATCCGTAGATCAGATTCCTAACCATCTCATTCGTTCCTCCAGAAACATGGCACAATGCAACGATCCTCGTTACACTCTCATCACTCCCCCCTTCAGCGGAAAAAGCCAAAAATCTCAAACTCATCCATCTCTTTAGCGCTGGTACAGATCGATTGCGCGAGACGCCCGTGTGGAATGAAACGGAAATCCCCATTACTAATTCATCGGGTGTGCATGGACCGCAGATATCAGAATGGGTTATCATGCAAATCCTCAGTCATTCGCACAGGGAGAAGCTTATGCTTGAATGGCAGAAAAAACACGTATGGGGGAATTATCAAGAATTGGGCGCTATGAGAGACGGCGTGGGTCAGAGATTAGGTGTTTTGGGATATGGTGCGATTGGGAGACAGACGGCGCGGATTTGCAAAGCTATGGGTATGGATGTCATAGCCTATACAGCCTCGCCCCGTCCTACTCCCGAGTCGAGGAAAGATAGTGGAAAGTATATCGTTCCCAATACTGGTGATGCAGATGGTACCATTCCTTCTGCATGGTATTCTGGACTCGACAAAGCTAGTTTGCACAATTTCCTCAAGCAGGATATCGATATTCTCCTGATTTCTGTTCCCTTGACGCCTGAGACCCGTCACTTTCTTTCCGCTGCCGAATTCGAAATCCTGGGCTCCAAAACAAACGCTTTCGTCATAAATATTGCGAGAGGTGGTATTATTAATCAAGAAGATCTAATTACATATTTGAAGAAGCCATTGAGTGAGGGAGGCTTGAGGGGTGCTGCATTGGATGTTACGGATCCTGAGCCATTACCTGAGGATAATGAGTTGTGGACTCTGGACAATGTGGCTATCACACCGCATGTGAGTGGGCTAGGGATTACGTATGCAGAGCGGAGTTTTGCAATCTTGGATGAGAATTTAGAGAATATAGAAAAGGGAAGGGATTTGATTAATTTGGTGGATAGAAAAAAGGGGTATTAGATTGACAAAAAGGGTTGTGAAATGTTAGACAGGAAATGACTCCAAGTACTGAACCATGAAGTGACTTTGCGATTTGAAGCTTGAAGTAAATATTTCGGCTTTATTGGAAGCTTATAAAGGTTTAGAGATATCCTAATGAGCCTGTACAACACCGCTTGCATCTGCCTGCGCAGTAATTCTCTTCTTATACGCCTGCACATCCCCAGGGAATTTCTCCACCGTTCCGTTATCGCAAACCCAAAGACTCGTACATACCGTCTGCAACATCGTAACATCGTGACTAACCATCAACACACCACCCTGGAATGCGTTCAGCGCTTGACTCAACGCATCCATAGCTTCAATATCCAAGTGATTGGACGGTTCGTCAAGAACGAGAATATGTGGGTTTTGTAAAGAGAGACAGGCAAATGCGACACGGGATTTTTGACCTCCGGATAGAAGTTCCATCTTTTGTAAACCTGTCATACCGGTGATACCGAAGGCGCCGAGGTGGCGACGGTATTCTTCGTCTGTTTTTCCGGGGTAGGTTTTGGTCATGAAGCCAACGGCACTGGTGGTTAGATCGAGGGCATCGACATGATGTTGAGCGAAAAAACCGATGCGGAGTCGAGGGTTTTGGGAGATGAGTCCTCCGGTCGGGGAGAGCTTTCCGATGAGAAGTTTGAGGACAGTGGTTTTACCGGCTCCGTTGGGTCCGACGATACCGATTCGAGAGTCGAGTTGTACGTCTAGGTCGACGTTGCGGAGGAGAGGCTTGTCGGGGGTGTAGCCGAAGGATACGTCGGTCATTTGGACGATTGGGGGAGAAAGCTTTTCTACTTCTGGGAATTTGAAATGGACTGTGTAAACGGATTCGGGGGCTTCGAGAATTGGCATCTTTTCCAATTTCTTGATTCTCGACTGGGCTTCTGAAGACTTGGCAGCGTTGTAACGGAATTTGTCAATAAATGCTTGGAGATGAGCACGTTGCACCATTTGGTTCTCATATTCTCGTTGAGCTGTCTTGCGGCGTTCCTCCTTTGTAGCATAGAAAGATTCGAAGTTGGCACCCTTGTAGTAATCGAGACGTTCGGAATGTTGATGAATGATATCGGTTGCAACTTCGTTTAGGAATGCTCTGTCGTGAGAGACTACCAAAACTGTACTTGGATACCCTTGGAGGTAGTTGGCAAGGAAAGTAATAGAAGGAACGTCCAACATGTTAGACGGTTCGTCAAGAAGTAAAAGATCAGGTTCACAGAACAGGGCTCTGGCCAATGCGAGACGCATACGCCAACCTCCGGAGAATGTCTTGGTAGCAAATTGTTGTCTTTCAGGAGAGAAACCAAGACCAGCCAAAATGGTTGCAGCCCGAGATTCAGCCTTGTCGGATTCCATCTCCGCAAGCTTGCCTTGAATGTCACCCAAGGTCTGATCGAGACCCTCACGCTCTTTGTCAAGCTTCTCTGCTTGTTCAGAGGTATCAGCCATGGAAGATCGCTCTGCTTCCATATCTGCAAGTTGTTTGGAAATTTTGATTTGCTCTGCAAGTAAGTGTTTTCGCCATACGTCAGCATCAAGAACAGCTTGCAACGCGGGCGTATCATCTCCACTAATTTCTTGCTCGACGTGAAGAATGGAAATGTGGGTAGGAACGGCCAGTTCTCTCCTTGCCAAAGCTCTCAATAGAGTAGACTTTCCGATACCGTTCTGACCAACCAAACCATATCTTCGACCATAAGCTAAGGTCAAGTTTGTATCTGATAAAATTCTCAAACCACCAATCGAAACATCGATATTGTCCACCTTGATGTCCTTGCTCTTTGTCGATTGACCTGATCCTAACTGCAAAGGATTAACAGCCATGAAGAACTCTTCATATGACTGAGCATCATCAGGTTGATTAATAAGTTTAGAAGCCTCATATTCGACGGCCTTGAATTCCTTCTTGCTTTGTTTGGCAGCAATCTTTCTTTCGGCTTTCTCCAACTTCTTCCTATCAACTCTGGACTCCACTTTTCTAACATTTGCGGATTCCAAATCAACACCTCCAAGAGAAACACCCAAAGTAGAAGACATATTTCTTTGAGCCCCAACTTGGATGGCTTGATCTAGCCGTTTGGCAGCGGAAGAAATTTGCTTATTTTGTCCATTACCATCAAATTTTCGTACCCATTTGTCCACCAGTTCATTGATCTTTGACTTGTTTTCTGGACTTGGATCACCAGAAGCTGATAGTAAGAGTGCTGAGATAGAAGCAGCTGCTTCTGATAATGGAGATGGACCATTTTGGTCTGCCTCTACATATGCATTTGACGCATGGGTGAGGTATCCAACAGAATATTCTGATACAACTGGATCAATATTAGGTAAGAAGGTCTTTATTTCTGCCTCCATGATGAAGAATGTCCCACAAAAAGTAATGGATGACTTAGTACTGTCAACAAAGAGACCCTTATGTATCAACTGAGAGATATCAGCTTCTTTGATGCGAATTGCCTCACAAATTCGATCCGCAGGTTTGATTTCACGTGATTGAGAATATTCCGTCGTCCGACATACTAACCGATTGAGTAAAATTAATCCACACTAGTGTGATATTTGTTTACCGATTGCTCCTTCCTAGCGGTGAACAACAAACTCCACTATCCACAAGGACATCTCAGCAATCCTTAAGCTTCTACTTCTCTATCTACAACCTCGACTTTTCAGTATTCAAACTCTCATACCTCAACTCCTCTAAACAAAATCCTAAATCTACCTTCAATATGCGTGAGATCGTATGTATATCTCTCTCTTCATCTACAGCTTCTACTGCTCTATTCACAACGCGTCGACTTTACCCCTGAAAAGCACCCCACTATATATTTTTCAAAAGTATCAATATCGCTGACCAGGTAACTTTTCAATCTGCAGGTTCATCTTCAAACCGGCCAATGTGTAAGTCAACTCATCGCAACCCATTCTATCAAAAAATACTGATGTTCTGCTCAGGGTAACCAAATTGGTGCTGCTTTCTGGTACGAAATCTCGACTTTGCGAAAGCTCTGCCGCGCGACAACTCAGATTCAATACTAACATGATGTAGGCAAACTATCTCTGGCGAGCATGGCCTTGATGGCTCTGGTGTGTAAGTAATGTTGCAATTCCCTGCCATATTTGAAATATTTCTGACATTGTTTATTTACAGCTACAACGGTACCTCCGATCTCCAACTTGAGCGTATGAACGTCTACTTTAACGAGGTATATACACACAACTTCAGCAGTACGAAGCGTATTCGCTAACAAATCCAAGGCTTCCGGCAACAAGTATGTTCCTCGTGCCGTCCTCGTCGATTTGGAGCCAGGTACCATGGATGCCGTCCGTGCTGGTCCCTTCGGTCAACTCTTCCGCCCCGATAACTTCGTTTTCGGTCAATCCGGTGCTGGTAACAACTGGGCTAAGGGTCATTACACTGAGGGTGCTGAGCTTGTCGACCAAGTTCTTGATGTCGTTCGTCGTGAGGCTGAGGGCTGTGACTGCCTTCAAGGTTTCCAAATCACCCACTCTCTCGGTGGTGGAACTGGTGCCGGTATGGGTACGCTTTTGATTTCCAAGATCCGTGAGGAGTTCCCAGATCGTATGATGGCTACCTTCTCCGTCGTCCCATCGCCAAAGGTTTCAGATACCGTCGTCGAGCCATATAACGCTACTCTCTCTGTCCATCAATTGGTCGAGAACTCTGACGAGACCTTCTGTATCGATAACGAGGCCCTCTACGACATTTGCATGAGAACCTTGAAGCTCAGCCACCCATCCTACGGAGATCTTAACCACTTGGTCTCCGCTGTCATGTCCGGTGTTACCACCTGTCTCCGTTTCCCTGGTCAACTTAACTCAGATCTCCGAAAGTTGGCTGTCAACATGGTTCCATTCCCCCGTCTTCATTTCTTCATGGTTGGATTTGCTCCTTTGACCAGTCGTGGCGCACACTCTTTCCGTGCTGTTACTGTTCCAGAGTTGACCCAACAAATGTACGACCCTAAGAACATGATGGCCGCTTCCGATTTCCGTAACGGTCGTTACTTGACCTGCTCCGCTATCTTGTAAGTTTGCTATATTACCCGTTTTTAGCCCTATATATACTAATCGTGTGCAGCCGTGGTAAGGTTTCCATGAAGGAGGTTGAGGACCAAATGCGCAACGTCCAAAACAAGAACTCTTCCTACTTCGTCGAGTGGATCCCTAACAACGTCCAAACCGCCCTTTGCTCCATTCCTCCCCGTGGTCTCAAGATGTCCTCCACCTTCGTCGGTAACTCGACCTCCATCCAAGAACTCTTCAAGCGTGTCGGTGATCAATTCACTGCTATGTTCAGAAGAAAGGCTTTCTTGCATTGGTACACTGGTGAGGGTATGGACGAGATGGAGTTCACTGAAGCTGAGTCCAACATGAACGATTTGGTCTCTGAGTACCAACAATACCAAGATGCCTCAATCTCTGAGGGAGAGGAGGAATACGAAGAGGAGGCCCCAATTGAGGGCGAGGAATAGACGTTTAATGCTATTACCTACTTTGCTTCTTTGAGGAAACGACGGACTGGTTACTGATCTTGCATTAGTGGTAACACGATGTCGAATCATATTTATTCGTAGCAAGGTTGATAATTTCTCGGGCGTGGTTTGTTTTAGTCTTTTTGTTAATTAGGAGCCAGTGGTCGAGGGCGTAGAGCGACTATACATCGTCGATACCCTATGAAGTAGTTCATCTTGATGGATTAAGAAATCAAGATAGTTTCACAAATTGGTACTTTTGCAAAATTACACGGTGAATTCAAAGGTGGTGATCGACCATCTTGATGAATTTTACACAATGCTCCCAAAATTTCAGCAAGATTCTAGGTCAAGATAGAGCATCACTTTTCTAATTTTCAAACGCGCACCTTCATCCATCTACCTATCTATTGCTATTGTCTTCTAAATATAGCCAACTTATTGCAAGTGGTCAATTGAGATGACTTCAATGCTCATGGCTTTACATTAATGCGTGAGTAATTTCAATATTCAGAACTCACAGGAGTGGCAGCGAAATCGGATAACAGCTGCAGCAGCAACGAAAATTCTTTTCTCGTCTCCTGATAAGAACTCATGTCATGAATTTTGGTCAGAACATTTCAATTGGCTATCTCCTCTCGAACAGCCACATCTGACAGGGGAAATGGTAAGGCTGGTAACATTAACTAACTTTATTTAGTTATCTTTGTGGCTGGTGGGGTGAAAAAAATTGGTCTGATAAAGAAAGGAAGCGCGTAGTTTCGACCCTGACCCACCATAGTAATTAATTATTGTTGTTGTTGAGCCCATCCCCTCAATTGACTACACTAAAACAAAACCAATATTACTCATACTTGTAAAAGGATATAAACCAGCTTTCAATTACAATCTACCTACCTACCTACTTACTCATACAATTTCACATATACAAACTTCAAAATGGCAAAGGATAAGGTAAGATTGAACTTCAGAGTTCCATGAATCACATAACAGCAAATAGAGCTTGAGCTGATGTATATTGATTTCAGGTCTGTCTCGCCTACAGTGGCGGTTTGGATACTAGCTGTATCTTGGCTTGGTTGATTGAGAAGGGATATGATGTCGTCTGCTTCATGGCCGATGTTGGTCAAGAGGGTATGCTATTTTGCAGTTTCTTAAGAAAAGTAATCTTGCTGATAAGAGAGCAGAGGACTTTGAAGCTGCCAAGGCTAAGGCTTTGAAGATCGGAGCTGTTGCATGCTATGTTGAGGATTTAAAGAGGTATGCAAGCATGTTACTCTTTGTTGGAGAATAAAAAGTAATATTATATCCAGAGAATTCGTCGATGCGCTTTGCTTCCCTGCCGTTCAATGTAACGCCATCTACGAGAACGTATACTTGTTGGGTGAGTCATACATATATAATATACAAGAGGATTTAAGGAGAGCTTGAGGCTAATGAGTTTGCCAATCAGGTACATCTCTTGCTCGTCCAGTTATTGCTCGCGCACAAATCGACGTCGCACAAAAGGAAGGATGTATTGCCGTATCTCACGGCTGTACTGGAAAGGGTAACGATCAAGTTCGATTCGAGCTCGCATTCTATGCTCTCCAACCAACCATCAAAGTCATTGCCCCATGGCGTCTCCCAGAATTCTACGAACGTTTCGCTGGCCGAAACGATCTCCTCGAGTACGCTGCTAAGGCAGGCATTCCAGTTAGCAGCACAAAGGCCAAGCCATGGAGTATGGATGAAAACTTGGCTCACTGCAGTTACGAAGCTGGTATCTTGGAGGATCCAGATGTCACCCCACCAGAAGATATGTGGAAGTTGACTGTTGATCCATTAAAGGCTCCTGATCAACCAGAAGACTTTACTCTCGTTTTCGAAAAGGGTCTCCCCAAAAAGCTCATCACAAATGGTAAAACCGTCACTGACTCTGTTGAACTCTTCCTCGAAGCCAATGCCATCGCTCGTCGTCACGGTGTTGGACGTATCGATATCGTCGAGAACCGTTTCATCGGTCTTAAATCCCGAGGATGTTACGAAACTCCTGGTCTCACATGTCTCCGCGCTGCACACGTTGATCTCGAAGGTCTCGTCATGGACCGTGAAGTCCGTGCTCTCCGTGATCAATTCGTTACCTACAATTACTCCAAGATCCTCTACAATGGTCTTTACTTCTCCCCTGAACGTGAGTTCATCGAGGAATCTATTGTTGCTTCCCAGAAGAATGTCAATGGACAAGTCAGATGTCGTGTGTATAAGGGTACCTTCAGTGTCTTGGGTCGTTCCTCAGAAACCGAGAAGTTGTACGATGCAAGTGAGAGTTCCATGGATGAAATTGGTTCATTCGCTCCTGCGGATACTACCGGCTTCATTAGTGTTCAATCTATCAGATTGAAGAAGTATGGTGAGGCTAAGGCAGCTGCTGGTGAGAGACTATAGATGGATCTTGTCTCCTTGATGGCTTGAACTTAGTCTGAGTCTCGGTTGGGATTTAAGACACCCGGGAATTTGCACAATCGCACCACTGTGGATGGAGCACTGATCGTTTTCGATTCTCGGAGTGCAAAGGGGAATAAGAATATGATGAAACCAAAATGCTACACAAAAGTCGCATATAAATGAAAATAGACCAGCTTTTTCTTGCCAGTGCCGCTCCAATTCATGGTGTTTTTTTGGTTCGTTCCAAGAAAAGACTTGAAAGTGATTATTAATAAATACTAGATTCAGGATCTAGGTAATATACTGCGTTCGCTTAAGTCAAGTATTCCCCCTTCCTCGCCTGGATCATTTTACCAAGTCTCTCTTAAATCGTCGCATCTCATCTCATTTCGTTTCAAGATTTCAGATACATGGTGAGGTATACAATAATATGTGCATATGTATACATGCGAGATGACGGCAGAGAACCAGTTTGGGATATTGATCTTTTGGGTGCATTCCGGAGAAAACAAACTGGGAGGGGAATGTTGAGTATGAGGAAAATGAGGGAAATGGGGTTTGAGTAGGTAGGAATGGATGGTAGAGGGTTTGGTAATGGGATTTTAATGCATTTTGGGCATGGTTTGTGGTTGATTTTGGGTGGGTAGGTTGGTGGTTGGTGGTTTGTGGTTGTAGAGTGGATGGGAATGAGATAGATGTAGGGGTGTGTGGTGTTTGTGTGGGATGTGTGGGATCTGTGGGTGGGATATAGGCTAAGAGTTAAGGTAGTACAAGCGTGTTTTTATAAAGAAGGGGAATATGTGATGAAGGGAAGGGGAGAAGGAGAAGGGGGAGGATGTATATGGGATGTTTTGTTGGCAACTTGGTAGACTGGTTGGGGTTGGTCGTTGGGTGTGGATATTTACTACTTTTTTTTCCAGAGCGGGGGGGTTAATGGAGGATTATTTGATCTAGTGTTCTTTTGAGGAGGTGGATGTTGGGATGGATATGCTATTGTATGTGTATGGATGGATGGATGAAGATGAAGTGGGTGCAGGGGATGGAGGGGATGAAGATGATGTATGGATATATATATATATATATGATTAGGACGAAGAGAATATAAAGAGATGAGTAGTATTTGTATGTATTCTACTATTAATTATCATTCTACTATTAATTATCATTCTACTATTAATTATCATTTTAATAGATTATTATAAATTAATGTAATATTAAAAATAAAATAAAATATATAAAAAATAATATATATATATATATAATAAGATTTAATAAATTAAATTATTATTACATATAAAGGAGAAATATTTTTAATATATAATAAGAATCATAGAGTTTATACAAAAAAGAAACTCAAGAGACTTATATTATCTGTTTCTTGGCTGCGATGTGAAGGTTTGTTACAGCACTGAGTATAGTTTTGTGATTTTATAGCCATAGTGGTAATAGTAGAAGTAACCCATCAAATTTCTTTTCTCTTTTCTCTTTTCTCTTTTCTCTTTTCTCTTTTCTCTTTTCTCTTTTCTCTTTTCTCTTCTCTCACTTCTTTCTTTTCCTGCTTTCCTTGGCTCAATCCAGTCAGGTTCTGCTTTACTTAGGCTATTAGAGAAAGGAATCCTGAGATCACCAAGCTACGCTACGAATCGAAATCGGAGATATATCAGTATTTAGATATTCAGATATCTAGTGTATAAGTAGGGCCCAAAAGCGGTGTATAGAGAGTGTAATGTAGTAGTAACTATAAAGTGGTATTCTTATGTAGGAATATATATATATATATATCTGTGATAGGGCTTGGTGTACAAAGTGGGATGAAGGGTTTGAAGATTTCCCGTGTGTGTGTGTGTGTGTGGGTGGGTGGTATTTGCAATTGATGTGGTGACACAAAGATATGAGCGGTCCGTCTTCTTCCGATTTGAGACTTGTAAAATCAGAATAAGTAAGATTTGGAGATCAGATGATGGGATAGGGGAAGGGAAACGGGATTGAGAAGCTGGGATTGTGTGGATTTCTATTTTTGTGCATGGTTGATATCATTGGTTGTTTTATTGATGTTGATGTTAATGTTGATGCTAATGGGGTTTTCTATATATACTTGTTTATTTGTATTTCACGGCTAGCTGTAGCATCTTCAAGTGATGTTGTGGTTGTGGTACTTGGCTACTATACTTCCAAAGGGTAACATCTACAGAAAAAACACCACATATCTATACCTATCTCAATATGAAACGATTCGCGGAGATGTGACCTACATAGCGATATAGCTAGACAAAATCATCTTGAAGGAATAATAACAATAATAATAATAATAAATACCAGAAAAATATGAAACAGGAATAACCAAACACACCAACTCCTCATCTTGCAATTCAAACAATCATAACAGCAAATCAATCCTCAACTAACAGGACAAACCTGTACCACCTACCCACCCTCGCACCCACTAAGGCGCAAAGATCGAGTACACATGTAAGCCGGTATCTCGTACCTGCACGGATAAGCGGACAGTTACATACGGTATCGGTACTCGTACTGAAGGGCATCAGATGAACAAGCAGGTAGGTATGCGTGGACTCGTACCTGACTGAGTCTTTGGAGAGGTAAGACGGTATGGTTTGTCTTACATTGATAGATGTAATGTGTTCCTCAGCGTGTGTGCTGATTGTTTGTGTACGGAAATCTGCAGTGAGCTTTTCTAGAAGTTTTCGATTTGAATTCGAATTCGGGGAATGCATGCTTGCTTAGTGAGGATAAATTAGTTAATTACCACGTTTTTTGGGGGGTCATGAAGATCGTACTATAGCATATAGGCTAAATGGAAAGTGTGAGGATTGGGTAAATGACTTTAAACGATTGGATATGTAAGGGAGATATTGTAGATGGGGGCCGAGTAAAACGTGGTTCGAGCGAGTGCATATTGTGATGGAGGAGTGCATGATGCATTCATTAATTGTGCCTAGCTTGCTCGTATAATAGTACAGTAGTGGTGGAATATAGAACAAGTCTTAGATGAAGACCTAACCTAGCAAGTCGTGAGTGATATTTTTCGATCACGGTGCATACAGAGTACATACAGTACATACAGTGACATAGTACCTACATACGTAATTACATCCAAGGAAGAAAGAGACGAACGGACAAATCATGGAGAAAAAGGCACAGTAGGATTCTGAAGATAGATCTTCAATAATGCATGAAAAACGGGGAAAACCATCCATCCAAATTGGGTAATCATCGCGTGGGAATTGAGATACATAGATGCCTAGAATCTAGATTTTAATTCTGGAGACGAAACGAAAACGATCCGCATACCCGGAGACCAAGGGCAGTGCAGTGAACACACATCATTCATTAATGGGATGGTTTTTGATGATATAAATAAAATCTAGATCTATCTATCTATCTTTCTGTAGGTACGGAGTAGTATCTTGTGGTGAATACCCAAGACGGTAAGGTGTGAGTGGAATGGATGAGGAGCTCATGCATGATGAAAGTAAAGATTCGAGAATCAATTGAGACATTTACGACAATAATGATTCATTCGTCACCACCTTCTTTCTCAACAAGGGCACAGCAATTCATTCATTCATGCATTCAAAATATAGACGACTATGCGGAAAGAGAAGGAAGGAAGAGACAGCCCTTTGTCCTTTATCGACTACTACTAAAATAATCCAAGCATCAATTCCAAGGAGTCAGTCTATGCCGTAGATCCCGAGACATGGTCAGTCATGTTATGTTATACTTATACTTATATTGTATTGTTCATACACATATTAAATCATCGAATCATTGAATGAGCAGATAATAATATAGGAGAGTTCTTCTCCATGGATTTTGACAAGTTTTTCTTCAAGTTTTCTTCCAGTTACCCACCCGTGTACCCGTGTACCCGTGCGTGCCGTTTGTGGAGAAGTATCTAAGTACCTACCTACCTAGGTAGGTAACTTCAATTCAATTGAGACATCTCGCGCGAAGGAGCTGGGCAGAGCAGAGAGCGCAAGACGAAACGAAACGAGATGAGATGGAAGGAGGGAATGTTATGTAATGTAATGTAATAATATCTAGGTACCTACCTAATCATCGCTATGGGGCAGATGGATTGTTCTCCGTACTTGGTATGGTTGGTACAGTACGATGGTCACGGAGGGTAGCATTGCATGGGGCGCGCAGTAGCATAAAGAAGCGAAATGAAGATAATGTGTGTGGATGTGGGTGTGTGTGTGAGTGAGATAGGTACCTAGATATTGAACAAGGGGAAAACGTGGAAATATTCAGCTGTCAGGGGTTTTAGACTCGTCCATCCATCTACAGATTCGACAGACACATGAGAATCCAAAAAAAAAATCGAGGTGTGGGTGGTATTTGCGGCGTAGAGCACGAGGGATACAGGGTTTTCTGTGAAGTGTGACTAGGGTTCCAAACATTACATGGCAGCGGTAAAATTGGAAGGTTGGGGGATTTTGATTCTTGAAGGAATGGGCTTCTGACTAGATAGGTAGAAAGTAAGATCTCAATTCAAAATGTGCCGCACACGATGTAATGCTGTAATATTCAATGCTTCTAGAATGAAGAAAAGTAGGAAAACATGGTGCTCATTCGGGGATACTATATGTGGTGCTTATTGATAATAGGCGTGGTGCGTATACGAATACTACACTGCAGCATGGTAATTACGTCGTTGATTGAAACATACTTAATACATATGGAGCTAGCAAATTTGATGAAGGGGTTAACAAACGTTGTTGTCTTGGCAATTGATAGAGACACATGTGACAGTCTGGGATCCAATCTGCGGGATGAATCCTTCTTCGAAGAAGCTATTTAGGGTTGTACGGTACACCGGGAAGGAATGAGGTCCCTTGTACTTGTGTAAACATGGCTAGTGACAACCAAATTCGGTCCGAGGTAACTAATGTCTCAATCATTGACAGTCAACCGCATTTATTTGTGACAAACGTGAATGCGAATCAGGATATTCCATCATGCTTCCAGTCGATCGTCAACGTGCTCTCTCTAAAAATAGTGGATCATCCTCCCTAGTGCATGAAGAGATCAGACAGGGTAAGCACTTAAGCTCAGGTAGTATTTAGTATTCATCGACCAGTCACCAATATGTCAGCAGAACCTCGTGCGAGCAAGGATCCAAGCGGGGGTGGCTATATGGTGGCGCCATGAGATTGCCGCCGAGGACACTGTGGTGATGTATTTACCGATCCGTCAATTTCTATGATACATTGCATGACCCAAAGAACCAGGCCAGCCAGCTCTGCCGCTTTGTAGGGATTGCTTCATCTATTCCCGAACTTAGGTTCGTGTGACCTTTTTCGTTGGGATCATCTCGATATGGCGTATTGATACTCTCTTTATCCTTTGTCGCGGATATTGACATGATTGCCAGGGAAAAATCCCCCTCTTGGCTGCCGAAAAAACTTATTTGTGTTAGTAAATGCGACATTTGAGGGATTAACGGAAATACCTTCGCATCATGATGCTAAATCTCTTGATATTCTTTAGATTCAAAGGAGTGGCATCTTTCATTTCCCGCCCCCTATAAGTGGGCTTCAAATCTGCCCATTTCACTAAAAGGAGTGAATGATCTACAGGGCCCTTGAAGTCAAACTCCCAACTAATAGTACTTTGTTCTCTGCCATTGGGACTTTTTGGCAGCAATTCATCTTTGATGATGAAGGTGTATTGTTTTTGATCACTCTTTCCAAGATCAAGTAAAATTCCATCAAAGGCCGCAAGGTCCCACTACAGATTGGATTGTTAGCTTAAAGTCTAAGGTCAATTGATAGACTTTCCGCAGACGTGTCTCGCCGCAGAATTGCCTAATGCGTATATTTATCACTATTGTAGAGATGAATAAGCGCTTGCTTTCTTCTGCGTCGGCTGGCTTTAGTATCCATTCAACTCCACAAACAAGGGGCATTTCCCGGCCGCCATGAGACACCGATCTGTGTCTGACATAGTAATACAGCTTTGCACCTAGCCGTATGTAGAACAGAATTCCGTAATCGTCAGACGAAATTGGAAACCATGTACTAGTGTAGCATTCTAGGTTGTGAATAAAAAGATCCCGGGTTGCCTTGAAACACGTGCGCGCTCAATGTTCTAACCGCATTTTGGCATTCAGAAAATGGATTGGAAAGGGTATTGAAAGATCGAGTAAAATTTCCCCTCTATAACTTAATGAATGTAGCGATATATGTTTGAGAATGCGAGGTAGCTGATCAAATAGAATGCAACCAGCCCCTTGGGTGAATAGCATCAAGCTCTTGATTGGAACTCGGAACATAGGAACATGGGAATAGAATTATGCCTCGTTTTCCAAACTTACAGTATGGTCTGCAGTCGTTCTTTGAGATGCGAAACCTGCACCTCCGAGAGTCTTGATGTCGAGTGTGCCACGGAATGTAGCTACAGAGGAGGAAGTCGAGCATTCGAGATAAGACTGCGAAGCTCCACCCCTAACTCTATCATCACTTGAGGTCCAATCGAGAGCCGACCAGGGCCTTGATAAAGAAAGCATTAGTAAAATGCTGTAGAACTGCTTGCATGGAGATTTGATGCTTACTTTGACCCGCCAAAAAGATCCATTAATAGAATCGAGGTCGATTAACGTCTGGATTTCTAGGCGATGGGATGATCTAAAGTGCTGTATATATCGTATGAGTCTCTGTTAGGTGATGCCCTAATGGTAATAGTAAGAATGATGGCGATGGTGATGGGTGATGGGTGATGTTGATGGATTGAGATTAATGGTGATGACGTTATGACACTGTGGAGGATGGAAACTTCCGTTCCGTTCTGGATCAACGACCAACACAAAACTGGCAGAGATACCCCTAGCCCTTCTGGTAAGGGGATTAGCTCTTAGAGAACTCACTGCATTGACTTGTTGAAATGTAATGAAAGGATTAATTTCAAATACTGTCCCGTATAGATTATCCAATGATTTTGAAGTTATCCCCAGTAAGATCCTACATGAAAAATGTAGATCGTACAGTAGGTATAATCATTAATCATTAATCATTAATCATTAATTGTTAATCATAATAATCATTTACCAAATCTTCGGGTCTCATTTCACTAAGCGCGTTTTTTTGGACTTTTGTGAGGAAAAAAGGAATTCCGATCCGTGCGTGCGTCAAATCAAGCAATTGGCAATTGTGGGGTGTGAGATGTTTTGGGTACCCTCGGACTTTGGGGTCTTTTTTTTCCCCAAATACTTCTAATGCTTGATCCAACAACACTACCAACAAAATAATACAGTCACCAACAGTAACTCTGATACTTCAAGGATTATCACCGTTAATTTACAACAAAACCATGCATTGACCGTGCGACTGCGGCGACTGGATACTGGGAAAGAGCTCGTCCACCGTTTGTCATAGAGTATAACCCGAGTTCGCACGGAAAATTCATCATATATGGATCTTTCGACCGAGAAGCTCTGGCCTTATCCTTCCGTCTCCTTGCTCGAACCATGATCGCTCCCAACCCCGCGGGGTGTTTACCAGGTCCGTTGGTCGATGATACATACTGTTTGAACGGAGATAGTAGGCCTCGCAGATCAAGTCTCGGTCTCGGTGTGGAGATAAGAAGTTGGTGCATGGCGATGAAATACCCACGCAAAAATTATATGACATATCACAATGCTATCGAAAATATTTGGAATGCGAGGTTTAGAGAAGTCGTTTCCAGATTTTGCTATACAAAGGAATGAAAGGAAAAAAACACTAATCGTACTGGGTATTTACATTAGGATCGTTCCTTCATTTCTACCAGCAGTAAATCAAACTCCGTACACTCCTGACTCCCATTGATTTGTTCCTCCCAGATCTTCCCTCATTTCCAAGCAATGCCCAAATACCATCTAAAGCGAGTGTCGAGCACTTCGAACTCTGTTTCACATATCCCAAGCAAAAGAATCAAATATCCCGAGTCGTCATTTTGAGACTCTCTCTCATATATGCGTCATCATGCGTGGTGACGGAGGCATGGACAGAGGAGTAGTGGGATATTGGTATCCGGACTCGGAACATGTGGTAGAATGCTCGTAAGAGTGTGATAGAGGTGGCGTCTGCATATATCTGTTAGGACCCAAACCAAGTGGCTTCGCAGCTTGAGGGTGCCTTACATGAGGATTATCATAACCGTGATGTGAATGAATATCGATTGCTGGCAAGCCCTGGTAGCTCATATTGTAGTGACTCATGGTATCTTCAGGTTCCCGCTTGATTGCGTCGTTGAAGTGCATCATGGAAGGTAAAGTCACTGGCACTGTAGGTGCCATGTAATGATGGTATGCTTCTGATCGTTCACTGTCGGAAATGGCGCGATATGGCTGTGAGTGTGGGTATGGTGGATAGGAAATATCCTCGGGAGCAGGGTATGTGTGATATGTGAATAGAGGTGGTGTTCTAGATCCATCACGATCGTAATTCTGAACGAAGATGATCTCGTCATCGCTGTGCATGGGAGGTGTGTATTGGCTAGGCAAAAGTCGTGGGGAGATCTGTCGTTGCACATTTTCTGGGCTCCTTCTGTATTGTTGATACTCGTTGCTGCGCTCTTGTTGTTGATGAAGGTCCACATGCGCTTGAGGTGGGGAAGCTGAAGAGGAACCGGCTCTGCGCTCGAGGTCTTCGAGACGTCTCTTGAGCTTCTTGCCTAAAAGTAAAGAGTTAGTGGCCGTTGATGATTCAAAGCTATGACAGAACAACTTACGGTAGTTTCTCTGAGCAATACGGTTCTGAATTCTTCTGCGCTCAGCAAGATCAGAAATCTTTGTCCAGTCTTCATCTGGGTTGGCAGAGCTGCTGAAAGCGCTGCTGTTGCTGTGGGTTGTCATGTGTCTGGCAGTGGTAGACGTAGAGTATGAATAGCTTTGTCGAGGCATGTTGATGGGTTGTTCAAAGTAATGGAAGTGTACTGATGGAGGATCAAAGATAGAAAGGTTGAAGGTAGAGCTTGGAGGATCTGAAGGACTGTTGCAACAAGGTCTTGAGTTGCGCCTACACTGGGGAGCATTCCTCGATATATATGTGAATGCGGGATAACCAAACTGACGCAGCTATACGGAATTCTCAAACCACTTGGCTCCGAATCCTGGCGCACCTCTTGCTCAGCTACACTACAACACAAACGACGAAACCCTGTCCAAAAACCCTAGAAGAAGAAAATCCCCTGCAATTACTTTCGATACCCTGCACAGCATGCCCCCCTTGCAAGCCACTTTGCACACCCTGTTCAAAACGGCCGGGAGGTGCGCCGTGCAGCTGGGGCAATCGATTCTGCCAGAACGAAGCACACACTCATCCCATAGACACCGAGTCCAAACCTAAAAAGGGTACATTCATCCACATGCATATGTGAGGCGCACTAAAGATCCAATTTCGTGGTCAAAATCTCTCAAATTGGAATTGTGGATTAATTAAGGACCATTAATAGATTTCCGCCATCTCATTCATATCACCAATGTCCATGTCGTAAAGCAGCACCAACCACAACCACCAACCATAGTCACCCACCACCAGCCGGAGTAACCATTCCAGAAAGATGTGTGAAGGTGTGAATGTGTGTGATGAAATGAAGATAAATTTAGAAACATTTTCACTCTCACGAACTACCTAATTTGACTAATTTGACTAATTCGTCCAATTCATGATGCCAGAGATAGAAACATTTCCAACCAAAATGTACACGAGGCATTCAAGAGACAGAGCAGTCCCTATTACGAAGTGCTCGCTCACCAGCCCTATGGCAGTAAAGATGACCGACCATTGATGAAGCACAAACCACAGGCAAAAGCTATTTTGAAGCCTTCCTCGAACCATGAACCATGGACCGATGAACGCACATACAAAATACACCATCGACTAGGTACTAACTTCCTTCCCACTGTCCATTTAGACTTACCACTTCCCCATATTGGCATTCTCCTCGTTCTTGTCCCCATGGTGTGAATGTTAATTTTAGATAGAGAGCTAACAGCTCGTACCAGCTTCCAATATTCATCGAGTGCTACTGTGATGGATGTGTAATTAATCTACATACTGCGTAGTGACAAGTGTTAGTAAGTAACAACGGTGACAATCATCTAATCGGGCCCATCTATCTAATCACTCTAAAATGGTGAATGTTTGTACCTTTGTGACTTGGTCTTAGTACCAGCCACGATATCCAATCCAATCCAATGCCCAGATTGAGATAATTATCACATCACAGTGCATCCGTCTTGTCTTGTCGCATAGTCAAAAAATGGTTGCCTGAAGACCTTTCTCGGACCCATTGGACCCTGGTACCAAAGTAAAACCTCGAGAGCGATAAACGACACGATAGGCATTAATTCACTGGATTAGTTACGAGTTGTACGGGTTACGGAAGTTCATTATCAGACATATTCGAGAACATCATCTTGGCCATGCTGGGCCCTATTCATGGAAAGCATGGCCTTCTGGACTGGGATTGGAGGCTCCATTTTATTACAGCGGACGCCATGAATGAATGTGTACACCAAACGGATTCCATCACACCTGTGAACCAACGCCTAACTAGTAGGCTCTAAGCCCGTCCTTTCCTTGTTTCCCTCTTACCATGTCTGCTCAAAGGACAATCACAAGATTCCTTTGAGGTCGCCGACATTGTTTCTAACGTGGCTAAAATCTATTCATGGCATTTATAATGTGAATCTTGAGGATGATATATATATATACGTATATACGTATATACAGACATACAGAGAGAGAGATATATCATCGAGCATTTACTATAGTTTGATTATTTACAGGGTCGGGTTTTAGGAGGGATTTAGACAAGTGCGTAGTTTATGTAGGTACCTACGTAAAACGAGGTTAACTACCGGGAAAAGCTTCCCTATAGGTCGGATCTACTTTCAATGGATTTTAATCACCATGCCATGCATCACCATGCATCCATCATATATACAAAGTCCATATATACATACCCAGGAGATATATATTTTATTATTTTCCCCAAAAGATCCCACCTGCCCAATCTCTAGGTAGGGAAGAAATGATTGCGGGTGTCGCGATATGCTTCAAATATTCTAACTGGGTGTCCACGATCCATTAAACCCATAAAGCCAAGAGAATTCTTCAGCATCGAGATTGACATCGCCGTCTACAGTAATTGCACGATGAATCATTGATTGCGATTTGATCCATCCCAGGCCGTATCCCTGCCGTGTCACACCCAGCCCTGGAAGTACACGTGCTTTGTCATATGTTTATTTTATTTCGACGGTCGATGAGCAAGATATTTGGGGACGAGATAATAAACTGATTGGATGATAGACCGAAGGAGACTAGGGGAAAATGGGAAGAATGGGAAGAATGGGAAGAATGGGAAGAAATCCCAAATGTTACTATATTTCTTGGGAACCACACTCCACACACCCATCGCACATCCATCACACCCATCACCCATCACAACAAGTTAAAAACAACAAATCGAACCCTTGAACACACAGACACCCCCGACACCCCGACACACCCCGACCTTCTCCGCCATCAATCAAAGTCCACACCGCAGGAAAATTGGTTGCATGGAGTATTTTCACCCCTGTTATACACTTATCAGCCAATCACCATCGCAAATTCATGCTTTACCGAGCAAAGTCGTAATTCAACGACGGTGAGAAAGTCGAACAGTAGCGGAGCACCACAATTTTAATGCTCATGTTACGAAAGGAAAGATGATTAACAAAGCATCCACACATCCTCACATCCTCGCATCTTCCATCCCGTGCGACCGAATAACGCATGAGATGCCCAGATGGCCTCGTTGCGCATGACACCATTGACTGCTCAGCCCTACCCGGTCGCCATCTTCCCCTCTCATCTTTACAGATGCCAAAATAATCCGAAAGTAGGCTTGTTGTGTTGTCTCTTCCAATATCGTGTACTGCAGCAACCACACAAACGGAATTGTTTTCCGCAATCATATCATTAACTGTCCAACACCACGATGAAATCAATAATCTTAGGCATCAAAGGCCTTCGAGACCTGCTGTTACAATTTATTGGCTTTAGATCAGCTTTCTAGCATGGGGGTTGATCGAGGCCGAGGTTTAGGATATGGTTACACATGTTTTGCGGTGAAGAGTTATTTTTTTTCTTCGCCATCAACGATCAGCAATGAACAATGAACAACTGAACATCATATTGATTCGGAGTTACGGCGAAACTGTTCCAAAGGTATATGGCGCAATTAATGCTTTCCTTCACCAATGATATCTAATTCCTAAATCCGTATGTATTGGCCAGTGCGACTCGTCAGGAATATTGATAGTTACGAGCCTGTTACTCCCACCTGCCGCATCTTCCCCTTAATGTTTCCCCTTCATTTTGACAAATGACTCCGGTGAAGGAATTTTCCTGTTTCTATTCCTATCATTATCCTATCTGTTCCTTTGGCCACGATCGTCGTCAGCAAAGTGCTTGCATTCTCATGTTTATGACCAATCCATTTTCACTGCTAGATTGGTTAGTCACAGTACCGAAGAAAAAAATTCCGAGGGCAATATAACTACACCAGACTACCGATCTAGTGATGACTGTTCATGGATACATAAGCCTATGAAAGCTTACAGAAGCTTGTTCACTGCTAAGAACCCAAAAGCCACCTGGGAAAATAGTCGACTGCCACATGCTGTCTCTCCAACAGCAGTAGCAACACCATCCAAGCTTCAGGGTACTCTGACCGGGTTCCTCGCATAGATACGTTTAAGGGCTCACCATCTCTAATGTAAGGGCTGGAAATTACCGGTTCCTGAATCGATAGTACTCGTCTCGTCTCGTAAATCTCTCATCTAAACTTCTAGAAGCGGAGTCTTTCGTCCGACCTGCATCTCTAGCAAGAATCTTGGCATCCACATTGTACTGTTCTCTGGTATAACTAGAATCGAACTCAATATAAATGTGCGTCACTGAAGCATCGAAATCCTCGTGCGGTATTTATAAGAATGTAAGTCTGCGACAAAACGTTGATTTATGGGATAACGAAAGAGTACTCCGGCTCCAGTCCCTCGGGCCTCTCACAAAGTGGGTAAATCCCATCGTCCCGAGTCTCTCGCCGTGGTGGAAAATGGTTTCTGGGTGTCCTCTTGCATTTCCCGCGTGGTTTCCAGGATCCTTTTCTCACGGATTACATGATACATGCGGAACATCTCACTCATGCCATTCTTTCTTTCATTATTCCATCGTTCTAGAGTAAAAGTAAGTACCCGGGACCCTGGCATCCAGTCATCTCCTTAGTTTCCTGATGTCTTATGTGATATCTTAATCCCACACAGGCACTTCATCATCGCTGACGATGATTCAAGCACGCTTCCGTGCGTGGCTGGCATGCTTGGTTCAATCTGTGCGTAAGCACCAACGAGCACGCATTATTACCAAGCACCCTCTGTAAATCTTCTTTTCTTCTTAGCCACTGGTCTGCAACTCGTCGTTTAAGGTGCTGACATTGTGCCCCGCTATGCTTTATTGGCATGCCATCTGAATATGCTGCGAGCACTCCCAGTGACAAAGTACCGGGATGGGAAAAAGGGCTGAGCAAATCTCTAGCTTTTGGCTAAAGATGCCCTGGCTTGGCTTCTTTCCTGCATTGTTGGGGGTGTGCGGTCAGGTCACAATTTGTGCTGGTCGTGGTGATAATGTATGTATATATAGATTTCTTAAAAAAATATGTATGTCGCGAAGCATTTTCACGTACTGACGATTCTTTTGGAAATGTACGAATTTGAGCCCTGTGATCTATGTATATATATTATTGTATGCACTTTTTATATATCCATATTATAAATGATTGGTTGGTTGGTTAATAACTGTCGAAGGATTTGAGGAAGCTCTAGAAATTCCTCATCGTCTAATAACCCGCCGTCAATATAAGAATTAATAAGTATCCAGCTAGCCACGCCAAACTTCAAACAGATGGTCTATGTCTGTCTACCTAGTAGGCACTATGGATGAACTAAAACAACAAGCACTTCACTAACCAGCACGCCGTTGCGTTGAGTAAGTTTAACGTTAAGGCCTTGGTTTTGGGGGGGGGGGGGTTTCGTCCGAGCAATTGAGTCTGAGACACAAACTCCACATGATCGAAGGCTGAGAAAACGGGGAACTCCACCGCATCATCATCATCATTCATCATCAAAAATGTGCCTTGGGACTTGGACCTTGCACGCTACGACTCTGTACGTTCATTCATTCGAATTTTTTTCCCTTTTTTCAACGTCAACGTCAACGTATTGTCATTGTTTATGCATGAAATGTAATTACACATCATAACTATATCCGTGATCTTCGAACCTCTTGTCTTTTTGGGTCGGTAGATCATGCTATATAGATAGATAGATCCTTTGCGTGGATGGATACCCCATACAAGGCCCTGCGAAGGAAGGAAGAAAGGAAGAAAGCAGGGAATCTCAGCAGCAAGAAAATTAGTATCCGCAAAGAAAGAAAGAAAGAAAGGACTCGGAGCGATGTGATTCCAAACCTGGAGATCCTTCTCGTGCGACCTGGTGTGTACGTGAAAACTGGTAAACTACGTAATGGATGTGAATGAAGATTTTTGATACCCTTCTTTTATTACCCTTATTGCGGGTTGTTGGGGTTTTTTCGTCTACGCAGGAGGAGGGCGCAGTGTTTTGATTTTGGTATTTTTGTATCGCCTGTTTCTGATTAAGATGCTCTAGATGGATGCGCAGCACATCCCTTCTTCATTTTGTGAGGATATGGCTTGTTCAAGGGAGGCTGGGTTTGTGGAGTTTATGTTTAGGGCTTTGGTTTGTTTGTATGGATGGATTTTTATCTAAGCTTAACCTCTATGCTATGGCTGGGTCGGATTGGGTAAGGAAATTCTGTACTTACGAGAGGACGAATGGGATTGATTGGTTGTTGAGGAGGAAGATGGATTTAGAGTAATTTGTTATGTCGTGACTTTTAAATTTAATCTCGACTCTCTCTTGTCCAGACTCTACTGATCTAGTCTCGCTATCCTTCCTTCTTCCCCACTATTATGACTCTACTCCGTACGTACACGGCATATCGTTGAACGTTGAGAATAGACAATGGAGATCAAAAAGCCCATGGTGGGAAAATGATGCGCGACCGTTTCGTGCGCTCCGATCGGTTTGCAGCGAAGGAGGATTTTGATTGGCTTGGGAACGAGGGATGTGCTAGATGGGTGACTAGATCTAGATAATTGCTGTAGGGGACAACGACCGACGATAATGATGAGAATAGTAAATGAATGGTTTGGATAATATATCTAATCGTATCATTGGCGTGCTTTGTCATTCGATTGCTCATTTAATTCTTCAGAGTCCATGTAGTACAAATCGGCTCATAGCCTTACGGTAATAATCAACATTACAAATTGACTGGCCATATGAATCCCACCGAGCTTGGTACAAAAACCACCATAACGAAAATGCATAACAACATCACAGACTCACCGCCGTCCATCTATCTATCTGCACGCCGAGGAGTCGATCATACGTCGATGCAATTGATTACTCGACAAAAGGCCAAACGTGGATGAATGCACCGCATCACCAGCATCATTCATACCTCATTGATCATGGATTCGAAAGTAACGTTAACATAACAGATCAACCTACGTACATAAGGATCAAGCCTTCTGGTCCCTGAGGCTTGTTTCCACCAAGCACATAATTTGGCTGCGTACCGCACCGCATCGTACATTGCACATCGTACTATTACGGAGCCTCCGCAGCAAAGAAGCCCCGACAATCTCCAGCAACTAAAGCAAAGCTCGCCGCGTAAGGCTGAAGAAAATAAAAAGATGTGCGTGTCTGTGTATGCGTGCGCGTGGCATTCGTGCAGTGCGTTCTACGTTCTGCATTCTCCGTTCCTTGTGAAGCCAACCTCTACATTCCCTATTCAGACGCCGAGTAGAAAGCTCTTGCGAGATTGGTAGATTCATATGATCATTTGATATCAAACCCTCACTTTTTTCTACCACCCACACATTTACCCTACCACCTCTCATGCAATATCTCAAACCCCACACTTTTGACTTCACCGCCGTCGATCACGCATCGTTTCATTCCGTCGTAAAAGCGTCCAGAGCTTTGTGCGAAAAGGTCGAGCATTTGGTCCTTTCACGTGCGCTGCCCTGCCTTACTTTCCTATTTGGGGTATTTAACTCACATTAGACAGCATATTTCCATAGATGTAAGTCTTAATATGCAACGAATGCTAAGGCTGGGATACGGCAGCCTCGTTATCAAGCCTGCCTGAATTTCATTTCTTTTGTCACTTGGATGTAGACTGGCATTTTTGGGATTTAGGTAATTGCCAGTTCACGAAATTAAATGATTCCATCGTTTGGGGATATTTTCCCCTTGAGATTCAAGACACTATCCACACTAGTAAATTTCTTTCTATTCCTAGGATTACGGATATATTGCAAATCCCACAGGGCGTAGGATAAGAAAAAGGACATCTGTGCCACATTATTGGGGGCTGGTTTCGAAAGTGCCAAGGTCCGTTTTCTGTTCTGGTGGCTCAAATGAAGTATAGGGGAGGGAAAATCTTATACTCGATTGGGAAAAGAAATTTATGGTTATATCCTTGAAATTGAATTATGAGAGATCGAGGATATTCGTATATCGAACCAATCAAAAGCTGTATAGATCTCTGGTAATGAGGAGAAGATCTACTAACTATCTGGACAAAGGGCGAAAGCTTCTGAGTCTTTTCTTCATTCATACTTCCAGGACGTTCTATCCCCCCTAAGGTCTTTTGCATGTCGTCGTCTCGATGATTATTCATGAACTTTAATTTGGTTGCGCGTGGTAAGCACTTCACTCTGGGTAAGATCTTACTTTTAAAATTGATACTTTAAATACATACTGATCTACGATCAAAGCCAAACTTTACTCCCAAGCGCTGCTTAGAAAGCAACTCCATGGACGCTCCACGGTTGACGGCGGGGCCAACCAAGACGCCGTGGATCCCACTTGGCGATTAACTTGGGTACGGTAACCTTTTTCATCAAGCTCCTCCCCATAGTATTCATCGCTTGGACCCTGATGATTCACGAAAATCCATTAATCATCATCCCATCTGGTGAATCTTTCATATGATCACGGGAATATCCGTCGCTGCAGTGGACAGATGGTAGGAGTCACAGTGGGGAGAGTGGACCAGTGGACCGGTTGACCCTTTTCCACTGCTTGGGTTCTTGGAAGGTCCTTATTAAGCATCTTTGCTATGTATCCATAGATTGCAATATTGGCTTGTGATAACTTTTTCATATAGGTTATGGAGCGACTAAATGCGCTGCAATGAAACAGACGACGGGATTGACCATTACGTTTGATCCATTTGCTTGGTGGAGTCTGGGACTGATGGATAGCATATGGTGACTATTCCGCGGCCAGACACGGAACACGGGTAACGGAATTCCCTTTTCTCGCGCGGAAGAGTACTGCCGCGTGAATGATATGGGGACTCCACTGAATGAACCGTCTAGTCTTGGTCTTTTTGAATCGACAACTAGGAGCATCCCACACCGAACTCCAAGCAGTTGCTCTGCAGCTTACTGGCTGTATACGCCGTAGGTTGAGGATATCGCTCCCTAAACTACGGGGCTCCCATGTACATAAAACCTTATCTCCATCGTCGAAAAAAAAAAAACCATGTGAAGTACAGGCCAGCCATGTGGTTGCAGAAACTCTTTGGGTTGGGTTGTTCCAACACCCTTGCGAAAATAAATATGCAGGGTAAAGATACTCCGTAGATAAATAGCTTCAACCAGCTCCCCAATCCAGTAACTCGTATTTTTGCAAACGGACGTGCTTTAAAACACATGGAGGATAGCGGTAACCTACGGAATGGGATCTTCTGAAAAACTGGAGAATCAATCACCTCAAGGCTCAAGATTCTGGACCGCACACAATAATAACAAAACGGCAACGGCAACGGCTGTGCATTTGCTGCTTGTGATTTCTTTTCGCATACAACTTCTGGTGGATGAAGGAAAGTGGGAAGGATACGAAATATGGTTAGGCAGCTGGCTCGAGTGGAAACTGTTGCATGTGGACGAGACGCGTCCTCTTTTGAACTACGGAGTAAATGAATGCACAAATATTCCCTTACAAACGAGGGGGAGCTCATTCTGTAGCCGAGCTCGCCTCTACGCTATGCCATCTCAATTGAAAACCTTGAACTGTCTCAAGAATTGAGGTGAGGTTGAGGTTTGATAGGATGGATATCCGGATTGGTGGAAGCACAGGACTAGGCTACATACATAATTATAATTCATCATCATATACCTACCTTCTCCTCCGAGTCGCGTCCGAATCGTCCGAGATTTCAAAAGATCTAGAGGTAAGGAGGTACTGTACATGCTACATCCATACATTCCTTGATGGTGATTTCGCTATTCATTCACATCACATACATACCCACAAAAGGCCAAAAATGCCAAAATGCCATGTCTCTGATCCCCTGCAGCCCAATTTATCCATCCATTCTACCAAGCCTATCAACATCGAAAGTACTCTGTATGTACATGACGTTAAATTCGCATTCGGTTCCCAGCCCGGGGGTTTTGCCAATTTCTTTAATCTGTCTTCATCCAGATTGATCCCGAGGGAATAAATAATCCTCTCAATTAAATCTTAACATTAATGATAATGATGATGCCCTTGAGTCTCGAGATAATTTACCACGATGCTGCCGAGCCCTGCCTGACCCAATGTTTCGGCAGGCAGGCCAAAATTAATCGCACATGTGGATGCATATGTGTGTGACATGTAGAGGTAGATTATTATCCATCTGAACAAAAAATACCTTGATTCCATGTCCACCAGTCTAGGCATCCATAAATCCTCAAACTCTCGAGAAAAAAAGAAATCCGGTACCAATTGAATGGAAGACAACATCCCTCCCCCTTCCCCCCAAAATCAAGTTTTGATCTCAATCTGGCACTCACGGGACGGCTCGGGATAATATTATTGCATTATTGCACCTTTTTCTCTCGTTCCCGCCGCGCGCAGCTTGCTTTAAAAAAGCCCTTTTCCGTTTTTTATTGGATCCGCGTCAACATACGTAGGTAGGTATGATAATGTTCGTAAACTTCGTATGTATGTATGCCAGTCGTGTGTGAGGCTGGTCAAATGATTAGAATTCTTCCCAGCATTCAGGTATTGGAAAAGGCGCAGTGCATCCAGGCCGGAATGCGAAAAATGTCTTTAATTTCGACTCCCCCTTTCGAGTAAGGATCTTCAGACTGGAGAGTTGTGACGGGATCGTGGGTGGAGGGAAATAAGATGCTGGTGTTTGCTTTGCGGTCTCGAACTCGAGCCCAGATGGAGGTAGTGATTCATCGTGCATGTGTATTTTATATTTTATTGCGTTTCCATAATTTCCATTCATAGAGGACATACCTACTACATGCACACTGGCTGAGCTCGCTTGGTGGTTCGATTTTTCGCTATCGTGCACTTGTGCGGGGTTGTTCGGTTTGGGTCGCTTTTGCATACCTACCATGGCATCGCAGCCATTTGGGACGGGATTCGTTCCTTTTCGCTTTCTCCTCCCCATTGAGGTTCGGCTCCTTCTAGGCAATCTCTACGCGGTAAAAACATTCCAGATATCGGTGTGGGTGGTATGTATGGTGTGGTATGGTGTGGTATGGTGTGGTGAAAGTTTGGTAACTCATTACACGTATGTAGCCTGCTATTGCATTGGGGGAATACTTGTGTGTAATAAATGATGTATGTTACATTTATCCAATGTGTGAGGCTCAATAACCTTACACTGTCGCATGCCGAAAGCTCGGTTGGTTCCACCGAGTTTTTCTCTTTTGGCGCGTTAACCGTTGCTTAAAATCGCCGACGGTTGTTCTTTTGTAACCTTATGTGACAAAGGAATGTATTCCAACTGTTGTCTGATTAATTTACACGCGCATGACCTATCTTTGCATACCCGAAATCGACAACAAAGTCCCGAATTGAGCTGACTGTGTTTTGAACTGCCGATACATCAGAGTTTTGACTCTTTCTATAGGAGTAGCGGTAGGGGGAACCGAAGTCGGGCTGACTCGGTGTACGATTCCAGAAATCTCGACCAGTGTCAAATTAGTTTTTGACTTCAGTATCTGGAGGCTCTTCGGTGTGTATGGGAAATTGTAGGATCTGTACAGCCAAGGCAGAAGTAGCTCCTCATTCCATTACGTCTTACTATAATATGATTTTACGCTAGATGAGAGGCACAGCATACTGGCTGAACAGGGGATGGAAATGGAAGGAGAATGTTCTTGCTGCAGAAAGATGATACGATAAGCAGGTAAGGCTCATCAAGGGACTTGAGGTATGGTGGGTAAGTTCCCCTTCTTTTGCGGCTCAAATGATTTCTACTGTGTGCAACCTTGAGGCTGTCGAGCACCTGCGGTTGTTCTTAATGATTGATGAGGCTCAGTGGCTTTTTGGTTGTAACATTACATCTAGGTTTGAAAGCGAGGCGAGGATGATGAAGATCAATTGCCAAAAACATTTCTGTTTATGCTTCGTAGAATCTTGAAGATTTCCAAGTAAGGCAACAGTTTGTGGAACAACGGAAGAAGAAGAAGAAGACGGAACTCCCCTTTCTTGAAGCTAATGATGAAGTAGATGACATCAGGCTGGCATTTGGTGAATGACGATCCATCCCTCTACTCTGTCAATCAACGGAATGTGACCATTTCTCTTATGAATGGAGTTTGTAACACGCTAGTATTGTGTTGAACAGCGTGCAGGTCTCTATGTATCTTCTGAAATCAAGTGGAACGCATCATGAAAATACTAGTAAGACCTAGAAATTAAGCGTTCTCTCCTTCAATCTTCCCTATTCGCAAAATAAAGACTCTGGAATACCGCAATGCTAAATCCAATGAGTGAATGACTCAACCCGTTCCTTCCCCGTTAAGGTTGTAATAGCCAAAAAAGAAACATTGATGAATGTGAAAATGCTATCTATATAGACTCTCGGTGCAAACTACCAGATGAAAATTCTCATGCATTCTTTCTCCATCCAATTGTTGATGGCTCGGTCACTCAACGCTTTCGGGATTGAGCTGTCACTCAAAATTAAAAGCTGAAATGGAAAGACAACCATTCTGTCTTGAATCTTTCTTCTCTAGTGTCCATTTGTATTCTAGTCTGCTTCTGCTAGCACGATCAAAACCAAAGAGTAGTTTCACCCTAATAGCTTATTGATAATAAACCAAGATACATTTTCCCTCCATAGTCTGGGTGACCACACTTTAGGAAGGGGGGAGCGATTATATACCTGCTACAGCTTCAACACCGATGTGACTCCAATTATTCATCCTCAAGTAATATTTGCGAGGTTTTACAGGTGCGGGTTAGCAGATCCCACTCCACATGCTATCGTCTTTATGTCGTTGTCCTACTGTTCAGTATGTTTCTTTCAGATTGAGTGCTACTTTGAAGTTCGCAAGACTTCCTACCACAGGCCATGCCAGCCCCGGCATTTAGAGTGTTAATGGAAATATTACATGCCACTTTCAAAATATTCTCTGCAGCATCAATCTGAACATTCACGGCTTTCATGAGATCATTCTAGTTAAAACAATTAAATTAAATATTGAAGGCATGACAATATCGTAAAAAGTCACATAGAGCCCCTACTGGTAAAAACATGCAAAAATAAAATCCGAGTTTATCCTTGATTTGGCGCCGACGTAGACCAATCAATGCCATTTTGCGTGGTATGGTGATCATTGTTCTTTCTTGTGCGGAAATTTCACACCAAAAATGCACAACCGTAACCACATGTCCCTCTTTGGCCATCTTATTTCTCGCTGACCCCATCCTCAGGATCTTCACCAACTACCTGCGTCTCCTTCGCATTCTTTAAGTCCTCGCGCTTCTCCGACTCCTCAGCCATCAATACCTGAAAGTTCAATTCCTCCACTGCCACTTTCCTTGCTAACTCTATTCACAATTAGTCAGCTGTTTTGGAAAGAGTGAGGGGAATACTTACCAAGAGTTCGCAATTTCTCCAATGCTGGAAGCTTTCTATTCAGTTGGTAGTATTTATCATCTATCTTCTGCTTATACTCAGCCGAATTCCTGTCAGCAGGGTCATTCATAGGTGGCGGCTCGTAGAATTCCTTCCAGAGTCTGAGTTTCTTTGCGCGATAAATTTCGATGTGTTTTGTTGTCTTATAGCAAAATTCTATCATGGTTACCGCGTGATCGTCGTCTAGACCGGCAAGCATGGCACCCACTTCACGCCTGACTTCCTCCATTTTGCTTTCTGGGTCCGTAAATTCAGTGGCTAATGCTTGAGATATCAAGGGCGACGCTATCTTTCAGGTATGATCTCGTGGGATTTGATAATTGAATAACAGCTCGCGATGAAACTGCGGCTACTCCTCGGTTTCGAAAGATGTGATAGGTAAAGATCGACTGACGCAATGGGAGATAGATTGGCCCGATGGGTCAAATTGTTAACGCAAGAGAGTGAAAGACGATGGATCGAAGTAAATGGTAGCTATTATGCAAGCCTTTACTGGTTGTCAGTGCTTTGATTAGCACGAATAAGTTCAACGAGGTCTTACCAACGGTGGTGATATTTGTTACTCAAATTTTGGATTCTTATGAAGCTCCGGAGGATGAACTCGAGCAATCGACTTTCTTTAGGACTTTGCAAACTATTCAAGAAGGAAGAAATGTGTTTTAGGGAGGATTGTTGAGCTTTAATATTGATGGAAATGAATGAGCTGTGCAGAAATTAGTTAGTGACCGTCCATTGAAGAAGGGCATAAGTTTTAAGAACGGTCTTTCGATTTGTTACGACATAGATTCCAGAAACCTAACCATAAAAAAACCATGCGGAACCATACAAAACTGTACCATAAACTCTCTGAAGAGGATCTAAGGGGTATTGACAGATTGTAGTAGTTTCATTCACTAATAACCTCTTTGACAACTGTACTGTCCAATAATTTATTTCCAAAAAGCTCAAGGAATGGACCTCCCCTCGGGCTAAACAGTAATCCAGCCACCACTTCACTGCACAAAATCTACCAAATACTTGACACCGATTCCAGTTTCATCGTCATCCAATGTCAACCAACCAAGGAATAGCCTACTTCACCATTTTCATTCGCCATATTCAGCAATCTCTCTCTCATTCCCTCTGCTCTCTTCCTCTCCTCTTCATTCAATAGACTAAGATCAATATCACCAACCCACTAAGATCACCAATGAATCAGAATTGTCGCTCAATAGCTATTCACTCGAAGGGGTGGAATAGATCAAACCTACCTCTCTCAATCCGTGTTGTAGCACGTTCCTCGCCCTTACTCCTTTGCCATTCCCATGTCCCACGCTTCCGTGCAACGTTGCTCTCTCCTTACCACTTTCATACTTTCCCCTATGCAAAATATTATTGTCATAAAACACCACATCACCTGCTTTCATCTGAACTCTAATCTCGCCCTCTACTCCCGTTGCATATTCATTCATCTCCCTCTCTGCATCGGTTCTAGCTCTCTTGTGAGACCGCGGAACTACAATGAGAGACGCGTCATCATATAATGCCATATTCCACTGTGCGTGCCATGCCGGTTCCGCCAACCTCGCAAGTTCCTCTTCAGCCGTGGCAGAAGACGAGATATCGTCCCGATGCCAACGGAGCTCAAAATCGCGATCAGGACGAATCAATAAGTTGAACAATTCCATGACCAAATCATCGTCCTCACACTGCAGAAGCTCTTTCACCACGCCTAACATTTTGTCCGAAAAGTATACCTTGATGAATGATGGCGAAGTTGGAAGTTTGGGATGCATAAGTGATTGAACACCCCAAATACCATCTTTCGCAGGTGACTCTCCTTCACCTATGTTCCACGGTGGAAATTGTTTGGGGAGTGTGCGAACGTATGGCCATGAGCCAGAGCGAGCGAGATCCACAGTACTTTTCGCATCGAGACGGAGAGAATCAACCTCCGTCTGACTCAAAAGAGAGGGAATGAGAACAAAGCCATCTTGTTCGAGAGATTCGAGGAGTTTTGATTTTTGCTTTGCCATTTTCGATATTGTTTTGTTTGCTTAGTTTAATTATTGGAAGCACAGACTGAGGGCTGAGCAAAGTATTATATGGCTAGGTATTATTTGTTAAGGGGTGAGTATGCCATATCAGGTGATAATATCATGAAGATGTGGTGGGATATCCTCGGAGTTAAACATCCGTCCATCGAACATCTTGATGCGGGGCTGCTTTTGGCGGGGTATATGCTGTAACGTAACAGCTGCTAGTTTTGAGCCTAAAATTTCTCGTATTTTTCAAGCTTAAAATGGAGCTGAATGCCCTTATGTTACAATTGATATCTGCATACCAAGTAGTAGCGAGATTATGAACGGGAGAACTTGCTGCTTAGCACCTGACTCTCACGTGACATTACAGTGATATAATCCAAACGATGTTTTCCAGTGCATGTGGTTCAAATGCGCTTTGATACGTATGGTGGGATCATACCTAAAGCCCAGGATATAGAAAATTTCAATTTTGACCCGGGTGTTCATTGGCCAATAACATTGATCCCGCTGGGTAGGCCGAACACTTGACCGTTACTTTCAAACTGACACTTTGCTGTTATAACATCTCCATGGCTAGTCTCAGCCAAACATACACCAGTACTACGGCTAACGAGATTGCCAGTAACGTAGTACTCCCATTTTTGGGTGTTGCTCCCAGAACATGCAGTCAGTGATACCTTTCCACCCCCAAGATCCGTTAGACACTTAGAAGTATCAAATATCCCCCTGACAGTATCATCTTCAATCGTTTGCCATATTTGGTTATCTGAGCCGACAGAACCTGCCCATGATAGAGCCTGACTAGAGTAGGTGAGGACATTTAGTGATGCTGTGTTGAAAATCATACCCGTGGGTATGACGCCTATGTCCCCATAACCAGCAGAAATCCGATATACTGCAGTACCATGAGAAGGCACATTAAGAGCTGTGACTAATTTAGACATGGATAATGTTTTTCCTGTCCATAAGTCCTTAACTTTGACTTTTGAGGCTGAGATACCAACCCTCTGAAATGGTATTTTGTAAGTGGCCGTGGAATTGCCTCGATTGATAACCGTAAGAAGCCGGTCACCATTAGCTAGACTTCTGGTCAAAACATCCCAAGTACCATCTTGGCTAACAACTGTAGCCTGTAATGCCAGTGAGTCTTGGTTGACAGCTATTAGATCTTTATTCGTAAGATAAGCAATTTCATCTGCACTGAAAGCCGGAATATAAGCGCTGATAATGAGAGGAGCCGAAAGTGAGGCCCAGATAGCGAAATGCGATTTCTTTTCATTAAGTGATAGATCAAAGTGGTCGACAATGAGGAAATCTGGATCGTTGAAGTAGCCAGGTTTCTGATATCGTGCCAGTCGTACTTCTTGTCCATAGTTGAACATGATGGAGTCCCATCCAGTGATGTCCGGCCAGTATGAAGTTGAGTTCCAAACCAGAGTATCACGCGAGTGACGAGCAAGCTGTCCGTATTTTGGAACCCAGCCCATCACAGTATACCAATCCGTTAAATTATCCTGCTCCGCAAAATATGCCGGAGCTGACTCTGAAAAGATGATGGGGTTATCCATAGCACTTAAGACGCTATGCCAGTGTCCATAGGCAAGCTCATACTCTTGTTCCGTTGCAACAGGCATATTGCAACCATCGACTTTGAGGTAATCAAAGCCCCAAGAGGCAAAAGCTTGAGCATCAAGCTCCTCATACCCATACGATCCCGGATATCCGCCACAACTGTTGATTCCAGCATCAGTGTAAATTCCTGAATTAAAACCCAAGCTTTTTAGGTAGCTGGCCAACCATGGGAGACCACGTGGAAACTTTTCAGTGTTCCATAGCAAACTCCCGTTGGGTTCCCGACTACCCTTACTCCAACAATCATCTAGATTGAGCCGATTATAACCTGCCGCAAGTAGGCCTTTCTCCACCATGGCCTGGGCCGTCTCAACAAACAGCGATTCGTTAAGACCACACATAAATGCTGACCAGTTATTGAATCCTTGAAGGTCAGTTAGAAATTATTGTTAGAATTACTTTAGGAGTCTGCGTACCCATCGGAGGAGTAGGTTGAAGTACCGAAGCGCCGACAGTGACATCATAGAACGCCACTCCAGCAAGAAGCAGGTGTCTCAGGAATGAGGTAGCCATCAGAATTGAGCAAAATTCGAGAACGCTCAAATGCAAGACTATAAAAGGACCTTCAATTTTTTCGCAAGCCTTTCTTTGGAGTCAACTTTCCGAAATAGATAGTTATGCATCGATAGACGTCTTATATACTTAATTAAAAAGAAGTTGGACCTCATGATAAGAATGATATGCAAAGGAAGATATCATCGAGCGAATTAGCAGGTAGTTTCATGGGGACTCGGGACTTAATGTAACACTGCAGGTCCGATAATTTATCCGGCATCTCAGCTTCCCCGCAGTTACAGGTCCAAAACTATCTCCGGTCCACGCTGGGTAGTCCATACGCGGATTAAATTAGTAAATGAGTGGGATGCTAGTGCATATGAGTTGAACAGACAACTGAAACGTTGCACTGCGTCGCGCCGCACCTGCAGCATGATAATACTCGGCTATCTATTTCAGAAAGTTTCAAAATAAGATAGTGTCTACCAAGTAACCCTAACGGCTTGAACAATGAAAATAGCTAGTCTTTAGGAAGAAGAATTCTTTTGAAGGCCTTATTTCTTAAGAACTAGAGATTCAGTATCTCAATACTCCGTATCTGCATGGCAGCTTGCCGCTGGCAAATACCACAAATTGCAACTGGGTCATTCATTGTGCCATTTTGTTAGATCATTGAATGGACCGTTTGTTCTTCATGTTTGAAGACTTTACGTATGTAGCAGAGCCTGATTGAATTCTCAAGTTCAGAAGGAAAAGGAAAGATTTAGACCGATGAAGACTCAGGGAGACATTGCTGGGACGCATGAGGATACTAGAAATAGGTTGATACTGGCTAGCAAATCATCTGACGATTAGCATCTTAACAGGGCATCAGATATTAGGACTTAGTTGATGCTTCCCGGAACTTATACACACACAACGCATAGAGGGACATGGCGGCGAAGGTAATCCAGGAGATAGTTGCGATGGCAGGCTGGATTTATCCATGCCGAATAGACAGAGAGGGTGTGAAGTAAGGACGGGAGGAAGTCAAAATGACTAAGTCAGAAGGCCAAAAAAGAGGATGAAAAGGGTGTAAAAGCATATAAGTTTAAATGAGTGATCGATGAAAATGGCTGTTGTGTACCAACGTCTACTATGAATCAATATTTTGCTGCAGTCGAGAACTCCAGGCAAAGGAGAGCACCCGGTGGAGGACGAAACGAAGAGAAAATTGCTCTCCTAACTCTGAATTAATTAAGAATTGAGCCTTTGAAGGAAGACGGAGAAAATCAACGAAGTAATTGAGATGTTCAGGAACTATGTAGCATATCAGCTTTGCCAAACGGCATATAGTGATAATTACTTGCCACATGGGCACTTGCTGCCTACTCAACGCCTAAAAAAGACATCGTGCCATGCCAAGGCCTGGGTACATTCTACTTCGATGGTTAGTAGAATGCAATGTTGTATTGTAGGAGTAATACCTGGACAATTCTGCAAGCCAAAATGTAGCCTAGTGAAGAGTTTGGTCACCAAAACCATGGCTATGTATTGTAATCTTAACACAAAAGCTATCTTGACCCCCAATGTTTTCTTCACCGCTGTTGTCAGTTATAACTATGTTATCTCAAAACAAGCCTTGAAGAACAGAATTCTCAGCCCCTCGATAAAATGGTTCCTACAAAGGTGGCTTCAGATTTAAAACGCCGTGATGTTCACTTGAGTGTTGATTCTTTCAGCCCCACCTATAGAATCAAACACATTCAGCTTCTGCGACAAGATATCGCGTTTTTTGTTTTCTTCCATTTGTGAGCCATTATTTTTTTTATCATGAAGCGGAACAAACAAGCGGACCCCTTTCCGAATCCGATATTGAAATTTAATCGTGGGGAACAAATGTGCCACAAGGGGTGCCAATTGAAGAATTTAATTTGTAATAACACAGGGTTGTAAGCCCTTCTGCATCGAAATCTTTATATGGAAGAGGAAATTATTGGCAGGCGGAGGATACGAATGGTGTAATTTTCGAAGTTGCAATACACTTTCTCCTCTCTCCCGATTAGACCCAAAAGAAAGGGAAATCTAGGGGTGTGGGGTTTCCGCTGAATACAAGCGAAGGATAAAAAGAAGGGCTTTTCCCTTCTTTCCTTAATTTATCCAGCCACTTATCCAGAGCCATCCACCTCATTTCCTCAACCATTGTACATTCCTACCTAAGAATATCATCCACTTTGGCAACTTATCTTCCGCCTCTGCCCCTTCAATTCTGTCCCGTGTTTGAAGCCAAATAACATACTCTTGGAAGGTATGATAAAAGGCTTGCATAATATCCTGTGAGTTGGTGCGGGATGAAGAAATTCAACCTGGAGAATAATTTACATATGCTACACGCCATTTCAATGGGAAGTTCGCCAAGTATCGTATGTGTTGACCGTATGGCCAAATGAGAAAACAGAATTTTGATGAAGGGGAAGTCTCCTCTTGTAATGTTTCTATATTTCTTCTGCTATGATGCACTTCTGTTGCTTGCACAAACCTTGTGTTACTGATTTCCTCTCGTTTTCGTGCGTTTGCGCTCATTCGGTGTCAAACAATCCGTGCTATCCGACGTCCTCATCGTCAACATGGTTTTGCCAGCTTTTGTATTTCTTCCGCTCTATATGTATCCATACAATTCGACCTCATGGAGTACACTAACCACCTCCATTGTGGCTAATCCAAACCTTAAGTTTCACGTGGTTATTTCCCCCAATTTAGCATTCACGGATCCTGATGTCAACTATGTTGCAGGCCTTAAAAGCTTGAATACCCATCCAAATGTCCTTACTCTTGGTTATATCTATACTTCTTACGGATCTCGAGATTTCTCGGAAATTGCAGCAGACATCGAGAAATATGTCAAGTGGAATACAGCAACTCAACTACCAATTAGCGGACTTTTTTTCGATGAATCACCATCGGATAACTCAACATTCCCATACATGAGTAACCTTACCACATATGCGAGAACTTTGTTAGGGGCCGGTAAAGATCATATATCTCTTAATCCGGGTGTCCCTATCGATGCGTCCTTCTATACCCTCGCCGATAGCATCAACATATTCGAAGAGTCTTATGCGAATTTCAATCATACTACATTGACTAGTTTGGATACGACCTTACGAGTTAAGTCAACGTATACAATCCACGACTTTACAGGAACCACGACACAACAAACTGCTCTCGTGAGTCAGCTTGCGTCTGCAAACCTAGCAGGAATGTTAATAACGACACAACCTGGATACACGGCGTGGTCAAGCTTATGGTCTTCGTTTTGCTCTGCAATGACAAAATTGAACCTTGCTTGTGGTAGTGGAGAAGGGTGGGGAGCAGGTGGTGGTTGGAATAACGGAGGATATGAAGGAGGTGAAGGGTATGAAGGAGGTGAAGGGTATGACGGCGGAGACGACTGCGAGGATGACAGAGATTGAGAGATACAGAAATACATACTATCGCACACAATCTCGACGTTTAATTCATATTAAGGAAACAGTCATATCTTTTCAGACTTCTTTGAATGCAATGTGTGGCCTACATTCAACCTTTCTAGATATCTACTAATCTCGTCAAGCTTTAAAGAAGACCATTTATTGGTATTTTAGACTAAATGAAACAGTAAAATTGTTTAACTCATTGTATACACCTTCCACCGTCATGAAAGCATCATGTCCACAGAGAGAAGTGATCAGCTCCTTACACTATGTGCTTCCAGACACCCTTACTTGTCACAGTGTCCAGAGTCTCGACAGGAACTCTAAGTCTTGTGTACTCGATCCAATCATCATGTTAGAACTCACATTGACTGAAAATTGAAGAGAAAAACATCACACGATGTGGGATGACTTTGGCTATTTGGGAGATAGTCCATAGGGTTTTGCAGACTTCTAGCCAGGTTCACGTTGCTGATTTTGGTTCAAGATTATAGGTTTGACTCATGCAGTGGTGTCTGATCGGAGGACAGGGTAGTATTTATAACAAAGACTAAAAGGAGAAGAAAAAGAACCCCAGATTTTCACTGTCATTACACTGTCCTTATATTCATATTCCGGACCAAGTACACTAGCTTCAAGTTTAGCTTTCTTCCTGTGTATACTCTACCGACCCTTTCCCTATCTATTCGTTCAATTTTAATTGATAAGTCGTCTCAGAACTTCTCATGATCATTCTTGACACTTCCTATTAAACAATCAAGCTGATTTACCGTCTTTGTATTCTGTATAATATCACAAGTCCCTTGATCTTCATAATATCTGGAACAGCTGGATCGGACATTAGTCGTCTATCTTCCGAAATAAGTTCAAGTCCTTTCGGACTCCTTCTTCCACTGATTCCCCTTTCCCCCTTCCCCAATAGCTCCTCCTGAATCTGGCTAGTCCTCCTGATTTCTAATTTGTCATTTGTGATTTAAATATGAATGAATTATGTTTCGTGGGTTCATTGTAGTCGTAGGCTTGAGGATAGAGAATCTTTGTGCATCATTCTTGTGAAGTGGAGGTGACATGATAATAATTGTTTGGAACTAATTGTAATGAACAAGTTAGTTGGATAACAGACCGAGTTCTCGACAAATGGAAAGAGGCTTACTTTTCTGAGTGGTCATGAAAGGAAGACAGATAAGACGTCGAAAATAGTTAGTTGCTGAACATTGTTTCCTATCTGCTAGTCTGTTAGCTCTCTTGACTATAGAGCTTTGTTTCCTTTCTCATCGTTTCCAACTCTTTCATAGTACTAGGAGATTTCCTAGTGTCATGGATACATTTCTCTAGTTTTGCCCCGAGGACAGAGTTACTCAATTTGGCAGACTGATTTTTTTGTAAAGACCATTTTCGAATTGAAAAGCAGGATATAGAAACAAGCTGTATGGTTTAGCTTACTATTTTCCTTATGTCTAATAGAGCCCCTTTTAATATTTGCATGTTGTAGCTGTGCGAGCAGGCAAGCAAGCAGGGTTTTACCTTGGTGAGCTGTTGAGTTGGTTCTGTCGGTAAACACCCCTTTCCACGGCGTAGATGCTAAATTGAAGGAGGCCAATCGAACATTCCAAGTTAACTAGTTGTGTCTGTAAGAGTTCCTTCGTCTATTTCAGAAATAGGTGTATTAGAAGTCGGCCAAGTTCTCTGGTTTGGGAGGTCGCTTAGTTGATGCTGTCCCCAGAAGCCAAATACTGTACTGTTGCAATATTTTGTGCGAAATATGTTGATTTCTTTGACTTGACATCATATTCCCAGCTAGGTAGATTGATTCGTTAAGTAAGAGCGGCTCCTTTTTCCATAGTAGATATTGGTTTATGCGAAGTAGGCGAATTTTGTGGCTTTGTGTTGTAAGCTAGCTAGCTAGATTAGTTCTGTTTTAAAAGTACTTCCTGAGGACTTGATTTGTGCAGAATCTGTGGGCTTGGTATTCCGATTCGAGTACCCTGGTGTATTGAAGAGCCGCCTTTCTCCATTGCAGGTGCTGAGTAGCTAGGAGCAAAATGGGTTTGTTTGTCTGCTAGACTCCCTGTACTCGTAAACTTCTTTTTCCTACTGTAGATCGTAGACTCCGCAAAGCGGCGTAGGCTTTTAGATTCGTATTTTAAGCTAAGTTATTCGAGAGCTTTGTGTATTGAACGGTCGCTGTATGGATATTTCTTGAAGTGATTGGTGTGTGGTGCGGTTGCCACTACTGGTAGAACTTGAGAGATCCTTTTGTCTATGATACGTGTGTATTACCATTTGTTAGGATGGGCCGACTTTGGGTAGTTGAAAGGTAGATTCGAATGGATATGATAACTTTGCTTGTTTGGCACTTGATTCTGAAAGGACCTCATGGTTAGGGTTGAATCATTCTGAAGTCCATGAGGTGATTTGGACACAAACCTAATTTAATTATTACTACCAGTTAAGATATAATGTTTCTGTTTATCCTTTCCAAGCTGTAGGATAGATTATGACTACCTTACCTTCGAGGCTGAAGATCAAAGGAGATTACAAAGGTAAATAATACTCGAGATTTCTCTTTTTCAAAGTCACATTTTGGTTAAAGAATATCCATGATTGAATTCAGACACCGGATCTATGGATTTAAACAGACCGAAGAGATTACAGTCACAACAAAATGAATGAGGAAGTAGTGAACAGAGGCATCTTCATCTTGTCAGAAGTAGAACTCCATGGAACCCAGTAGGTACACCCTGCGAACTGCAATTTACCAAGGCCCGAGAGAAATCTAATCATTTTCATTTGGTAACTTATTGAGCTTACTTTTAACACATAGGGACCCGGAAACATTGCGCTGAAAAGTCAGAGGGACTCTAGCTGCTTCTAGGATGACCTCGATACCATGATAGAGCCTGGATAGGAAGAGAAAGTGCCATGTCAATAACATCTTCAAGATATACATACTCTGCAGAAAACCAATTGTGAAGTTACCCTACTTCGATTCAGGGCTGACTTAGCTGCCCATGAATACAAGTTGTTGTCCAAAAATCGATGACCATAATGGATAGCTAAAGCAGGTAACCAATATAGACTCTCCATCTTCCTATTATTGAAATCTTCCGAAAGATCCAGCCTGAGTTGAGATCAAGTTGTTCTGTATTTGAACTAATCGCGTGGATGAGCCATAATGGTAGACGCGCTTTAATGCAAATTAAATGACGTCCGCAACGTCCTCTATGCCCTATCAGCGTGCTTCGGTATTCCTTGCTTCGTTATACCTAAAGATACTCCAATTTTCAAATCTCGTAGTTAGCCATGACTTGAGTTCCATCATATGTGAGTAGGCGTAATGAATCAGGGGGTATTCCAGTGTGAATGATGATGGCTTCTACCTTTGTTAGTCTACGTTGTAGGTAGTGAAATCGCTCCTAATTTATAATTAGCGGCCGGCTTCGACCCGAAAGCCGGAAATAATTGGGAGGAGGGGAGGGATTTGAAAATTTTGGAAGGGCTTTCATGTCGTGAAGGTGAAGGGATGATATAATTAGTGCTAGTCGACTTCGGGAAGCTGTTAGACCTTGAAACTGCCGTCAAAGTTGAAGATATTTCACTCTGTCATTAACGCGCGTCTATTAGGAGAAAATATTGTTTTTAACTGAAAGTAGATTGCCGTACATGGAATTTTTCACCCTTTGAACACCCTCGTTCGAACTTTTCTCCCAAGCCTTTGGTTTTAACCATCCTGCAGCATCGATTATACGAAGTTCCTCCTCCTCTTCGTGCTTCTCGAATTTTCAACATTCTGCCCTCCTCAAACCCATTAGGCGTCAACTCACAGCAGTCACACTCTTCAACTCGGAAGGTCAAGTCGACAGCTTAATCTACATATTGTGGTGTTATTGAAGAGCATTACCATGGTGGTCTGCAGGATCCTGGAACAATCTCGCAGGATGGCCATCTGATCTTGAAAGTGTAGGAACAATCGACCTATTTTTGCAGAGTAGTTATCCCAGCCAAACTGAATAACCTCTTTGTTTTAGCCGCAGTTGTACCTCGCCGTTTTACCCAGCATCAACCTTCCACGAATTCCTCCTTACATCCCGAATTTAATTTAGAGTTCGCACAGGCTTGTTACGAGGGTAGCCGTCTAGATCACATGGAAGTGTTCTAGGCTCTCGAGGTAGATTTATAACTAGGCGTCAAGCAGGGACTTAAATAATGATAATAATGAATATGCTATTTGTAATTAATAATAGAGTATACTAAATGATTAATCTTGAGCATAAAGCTCTATACAAAGGAAAATCTATCTTGATTATATAGACTCTTCGTATTCTGGCTCTGCTGGCTCTAATTAGATTCTCTAAAGCTATGGCTTTAGAGGCTCTAACTAGATTGATTAGAGTCAATCACCTGAATAATTATATAACCCGGGGTTTATATTATCCATTATAATACTATCCCCTTCTTAGATTAATACTTGTCCCAAGCATTTATATAATTCTTTTTTATAGATTACTAATGAAACTTCATAATTTCCTGATTTTCATAATGCCTCCAGTTCGTTCTTCTAAATCAACAAATAATCATAAGTTACTTTATCAACGGATTAAGGAGAATGGTTTAATCATATCGTCTTATTCACATTATGCTGTTCGCGATCTCGAATGTCAGGTTTCCGAGGATTCTCGGTGTTGTGGTGAATGTATTTATACAAATGGTAATGGCAAATGTGATATTTTTGGTCCTTCCGCTTCTGATTGGGAAGCTTTGGAAAAGAAAGAGCAGAGGATAGAACAAAAGCTTCGTGAAACATTATCGAAACAGCTTCATTTATTGACTCAATAACAAACCCTTCGCTTTAGGGTTGGTGAGATATTGCGATATGGTTTGAAGACTTTGGATGAGTTAGACAAGGCAAAAAAGAAGGAAAGGTTAGAAAATGAACATATAAAGAAGGAGAAGAAGCAAATGGATATTGGTTCATTGATGCTTGCTAGGGCTAATTCAAATGTATTGAATAACTTTAACCTTTCTTCCTTTTTAAGTTCTTTAGAACCTTTTTGGGAAGGTCTGGATAGTATTGATGAAATTCCTTCAACAGATCAAGAGTACCAAGGTTTTTCTTAGATTCCTAAATGTTTTCTAAGTATAGGTAGTCTTATCATTTGATTAAATATTTGACTTTCCTGTTAATATATTTACAGTCTAATATTTCTTCGATATAATATTCTCCCTTTGGATTGATTGGTTCAATTTCTGGGTCTAATGCTTTCAATGCTTTAAATGATACTTTCTCGAGGAATAAGATATGGAATATTGGGTGGATATTCATTATATATAATAATTTCAATTTATAATTAACTGATCCTATTATTTTATCAATTTTGAATAATCCTAATTTCTTATAGTCTAATTTATCGTTAGATCGTTTTGTTTATATATTTCTTCAAATGAGATAAACTTTATCCCTCTTTTTAAAAATAGATCCTATATTTCTTGATCTATTATAGTATAATGTTGTTTTTAAAGCGATGAACTATAAATCTAAGGAGAATTGTTCTTAAAGCTCCTTGATTTCTATGATATCTTTTATAGCTTCATCTATATTTATATCTTGCAGCAATAATGATTTATATGCTAATAGGTTAAATCCAAAGTTAGTATATACTGATATTATTTTTGTGGTTTCTATCTCTAATATATTATATATAAATTGTGTTAAAGATAGTAATTTAATCCAATTATCTTGTTTATAATTGATGTAACAGTGGAGATAGACTTCTATCGTTTGGTTTAATTGTTCTATCTGACCATTTGTTTATAGATGGAAAGTTGTTGAAAGCTTTCTTTTGATTCCAAGCAATATTATAAGGGTAAACCAAAACTTCGATATAAATAATTTGTTCTTATCTAAGATAATCTTATCTGGTACATTATAAATACTAACTATATTCTATATGAATATATAAGCAAGATCATTTGCTATCCAAGTTTCATAGAATGATATCATATAAGCAAACTTGGTTAATCTGTTTATTACTATTAATATAGAATCATACTCTTTTTAGGTAATTAGATCCTTAAATAATAATAGTTTCATTATAAAATCCTAAGCAATAGACTTCCAAGATTGAGTAAATAATTCAGGGGTCTTAAGCTGATTATAAAAGGTATATCGAATAACTTTATTCCTTATATAAATATTGCAGTTCTCAATTACATTCTCAACTATAATCCTCATCTTTGGAAAGTAGACTTCTCTCTTTATTCTGGCAAAGATTCTTATAATACCTTGATACCTATAAGCTAGTAGCTTATATTATTCTATAACATAATCCTTAATTAGATTAGAGGGTATATAAAGCTTATTATAAAAGTAAATAAACCCATCTTTAATAATGAATCCTCTTTTTAGATTATCTAGTATAATTAGGATTCTTTTGGCTGTAACATCTATTATATATTCTGTTTTTATAATATCCTTAATAATATCATAATTTATTCCTGAAATGACAACAAATTGTAGTTTATTATAAACTAAACTATTATTATTTTATCTTAATATCATATATGATTTGTATATTTTATTTTGTAAATATTCTGGTTTTCGGCTGAGAGTATCTGTCCTAGCATTTTCGTTTCCTTTGATATATGAAATTCTGAAGTTGTAGGTAACCATGGTTTCCGATCATCTGATCTGCCATTAGTTTAGTTTCTTTATTGTAATAAAATAAACCAAGTTCTTATAATCTATATATACCTACATCATATATTTCGATCCTTTCAAATATATTCTCCATTCCCTAAAAGCATTTATTATTGTTAGCAATTCCTTATCATATATTTCGTAGTTTAGTTTGACTAACAATAATTTATATGAATAATAAGCGACTAATTGCTATTTCTTATTCAAATCTGGCTAACTGAGTATTACACCTATTATATAATCTGAGGAGTCTGTCTCCACAATTATTGATAGTTCTGGATCAAAAGCTTTGAGAACTGATTCTTCTACGAATACTTCTTTAAAGTATTCGAATACTATTTGTACTACTTCTGACCATCGAAATTCCCTTTGATTCCTTTTGGTAATCTTGGTTATTAGGGCAGTTATTTTTGAATAGTTTTTAATAAATTATTGATAAAAATTGACAAATCTTAAAAAGGATTATACTTCCTTTATACTTATTGATGATTCCCATTCTTTAATTGTTTTTACCTTGTCAAAACTTATTTTGAGATCTTTGAAGAATATAATATAATCTAGGAATTCTGTTTCTATAATATAAAATTTATACTTGCTGGATTTGTATTAAAGATCTGCTTTCTTCAAAAACTATAGAACATTATGAATATCCTAGATATATTGTTTTTCCATTTCTGAAAATATTAGTATATCATCTAGATAGTATATATAATATATATCTAGATATTTTCTTAATATATTATTGATTAAATGTATATATATTGCTGATACATTTGTCAAATTAAATGACATTATCTGATATTCATATAATCTATAGCGAATTTTGAATACTATCTTCTATTCTTCACCTTCCTTTATCCTGATTAGATGGAATCTGTTTCATAAATCAAACTTGGAGAAAATCTTGGCTTTTCCCAATCGATCCCTTAATTCCATAATTAATAGAAATGGATACTGATCTTTGATTGTTATATCATTGAGTTTGTGATAGTTTATATAAAGTCTCCTTGTACCATCTTTCTTTAATATAAATAATATAGGGCTTGTTATTTATAAGATAGATTCTCTGATCTATCCCTTTTTTAATGTATCACTAATATAATCCCTAAGTATCCCTAAGTCAAAGATTGACATTGGATAGATTGGGCCGAATGGAGGCATCTTGTCTTCCTTTAATACTATCTTGTGATTCTAAGGCTTATATTCTGGTAAAGCATCATAGCCTTTTCTTTCTTCGAATAATTTTTTGTACTTCTGATATCGTACCAGTATTGGCATCTCTTCCTATTTCGATATAGGGGTGTTTTCAAGCAACTTCTTTTGCTTATTCTTCATTTGTATAAAAGGTTCACCTTTCTTTATTGTTAATAAAGAACCCTAAACTTGATGTTCTAAGTTGAGTACCCCACTTTCGGACCACCCCTCTTTTGGACCACCTAAAATCTTACCCCATTTTAAGCACTACCTCCCAACTTCATCTTTAATAAATCAACAACCACTTATTCAATTGATATAAGATTTTAATACATTATCAATTAAGCTATGACAAAGCCTTATACTGAAGATAATATTGCTGCAGCACTTTTTGCGATTGCAGGAGGCATGTCTATACGTAAGGCTTGCTCAAAATATGGTATTCCCCGCACCACTTTACACAACCGTATAAATGGCCACCTTTCACATAAAAAAGGTGCACAAAACCTACAGAAGATAACTCCTGTGCAGGAGAAAGCTCTAGCAAATTGGATTTTAGTACAGGAAGCCCTAGGAACTAGCCCTACCCATCGTTAAATACGAGAATTAGAAAAGTCCATTCTCAACCTCAAAGAAGGTGATTTATCTCTTGGCAAGCGATGAATACATAGTTTTTTAGAAAGAAACCCAGAGATTAAGACTAAAAGACAATATAAAATTGATAATGCCCGTATCAATGGTGCAACTACCGAAATTATAAGCAAGTTCTTTGAAAAGTTGGATTTACCAGCAATTAAGTATATCAAACCTGAAAACAGATGGAATATAGATGAAGCTGGTATAATGGAAGGCCAAGGTCTCAATAGTATGGTACTTGGGAGTTCAAAGCGATGTTTTATTCAGAAAAAACAACCCGGTTCAAGAACATGGACCTCTTTTATTGAGTATATCTCAGCTACAGGAAGAGCACTTTTACCTTTGGTTATATTCAAAGGTAAAACACTTCAACAACAATGGTTTCCCATTAAACTTGATAACTATAAAGGGTGGGAGTTCATTGTTACAGATAATGAATGGACTACGGATTCTACAGATTTGAAATAATTAAAAGAGGTATTTATACCATAATCAGCACCAACTCGACCGAAAGAAGCAAGACTCCTTGTTTTGGATGGGCATGGAAGCCATGAAACCACTCAATTTATACTTGAATGCTTCAAGAATAATATACACCTCTTATTTTTACCACCCCATACATCGCATGTACTACAACCTCTTGATTTATCAATATTTTCACCTCTGAAAAAAGAATATCGATACCACCTCAATACTCTCGATTCATTGACGGATTCTACTCCCATTGGCAAAAGAAACTTTCTTGCCTGCTATCAGAAAGCTAGATTAAAAGCTTTAACACTTCGAAATATCACTTCTGGGTGGAAGGCTTCAGGTTTATGGCCTCAAAACTGCGCTAAACCTCTTTTGTCCAGATTATTGCTCGAAAACAGTAATCAAGAGGTTGTATATCAAAATCCTGTTTCAGATGATGATCCCAAGCTTCAATGGAATATACATTCATCTTTTATTGCATGGAAAACCCCTCAAAAAGGAAGTGATATTCGAAAATATGCTGATATAATGGAGAAAGTTGATGAGACCGATATTCCAACTCGCCGGCTGCTTTTTCGAAAGATTCAAAAAGGATTTGATGCTAAGGACTATGAACTTGTACAGTCCAAGAAACGAATAAAGCAATTGGAGCAAAAATTAGAAGAGATTATACCTAAAAAAAGAAGGATGATAAAAACTAGTCCAAATTCGAGGTTTGCAGGGATAGAAGCTATATATCAAGCTCAAATTGAAGCTGGTGATCGGGAAATTGAGATAAAAGACTCTGATAGTATTTATGAAACTGACAATACAGGGGATTGTATTGAAGTTGAATAGTGGTTGAGTTATTGAAGTTTAAAATTCATATATATATATATTTTTAGGTGGTCCAAAAGAGGGGTGGTCCGAAAGTGGGGTACTCAACTTATATCAATGGTATTGTTCGCCTTTAATTCTCTACTATGTATATTCAGCCTTGCTGGCTTTAATGTATCTCATTGATCGCTTTTCTTCGGAAATGATATGGTTTCCGATAACCAATTAATCTGGGGGTTATATACCTTCAACCATAGCATTCCCAGAATGATTTATTGATTCCTTAATGAAATAATATCAAATTGAATAACCTCTTTATATTAGATTATACTCATTTGTAAAAAACGAATCTCCTACAAAATCTTTCTGTCCAATCTGGCTAATTGTCCATCAACTAGTTGTAATTGATATAATGTTTGTTTCGTTTGGAGTTGTACTCCTAAATACTTTATAGTTCTTGGTATAATAAAATTTCCTGTGGTTTTTGAATCAATTATAGTCCGGATTGCTTGTCCATTTATTTTCGTATTATAATAGATCTGACCTGCCTGTCCTGCAATATTCAATTGGCCTTGGCTTTTTTCATAGGACTTAACTGACCTTCCCTTTCTGTAGGATCTCCTTGCCTTCCTTTGTGGAAATCATCCTATAGCTTCTTTATCCGACAGATGAATCCTATAGGTTTCATTATAACAAACGATCCAGCTCATAACAGTATACTCAGCTATCTATTCCTCTTTCGTTTCTGTTCTGAACAAAGGTAAAGAGGGAGTTTATAAATACTCTTGTTCCTATAGATCTATTATATTGAGGCCTTCTTTATTCTTTGGTAGTTCGTCTAACAATTTCTTGAACTCTTTATAACCTATATATTGGATCTCTTCAGATTCTGTAAAGGTCATTATATACAATTGAGATATAAAGGTTATATTAAGTTAACCTTTGCTAAACTTCTTGTGATAACCTCCTCCTAATGGCTTTTTGCTTCGACAATCTCTGGCTCTATGACCTGGCTTGCCACATTCGAAACAGAGCTTGTCCTTGTATCTTCATTCTACCTTTTCCTTAGATAATTTGTTTCTAAAGATTGCATCCAATTATATTGGGTCTTTATAAGGTTGTCTGTTCTCTCGAGGTCTTTCTTTATTCTTGTGGTACTTACCACAATCTCGGTTTCCATAGAAATTGGAAGAACGGTGTTCCTTTTGATACTTGTAAAACATCTCATTTGTTTTAATAAATTCCTCGATCAATTTGTTTAGATCCTCCTAAGTACAATTGCGATCTAGTTTTAGCCTAACTTCAGGTTTGAGCCCTTTTCGGTAATGGCTCATTGTTGTGTTCTCTTTCTATTCAATGGTATCTATATATCTTCTGAATTCCATAGTGTACTTGACCACTGACCCTGTCTATTTGAGGTTATAGATCTTGGACTCAGCATTATATAATTTATTGATATTCCCGAATACTTATTGTATTTCTTTTTTAAACCCTCCAAATTTCCCAAAGATGATTTAAATTAGGTATAATCACTTCTTTGGCTTATTCAAATTGATGAAGTAATCCTTGAGATATAATTGGATCCATTTAGCGGCTTCTTCTTTGAGATAGGAGGCGGCCCAGACGCTTCTATCGGCGTCATGATTAAACTTGTCCTAATTAAATTGAAAGTAGATCTCAAATTGAAGCAAGAAGGTTTCTAGTTCTTATCGGTTACTTGTGAATCGATCTGGTAAGGCGACTTTAAGAGTTTCAATGATAATGATTTCCTTAGGGTCTTTGATACCTCCTATAGCGATATCTCTGTCCTTATCGGTATTTCCGAGAGTGCCTTGATCGGTTGTAGCAGGATTGTTAGATTGTGATATCTTGGAAGATATATTGTCGTTATTAGTCAAATCAGTACTTGAAGCAATAATAATGCTCAAAGTGTTACAAGGGTAGCTATCTAGATCATATAGAAGTGTTCTAAACTCTCGAGGTAGGTTTATAATTAGGTGTTAAGCAGAGATTTAAGTAATAACAATAATAAATATATTATTCGTAATTAATAATAAAGTATACTAAATAATTGATCTTGAGCATAAAGCTCTATACAAAGGAAAATCCATCTTGATTATATAGACTCTTTGTGTTCTGGCTTTGCTGGCTCTAATTAGATTCTCTAGAGCTGTGGCTCTAAAGGCTCTAGCTAGATTGATTAGAGCCGGTCACCTGAGTGGTCATGTGACCCGGGGTTTATGTTATCCGTTGTAACAAGGCTCTCCATTCCATTGCTTTACGCCCACCCATTGTACGAACCTTCTATATCAATTAGACAAAGATACCAAAGTCAGACCGACTGCGTGGCCTTGGAGCATGGAATTGTTCTCTTTTAGTGTGCTAGCTGTGTTGAAGCTGCTCCCTTCTCTTGTTTCCCAAAACTGGATAGCGTCTTGTACTTGATTAATGATACATGCAACGCAAAGTGGAGAAGGAGCAAGGGACAAAAGGCACATTCTACTTCAACCTGCACTACAACCTGCACAAAATGTCCAAAGCACCTATGATTTGAAATCGCCTTCAAAGCAGCAGGTTCCGCCAGCTCAAGACTCCCGCTCTTCCGTAATCTCGGTGATACGGGGTCATCTCCTCCAAGTCAATTTTGTTCTAGTCATCTTTGTTAGGAATTAGCCTGTGAGTGAGCTTAATTAGCATGCTCAAGAAGTGTAACTCAACAGGGGTCAATCATTCCACAGGAATAAATCAGGAGTCAAATATGCTAACGAGCTAGGTATCTATTTATCTATACTACTGAAAAGAACGATTCGAGAGCTCTTAAACCCAAGAAAATTAGGCAAGGGTAGAAGAGAGGAACAGGAGTCGGTCACAACTTGATACATCTATACCGAAGGGAATAACATGCACAGATAGATGGATTTGAACGGGCTAAACTTCCTTTCAATGAGTATGCGCTACAGCAAATTGATGCCTCATTGAATTAGCAAGCAAGATAGATAGCAGTGATCGAAAATGGTAGCGTACTCTCTCAAACTTGAATCTATGTAACCGGAATCCAAAGATCTGTCAATGCGATACAATATTTTTTTGCACCCAACCACCTTCTATATCAATTCCAACTCATGGGCAATCTCCGTATATTTCTTTACTCACAGATAACCCCCAGCCCCGGCGCACGAATTATGAGTGGCGTTTTGCAGGAGAAGGTGTCGATATCAAGGTGAGTTTGAGTTGATGGGTGATTTTAGCCTGCCGTGAAGATATAAACCCCTCTTGACAAGCACAAAATGATCGAGAAGCTAACAATCAATGAAAAATTACTAGTACGCCGGCATAAAACTAGAATATAGCTAAATATCTAATCAACAAATATGTAGTATGAAGTCTTGGTGGTTGATGATGTTGAAGTGATTCATTCTGACGGGGGAACGTTCGATCCTGACCTCCCACCCTCTTCAACTTTTCATATAGATATTTTAGAATGCTGAGAGCTTACTAGAGACAACTGCTTACACAAGATGATTGATATCATAAAGAATAAAATCAACAAATTAACATTTTTAGATGACTAATGAAGGGGGGATCGAAGGCTGCGGCAATATTCAACGATCACAACTGAGCCTTCAAAGACGCATAATTCTAACAAATACTTGATAATGTTTGAAAGTAGTTAATCATGAGGCTCTTTGTATTACCATACTCGATTGGGTAAAATTAATCTTTGGTAAAGCTTTTCATTACCTCAAAATATTCAAGTGAGGGGCGTGTATTTTGACTGATTCTGGTGTAAAAGTGGATTCGAGACTAGTAAAGGCTTATGGCAACCGCATCTCCTAATGGTCTTAAAGAAACTGTTAAGTTTTGATGAATCTAGCACATTGAGGCTCTCTCCGGTCTCTCAAATCCCTATTCTACAAGATTGATGCTTCATCTACCCAGACTTCACGATCATGGACAGAACAGGATGCACGGAGAAGGGAAATTCATACTATTGGTCACCATGCTTTGATAATATGATTGGTACCCTTCCAATCATTGACGGTTCTTCTAACCCATCCCAAGCAGCATGAGTGGTGACCTTAGTAGTATTGCAAGTAGTGAATCAATACTATTCTTCGTCATCTCCCTATAATATAATTCGCATTCGGCCAGTCATTAACACCTCTTCTTATCCGTCTTGAGCCGAATTAAGTAGTAATCTTAGCATTATCATACGATCAGAGTTGTAAGCAAAGGTTCGGACGAACTAGCTTATGACTTTGAATGAATATGATGAGTTTTGAATAACAAAGCACCGCCCCATCCTTCTGAATCATGGTGTAGTTTGAGCTAGTTTGATATAAAGGCATCTGTATGGCTCCCTTGTAGCAGCCTTTCTTCTATCATCAAGTTTGTTCCCTGTCATCGAGTGAGAATACTGTAACCCAAAGTAGCAGTAACCAAGATTCCTTTTAAACTTCCACCGTTCAAAGGCTGCATGCAGTACAGTGACTAAATATATCCCAAAGACGGGACAGCACCACTTAATCTCAACGGTTTTGTCTTCTATCCCAACCATCCCGAGAGAAATTAAGACCACCTAGTATTGACGAGGTAGTTGAAAATATCCCTCAGCTAGACCGCTTTCGTTCCTACATATTCTTCAAAAGGTCGAAGACTTTTCTGCAAAGCCTACCTACTATTCTCCAAAAAAACTTCAACCTTCGTCTCCTTTACTCTTCCCATACAACTCAATCATAATCCTACTTACGCTCAACTAAAGACAAAAGAATCATAACAACTCACTTGCTAACCACTCTTCTATCTGAAGCCGTGGCTATCTCGAGGGGTCTTGACATCCTCTGCTCCTGTTCGTGATCCTTCAAATAGACCTTTTCGTTTCCCAAATCAAGCACATATAGCTCGCATCAATCTCCTGGAGAACAACCATTTCACGTCTGGCTATAGCTTCGCGTTATTGCCAGTAGAACCAAATTTGCTTGTAAGCATCCCCCTCCTCTCCTCTGCTCTCTCTCGCACGGCAGCTTCAGCTCACAGCACTCTTCTATACCCTCCTCTTTCCCTCACTATCAAGCTCACGCGCCAATTCTTTCTGCTAGCAATCTAACCGTGTATGAGGTGGCGTAGGTCTAGAAGAGCGCGTGCTTTTCGTTCTGCCAGCAGAGTTCGCTACCCTGTAAGTACCGTTCTCCATCTTACCTCACGGCGCAATCTCAATTAATAACACACTTACCTTTCATGTTTCTCCTCCTTTTACTCCTTCTATCTCGCAGTTTATCTATCCTTGTCAACGATCTAACACATGAATAGTGGTTTAGGAATCAAATATTGCGCTTCTGTTGCTCTTCTAACAGATCTAGATCACCTGTAAGTACCACCTCTCTCAGTACTCTTTGACAACACAGCTTTAGCTGTAGTACAATTACCCTCCATTCCTTCCCTTACACAAGCCTTTGGATCTTTCCTTTTCTATCACCAATCTGACAGTTCAAATAGCGATTTGAACTCAAGGGATCTTACTTTCGTTACTCTTCAGCAAGTTCAAGGTTGTGGTAAGCGGTAACTCCTTAAACTTCTTATACACTTTGCAATTTAGCATCACAATACGCTACCCTATATTTCCTTCCTTTCTCCTCATTATCGTACTGTCTAGCTTCTCCATTGTATCTAAAACTAATACATAATTTTCAACACTGTTAGGTCTTTTTTACCTACCGCATTCTAGTCACAACCTTTGTTGCTAGATTCTCCTCCTTGTAATCAACAAACTCGAAAACTTATTGTATCACCGATTAGACAGCAGTTAATTTACAAAATTCGGGGTCATCAAGTTGATACTTGAGAGTTATCGACGCATAGTTGTTGCTCTCAGCTGGTGCATTACCGGTGATATACCTACGGAGTATCCTCTGCGGACTACTATCTCAATTTTGATCACTTTCTCGGATATTCCTCCAGACTATAATCTACCGTCCACCTTCTCTCTTCTGAAATTCGATTTTTCTTGAAGGTAGTCTCCAATATCACGAGCTGCCATCCAGAGTCTACCGTCCAAGTAAGGATAGTTGCCGACAACGAAGTCAATCAATACTCAGCACCGCCCACGATTATCTGGCGAGCATCGTCTAATTCTCCTCCCGAACTTACACAATCGATCCCTACTATCTCACACCTCTCATCTCAACATTTATCAATCTTCCACTGTCTGTCGAAAGTAATCATGGCTTCTGCGAAGAGACAAGAGAGCAATAACGGAATGGCCCAGACACCTTCAGCCGTCTATCATTCTGCTGCTCCAACGATGGACGACAGTACTGATGATGGAGATAATTATGAGCAGACCTTCGACTCTGAAGAGGATGGCGTTGAAGGCAACTTGGCTTCATCTTCATCCAAGAAAGTCACCTTTGACACCAGTGCAAATGTTACCCGTAAATTCAAAAATCCAGTTGTATTTCAGCGTCGCTACATCCCTGACTTCGAAAGTCTGCCAAAGACAGGGGTTTGGGCTTCTGTTTCTCCAGCCAGACATACTGAATTTTATCAGGTCGTTGTTCGTACAACAAAGTGCGACTTTTGCGACAAGAAGGTTGACGTCCTACCTGGAGAAGAGGGTAGAGTCATGCAGAGATGCAATCACTGCAACAAACAGTTCTGTCAGAATTGTGTGGATGAAGTGGCTAAAGATAAAAAACACTTTCCAGTCAAGGATGAATTGGTATGGGATGCCCAAACTAAGGTTAATGCCAAAACTCGGCCTGACAATAACTTCAAGGAGAACATGTACACCAGAACAAAGCCGGAGCCACAGCCAACCAGACCCTTGACAGCCTCCGAGAGGCTGCAAGGCATGAGAAAAATTGCACCTGGAACATTCAACATCACTGTTGTCAATAACCCAGCTCTTTCACGTCCATCGCGCGCCCGGCCAATTAAGGCTACCAAGAAGTCCAAGAATTCTAAGAAGTCCCCGGATACTTCTTATACCACAGAAGAAGAGATCGACCCGCACTACAAGAAAGAGATGGAGTGGATTTCGAAGCTTCCTCCTGCAGAGCAGCGTAAGGAGAAGAAGGAAGCTGATATGCGAAATCTTCTCAGAAAGCGCACTCTTGAAGTTATGGAGGAGCCAGTCTCATACAATGCTGAGTCACCTCCATCAGAATATCAAGTCCGAACTCCTTTGCCAGCTGCTGCTAGGCGTCGTAAGATTGCACCTCGTCCAATTTTTACTCCAGCCGCTACTCGACGACAATTCAGTGGTACCCCCGAGTCCACCAGCAACCAGTATGACTCTAGCTCAGATCAGCAAGCAATTTTTGACGCTACTGGTGCTTCAAACAGTATTATAACCAGCCAGCCTCTACGAAACATCCTTGATGGACTCGCTAATGACTTTCCTGATGACGAATATGTTCCTCAAGGTATGAATGAGAGATCTGATCACAACCAGGAACATGTTGCCAACCCAACTCAAGGTGAATACAATCACCAAGAGTATATTCCAATCCAAAACTATGTATCCGAGGAGGGAAACTCCGAGGATGGACATTACGAAGAAGAGTAACAAGAGTACAACTGAGTTCAGATGAATCACACATTCTCTTGGTTCTCAATTATTGGTTTAGTACTGCACAATACCGGTACCTCTAGGACAATCAGATTGGTCTCCCTGTGCATCGGGACTTGCATTCAGACTAGTTTTGAGATCGCAATGGAATGTTATGACCTTCACCATGGTTTATTCTCCCTTGTTCGGCAATCGGAGCCAGCCCCTCACGACACATGCATCCCCAATATGCTTTCTTTGAACCTCTCTCACGGAATCTTTCATTTGTCTTTCTAAACAAAATTTCAAACAATGTGGTGGAATGGACAACTCATAACTTTTTCTTTTGTTCCTTTTCTTTCCAAAAACCATGTCTCCTATTCATCTTTTGTTTTAATCTGGATAACCTATCAAGCGTCGCCATTAGGGGCACTATAATTCATCAAAGATAGTTGCAGCATAGATACAACACGGAAGGATCATGGTATTAATGATGCCAGAGGGTAGGATATGTGGTACTTTGGTATTTCGGTAGCTGCCAACTGAGCATAGTCTTCCATAGATTCTGCCTAGAAAACTTTCAGGAAATTTAAAAGTCTTTGACACCAAATTGGATCTACCTTTCATGTAACTGCTGTGGTATGAAATTTTGTACGTACTTATGAGCTCGACCATGATGGCTAAATGAACATACGCGATTGAGGAAAGCTACCCTCAGCTCGAGACATTAGAAATTTAAGTTACCGTATGTCATATATCAATCAGACCCTTATTAATCCATTCTTCCGTGTTCTCTATTATTTCTGTGTATCCGCGTGTCTGACTTTGGTGGTCGCTTCGTGATCTGATCAACTAGAACAAGCTTTTCTGACAAGAAACCATGAATCAAAGCTTTTGTTAGTTTTAAACTATAGTTATCTATAGCAATCCCCAATCCAGGACTATTTGTTAAAAACACTTTTGATGAATTGGATAAGAGTTCTTTTATTGACCAATTATGGCAAATGAAAGGTATTAATTAAGGCTGTTTCGACAACTATGATCTCTTGAATAAGGTTAACGCTGCTTTTTATGAGTCTGAATCTAAATCTAAGTCTGGATTTGAATCTGAATCTGAATTTGATAGTATAGTCATTTAGTTATAGGGGTTTAGACCAAAAAAAACATCAGAGATATATTAGGATATCATTTTCGTTTATTTTAGCCACTCAAACGAATATCCTGGCCTAGGTAACTCAAGGTCTATCCAATTAGACCGCCAGCTTGACACATCTAGGGTACAATAGTCTATATTCAAAAGTGCTCTAACACTGGAATTCTGCTGATATCCCCCTAATTGAGCCTAGGCGTTCGTTCAGGTTGAGCTGAATTTCCTCACCCCACTAATAATGCCTGTCATATAACTACCACGTGCTCCACTTCCTCTTCAAGCCACGGAGAACGTCAAATTCACACTAGATGCGTACCAATGGGGTGAGAAACTCGAAGGAAAAAAGACGGATTGTGGCAACTGAAGCAGGAGGCCTTATATCTTGGTTTAAGCTTATTTACTTGGCATGGTGTTTTCTTCGAGAGGAAAGGAACGAAACGAATCACTAGTGCAATGGAGAGAAATACCCTGGAAGCTTTTGATCCTTCGATGTAGCGAAATATCCTAGGAAAATGAAGTTGTTAGGACAAGAGCCAAAAGGCTAGAGCCAAAGAGAGGAGGTCTCCGAGTCTTGCCACATCTCCTCGCGGGTCTTGGTCCTATGCATGCAAGCTATGGTCTGTCCGGGCAGTATATATAATAAAAGACCAAGACCCTAGAGTTCGAGCCTGAGAGAGAGATTCATCAATCTCCTCATCCCTCAGAACTAAACAACCACAATGGCCACCCCCAACACCGACCCCACATTCCGCAACTATACCAGCGAACAAGCCAAAAACTACGCTTCGCATCGTCCTTCCTATTCCTCCAAACTGTATGAAACGGTAATCGGACATCATGAGAAAACAGGTGGGAAATTCAACGTGCTACTTGATCTAGGATGTGGACCTGGAAACGCTACGCGGGATATCGCGAGGTATTTTGAGGAGGCGATTGGATGTGATGCTGGTGCGGCGATGATAGAGACTGCGAGAGAAATAGGGGGGAAGACGCAGAGCGGGGGGGATATTAGATGGGTTGTTGGGAGTGGGGAGGAATTTGCGGGACTGCAGGAGGTGCGGGAGGAGGAGGTGGATTTGATTACTGTGGCTATGGCGGTATGTGGTTGACCTTTTTCGGGGTTGGCATGATATGATGGGAATTGGGAGGGATTCTTTCTTATTTTGGGTGTATTGTTTGTAGGTACATTGGTTTGATATGGATAAATTCTGGGCGCAGGCTGCAAAGGCATTAAAGCCTGGTGGAACGGCGAGTACCTCTTTTTTTCTCGTAATTTCCGAGATGAGATTTACTAATCTAAACACAGGTTGCTCTATGGACCCGCGGGAGCACTCTATGTCTTTCCCCCCCACCCCTCTTTCCTCCCGCACACCCCACTAACAACCCCCTAAGCATCCTTCTACCCGCACCCCTCAACACCCAACCGCGAGCAACTCCTCCAAATCTTCCTAAACCTAGAACAAAGAATCCTCGCTCCCTACGAACTCCTCCCCAACCGTCTCTCCCGCGATATGTACGACAATCTTCCTCTTCCCTGGAATATCCCCCATCCCATCCCCTCCTCCACATTCCCCCCCTCGCAATTCCTAAAATTAGATTTCGACCGCGATGGAATACTTTCCAATCCAACATCCAACGATTTTTTCGGCGGAGGAAGAGAAGTGACGCTTAGGGAAGCGGAGGAGGCGTTGGGGACAGCTAATATGGTAACGAGATGGAGGGAAGCACATCCTGAGAAAGCGGGAACTGAGGAGGTGAGTTTTAAGTTTTTTGGTTGATGATGAGTTGTGTATCCATTTCTATTTCCCGATGAGTTTATGCTAATTTTTCTATTTGTCTGAAGGATATCTTAAAGCTGCATGTTGAAGAAGTGAGGAAAGTTGTGGGTGGGGAAGAAAGTATGGTGGTTGGAAGTAGCACCGCGATTATTTTTGTCAAGAAAGCTCTTGAGACTTGAATATGCATGTATATCTAACCTAACTTGCTAGTATCGCGTACGTGGATGTGAGGTATTCTGCTTTTACTTACATTTAGACCATTTAGACTAGACCACTTGACCTGTAGATTAGAATAATTAAGACTCTTTTTTAAATCTTCCTCTATCATCTAAGTCTCACCTGAGAAACATAGCTACGACATAAGATAGAAAATCCATTTTCTAATCACATAAGGTTGGACCACTCTGCGAATAATGAATATTCAAACTCATCTAACACTCCAACATCCAACATTCCGCTCTCCTACTTCCTCAAAAGGAAATTCTTCTAAACACCTGATTCACAGTACAATACACGAGCTGTGCACAATAGTTCATAGTCATCATCTATAAGAATATAATAAAAAGATATTATAAGTAGTTATTTTCAACAAGATTAAAAACCTATATTATCGATATCGATATTCATATTAATATTAATATTGACATTGAGATAAGATTTAGTATAAATAAATAAATAATATATAAAATATAAGATGAGTAGATAGGTATTATAACTAAAACACGCCAACTATTTAGTCTTTACAGTAGCCAATTCCATACAAACCAACTCCTATTTCAATCCTAAGAACTAATATGAATATCCCATTATCAAAATAGCTCTCTGTCCAAATCTTACTGATTCGTAGATCGATACATAAATAATTCCATCGCCATTGCAATCCGGCGATTTTCTTCCCAAACCCCCTATACACCTGTATTACGATGAAATATTTTCCCCAAAAATAGCTTAAATGAACCTTGCAGGTGAGTAAACCCCAAGTGCCCAGAATCCACGCTTAGAAATTCATCTCCAAGTAGAATGTAACTTCGTCCTTGTCTTTCTCCTTCCCTTCAATCCCACTTCCCCAGCACCCATTAGACTCTTCCATCTCTTTCCTACGCTTCCTCTATCCTTCCCTAAGCTCCTCGCGCAATCTTGCCAGTCACTTTTACTCAGCTTGAGCTTTTCCAATACTAACTCCACTAACATTCTATCCTCCTCCGTTGACCAATCCTCTCCATCTTTTTCCTCCTCTTCGTATCCCTGTGCTCCACTCTCAACACCCTGTGAGCTACCCCCGGCACTAAAGACAAATGGACTCCCATCATCAGGTTTCTCCATTTCGGCCAGGCGTAGAGTATGGAAATCACTCCTCTCCAAGCCCAAAGGTAACACCTCTGGTGCGATTCTCCGCCTACGTTTTGGTGTACGGGGAGCTTGGGATCCTGCATCCTCATGTTCCTGTTCCTGTTCCGAAACATCGCCCATATCCTCATAAATCACATCATCATCCATCGCTCTCCTCCTCTTGTTAATTCCTCGCGGAGCTTCTCTTTGCGCTCGCTTCGTAATACGTTTCCTATCGGCGGCTTCTGGTCCGACTTTCTTTGCTGTGGACGGTATGCGCAATCTTAGTTTTGCAGGCGAGTTGCTAATTGTAGGAAGTGATGAAGGAATATCTGCATGAACTGTGGGTGGCGAAGGTAATTGTGCTGGGGTTGTGAGCATGGATTGTAGAGCGCGACATGATTGAAACAGATTGCTGATGGTAGGAGTAGAAGATGGTGAAAGAGTAGGTGAAAGAGGTGGTGATGCAAATAGGAGATTGCGATTTCGAGGCTGTTGTGAATGTGGTTGCGAAGAGTCGCCACAGGCGAAGGCGGATGGTAATAACATCTTCTGCTAGATGTAATTTTGAGATTTATTTGAATGATTTGAGGCGTGGGATATTATAACGAAAATAATGTTGTAGGTGACAACAAGAGATTGTTTATTCTCCAGGCCAAAAAGGAAAGTGATGCTTGCGACAGAGGCCTAACAATGATGCGCCGGAAAGCGTCGATGCGTTGTAATCCTATACTTTTTTCCCGAAAATTAGATCAAAAGAATGGCACGGATTTCTTCTATCGATCAAGGTTCTTAGGATTCGTATGCGATAATGATGGTGTTGTGATATTTCCAATTAGGTTGTTGTTATCTTAAAACGTTCCAAGATTCGTTTCCGTTGCTATTTGACGTGACGAGAAAGGACGAACGAGAGGGTCCAAAATATCTAACGGGGGCGGCTGGTTTAATGTTAATTAATGCTCACTCGTTAATAGCTTGCACAATTATGGCAGGGGCTCATGATTTATGGATTTTTATGGATCCGTGAACGTGTGATCAATGCTGCATTAAACTTTTATGGAGACATTAACAGACTAATGAAAATTAGCGTGATTTGTCTGAGCAGGGATAAAAATATAATACAGAGAGATTGTTATTACTAGGTAGTAGGTAGGTATCTATGAATTATCAATCCCTTCCGTCTCTCTGTGTTTGAGAAAGATGAGTGAGATATTAATATAACAATATTTAGCAGTGAGAAAAGAACAGAAAGGTTTGCAATATCTGATTTTTGATCAACTCTAGTCTGGGGGATGATTAGATCCTCTGTCTTTTTCCTATTGATCGACCTTCTAACTCTGTGACAGTACTAGAGCTACTCGTCTACCCCCTTGCCATTCATCCCGAGTCAACTCAAGGCTCAAGTATTCCATCGTGGTACATCATAAACCTCACACTGTTCCACAACCTTTCCTAGTTTTCTCATTATCATCTTTACTGGATGAAGGGGGAAGTTTGGAGTGCAAACTTTCGACAATCAATCCATACTCAGCTGCCACGGGAATCAAATCAAATGTCTAGCTTGATAGGGTTCTATTCTACCCAGCACTCCTCCTAGCAAACTTACAGAAGTGAGTTTTCTCCCCCTTTCTCTCAGAGACTGTCTTGCTAAGAGTTGCTGTATTAAAATGGTCTCATGATCACCTAGGTCTGCCCCTTCACTTCTCTTCATCACATCTCAATTTGTCGATTTGAGATTTAACTGTTTTTACGGGCACATCCTTTTAATGCTCCTTTTAGACAAGTTCAAGTTACCCTTCATGTTAACATGGTGTGATGATGCTAACTGAGATGGTTTGTACCCTTCTTGCAGCATGAGCCATCTCTCTCAGGTCTTCCGTATAATGCACAATACGTATTATCAATGACGTGTATCGGTTCGTATTGCCATGCTATCGATTTACCACGGAGATGGAATCATCGATGTCCAAATCTCCACCACCTTGTAGTTCGACCTCATGATAACCAAACATCTCTTTCAATACAAAGCTTCCCTTGCGATTATACGATATTGATATTGTTAAAGTTGTGAGGGGTTAGGTAGTCGAAGTGATGAAATCATTCTTCCGAAACCCCTCTCTTATCTACTATCTGAATACTGAAAAACAACATAATATCCTAACCGTCTGCACCTCTCCGCACACAACACCTCTCCAAGCAAGCATCCTCGCATATAAAACGGTTTTCAACATAATGAAAACATAATCTTACACGTTCCATTCCGAACCCCTGGAAAATCGTGCATTTGATGCATTACCTCATTCGTTACTTTTTACTCCCTGTCATACTAAAGTCTTCACAATTTACCAAATAGAGGGGCTCCATGGGAAAGAAGACGCGTGTGTACGCGTGTGAGCGCGTTTATTCGCGTTTTCCGCGTCGTGCTTTACGCGTATGAGTCAGCTTTAGTTCCGTAGCTCCGATACATCGACTTTAATTCTTAAACCCGTAGGTTAAATGTACCAATATCTGTCTTATCCTTCTATTCCCTCGCACTGAAAATTGATCTGCTGACTTCTTCCTCACATCCCCATGATATTTTCAAAATAACTAAGATATATTTGCGAGACTCCAACAACCTAATTATATATTATATCTCAAAAAATTAATCCGAGGAACCCACCTTCCTTCATCCCTTGTCACAACAACCTTAACCTACCTACCTACCTACCTACCTACCCATCCCTCAAGCTTCCATTTTCGATCCTTGCCGCCCGCTACCAATTTTGCAGTAGCGTCTCGCTGTGCATATACACCCAGATCTCCGTATTCATGGTCTTTACACTTTATTAATCATTTCTTTCAGATAGTCGATTGTCTATAATTTTCTATAAGTTGGAAATTTGGAATAAACGTACATTGAGAGTATTTGAAAATAGCGAGAGAGGAAACCTGAACAGATTTCCTTGCCTTGTTCAAAACCTGTGCCTATCCAAGCTCTTCTAGCTCCTGCGCATTCTGAAAGAGAGGGGGGAAAGGTAAGACTATAATACCATGATGGGCAACTATCCGCTATCTTTGTTAAGGTCTGGATTACAGAAACTGCGTCAAGCGACGTGCCTGAAATAGTTGTATGTCTTATTTCGTTTAGAAGGATCATTGACTTGGAGCCTTCTTTGGCAGCCGTGACTACAACATTATAATCTTAACTACTAGCCTAGATACACCATCTTCTATCTTATCTCTGATTAATAATACCAGGAGCATCCTTCCATGGCATCCATCCTCATCAATAACTTCAGGCACGTGATAACTATTTCCAACCCAGCGGAACTTGTTTCGGCAATCTCGGTTCCCGGCCATCCTGTCAAATACCCCTCGATACTCCTAACACAACACAAGTACAAAATCGATATTAACACAGATACCAACAAAACTCCTATGTTCGTTACACGATGCTTCTTCCCACGGGTACCATTCCCCAAAGTCTCAACTCAATACACAAAACATTCACAAATATAGTACCGAACCAATCCCTCGGTATTCCAATATCAATATCGCTCTTTGCCGGCTTCGCTACCACCTCATTACTTTTTCTCTCCCTCCGCGATAGTCGTACAACTATAGATGCAAATGTCATCAAAACTAGCTTGTCAAAAACACAATCAAATTCAAAATCTCAATCTAAAATAATTCCCAGTCCTCTCTTCACCCAAATTCCTACTCTGTCCCAAGAGGAAATATCTACATTACCGTATCCGCCGGATGTATTCCCCGGGGCGCGTGATATCCCCAGTCCCGTTCGTAAATTCCCATCTATAGATAGTTATCCTACGATCTAACCAATACCACAGTATGGCAGTACACGAGCCTATGAATTTGGGCCAGTGGACGGTCCCAAAATCCTCCTCATCCACGGGATTTCCACCCCCTGTATTTCCCTGCATTCTCTCGCTACGACTCTCGCTTCCTCGCACGGATGTAGAGTTCTCCTTTTCGATCTTTTCGGGAGGGGTTATTCGGATGGTGTGACTGATTTACCGCATGATGCGAGACTTTACTCGGCCCAGATTTTACTCGTTCTTGCTTCTTCCTCGTTGTCGTGGGTTGGGGATGGGTTTCATATTCTGGGGTTTTCGATGGGTGGAGGCATTGCGGTGGATTTTGCAGTGGCGTTTCCGGGGTTGGTTAAGGGGGTGGTTCTTTTGGCGCCGAGTGGGTTGATTAGAGAGCATCATTTTGGGTGGATGGGAAAAATGATGAGGAAGTGGTGGTTTCCTGATGGGTTGTCGGGGTGGATTTTGAGGAGGAGGGTTAGGGGTGCTTATTCAGGGGTTCCAAATCCTGCTTCTCCTTCCTCATCTAAGGATAAACAAAATGAGAATCAAGTACAACTTGACTCGGAACTCATAACGACTATTCCGGCATCTCCTATTGCAAAACCGGATATTAAGCTCTCGTTTGATGACTCACTTATATCCCCCTCAATACCATATACAACAGTAGGCCAAGTGATGCGTTGGCAAACGCATCAACATCATGGCTACGCAAACGCATTCGCAAGTTCAATTATGCATGCGTCGGTTTCGGGTCGTGCTGATACGTGGAGAAATTTATGGGGATCTTGGGGTTCTTGTGGTGATGGTATATCAACCCAAGAAAAGGTTACATTTAGCAAAAGAGAGAAAATTTTAGTGGTAGTAGGAGAATGTGATGATGTTATTTTAGCGGGGGAATTAAAAGAGGATTTGGAGGGGGTGGTGGAAAGTATTGGGCTTGGTGATGGTGATGGTGAAGGTAATGGTAAAGGTAAAGGTGATGAGAAGAAGAGTATGGGATTTGAAGAGAAGATTGTGTGGAAAGTTGTTGAGGGGGCTGGTCATGAGTTTCCGATTACGAGGGGAGAGGAGGTGGCGCGGTATATTGGGGGGTTTTTGTTTGGGTGAGAGGGTGAGAGGGTGTGGGAAAGTAGCTGTGTATCTGGTGTATTGATGCTTTTCTTTTAGATGAGGGGATATGTTGTATTATCTTATTGATTAGAAGTGAATATGCGATTAGAGCGATTGTTTAGTCTAGAATGTAGATAGCTCATGTATAGACGGTAGGATTCTAGACTTACCGATATATAGAATACAGATGTAAAAATCTTAAATCTGTCCAGAAACATCTAAACCTCGCTGTTCATTCTACTTCAACAAGAACTACCTAATCATAAACAACATTGGATTTCTACCCTCGTATCTCTTCCTGTAACCATTTCTCCAGTCATTCATTCATTCATCGTTCCATTCACAGCACATACCATAAAAATTATAAAATCTGCAATCAATCTCTCCCTCGATCTACTCACTCATTATCTTTACACCGATATGCATCCAATTTTGTTGTACCAAAAAAAGCCACGGAAATACTTGCTTTCCCCGACTAGGAACTAGTCGGTCGTTTATGAGCACCGACTATTACACCTCTTGTGAGTAGGATATACTTTCCCTTCAAATCTCTTAAACGCTCGTTCCCTCGGTTGGGGAAGGGATCTACTTGAGTCTTGATGAAGTGACGATACCTCTGACATCCCGTTTCTGATTTGCTGCTTGTTTGTAGAGCAGTCATGATACTTCCTGACGGAACGGTGGTGAAGAGGAAAACGCAAATATAGTAATACATGGCTAGAAAACTGCAAGAATGGATTTTATATTACTCCAATTTTTATTCTGGAGTACCGTACAGACAACTCCCCAAAGTTCAATCATCAGAAAATCCAAATTATTGGAGAGGGGGGAAGAATCATATATTTATACATACATGACTTTCGTGAAATGGTGAAAACACAGAAGCGACTTTTCTAACGCCATAGTATAATAAACATTGCTTTACCAAGCTTTAGAAGGACTAATACTCACCATACCAACAGTTCTTTTTACCCTTCCATGAGTATACATTTCGGGAAGACGTTTCGAAATCCTGTCGCAATTGAACCATGACCGTAAGATACCAATGAGGAAATAACTTATTACCACATGATTAGTTTTCAGGTTTGAATACCTTAGCTTACTTTACAAAGCAGATTTATCCTAATTCTACAATTCATCGAGAGTCTCCTCGAATTAACGTGGGAACAATAACTCAGAATATACTTTATCAATCTACTGTGCATCAATACTAGGAATCCAAACATCTCGCTTTCGTACCCATAATCAGAAGACACGAGCGGCGCTCTTACATCACAACAATCGAGTAAGAGCACGAGAACAAAAAGTCCTCGGAAAATCGGTACATGGGAACAGTTCATACGAAGCTGGGATGGAATAATATTTCTCAACAAGGGCAGAAATGTCGAAATCTAATATGAGCAGAATCCATGATTTATAACTTCACATGACACCCATCTCTCCCTCCTAACAAATCCGAACATAGGAAACTCACCCCGTAATCGACCTTGGAAGTACTAATATTGGAGCAGAATCTAGATTATCGATATCGTTGAGCAATGAGGTTTATATTAATGTATAGTGATATATTTACTCTTGAGATACTTTGATGCTTCAAAGAGTTTACGGAGTCTCTAACCTTATACCATGTAATACTAAGCAAGCACCATTTACATTTACCTACCTCAGTAGCACAAGTATGAAGCTGATTCATCCACTTAGGAAAATCATAGAACATTAATCATAATCAAGAAACAAAACAACCCAGAACGAAAAAGAACGAAAATAAAGTTAACTTCAATCCTCTCATCAACCATCACCATTCAACTAACTGTTTATTCTCCCCTTCTGCAGACACATCTTATATCCCAAGTCCCAAGGATAATGATTATGATTACTACTTCCTTTCCATTCTCTTCTTGATCTTATCTTCTTGATTTTCAGCATCTAGTACACATACCTAGGTATTGCTATACTAAAATTACTTGTGACGTTTTACTTTCTACCATTTACCATTTTTTCATCAACCATCTCACCATATCCTCGAAAAAATCAAGAATGCAGCGGCACCATTGGACTTCCAAGTATATCGTTCAATCTCACTATAAACGACACGCGATGAATTCTGAATTCTCGATACGGTGATACCCCTTTTGCTAGTCTCGCTTGCCATATGGACCGCATGCTGTAACTATATTCCACGTTGGGATTAGTCTCAAATTACGTACCAAATGTGGCGAAGAAGTTTTATCACAATATCACAAGAAGAAGGTAGCTATCAACAAAAATTGTTCTCAGTAAAGTCGCGGCGTAGACATGTAAGAAAATAAACCTCAAGCATCACGATTGTCGTAGCCGCTATCCAAAATAGAAAATGCGCTCATGGAAACTTATCAATCAAGCTTTGTCTGACCACCAATACTGTTGATGATTCGACGTTACACAATTGATATTAACATTCATCTCTCTTGATATGCAAGTAGCAACCAAATTTGGGGGAAAAAAATGAGGATATCGATATTGAGAATAAACACAGAAGGCTAAAAGAACAAAAAAACAGCAAAACATCCACACAACCCGCTAATAGCATTTAAAAGCCTCCCAAGATTCGAGCTAAAATCCCTGCTGACTATGCCACTTTTCTTCCCAACCCGGAAAATACGGACTCTCATTTAATGTCTCCTCCTTCCAAACCTCCTCTCCCTCCTGCGGCACCACCCATCCCTTCTCCACCTGTTCCTTGGCCCACTCTTCCATTGCCGGAATAACCACATGCTCTACATGCCACGTCCCCTTATATTCCATCATACTCTTCTTTCCTTCTTTCAAGATCTTGGACATCAATGCTGGGATATACGGTTCATCCCTAAACTCCGTCACGGGCGTGAATAAAGCTTTGAAGTTAAATACCACGCCTCCACTCAACGGTAATCGTCTCAGTGTCTGCCAGTCAACTCTCAAATTACATTCTTCAATCGTCAGATCTTCCTTTTGTATTTCTCTTAATTTTTCATGCGGATGCCCAGCAGGCACAAATAAAGGAGAATCGACCTCGAGACCCCAGCTACCACGCTGAATTGGAGCATCGGCGGACATCTTGGTGAAAAAGCGATCCATACTGAAAGACATTTTTTCCTTGTAATCTGGGATCGGCTTATGGATATCCTCAAGCTTTAATCCAATTTTCGTGGCGACGTTCCAGCCCAGTGAACTACAGATGACGCCGGCGCGGAAATAATACATTCCATCTTCGTCATTTCTCAACACAATTGCGAAATCTTCGGGGACGTTGTTGAGGATGACGTGTAGGGGATGCATGGATTTAATTTCGGTAGTAGTTTTAAGGAGAGCATTGTGGAATGTTCTTTTATCGGGTGAAAGGGAGAAATAGGTGGGGTAGCGGGCACAGTAGAATTGGAGACACATTTCCATGAGTTCTTTAGTGGCGAGTTCACTTCCAGGAAGATAGTCAAGGACCATTTTGCCGTATTTTTTGAAGAGTCCTTGACGTTCGGCCATGCGGGAACAGTATGTATTCTCGACCTCGAGCCACCAGTCGGATTCCATTTTTTGGAAAGCTAGGATGTATCAGTATATCTTCAATCCAAGAGGGGGATGTAATTACACATAGTTTGATGATATTGCCATCTTATAGGCCTGTAAGGTCTAGCAAGAGCCTTTTCGGGATTGAATCCTTTGTAGGGTTCAGGTAGTGGGACGCCGGTCAAGATATGATAAGGGGGAAAATCGCCCATGACGTTAATTTCCTGGGTAGAAAACCCCATTGGTGTATATTTTGGAGTTTCGAATCCGAGAGTATAAGTCTGAGTCATAGGTAGTTTATTCCTTGCCATGCATTCATCAGATGGGTTGGTTGAGGTCAAGACTGTGCCGAATCGTGGAGGAATAGTTTCCGCAACCTGTGGAAGCGTGAAACGTCTCGAGGGAGGCAATACATCGTAGTAATTCGGAGCTTTGCCAATGGAGTTCAACGATTTATCGGTGTTTTTCTTGCTTGGAGACAGTGAACGAGGGGGTGTTGCAGAGGTAGATGCGCGTCGATGCTGAATATGAAGCTTTTTGAATAAGGACTTGTGCCAACTCTGTGTAAACGCAAGTGCAGTGATAGTGAGCAACAATACAATTACACCAAGACCAAGAGGCCATTGATTTGATAGTAAAGTTGCATTGATCGCGATCATTGTGTCACTTTGGAGACCCCCAATAAGTGCCAAGCTCTCAGTGTCGTTGTGCGATATGCCGTGAGAGTAAATGATGTAGATGAGTCTCGTCGTGCCTTTCAAGGCGTATGATAGATGGAATCGCAAATATCTATTACTTGAACAGAAGTAGTTCGGTATTAAAGTGTACTTAATAGGTACATAAAGTAGTCAATCCATGAAGTGTACTGAAAATGGACAACAAATTCGATACGAATAGGCTATATCATATTGTGGAAAGACTCTAATGGATCAAAGGAAGGAATGAGATAATGACTTCTGCAAGAGGCGATTATGCATTGAACTTCAATATTAAAGCACAATATTAAAGCACAATATTAAAGCTACACAGAAGTTTGAAAACGTGGGTCTGCTTCAGATATAAACACAAGAGTCTTTTCGACAACTCTCAGTACCGCAGAAGCACACCAACCGGGTCATGGAGCTAGCCATCTCAAATAGGGAAAGGAAATCGCGATAGAAGAAGGAATCATCATAGCCAGATTGTGAATCCCGATCCAAGTGGACGAGATAAAGGAAGAAGTGGTGTGCAGCTTTCTCCACTCACATTCGTTCCCCTACGTGCCACATACATGGACTGCGTACAAACTATACAAGGAAACGCCCATATCGTTGTATATCTGCAAGAAATATGACCAAGTGATCCTTTCAATCGATAAGACTTCCTATCTACTTGAGTCTCTGCATTCAGCCATACAACCATACAACCATTCGTAACCACTCACAAACAGTCAGTTCGAAAGGATAAAATAACCTAAGCTGGTTAAGCGTACATTGGCAACCCCGACATTCCGTGCCGATTGGCCCCACCTTCGAGTTTTGATTACTACATTCAGCGAATTGTTCCCTTTTAACTTGACTTTGGCAGGTGCTTATTTTACGTAGACAAGGCAGTGTCATTGAACCACATCAGGTGATGCATAGGTTTGGGATAATGTATAGATCAGATATCATAGATATACTTCTTTCTCTTAGTTTAAAATGGGCTGCTGTTTATCGTGACGTTGAAACGTGAATACCTAGAAGTTGGTAATTTGAAGGTTGAGGGTTGCGATCAAATTCCGAGTATTGGACGATGGACTTGGAGAGGTGCAATGCCCCTGGAATGAATAGGGCATCTAAAAGTAGATTGGTGATTCTTCGAGCTTAGCGTGTACAGTACTCTGCTCTGTGCGGTATATAACATTAAAAAAACATAGTAAGGGTATACAGTAGAAGAGAACGATGAGACCTTTGTCCAACAATAACACCGGATAGATTCTCCTGGCAATCAAATCCTTCCAAAGCTTCTTCGCTCGCTTTAATGACAAAAATCAAAACATGAGAACGAAATCAAAAATACATACGGTCGTACTACCCAATTCCGTGACCAGAATAATATCGTAGGTCATATCTTCGTTTTTCATTTCGTTATAAAAATCATTCCATTTCATTAGAACCCACCATATTTCTTCCAACGACCGAAGAGACCACCAGAGGCACTTGGCGCTCTAGTCGTCTCGAAACCAGAGTCTCTTTGATTTTCTCTGATAGCATCCTCTTGACTGCCTTCTGAGCTTCTCGTAGGTTTCTCTATCTCCTTTTCACGTCTTCTTTCATCCCTTCTTCGTCGTTTATCATCGTCGTTCCCCTCTGGCCTTGTTTTCCTCATCCTTTTTCTCTCAGCTTCTCCGCCGACGGTGTCATCAACAGGAGAAGCCTCTTTTGTAGGGAAATTTGGTGGAGGGGGTGCATCCGAGTTCTCTCTCACCCAGGAGTCTGTACCATTATGAGGCCAAGCTGGAGCTTTAGGTTTTGAACGGCTGTAGACGGGACCATCAGCTGGAAGAAATTCTGGCTCTGGAGCTGGTGCAGATTTGCGACTTGATTTCCGAGGATCTGATGACTTTACCCGATCTTCACGTCTTCGTCGACGAGCTTCATCATCATCGCCATCTTTGTGACTGCGTCTGCGTTTAGAACGTGATGGATCTTCTCCACGTGGCTCGCCATCTGTTTGTGCAGCTTCCCTTTCTTTTCTGGCTCTTCGGCGTTCAGCACGCTCGATCTCTTTTGCTCCCCTTTCCTCTTCGACGCGACGTTCAGCAGCCTCTGCAGCACGCCTTTTCTCTCGCTTGGCTGCTCTTCGTGCTTCACGCTCGTCTTCTTCTTCCCTACGTTGACGATCCCTTCTTGCCTCCTCCTTGGTCGCTCGTGCATCTTCCCCACCTCGTTGGCCGGCTTCACGTTCACGTTCAGCCCTTCGTGCACGTCGAGCTGCTCTTCTTGCCTCTTGATCTTCTTCGGAAACGGCACCTGTCATGGTGACATCGATTTCGGGGCCTACATCTCTAGAAGATCTTCTAGTCTTTCGATCATCCCGTCTATATGCACGACTCGCATCTTCAGCTGGGGCAGTACTCCGACGTTTAAGGTCCGGGCGATCCTTTTCTTTATCTTTTTTCCCGAAAACGCCTCCAAACATGCCACCTAAACCAGATTTGCGAGCGCTTGGATCGGTTCGTTTAGATCCAGATAGGTTTTCCGATGGGCCTGGGTCTACCATAACAATATCATCCTCTCGGCGTCTTTGTTGATATGTCCTGGCATTAGCACCCCAGTCTGTGGCAGGCGTAGTCTTCCTTCGAATTGGTATATCCATGGGCGGCGGAGGCATAGGGACAGTTGGTGCCGCTTGCGCACCAAACCTTGAGTCATTAGTTACCTGTGGCTTTCCTTTTCTATCACGACTAGACCTATGACGGATAGGATCTGCCACGTCACCATCAACCACGTCATCATCTTCATGATTGGTGTTAGCATAAGTAAGAATTATGATAACTGTATGGATTTACGTACCACGTGATGGCCTAGTCTTTTCGGACCTGCTTCTTGAAAGCTTGCCAGGAACACCAATACCAAACATTTTCGCAGCTTTTGCGGGCATCAAAGAAGGATCACGAGAATCATCAGGAAGTGGAATTGGGTAACCCGAACTGTCCATGTTGACAGATTGCTGACGTGAGCTTGTTCTACTTACACTCGGTCGTTTTTCAGACTTTGAATTAGACCTTGATAGTGGTGTTGGAGGCCCAAACATATTTGATATTCCCCTAGAAACCGGCGGTCTGTTGTCCGCCTTTGATGACTTGTCTGCTTTATCTGAGGATGAGTCCTTTGATGAAGAAGTTTTCTCCTCTCTGGTAGATGATCTTCTGGATTTAGAGTGCCTATGTTCGGATTCCCTCGCGGATCTCCTCTCCTCTTTCATGATCGGAGGCTCCTCAAATCTAGGTTCACGGTCTCTGGATGATCTTTTTTCTCTTTCTTCCTTACGAGGCTCTGCCCCCCAGGCTCCCCAAGAAGATCCGTCACGAACAACTCGAGGTCGTTCCTTCTTGGGGGATTTATGATCTGAGTCTGGATCCAGGTCCGGTCCTACCTCAGGAGGTGGTGTGGGTGGTTCAACAGGTATAGGTGGTGCTCTAGAAGATTCCTTATCCTTACTAGACTTATTCTTGTTCTTCTTTTGAATTGGCATCTCAACAATATCAACGATTTCGTCGTCGTAGGAGGTTCCCGGGACTGCACCAGGAAATACTTCTGGATCTTCAAACCTTTGCTTGTCTTTTCTGGAAGATTTTAATTTTCTCCTTTCTTCCTTAGTCGGCACAGGCTGCACGGCAGGTGGAGGCGGAGGCGGGGCAGGAGATGGGGAAGGAGAAGGCGCGGGAAAATATCCCTCTACTTCCTCAGCCTCGTCGGGCTCATTATGCTCATCGAGTTCTTCAGGGGCTTTATTTGCTTCAAATGCTCTTAACCTATCAGCTACTGTTCCTCCAAGTGGTTTCTTTAATAAGCTTGATTTTATTGAGGGTGGTGGCCATTTAGATGTCGTGTCCTTGTTCTTAGAAGAGGTTTCTGGACGCGTCGCTTTGTCAGCAATCGCAATCTCATCTGGTCCCGTGCCCCAAGCCATGAGATCCTTGGTGGATGCCTCAGTAAGATTATTCTTACCAAATTCAATATCCTTGTTTGGTGACGGCTTCTCTATTACTGGTGATTTTTTTGGAGCTCCCCAAAAACTAAAGGCTTGCGACGCTGGCTTTGAGCGATTTCCTAGAGCAAGTATTTCGTCTACTTCTTCCTGGGTTGGTTTTAGATCTTCATCTGGTTCTGGAGTGGGAGCTTTGGTAGGTATTGGTGGTGGTGGTGGAGGGATAGGTTCTGGTTCCTTGCTGTGTTTAGACTTCTTACCCTTACTTAACCTAGATTCCTTTCTGGCCCTTTTAGCAGCTTCAGCTTGTTCTCTGGCAGCTTTCTCCTCCGCTTCTCTATTGGCACGCTCTTCTTCTATTCTAGCACGCTCCTCTTCCTCTCTTATACGCTCCTCTTCTTCCTCTCTTTCGCGTTCCTCCTCTTCCTCTCTTATGCGCTCCTCTTCTTCTTCTTCTCTTAGACGTTCCTCTTCCTCTCTTTCACGTTCCTCCTCTTCCTCTCTCGCTCGTTCTTCTTCTCTTAAACGTTCCTCCTCCTCTCTAAGAGCTTGTTCTTCTGCCTCCTTTGCGGCGGCTTCCTGTTCGGCTTTCTTACTAGCTAATCGATCGGCTTCTTTTTGTTGTTTCTTTGTCAACTTCATTTTGGGTTTAGCTGCTTCAGCCTCTTCGGCTAATCTTTTGGCTTCTGCCTCAGCAGCTTCAGCTTCGATTCTAGCTTGCTCTTCGGCCTCCAAAGCCTCAGCCTCGGCTCTTGCTTGTTCCTCGGCTTCAATTCGTTCTTGCTCCTCAGCGTCTAACCTTGCCTGTTCTTCGGCCTCCAATGTAGCCGCCTCTTCTGCAGCTTTCGCTTCGGCCTCTTCTTTTTCAGCCTTTTTCCTAGCTCTTTCGGCTGCTTTATCAGCGTCTCTTTGTTCCTTTTTGGTGAGTTTGACAGGAGGAGCTTCTTTCTCTTTAGGTTTTGATTTCTTCGATGTGGATCCAAAACTCCACAAATTATCTGTCTCATGCTCTGCTGGCGGCTCCACCGGCGGGGTTGGAGCTGGAGGTGCAGCTTCAATTTCGAGGGTGGCCCTTTTCTTACTCTTCTTTTCGCTCTTCTTCTTTTGTTTGCTGCCCGAGGCTAGACCCCATATTGAGCTCCAATCGTTCTTGGGAGGCTCTGGCTCGGATTCCGATTCTGATTCAGCTTCAGCTTCAGCCTTAGCTTTCTCTTCGGCTTCGATCCTTTCCCGTTCCTCGGCTTCAACTCTCTCTCGTTCTTCAGCTTCAAGCCTTTCTCGCTCGTCTGCTTCAAACCTTTCCCGTTCTTCGGTTTCAAGTCTTTCCTGTTCCTCGGCTTCCAATCTAGCTACCTCCTCTGCCTCCTCTGCCAATTTCCTTTCAGCTTCTTCTTTTTCTGCCTTCCTTCTAGCCCTATCGGCTTCTTTTTGTTCTTTCTTGCTAAGCTTAACAAATGGCTTGGAAGAAATTGGACCAAAAAAGTCATCAAATTTGGGTTCCTTGATAGGCTCAGGCTTTGGAGGTTCTTCGACAAGGCTCTTTTTCTTCTTCTTTTCTTTCGAAGACAAACCCCATCCCATGAAATCGTCAACGGCAGGGGGAGCATCCGGGACTGGCGGAGGTGACATGGGCTCTTCATAGTCATCAACAGGAAGTAAAGGCTCCTCTTTGTTCTTTTTCGTGTTTTGTCCCCAATTCAACCAGCCGTTGTTATTATCCGCAGGCTCAATTGCTTCCATGATTGGCTTACTCTCAGGTTCAGGAGTGAATTCCCTGTTTCTGCTCCCCTTCTTCTTGTCTCTCTTTGAAGTAGTAGTAAAACCCCAGTCAAAATCGTCTGCAACAGCTGGAGGTGGGTCAGGAGCCGGTGCAGGTACAGGCTCATCAAAGTCCTCGATTACTCTGGGCTCCTCCGCACTCCGTTTACCTTTTCTCCTCTCTTTGTCCTTGATAGAGGTTTTATCTTTATCTCTGCTCGAAGTTTTGTCCTTCTTTTTGCTAGAGGTAAGAGCACCCCAGATACCCACAGATTCCACAGATTTTGAGACTGTTTCTGGTTCTGGATCCTTGAATTCTTCCTCAGCTGGCTCATCTTTCACTTTGTCATCAAATCCCCAATCAAAACCACCGATCGCTGGAGCAGTTGGTAGAATCACATCCTTGGATTGCTTTTTCCTGTCTTTTGTGGAACTACTGAGTCCCCACGAGTCCCATACATTGGTATCTTCTTCAGGTTCCAGTTCAAAATGGGGTTCCGGTTCCGGTTCCGGTTCTGGTTCAGGTGGGGGCGGTGTTGGTGGCCTCACAACCTCGGGTTCTATAAAAATGTTCTTACCTTTCCTTTTCTTTTCTTTCTTGGACAATTTAGTATTTGCAATTGGTTCCGGTTGTGGTAGCTCAGGTTCGGGCTCGGGCTCTTTTTCTGGCTCTGGGGGAGGTGTTGGCTCTTCTACAGCTTCTTTCTTCTTCTTCTTTTCTTTCTTAGAAAGTCCCCATCCCCAACCGAAATCATCTTCAACCTCTTCCTCAACAATAGGCTTGGGCTCAGGTGGTTCCACGACTAGTGGTGGTTCTTCTACTTTTGGCGGTTCGTCAATAATGGCATATTTGCCCTTCTTTTTCTTACCCGATTTAGCATTACCCCATACGGAAATGGGTTCCTCCTCCTTTTTAGGTTCGGGATCGGGATCGGGCTCTTTTTGGGGTTCGGGTTCGGGATCCGGTGGAGGTGAATCTTCTGGTTTTGATTGTTCAGCAAGCTTTTCCTTTTTCTTCTTGTTTTTCTTGGAGGTTGTTCCGATGTTCCAGATATCTTCCACAGGGGCAGGTTCAGGGGCAGGCTCAGGAGGAGGAGTGGGTGGTTTTTTTTCAACAACCGGCTCGACTACGGCTTCCTCCTTTGGAGTTTCATTGACTTTAGGGGTTTCATTGGCTGCTTTACCTTTCATCTTTTTGCTTGTAGCTCCCCAAGCACCCCAAGCGTCGTCCAGGGCAGGAATATCAATGGGTTTTGGAGGTTCCACTTTTGGTTCTTCTTTTGGAGCCACTTCAAACATGTCAACCGCTGATGCTACAGCACCTTTCTTTTTTCTCTTTTCTTTTTTGGAAATACCAAGGCCAAGTCCAATATCTTCTTCTGGTATCGATTCCGGGTTCGGGTCAGGCTTTGGTTCAGGCTTTGGTTCAAGCTTTGGTTCAGGTTTAGGGTCAGGCTTTGTTTCTAGTTTCCGGGAATTTGCTAAGCTGCGTTTAGTTTCATCCTGTTCAAGGGCGCCAAATGTATATCCTAGGTTTTGATGTTCGGGCTTACCACGGTCATTACTCCAAGGGTTTTTGGTCTCTTCCGTAGATTTATTTACTGGAGACGGAGTTCTCGCGCTGGTTGCGCTCCCAATTCCCCATTTCGATACTCCAGTAATCCAGCTACTACCCCATCCACCGAGAACACCAGGTAATTTTGGGCTTGCGGTACTGTTGCCTGTATCCGGATTGAGATTGAGCTTAGGTTTATCATCCAATTTTATGTCATCGAATGTCTCGGCAACTTTTATCTCGGGGGCGGGCGGCGGCGGAGGTGGTACTGGCTCTGGCTCTGGTTCTGGTTCCGGCTCGGCAGATTTTCCCTTCTTCTTCTTTCTGTCTTTTTTGGTCGTTACAGTGAAGCTGTCCGGTAAGTCTTCGGTGGGTGGCTCAACGGGTTTCTCTTCTTCCTTGATCTCTTCCTCTTTCTTCTCGTCTTCCATTTTGTCATCCTCCTTTTTGTCGCCCCCTCCATTCCCGGAATCACCTCCACTAGCCCCAGAATCACCGCCTGCGCCATGCCTTTTGTCACCATTATTACCGTCACCCTCGTTCTTCCTCATTTCATCATCTCCATCATCTTCCTTTGGTCTGGCTACAGGCGCATTATTTTTACCTTGTTTCTTTTTCTTCGCAGCAACTTTGAATCCATCTTGAGAACTAAAATCGACAGAAGGACTCAACGTAGGATCGCCAAATTGTGAAGGTTCACGTTTTCTTTCTCGCGAGATTCTGGGGTGGGAGGGGTGGTTGGTATAGTCTTGAGCTCGGATTTTTGCGAGTGAATCGATTTCGTGTAGGTCGGTTAGACCGTCTTTGTCGTATTGTGCAGACATATCACATTGCCATCTTGGTACTAAATCTGCGGTTTTCAACCTTCCTTGTATACGTCTGCGAGACTGCACGTCTATCGAATGGGAGGATCTGTTCTGCTAACAATGTTAGATATCTATGTCACAGAGCCTAAATCACCTCGTGCAAAAAGTGAAGCCGCTACTGCATGTACAGCATTTCAAATGACCGGAGATGACTGATCGAATTCCAATATATGTATTGCTCCCAGATTATCTTCAATCTCGTCCCAAGTGCTCGCGACCACTGGTTTGAATCCTCAAGACATCAAACCAGAAGTACAATGTGTTTTGCGCCAGCCCAAGCTAGTAGTAGATATAGGAATAAAACCACTGAAAGATTATTGTATGCATACCAATCCTGAATGATACACATCCTTATGTATTCGCGACGTCTCCCAAGCTCTCGCGATAAATCCTAACCTTATGCGAATATCCCCCTCATCCCACTCAATCGTCCAAGGAAACGTCGTAGTCGATCCACAATTGCTCCCCGGGCAATCGCTTCCGTACGACAAAGCCTCGACCGCTGCCATTGTGGATATTCGAACTTCTGTTATGGCATGGAGATGTCAAATTCATCGAAGCTGCGTGGTACTCGGCATGAGAGCAGTCTGAGAGGGAGGCTGGCAAAGTGGGATATGGTTCAAGTGCGTGGCAGAAGGGAACGAGAGATGTCGGAAAAGAGGAAAGAGAGAAAAACCGGAGAAGACTGAGAAAAATATAAGTAAAACTACAACGACTTGATGGTATTATGAAGTGAGCTTAAAGGATCGGTAGGTCATGTAGAGAGGGTATCGTATGGTATGAAGAGACCTCCGGATGTGGTCACACGTAGAATATCTCCCTGGGTCGTTTGTATCCTTCGCCAATTCTGAGACATTCAAGCATGTATTCTGCGCTGAGATTGTTGATCCCCCAAATGAAATCCTTATCGAAAGCCTATCCGGTCCACTTCAAAATATAGCTAGGTCCACACACATCAAACGTTCGCATCCATCTGATGTACGATCATTCTCGAAGATGACATTTCCTAAAGAGTAAATCAAATGAATACCTATGGAAAGAAAAGCGATTGAAGGGTGTTTACATTGACCAACAAGATTGCATGAAACAAGATTCTCGCATTGGATGATAGTCATAGAGCCTATGTATGCAAGTGCGCAATTCACGCATTTCATCGAATGGGACAACAGAACACACGATGACTGGTAAAGTTTCCACTTTAGTGCTAGATGTTGCGGGTACAGGCAGAGTGGACAGGTAACTAACAGGCCCAAGTTGAATCGGTAGGGCAGATCTGTGGGAGCGTGGATTTTGGCACGACTTGAGAGTTTTGTACTGTAGCTAAGGTTTGCTTGCTTGGTTGTACTGCGTGAACTGGCCTGTTTTGAATAGGTACGAGTACCTACTTATACTTAATTCATAATTAAAATACTTTACAGTTTGATGGGTTGAATTCCCATTGTTGTCACTGTTCATCATTTCACGCTCTCTCTCTCTCTCTCTCCATTACTTCTGGACACTTTCAACTCGAGGCTTTGCCATCTTATTTTCTCCACTATTTGACGTTTTCCTACTCCGTATTCACAGTACGAATTTATTTTTGCTACACCGCTTCTTGATATAAGTATCTTTCATGAGAAAAGTGCAGCCACACAATGGTTACACCTCCATCCCTCGCATTGGCAAGGCAAGCTGATGAAAGGGTCTGAAGATTTTTATCAAATTATATTAGACAATTAGCTTTATGCATAAGAGCGATTTTGTTTCCCTCGTGGCCATGGGTTTGGTTGGCTGGTCACAAGTGCACACTTAAAATTGGGTAGGTGTGGCAACGAAAGATGTGATGTATCAGTGGAAAGATTCATTCTGATTCGTTTGAAGGATGTGCAAGTATAACAAACCGCGGGTACCGACGCGCCTTAATATTGCCTCTCTTTTGTCCGAGTAAAAAAAGTAAATACCTGGTAAAACTCCAATACCTTTCGTTGACATTTCCATGATGCAAACCACAATCTTGCATCGTGGAAGGCATCTCGAGTCAAGACTCAAGTATGATGCAAACTAAAGCACAGCGAGTACTCATAAGTTGAACTCAAGGCAAACAATGAGACCAACCAAAAAGTACAGCGAGCGCTATTCTGAGAAGTTGTCAGTCGTACTCGTAAGGAATTCAGTTTACGTTTGGTAGATAATGAATCTAAGGATATGGATGGCCGGCCTACTTGTGCATAGCAGCACCTTGTGTGGGTAACAATCACCCAGTCATCTGATTTTCAGTTTGAAGTAATCTGAGGTCGTCATGCTTTATTTTGTTGTATGCCGCCTGTATCTTCGCATTTGTTTGCATTTCTTCGCATATTTCATGCTCTGAAGATCGAAAGTTGTCATCGTTTTGCTTTTTTTTGTCTTCAAAGCATAATGGTCATGAAATTTGGCTTCTTATTAATATTTTCGCTTACGGATATCATGATTATACAATACCGCATAACCAGAGAGTCGGGCTTTTGGCATTCGGCTTGAATTCAATGGGACAAATATTGGACCGCCCTCTGCTTCATTGATTAGTAATATACACAACCATAGGTTGCACCGAAAATATCAGACAAAACCGGTATGATATTCATCCGCATAGAGGCCCGGTAAATACCAAGAGCCCGAATGTCTTGCGAGCGTAACATCGAGTTCAAGGTAAGACCACCTCTGTAATCTGGACGATTGGCGAGAATGATTGTGGCTAGTGAGAGAGCCACAGCCAAGCCACAGGACCTTTGACCATTCCAGGCACAATCGGGCCAACATTCATCCGCTCAAGGATCGGCCCAATCCCAAAACCGCGAACCTTGCAAGATCGTACGGTATGCTGTCAAGACATCGCCGCATAGAGTGGGGTTCCTCGGACTTGTTCCAGCAATTAGTGATTTTTGTCACTCAGAAATGCTAGATGCTTCCAACTCCCGAGGTCTACCACGGTATTCCCTTTCCCATTGTACTTAGTCATGGGAGTAATCTATGTTGAGAACGGACATAATGATGTCAAGCGAAAAGTTCCCAGCCAAAGAAACCTCACCCCGCACCAAGTCCCCTCCTTGACAAGCCCAAGAATAGAATCCAGAGTTTTTATGTCTCCACTCTATGAGCTCAATCTCTGTTTCTTGAAAAATGATGATTATCAATCATGCTGTAAAGACGACGGGTGGTGCGTGCCTCAAGGTCTTCTTAATAGCCTTTAAATCCTTCGAGAATATCAATTGAACATATCCATCTCATCATACTCTTTAACAACGTAAATAACAAACCTCCGATCTCCAATCTTCAATCTTCAATCTTCAATCTCCAATATTCAATATGCCATCAAACACAGCAATCGTTGTCCAGAAGCCTGGAGAAGCCAAGGCAGCTGAAGCTTCGATCCCAAAGCTTAGAGATGACTACATCTTGGTCAAGACCAAGGCAGTTGCTTTGAACCCAACCGACTGGAAGCACGTTGAATGGTTAACTTCTAACGGAGCAAGAGTAAGTCGATGCTATCCCTTTATTTTCACCAAGCAATGCTAACAACTGCCCACCAGATCGGATGTGACTATGCAGGTATCGTTGAAGAGGTTGGAAGCGCAGTTACCAAGGACTTCAAGAAAGGCGACCGTGTTTGTGGTGTTTGCCACGGAGGAAACGAAGTTAACCACGACGATGGAGCATTCGGAAACATCATCACCGCAAAAGGAGACCTCCAAATCAAGATCCCAGACAACCTCAGCTTCGAAGAAGCATCCACCCTCGGTGTAGGAATCACAACGTAAGATTTACCAAACACCATCCATCCATGAGAGTCACAACTAACACATCCCCCAGCGTCGGACAAGGTCTCTACCAATCCCTCGAACTACCCCTCCCCAACTCTCCCGCCTCCGAGAAATTCCCCGTCCTCATCTACGGTGGATCCACCGCCACCGGTGCCCTCGCAATCCAATACGCCAAGCTTTCCGGCCTCCAAGTAATCACCACCTCCTCCGCCCACAACTTCGCCTACTTGGAAAGTCTTGGAGCCGACAAAGTCTTCGACTACAACTCCCCAACTTGCGCACAAGATATCAAAGAATACACCAACGACAGCATCAAACACGCCTTCGACTGTATCTCCGAAGGCACCAGCACAGAGATCACCGTATCAGCCATTTCCTCCTCCGGGGGCGTATACAGCACACTCCTCCCTGTCCCCACCGAAAACGTGCACAAGTTCAACGCCAAGGTCGAAAACAAGTCAACATTGGCATACACAGCCGTAGGCGAGACATTCACCTTCGGAGCCAACACCATCCCCGCGATCCCCGATCACTTCACATTCGGAGTGAAATTCTGGGAGATCTCCCGGGAACTTCTAGCCGAGGGAAAACTCAAGGTTCACAAGGTCAGTGTGAACAAGTATGGAGAAGGATTCGAGGGAATCTTGGCCGGCATGCAGGCATTGAAGGAGGGCAAGGTTAGCGGTGAGAAATTGGTATTTACCTTGTAAGCCTTTTAGAATTAGTAACGAGCGGGTTTTGGTGTGAAATCTCAAAAATAAAAGGATGTCAGCATTCCGTTGCGGTCTTGATGACTTATGTGAGGATCATGGCCTTAGTGATAAGGCATAATTGCGCTAGTGTGGTTCTGCCGTTCTTAAGCTCTGTCTGCTCTTTCTATAATGCATGTAGAAAGAAGCTCACACTACCGAAATCGAAACAATAAACACTCATTACCTACTTGTATATTTTGATGAAATAAAAAAAAAAGTATTAAAAGATTCTATACAATCTCATCAATTACACCAGTACCGCAAGCTCACATTCACCATCTACACATTAAAGAAACACATCCTCTCATCTCACACCCTCTCATCTCACACCCTCTCATCTCACACCCTCTCATCTCACACCCTCTCATCTCACACCCTCTCATCTCACACCCTCTCATCTCACACCCTCTCATCCCACATCATTCCACATCCATCCCATTTCATTCCATAATTACCTAGTAACCTAGTATATAATTAATGACCTATATAAATGAATCCCTCCCTTCATAGAGTAGGTAAACGAACCATCACAATATAATTCCAGACATAGGTAGGTACATAGTAGGAATCTTTTATCTCTCTTCGGACCCGGGCATGGAGTACCGAGTAGTTTGTTTATATTTATTTATCTAGTATGTGGTTCTACTTCACTCTATTGCCAGGGCAATCGATAGTCTAGACTGAAATTAACAATGAGAGAGGGCTTGTGATTGTTGGATCTTTCTGGAACTTTAAACATTTAAATCGTTTGGAGCGTTGGGATCGATTAAAATATAGATATCATATCCACCCCAAATGCAGTCATATATATTCATACATCAAGAACACGGCGAGATTTCAGATGAGAATGCTTCATAAGACATAATTTTAAAGGTGTATCATTCTAAGATTCATTTGCTGCTCGCAAGATTGAATCAACCATTTCCACTCTCTCATGATCCAAAAAGGGTCAATAAACTAAGAGAACCTATGAAGCATCTGCTGCTCAACGCAGAGAGCCATAACATAAAACCCAACAAAAAGAATTCGTGGTATCTAAAAGCGCCAAAAGAAAAAACCTCATCAATACCTAAAAGTCCTCTCTATAAGTCGATAGCCCGTGAAGTAACAACGAAAAATCGATGCATATGTGCATCAAGCGCAGCCATTATAAATAAGCTATCGACCACTCATGTCACCCGTGTAGCCAGTATTGTATGCTTCCGCCATCTGAGGTTGAGGGTAACCATGTTGTGGATTGGGACCACTAGAGAGGTATCCCCCATCATCACCCTCATCGTAATACTCGGAACCGCTAGCATCGAAACTGCTCCTGCCACTATGATCATCATCAATGTTATTATCACCTTGAGGCATTTCTGACCAGCTCAAATTCGCTAGAGCAGGATATTGTGCAAGAAGTGCAGCGGGTAAGCCGTAAGTTCCACTAGTATCCACAGGGAAGCCATTGTGATCTTGACCCATAGGCTGCTGTTGCATGTGCAGATTTTGCATTCTTTGCTCTTGCCATAATCGCTGTCTTTCCAGGGCTTCTTCGTCCAGAAGAGGTTTAATACAGACTCGACCGGCTTCAGATCTAAAATGCCGACCTAGTGCATCAGCTCGAGCAAAGCGACGGGCGCAACCCCATGAACCGGCTTGCTTCAACTCGCCTTTGCACACAAACTTCTTCTCTCCAGAATGAAGACCCTCGTGACGTTTCCGGTCATGTTGGCGTGCAAATGCTTTGCCGCAAACCGTGCAGACGAAAGGTCGCTCATCAGTATGTGTACGCAAATGAGAACGAAGATTGTAGGCACGGGTAAAGCGTTTTGGACACAGATTACATTGAAAAGTTGCTGGATGTTTCTGAACCCGCTTCACACTCCCATTATCAGACGATGTCGCCTGATAATCAGGATCTGCCAAACCGAGAATATAATCCCGATTCGGCAGGGATGACGTGGACTGTCGTCGTCGGCTAGGTGAAGCTGCTCCAGATCGATCATTCGGTGATAAAGAGCGCGATGCCGATGAGTCGTGTCCTGATGGAGACAGAGAATTCCTCATCAAAGGTGACGTGACTGAAGGACTATGACCGCGGGGACTATTATACGGGTCCGAGACAGCTCTCCTACGACGACCTGGAAAAATTAGTTACGATCACGTGTATGTGAAATCGACAGCCACTTACCTCGATCAGGTGGAGTTAACGCGTCTTGGTCAAGGGCAGATTTTGGAGGATCAAAACTGTTCTGCCTCGATGCCGGCGCAAATTCTACATTTATCTCAGGTGGTACCATTTGTTGCGCTTGTCCCATATCCAAAGAACTGTTGTGTTGCATCTGTGGGAACGATTCTTGTACTTGATTGTAGATGTTTTGCGAAGGAAAGCCATTGTTCGCATTTAGCATAAAGGCACTCTGCTGATCCATATTTGGTATCTGTTGAGGCCCAAGTCGCGGTGATATTGCAGGACTATGACCGGGACTGATGCCAGGACGAGGACTTGTGTCAGCCAAAGAAAAAGAGCCAATTGCGAGAACGTCCTGGTAAATAGAGTCTTGGGGGTGTTGCATTGGTGAGTGCTGTTGCTCAATCGCTTCAAAGCTATCGTGGTGACCTAAGTTAGGGGAGTGGGCGGCGGATGAAATATCCGAGTATTCAGAGGGTGTTCTACGATGACCTGTGAATTGCGGTGGCATCATACTCCAATCACCGGGGTTATGTCCAATGGGGAAAGCAGCACTCTCTGGGCCAAGTGATGCGTTTCGTGAATGACGTGATGATGCTTGAAAGGGGCCCTGGTTGAAAGATGGGGACTGGTGAGTGGAAGATGGCGAACGGGAGTCACGCGGCATTAAACTTGGTGGTGTTGGTGTATGAACGGGAGATGACATATTCAATTCTGCAGGGTTGATAGATGGGTTCCCAGGCTGGGGCGCAAGCTCATTTATGAAGAAAGACTGGTCAAATTGCTCGTTCTGTCCACTTGTGTTAGGATATAATGAGAAATCTCCGTCGAAATTGGCACTCAGGAGCTCCTGGGTAAAGCTTCGCTGTGGGGGAGCAAAGGATGATTGGTCTTCTTGTTTGAATTGGGAAAAGTCCTGGGTCTGGCTTGGCGCAAAATTGGTCTCTCCAAGTCCGCTTTGAGTAAATTGTTGACCTTGATTCAAGAAATTGTTGCCAACATATGTAGGCAGTGTTGTGTTTTGGTTATTAAAATTATCCTGAAATTGTTGGTGGTTGGCATTCGAAGGATCCAAAGCAATGCCTAATCCATTCATATCTTGGAAAGGGTGCGGGGATGGAGAATGATTCCTTATATGTTGGTGACTTCCAGATGGAGACCTTCCACGTTGTGAATCCATGACGAAAGTTTGTTTGCTCCTTCTAAAAATATCGAAATATTGCGAGGTTGTCTAGAAGTGAGCCTTACAGGCACGGTGGCAGTGCAAGTCAGTGAGGCTTAGCAACGGCGGATATCCAAATAAACTGCATGCAATGATTGGTTGATTCGACGGGACTGCGAAAATTGACTATGAAACGTAAAGGATGGATAGCAGAGCTATTGGAATACGTAGTTCTTTGTTCGAGCTCGTTGGTTTTTATAGCTTTGGAGGGGAAACGTCGCTGAAATCAAAGACGAAATGAGGTAATCTCGATAATGGGATTGCGATTTCTATCGGTGCCGCAGACTATTGGTATGAACCCAAGAATTGCCTCCAAAGATGCGGGCCCTTGATGTAGAATTTCCTCTAGAATTGAGTACTATGATAAGCGCCAGCAGAATGTTGGATATTGAACCCAAAACAGTGTATGGTTTTCTCAAGCCGACTAAAGTCGTTCGCGACGAGTGGGGGTTGTCGTTTTTGTGTTTGTGAATCGCTCCTTCATCTGGGGGACCACATATGTATTAGCAAGAACTTCTATCCTCGCGACATGTATCTGCGATAGTAACGGTGTCTAAGGAGGGGTGAATATCCTAGAGCGCATCATTGAAAGACAAATCAAACACTTGTTGGCTCTCGAGTGAGTCTATTTCCCACTTGAAGACCCGAAGATAGACCTGAGACGCTGTACGAACCAAGAATAAACTGGAGAGGATCGACTTACACGAAAAAGTAAGATGTAAATAAGGATGCGCTTCTGGATTTCGGATTGAATGACTTTATTTTGCTGGTAGCAGTATGAGGTTTGCAGTTGTTGATTTTGTTTGATACATTCGACGACAACGAAATGCTTATCGTTTGGGGAGTTCTACAATCGCTTAAAGAAGCCGTAACCTTACCATGCTAGGACTCGCAAAGCTCCGTATTGGAAGATTACTTTGGTACGATGATGCTTTTCATGCCATATAATAATCGGTACAGCTTCATCTCATCACACAACCATGTAGACGTGGATGAGTAAGATTAAAAAGGGAATGGCATGTAAGTTTGCATTCACCCAGTTCAATGTAAATATTCACACAGCTTGGCAAGTTGGTAGGTACATGTAATTATAAGATTGTTATTTCAGGGTCATACTCCAGTAGGAAGGTAGTTACATCTAATTTTCAGATCGACTTCCTGTAACTGTAAGCTTCTCTACGGAGTCATGTATTCGAGTTTTCCAAGACGTAAATCCTGACACAAGAATACTTCCCTCTTCATCTATTCCAAACCCAACCAAGGGAACCCCTCTCGCTCATTAGGTTATGCTTCTGATTTGCCTTACGAAATACGGTTCAACATCATCGCCCTAATGGGACCCTGTAAAGTCATGGCCAAAGCGTTTTTGTCTTCGTACAGGAACCAAACATGTGGAAGGATGGACGAATAGATGGATGAATAAATGGATGTAAGGTACAGAAATATTCCTGGAACTTTGTATTACTCCATGGACATTTGTCTGTTACACAGAAATTACACAGAAATCCTTCTGGCGTTGATGGTGATGGATGATAATGATATGTCTTTGATTATAAACTCCCTCTCCGCAGGACATCAATGGCTGCCGATTTAGACTCTAGGTACATACCTCTGATAGAAGTCGAATAACATCACTCAACATCAAAGTCACTGGCTCTTCCAACTACTGGTATAGGTAAGTAAGTATGAGGCTGTGGTAGATGGATGTATTTACATACACCTGCAGCAGCAAAACCCATATATCAACAAACCAAATTGCTCAACGAGGAAATCTTAAACTGTAGTTGAAATAGCGCTCCATCAACATGCAGCTTCTTGTGAGCCATATGAATTGACTCATGATGAGTTGTATGAATAGAGCCGCAAATAGTTGGAGTGCTAGTAACATAAATTTAATTCGGAATCACCTTGAAACTTTTGGTGGTGCCATCACAATGCAGTGAGCAGCAAGTCTTCCCTAGTGAGAATCGTTCTCGAACGCAGGAAAAGTGGATATTTTCCAAAGACCTGAGTGATGATTACCTGATAAGAAAACCTTTGTAAGTGTGTAAATACATGTATCTAAATTTCGATTGTGATGCTGCACAGATGATCGCATACAACATTTCTTCAGCATAATGCTTTCAGTAAGGCCGTATCTCCGGCGGCAAGATCAGTTGAGTCCCGTCGCTTGGCAGTTTCTTTGCCAATGTACTTCGGATTCCGAGTGTTTGATCGACGTTATTTCACAAAAAAAACTCAGAGCTTCAATATGAACGTAGTTTTATGACACTTTTGAATCTGCCATTAGCAAAATGACCGAAGACAACAACCCATCCTCTTCGAGCCCACCGAAGCACAATGGTAAAATTGGCCGGTACCAGGGATTCTCGAATTGGCAGCCTCTCAATACAGAAAGTACAAGCCCTATGACAACACATGGACAAGGCGCCTTGTCTAGACTTATCAAGAATCATTCAAACGGATCATTGGCTACCATCCGGCGTACTTCCGCATCGATTCTAGGTAGAGAATCGTCGGATGATGAAGAGCGCCCTCGTAGTGTATTTGACGATCGTGATGATCTCAGTGAGAGACGTCTGAGTGCTGTTCTCAATGGACCTCAGATGCGTAGTCAACGCCTTATTGGCAATAGCAATCCACGATATAAATGGGAGAGGTATTGGAAGACCGAGGAAGAGTTGAAGGGCATGAAGAAATCGATGTAGGTTACTCAAAGTGTCACGGGCGCAAACATTCAGCCTTATGACCAAAACTGACAAGCCCCACAGACGCCAGTACTACGAACGAACGAATTCTCTCATTCAACAATATATTTACATTGATCGGCTACTTGATTCTTCGATACCTCATGACCTCTTGAATGAATACGAGCACAATGCATGCAGTGGGCGATTTGAAGTGCCCACTACGATATCAGAAGAACCGCGTACACCCCCGGAACTGGAAACCCCAGCAGGCAATGGCAATAGTTCTATATCCGTGCCGAAGAGAATAAAACGGACACCCCGAGAGATTTACAAGGTAACGGAAGAGACACCTCTTCTCGTCTTTGAGGGAGATAGCGAATACGATGGGCCAAAGCCTGAAATTCCCGGTATGGAAGATGACAGTGTGGAGAGTGGTGATAGGATTGTGCAGATCGCGATTTATATCAATTTAATTGCCAACACAGTTCTTCTAACTGGTAAAATTGCCGTCATCGTGCTAACAAGCTCTCTCTCGGTTCTTGCTAGTCTTGTCGACGCCGGATTGGATTTCCTCAGTACGGCGATCGTTTTCACGACCACCAAAATGATCGAACGTCAAGATCAGTATTCATATCCTGTTGGTCGTCGGCGCCTCGAGCCCATCGGTGTTCTTGTGTAAGGCAGTCCTTTTATGTTTTATAGATTTTCGCTTGGTCAAGAGGAGATGTTGATGTACCCAATTTAAGTAAATGCTAACGTAATGACGATATAGCTTCAGTGTCATCATGGTCACGTCTTTCTTTCAAGTGGCATTAGAGTGTTTCTATCGCCTCTCCTCGGACGATCGTGATATTATTGAGCTTACTCTACCAGCCATCGTTATCATGTCTTCAACAGTTCTCATCAAGGCACTTTGTTGGCTTTGGTGCCGTCTAATCAAGAACTCTAGTGTTCAAGCTCTTGCTCAAGATGCCATGACTGACGTGATTTTCAACATCTTTAGTATCATCTTTCCCCTCGGTAAGCCCAGAAAATGTTCATTCTCCATCTAATCTAGCTAACATACCACAGTTGGTTTCTACGCCCAACTCTGGTGGCTTGACGCACTGGGAGGTCTCCTACTTTCTTTCTTCGTCATCATAAACTGGGCTGGTACCTCCGCTGGACACATCCGTAATCTAACCGGTGCTGCTGCCACCGCCGACGAACGTAACGTTCTCCTCTATCTCACCATGCGTTTCGCACGCACCATCAAGCAAATCCAAGGCCTACAAGCCTACCATGCCGGCGACAAACTCAACGTCGAAGTCGATATTGTGCTAGATGAAAGCATGAGTCTTCGCGACAGTCATGATTTGGGCGAATCATTGCAGTATGTATTGGAATCTGTTCCAACGGTTGATAGGGCATTTGTTCATCAAGATTATGCGGGCTGGAATTTACCTACGCATATGCAGCAGCAGGGTGAGTAAGGTAGATTAAATGATTGAAAGCTTTGCTATGTTATGTTTTTGAACTTTTTTGGATGGTGTCTATGAAGAAGTGCTCTCGTAGGACGAGATTCTTATACACTTCTCTCTATATAATACTGTATTATTTACACAACAGCGATCCTTGTGTATTCGCATAATTACATTATTCTTCATTCAGCTGATGATAAAATTAAATCAAACAATGAACTTTCTAAATCTTACTATCAAATTAAGGACCCTAATAAAGTCTTTACTACACCGATACTCAGTATACCAGTATACCAGTCAGTATACAAGCAGTCCACGGTGTAGGTATCAAGGCATAAATAGAGATAGACTATCAAGAACTCTGAGCAACTGGTCATTGGTTTGAACTCTTGAGATACTAGTAGCGAGAATAAATAGTAGATTGTTTGTTTGTTAGACTAGATAGGAGCGGTTAGATATTAGATATTAGATATTGAAATAGATATAATGATTATAATATTTATTTATCTATTATTAATAAATAAAAACTTGGATAATAAATATTTGAGTATTTGTACTTTATATATTTATTTTATTTGAATAAGAGTTATTTATATTAGAATTTGAAGTAAAATGAAGGGGGAAAAAAAGAATAAAATTTAATATGTTATTGATAAATAAATAAATAAATATTTAGGATATTATAAAATTATTAAAGTTATTAAGATATTTGAGTATATATCCCTATATCTATATCTAGATCTATATCTAGTAGAGGAGAGGAGAGGAAGGTATAGAAAATATATATTCGAGTATTAATTAGTAAGTATATATATAACATATTCTAGAGATTTTAAAATCTTGATTTTTATATTATAGGGAGTATCGAGAACAGAGTACGGAGTTTAGGGTTTGTTTGAGTGAGTGAGTGAGTGAGTGAATACATGAATGAATATCTTGTTTGTTATTATTAAATGCTCAGGTCCTAGGTAGATTGTAGATCTCGAATTGGTGTTTGGGGGGTTATCGATTACTAGGTAGATAGATATGAATATGCTGGGTTGAGTTGAGTAGAGTAGAGGAGACAAGATTGAAGGAATCTGGTATTGTATTGTGTAGATTCTGGAATGTAAGTAAAGTTTGTAGGTAGGTAGGTAGGTAGGTAGGTATTGTAAAGACTGTTTAGAGTTAAATGGAGATGCTTGTATAGAGTATAAGTATATCATAAAGTATAGAGTACGAGTCTATCATATAGAGGAAGGAGATAAAGATTAAGGGGAGGAAAATGACTTATTACTTATTACCTATCAGCGACACTGATTTTTAGAATTATTTCTCTATCATAAAGGAAGGTGATGGATGGATGTTGCTGGTCCATTTATAAAAATTTCATTCATATTAATTAAATCAATCAATCAACTAATTAATTAAGTTTAGAGATTTTCATGCGGATAGATGATTAATTTGATATGGGGGATTTGTTGATATACTCTGTAGAATAATAGCTGCGCATACTCCGTCCCGTAAAGAAAAGGAGGTGGAAGCCTTGAAGGAGGCTCCTTGTTCGGGGATAATCCTCTGTGTTGATCTATTGATTTATTCCGTCCACCTTTCTTACCTTATATCCGTACCTAGATCGATAGATCGTACATCTAAATGATATCCTGGAAGTTTGATCGTCAGATCTTTACGGATATTGATGAGTCTTGAATTCAGATAATGGGAAACTACCTACTGAGAGAAACAAAAGAAAGCATCTAGGCTTAACGATATGAGTGTTAAATTCGAATCGCAACCTTGAAGAGTGCTAGGTAGGTATAAGACTTATGATTAATATATTCATATCGCGGCTGGTTGTCTAGGTAGCAATTGGCGAGGGAAGCTTAATGATCCTATTTTAGGAAATCGTATGTGATATTGAATTAATGGTAATCTTACTACAGTATTTACCTAGTATTTCCTTTCAAATGTCTGAGGCTGTGCCCTAAACAATCCACGTGTATTGATTGAATGGATGAAGGGTTGAAAAGTGTACAGAGTAATAAAAGATTTGATCTACAAACTCGTATTGCTCTTTGTAGCTGTGGGCATCGTATGTCAGAAATAGCGGAATGCGGAAAAGACGTCATGTCGAAAGGGTCTTGAGAGGGTTTCGTGCCCAGTGAAGATTTATATTTTGTGGATTCCGATGTGATGGTGGATCCATCCGGTCTAATCAGCCCCTTGAAATCTTCTGGAGCACCAATCTTGTGGATAAGGTTAGTGAAAATGTTATTTTTAAGTTTGAAATTTTGAGATTTGAGAGACAATGTCTGGTACTCGAGCCTTTTCGTACGCCCGTCATGCAAAATGCGGGTGTTGATGAATGATCTGGTGAGGTGAGTGCATAAGATAGATTAATGAACTCTTTTCATATGCTTCGAAATGCACATGTAGAACGCACCTAGTAGTAATCATACAATAATAAATCAAGCGACATTGATGCTATTATCATGGCTGAATGTTTCTCTGAATGGCGGCACGGCATTGACCATAAGATTCAAGGGACGCAGGCTCGAGTACGGAGTATTGGTGAAGGATTCTCTTTGTGCAACAGCCGAAAGGAAATACCAGGGGCAAGAGAGACTTGGGAAGAGGCATCATGCAAGAAGATAGAAAAGGAATAGAAGTTCTTTCGCTCAGCCTATCGAGTCTTGCATGCTTTCCACATGGTCAAGGATTTGGAAGATGATGCATTTTTTTGTTTATCATTGGTGTCACGGCAACGAACAAAAGAAGAATGATACATACGGAGTGTATGTGCATGAACATGATGATATATACTCCGTAAATGATGAAGAAGGGAGAAGCGGGGTTGAAGAAGTGATGAAGTGATGAAGTGATGAAGTGGTGAAGTGGTGAAGAGGTTGGAAGGATTTGGTTATGAGCGACGATTAAATGATGAGGGTTGAAGGAGTAATGATGTGTGTATGTAATAATACCTAGATAATCTTACTAGAATCACTATATAAAGCAGCAAAACTCCTACGAAATAGGAGAAGGAGGAGGAGAGAGATTTGACAAACACACAAATCTAACCTTCATCCAACCTACCGACTTACCGACTTACCAACTTACCAACTTACCAACTTACCACTCGCCTTGTGTTAATCTTCACCGTAAGACTTACCAAGAAAATACAAGCTCCATAGAGTGAAGCAAGACAGTGTTCTGTTCCTGAATCTACCCGGTGCACTCCCACCATTTAGCATTTAGGCATCAAAGTAGGCAAGCTACAGGCTACAGTCCCCTCAAAGGCAGACACTATACACACTATAGACACTGTATTGCCACTAACCACTCCAACCACTACAGCCACTACAACCACTATAACCGCTCTCCAATCTAATAAAAACTTCCTTGGGTCCCTAGTAAAAAAGGCTTCTAGCAAGTTTTCAGTATGACCAATCAGTAATCAATTCACCTATCCAACCCCATTCAACTCACTCAACTCCCTCAACTCCCTCAACTCATCCAACACATCCATGAATTTCTCACCTTCAAAACATTCCACCTCCACTTTTGTACCCTTAACATGGTCTCTCATTGAGAAGAATTGGAGAATTGAAGAATTGAAGATTTCTTGTTTTGCTCCTCTCTCTCTATCTTTCTACCCTCAGAATCCCATATTGAATTCTTCAATCATTGTCCTGCATTTGCATTTGCTGTTGCTCGTTCAAAGACATCCTGTCGATTGAGTCTATCGCTTTTCTTCAATTGTCATTGATATCTTTTTTATTCTTTTCTTTTTTTTTCTTTTTCGTCCATCGTTGGTTGTATTTTGGATTCATCTTCTCTCTCTTGTGGTAAGTAAACATTACAAAATATGCTTTTCTATCTATCATCTCCCCTTCCTTCACTTTGCTCTGCCCTCAGATTTCTATCTTTAAACTGCGCCCATCAACAAACTGAAAAATCCGACTCGATCACTTACTTCCCCGACACAATCTCCCCAACTTCAAAGTCTTTGGTGCCCGCAGAATATGTTTATCGGAATCCATATTCATTCACCACCATTTTTGGATACCCAATCTTTGGCCTGGCCTTGAATATTTAAATGTTCAACACCTTTCTGTCACCAAACAAACATTCACACGCCCGTATCCTTGCCTTCCGAGTATTTGCTCGGCGAACACGCCAACATCTGCTTTTGCCCAAAGCTACACCAACCAATTCCTTCCTACGACAGCTTGGACTTCTCATAAACTACCCATCCATTGAACTGGATCCTTGAATTTCACTGTTCCAAAAGGACCTTGCTAACGTCGTCTGTGCCCACCTCAATAGACCGTTCTCTGATCTTTTCTTGCACGCATTTCAACGAAATCTCTCGTATTCATCTCGACGTCCATAACGAATTTCTTCGGCATTGACGGGTAAACCTCATCTTCGAGCACTTCAATCTTTTGCAGATCAAGCACACGCAGAGCATCAAGCCTCATATCCCACATTTGGATACCTTTTTTCGATCCTTACCACTGAGAAGCTCGAGACCCGCAATCTCGTCTTCCAGTAACCAAACACGAACTATATGCCTTTAATTCCGAAAAATTTTGGGCGACGCAAGTCAACAGCAAATGCTTTAGAAAACCCCGAACCTCCTGTCGAATCTTCCTTCAAGGTCTTTGAGCGCCCTCAAGTCGGAGGGCATAAATCTGGTCCATCGTTCGACGGTGGAGTGAAATTTGCTAGAGGAAGTGGTCCAGCGGATTCACACAAGGAGGACAATCTTTTTGAGGGCATGAAAGTTAATACTGTTAATCGGTTAGTACTGAGAATCCACCTGGGAGATTCAGGGGATTTATAACTAGGGGGTACCCTTGGCATAAGCTGATAAAGTTCAAGTGGCAGTGGAGCATCAAATACGAACACCGCATCAACCACAGATAATTCCTCCCGCTTGAGTGCAGCATCTACAGCCCCTTCATCCATGGACACACCTGGCCACGAAGAATGGAGAGCATCTCATGATAGACACCACGGCGACGGTTCCCTTCCACCAAAAACATCCTCAGGTTTTTCTCTAAAGAATGCTGGGAGGTCTCTTTCATGGGGTAGAAACAAAGCCACTGCGTCTCCATCAAAAGCATCAGACGAATTACCACCTTCACCGACCATCCGAGACGATAGCACTTCGATCCGTACTCGCGCTGTGACTGCATCCAGCTACGCAAGCACTGCTACACCACCAAAACTTGGAGATAGAGACTTGGATCTCACAATGGGAGACGACTTTGGAGATATGTTTGCCGGAATGGCGCACCGTAGAAGTGCGGTTTTAGATTCCCCTGGTGTCAGAGGGTTTCCTAAAAACACTGTAAGTCGAGCCCCAATCTTGATCATGACTACAATTTTACTAACTTTACGTAGGAAATACTACCGCCCGAGCCAGCGTTCAAGTCGTATTCTGCTAATCGTGCCAACAACCAACCTTCACCCCTGAATCTCGATAAACGTAAACCAGTGGAAGAGCCGCCATATTCATGGGGATCAAATGATGGACTGATGAAAAACACTAGTCCGCCTCCGGTGGTAACTCGTAATATGGGACCGCCTTCTCAACAGCCTCCTCCTGTTCCAAGACACGGACCTCTTCATCAAACTGACGGGAACCAAGCCATCCCAAGACCGCGGTCAAGTGCGCCTCGCCCTGATTCCTCACTCAAGAGAAGTAGTGCTATCTCCATGCGCCGCCAATCTACATTGGATTTTGATAGCGTCGACGAGGACGCTGCACTCTTGCGTGATTCAATTCATGCGAGCAAGAATCTGGGTGAGGCACCCAGTAATCCTCCTCCCCGTAAGAGTTGGGCACTCCCTTCGCAAACTGCATACAATGCCAAGGCGACTGCAAAAACACAACTTCTTGAGCCGGATGAGGATGAAGATCTCTTCGAATCCGCTGATTTAGCCCAGCAATTCCAAGAAAAGTCGGAATCACCACCTCCTTCGAAACAAGCTCCTCTAAATAAGGTCATGACACCAGCACAATTCGAACGTTATAGACAAGATCAAGAGCGTTTGCGAAGCGTTGGCGGCCGCCAGAAAGATGAAGAAGCCGAGGAGGAAGAGGAGGAAAATTATGAGGATGATGAGGACGAAGCAGAGAAGAGCAAAAATGCCGCCAAGCAGCGACGGAAGCAAGAGGCTCACATGTCAGTGTATAGGCAACAGATGATGAAAGTTACCGGAGAATCGACACCTGCGCCAGCACCTCGACCTTCAATGTTCAGCAGCCAAAGTACCCCCAACTTGGTACTCGATGTTCCGACGGAAGATGGAGAGGAGGAGGATGAAGAAGTTCCTCTGGCCATTCTTGCTGCTCATGGATTCCCCAATAAGAACAAACCACCCACAAGCAGGTTAACTAGCATGGGATCTAATCCAAATCTTAGGGGAGCAGCTCAAGGCGTCCCAGGTATCGGTGGACCTTTGCCTGTATTTGCTCGCAATCTACCACAAGACCCATATGTTGGAGCAGGCCTTGTGTACCCGGCTAATAGGGAGTCATTGGCCTTTGGAAATGGTGGTCCTGGGTCCGTTCACAGCATTCCCAACAGAGGTGCTCCCCCAGGAGGTCTCGTAGGTGTAATTGCCACAGAAGAACGTTCTCGAGCCATGCGAAGGGGCAGCCCAAACCCTGGATATGGTCAAATGCCTCCTGGCGGCTTTACTGGCATGGTTCCTCCACCAATGATGGGGCAGATGCCTATGGGTGCTGGCGCGCTAGGAATGGGCCAGGTGGGACCCATGGGTGCAATGCCCCAACCAATGCTCAGTCCCGGTGACCAAGCTCAGATCCGTATGACTGAGCAGATGCAGTCATTCATGGAGATGCAAATGCAATTCATGCAAATGATGGCAACAAACCAGAATGGAAAACCCGCTCCACAGGTCAGCGGTGCACCGCAACTTGGGCCATTGGGTCAATTGGGTCAAATAGGTCACATGTCTCAGCCAAACTTTGGTGAAATGCAACGACCTACAAGTCAGCAGTTGACCACTAGTAATTCTGGACCAAATCTCCGACCAGAAAATGCACAACGTACCATGAGTATGCTTGAGCCTTCTGGTATGCCTTGGTTACAGCAGCACGGACAAGGATATGCACCATCAATACACGCTCAGGGCAACGGTTATGCTCCGTCAATAGCACCTTCTGAACGCAGCAACGTTGGATTACCCGGCCGATACAGACCAGTTTCACAGAGTCCCCCTATTGAAGCCAAGTCAAAAGACTCAACCATGCCAGGTGCACTGGGGGGTTGGGATAACAAGCATGCCTCAACCACGATCAAGACCGTTCAAAGGGTAGATAATGACGACGAAGATGACGAGGAAGCGTGGGCGGAAATGAAAAAGAAGAGGGAGCAAAAGAGATCTCTTTGGAAATCAAAGAAGGATACCAGCGGTTTATCGGAAATGCTTGGTTACACGCAATAATAATTTCATGGGCGGGGTAACTTGGGTTTAGATGCGTATGCATTTGCATTTGAAGGGGACAGCTTTGTGATATATAGCATGAAAACTTTGGCGTTGGAAGACTTGGGAGCATTGAACCGGAAACCATACCTCTGGCATGACTGCTTTGTATAGTAGTAATATAATTTCTGATCTGGGCGGATTTTGTTTCTTTTTGATCTTTATTTTCTATTTAATGATCGAACTCTCATACTACCTACTTAATCAATGACTCTTTTTTTATTCTTGATTTAATGCAAGCCTGTGCCTGATTTCAGTGAACCAAATCTAGAACCAAAACGACTTCGGTCTCAAACACACATCAAACGCCTACAATCATCCAATTGTCGAATCATTCACGCTCTTTCCCTCCTTTCATCACTCGGACAGACCATAGTATTTGTAGCACTCTTCTATCCCTCACGCAATCTTTCCTGCAGCCCACTCCCTTTTCTTAACCCCCAGCTCCACAGCCGCAGCACCCCAATCTTCACCATGATTATGGCCTCCATTCCCGGTCGCACCCACGCCAGCCCTCATGAGAGCCTGCTCCTCAGTAAGCACGGTCAACAAACCGAAGATGAGCGGAACACCCATGTCCAATTGGATGCGCATGAGGGCGTGCGAAACGCTATCAGCTATGTATTCAAAATGCATGGTTTCGCCTTTGATGAGGCAGCCAATCGCAATGATGGCGTCGAAGGGAGCGGTCGACGCGCTTTGGGATTGTGTGGAGAGGGATGTGAGGTCGGTGGTTGAGGAGCCGAGGAGGTCGCCCGCGGAAAGCGAGGAGGTTTGCGTGGATTGGATTTGCGAGGCTGAGTAGAGTCTGATGTGGAGTGGTTAGTTTTGAGTGATCAGTCTTAGGGTCGGGGATCGAGGTTGAAGGTTCTCGGGAGTGAAGGGGTGGATAAAGGGATAAATGCAATGAGTATGAATACATAACGAGTAACACGTACTTTGAGCAAGCAATTGGTAACTCCCAACTCCCCGGTACAGATTGCACGACGATATTTGCTTCCTTCACACCACTTGCCAGTAAAGTTTTCTTCGTCCCAGCGAGAAGTGGCTCGATTATAGCTGAGGCGTGTGTGGTGGTTAGCGAATGTTAAATGCGGTGGACGGCTGAATGAAGGGGGATAGATAGATGTCTTTTATTGTATTCTGGGGATTGCTCACAGGTATTCCATCTCGCATGTACGATTCCAATACGAAGGGCACTTCCATCGTGCTTTTGAGCTTCTCCCGGTCCTTTGAGTGAAGTATCCATGTTGGGCGGTTTAGGTGTTGCTTTGAGTGTTTTTGTTTGTGAGTGGGTGATTTGGCTGGGTGTGGTCTGGAGAGGCCGGAGGGGTTTTGGTGGGGTGGAGGAAGGAATGCATTGATCAATCGTTGTTGACCTTGTGGGATGGATGGATGAAGCTCGGACCATCTAATGTACAGTTTCAGGCTTCCCGATTAGAGAGAGCTCAGGGAGGGCACGATGGGAAGATGGTACTTTCCCCGTGTGAGAATAATGGATTGTTTTGATTTAAAAGCTGTAGATTCTTCATTTATCATCTTCTAATAAACAACAAACTTACTCGAAAGCAGACTTAATTGATATTACATCCGCTTTGGCTACAGACTCGCTTCACAATATTCTTCATTGGCATCATTCTTGATTGATATCACGCTCATTGACACTATATTTCTACCTTGCTTTATTGATAGGACGCCTTAAGACTACATTCATCGCCATGTCGCAGTCTACCAATCGTCCCAATCCTACCACTGGACCTATGGTTCGATTACGAGGACTGCCTTATTGTGCCTTGCCGGTGGGTGGCATAGGTATTCATCCAGACGGAACAGAAGAGAACTTGAATGCTGATGCAAATATACATCCTACTCAAGGTCTGAGGAGGTTCATCACAGATGTTCTGAAGGAATCAAGTCCCTTCATCGATGGGATGGGGTCGGACTCTAGATGGGACACGGACAAATCTGGGACTTTTGCCCACGGTGGGAAGCACTTCAAGTTCTATAACCGCGTCGTTTCTGCCAGGGATATCAACAAAAAGAGACAATACAGTCAGATTCCGCAAGTAGAAGATGACGAGGTCTGGTATGCTAGAAGAACTCTTCATGTTAATGGGAATGCACGAGGTACAGCTAATTGGTGTGAATTTACTCGAGACATCAAAGAGAATCATGCCCGTACAGAGGAGGCAGTTTCGGACGATGTGACCGCTAAACAATGCATGCGCTGGGATACGAACAACCTCATTGTTGACATTGATAGTGAACAATGGACCAACATCACAATGGCTGTCGTGGAGATGAGGCATAAAATGCCTATAATGTTGACTAAGCGGACGTTCCCTGTGGTATTGATCACTGCGTCGCTGAACAGGTCTGAGGGAAATGAGTTCCTAGTTATCTCAATACCTATTATCGATTTCGAGACAACCACGTGGGCCCAATTATCAAAAGAAGAAAACCAAGTTGTTGCGGCCTATGCATCCATCGAACGATTTCGTACTGTTCCTCGTGATAATGGAACAATAGAATGGATAATGGCTACTACTGTAAGAATTCTAGGCAAAGACTCTGTTGTGCTCTACAATTTGCTAACTTATGTGTAGTCAGACCCCAAAGGTAGAACCTCTCACTTCTTGCCATTTATAGAAGGCACCACTATGCCAAGTGTGATTAAAAAGGATGTTAAAATGTATTTGGAGTGGGTCCAGCGTCAAAGGACAGATGGCGCACAGCCCGCGCAGGCCCGACAGCAGCGCCCTTCCCTCTTTGCCAGAGGGGAAACATTCTTCAAAGACAAGTTCCGGATGTTGTCGAGGGAAGCCGTAATCCCCCCACGAAATTAAGTCTTTAACGACGATGGCGGATTCTGACAGAACTATTTGCCAGCTTCATCTAGGAGTTTGATTGGGTTTGAGAGATGGAAAGGCCTAGAGAAATTGAATAATCTTCAGCGTGTATAATTCTGGTTGCTGTTCAGCAGCGCCAAGCAATGTGCAAAGGGGGGTTGTTAATAATTGCTATTCTTAAAATAACAATTTCAAGCGTTAACACTACTTCTCTTAGCCCAGAGCTCTTTTATTGCCATCGCTGTCCCCTCAACGATAAGTTTGTGCTCTACTTCGTGCATTCTTGCCTCGAGCTTTTCTAAAGTTTCGGAATTCTTGCACTCCACTTCTCTCACCAATATTGGTGTTCCTCGATCGACCTCACTAATGACATAATGAATCATTATGCCCGTCCTGTTGTTCTCCAACTTGCCCAGTTCGAAGTCATCATGTGCCCGTTTAATAGCATTAGCCCCATCATATTTTCCTGGAAGTGCAGGATGAAGGTTTATGATGGGTATCTCTTTTGCAGTTAAGGGGTCAATGAATGTTGGTGCGAGGATATGCATCCAACCAGCACAGATAATCTGACAATTGTTAGAAACATTTCGATGGTGGTGAACATGGCAACGGGTAGATATAAATAATAGTAAAGGTAATTAATTGACTTACAATATCAGGTTGATCGGCAATCACGAGATCCGCAAGGTCCGCATCATACTTTTCTCGTGCAGCTTGTATCACGGCGGGGTCCTTTTCATCTTTTTTGTGATACTTTCCAGCCAACAAATTGTGATATGTAGTTGGAATGTGAGCTCTTTCTGCCTTCTTCAGTCCTTCCACGCCCTTTCGATTTGAGATGACTCGAATGATGTTCAGATACGGCATGGTAGGTTGCGCGTCATTGGTCCCTTGCGAAGCATCGATGAGAGCTTGAAGATTGGTGCCAGTACCGGAGATGAGAACGGTTGCTTTGGTTGGAGGGGGTGACATTTTTGCTTTCGATTGAATTGAGCCGGTGAAGAGATTGATGTGTGTTTATGGTTTTATATTGGTCATGAGAGGTAGGTAAACTATTTTACTGTTGAAAGCGAGTGTGGGCCTCTGACGGTAGGTGTAAAATAATGGATGAAATAAAAATATGTGAGGTGGGGAAATCAAACGTTAGAGTTGGGGACTTTGTGGAGTCTATGGTGCTTTAGGGCTGGACTAAAATATAAAACACGTGTTTTCAGATTCATTTTATTCTTGATTTTATATTCATGCAATATGAAATAGTGGTGGTGGTAAGATGACCTTAGACATCTCCTATTTATTGTGAGGTAGACATATCAAGTTGGTTGATACGAAACTCATCGTTATGTGCAAGGAGAAAAAGTTGACGGGTTCAAATTGATGATGGTGGGGTTGCCAAGAAATTCACCGGCCCCAGCATAAATTATCTGCTTATGTAAGATGCAGAAATGAGGCTAAGATAGCTCGGGATTCAGCCTTACGAATGAGAAGGCTGTAACTTCAATTTCTCTCAAACAAATCACTCCTTCATACAAACCTTTATACAAGTTACAATCTCGGGATTTTTACATACCAATTTAATTCTTAATTAACAATCTCACCACGATGGCTATCGACGAGATAATTGCAGATCCATCTCTTAAACTTGCCCTCGAGACCTCAAATCAAACGCGGGAACAAGCAATTGCTCTCCTAGACTTCGTATCGACAGCCTCTACTACTTCTGCTCCTTCGAACGAAGTCCTACTGCAAATTTCTAAACAACAAAAACTACTCCTCACATACCTCGCGCAGCTGAGAGGTTTACATCGTGATTCTCATGCTGGCGCCCGAGAAACCAAAGCTTTAACCGCGGAAGCGCGACAGGAAGTAGATAGGCTGCATTTACAACTACAAAATTTATACTATGAACAACGGCATCTACAAGGAGAGATTGCTGCTTGCGAGTCATATGAGTTGGTTCTCTTTTAATTCGCATGTTTGTCGTCGTGGCACCAATGCTAACACTACTTTTCCACAGTCACAAATATCAGCAACTTCCCCTGATACCTGTTGACGAATTCTTAGCGCAACATCCGGAACATGCTGATGCTGATGAGAATGCGCTTATGATTGCAAGGATAGATCACGAACATCAAGAAAGATTGAAGTTGGAGGAACAGAGACAAGGGCTCTTAAAGAAGAAACAAGGCTTGATTGCCGATAATAAGAAGAGGAAGGATGATCTGGCGAATCTTGACAAAGATTTGGAGAAATTTATTGATGTGAGTCTGAATCTTGTTGCAAATATCATTGGGAAAGATAGAATTCTCATGCTGATTAAAAAAAAAAGGCTGCAAAACCGATACAAAAAACCTTCGAGCGTGTGGTATGAGAAGTCGGAAAATTATCATTGTGTCTGCTTATTGCAGAACTTTCACTCCTTCGTGGAACCAAGGACGACCGCTGGGATGTGGTAACAAGCTTGCTTTCGGTATGGCAAACAGGAAGAGCTACCATCAATTGAGAAAGTGTACCACGAGCAAGGATTTGCAAAGGGATGCGCACAATGGAGAGCGATGCTCACTCAGATTCGAGTTATCTATTATTGGACGCGGATTGAATATATAATATAAAATGTACGATGTAACAAGCATTACGACATATTGGAACTTGATCAACCGCAGCAGTGGTACTTCAGAGTGACATTTCAATATTTCAAATGCTTCCGTTTCTCCAGTCCAAGCTTTCATCATCTCAGCTCAACTTGGCGATCATCACCGATTGGACACACAGCCTCTCATGTGCTAACGTCACATTTCGGCCTTGACTTTCAAACCACGCATCTCACTGATATACCCAGAGGAGCACAAGTAACTATGTCTACGTACCTAGAAAGATGAACACCCGTTATAACCCATTTACTGCGGAGGAATTTCAAATTAGTAGTAAACCATCTCATATATTAGGAAGTCCGATATTCAGGAATTTGGAGAGGGGTATCTTGCCAACTTTGGCGGCGGACAAGGAACCTTTCCCGAGACGTCTTGATATGAAAATAGGCAAAATAGCTGACAGCAAACAACAAACAGCCATGGAGTCTTGGCTATCTTCGCAAAGAGCAAAGCCCATCTGGGCATGCTTTTCATAGAAATATCGTTGGTCCGCTCGTATTAGCGATCGTGGGACAATTACCTCTGCTCCCTTGCCATGTTTGCCTTCCTCATTACCTGAATTCCCTTTTTGTTTTTGTATTCGTTCGTGTTCTGGTCTGATCGTTTATTTCTGGAATCTATACCATCAGATATGATTGTATGAAATATGTTGAAACTTTCAATTGCATCGTTTGCGCTGCTGGTTTTGGTTGGGAATAAGGTCGAGGCACATTCGACTACCACGTCTAGTGCAGTGCCGACGCATATAGTTTCGGTAGGGATAGAAGGATTGCAGTTTACGCCGACGGAATTGACTGCGAATGTTAGTGATGTGATAGGTATGCGCTTTTTGGGAACGAGGTCTTCATAATTATATGGTGTATGGGACATACTAATCGATTCATGAATCTTTTAGAATTCCGATTCTATCCTCAGAATCACTCGGTCGCAAGGGCAGAATATGGAAGCAACACAGCATGCATTCCATATGAAGTTACGGGTATCAACAAGCAAGGCTTTTGGAGTGGTTTTCATCCGATCAATGTCGTGTTAAATGATGTTTGTACAATCATTGAAGATAGTAGGAAATTCGGTATTGCATGGTCTAATTTGAGATAATCTAGCCTCCGAAATTCCAAGTCGTGGTTAATGATACGAATCCGATCTTCTTCTACTGTTCGTCTCCAGGTGCTTGTCGTGGGGAGGGAATGATTGGTGTGATCAATGCTGTATGTGCAACTATCTTATCTCAATGAACAATGTTTACTTCCGCATACTCACTGTCCAATGTTAGAACTCAACTCAAACACTCGCAAATCAATTGACATATGCGAAGAACTCCTCATTACAGTTTAGCCCCGGTGAAAATTTCCCCGTCGAAGTGGAAGTTTCCTCAACCTCGACTACCAATCCGACCTCTACCTCATCCCCAAACCAACCCCCCAGCACAAGCAGCTCTCCTGCCGCAATCATTGTCACAGACCCCTCACCCTCCTCTTCACCCTCAAAACTATCTCCAGGAGCCATAGCAGGGATAGTCATTGGCGCATCCGCGCTCGTTGTCCTAGCCAGTGCACTCCTCTATCTCTGCGGCCGCCAAAACACAATCAAAGAAATCATGCACCATAACTCCCGCCAACCAAACATGACCTCTCATCCGCATATCAATCATCCAGGTTGTCCAAATACCCCATCTTACATTCCCCCCTCTGCGTCTCTTTCCGAAACAACATATTACAGTAAACCCTGCCATCTAATGACTGAAAATGAAATTCGAGGCTTAGGACGATTTTCCGGGGCGGGAAGTGAGAATCATTCTCACCTTTCTGATTCACATGTCGGAAGTGAAGGTTATGTGCGGAGTCGGAGTCGTAGTCCTGGGGCTGATGAATATGGGATGGTGATTCCGTCGTTGAATTTGGCCAGTCCTGGGGCTGGGGCTGCAACTGGTAGGGGAGGAAGTAGAAGCCCGAGTTATCAACAGGGGAATACGGGTGGAAATGGAGGTGGAAGTTTACCGAATAGTCCCGGAATGCCTGGGGCTTTGGGTGTTCAGATGGGGAAGGGGGAAAGGTGGGAGAGGGAGAGGGAAAGTGAGAAATTGAGGGGACTAAGGTAAGTTATTCCATGATCTTTCCTCCATATCCTCCATCGATATACCACCAACTAACCTCCTTCAAAGACCATCTCCCTCCCCCGGACCCCCGAATCATTTCCATTCTACCGCTTCATCATCAGGACCTCACGAATTGGCTACGCATCAAGATCAAGAGGGTACGCGCGACTATGACCGTACTCATACTCATGACCGTTACGATGATCCGGAAATGTGAATATTGAGTAATTTTTTCTCTTTTCCTTCACTAGGCTGATTGGTGGGTTTGTAATCTTACCTACCTTGTTATCTCTTTCCTCCTTCTTTTTCTTCTTTTTCCCTTGGGGGTTTTCGTACCAATTGTACCTTTCTTTCTTTTTTTTTGGTTACTTAGGTGTTGTAGTGTGTTGTGTCATGTAGATGCAGCTGTTGCCATATATGACATGAAGAGACGGTTATACTTCGCATTGGATACATACTAATACATCACATCAACAGGAGGATAACCGACCAAGGGGGCGAAAACACATTCTTTTGGGATGAAAGGGAATCGAGATGAATATTAATCGGAGTGGATTCCCTTTTTTTTTCTTTTTTTTTAAAGGGGCATTGATTGGAGTCGGGAGTTTGGGAATGAACAGTATACATATATGTATATACTATTGGATATTGACGGGATGGGATGGGATAGGATTGGATTGGGTTTTTGAAAGAGGAGGATGCGGAAACTCCTGAATGAGGAGACTCTGAATAAGGAATCAGGATCATAAAATTCCCTATCTGACTGGCATGATTTATGTTATGCAGGAACAGTTTATAAATACTTATTTGTATTCGCAATATTCGAGTATTTGAGAAGTGATTGTCAGCCTCAGTGTGATAGCTACTCACTCACTCAAATTGGTGAGTGAGATATCAAAACTTATTAAAGTATGTAGTGTGGATTCGCAGTCAGTAAGGTTCCCCCCCGTCTGGTCAAAGTTAATATCAATATAAGATCTTAGCTACATAGTAAGTCTTACAGAGCACTGATAAATAGGCAGGTAGGTGTGTTTCAAAGCTGGTTCACGAGTCGCGACTTTGTGTTAGGGATTAAGGGGGATTTTTATATCGTATATATGCATTCTTAACGGGTGGGTTAATTATGAATTAGTTTCCTCATGGTAGGGTTTTGTATTTATGTACTCTCAGGTAGAGGGGATTGTTTATTTGGAGTGGAATTGGAATAGGATATTGGATATTGAAGCATACTGGTCTTTGAAGTACTCTGGGGAGCGTGTGGCTGAAAGTGTTTGTGGTTTAATATTGGAGGTTTTTCTTTTTGGGAGAAAGATGAAAAGGAGGTGTTGAATATTATGGGAGCTACTGGCTATACGTGTAAACCAAAGTAAAGTGATGTAATGTCACACATCACTCAGAACCTCATACACATGTTGAATGGGATATACCTACTTCTACTCCTTACCCATATCCGGGAAACCATCGCTTAGGAAAGGGGTATCTTTAATTCTTCTAGTCATAAATTCATCTTCTAAGCGTAATCGCAACGACATTTAGACCCTAAAATCCGTAGACTCTTCAAGCAATTGGTTTGACGTTACTTAACCATGGTAATCCTAATTTCTTCATCTCAACCGCAATTTGGAACAAGTAATCCAAGCTACATAAAATATCAGCATCATCCACATCATCAATGGAAATAATCTAAAATAGAAAATAGAAAAACCTACCTCTCACATTGAGTCTTCGCCTTATGTACTGACTCTCCCCAAACATAAACCCCATGCCTCCTCACCAAAACCGCATACGTATCCGGATATTTCTCCATCGCCTCTTCCAAATACTCGGTCAAATCTTCCTCATGGGGTGTATTTTCAATAACCGGAATGCGCAACGTATCATGATATCCCAGGTTTCCTGTTTTCGTAAACCCTTTCCCAAATGCTTTTATTTGCTCGATATTGTTGATTTCAAACATGGTGGTGTTTGGTGCGGATTCGAGGAGCAGCGTTATGAGGACTGCCCATTGTGAGTGCGTGTGGATGCAACATCCTGCGTTGCGCTTGGTGAAGGCTGCCATGAAGAGAGGGGTACATTGCGAGGGTTTGAGATTGGGGGGTGAGCGGAGGTAGATGCGCTGTTTGGGGTCGGGTTGCGCTGTTATGTCGAGGACGTAGATGTGTTCTGGTTTCATGAGTTCTTTTTGGACTCCGGATGGCGCGAGGTAGACTAGGTTACTGTGGTGGATTAGCTTGTGTTTTTGATGAGCGGAAAGGATGGATATACTCGTTGCGTATACTGGCTCCTCCTCCTGTACCGGTTACCCATCCTAAATGCCAGAATTTCGAACATAGTTCTGGGATTAGATTTGCGGGATGTTGGGGATCCTGCGATATTATAAGGTGATCATTATTTTCCGATTCTTGGACTTGTTGAGTATGGTTTTGTGTCATCATGACTATTGCGAAGTGAAGAAGGGAAGGAATGAGGTCTAGAGTATGAGTAGCACCGTGTTTATCAGTGAAATGTGTATGAATCGACAGCTTCTTTCAATTTACTCGAGTAAATTGAGAATAAATTGATTAATGACATTTTGGTGGGGAAGTAGCCTTGCCCCTCTTCTTTTGATATAATAGATTAGGTATCCTTAATTATTATTACTAGCCTTGTGTTAATAACAATCAATATAGCCAATCCCATCTACAGTATCCATCTCTTATAGAAATAACAACATTCTCAAAAGACAATCCATTAAAATTGATTGAACACGTATTAATATTTCCATTTAATGTCATCAAATGTCAATTCCCGAGATTCACTCATGCATCCATGTAAGACTTGCAGTACTCTGTACTCCGTAGAATGTAGAAGCTTCCATTTAGTGAGGGGAGATTTAACCTTGTTACTCGTAACCTTTCCTAAACGAGTATACGGTAAAATATAGGACACTGTGGCATATTCTCTCCCCAGCACAATCAAGCAGACACATAAAAGTCTCCTACATCGACTTTGATTTTTGTGAATAATAAAAGTCAAGTTCATCTTCTTTGCTTTTCCTTCATCCATTGAGCTCTGGAAGCAATTATTTGAAGTTGTAGAACTATTCTTATCACTTTCTAAAAGAGATTGATTGGAACTCGGTTCTCTTCTATTCATCATGCGTTTTCATACTACCGCTGCCATCTCAGCAGCAGCTCTATTGGCAGGCTCTGTCAATGCCGATGCTCAATCTGTACTTAGCGAAGCAAGCTCTTCAGTATCAAGTGCTGCTACTGAAGCTTCTTCATCAGTCTCATCTGCCACTTCTACCGGCATTGAACTTCCTACCTTCACTGTAAGTATTCCATAGTTTACGCATCACGAACTCTCCAACATCCATCGAGATGATTTCCTAACAATCAAATATCTTACAGCCCACCAAAATAACTGCCGATTTTGTCGAACAATTCACCGAGGACTGGGAGACACGATGGAAGCCATCCCACGCCAAAAAGGACACCAAGGGTTCTGACAAAGAAGAGGAAGAATGGGCTTATGTTGGAGAATGGGCTGTTGAGGAACCCCACGTCTTCAAGGGTATGGAGGGAGATAAGGGTCTCGTTGTCAAGAACGCAGCTGCTCATCACGCCATCTCTGCGAAATTCCCCAAGAAGATTGATAACAAGGGAAAGACCCTTGTTGTTCAATATGAGGTCAAGATGCAAAGTCAGTATTAGTATTCCCGATCAATTAGTTCACACCACTAACATTTAAGCAGATGGTCTTGAGTGTGGTGGAGCATACTTGAAGCTCCTCCGCGACAACAAGGCTCTTCACCAAGAGGAGTTCTCCAACGCATCTCCGTACGTTGTCATGTTCGGTCCTGACAAGTGTGGTACCACCAACAAGGTCCACCTTATCATCAATCACAAGAACCCAAAGACTGGTGAATATGAAGAGAAGCATATGACTCCTGCACCAGCCGCCAGAATCCTCAAGACTACCGAGCTCTACACCTTGATCATTCACCCCAACAACACAGCCATCATTAAGTTGGATGGTGAACAAGTTAAGGAAGTTAACCTGCTCTCCGACGACTTCGCCCCAGCATTCAACCCACCTAAGGAGATTGATGATGCCAAGGACTCTAAGCCAGAGACTTGGGTTGACGAGGCCCGTATTCCAGACCCAGAAGCTAAGAAGCCCGAGGACTGGGATGAGGACGCGCCATTCGAGATTGTCGATGAGGAAGCTACCAAGCCTGAGGATTGGTTGGAGGATGAACCTCTCAGTATCCCAGATCCTGAGGCACAAAAGCCAGAGGACTGGGATGATGAAGAGGATGGAGATTGGGTCGCCCCAACCGTACCAAACCCCAGGTGTGAAGATGCTTCCGGCTGTGGTCCATGGGAGAAGCCAATGATCAAGAACCCAGCTTACAAGGGCAAGTGGACCGCACCTTACATTGATAACCCAGCCTACAAGGGTGTCTGGGCTCCACGCAAGATCAAGAACCCAGACTACTATGAGGACAAGAATCCCTCCAATCTCGAGCCAATGGGAGCCGTAAGTAATTTCATCCCATTTGAATATCATGATACTAACATCATCATAGATCGGTTTCGAAATCTGGACTATGCAAAGCGATATTCTCTTTGACAACATCTACATTGGTCACTCTGTTGAGGATGCCGCCAAGTTCGCCGAGGAGACCTTCCACGAGAAGCACCCCATTGAACAATTGGTCGAACTCGAGTCCGTTCCAAAGCCTGAGGACAAGCCAAAGTCTCCATCTGATCTTAACTTCGCCGATGACCCAGTTCATTACGTTAAGGAGAAGCTCGATTTGTTCTTCACTATCGCCCAGAAGGACCCTATTCAAGCCGTCAAGTTTGTTCCTGAGGCTGCTGCCGGTATTGGTGCCGTCTTTGTTACCCTCATCGCCATCATTGTCGGTATCGTCAGCATGAGTGGATCGACCCCACCACCACAAGTCAAGAAGGCAGCCGCTAAGGCCAAGGGTGCTGCTACTGATGCCAAGGACAAGGTCGCTGAGGCCGTTGCATCAGGAACCGACGCTGCTAAGGCAGAGGTCAACAAGCGCTCAACCAGGAGCTCATCGTAAATATCGGATGGACGAAATAATGAAAGCCGGGGAGAATAAGGAAGAAATAGTTAACGAATGATTTTTCAATTAACGGGGGATCGGAACGTCTACATTTGCATGCATTTTAGCAATCTTTTTCGAAGCACTTCACCGCCTTCGAATTATCTTGTATGGATTAGGAATTCCATTATTGAACGTGGAGTGATATGCAGGTTACGACGCGTACTTTGTAATTTAGGCGCACAAAATACTTCAAATGAATATTTGGCTTGACTTTTTGATACAGTGTTCCTTTTGTGTTTTTGGGTGAGCCATGATACGTCGATCTACCAATCAATGTACGGAGTATGAATTATATAGCTTAAGCTACTCGTCTTCCTATCTTGTAATCCATTCTATCTACTGACATCTATTACTTACCCAGGTACATCCCCAGTGAGCTACTGGCAAGCCATGCTTTTTTCCACCTTTCACACAAGATAAAGTTCTAATCTATCATTCATATCATTCACAAAAAAGCCTACTAAGCTAAGTGGACGAGTAGTATTTAAGTAGAGTCGAGCTGGTTGATGTATTTATTAAGGTCCATGTCCGTCATCATTACCAGCATGCTGCGAGTTCCACAATCACATGACTAAATTGTGTCTCGTCAACACTTGAACCCAAAGATTCGTCGGTTGTCACCAGTTGACTTCCTCAACATCAGTTTGAATCCATTCGAGGCAGAGTTCGGAATAATGCTTACCTTCCTAGATACCTCTAAGGCATTATCAATGTTGTCATGATGAAATTGCATTTCACCAAAATTTCCGTCTTTCAGCCACACCATTTCAGCCACAAGATCAACATCAGCCTATGGGAAACCGTTTTCATACACATGCCCATCGCAGCACAATAGTCTCTTTCAAGCTGCGATGGAAAATTCAAATTACTAAAGGATGCCATCATCAACACAGCCTCATGAACTTATAACGGTGAAATGAAGTCCAATTCTCCAATAAGATCATCAGGAGGCCCACGTGTAGTGCTCCTTAGACCCTCGCTACTCCTATACCAAGGCCTTGAGCTGTCTTGGGATTTCTTGGGGTTTGAATCTTTGTTGTTGCTAACAAAACGTGGAATTGACCAGTGTGAATAGAAGTCTTGAATGTCAACCACGTTTGAGAGATTAATGATACCAAGAATCACTCAAGATTACCAAGAGAACAAAGTTATGCTGCCCTTGAAAAGTTTTCTTGGGACGTGGTATATGAGATTCGGCTCTATATCTTTGACTTGGTGAATATATATATAGTAAATCTCCCTCAGATATAATTCCCCAGATATACAACCATCAAGCCAAACCTGTGTAGTTTCTGTGTTTGAGTACCTGAGTCAAAATGGCGGTCCTCGAACAATTTGATTACATCTTTGCCATTGGCATGATTTTCGCTTTCCTCGATGCTTGGAATATCGGTGCGGCACTCCCCTCCTCAGTTTCCCGCGTCCATTACTGATACCCAAAACAGGTGCAAACGATGTTGCGAATTCCTTCGCCACATCCGTCTCTTCGAGATCCTTGACCATGAAGCAAGCTATGATGATAGCTACCGTTATGGAATTCGGTGGCGCCGTTGGTGTTGGGTATGTCGCACTCACTATCTAGTTATTGCTTCAACATACTTGAAACTAACACGTTTTCAGTGCTCGGGTGGCAGATACTATTCGTGGCAAAATTCTTTCCACCCAGGCTTTCGAAGCAGAACCATCTGTTTTGATGCTGGGGATGACATGTGCTCTTGTGTCCTCTTCTCTATATTTAACACTGGCCACAAGATTAGGTCTCCCTGTTTCCACCACGTAAGTATTATTTTAGTCCAAATGAAAGACACACCGGGCTAAGAGAATCTCTACAGCCACAGCATAATCGGGGGAGTGATAGGAGTAGGAATTGCGGCGATAGGCGGCGATGGAGTAAACTGGGGTTGGAATGGTGTATCACAAGTATTCGCCGCCTGGATCATCGCACCCGGAATCGCAGGGTGTTTTGCAGCTATCCTCTTCCTGATCACAAAGTATTCCGTCATGAAACGAAAGAATCCTGTACGGGCTGCCCTTATCAGTATTCCATTCTATTTTGCGCTTACCACGGGTTTATTAACCAGTAAGTTCACTATTTATACTTCGCTTAAGCCAAGCCTGCAGATCAACATCTAACCTATGTGATCAGTGCTTATCGTCTGGAAAGGCGCCGCTTCCGCATCAGAAGCCGTCAAAACCTGGGGTCCCGGCGAATACGTTGGTGTTATTTTCGGTGTTGCAATAGGATGCGCTCTCTTATCCGTCATTTTTCTCATTCCCTTCCTCTACCGTAAACTAATGCTCAATGATTGGCAACTCCACTGGTGGCATATTCTTCAAGGGCCTTTGCTACTTCGACGTGGAGAGGTCCCTCCCAATACCTCTGGACGAGAGATCATTCAGAATTATTACAAGGGACACAAGACTCGTGCGGAGCTTGACGCTGAAGGATCAGATACCGTGAGAACGGCTCCCAGTGGTGATGTTGAATCGAGTTCGAATGATGAGGCGAATGAGAAACATGGCATTTCATCCATCTCACCCACGCTATCAGACATCAGTTCCTCGACAAGAAACGAGATAACACCTACTCCCGTGCACACAAACGAAGACGCCACACCCGCAAAACCCTGGTACGATCCGCCCACCCTCCTCGCCACGGCCAAACGTCTATTTTTCCACGGCGTCACCGTCGACGTCCTGGCCGAACAAAAGAAATCCTCTATCCTAACCGGCGACTTAGAAGCCATGCACGCCCGCGCAACCCACTACGACAACAAAGCCGAACACACCTATTCCTTCCTGCAAGTGCTAACCGCGGCCACGGCCTCCTTCGCCCACGGCGCCAACGACGTATCCAACGCCGTCGGTCCCCTCGCCGCCATCTATTTCATCTGGCACACGGGTTCCATCAACTCCAAATCGCCAGTCCCGGTCTGGATTCTCTGTTACGGAGCCGGCGCCCTCGTCATCGGTCTGTGGACTTATGGATACAACATTATGCGAAATTTAGGGAATAGACTCACGTTACATTCACCTTCGCGGGGATTTTGCATGGAGCTCGGATCGGCCATTACGGTGATTATGGCGACGCGGCTTGCGCTGCCCGTTTCTACTACACAGTGTATTGTTGGGGCGACGGTTGGTGTCGGCCTTGTGAATGGGGATGTGAAGAGTATTAATTGGCGGATGGTGGGGTGGATTTATATGGGATGGATTATCACGTTGCCGGTTACGGGAATTATTTCGGGATGTTTGATGGGGATTATTTTGAATGCCCCGAGGTGGGGGATGGGTGTCTGAGGGATTGACTCATGGGCCGAGACACGGATTTCTTTCAAAGAGCGTTGGAGATACTCCGAGGTATGAATGATGTAAGATAGTTAAATGAGAAATGACGAAAAACGATTCACTGTGCAT